>CAWUFW010000181.1:2172500-4572500 GCA_963921515.1 Calotriton arnoldi
AGAGAGAGGTAGAGAGAGAGGTAGAGAGGTAGAGAGAGAGGTGGAGAGAGGTAGAGAGAGAGAGAGGTAGAGAGAGGGAGAGAGGTAGAGAGAGAGAGAGGTAGAGAGAGAGAGAGGTAGAGAGAGAGAGGTAGAGAGAGAGAGGGAGAGAGGTAGAGAGAGAGGTAGAGGGAGAGAGAGAGAGGTAGAGAGAGAGAGGTAGAGAGTTAGAGAGGTAGAAGGAGATGGTAGAGTGGTAGTGAGGTAGAGAGAGAGGCAGAGAGAGAGAGGTAGAGGGTGGTGGGCACGGAACTCGTTTTGGGCGACCAGTGCTTGTTTTCCATAATCAGATTTCGACCCAATGCAGGCGAGAGAGAGAGAAAGTTAGACAAGAAGTGCTGAGCGAGAAGGGAGGGGGAATGCCAGCAGCAGAGGCAGGCGAGAGAGAGAGAGAAAGTTAGACAAGAAGGGCTGGGCGAGAAGGATGGGGGGAATGCCAGCAGCAGAGGAGCTTGATCAAAGTTCACGAAAAGGGAGGGGAGAAGGGAGGAGGGAGTGCGAGCAGCAGCTGTGCACGTGCAAGCAGGCTGGCAAATGGTGTGCGATGTGCGCGCACCATGACGAGAGGAAAGCCATATGGCGCCTCTGCTCGTCATTGTGCGCGTACTCGCACGCTCTAGGCAAGCCCAAAAAAAAGTGGTCGCATTTCTAAATGCCCACTTACAAAATGTCTCGCCCAGACCAGCGCAAGCGCTGGCTTCAGGGCGAGACCTAAAAATCCTAGCTAAACTAGAGAACGTGCAGTCATGAATCATGTCTTCGCAATAATGCTGAAAAAACACCAATGTCAGCAAAGTGATTGCATTTCTAGGGAAGACATTTTTCACATCTGCAGTTCTGTGGTTCTCTGGTCAGGGTAGGAGGAAAAAGCTGCAACGCTGTCACGTTTTGGATGACGCAGTGTTCAACTGGCAATAATCTGCAGTTGAAACCGCTAGTGGGGCAAGCGTTTCCGGGGTAACGTACGTATGACAACGGTATCACTTGTAAAGGGCCAAGTTCTAACTGGCCGAGAAACTACAGAGGAGCGTGACCCAAAGCTGGAAATGACTGGATCGTGTCATCTACTGAGAGAGAGAGAGAGAGAGAGAGAGAGAGCGAGAAGCCTGGTCCTGATTGGCTGAAGGCCTAGGCTGTTTCAATCATTGCCAACCCTTCAAAATAACGGATTGACAGGGGGTTTTATTTGCCAATAAATCAAAGCAGATTACGGGTTTCCTTGAGGCTTTGCTGTGGTTGAAAGGGATCTGCTCTTTATATTGTTATCCCTCAAAGCTCTCCTTCCCAGTCAGTAATCCACACTGTATTACTTCATGATTTTCAGAGGATACGTTAATGAGCGGAACAACTACATGCCCTGGCACGCTGCAGGCAGGACACACCGGACTGGGTTCAGCTGTGTCCTCGCGATTGCATCAGCCAACAGTCATTTGGAAAGAAAATCATGCTGACTCATTATCGTGTTTTCAGTAAGAATGTAATACTTAGTATTTCTTCACCCAAGCTTAATAAGTGATTGGGCTTGCACCTGTCACAAAATTATTCCCAATACATTTCGCGCTTGTTGACGCTTACTTCTACAGGCCAGGGTTAATATAACCTGTAGCAAATAGCAGACTCTTACTTAAACTGGCCTCGCTCTACATATACTTGATGAAACAAAACTTGTATCTCTAATGTAATCAAAAGTGTGGCTCACTGCTTATATATTACACCAATAGTAAACCGTGTACAAGTACATCTTGTATGTTTTGTGTAAACGTGAATTCCTTCTCTATAGAGTGAGTCAATTCATTAAAAACATGGTTCATTTTAGTGTGCATGCACACAATATGTCCAATCCATATGGAAACAATTATTTCCAATATATTATTACACTGCAGATATATAAATATTCAATCCCATTGCCAGAGCTCTTGTATGGCTAAACATCAATTACTGGCGGCACTTGCTTGAAAATCTTGCTTTACATACTGATCTTTGCTAAAATCACTAGCGTGTTTGTAGTTTTATAATATTATTTCATTCACCTCCCTTGCAAGTCCCCTGTGTTTTGAGAGCCATCCTTTATTTACTATTTTGGAGGACTGAAAAAAATAAAAATAAGGCTATAAACATCTCAGCAAAAAGATAGAACTGATCTGTGAGCTTATAGAAAATAGATTGTCATGAGTATTTGCACACACCTTTTGGTAGTGACGATTCGTTTCAAGTCCGCCGTGTTTGGTCTTCGTTGTTGCGCATAGTGAAACTGGAACCAAAACGCCATCCATCTTTCTACTTCTGGTTTGAGACACATCACAGCATAATGAACACGAATGGCATACTTTAATCTGAACGTTATAGCGAATCAGTAAGGTAACTTCGTGAAAACTGCTCTAATAGAATCTAGATAATTGTGTGTCACTAACAGCGTCGGACGCCCCAGCTGCCAAATAATGAGAAAAAACTTAGATTTTAAACACATCTATTCACAAAGCAACCATAGCAACATCTGTAACATAGTGGTAATGTCCATATAGTGGTGTTAAGGACTCACTTATTTAAACAGCACTGTCTATTGAAAGGTAATGGAGTCCATCAGAGGTTTATTCAACAGGCGTATAGTTCCCAATGGTGTGCCTGTTCTGTATAGCTAGTGCATTCATACATTGATGTTGGCTGTACCAATTTGTTATTATAGTATGGTCTATTGTCCATAAGCATCACAGTATTTCGTGTAGGTGTGCTGATTTCTTCAAGAATTCTCTGCTGGTGTGACTTTTAATAGGTGTTATTATTCACGATGTGCAATGTCTTCAATATGTACAGATTTTCATCCATGGTGTTAGTCAATAAAACTAGTTACTGGAATTGTTATTCAACCACCCACTCTTCAAGTGATTGCAAGAAGCATTTAATTTCTAATTCATCATTGAGACCAACAGGTTGCATTGTATTTAATCCTGATCAGAAATATCTCAATCTGGCCAGTATTTCTTTTACATCTTGTTCTCGATATGGGGCTGCTATTATTTCCAGAAATCGGAATTATATTAGATTGAGATTGTCTTTGACTCGAGACCAATGACCCACTGCTAGAGCTTTCATGATGTTGATGGTGCTTTTATGTTCCCTGATCCACACTTTAGCTTTTCTTTTATTTTGCCTTCGTTCTCTTTCCCACATGGTAATTTTGCCTATGCATTCCATACGTTGTATCACGTCATATATTGCCTCAGCTTGATTTGGTCCCTTGTAGTTAGATGCTATTGTGTCGGCCCTTTTATTATATTTGTATAGTATAATATAATTTAAGAATGGAAAACATCAAGCATCACATTTCAGATGTAAATGAAGGTTGTGATGTTCCTCTGAGTCTTGCATCAGCTTTCAGATTATCAGTAGCGGCTGCTACCGGACCTAAGTGGTAGGGCGGAGGGGGACAAAAAAATAAAACATAAAAAAAACACACTTACCTGATGAAACGGACGCCGCCTCGCCTCCTTTCTCCGTCCTCTTTCTTCCTGCATTCTCGGCCAGTAGCAGGAAGCACCCGCCCTCCCAGCCTCCCGATTGCCAATCATAACGCTGCAATGCAGCATTGTGATTGGTCTGAACGCCGTGGATCGGCGTTCAGACAGGGACTGGAAGGGTTTGCATGTTCCTCACCAGGCTGTGTAATGTAGCCTGGTGGGGGATATGAGGAGTGTAAACCACTTCTCTCCCTACTCCGCCAGCCCCGCCCGAGAGCCACTGAATTATATAGGAAAAATAAAATGATAATAACAATAGATTTTTCCTTTTGTTTAGTGGGGCGACGCTCCTCTGCCTTAGCGGAGGAGCCGCCACTGGAGATTATGTCTTTTATGTTTTTTAATCTTAAATACCAGAATTGGTTTTTGTAGGGAAATGTGTTCAAATTCTGGACTTGATTCAATTAGCTCCCAGTGTTTGACTAGAGTCTTGGCTATTTTATTGCTTTGTTGAGAATATTTTTTCACACAACTTGGTCAGTTTTACTCCGTGCTTATATTCGCTGGTTTTAATAATTCATTTTCTTACCTCTTTTACTCAGTTTTTTCCTCTCTTTAGTGTAACCGCTTTCTCCAAATTTCTCAGTGATTTTATTATATTGTATGGAGTATGCATGTGGGTCTGACAAGATCTGTTTGACCCTAAGCAATTGAGAGTATAGGAGATGTTCTTTGAGGGTTGGTGGATGGAAACTCTGTGCACCTAGCAGGTTATTCCTGTCTGTTTCTCTGGTAAATAATATTGTACTCCAGTGAGTTTGTTCAATGGCTACCTTAACAACAGGAAAGTGTATATCTTTGGTTGTTTGGAATAGAAACTTGATTCGATATGATTGAAATCAATTAGTTGATATTCTCTACAAGTAGTTTTCTTGGGTATTGCCACAGTGCAAATAAGTCATCAATGAATCTTGAGAGGACACCTAAGACTCGTTGCCAGCATTGCTTGTTTAGTCAGTGTACTTTAAATCATTGCATAAGCTTTCAGAAGCTGAAGCTGTTACATATAGGTAAAAGTTCTCTAATGGTTGGATGTACTTAAATACAGGATGCAGGCCAGCTTTACTGGTTACTGGTCGCAAAATAACTCGTTGTAATTTGCGACCAGTAATATTGGAACCAGTAACTAATTTTCAGAACCAACCGATGTACAAATAGGTCAGTTTAATAAATTCAGATTTGGATGGGGTCGCAATCTCATTAATACCTCATTAATGTTCATGAGGTAGGTCACAAACTGTGACTCAGCCGAGTAGACATTACCACAGGGAAGATAGCCTCTTTGGGTCGGCAGACCACTTTGTCTGTGATTGCCTTTCAATTAAGTACATTTTGTTTATGTGCAGCCCATTTTCCTCAAAGGACAACGGGCTCCATTTAAAAAGAAGAGTTTACGTTTCTTTGTTAGTTTGTTTGAGAACTGTCAGTGGTCCCATGGACCACTACCTACTCATCCAGCAAAGTTTTCTTTTTTTTAGTTCACAAATAGGAAAGGAACAGAAAGGGACCGCTTCATTTTTAAGAATGAGTTACCACCCTAACGTGGTGGTCAATACAATATCAATGTTTTGTAAGTGGATTTTGATAAATATTGAGTCCTCGAGAAAACTACTCTCCCACTCACAATGACGAGTCCGATTTCATCATGGAAAGCTATTTTTTGGGTCTACTGGTCTGGTATGGCATGGTATCTCAAGTTGGCAAAGAACAGATGTTCTATTCATTCAGAAAGCAAATGAGCAATAAAGATGCCTTTAAATATTGTTTTTATCTTGTCACATTTCCTGTGTGTTCAAAGTTAGTGGTCAAATGCCAGCTTATGTCTTCTTACAAATTGCTGTTTATTATACCATGGAGATTGGTGTTTACTTTTGTTTCTCTGACTGCAATGTTAGAGAATTTTTTTTAAGTGAACTGTTTGACTATGGTGATGGGCACATAACAGTTACATAGCTTGTAAATGAACTGTACACATATTTACAAATATATTCAAGTAGTTAGAAAAGCACTTTTTTTGTAATTCTGAAGTGAGATGGAAACAAAGATTTTAATAGGATCTAAATAAATCAGAATACTTTACTTAGGTTTAGGTTTAGGGATTTATAGAGCGCATGGCTACCCTTAGGCATCCCAGCGCTAGTATGAAACAAGACAGAGTGAATTCCAGCAGATTGGCTTTAGGGGAACAGCCATGTTTTCAGTCTTTTTTTAAAGGACATTTCGTTCTCGATCATGCGCAGCTCTGGGTCCATACTGTTCCACAGCTTGGGTACCAGGTGTTTGAATGACCTACCACCCCATCTCGATCTTTTGATTCTGGTGGTGTTCATCAGAAAGTTTGATCCTGATCTGAGATGGCGACGGGGCGAGTACTGAGAAATCAGTTCTTGTACCAACGCGGGGCCTTTCCCGTACATAGCTCTGTGCGCAAGACAGAGGGACTTGAATTTGATCCTGGCTTGGACCGGAAGACAGTGTAGCTCCTTAAGGGAAGCTCTAACTGACTGATGCCTGGGTATCTTCAGAAGCAGTTGGGCTGCTGCATTCTGTACCACCTGCAGTCTGTCTGTGACATATTTGGGGGAGCCCAAGTATAAGGAGTTGCCGTAGTCAAGCCTTGACACCACCAAGGCTTGAACCACTGTCTTCCTTGAGTTTTCTGGGAGCAGGCTCAAAATTTTCCTGATCATTCGGAGCATCCCAAAGCAGGTGCTCGCCAATTTTTTTGCCTGGATCTCCATCGTTAGGTTCTGGTCCAGCCACATCCCAAGATTTTTTATGGAGTTTTTCGGGGGAGGCGGTGTACCCCAATTAGCTGGCCAGGGGATCTCAGAGCGTGGGCTGAGGTTGCTGCCTAGGATCATAAGCTCGGTTTTCTTCCCCATTCAGCTTAAGGCTGCATTCGGCCATCCAGGAGCCAATCTTTTCCAGGCAGGGGGCTAGTTGCCTATGGTCTGAGTTGATGGCGTCTGAGATTGAGACCACTAGTTGTGTGTCATCGGCGTATGACACAATGGAGAGACCGAACTCCTGTACTATGTGGGCTAATGGGCTTAAGTATATGTTAAAGAGGGTCGGACTCAGGGAAGATCCCTGTGGAACCCCCCATGGGGCTGAAAAGTAGTCTGAATAGATTCCGGCCTCCATGCACTGGAAAGATCTACCATTCAGGAAAGAGGCCAGCCATTTGATGGCTGTACCCCTGATTCCAATCCCCTTCAGTCTATTGACCAGTACGGCATGGTCTACCGTATCGAAGGCCGCGCTTAGATCCAGTAGCACGATTGCAGCAGCTCTTCCCTGGTCTAAAATGCTTTTTAGTTTTTCGGTAACAACAAGCAAAGCTGACTCAGTGCTGTGTTTTGGTCGAAATTCCATCTGTGTCTGATGAATGATACCATTGTCTTCTAGGAATTGCGAGATAGTGCGATTCACGTGTTTCTCGGCGATCTTGCCCAGGATGGGTAACAGTGAGATCAGACGGTAGTTCGCCAGGGAGGCGGGTCAAGTTGGGGTTTTTTCAGTAGAGGTTTTACAACGGCATGCTGCCACTTTTTCGGTACTGTCCCACTTTCCAGGGATAGGGAAATGAGGTGGGCAAGTTGGGTTAGGACACCTTTCCCCACTTGGACAAGAATATGGGGTGGAGCCGGGTCTAGAGGGGACCCTGATTTGATATTTTGTAGCAGGGACCCAACCTCCTCCTCACTCAGTTTGGGAAAAGTGAGCAGAGCAGGGGGGGGGAGGGTAGTTGCTGTTCTGTGTTCCTAGGAGGTTCAGGGGAGATGCTGGGGGTTTCGGTAGCTGTTGATGTCATGCTGATGTTAAGGTGGAGTGAGTTATAGTTGTTTTCTACCTTGCTCTTAAAAAACGAGGCTAGCTCATTGCATCTCTCTTTTGAGCACTGGGAGACATTTGTTCCTGGGTCGATTGTAGAGAGGGACTTTACAATTTTAAACAGCTCCTTTGAGCAGTTGGAAGACTTCTTCGAAGAAGGCCGCTTGGGCTTTCCTAATTTCCTTATGATATTGCTGGATAGCTAATTTGTGGGCTATTTTAAGCTCGGGGTCGTAGGTTTTTCTCCAGTTTCGTTCTAACTTTTTACAGCTTTTCTTTGGAGCGACCAACTCACGGTTGAACCAGGACGATCTATTGGAATCTTTTGGCTTTATTGGACCTGGTTTCCTGAAGTTACGGTCTATGGATCCGTTTATCCAGGATACCCAATTTTTATGGGCTTCTTCTACATCTTTTGATTCTAGTGGGGAAGATGACTCAAGGTCTGTGGTCCAGGCTTCGGGGGCCTGCCTTGGCCATTTACGTCCCAGTACAGGGCTTACTTTTTTGGGCTCTGTAATGAGGGGTTTTAGAAACCAGATAGGAATGAAGAAGTGGTCTGTCCATGGCATACGTAAGGGGGCTAGTGATTCCAGTCTGGGGTCATTTGAGAAAATGGGGTCCAGAATGTGGCCCTTTTCGTGAGTGGGCAGGTGTACCAGTTGTGTGAGCTGCAGGGCATCCAAGTCTGCTACACATCTCTTAGTCAAAGGATTAGAGTGATCGTCCAATGGATGTTGAAGTCCCCTAGGACGGTAAAGGCGCTTTTTCCTATTATCATGCTGGCCAAAATGTCTGGGGCAGCTTCTAAAAACGGTGTACAGGACCCTGGTGGTCTGTAGATAAGACAGCCTGAGAAGGAGCAGGCAGGGGTGGGAGAGAGTCTGAAAGCAAAGGCCTCACACTTAGCTATGTTGAGAGGGTTGATAACACAGGATAGGTGAGATTTGCAAATGATAGCGATGCCCCCTCCTATTGTCCCCGCTCTATCATGGCGATGGATTTCAAAGCCCTGGGGAAGGGCGTTTACAATGTCTGGCATAGAGCTTTCTCGGAGCCAGGTTTCCGTCAGGAATAGAACCTCCAGCTCTTCCTCCTCTATTAGGAGCCTGATCTCGATTGCATGTTTGGGGAGGGATCTGCAGTTTATTAGTCCCATCTTCCAGTAATTAATGTGGTCTGTCTTTCCCCCTGCACCCTTTACCTGCTGCAACTCGGTCACAGCTATAAATCCGCAGACCGAGCAGCTCAGGGGCTCATGGGGGCCCAGAGCGTGCTGGCAGGTGGGGTGTGCTCCTCTATCAAGTGTACGGAGCTCTTTGTTTGTATATGTTAAAGATTTTGGAGGAACCCGGGTGGTTTGGGCAGGGTTCCTGGCCCCTGGTCCCGGACGGCCTTCGGCGCGCCAACGGCGCGCCCGCTGCGCGCGTCCGCTGCGCGTCGGCGCCATCCCGGTCTTAAATCCAGACCCGGGAAGTGCCTTTGCGTGAGAACTAGACCGCCAACTCTAAAGATGGCGTCCGTCTAGTGGCCTCCCGGAAATGAGTATTTCCGGCGTGTGCTTCTCCCTCCACTCAATCAGCTACTGGAGCTGCGGTGGACCGGGGAGAGTCAAGTGCAAGCGAGTATGGAGGTATTTAGTGCAATCCTTTTACTTGGTGATTGCAAATGATAAATATTTGCTGAAAGCCAATTTCCACACATTATTGTTTGTACGCTATATAGTTTATCAGTAAAACTGCATGTCAGTGGTAAAGTTTGTGGCCATTTCAATATAAAATGTCTGTCTGTAAATGATAATGTGCTACCACATCATGCTTAAGTAATATATTTACTAAAAGTGTGAGTTTTTAAATATGAACTGAGAAATATTCCTGGCCCTCCCCACACTGATGCCAATGCTGTTAGGTGACTAAGAGGCAAGTCAGGGGTCATGTGTACTTTATATGAGGGCTAGGCTTTTATTACACATGGAGCAAGCTTAGTCTATTGAATCAAACAAAATAGTTTTTTTGTACAGCAGACATGTTGAATTCACAAATTTAAAGGTGCTCTCAAATTTGGTAAGAAAGTAAAAGGTTACTCGGTGAAATAAAATATTAGCCTAGCATCATACAATGTGAGACAAGTTTATGGGTCAAGCGTATTATAGTTAGGTTGAGTAGATTATTCAAGTCATTTGACCTGCAGGTCTGGAAACATTTTCTGATTTTTCAAGGCCTGATATTGATACGTATGATAATTATTAGGTTTTTTGAAAGGATGCTTACAAGTTGCCCCTTCCAGATTCCAAATCATTATCCATTTAGAATCCCATTTTAGGCATCAGAAAACTTTTTTCAACTCCTTTAGAGGTATTTACACAGACCAAAAAATATTTTAATGGTCACAAACACAGAATCTGAGCATTTACGACCATTAAAATGCTTCATACACCCGGCTCAAAATTCCATGGTTACAATAAGATATTTAATTTGCCTTTAGGTTTTCTGTTCTCAACAAGTAATACTCTAACCCATCCCGATGAGGTATGGATGTATAGAATGCTGTCACATCCATCATGTACAGCCATAAGTCTACATAGTTATCAAAGGGAATTTCATTCAATCTGTTAAGGAAATGTGTGGTGTGTTTTGGACGTTTCTGCTCCTTGGAATGTGTAAATGTATTTACCAAATGTATCTTGAATTGACTTGATGTCGGGATTCAGGTTAGACAAACCCGTGGGTGTTGGAGGTGCTGGACAGTGAGTCGATGGAGGTTGAGATGGGAACACTAGACAGGTAACTGTTAGTGACTCTCATGTAATCATTTCCCCGGCTGGGGTCATTTCCAGGTAATGAGGATTAGGCTTTTTAGTCCTCCTAGGAACGTAGTCCTGTGCCTGGCCACGTGTCGCATGGTTGCAGTGGCTTTCCAAACTTCACTTTAGTTTGCACTCATTTTGGTCCCCTTGGTTCCTTTAATCCCCTACCCCTTCTAGAATTGGTGGTATGTTGCCGCTGTCCTATTTCTTGTTCAGACTTACCTGCATGTGTTCAGCAGTGTCCAGCGGCTAGACTGGATTCCAGGGTGGCTTGTCATAGCAACATCTATTGCTGAAACCAGTAAGCCTTGTTTCAGTTGTCATTTGTTCTTACTGTCCAGCTGGCATATTATGTTTACCATATACCCTCTGTCTTCCAGTCAGTCAGATCTACCTCCCATCATAACATCCAGACAGAGTAATGCCAACCATTGAAACAGAAACATCCTCAGAGGGTGAGCTCCAGATAAGACTTTCACTTTTCACTCCCTTCTCTGTTTCTCCCCCTATTTCTGTGTCTGGTGATACCTTTTTACATCTTGTTGATATATCTTGTTTATCAGCACAGATATTCTGGAATGGTCGTAGCTGTCAGGAGGTCTGCCCTACTGAAACCTGACAATCAACTGCTGTAATTATAGGTCTTCCTGAAGGATTGTAGATGTCTTTGAGAATCCTAGGTAGAAAATACAGTATTGGTGTTGTTGACACTATCTTTGATGATCTGATATGGTAGAAAATAAAGCGCCTTCGCAGGCTCAGGGGAATGTTATCCTCAAGAATAGAGGAGGTAATGTGCATGCAACAGAATCAAAATTGTAAAATTATAAAATAAATAGGAAGCATACTCAGTTAAATAAGCCTTTTGAGATAAAGTACAAGCTAGAAACTATGAAGGTTTATTAAAAGATTAAGAATTAAATACAGATAGAGCTTGGCCAGCCATGCAGCAGGTTAGACGTCCCCACACGGAGCTCCTTCTGGGCCCCACTTAATCCTGTCATGATCCGGCGACCCTGAGCCCCATCAACACCCCAAATTGGACCCCCACATGATCCTGAAGGGTATGTGGAGGACCTGAGCGGCTCAGTTAAGCCCTCGGGTGTCCCCCGACCGGGAGAAGGCGACCACTGCGGATTGGGCCCGGCTCGTCAAAATGGCAGCCACCTCCCTTCACAGTGAATAAAGGCAAACAAGAGGCGTCTCCTGAACCCTGTAGGGTTCCTGGGGGCCCGCAAGCAGCCTTAGTAATGTTTCCTCATTACTGTGCATGCTGCAGGCCTGTGGCCTATCTGATTGCCCCAACCTGTGCCCCTGTTAGTGCCCCGCAACATTGGCGACGAGGCAGAAAGAACCGGCAGCGGGACGAGCTTACCGACTGAGCGGGAGCGGCGTCCGGTGGCAGAGAATCCATCACGTCACCAGCCGGAAGGTGAAGAACATCGGGCGGACCATGAGGCAGGCGACGTGCTGAGGAGGCTCGCTGAAAAGGTGCGGCGTTGCGAGTGCACGCAAAGCTGTCGGCGTAGCAGCAAGCGCCCTGAAGGTGACCCAGCGGGTGAGTGCGTAGCGACGCACGGGTGGTGTGCACGAGGTGCGCCACTCTCAGCGAGCGGAGCCGGCCTCATTCTCTCTGAAGTGACAAGAGAGGGGAGCACAGGAGGCAGCAGAGACAGGTGAAGCAAGAGGAGGCAGTCGGCGTTACAGCGCGCAGCGCAGCCTGCAGCCCGTTACAGCAGGGTGCGCGTGGCAACCATTAACAAAAAAAATAATAAAGTAAAAAAAGGAAAGAGAAAAAGAAAAGCGAACACAGACGAGAGAAAGAGCCATTGCAAAGGAGCCACATGGTGTAGTGTCACACAGAAGGCCTAGAGGAGGAGGGTATTAGAGCAAGCTGAGGCCAGGGGTCACAGCACAGGATTAAGAAAGGAGGAAGGGCAGCCAAGAGCCGAGCACATTACAGCGCAATGCCGGTGCAAGTGGAAGGAAGCACGCAGGGGGCTACGGAGCAAGGCACACGAACTATGCTGAATGCGTTACCACCATTCAGCCAACTGGCAGATCCAGCCACAGCAGCGTCGAGATGGCGCAAATGGATAGGACAGTTAGAAAACTATTTCATCACAGTGCGTGAAACAAACGGCGCAGTCAAACGGTCCACCATGTTACACATGGGAGGTGATGAACTCTATGAGCTGTTCCAGGACCTGTCAGATACCGGTGATAGAAATGACTTTGATAAAGCAGTAAGAGCCCTGGACCGCTACTTTGACCCGCAGGTAAACCCTGATTGTGAACACTTCAAGCTGCGACAGGCAAAGCAAAGGGAGGAAGAATCCGTAGACATGTTCTTCGCGCGGTTAAGAAAACTGGCAAGTTCATGCACAGGAATTGAAAGATAGCTAGAAATAAGGGCTCAGCTAATTCAAGGATGTAAAACATCGGATCTACGGAAGCTAATTTTGCCACAGCCAGGAATATCTATTTGCCTAAGTGACTAGAAGCAAGCCAGTTTTACAGCCTGCCCTATATACGTGGATTAGCATAAACATACTACATTTAGCATTGTGAGGTATGTTTCTACAACACAGCCTGTCTAATTGAATGATAAATAGTCATGTATATTTTGACTGTAAACTGAATTTACTCCAAGTGCTACTTAAGTTATAGGAGTGTGCACAGAGAACTCAGTAAAGTCAGATTTTAAGTTTTTTTCTGAAGGGAGGGAGTTCATCTTATGAATCCAGTGACTATAGGTTTGCAAATTCTTAACCTCCTTTTGAATTTAGTTTATTTGGTCTGTTAAGGGGAGAGTGGGTTGGGTTTGCTTCGGGCAACACTAAACCGAGTCAGGTGGGGTGAAAAGGGAACCGATAATCTGCTTACCCCTCTGTTTGTTTATCATTTTGCTTTCAGTTTATCATTTAGCCTGACCGATTTCTGGTTGGGGAATCGTATATGTTCGTTTCTTTCTCCTTTCTCTTGAAATCTTATTTGTTGGTTTCATTTACCAGTAGGGAACTAGCTGACAGATGTCATACCCCTAATAAAAATAATAGTGCTATAAGACAAAGTCAACCTGAAGGCCTAACTCTCACCCTAAGAATAAGGTGATTACCCAGGATAAACCAGGGCTAACAATTAGGCAGCATTTTTTTCTTTCCTTCTTTCTCCGTTTGTAATTTTTTTTTCTTCACTTTATAAATAAAAGACACCATGGTATGGGCCCTTCACTATGTGTGGTGATGGTACTTATCCTTATAAGTACTGAAGCAAGTACTTTTACTTACCGCTGTTCATTTCTTTTTTATTTTGAGCCTCCGGGTGACCTCTTTCTGCGTTGTGTGGATGTCCTAGAAGACAACAGAAGAAAGAATCTTACCACCAAACTGGCTATCCACAATAAAAACCTTAATATTATCAGTCCTAAATTGGTATCAAAATAAAAACTCCATCATTAAGAAACACATTCAGCTGACGATACTTGCAGCTGGACATCCTGAGATTACTATGTTTAACTACATTATGATGTAAGATGAAACTTGTGCGTAGTTTCAACAAGGTTTGTAAGATGTCTCAATATGTTTTCTGAAAATCAATAAAAATCTGTTTAAAAAAAAAAATCATTAAAAATCACAATCAGCCTCCTCGCTTCTTTTTCCGCCCATCACTCCCATAGTGACGTTGGCTTTCATTCTCCTCCACTTGGCTGAACGAGACACTAGGATCACAGACCTGTTGGCTCAAATTGTCGCACAAAAGATCACAAATGCAACCCTGCCACAGGCTTTGCAAAAGTAGAACAGGTGTACTGACATGGCCAAAGATAAAGATCCAAAGCCCCCCGTCAGGGGAAAATGGATAAATACGCCAAAGTGGTGGAGACTTCCCAAGAGACAGATGTGGCACCATCGTCGCCAGATAATGCGGCCCTCTCGAAAGGGATCCAGTTGTCTAGAACATCCCTGGACGCTACGATTGGTGAAGTCCGGGCAGAGGTGTTCTTGATGAGCCAGGACCTCCGAAATGCGGCGGAGCAAGTGACTGCGGTGGAAGATAAATTGTCCAAACTGGAAGATACCACGCACTCCCAGAGGAAAGCTGTGACTGAATTAAAGGCTATTACTAAAGATCTGCTGGGTGGGTGGATGATGCAGAAAGCCGAGCGAGAGGGAATAACCTGAGACTAGTGGGCTTCCCTGAAGAAACAGAGGGGACGAATATGGTGGACTTTTTGGGGTAGTGGCTCTGTGCTACCTTCACTGCAAAACTTTCTCCACCTGCTTTGTGATAGAACAAACACACAGGGCGCTAGCAGCCTGACCACCGGGTACTCCCCCGCGTGCCATCATCGCCCGCTTTTTGAACTTTCAGGACTGAGACACGATCCTTAGAGAGGCGAGGCAGCTGGGGGAGCTCCAGTTTGAATCTTCTGCCTTCATGTTATTTCCAGACTACTCCCATGAGGTGCAGAAACAGAGAAGATCATTTGACGCAGTGAAAGTCAAGATTCGCTCCATGTAATTACAATACATGCTGCTCTTTCCCACCAAGTTGAAGGTGCTATTCAAGTACAAAACCCACTTTTTTGCCACACCAGAGGAGGGTTGGGCTTGGCTAGAGGAGAGGCCTCAACTCCGGCCCTCACAGAATGAATCAACAAAGTCGACCGGAAGGGGTAACCTAGAGGCTAGACCCAAACTCTGCACCTGGGAACGCAAAATACAGGCCTTACCTGGGGGCAGCAGAGGCAGATCTCTGGACAGGAGAGTGGGGTCTAGAAGGGCCGGCGAGAGATCCTCGGACTCTGAAGAAGGGTTGCCGAGACATGAGAGTCAGAGGTCTAGGACTGATAGAGAAGAGGGGACACATCACCTGGAGGCTGAAGATGAGCAAGGGCATGGCCCAGTGAACACCGCATTCAATTCTGACCAGAGGAATTCTGACCATGATGAGCCTGAGAACTCTGGAACTTGAAGGCAGTCTGGGAGGATCGAGAGAATGTTGGGGTGAAGGGAGAGGGGTTGTGTGGCCCTCCGGAAGGAGATCTTTGGGGTGTGGATGGGACTTGGGAGAGAAGACCTTTGCCTCCCATCCCCCTTTCTGTGACAGAGTGTGTAGTGTATGGGGTGAATGTGGGGTGTGACTGCAGTATATTTGGGGCGTAAAAAGAGAGATTGTAGTAGGTATGACAGGTCGGATGACTTCCTCCCTCCCCAATTGCACCCTGAGAACCTGGTTGTGAGTGTGAGGAGTGCTTTCTTTGTTTATTATTGAGCGTTAGAGTTCTTAGTTTTGAGGTGTGAGGGGGAGGACTATAGACCTTAGACTATAGACTTTTCAGACACGAGGGTTGATATTTGCGGGGGAGGGAGAGGAAAGTTATGTTAAAAGTTATTTTTTGAGAGGAGTGGTGTTGCTGTTAAAACAGTGGAGTAGGCAGTGATTCAAACACAGAATAGGTAACTGCTGTGGGAAGCAGCTGAATATGCCACACTACCGGGATGGCACAGGCTGATGGTTGGGAGACCAAAGGGAGCTCCATTATTACCTGGAATGTGAATCGATTAGGCAGCAAAATCAAGCGTGGCCTGGTAGCAACTTAAATTAGACACTTAAATCCAGACATGGAACTTCTACAAGAAACCCACTTAATGGGGACCCAGGGCAGTTTTCTTAGTCGGGAAGCCTATATCACATTGGCCAATGCAGTCTTCACCTCGGGTTCAGATGGAGTGGCAATCTTGGTTCGGAGGACACCCTCCTTTCTGGTTCTGAAGACCTCAATAGATCCTAATGGGACATATGCCGCAGTGCGTGGGGTCTGGGAGAGGACGGACATCACGCTCATCAGTGTCTATGCGCCCCCCCAAGGTTGCAGCAGCTCACCCTAGACAAAGTGATGGCCATCTTACTAGAAACCAATTCATCCTTACATATAGTGGAAGGGGATTTTAATGATGTTATGCCCCCGAACTTGATCATTCGAGCTCTTTGGCATCACCACCTCCCGAGAAACAGAGTTTACTCAAATTTCTCGGGAACCCATAGGGTGTTCTCCAGATTGGACTATCTCTGCGCCCCGGCGGGAGAGCTAGGAAGGATTGATAAAGTAGAATATCTGGCTTGGGGCCTGTCTGATCATCCCCACTTTTGCTGACCCTGGGGCACCGTCCTCATTACCCAGGGTTGGGTTGGAGACTAAACACATGGGAGGTGTGAGGTAGTCTCTCTGGAACTGAGAGTAGATATTGAACTGTACTTTACAGAAAACAAAGAGTCAGTGGACTCTACTGTAAATCTTTGGGAGCCTAGAAGACAGTGCTTAGGGATCGAGCGCAAATATAATTACCCACAAAAAGAAGAGAGAAACAAGGGAGATAGAAGAAGTCGAACGTCGGTAGGTAAGGGTGGAGGGAGCTCCAGCGGCAATGCAGGATCCCTAGGTCCTTCGTAAGATCGAGGCCCTACGTAATGAATATCGAGCATTGGCACAAAACAAGGCGAGAAAACAAATTCTAGCATCACAACACTGTCTCTACGATACGGGTGACAAGGCGGACAAGCTCCTAGCATGGCTGGCGGGAGGCGGAGGCCCGCTGGGTGCATAGTATAGTGGATTACAATGGGGAAACCTATAACTTTGACCGGAGAATAGCAGAGGAATTTGCCAGGTATCATGGGGACTTTTATAGAGCGCACCCTCTTGC
Source organism: Calotriton arnoldi (assembly GCA_963921515.1). Lineage (NCBI taxonomy): Eukaryota > Metazoa > Chordata > Amphibia > Caudata > Salamandridae > Calotriton > Calotriton arnoldi. The sequence continues at coordinate 2,189,408 of CAWUFW010000181.1, forward strand.
TGAGGCCCAACAAATTAAGGCCTACTTAGACACTGTGACTTTGCCAACCCATCCATAGGAGGACCGCTTGGTCCTGGTAGAGGAAATCACACTCCCAGAAATATATATGGCTATAGCAAAGCTAAACTCTGGGAAGACACCGGGCCTGAATATCCTTCCGGTTGAATTCTCTAGGAGAAATGCCGAGATCCTGGGTAGTCATCTCCTTAATATGTACTTAAAAGCAAGGGAGGTAGGGACACTGCTAGCAGACCTACGCCGTACTACGATAGTAGTGATCCACAAGAAGGGGAAGCCAGCGCCGAGTTGTGGCTCCTACTGCCCGATCTCACTGCTCAATGTTGAGACTAAGATTCTGGCAAGGGTGTTGGCCATGAGGCTCATAGGAGTTATATCCCCCTTGAGTTATATGGATCAGTCGGGCTTCATGCCACGGAGGACCACTAGATTTTATCTCTGCCGACTCCATAATTGGTTGGCAACAGCCCATTCCCGACAGGACCCATATTAAATCCTCTCCCTAGATGCCAAGAAGGCCTTTGATGCAGTGCGCTGGCCATTTCTGATGCAAACCCTAAAGAGACTTGGATTCGGTTCCAAATTCCTGACCTGGATAGCACTGATGTATCGGGAAGACGATGGCCACGGTGAGAATAAACAGAACCCTCTTCTCGGAATTTCCCATTGGATAGGGGACGCAACAGGGATGCCCCCTATCCCCCTTCCCGTTTGCCCTTATGCTAGATGCACTGACCTGCATGGTTCACGATTATCCTGACATTAAAGGTTTTCAGGTCACAGAGGCTACCACTGAGTATGAGAAGATCTCACTATATGCAGATGATATCCTCTTATATGTCACCCGGCCAGAGGATACAATCCGGGTGGTGTTTCAAGTCTTTGAGACTTAAGGCACCCATTCGGAATATAAAATAAATAGGGATAAAACGGTCTTGTGCCCAATGGGTAGGGAACTGGATGCATCGCCCCTCCCTGGGAGATTGCAGATAGATAAGGAGGGATTCCAATATCTTGGGATTTATGTAACCCCCTGACAAAGAGCGTAGCTTACAACAGAACCTTCAGAGGGTGCTGGTGGAATTTCATGCAGACGTAGACCGCTGGAAGGCACTGCCGCTAACATTAATGGGCAGAGTTTAGAATGATCACACTACCAACATTTTTATACATGCTTCAAAACACTTATCATAAGTTCCCAGATGAGATTTACACTAGAATATATGAGGAGGCCCGTACACTGTTATGGAATGATGGGCACATCTTGGTGGCGCTGAATATGCTGCAACGCAATAAGTGCAATGGCGGCATCGCCCTCCCAGACCTCTGAGCTTACTACTGGGGGGCTCACTTGATTGTAATTAACGATTGGGGATATGTGACTGGAGACCATCCCACGTGTGCGCTAGAAAGAACCCAGTTCCAATCCAGGTCATATATACATTATCTCTACGGGGGGAAAGGAGCAAGACGTATGTTGCCGGTGACCTAGTCGACACTGAAGGTTTGTTCCAAAGTGGGATAAGGTATGGGATGGGTGATTAGAAATACCCGAGAGACCCCGTTGTGGGCAGGAGCGAGGTTAAAGGATATTAGGAAGTTAAGAGGATTCGGAGCCTTGGACCTCATTAGGATATCTAAGCTTGGTGATCTCCTTGACGATGGTGGTTTTATACCTTTCAGCTCCTTTCAGCGTGATTACCAACTAAGTGGCACGCAGTATTTCAAATACTTCCAACTTAGACATGCATGGAAGGCAAGAGGTCTGGACGCTCAGGAACTACCTGAATATGCGCCACTGGGATAGCAGAAAAGGCGGTTTCCTACATACACAAAACGATAAATAATAACATCCCTGACTCTCTGACGAAATTGAGGGCAAAATGGGAAAACAAACTCGGAGACCTGGATGATATGGATTCGGAGGCGGCCTTAATGCACCCTAGAGAGTTGGTGATAAAACATCCTGGATGAGGAGGACTGCAGCAGTGCCTGTGGAGATGGCCGCTAGTAAGGATCGTCATTCCGCTTCCTACATCCCTTGTAGGATTTTCAGCCTCCCTTTAAAGTCATAGGCAAAAGTCTGCACCTATGACCACATCAGCAGCGCGCACCTGTGCTCACAGACGAAGAGTGGTAAGGGAATTAACTTACCCCTACTAGACATGAAGTGTTCTAAAATCTAGACCACTTACTCACGCTCTGTTTCTGATGTAGGCCACCTGACCCGAATGGACATTCTCTGGCTGAAACATGTTGACTTAACATGAAGTGCAGTGGACCGATAACTAGTCCACTTGAGCACGGCCATTTCTTTTAATCATATCCCTTTCCTGACTAATAAAGTTTTCATACAGAAAAGGAGATCTTTTTTATCACTTTCATGACTGCCACTTCCCAGACTGTCTCCCTCCTGATGGAGGACAGTAAATCAGTTAGAGAACCAAACCCTCAAGTGATAAGACCCAATGATGATACTATCCACCTTCCCACACGAGCGGAGAAAAAACATATACCGCAGACTGTGCATGTGTGGTTGAGGTTCACCAATGCAAATCTTTTGAGACTCTGGAATATTAACACAAGTTATTCATTCCCCTTTGATCATGAGAGGCGATAAAATCATACCTGAGGCTCATACAATTTAAGATTTTACACCGGGTCTACTATGATCAAGCCCGTTTACATAAGTTTGGGAGAGCTGACTCCCCTGAATGTCTGAGATGTAGGAAAGATAGGGTGTCCTTACTGCATACGCTTTGGGATTGCCCTCTTGTACGATCCTGGTGCGCAATACTGGCAGAATTAGGAAAGAGCATGGGGGTGGCCTTTCCGCTTGAGCCTAAATATGTTCTCCTGGGTATGCCTACGGACATGACGGTACCGCGTACCAAGCTCCTTTTCTGTAATTTGGGCCTGGTGGTGGCTTAGTGGGACCTACCAAAGTCCCGTCCCTTCAAGAATGGGGGGCTGGAATAGCTCTATACATGGCAGCTGTGAAGGTCACATACACCAACAGAGGGTGTCCGAGGTACATTTTTAGGATTTTGGGTCCCTGGATAAAGTATTATGATTTGAAATCGATGAAAGATGGAGGGGAGATCTCACCAGTTCAGGTTTTGTCCCACGATTCACAGTGGCCTGCCCCAGTATGACTGTGGCTATCTACCTGGCTTTCTCAATGTACCTGCTTGTGAAATCTCTGATTGTTAAAATTATGCTGAAGCTCCTCCGCTCTAATGTTTGTACTGTTGTGGGTGTAAGTTTGTACCCTTTTTGCTGTCTTTCTATAAAACGAAATATATATTATTTTTTTTATTCATTACAGAAGGCAAAGTATAATTAGTTAATCAGTATAAGGAATTAACATAAAGATCAGTCAATTGCAAGGCAGTAGCGAGAAAATTAAAATGATCCCCCAGTTGAACCAAAGCTCTCATGGCTCAAAGCAATCGAAGCAAGTCATTGTGCCACCTCCCTAGAAGAGGTTGCTTGCCTCTTCCATCAAAATATCTATCTATTCATCCTTTCATCCGTCAGTGCACCCACTGATATCCACCATTTCACCTGTACATTCTGTAATATTTTCAGTCTTTGATCAAACATGCAATCTATCACCACTCCGTTTATCCGTCTGCCCATCCATATACAAACTTATCCATCCATCTTATTTTATTTTGATTTATTTTCAAATCTATCCCTCAAACATATCCATCCATCCTTTCACTTATCCATCTCCCGTTCATCATCCATTAAAGATTAACGGGGTAACCCAGTGTCTCACAGAACCTGGGGAACTAGAACAGTATATGCTAATGGTTGGTTCTGTCGAGAAAGGCAGAATTGCTTTTAAACTTTTTCTTTGTCCTGGCCACTAGGAAAACCAATCAATGGTATACAGTCAACATTGAATACAATACAAACACAAAAAACAATAAGACTGATGTTATAGATCCAAAACCGATCGATATATTAACAGTCATATATCGTGTAGCACACTACATATACAAATATGTAAAAGCGCAAGACAGTGCAACAACATATATCATTACATACATAAATAAGTACCATATAATTCACAATCAACATAATCCAAATGTTTAACATTTACAATACACATAGGAGAAAAACACTTAATTTGGCATCCCTAGTGACTTAGCATATATATTGGCACATATAGCCTTATTACTTAGCACTGATATGTGAAAGTTGACCTATTTTGGATTCCCATATAGGTACCAATGGAGGATTTTCTGAATCATTTAGGAGCCCTCCACCACTTTTAGCAATCACAAGGCCCATACACAGGCTACTTTGAAAATCTATTCATAGTCCTGAAGAAGACCCCGGGAGATGTTTATCACTTACACTATTTGAATAGGGGTCGAAACGTCAATGTGCAGATCAGGCATTCCGTACTAGTATTTCACATATCGGTGCTAAATAATAAGGCTATATGTGTCAATATATATGCTAAGTCACTAGGGATGGCAAATTAAGTGTTTTTCTTCTATGTTTATTGTAAATGTTAAATGTTTGGATTATATTGATTGTGAATTATATGGCACTTATTTATGTATGTAATGATATATGTTGTAGAACGGTCTTGTGCTTTTACATATTTGTTCTTTTTTTTTTTTTGCCAAAAGTAAGACAAGCATTACAAAAATTACATTAGAAGTGTGAACAAAACATAGATCTATATTATTAACTTAGAGCGTAGTCAAGAAAAAGACGACAATTAAATCAGATATGGAGAAAAACAATCCTAACCAAAGTTTTGAAAGAAACGATAAAGTTTTCCCAGAAAAAAATGAATAAAAAGAAAAAAGAAAAACAGGAGGGCATTTATCATAGGGCCATGAGAGAGAATATCGTAGATGAGCAGCGCCTTGTTACTCCCATAGAAGATCGGTCCAGATCTGATTAAATTTGAGCCAAGAGCGTGGCCCTCTAGCTTTAACCAAAGCAAGTTCCATCTCATAGACCTGTCTGAGTAATACCCACAACTCATTGACACTAGGGCTGACGTTATCTATCCAGACTCTAGCGATACATAAGCGGGCAAATGCTATGATAATAGTTGCCAGCAGGCTCGTATCACCAGCCGCCTCGCTTCTAATCCCCAGAAATATTTCTTTCTCAGTAAGCTGGAAATTTGGGCCGAGAAGCGAACTGAGAATACTGGAGACCCCACTCCAAAACCCGGACAGGCTTTTACATATTTGTATAGGTAGTGTGCTACACGATATATGACTGTTAATATACTGATCACTTTTTGAGTCTATAACATAAGTCTTATTGTTTTTGTGTTTGTATGGTATTCAATGTTAACTGTATACCATTGATTGGTTTTCCTAATGGTGAGGACAAAGAAAAAGTTTAAAAGCAATTCTGCCTTTCATCATCAATTCATCCATCCACCCTTTCACTCATCCATCCATAGACCCTTTCAGTTCATCCATCCTCCTGTTCACTCATCCATACATTCTTTTACTCAGTCATCCATCCTTTCACTCATCCATCCACCCATTCATGCACTCATCCATCCATTTATCCTTTCAATCATCCATCCTTTCACTCACTCAACCATCCATTCACCCTTTCACCCATCTGTCCGTCCATTTACGCTTTCAGTCATCCATCCTTCCACCCTTTCATCCAGACACCCATCTACCATCCCTTTCACTCATCCATCCATTCATTTACTCATCCATCCTTACAAACATCCTTTCACTCCTCCATTCATCCATCCATCATTTAACTCTGTCCATCCATCCACCCCTTCACTTCATCCATTCATCCAGCCTTCCATCCATCTATCCATGCACTCATTGATTCATCCACTTACTGTTTCAATCGTCCATCCATCCACCCTTTCACTCACTCATCCATCCATCCATACTCTCATCCTCCATCCATCAACCCTTTCACTTACCCATCCTTCCATCCATATAGCCTTTTATCCATCATCCAACCTTCATCCCTTTTGGTCATCCATCCTTACATCCATCCTTTCACTCATTCATCTATGCATCAAATCCATTCACCCTTTCATTCAGGCATCCATCTACTCTCTCTTTCACTCATTCACCCATTCTTTCACTCATCCATTCTTACATCTATCCTTTCACTCATCCATCCTTCCTTTCACTTATCCACCCGTCTATCCACCCTCTCAACCTGTCCATCCATCAGTCGTGTAGTTCCTATATAACCTATACAGGATCTGCGTGTTTGGATAACATAAACTGTGGGATTGGTGGCAGACTGATTCCGTGCACCCCCACCGGATACGTTAGCCTATCTGCATTAGCTAGCTCACAGTGCCACTATAATCTCATTTTACCAAGGAGAGAATAGATTCTGGCAACCTCAGAACATGACAACCCTGATCACTCAGAATCGTGGAAACAATTTACTACCTTTCGCTCAGTCACTCGTGCTCACTTAGTTTGTCTCAGAGAGATACACAGAATAAACAGGCTGGGCGTTTTCAATAAGAATTTATTGAACAGTTGTTATTCTTCACGTGTCCCTTCGGGAGGAACAATCACAGAAAGTTTTCCGCAAAAGACTAAAAACATGGCTTTTTACACAGTAGATAAGAGCCATACTCGAACTGCAGACAAATGATTCTTGGAATTGTCAGTTGAAGGAAATAGCGCGGGGACACACCAGCTGGTGTAACCAGGCGCTTTATAAACCTAAAAACTAAACTAAACTAAACTAAACTAGAATAGATGAGCTGCAACAACCATTAGACAGTAGCAGAGAGATATGATTAGCAATACTACGAAAGTAAAGGGATGGTAAAGTTCTACCATCTTGCAGAAATCATTAATATATACATGTACATAAAACACATGATAATAAGTGCCTACTCCTACGATGCCTCCCTAACTAGATGTACCTAAATGTACCTAGCATCTGTGTAGGTGTTATGCCAAGAATCCCTCTAGGTTCTAGTCAACCCCATTACCTGAGAATGAGAGAATATGGGACCCCGTCCTGGTCTCGAGTTGGACACCCCGTGAGGGATGTTAGACCACTGCATGCAGGAACCTCAGCGTCTCTGGTCAGTGTCTCAGCCGGGAAGTCTCTGTCTCCTCTGTCCTTCTAAGTAAGATGTGATGTATATATACCCATAGGTCTCCCCAGGGGTCCTACCTTGCTGTGTTACTGTGTCGGCCTAAAGGATGACGTCGGGCCTGAACTTTATACAGAGATATTATACAGGAGATGTTCGTCCTGCTGTTAGTCCTGCTGTGCTTCCAAGAAGCCTCATGCATAATGTATGAGATTCGAACTAGGGGGAAACCCGCATTCTGAATGCAGTGTCGTATCTAGGTAAAAGGTCAGTCCCTAAGAACCGTTATGAATGTAATGTAGGGAAGAATATAGGGGAAAGGTTGCAATGTTACCTGCGCCTATATAGGGTACCTATATGGAATATAACACCCACTCCTCTTCCGACTGGACCACATATGTAACTTATTACCGTACTACTAGCCGAACCAGGTATTGGTACGCACAAAGTTTAAAAACATCTGTTTAGCTAAAAATGTTTAAAACTTCTAAAAAAATTCTAAAAACTTAAAACTGTCTAAAAGAAATTTTGCAAGCCATAGCTCTAAAGTGTCCTTAGTTATAGTCCAAAGCACTATAAGCATTAGAAAGCCATGTATGCCCAATAAATGAAAAGGAATGTCAATTTTTGTTTTGAGATCTAAATTTAAGCTTTGTTTTAAAAAAGGGCGAATTTCTTACAGCACACGATGAGCCAAATGAGTCAAATGTTTATGTGTCCTGGCTGGTAGACGCAACATTTTAGTTGATTGCTTCCGCAGTAGACGGCCCCTGTAGCACCTCACAGAGTATGTCAATCGAGAACAGATGATGTTCTACACTGTCCGCAGCCGGTGCTGGGGCAGATTGTGCGCCGTCCAAAGCCTGGGTGCCAGAGGAGGAGCCGGTGTCCATGCCAACAGGTGCTGTTACTACCTGTGGGGGCTCAAGGAATGCCGCTATCAACATCGGAATACGCTGAGGACACTGCAGAACATGGGCCGCTATCGGCTCCAGTAAAGCATTCACGTCTGGTTGCGCACATGATGGGAGTGTCAAACAAAGGTCCAACACGCATTCTTCTCCGCAAAACAGGCATCGGAGGACAGGTAAGATGCAGTCCATCCAGACTGGTCGAAATGACAAGAACCAAGATGCACTTAGTTCTCTTAGGTGAGGCGTGCCTAGATGTTGCACCATGCGGTCACGGTATTTACGCTCCAGGAGTGCTCTTTCCATCTCCTTGGTGACTGGGACGTCCATTGCGTAGAAAATATAAAACAATCAGGATACCTGCTACTAGGAACAGGATGAGCGGAAGTCCTCCAAAGATGCTTCCGAATACAGAGTGTATGAAGTTTGGTATAACTCCAAGTACTGTCTGAAAGGTGCTCAGAAGTCCAGAACCTATGGTCTTAAATAGGTGGACAATGCCTGTCGTATCAGACATGTTAAAGATACGATTTACCATTTCTGCGAAATGGAAAGGGCAGTTTGTATGAATAAGCGCCTGTATCTCTGCCGAAGACCTTGCGATCTGGAGATTAAAAGTCTCAAGAGCGGAGGTTAAGGGCACAGACTTCTGTAAAAGCATGGCTTTCATTCTGCTTAGAGTATCAAACCGTATTAAAGAAACATTCAGTGAAGGCCATAATGGCGCCTCCCTGACTGTATGTGTCGGTGGAAACAATACTTGCATACAACAAGTAACCCTGGAGCTCACGGTTACCAGATATGCGATGCCCGGGAGCATTCCGCAGCAGCCTTGATTGTTCAGCATCAAGTAACTCCCATTAGAAAGTAGCCTGAATGCTGGAGCAATCACTGTAGCTGGGGCACCACTTAAATGGCAGGACAGGTTTGCTACAGAACCATTACAAGCCCCGTGCAGCATTATATCCTGGCATATGAGTGATCCACTTAAAGCGTTCTCACAGTTTGTACCGCTTAGAAACACTTCTCGATCCCCACTCCAGCATCGAAATCTGTATGGTAATACCCATGATTCCTTAATGTATTCCTTACCCATTTCTTCATATCTGCCTACCTGCTTTTGTTCAAGGCAATACTGAAACTGAAAAGTAGTGATCGGTAGAGTTATGTGGCCATGGATTAGCCATTCTGTGGACGGTGATTCTGCCACTATGGATGCTAATTTATCCAGTTTTTCGATACGCAGCATTGTATATTTTGCTCCTTTGTGCCATTTCTATCCTATCTGTTTATCTGTTATATTGTATTCAGAAAACAGAGACGTACTGTTGATATAACGCCAAGGCACGTAGCCTGCACGCAAAGATTGCAGCGTCCAGCTTAATAACATAATAGAACGTAATTGAGATTGCCCGTGTTGTAATATGGCCAAATCTTGTTCTAATATGTCTATCGCAGAAGATACAATGTTGCCTAAGGAATATATCCTGGAGGTCAATGTAATTAACTCATTGTCTACCACTGCTAGAGATTTTTCTAGACTTATACGGTCTATTCCCGTAATATCTATGCGGCCTCTTATTGGGATATTTTCCATATTTCATTGTATGCAGCATAATAGAAACGTTTCTGACGTGGCTTCCTGGGACCTAGTAAAAAATCCCTGAGTTCCACATCCTGTGACAGTAAGGATAAGTGTTGTTTCACCTTTGTGAGTGTTGAGGTTTTTAGCCAATCAAGGCACAACTTCCCAACACTGTAGGATGTCACTACCCCTGGATGTTCTCTCTGTACATAACATGGATCTGGCCTATTGATAGCGAAACCTTCGGTTTTACCCATGAATCTCGCCTGACAAACATTAGTGTCTGTGGGCCAAATCAACCATTTCTTCCAATAGGGTCTGATCTGTTGTATTGTATAATGTCATTCAACGTAATCTCTTCCTGTGATGTTATGTTACCCTCGGTGTGTGATGGAGTTGGCAGCCAAGGTGTGTTCAAGTCTTTGTTCTTGGCTAGTCCAAGGCAAGACGTCTGTTGCACTGTCTCGTTCAAAAACATGATTTGTTGAGAGATAAGGCATGCTCTAAACAAAGCTTCTGTTCCCTGAACTTGCCACTCTCTAGTACCCCAGACTGATTTTAAGTCTATGGTGTCTTTCCATAAGTCGAAACCTTGTTCAGACAACTGGGCAATAAAGGAAGCAGAGTAAATCTGTTTGGTGTTTGTCAACCTATTTTTCTGTGCTGATGTTGGTGCAACCCTATAGTAATAGGAGGCTGGGTCAGACATATTAAACCCTGAAAAATATGGAAACTTTTGTGTAAATGTTTTTGAACTGCCTTTCGGCGGTGTTGGACAATGTTCCCACTGGTGGTATGTGAACACATTTCTAGGATTAGCAGATTTATGTAAAAAGTGATGACCATAGTGTTGATAACAATACATTGTTTCGAAATCTGATGTGCTTTCCAATGTTTCACTATTAGAAAATGCAGCAGATTTTTCCAAATCAGACAACATGTTATTTACAGTTTCAAACTCCCAATCATCGGAAAATGTACTTGAGGTAATGATATCCCTCAATGATATTTTAAATAAATGAGGAATTCTTAAAAGTTCGGTCAGACCAAATATATCGAAATCAACCTTGTCCCAAACTATACCATCAGGTATAGGAACTGCTGTAATGTTCACTGATGACAAGTCTCTTTGTTCTCGATGAGATGATTGGTGTGGTTTTAAAATTAAATTCACATTTTGGACTGCAGAGCTTTGTCGAAGGTATTTTCCATTAACAAGCATGCTAAAAACTATTACTAAGCCTACCCAGAAAAGAAAGAAAAGTATCCCGGTGATTACCCATAGTTCTACCCAAGGTGACACCAGGTAAGTCTTTTTAAGAAAGTTCAGAAAATCTTTAACTTGCTTCTTGCGTGATTTTTGGGCTGGTGTCGTTTCAGGTTCACTTGGATCCAAAGAAAACGTATCAAAGTTTATGAAGTAGCCAGAAGCAGTTCGATCAATTGTTGGTATTGCATCAGGATTTGTAGAAATCATTGTTTGCTCTTGTTGAGGCATGTTGATGTAGACATCTGTACTTGGTCGAATTGAAATTTGTCTTTCATTTTGGTTCTGAATTTGAACTTCAGGTTCAAGGGGAACGAGTTCCATAGCATTGTTGCATAGTCCATCATTCCGTGCAGGAGACTCTTCGAACGTGATGAGTCTTTCCGTTTGAACTTCTTGAATTGTAGCGAGAGGAGGGCGTCTGCTACTTTGGAGTCCACGTGGCCTACTACTCAGTATCGGCCACATAGTGTGGTTTGATTAGGTCGATTGAGACAAATCTTTTCTCCTTTTTTCTGGCAAGAGGCGGTAGAAGTACAGTTCTTGTTCCTTCAACTGCTAGAACCTGTACTGGCTTTCTGTATGATGGCCCAAATTCTTTTTTGTCCGCTATTTTCTCTCTGAACAGATCCCCGACTTTTGGGATCCAGACAGGTCTTGCCGTGACTGATTTCACTTCCCCAGTGGCGGTCTGCTTCATATGGACATTACTTTGTGTCCTGGATTCATTTAGATCCTGTAAAACAGCCAAATGATCATGGATGTCAAAAGGCTTTTCATCCGCCACTGTGCCTTCAAAATCAAGATCAGGTACCCACATTCTTGTCCCAAATAGGACCTCATATGGAGTGACCCCCCCCAGAGAACTTCTTGGCATATTATTCAATGCTCGCTGTACTCCATACAGATGTTTTACCCAGCTCTCACCAGTGCCTAATACTCTAGCTGTTAAAGACTGCTTTAAGTCTCGGTTTTTTCTCTCCACGACCGAATTTCCCTCGGGATGGTACGGAGAGGAGTACCGCAATGCTACACTCAATCCTCGCATGGCCTCCTTGTAAGCCCGAGAGCTAAACGCAGGGTCCTGGTCAGAATGTAATGTGCCAATTGTGTATGTCCCTATAAAGACTCGCAAATCTTTTATAACAGTTCGAGCGTCAGCCGAGCGTTGGGGCGACACCCATAGGAATCTTGAGCAGGAATCCACTGCAACCATGATATACCTGTAAGCCCCATCTCTTTGTAAGGGACCGCAGTGGTCCAAGTAAACACACACTAGTGGTTTATCAGATATTAACAAAGGGGTCTGTGCTGGACGTGTTACGGTGGAACCTTTTATCTGCTGGCAGATGTCGCACTTCAAGACATAGTCTTTAGTCTGCTTTGTTAACCCAGGCCACCAATAGCGTTGTTTCAATAAAGAAACGGTCGCCGTAACTCCTGCATGTGCAGAACCTATCCCTTCGTGTGCTGCTAGAATCAAACCTAACCTACGATCCATGTTTGGATTTACTCTGTCCCCCACTCCAGGAATTTGAGCAAATGGAATGTTATTGGCATCTAACTTGTAGGAGTACTTGAGTGGAAACCTTTTTGGTACTGCTCCGCTGTTTTTGCGACAAGCATTGACAGCTACCATAATCTCACCGTCTATTCTCGTTTTAGAACGAGTGATTGCAGCTATGGAAGCCGTGCGTACAGTACCCTTTCCGGCTTCATCAGCCAATGAATTCCCTTCAACGTGAACGCCATCCCGCTGATGACTCAGTGTATGTATCACGTGAGCTCTCAGTAGTTCGGTTTTCAACTCCACTACCTGTTCCCATAGCATTTTATGCTTAATTGTGCCACCTTTTGCATCTTTGAACCCGTTTTGAACCCAGTGCTGCAAATATTCATTATATGACTGCACACAGTAAAAGGAATCGCACACAATTAGTGTGGGGAATTCTCGATCCGTATTTACCATTGACAGTATCAATGCTTTTAACTCTGCCAGCTGTGCCGTGCAGTCCCCTAGAGACTGCGTTTTTGTGCAACTTGGGTGGAACTTTCCATCCTGCATGCGACCTTTAACGATTGCACATGCCACGCTATATTGTTGCTTACTTCCTATGGCCGGTTGAGCTGATCCGTCAGTGTAAATTATATATTCATACTGATCTAGAGGCATTATTTCATTTGGTAGAGGATATTCTTGTTCATATTGCAGAAATGCTTGTGTCTTTAAATTTGGGTCGTACCTGTATTCCACATCTGTTGCTGTGAGAGAATTAGCCCATTGTATCCATCTCGGATGTAAGGCTTTAGCGTTAGGAATGCTTGCCTTTGTCGCAGCCTCTAAGGCTGGAACCGGAGTCACTACTATTATTCGTTTCCCCTGAGCCAGTGCTCTTTCTCTCACTACAGCAGTTTGTACTGCTGTCAGAATCTTTTCTGTAGATGCGAAGCGCATCTCAGCATTTGTGTACAAATGTGATTTATATGCAATTGGTACTGTTTCACCTTCATTATATGTTAGATAGGTGTACCCAGATTGACCCGCAACTATACGGATCACCAGGTTGCGTACGTTTACGCGTGTCTGTAAGTGTTTGGAAGCTATCATGTCAGTTTGTAAGGAATGAAGTGTATCTGTGTGTTCCTGTGTCCAATGTTTTACTGAAAAATCAGGTTTTATTAAATTGTAGAAAGGTTTTACTCTTTCTGCGTAATCCAAAATGTATGTTCTACCAAAATTTAGGAATCCCAGGATTGATTGTAAAAAAATTATGATTTTGGAGGTTGGAGCAGCGTGCATTTTTCTAAAAAATTGGCTGCCAGGCTTTTCCCTTCACTTGAAAGCTCATATCCTAAAAACAGGACACTGAGGTGGGCAATTTTTGATTTTTTTTTAATAATTCTTTTTATTGAACAAACACAAGTCGACATTACAGGTTACAAGAAAGAGAGCAGATACTTTGAGTCAAATGCAGTCATGAGTACAAGTTACATTGGTATTTCATAGTAGGTCACAATGGCTATGGTGTAATTGGGTCATCTGGTATGGGAACAGTGGGGGGAACACAGATATTGCCTCTATAGGCATTCCATTTATTCCATATGGAGGACCACTTTCTGGGGCATCCACGTGAGACATAGACGGTCTTTTCCCTGAACATGCACCAATCCATGTCCGCCTTCCAAGACTCCACCCTGGGCAGCTCTCCCGCTCCCCACAGTTGTGCGATATTTCGCTTGGCCACCGTCTGACCCAGTGTAACCCAGATTTTGCCATTACTGTTGAGATCGGTGGGTTCCCATACATTCAAAAGGCATCTCTTAGCTTCTGGCCGCAGTACAGCCCCAAGCACAGTACTCATGCAATCATGTATCTTCGACCAGTAGGACTGTATAAGCACACATTCCCATATTATGTGTATAAAGGAGCCCAGCAGCCCACACTTCCGCCTGCAATTGCCCTCTTCTGCTTTTCCCATTTTGACTAGAGTTGGTCCAGAAACATATACTCTATGGAGGATCTTCAACTGAACCAGACGCAGACTAGATGAGATTGCCACCTCTTTTGGGGACGCGATTGCCTCCTGCCACTCTACGTCATCTAGTTCTAGCCCATCTCCCTCCCAGCACTGTCTTAAAAGTAGCAGAGGATCCGGAGTATTATTGATCAGCTTTTTATAGGTCAAGGATATCGCTTTATCTGGCAAGTAGCCATCTAGTAACCTGTCCTCTAGTGGTGAAGAGTCTGGTAGGGAGGTACCCCTGGGTATGTTCGACAAGAGTGCGTGTCTGATTTGTAAATATCGAAAATACTCCGAGTTCGCGAGCTCGTGACTCTGTCGTAGAGTGGAGAATGTGATCACCTCTCCCCTTTCCCACAGATCCCCGATTTTCGAAATCCCAATAAGGTCCCACTTGTCGAATCCCTTTGTGGTGCCTAGTGAGCCCAGCTGTTCCGTCTCCCACAGAGGGGTGGCCAGTGTGAGCTTCTTGTCCCACCCCAGGCTTTTGTTGGCTGTGTGCCAGATTAGCACTGAATGTTTGGTTGGGCCTGTCAAGGGAAACCTCCGGGGCCTAGAATAGAGAGCCCTGTGGTAGGCACCTCCCGGTAGCAGCCATTTGTCTAGTCTATATGCAGGATCATCGTCATGGCGGTAGGTGCAGTGGTTAATCGCTGCCAGATGCGCGGCCCACTAGTATCTTTTGATGTCAGGCAATCAGATACCCCCATCATACCAACTTAGGACCAGTTTCTGTAAGGCGGTACGGGGTCTTCCATCCCATAGTAGGTCTCGCTGCAGGCTCTCTACCTCGCCAAAGTATTTGGCTGGGACTAAATCCGGGGTATTTTGCAATGCGTAGAGGAAGCACGGCAATGACATCATTTTAAATAATGCTGCCCTCCCTAGTAACGAGAGTGGGAGCGTCTTCCAGGTAGCGACGTCTCGTTTAAGCCTCTGCAATGGGGGGAGTAGGTTACGCTCGTATCTGAGTTTGGGGTCAGCCGTAATAAAGATACCTAGGTAGCGGAAACCCTCTCTCACCGTCTGTATAGGGCAGTCACGGGGCAGGGAGGGAGGATCACCTCTGAGAACATACATCAAGGACTTGCTCCAATTAATCCTATAACCGGAGTACCTCCCAAAAGTCCTAAAGATGTTGAGGACAGTGTGGAGGGAAGGTTTTGGGGAGGCCAGGTATAGGAGGATATCATCTGCATACGGGGAAATGCGGTCCTCCCAACCCACTTGAGTCCGCTGATGGAGGGGTGCCAACGGATCCACGCCGCTAAGGGCTCTAGTGAGAGGGCAAAAAGGAGGGGTGACAACGGACAGCCCTGTCGGGTCCCACGACCCAACCCAAAGACCTCAGATTTCTTGTTGTTAACCACGACTTGTGCCAGGGGCTCCGTGTAAAGGAGTTTGACCCATCCAATGAAGCCAGGCCCGAACCCCAGTTTGGTTATAACAGCGAAGAGGTAGGACCACTCTATCGTGTCAAATGCCATTGTGGCATCTAGTGAGACCACTACCGCTGCTTCCTGGATCGTGTCTAGCCTACCCAGCACCCCGTGAAGGCGGCGTAGATTCAACGCCGTGTTGCGGTGAGGCATGAAGCCGGATTGATCAGGGTGTATTAATTTACAGATTACTTGGATGAGGCGATTCGCCAAAACTTTAGCTAAGATTTTGGGCTCCGAATTAAGCAGGGAGATAGGTCTATATGAGGAGCATTTATCCTTTGGTTTACCCTCCTTGTGTATAGCCACCAGTGTGGCTACTCGTTGGTCTTGTGGTAGCAGCCCCTTTTTCCGACTTTCTTCGAACATGGCCCGTAAGTGCGGGGCAATAGCGTCAGGTTTCAGTTTGTATAGTTCAATCAGTAGGCCATTGGGGCCCATGGCCTTGCCAGAGCGAAGGCTTCTGATCGCCTCAGCCAGTTCATCATCGGTGAGGGCGCTATCTAGCGTGTCCCTTTCCTCTGCAGACAGAGTTGGCATCTGGATGTCTTTGAGAAGTTCTGCGGAATCCTCCACGGAGAAGGTGGAATTCAATCGGTACACCGAGCTATAGTAGCCAGCAAATTCACTGGCGATAGCTTGCGGGTCGGTCACAGTTTGCCCCCCATCGACCACTAGTTTCGGGACCAGCCGGCTCACCATGTCCTTCTTGTCCAGCCAGGCGAGCAGTTTCCTGGCTTTATCACCTAGGTCATATAATCTACCAGCTTTGTCCCTCCCCATTATTTTGGCCATGTCAGTGGCAATGTTTCTGTATTCGTCTCGTTTGAGTCTCAGGGTATGAAGGGCCTCTTGTGTGATCTCTTCCCTATCGGTCTCCTCGAGGCGAAGAATCTCATTCTCCACCTGTACCAGATCTTTCAGTTTTTCTTTCCGCGTCCCAGCAATCGAGGAGAGTGCCTGCCCTCTGAGCACTGTTTGAACGCTTCCCAGATAGTTTGGGGGGAGGGGACCGAACCCGCATTCTCAAGGAAGTAGTTATCAATAGACTGAAAGAGTGATTTCTTGACCACAGGGTTTCGGAGGTACCAGGGGTTGATAGGCGCGACTCTCCCAACTTGTTTTTCACCTAGGACCAATTGAGCCCAGACCGGAGAATGGTCCGATATGAACCTTGCCATGTGCCTAGTTTCCTGGATCTCAGTGATTTGGGTTGCTGGGACTAGTAGATAGTCGATACGGGAGAGGCTATTATGGGCACCAGAATTCAAGGTGTGTTGGATGGTGTCTGGGTGGAACGTTCGCCACGCGTCAACTAGGCCCATTGCATCTAGGAAGTCCGGGAGCCACCCCATGGGGGTTCCAACGTCCCGTGGGGGGTGTCGGTCAAGGAGCCCCACACCACTGAATTGAAGTCTCCCCCTACCACAAGTCGGCCTTCCGGGAGCGAAAGTAATAAGGTACCCAAGTCTTTAAATGTGAGGCTCTGGAGTCAAGGCGGGACGTACACCATCACTAGGTTGAGGGTTGAGCCCTCCCATTGCCCCGAGATCGCTGCGTATCTGCCCATGTCATCAACCCACGTGTGGTGTATGGAGAGCGGGAAGGAATTTTTAATCATGATGCCCGCACCTCTAGATCCAGTGGTGAAGCCAGAATGCGCCACAAGTCTATAGCCCCATCTATCTAATGCTTTGCAAGAGTTGCCCACAAGATGGGACTCCTGGAGGAGCACCACCTCCGGGTAATGTTGTTTAATGTGTTGTAAGACTATGCAACGCTTCAGTTTGTCCCCAAGACCATTAGCATTCCAACTTAGTATCCTAAAGTGTCCTACTCGGTGTGCACCCAACATGACAAATAAAGCTTGTGTATCTTTTCACCTGTTCAAAATAGAGTTCAGTCGACGTAACAAGAAATAACAATAATTTCTCTGTTCCCACCCAACAACCCCCCACCCTGCTCCCCTGCACTCTGGGCTTTAAACTGCCCATCAAAAAACTATGCAGAGTGCCTGTCACCCGAACTGGTAACTAACAGTAGTTTAAATTGGGGGGCAAGGGGCTTTACCCTCGTGAACCCTCCCTAGTGTAGGAAATTATCGAGGCTCCCAGTGTCGGGTCTTTGGGCAGCAATTAGGTTAAACATCAATATATAGCTCCGCCGACAGACTGCATGCCCCCAGCCGGGCCCCATGAGCCCAACACCTCCTATCAGAGGCTCAATTACTGGATCATAAAACACGCTTTAACACATCTTACAGTTTAGTAGTAGGTATAGTCCTGGGCCTGGATAAGGTCAATCATCTGCGAGCGTTATGTTCATCCGCGCTTCTCCAGCCCTCGAGCCAGTCAGCGGCCTCCTCGGGATGGTCAAAGAACCAGGCTCTACCATCCGCCTCCACCCGGAGACGGGCTGGTAACAACATTGCATATTTAACACCCTTTTCTCGCAGTTTCTTCTTTACCGCGAGAAAGGATCGTCTCTGCTTCTGCACGGCGAGGGTGAAGTCCGGAAAGAAAGAGATTTCCGAGTTCTCATATCGAAGAGGTGGGGCAATCCTGGCGTTTTGGAGGATGACATCTCGGTCGCGAAAGTTCAATATTCTATCCAAGATCGGCCGGGGTGGTGCTCCAGGCTTTGGTTTTCCGCCAGGGACTCTGTGCGCCCTTTCAATCACAAAAGATTTGGACAATCCCTTGGGCTGGAGGTGGGTGAGTATGAGATCTTCAACAAAGAGGTCTGTTGCCTGCCCTTCCGCTTTTTCCGGGACCCCAATGATGCACACGTTGTGGCGGCAGGTGCGTCCTTCATAGTCATCCAGCTTATCCTCCGCAAATTTCCGGAAGGTCTGTAGGTCCCTGATGTCACGCTGTAGTTGGGATGTGTCATCTACCAGGCTGGAGGTAGTGTTTGCCATTTGTTTCACTTTCTCCCCAATTTTCGTTAGATCTGCCCTGATGAGCGTTACTTCTGTCGTGATCGCATCCATCCTCTGTTCAAGGGACGTCCGAACCCCTGATATGGCATCCATGACATCTTGGAGCGTCAGTTCTGTGGTGCCTCCTTCCATGCCCGTCGTGGTGTTAACCGCATGTTGGGGGTCTGGCAGTGCTGATTTCGGGAGTGCGTATCTGTCCAGTTTGTTTTGTTGCACTGTTTTATGGCCTCTGGTCCCCGACATTCTCACAGTAATACACCAGCCTCCCAAGTCTCTGAGGAGGCTATATGCTCCGTTATTCTATGGACTCAAACACTGTAGCTCCACTGGTGAGGGGTCAGGGGCCACAGGTGGCAAGACAGTCCGGCAGTCCCTCAGCGGGCGAGAGCCCTGACGAGGATGGGTTCTACTGTAGGGCACTAAGGTGGCTCAGGTGGATGGTAGATAAAGCGCACAGTGTACTCCCGGATAAGCGTTGTGTGTATCAGCCGGTGAGTTCCCGTCTATTAAACCAGCGAGTTTCAGGCGGCGCCCCTCCATTATTCCCGATGAAGTGGGGGACAATCGTTCTATGAGGCCCGGTCAGTGGTCTGTTTACAGTTCCAGCCCCGCGGGAATATGCGCTGTTGGTTGGTTGCTGCCTCACTCGCGGATAACTGCGTGTCGCTTTGTACGGCCACACCCGGTTCGGGATGGGGCCAAGTCTTTCAGGGGTTAAGGCCTACGCGGCTGCACCCTCAGATGGTGAGTGGGGTCGTCGCACACGGGGGGAGATCCGGCGATCAACTCCCCCCAAGACTCGGAGGGGTCGAGCCTGCTCCGATCGAGCCAGTCTTCAGAGCCGCTCTTAATGACTCACCGAGGGCCCGACCATCCGGTGTCCCCGGTGGCAACGCGGTCATGCGCTCTCACCTTTACCGCTTCGTACGTTGTCGGAGGAGTCCCAACGCTTTTCCGCCTCTTCAGTTTCGGCAGCTGGGGTCCCTCGGTGTATAGGATCTTCTCTGAGCTTCGCCTCGCCCTGATCGGATCTCAGGCCTAAGCCGCGTACTTGCGTCGCGGGCGACTCGATGCTGTACGTCGCCACGCCTTACGCTCAGCACCACAGCCTCTGGTTCAGGGAGCCGGGGGAGGCCGCAGTTTTAGGCGGAAACAGCTCGGCTGATGCCGGGCTCGGGCAGTCGTCCAGCGGCTCAATAGTGGCAGCAAGCGTCCCCACAGTCGTCCCGCCGCTCGGGAGCCGGATCAGTGAGTCAGATTATCGGAAGGGATTCACAGGTGCCAGAGCTCCTCTAACTTGCGGCCATCGCGCTCCACGGCTAAGCCACGCCCCAATTTTTGATTTTTTAAAGTTGAATTTGTAGCCCTCAAAATTATGGTATTCACTCTGTTCAAGTACTTCTAAGTCATCGTCCATTAGATAAATATCATCCACATAGGACGATGCCTCTTCATCCAAATTTTGAAGTAACTCAGTTACTCTAGCCGAAAACAACCCCGGGCTGTTCTTATACCCCTGGGGGAGTCGACAAAATTGACGCTGGGACCCTAGCGCTGAGAATGCTGTTAGATACCTGCTTTCAGGCGCTATATTTTGGCAGAAAAATCCATTTGAGCTATCAAGCGTCGTTTTATATTTTTTCCGCACAATGTTATTCATTAAAGCGGCACTGTGTGCATTTTGGACTGCAAATGTCTTAGTGCAAGTGTTTAAATGTCTATAATCTAAAACTAAACGATATGAATTGTCAGGTTTCATGACAGGAAACAAAGGATTGTTCATTGATGAGGTGCAAGTTTCAATCACCCCTTGATATTCAAGTTGATCTAAGATCTCCCTGACCTGTTTTTTAGCTTCTTGCTTTATTGGATACTGCCTCTGTGCAGTTGGAGTATTTTTTAAAGGAATTATGTGGTGGGTTGAATCCTCATCCCATCCAACATGGTTTTTGTATAATGCCGGGGCTTGGGCTACCGCCCACTCCTGCGCATGTGTGTGTTGTACGTGCCTGGGAATATGGTCTGAGAATGCTGGTAAAATTACTGTTTCTCCTTTAGGGCAATCCATGACTAATGCTGACAGCCAATCTTGTTCAGCTAACAAAATGTCATAGCCAAACGACAAGTTCTCCCAAAAGAGACCTTTAACTGTCCTACATTTGTCCCCCTCCATTTGGAGTGTTATCTCATATAACTTATGTGGGACACTTACTCTAGTATCAGGTGTTTCCACCGTGATATAATCATTCAAGTCCGCTGTCACCAGAAATTCCATCAGGTTCTGGCGAGCTATTGTTACTTCTGCCGCACTGTCTAGCATCGTCAGAGCCCATTCCCCGTTCAGTAGTCGAGTCCTCAGATTTCTGGGCATGTCTGATCTTTAGACCTGCAACCTTCTTCTTTTTGAACTGTGGCTTTTGCTTTGGTTTCTCTTCTTTTTTAGAAGTGTGATATTGAGCGTGCTGCTTGTCTCTGGACTTTGTACGCTCTTCTTGTCTGTCTGACCGTCCTTCCCTCTCGGAGTTTTTTGATGAACCCTGAAAGGAATGAGAGGAACGTGTATCAGTATCCTGATACCTGTCAGGTTTCCTAACATTATCCCTATTCCTAAGGTTATACCTCTTTTCGGAGGGCCCCTGTGGAGGAGATCTACCTCTGGATTGAGATGTTTCCTTTAAAGTATTGTTGTTTTTTATTGTCCCACTTCTTCTTTGTTGAAACGGGTTTCTGCTTAGAAGTGTCCATTTCAGGACTGCACATCAGTTGTGGTTTTAAAGCTTTCCCACCCAAACTGTCTCTGCCTAATTCTGCATATGCAGTTTCAATTATCTTTGGTAGTTCGTGTTCCTGTTCTAAAGGACTGAACTCCCTTAGACGTTGGCGGATAGCCACTGAAGCTGCTTCCCCTTTAATATTAGCTAATATTATGGCTGATACCTGGGCATAGTTACCTAGTAACTTCATCCCTAAGTTCAGAGCAGGTTCTGCTCCGTACTCGTTTTGTATTTGTCTCAATACATCTGGTATCACTTCTAATAACGGAATACCATGAGTTCTGGTATAAATGGCAGCAAAGTCTGTACCCTAAGCGGTACAATCTTCTACTTGTGGTGTTATCCCCATGGGCAAGCAGATTGTTAGCATTCTGTGTTTTTCCTATGGGGTAGTATTCAGGAATACTGCCTCTAGCTGTGTTATTTTCGTAGCTACCCAGAATGGCATTTGTTCACGTTTTGTGGGCATTTTGCCCATCACCGCGTGTAATGTTTGTGGTGTAATTTTAGTTGCTGTACCCTGAGCTTGAGTTCCATTAGTTGCAACTATTGCTGGTTGGACTGTAAGTGTCCTCATGACGAATTGCGTAATGTTTCTATAAATTTTTATTAATTCTTTGTGTTGTGTGAGTAAGTCTCCTGGTGGCATTGTTTCAATGTCAGGATGTGGTGTAATTTGTATTGCGTCTGCATCTTCTTCTCCGGCTGAGAGGTTCAGTTCTACTACTACGTTATCTCTGGTCTCAGTCATTGTGTAAAAAAGAGCTTTTCAAGGGAACTAAGATAAGGTGTTTGTGCACAATTTTAGGAACAGTGTGTCCTTCAAGCTTGATTAACCAACAGCAAATAAATAGGATTTTTCGTCTACTCAGCTGTGGCGGAGATTTTGCCCACCCACTCCAGACGTCTGTGGTGTTTTGTGAGTAGGGTCTCTGAGAATAGCACAACTGAACTATTCAGATTCTACTGTTAAATAAGTACCCAACCAACGTTGGCGGCGCCATGTCGTGTAGTTCCTATATAACCTATACAGGATCTGTGCGTTTGGATAACATAAACTGTGGGATTGGTGGCAGACTGTTTCCGTGCACCACCACCGGATACGTTAGCCTATCTGTATTAGCTAGCTCACAGTGCCACTATACTCTCTTCTTACCAAGGAGAGAATAGATTCTGGCAACCTCAGAACATGACAACCCTGATCACTCAGAATCGTGGAAACAATATACTACCTTTCGCTCAGTCACTCGTGCTTACTTAGTTCATCTCAGAGAGATACACAGAATAACCAGGCTGGGCGTTTTCAATAAGAATTTATTGAACAGTTGTTATTCTAGTGTAGAATAGATGAGCTGCAACAACCATTAGACAGTAGCAGAGATATATGATTAGCAATACTACGAAAGTAAAGGGATGGTAAAGTTCTACCATCTTGCGGAAATCATAAATATATACATGTACATAAAACACATGATAAAAAGTGCGTACTCCTACAATGCCTTCCTAACTAGATGTACCTAAATGTACCTAGCATCTGTGAAGGTGTTATGCCAAGAATCTCTCTAGGATCTAGTTAACCCAATTACCTGAGAATGAGAGAATATGGGACCCCGTCCTGCAATGTTCCCTCTAAATTGTTTTCTCTATGTGCGGCAATAAAGGTGTTTCGTGCACTGAAGCCAAGGCTGTGTGCACTGAAGATAAGCAAAAACTTAATATACAAGCATGTGCGGCGTGCAAGCTACCAAAATCAGTGCCATAGTAAGTGTGCCATGGGCCCTAATGCAAACCAGTAAAAAAAGAACACCCCCAAACACTTACACACTCCTCTGGGTTGGTTTTAAAAGACACCCATTTCTGGGGCGCAGAGGGCTCCTTGCACCCCTGGGCATAGGTGCCACTGCATCTTGTGTCCTAATCATTCTACCTATAATTCCTCTCTATTTGCTATCTCCATGCCACTATTATCTCCTCCTTGCACCTTTTCTTATCTCTGTCCACTTCCACTTGATCTTCTAGATTGTCCTTATCACCTTCCTCCCTTTTTTTTTAGCTTTTTTCTCTCCTTGCTCTTCCTTACAATCCCACTTTTCTTTCTCTATTTCCGCTCTGCTCCACTTTTCCCTCATTCTGTCTCGTCTCTTTAATCTATGTCCTACTCTTCTCTCTCCCACAAAGTCTCTCTAATCTCCCTGTTATCGCTCATTCCACCCTTACTCTGTCAAATCTATATCTTGACTATGCTTCTCTCTCATCTTGTTCCTCTCTTTGGCTCCGACCTCCTTGTATGCCACCTCTTGGTCCACCTATCCCCTTTAGTTTGTTTTATCATCCTTTCCTTCTTTCTTTCCCTACCTTTTCCCTTTACTTTCTATGTTTCACTTCCCTTTCTTTCTTTTCCTCTCCCTTTATTGCTTGCTATCTCACTTCCATATCTCATCCTCTCCATACATGTTTCCTTTTTTCTCTACACTCAAATCTCCCCTCTTCCTCACACTCCAAAATCGTCTTTCCTCGCCAACTCTCTATTATTTCTGTCCTTCCTACTTTTCTAATTTCCTATCCAGTACCTTTTCTTACTTTCCAATCCCTGTTCTTTTCCAGTCTGAAACCTGTCTACAGACATTTGGCATGCTCGGTGCCAGACACAAATCATTTTTCTCTCATGCTTCAGTGGCCCCTTCTCTGTGGCATCTTCATTGTCTTCTGGTTTTGCACAGTAAAGCAACATTTGCTCTACATTGGTCATTTGGTAACCTTATATTAGCTTGCAGTAAGAACACAAATCGTCCTCATAATATTGACAAGTACCTGTTTAGAGATTCTGATCTAGATTTATTAACTCTTTGCGCTTTCTTTGCATCACAAAAGTGACACAAACCCAGCACCTAGTGTTGTGGTTGGATTTACTTTCCAACGCACATCATGATTTGTGTAAGTAAGTTGCCCACAGTAATGCAAAGTAGCACCATGCACTAAATTGTGCTACTTTGCATCGAGGGGCATACCATAGGTGGTACATGGGCATTCCCAAGCAACCACCCATGGGTTTTGAGGCAAATCCCTATCTAATAACATTTATAGATGGGGAATTGAGCCAAAAAATGATGTCCCCTCAAGGCAGGCGTAACAGTGGAGTAACTTTTAAAAGTCTCCATATTTTTCAAACTTTGCAAGTATGATGCACTTTACAGCACACATACAGTGAGAGATGTCTAATGGATATTTTTTGTAATGGAAGGATCCCATTCCAGTAAAAAACCTATGCTTGACAGAATGCTCACATCCTTGTTCTAAGGTCCGGCACTGGAATTATTAGATTTTACATCCGTGCATGATGCCACATAATTCATCATCTGCTGTATAATATGCAGATTTTAATCCCCAAAAAGTTACTTCTAGCTTGAATGGATAAAAAGTTACTAAAACCGGGTCTGCCCGTATTGCTGTGAAGTGGAAGACATTTCGCAAAGGTTGACTGGTCACCTTTCTGTTGCTTATAGTTGTATTTGGGTGTTAAATGGTACTAATCAGGTGAAACATTTGCCCCGTTAGTGTTAGCATGTGTAAAATGTCAAAATAATAAAGTAATACTATCATAAAATATGCAGTATTACGCTGCATAACTTGCTTTTTCTTGCCGCATAATTCAACCCTGATGCATAATTTGGTCTTCTGCTGACGCATAATTCCAGTGACCCGGACTATGGCAAAAGGCAAAGGTGGGCGAGACAACAAATTAACAGGGACAGCCGAGCCAAGGGTCTGCTCTGGCTCTTAAGAACCCATACACAAGCCAAGCCTTGAAAATATGTGGCGTGTCAATCATGCAGCACAGATTATGTTAGACTATAGTAAGCTATGAAGCACCTCATTTTAGTACATCAGATTATGTGCAAAGTATTTATCAAACATGAACTGAGAATCGTTCCAGCTCCCCCACCACCTCCACCCAAAAGACAATGCTATTAGTGAACTAAAATGCAAGTCAGGGGTTTTGTACAGTGCAAAGCCTGAATTCATGTATTTGAAGGTGTATTCTTTGTGATAATAAATAAAAAGGAGGATCGGTTTAAAAGTATTTGCCTATACTTTAAGATGAATGTTTAATGTATTTTTTACAGTTTTTTGAGCAACCTCGACTGGAACGTATTGGAGCTCTTTACTTGAGCATCAAGACTGGAACCTGTTTCCAGGGCCGGCTTTAGCGCTGGTGGTGCCCAGTGTGACAGTGTTTGTTAGCGCCCCCAATGACCACTTTCGCCACAGATTCCCTTACTACCACCCTTTAACAGGATTTAAAATGTAACACCATGGTTGGGGGTTCTCTGTAATAATAACAATTGTTTTCTACCCAAAGAAATCTTTTTTGCAACACTAAGAAAATGAAAGACTGGGGGAAAAAATCATAACACTCTAATATATACCGTGCAGTTTGCGTGCAGCTCTTTGATTACAGTTGATAGCTCGCTGTTCTATTTTAGGATTTTATCTTATAAACTGCAAGTAACTAAAGGATCCCTCTAACAAAAGCAGTAACCCACTGAGCTATCTTCATAAATACAGGTCTGTGATGTGCATGGTACACGTCCTTTGCATCAGGCATAATAACCCTCTGCGCTACCTTAGAATGAGTCAAACCTTTCACTAGACAAAACTCCGATCTCACTCCAGGAAGAACATTAATCACTGGAGATATCTTAACATTTTTATTGTGGCTAGGAATGAGGCAGTAGGTGCTTTTTAAACTTTAATATACTTGCCCTAGAGCCGGCCCTGCAATGTTCCCCCAGTTCCAAAGTCAGCAGCACTGGCCGTAATGACACATCCACACCCTCTCATTGCAGTGTGAAACACATTCACATATGATTAGTTTCACACTGCCTGCTAGGGGCCTCTTGGAACACTGTAAGCAGCCCCTTTGTCATTAAATTGCTGTACTGAGCCTCCTGGTGCGCCGCCCGGTTTGAAAAGGGACGTTTTCACGATGCCCTTTTGTTATGTATTCTGCTCCTCGAGGGGAGAGCGCGCTCCCACAGAGTGTCTGGGCGCTGTAGAAAGCAAGTCTGCGCGCGCGCACACGCGCGCAACCTCGAGGGAACATAGCCGTCCTGGTCTCGAGTTGGACACGCCGTGAGGGATGTTAGACCACTGCGAGCTGGAGTGTCTGCATGCAGGAACCTCAGCGTCTCTGGTCAGTGTGTCAGCCGGGAAGTCTCGGTCTCCTCTGTCCTTCTAAGCAAGATGTGATGTATATATACCTATAGGTCTCCCCAGGGGTCCTACCTTGTTGTGTTACTGTGTCGGCCTAAAGGATGACGTCGGGCCTGAACTTTATACAGATATATTATACAGGAGATGTTCGTCCTGCTGTTAGTCCTGCTGTGCTTCCAAGAAGCCTCATGCATAATGTATGAGATTCGAACTAGGGGGAAACCCACGTTCTGAATGCAGTGTTGTATCTAGGTAAAAGGTCAGTCCCTAAGAACCGTTATGTATGTAATGTAGGGAAGAATATAGGTGAAAGGTTGCAATGTTACCTGCGCCTATATAGGGTACCTATATGGAATATAACACACCCAGCCTTTCACTCATCCATCCATTTACCCTTTTATCATCAATACATTCACTCACTCATCAATGCATCCATTCTCCCTCTCATCACTCATCCACTCTTTCACTCATCCATCCATCCATTCACCCTTTCACTTATCCATCCTTCCTCCCTTTCACTCATCCATCCCTACATTCAGCCTTTCCCTCATTCATTCATGCATCTATCCATCCATCCACCATTCCAAATCCATCCATTCATCCATCCATCCTCTCACTAACTTCATCCACCCATCCTTTCACGTAAATGAAGGGCCTTTGTCTGCCGAGTTACAGACAGAAGAGGCCCATCAAGAACCCCACCCCCGCTGTAGCTGTTAAAGGGGGGTGGGTGTGACGATGATGCTGGTTAATTGCAGCATAAAAACTGACAGTATTTTTCTCTAAGTCCTAAGCAGTAGACAGACTGATATGGGTCTGCTCTCTAAGAGTTAGGACGAGTAACGCAAAGGCTAGAGAATAAAAATCTGGGCAAGAAAGTGAGACTTGGTCTGGCTCACCTCCAGAATGAGCCCTTTTTATAAGAAAATACACAGTGAAAATCACATACTAAGCACGAAGTGAGCAAAATGTTACATAGGCTCAGCAAATCACTATACAGGGCAAAATGCAGCAGTATCTAACACCATATCAACAACATCCCATAAATGAATATGAATAGGGCCTCTTTTGGCTTAATGTCAATGGACGTGACAGTACGAATTTAGTTACACACATAGCTACGACAAACTCATAGAAAGAATAGGGCTTCTGCAACACAGGCAGGAAGGACCTTGAATAGTTTATTTTGACAGAAGGCTTCCTCTGAGTTCACAAAAAACAACACATCTCAAGGCCTTTAATTTGTGCACTTTTGCTGCGTGTGCAGAGAAATGAAATCACAGTCACATTAGAAAACAAAATGAAGTCAGGTGAGTTTGGGCCTTGTCTGGCTAATTTTAAGAAAAAAGGATTTAATAGTGCAGCGTCATTTGTTTTAGTGTAAATATTTATGATACTAAGCAAACATTATTTATTCATCAGAAATATCTTTTAGTGTTCTTGATGATTGTTAATTTAGATAGTTCTTGGTGTTTCTGGGTTCCTGATTATTTCAGCTTTGGTCACAATTCTCATTTAAATTTCCATAATTTCTTTTGGGGGGGGGGTGCTATGTCAATGGTATTTATATAGATATGTTTTGAGAAATCTACTATTCCTGTCCCAATTCAACCTAAGAACAATTTAACATCAGCAATAGCCCTCAAGTTTATTAATATAGAAAGGGGCATGGCTACGACACTGATCCAAGAGTCGTCTTTAGCTCCGGCTGGTGAAGGAGCCAGTTGGGCATTATCCTTGGCCCCCCGGGCCGGAGTAGCCCATCCGTTAGAGGGTGAGAAGCAGACAAGACTGGGAATGTCACGATACCCGTGGGAGTCGTAGAGATTCGTCCCTGAGCCTGCCCACCACTCCCAATGCCAGTACCTAAGACGGCATCTCCGGCTTGTGGCTGCGGTTAGCGGCAGCCCTAAGCATTTGAAACGCGGGATCAGACCAGAGCACTACTTCAGGTGTGCTCTCACCAACCCACTCCTTCAGCAAAGCATTGACGGAGAGGGGCTGTGGAGGACTGTTCATCCCCGGAGGCAAGCTAGAAGGGACTGCGATGCCCCGGACCAGCAGACTCCGACATCACCGGATCGTGAAGCCTCCCAGAGAGACGGGGATCCCAATGGGGGATAGCACAGACGAACCAGCTCCTCGGGGGATGCACTCCTCACTTACAAGGGACTGCACCACAATGAAGCATGGCCTGCTCTGCGCAGATGCTCGAAACCCTCCGCCATACACGACGGGGAGTCAATCACCCATGCAGCGGGCTCGGGACGGGAGAAGACCAAGAAGACAGTGGCGGCTGCTGCAGAACGGGGCTGGCAGGGCCGGGGGAATGAAAAATAAAAATAAAGATCACTTACCTGTTCACGTCGCACACTTCTCGTCGTCCTCTTCTCTTCCTCGCTCCCGGAAGCAGGAAGAACCCAGGCTCCCCTAAGCCAATCATGACGCTGGTCGTGATTGGTCTGAGCGTCCTGGTTCAGCACTCAGACGGGGAGTGCAAGGCTGTGCATGATTTCCACCCATGCTGTACATTACAGCCCAGTGGAGAACATGCTAAGGGCGCTTGACTGTTTGGCCGGCCCAGGATGGCCAGCCAAACCACCATGCGCACTTAAGGTGCATTTACCCTGCTACTCCTGCACTGTGACAGAAGCCCAGCCCCACCCCGCCCCGACCAACCTGGCTCCCTGGAGAAAAATAAAAATGATAATAACATCCTGTTATTATCATTTTATTTTTCCTTTGTTGCACTGCTCAGCAGTGGGGCGCCGCTCCTATGCCTTAGCGGAGGAGCCGCTGCTGCTGATTTCAAGGCTAGCCTCCCTATTCCTGCATGCAGAAACGCTATTTGGTGTTTTGTAAAACTGCTAAAAATAAAGTTTTGATGCCTGTAACGCCATTCTTGCCCCTCCAAGAACTACCTCTGCCATCAAAGGTTAACGCTTTGTCCTTAATTCTTGGAGGAGGAAAATAGAGAATGTGACATGCCTCGACATTTTATTTTTGACATTTTTACATAGAGCAAACAAAAGCATAGTTTAGAACTCTGTTTTTGTTTGTGCTATGTTATTTAACTGCCAAAAATGAAATGCTGATTGTCTGTCACCGCACACACGATTCAGGTACATTGTCTCTGCTTCAATATGTCAGTGGTGAAAATACATTTTTCCGAATATTTTTTTTAAATCTCCCACTTGCCTGCTCTAAAATGTTGGCATGTATGCCTTTCTCTTTATATTAACCATGCAATGTATGTACAGTAGTTATTTGCAAATCTGGGCTACTTTTTTGTTAGTGCCCTGGTACGTTTCTAGCCCAGTCCGATCCTGCTGCTATGCGTCATCTCTTCATCTCTAAAGGTGGTGTGGCGTTATGGCCTGAATCGCTGATTTAGGAACTGGGGGACAAGGTTCGAGCCTTAGCGTCGCCTCATCATCCTGTGATTCTGTGCAATTCACTTCCTCTCCATGTGCCTAAAAATGAATGTAACTGATGAGCATGTAAAGCGCTCCAATTCCTTCGGAGTTTGTGCTATATAAATAGAAAACACACGGTTAACATCTTCGGCGTTCTTTGATGGTGTAAGGGTGGCCTATGGTTTTAACGCTGCTCTCCGTTACCGTGCCAGAGAGGAGCGTTCGCTGCCTAGAGCTATCTGTCTCTGCATGAGCCGTCAATGAGTCGCTGCTTACGGGGGAGGTGGGTACCTCAGAAGGGGGCGGCCTGGGAACTGCACACAGGGCCGGGGTGGTCTTGGAGAAGAGGCGGTTTGGGGGCGGCACACAGACTCGTCCCTCCCCCTCTCGGCCTCTCCTCCCTGAGATCTCAGTGACAGTGCGGCCGGCTACCGTTTTCGCACCCCGGACCCTCCAGCGCCTCTTCACCCATCCCCATGGAGGTCCCGGGCCCCGGCGGAAGGAGGCGGCTCCCGCAGCGGTTGCTGGGCGCCGAGGACGAAGCCTTGAACCAGATAGCACGGGAGGCGAGTGCTGGGTGCAAGGGGTTGAATGGAGGGTGGTTTGCTAGAAGGGATTCGGATTAATAAGGGCAAGGTCCTCAGAGGGAGTCGGTGGTTGAGGGCGGGGGGCTGTACATGAAGTGGGGGCAGTGGCTGTTCTACTCGTATGGGCCACCATTGTATACAGTACGGGATGGGTGCAGAGGGTCTGCTTCTGCCCTCGCACTGGCTTAACCCAGCTGTCACTTTTAGCCCAACCTCCTCCGACACAAGGGGCTGCTGGAAACGTAAGCTCACCCGATCCCCCGCACAGCACGCGGTATAGCTCCGACGAAGACCCCATAAGTCCCGTGCTACGATATATGCAGTGCGGACTGTCAGCCTGTTCTTACCAGCTGTCTCGGTGCCCCTGTGTACCCCTACAGCCTCCTATGCCCCCATCCCCACAGACCTCTTCTGCATAACTGCCAAGCAGCCACATGCCCTGTGTGTGACACCTTCAGCATGCCTTGGCTTTTTCCCTGCAGAGCATTGCATGGTGGGAGTTGCACGACCATGCTTATGGTAGGCAGAAATAAACTATAAGACCCAGAATGCAAGCGGTGTTAGATACAAGACAGGTCTAGGTGAAGGTGAAGGTGTCACTCACACGAGTAATCACCGGTGTCGTGTGTGCATCCGCGAGTTAGTAAAGGGGAGCGTTCGCCTCAGTCATTGCATGAAGCCTTCGGTGTGTGCAGGGGCTATAAAGGAAACCGCACGTGTCTCCTCTGTTATGAGTGATCGCACCATTCTCATTGCAGGAGCTGTGTGATAAAAATATGTAATGTGTATCAAGGATACATGAAGGGTGTTTGTTATGCTTTTTAGGATTTAGTAATGTTCAGGATTCTAGTTGTTGCCCCTTCAGTGGTCTTGGATTCATTCGCAGCAGTGTTGTATATTAGAGCTCTGAGGAATATTCATATGTGTAATAATAGCTCTTTGACGGCGAGTTCTGTGTGTATTTACTCTATCATGGAAGTTCTTTCTATATGTATATTAGCTTTACCGTCAATGCTCCCATGTGCACTATTTCTGTGACGTAGATTCCTGTGCTTATTAGCTCTACTATGACGGATACTGCAATGTGTATTAACTCCTACGTGTGTTAGCTCTTTAACAAATACTTCCTATATACTGGCTCTATGATGGAGGCTCCCATGTGTATTAGCTCTTTGACTCTAAGCTCCTGTGTGTATTAGCTCCCTGACGGAGGCTCACATGTATTAGCTCTATGATGGAAGCTTCAGTGTGTGTTAGCTCCATGATGGAAGCTCACGTGTATTTTAGGCCTGGGCAGAGTGCGCGAAGTGACCAAAAAACTCTGCTGTGCTATGCGGAGTTCCGCAAGTGGCGGAGTGCATTAGTTCGCACCGACTTGTAGTGCCGGGTGTTTGTCCCATGCTGGAAAATTGGCGCGTACAGCACCACGCGCAGCGCAAGAGGGAGCCACTTCTTTCTGCTGCTCAAGTAGATGTTCTACTCGAGCAGCAGCTTCCTCAATGCAAACGGAAGGTTTCCCATGCGAGAGGTAGCGGCCATCCACGACCGCCCACGTTGAGACATCTCGCCGGGAGATGGTCTGGAGTAAGATTTACCTCGATCGCACTCACCACGTAACAATGGCGAGCGAGGAAAAAACTGCTCTCTGCGGAGCAGAGTTTTTCAGAACTCAGCGCACTGCGCAGAGTGGGAAAAAGTCGGCAAACTCAGCGAACAGGGCAGAATTTCACACCCAGGCCTAGTATATTTGTTCTCTGTCGATAGCTCCTATGTGTGTTACCTCAATGATGGAACTCCTGTGTGTATCATCTTCATGAGGGAGGCTTCCATATGTGTTAGCTCTAAGACAGAAACCCCAGAGCAGGGCACGGCGTTAGGACCTAGTGCCCAGAGGGCACGCCCTCTCCTGCACATGCAACACTATGGCCGCAGCAGATGAGAGTGCAGGAGTCCTTCTGGGGCCATGGGGGGGAGGCTTCCTGTTGCCGGGCCAGCTAGTTGCGGGATCAGCGACAGGAACGGGAAGTACCATGCAGGATTAGCTTGTCACTTCCACGGCCATGATCGTGGGGCCTTTTCAGCGGAGATCATCGGGGTAGGGCGCAGGACCTGTTGGCCCTGGCTGCCCTCGTGGCAGAAAGGTTACTCCCAAAATTACTTTTCAACAGCCACTCATTCATCTTAGAGCAGCACTGAGGGGGAAGACAGCAATCCCGATTCTGAGAGAGGGTGTTCACACTGTCTTCGTGCATGGGCGCACGGTTCATCAATGTAGAGCATGGGGTTGTAGACCCTGGTCACACTTCTTGTAGCCCCTGAGACAACCTGGTGTTGGAGAGCAGGCAAGGGATGCAGACAAGGTTACAGTGAATGGGGTCCACCCCTCAGCAATGCAAGTGGTTGCACCTGTGTGTTACTTCTGGGATGAAGGGTTGCCTAAACCTTAGTGTTGCCCATGGAGGCTCCAATAGTAAACAACTGTGTGTGTGTGTGTATGTATGTATATATATATATATATATATATATATATATAATATATATATATTACACATTTGCTCCAAATGGTTGCCCTCCACTTGGGCTCAGCTTTCCACACACTTCCAGGGCAATAATGAAGCACAGCACTCACAGGAGCTGACTTCAAGGGGCTTTATTTAATTATAACAGTAAGCCTCTCCATACGAAGCCTACAACAGCAAAGTGCAGGGGTGCATACAAAAGGATGACCATATATATATATATATATATATATATATATATATATATTCATGCTGCTGAAATATGTTCTTGTTTACTTAACTGTTACATATCTTAAAATTTTGACCTGTGGTTATCTACGCTTTCTTCGTTTTGTTATGACTTACTGGCAATGTGTGATTCTGAATAATTCTTGTTGTGTTTTGATTGTACTATAATAAACGTGACCTGTTGTTCCAAAACAATTAGTTGACATGTCATTGACTTGTTTGGGTTTGAGAGGGTGCGGTCCAGACTGGGGACTTTGGGTCATAACTCCCACGTGTATTAGCTCTGTGACAGAAGCTCCTACATGTATACTGTCTCTGTGACGAAGGCTTCCTTGTGTATTCGCTCCTTGACAGAAGCTACCATGTGTATTAACTCCATGACGTAAGCTTCTAGGTGTAGGGGGGTTAAAATGTGGCGGTGAGGAACAACCTGCCTCTATGTTCTCTAGCTCACGGGATGGAATGCTTCTCCAGACTGCCTGATCATGTGGCTGGGGCCACTTAGTGAAACACCCACCCAGAAGAGAACGGGCCATCCGAAAAATGTGGCTGCTTTGATGGTTTCTGTTACCCCTTGACGGGGTAATAACTTTCTGGGCTGGCTGGAGGGAGGATTGTCCTGCTGGAGGTCCTGGACCTGTCTGCTCTACCTTGAGTTGCCTGGGATTGATTATTGACAGGGCTTAGCTTGGTGGCTGGTTTGGCCACAGGAGCTTTGGCAGGGACGGTGCGTTATGTGGTTCCTTGGTGTTGTGTGCTTTTGTATTAATCTTTGTCGTTTTCATCCTTTGCCTAGACAAAGGTGAAGCTTATATAGTAGAATGTTGATGGCGTCGTTTGCCAAAGAACCCTTGGTGGGGGCGTACATTGTTGGCACTAGGTGCCTGCCCCTGCGAAGGATGTTGTCTGCAATGTGACCAGTTTTGACCACTTTTTTTGGGGACATGCAACTGGAAGAGTTGTTCCTCTAGGTGCAACTGTTATAACTGCTGATCTATACCAACATGTGTGTTGTTTTATATATCCCAGTGTCACTTGGTGTGCCATCTAATCCGTGTGATGCTTTCCTGCTTTTCATATCTTGGTTGTATGTAA
This sequence comes from Calotriton arnoldi, assembly GCA_963921515.1. NCBI lineage: Eukaryota > Metazoa > Chordata > Amphibia > Caudata > Salamandridae > Calotriton > Calotriton arnoldi. The sequence goes on from CAWUFW010000181.1 coordinate 2,224,013, forward strand.
CTGCCCTTCCATTCCTTTACCGATGTTTCATATAATTAAATAGCAACGTCTTGGTGTTAAATACTCACCCTTGGTGTCTGACTCTCTCTCGTTTGGAGTTGGTTGAAATGAAGGGAAGGATGGTGATCTATGGGTGTGTCTTTATTTATTTAAAGTTTTATACAGCGCGAACATGACCCGTGAGGGTATCAGAGCGCTTTACAGATGATCGGAAGGAAGAACCAGAAAAGCAAACAATATAATCAAGAGAGGTACAGTCTTCTCTTCTGTTTTGGATCTTAGCGATTGGCAATTTGTGAGCGCACTATTAGTGCCTTAGCTCTCCGATGGAAGCTTCTATTCCTGGAGCCCCCCGTGTGCATTAGCTGTATGACGGAAGCTGGCACGTGCATCAGCTGTATTCCGAAGGCTCCCGTGTGCATTAGCTGTATGATCGAAGCTTCCGGGTGCAATCAATCAATCAATCACAGAATTTGTAAAGCGCACTACTTACCCGCGAGGGTCTCAAGGCGCTGGGGGAGAAAAAAAGGGGGAGGGTGCTGCTACTGGTCGAACAACCAGGTCTTGAGTAGCCTCCTGAAGGTCAGCAGGTCTTGGGTCTGTCGTAGGCTTAGTGGAAGGGTGTTCCAGGTCTTGGCGGCGAGGTGGGAGAAGGATCTGCCGCCGGTGGTGGTTCTTCGAATGCGAGGGACGGTGGCGAGGGAGAGGTCGGCGGAGCGGAGTTGGCGGTTGGGGACGTAGAAGAGGAGTCGTCTGTTGAGGTAGGCTGGGCCAGTCTTGTGGAGTGCCTTGTGTGCGTGGATGAGGAGTTTGAAGGAGATTCTCCTGTCGACGGGGAGCCAGTGCAGGTTCCTCAGGTGGGGGGTGATGTGGCTGTGGCGTGGTACATCGAGGATCAGGCGTGCGGAGGCGTTTTGTATGCGTTGCAGTCGCTTGATGAGCTTGGCCGGGGCTCCCGCGTAGAGGGCGTTCCCATAGTCGAGTCTGCTGCTGACGAGGGCCTGGGTGACTGTTCTTCTCGTGTCTGTCGGGATCCACCTATAGATCTTGCGAAGCATGCGGAGGGTGTTGAAGCAGGAGGATGAGACTGCGTTGACTTGCTTGGCCATGGAGAGCGTTGAGTCGAGGATGACTCCCAGGTTGCGTGCGTGGTCGGTGGGTGTCGGGGCTGCTCCCAGCGTCGTTGGCCACCAGGAGTCGTCCCAGGCTGAGGGGTTGGAGCCGAGGATGAGGACCTCTGTCTTCTCCGTGTTCAGTTTTAGTCGGCTGATCTTCATCCAATCGGCGACGGCCTTCATCCCTTCATGGAGGTTGGATTTGGCGGCGAGGGGTCCTTGGTGAGGGAGAGGATCAGTTGGGTGTCGTCGGCGTAGGAGATTATGTTGAGGTCGTGCTGTCTGGCGATGCGTGCGAGCGGGGCCATGTAGATGTTGAACAGTGTTGGGCTGAGGGACGATCCCTGGGGTACGCCGCAGATGATCTCGGAGGCTTCGGATCGGAATGGTGGGAGGCGGACTCTCTGGGTTCTGCCGGCGAGGAAGGAGGTGGCCCATTCCAGGGCCTTGTCTCGGATCCCTGCGTCGTGGAGGCGTGCGCGTAGAGTGCGGTGGCAGACAGTGTCGAAGGCGGCGGAGAGGTCCAGCAGGATGAGGGCTGCGGTCTCACCGTTGTCCAGCAGGATCCTGATGTCGTCGGTGGCGGCGATGAGGGCAGTCTCAGTGCTGTGGTTGCTGCGGAACACCGATTGGGATGGGTCCAGGATGCTGTTTTCTTCGAGGTATCGGGTTAGCTGCTTGTTGACGATCTTCTCGATGACCTTGGCTGGGAACGGAAGCAGGGAGATGGGCCGGAAGTTCTTGAGGTCTCTCGGGTCCGCCTTGGGTTTTTTGAGTAGGGCGTTGATCTCTGCGTGTTTCCAGCTCTCTGGGAAGGTCGCGGTCTCGAAGGAGAGATTGATGATGTTGCACAGGTGGGGTGCGATGGAGCTGCTGGCTTTGTTGAAGATGTGGTGCGGGAAAGGGTCTGACGGGGAGCCGGAGTGTATTGTGCTCATGGTCTTGATGGTGTCCTCGATGTTCACGCTGGCCCAGGCTGGCAGGGGATCGTGGTCGATGGTGTGCGGCGGGTCTGGTGCATCGATCTTAGTTGGGGCTGTCTGGGTGTTGAAGCTGTCGAGGATGTCGGCGATCTTGCGGTGGAAGAAGGTGGCGAGGGAATCGCACAGGGGTTGGGACGGTGGGATGTCGTTGGTGTTGGAGAGTTCCTTCACGATGTTGAAAAGCTCCTTGCTGTTGTGTGCGTTGTTGTCGAGGCGGACTTGATGAGGTGGTGGTGGTTACGGATGGCGTCTTTGTGGGCTGCGTGGCTGTCCAGTGTCTTATCACTGTTCCACGGTGCAGGAGCTCTCTCGCAAAGGAGGAACTCACGTGAGCACTATAATGAAGGGTCCTAGGTGTATTGGCTTTAAAATGAAGTTCCCATGTTTAGTAACCCAATATTAAAATCGCCCATGGGCCTTGTGTATTAAGTGTGTAAAAAAAGGCGCCCTGTTCATCAGTGCTACCAACAAGAGTTCTTGTGTTGACACCCTCGAGCTTGATTAACTCTTAAGAAAGGCATTGATACGTTAATAAATAATGCAGATCTTCAAGCATTCCAGCCCTGTGGCACAGAGTAACCTGGTGATGTAACTACTTATATTAACCCCATATGTGATAACCATAGCTATTGGCCCCATTGTAAATGGTACCCCTTGTGTCTGCTCAAAAGTGATGTGCATGTGAGTGCTAATGCCATTCTAACAGTACGCTTTCATCTTGGATTGAGCGTTAGTGCACAGCTCATGGTCCATTTGAGTCTCTTAGGAACACAGAGTGCTCTAGACAAATTTGTTAATGCCAGTTGGATGGGCCATGTTATCTGTGGTGCAGCAGGAGCATAGTTTCCAAAGGTGCAGCAGGTGCTGTGGCACCGGGCCCACTCATCCCGATTATTGCTGTATTTTATCATTCAAACATCAGCCAGGGGGGGCAATTTCCTTGCTTGCACTAGGTTGCATGATACAGTGGCCACTCTACTGTGGGGCAGTTTTCTTTTGAGATGTATTAATGAATCCTCAATATCCCCTGGACACAGTCAGGGATTGACTGGCTAACGTCTTTAGTCCCACTGGGTAGGATAATAAATTACAGATTACAGTGGTCTCGAGCCCCATGTTTAAGCTTTGCTCCAAATTATGTGCTAATGAATGTTGAAGTGGAGGATGCTAAGTGAACATCTCAAATTTGACAGTGGCTTCTCTGTTCCTGGTACCACAGGCTCTCTGTTCCTGGACTGTCTCTCTTAGGCGGTTCAGAGCGAGAGCAAAGGAGAAGGTTCACATATTAACGCAACCTTTACTTTAATTCTGCCTTTATACTGTTATTTAGTTGCTTAAACCCTTCCTTGTGAAAAACATGTCGGCCATGTGTGAAAAATTTCCATCCTTACAATGGAAGTATAAAAGTGTAAATGCTCTCTGTCAAAGTATCTATTTTTTATTGAGCAGAGCCGGTACCTTCCCATTAAATGTATTGCACCTCAGCTGAGAAGTGGAGGTATTTTGTACCTGTCATCACCTGTCCATTTATAGCACCGATCCGTGCCTCCTCTGCTGGATAACAGAGGTGTGTGCACCTTGAATGGTTCAGTTGCCCCTGGGTAAGCTCCCTTTATGCATAGGTCCTGAGATCCAGCGCTGGAAAATCTAGTCTTTTAGGTTCTAGTTCGGACCCTTATAGGGTTAATCATCTGTTGGCTTGGCGGATGTTACTATCAACCGACCTCAGAAGGGTGAAAGTGAGAGTAGGATCCGCTGCTAGTCAAACTGTGATTTACAGATTCCTGAAGTGACCTGTAAATCACGCAGCTACATTAACTGCGAAAGGTGAGAGCCTCTGCTATCTCAGTCTGGTCAGCCGCATCCTGGTTTTCAACTTTCCCTGGCACTAATATTTACACACTCGCACGGTGCCTTCAAGCACCCTGAAAGACCGAACCACTCCATGGTGGCTTCTTTCATCAGCTTGTGCAGAATCCCTGAGTAACCACACCGTGAGACATCTAATTTAGCTGTACTGCCATCTTTTTTTCTTTCCCCCAACTTTGCTTCTTTTTAGCATCTTTTTTAATGTGAAGTTAATGCAATTTTCCCCAGATCACAATTAGTCAATTTGTTTATTTCATTTTTATTGCCGCTTTCTTAATACAAAGTGAAACACCCATGTCATAGCAGTCTGGCACTAGTGGGCGCACTCATTTATTTCATGAGGCTGTAATCCAAGCATAATGTTGGGCAGCAGCCACAGAGGAATAGCTGAGATTGCTACAGAGTACGTGTTCCTAGAGTAAAAGCGTGGTTCTTTATTTCAACAGTGGTTTGGTGTTTGTGGTCCTCTTTACAAGACCACCCCCCTGCTGCAAGTCATTGTTGATTCCCCCAGTCCTGTACCCTCCCCTAGCAACTTTAGTTTCCCATCTTGGTGGGTGAAAACTTATCATTATTCTGTAGTTGGTATGATCATTTCATAACAGCCAACTGAAGGGAGCGTGGTAAGTCGAGTTCGAGTTTAAATACTTGAATTCGATCGACGACCATAATAGCAGCACAGAATAGGAAACACATTGTATGTTAAACAAATGAATACAAGCAAAAGCTAAAATTCCCAAGAGAGGGAGCCACAGTATTACATTTCGTTAAAATTGAATAAAATCTATACGAAAAAGCCAATTTCACAGTTTAAACACAATTATAAAAGCAGGACTACATAAAATCAATATTTTTCTAAAAATAAATGCTTTCTTGGCAAGTTGTATTTCATAATTAGCAGGACACAAGTGTGCAATTGTAGCTATCATAGTTACAGGTAATTTATATACTTAATATTTAGATTTTGGTGTTTGCGTGAGTGTCCTAGTGTGAACAGGCCAGGCTGCTTCTAAGAATTTAGCTATTGAAAAAAACACACAAGACTCAGTGTCTGACCTACAAATTCGCAAAGCTTACTTATGAAGCCGTATTCCAAGGTGTCTCCACAAGGGGAGAATCCAGCGTCTTCGTTGTCTGGTGTATGCTGGACAAAAAAATAGTAAGTGGGCATCTGTCTCCTGCGCTGCTCCACAGGCCAAGCAAGCTGCACTACCCTCCGAGTAGACTTTCCATTTACAGATGAAGGATGCAAGTGGCAAAGTATCCTATCTAAATTTTTATATACAGGGATCTAGTAAGTGGCGGGCCAATTTCGTCCAAAAAGGTTTCAAACCTTGGCTCAGGTTTGTATTGTAGTAAGAAGTCAACTCGACTATCAGAGCATGGTAAGTCAATAGAGTGAAATGTCCTCGTGTTTTTCCGTATTTATTTATTTTTGCAGTATTCTGCAGTGTGAACCAGGCCGCGTGGAGTGTCAGGAGCACTGTGTGGTGGAGACAAACAGATCCTTTATCAGTCATGGGTGCACCTCTGCGTATAGTCTACATAATATTGCATCCGTTTCACATACAAGTGCGAGAATTGCAGCTCAGTGTATATCGTATGAGTTACTATTATTGTAGATATTGGACTGTTAGACCCTTAGGAGCTCTCCAAAGTGGAGCCAGTTTTGTAGTCAATCGATTGTTGTCTGTTTTAGCTGTGAAACCAGGAAGGTCCATCTACTCTTTGAATTGTACTTCAGTGTTTGTCCAGTTTTGACTTTGGAAGACCGGAGCATAGCTGATTTCAGTTTGTGTTTAAAGTATATCCGGACATTACCTTGGTTATTTAAGAATCTCCACTTATTCGTAGTGTCTGTATGATTCACTCACACCTCGGTGAAGGTGGATAGAGACAGGTCAAGACAAGACATGGCAAGCACAAAGAGGCCAACCATGGATATGCACATGTATGTGTTTGCAAATCACAGTGACCTTTGAAAGTTGTATTTTGCATTCATGGTCCTCCCCTGTCCTGTTAGAGGGGAATTTGTGTTATCTTGAACATTTGAATTTGTAGGAAGAGGTGCTTGTTCAGGCTCACTGTCCCTGAACTCTCAAAAATGGGAAGTTTGGGATCCAGGTGCATTGGAGAGCTTACATGTAGAGCTAATATGTCAGACGTGCAAATGTGATCACGATGCAAATGGTATGATTGCACTTCCTGGAGTCTGAGAGCAGCTTGTCAGCTGTGTGTTGAACTACTATGGTGCTATCCTGCTTTTAGTGTGAGCAGCCATCACAGTATTGCCCTAGTCCGGTCTTACTAATACCAGAGATTGTACTACTGACAGCGAATCTGAATCTGGTATCTACGTTTTATGCTTCTTCTGATATATACCAACAACTGGGATTCTTTGATACAGTCTTTCTGTGTCAGGGTAACCGTAGCTTCTTATCCAGTTTAGACCAAATGCTGCTAGTTGAGAATTTGTTTTGTCTAATCCCTTTTTAAACTTTTTTTTCCAATAAAGTTCAGTTGGTTTGAGCTCTAGTCCTTTTTGTACAGATCATATAATTAGTTATCTGGGACTCCTATCCTACCTGCTCCCATACCTTCAGCATCATTAAAAAGCTGTGGTACATCTGGTGGTGCACCTTAAAGATTTTATATTATTGCCCCTCCCCTTTTCTTTCTTTGCTGGCAGCTCATTCATAGATGGGTTCTTTTCAAAGCTGTGTACATGGTGCACAGGGCAGTGAACAGATTAGTCCCTTTTTCAAAGTTCCACAGTTGTCGTCCCACATATCTACTTCCATCCTCCTTGGTAGCATGTGTTGGCATTGCCAAACTTTGTGGACGATGAGTAGGATGCAGAACTTTCATGGTTCAAGCCTGCATACAGTTTCCTGTTATCGCGTAGGCTTACAGAAGATCATCCGACCTTCCGACGTCTCTTGAAGACCCATTATTGCTTCTTCAGCTACTCATTTAGAATCAGACATTCACAGTTGTTCGGAGGGTATCTATATTGCCAGGTGACTATTAGTGGCAGACAGTGCTCAGTGACACAATGTAAACAGAACAGAAATAATAGAAGCAATTCCAAATGTTTCCTATAAATTAGGACATAGCTACTCAGTTTGAGATGGAAAGTTGACGTCCCAGATGTCCTTGACTCTGGACTAGCTTGGCTGAGTAATCAAAGCCTAGCAGAAAGTGGGCGCTGTGAAGGTGGAGACTAGTAGTGCTGCAAGGATGCCATGGGCCCTGGAGCAGGCAAGGAAAATGGCCTCTTGGACTGCTGTTGGGGTAGTAAAATACAGCTTTGTCAGGAGTTTGAGGGCTCGTCCGTGTTCTGTGTCCCTGTACCTGATGCACCAATGGTAGCTACGCCCCTAGTTGAGACTAAAAACACTATAACCTAAAAGATACAAGCTAGATGGTTCGTTCTGTATAAAAAAGAACAATGAATTAATTCCAGTTTAGATACAGAGCGATATGTGCAGTAAGGATAGAGGACCAATCCTTAGAAACCACTAAAATCAACAAAGCAGTAAAATATCACAAATGACATGCTGTAGCAACACTGTGTATCCCCTTCACACAATACATATAAAGTTATCAATCCTAACGTGTTCATGAACCTTGTACTGTTCATCATTATTTGAGTCACAGATACAAACCTCCTGCCCAAGCAATAACTAACATCCTGCGGATCGCATTGAACTAAGTGTATCAGGATGCTGTCTGTCATAAGCTGCTAGCTGTACGGGACTGCTATGATAGCAAAATCCAACCTCCATGAGGGAATGAAGGCCGTCGCAGAGTGGATGAAGACCAGCCGTCTGAAACTGAACTCTGACAAGACTGAGGTCCTCATCCTCGGCTCCACCCCCTCCGCATAGGACGATTCCTGATGGCCGGCCACGTTGGGAGCTCCTCCGACACCCACCAACCACGCACGCAACCTGGGTTTCATCCTGGACTCAACGCTCTCCATGACCCAGCAAGTCCACACTGTCTCCTCCTCCTGCTTCAACACCCTCCGCATGCTCTGCAAGATCTACAGATGGTTCCCCACCGAAACCAGAAGGACGGTCACCCAAGCCCTCGTCAGCAGCAGGCTGGACTACAGCAACGCCCTCTACGCGGGAACCACGACCAAACTCCAGAAACGACTCCAACGCATACAAAACGCCTCTGCACGCCTCATCCTCGGAACCCCTCGCCACAGCCACATCACCGCCTACCTGAGAGACCTGCACTGGCTCCCGGTCAACAAGAGGATCACCTTCAAGCTCCTCACCCACGCCCACAAAGCACTCCACAACGCCGGACCAGCATACCTCAACGAACGACTCACCTTCTACACCCCGAACCGCCAGCTCCGCTGACCTCGCCCTCGCCACCATCCCACGCATCCGCCGAACGACCACCGGCGGCAGATCATACTCCCACCTCGCCGCCAAGACTTGGAACACCCTCCCCATCCACCTGCGACAGACCCAGGACCTGCTGACCTTCAGGAGACTTCTTAAGACCTGGCTGTTCGATCAGTAGCTGCTTCATCCCTCCCCCCTAGCACCTAGAGACCCTCACGGGTGAGTAGCGCGCTCTATAAATGTGTTGATTGATTGATATGTTGTTTAACTTTATTAGGAAAACGGCAATAAACATTCATTAAAATAATGAACTAACATTGTGATCTGGGGAAAATTGCATTAACCTCACATTAAAAAGATGCTAAAAAAGAAGCAACGTTTGGGGAAAGAGAATACGATTGTAGGACAGTTAAATGATGTGTTTCTTAATGTTCAGAGGAAGAGTTATTTGGCTTTTAGGGTTATATTTGGAGAGTAACTAGTTGGATATTACATGACGCGCAGGGGCAGATGTTGTTGGTATTGATATTCAGAGGCAGATGTTGGTATTGAAATGGAGCGCGTACGGGTCTGACCCGCGTGGGGATATTGGGGGCATGAGCCTTTGGGCACAAACAACTGGCCCACCAGGCAGCCAATTTTAACATCATAGGGGATTTAAATCTTCATCTTGAGTCACAGGAGACTTTGGACATCCGTGCTTTTATGGGGGATATAGCGATACCAAAGGGGATGATGGACGGAGCGTTTGAGCTAATCAAACACTCACCCCCAGTCAACTGATCTGGGTTTAATCCATCAACATTCTTTAGCTCACTCCACCACCCCAGTTCAGACATGGCCATATGCAAATCAGTCTGACCCTGTGCCTCATGGGAACAGTCCAGCCCGAACTGCCAAGCCATGTCTTCCCTGGACCAGAAACAAGCATCCTGGGACCGGTTTCTGGCTATTCAGCCGTCATCAGCCAGGCTAGCTTGAATCCAGTGGCAAAGTGAGCAAGGGACCCACGTCTGGGCACACCCTGCCAACTTAGGGCGAACAAAGCGATACCAAAGGGGATGATGGACGGAGCGTTTGAGCTAATCAAACACTCACCCCCAGTCAACTGATCTGGGTTTAATCCATCATCATTCTTTAGCTCACTCCACCACCCCAGTTCAGACATGGCCATATGCAAATCAGTCTGACCCTGTGCCTCATGGGAACAGTCCAGCCCGAACTGCCAAGCCATGTCTTCCCTGGACCAGAAACAAGCATCCTGGGATATGGCAGCATGTCAGCTAACCCAATTGGTCTCTGGCGCCACCCACATAGCCGGCCACCTCCTGGACCCAATTTTTTCTAATCTTCAGTCTTTGGAGGTGTTGCCACCCCTCCCTATGACCTGGACAGATCACTTTCTTATCCAGATGCGGCTGTCATTAGTAGGCCCTAAATTACAGCCTCACCGCATTCCTTCTCTCAAGCGCCCATGGCACAAACTGGATCAAGCCGCCTTTTTGGTCGCCTTAGGCACCCAGCATCCAGAGAGGTCCACCAACATGGACGAGGCCCTGCGGCATTTCCAGAGGTGGATTATCCAAGCCCTGGACTCACATATCCCGCTCAAACTCACTTACCCTAAAAATGCACAGACCAACGGTTGGTTCAATGAGCCTTTGACCCTAGTTAGGAAGAATTGCAAGGTCTTAGAGCGCGCGTGGAGGAGATCCTATGACCCGCTGGCCAAGATAGAGTATAGGGATGCGATCAAGGTCTACCATAAATTGGTCTGTAAAACCAGGGCTGCATACTACGCCACCAGATAACCTCCAGTAATAACCCGACTAAAACTATTTTTTCTCTTTTAAGAGATCTTGTAAAGCCCACTGTCACCACTGGCAATGTGAGGCATTGGCCAAATTCTTTATTGAGAAAGTAGAACGCATTTACAGCAGCTTCCATCCGGGGGTCATCCCTCGAGCTATTGATCAGGCTAGTAATGAGTCCCATACGCTCGTAATGCTACCCCCGATCTCCCAGCAAGTTATGGAAGCCCTGTTCAGCAAAGTAAAATCAGGATCCCCGGCCGATCCTATGAAAGCGGATACTTTCCGGAAACATCAGCAATGTCTCTTGCCTGAGTGTTTGGAGCTAATAAATCTGTCCCTTTCTTCGGCGGTGGTTCCTAAGCCATGGAAGCACGCTAAGGTGGTCCCCCTATTAAAAAAAACATCTTTAGACATATCAATTCCAGAAAACTACCGTCCTATTTCGCTGCTTCCTTTTCTGTCTAAAATCTCGGAATCCTATGTCAATTCTCTCCTAACGCGCTATTTGGAAGACGACTCCATTCTTGACATTTCTCAGAATGGATTCCGGCCCCGGCACAGCACCGAGTCTGCTCTGCTGGCTGTCACGGAGCAATTGCGGACCTCTTTGGACGCAGGCCGAACTACAGCATTAATTTTGCTGGATCTGAGCGCAGCCTTTGACACAGTCTCCCATGAGATCCTGCTTCTCCGGTTGAAGGAGATCGGTGTCAAGGGCTCGGCCCTCTCTTGGTTCGCCTCTTTTTTGGAGGATCGGACCTTCCAAGTTTGGGCCACACCTTCTATTCCTGCATTCATCCACTGCGCTGTGGGGTGCCCCAGGGCTCAGCATTAAGCCCTACTTTATTTAATGTTTATGTGAGGCCGCTGGCGCTGCTGGCCAAAACCCGGGGCATCTCCTTGGTGTCATACGCAGATGACACCCAGCTGGTGTTTGCCTTCTCTAACAACCAAGACCAGGATTCGGTGAAATTTGAGCAGGATTTGATAGTAATCTCGGAGTGGATGGCCGCTAACTATCTGCAGCTCAACTCGTCCAAATCCGAGATTCTTCTGATAGGCAGAGATCGCCATCACTGGGGTAATCAATGGTGGCCTCAGGTTCTTGGAGCCCCCCCACCCCTAAATCAGTGTTGAAAAACCTCGGAATAATGATGGACAGTGACCTTACTTTTGAGTCCCATGCCAAATCAGTGGCAGGGAAATGCTTTGGACTTCTGCGAGTCCTTAAACCTTTACTGGGTCTCTTTGATTCCAAGATTCGTCAACTGATCATACAAGCATCTGTCCTTGCCAGACTAGATTATTGTAATGTGCTACTTTTGGGAGCTAATAAATCCCTTGTAAAAAGGCTGCAGCGTCTGCAGAATGCTGCTGCTCGCGCAATTTTTGCCCTCCCTAAACACTGTCATGTCTCCAGTCTCCTTTGTCGACTTCATTGGCTTCCCCTTGAACAGAGAGTGTGCTTCAAAACACTGTGCATTACCCATAGAATCCTGGGGGGGCTAGCCCCAGAATCCTGAGTGATTTATGCTCTCACTATGTTCCCACACGTCCGCTGCATTCAGCTGATCTACTCCTGGCCAGAGTTCCTGGGATACAGCGGAGCAGATCAGGTGGGCGCTCTTTCAGGTGGTTAGCTCCTGCCCTCTGGAACTCCCTTCCTTTTCATATTCGCAGCACCCCTGACCACCTCACCTTTAGAAGGCTGGTGAAGACATGGTTATTCTCCCAAATCTAACTTATATTTGTGCTGTTATCTCTTTGGTACTCATGCTAGCGCTGGGACGCCCCGTTGCTGGGGCAGTCATGCGCTCTACAAATATTTTTTAACATTAACAACACAGGCAGCTCCTTCACTTTGGGTTCCAGCTAGTGGGCATGCCCGTCGGGTAATAGACCATGGCTCAGCAAGGCCATCGCACCCCGGACGTGGCTCAGGGGCCAGCACCCAATTCATTGAGGGTGATGGGCTGTTTTCTTCTTTTTTTTATTTTTATATATATCTTTATTGTATATGGTTATATAAAACATTTACAATGTGCAAGAAAAAACAGTCCATGTTATAAAATAGACAGATGTTAAGAAATATAAAAACGAGTTATAAGTACGTAAAATACCAAATTGATTTTCAAGTGCCTACAGAAACTAGCAGCAGTATAATTACATCTAACGGTTCTAAGAGGGAACAGGAGCATAAGTGTAGCAGCCGGTTGTTCGTCAACAAGGGAGTCCATATCATAAAGTAGACAGATCTTGAATAGTATAAAAAAAGTTATAAATAAGTACATAAAATACCAAATCGATTTTCAAGAGCCTTCGGATACTAGCAGCAGTATAATTACAGTATAATTGCATCTAATGCTTGATGATGGACTGTTGTTCACCCAGTGACTGAATGGAGGCTAGGCAATACTGTTGGAGGGACCTGGGGTCAGGGGATTCATAGCCCACCAGGTGAACAAGCCAGCAACATTTTGGTTCAGGGAGAGACTGTGATCTTCCAAGGGAGCCACCACTCCTCTCACATGTGCGCAGACCTGGGACAGCGTTCTTCCCATCTCTTGTGAGGGGTAGGGAGGAATTCTTGTTGCTTTGTGCCCACATCTCTTAACTTGTTGGGCGAGCTGGCACTTCCATGCAGGCAAGGACAGCAGCCGCCTAACAGGCTGGCAGAACTTCAGTAGGTCATCTTGCTTAAACCCTAGTTTTGGAATAATGAGCAGTATGCAGCTCCAAATTATGAACCCACGAGAACGGGGTCAGTGAAGGTATGTGTTGCTGGAGAGTTTCTGTTTGCTGGACGGGGCTCAGCTTTAGCATGTGAGAACATCAAGCAGCCATTTTAGCACACACTGCGCAGAAGCAAAGATTCCCTCCAAGCAAAGGAAGACGGCATACCACGTGGTATGGTTGACACATGCGCAGTTGAGTTCCCGCGCTTTAGCGGCCATTTTGGATTAGACAAGGATTACTTATTAGTTTTAAACACATAGGCAAGCGTCTCTCAGATAAGATGTAGTGTTTGCACATTATCAATAATGACATTACAAAGTTTAATACAAATTAATGCTGTGAGAAGATTGCTTACGAGCAAGTCTCATTGTGAGTCCTTGCTCCATCACCTACCTGGCAGTGGCAAGATCCTTCCAAAAAAATATGTCTGTCATATGTTACATTGAGCCTGGCCTCTTGGTGGCTCCATGTGAGAGCATGTACTTGAAAATGAACAATACTCCTGCTAAACAAGCGTAAGACTTCAGGAGACACCATCTGCTTTTGGATGTTTTCCTGCAGTCCATCACCGTACCATGTTCCTAGTGTACTTCTCATCAATCTTCCACTGCCTCTGTCTTTACTCCCACATTTAAGGGGGCTTTAGTTGACCCAGCGTGCTCCTCATCTGGAGCTCTGCCGACAAATCTCTGCCAGTACCAAAAGGATGTCGTAGTTATCCGCTCCTAGGCTTGTAAACATTGTTTATTAGCGGGATCTGTCTACCAGCTTTAATGTTGCTTTTACTTATTAATGCTGAAGACGCCTTTAACCCGGAAAGCCCTTGGGCTATGGGCAGGGAAGATGAGTGCTGTGTGTTTAGTGTTTAAATCGGAAAGCTGCTCTAATGTTGTGTGAGTGGAGACGTCTCCTGAGGGATACTGAACCGGATGTGCTAAGCCTCAAATCAAGGCATCTCCATGTTGACACTGGATAAAGGGATTTAGCATAGGAATCTGGCCATTGAAAACTGGCGTAGAGTTGGGTGCTTGTGTTTTTTAATCTTATTGTATGTAACTCCTCCATGGAACGTCTAGGTCTATGGTTCCCACTCAGCGACTGCCTCCCACGTCCTTCCCCCCACCCCCTGCAACTGCAGGTTACCACTCTGTGTACATGGCCTTAGAGCACTTTGCTAAGCACATTAAATATTCATTGATCTGCGGTCTACTTTACCATTGATAATGTGGCATTGCTCCAAACTACAACACGCCTCCTAAGTGTTAGAAGCTGCCTTCTTGTTTGGAGTTCTTCCTTCCTCAGAAATGTGACCACAAGTGCCTATACCATGGCTGAATGAAACTAGCCGAAAGCTTTAATAAAGCATGAGCAGAATCGGTGCTGGAGAGCAGTGAATATTTACATTGATAAACTGGGTACTCAAGGTTCTGCCCAACAGCAGATTCAAAGTGCACAGGCAGCTTGTAGTTGTTTTCTAGACTGGGGTCTGTTATCTGAGATTGGAAGGTTGCTTGGTAGACGGCTCCTGTTTATATCTGTAAACATTGATCTGCCCTTTGGGTTAACTCATCTGAAATATGGGAAACTCCTTGTTGCAGACCTTTAACTTGTGATGCTGAAGAGTCTTGAGGTAGTGCTGAATATGGTATGTACAGCTGAACTGGATGCTTTGTGATCAGCAGCAATGCCATGATTTTTTAACTTTTGGTTGCCCATTTGCGGCTTGCCAACGTCCACTAGCCCAGACATGGCTGCACGTGAACACATATGCTGCGTTCTCTTCAAACACTTTTGTGCTGAACACGGTGAACCAAAATAAACATTACCAAAGGATTTCTGAGAGACTTGTGATATTTGGATGCTCTTCAGCATCTGACGTTTTTCACTCCAGGGTTTTACAAATACGGAGACGCATTAGCATGGATCAGACATTCACAGTCTCAGTATGACACGGTCATTTACTCAATACGTGACAAAATTCAATTTCTGAGCACTGCCCTGAAGAAGCCTATGTTTAGGTGAAACGCGTTGGCTGCTCTTGTTTGTCTGTCTGAAGAGTAAAAGAATAAAAAAGAAAAATTCAATCAAAAACCAACTCGTCTTGTTTTTCGCCTCACATCTCAGCAAAGGATTTGGCTATTATTACATTGGAACTTTGTTTGCCTCTCATTTTTGTGTTATAATATGCTTTTAATTATCTGCCACAGTATAGTGAATCCCTATATTATTTCACTCCAGTATGTAGCCTTGCAACCTTCAGACCTAACCTGGGTGAATTTCGAGCTTGTAGTGTGTTGCTGCTGTGCAGTGGTTCGCAGTGGGGTTTCCGGTCTTGGGACTTCTAATTCAAATCTGTTATTGTTCTCCTCCTGAAGCAAGTTCAGTTCTAACAAGATTCTTGCAAGTGGCGTAGTCTTTGAATGGCTGTGTGGCTAGAGTGAGTGATTTTACGGTGGTACTTCTACTAGCTGTTTCATTGTGGGAGGTGAAGATCCTTGTGATGGGTCAGTGCCTTCTCATGTCTACTGGTTCTTTACATTTGATTGGTCGCTACTTCCCTGCTTATTTAAGATCCTAAGTGACTGGGTTCACATTGCTGTTGTCGTGATCTGTCCCCACTGTACGACTGGCCTATAGGGCGACCTGGCAGTGCCCGAAGGGCTGATCTGACGGGTCAGTGTGTGGGTCGTCTTTTTACCAGCTTGGGGGCCTGTTTTATGGCCAGGTGGGCCGGATTTTACTGTCCATTTTCCTAATATTACCACAAGCACATCCCGCAGCACACACAACTGCATGCGGTCCCCCATACCTTGCAAAATATCAATGCCACGTGTTTTACAAGTTTAAAACTGGCCTGATTTACAAATGTGTGCCACTTTTATAGCTATCTGGTTCGCTAATGGTGCCACTTTTATTTTGGTGCCCAGGTCTGTTTTTTTTGCCCAGTTCGACCCTGTCTATCCCTTGTACCAAGTTCCCATAGGTGCTTGCGCGTAGCCTTTTGTTAACGTGCAGGAGGCATAAGGAAATAGGAAGGCCATTGAGAGGAACTTGGTCCTGCCAAATTGTTAGATTTTGTGGTAGCTGGTTGGAAGGTTTCCTGTACCACATACTAGATCGCTTAGAGAAGCAGAGAACTGCTAAATCCCTCCTTCTACAGTGTCTGCCACCAGACTTTTCACTCTGCCGATCCCTAATCAATACATTTATTTGTGGGTCCACAGCTCGGGAAGGCGAAAGCTGTGGCTCCTGACTTCGTATGTGCTGTCCTTTATTCATGTCTGTGTCTTGGTGCTCAGTGGCGGCTGCTCTAAACTGGAGGTGGTGAGACCAGGTGAATGGGGAGTGGGGGTTGGGGGGGGGGGGGTGGAGGGAAAAAAAGAATTAAACAACTCGCCTTCACCTGCTGCCTCCTCAGTGTTCCTGTCCTGATGCTGGTCACGCTGCACAGACTCTCGGGGGGCAATCACAGCGCTGCTCTCATGCTGGTACTATTATTTACCAGCATGAAAGCAGTGTTGCGATTGGCCTGAGCGGGCTGACTTGATGCTCGGTCAGGCACAGGGAGCCTGCAGCTTTTCTCCAACCCAGCTGCACAACACAGCTGGGTTGGAGAAACCAAAGTGCGCATGTCTGTTTAGCTGGCCTAAAACAGCCGGCCAAACTGACATGCGCACTTTTATGTGCCCACCACTCCACCCTATTGTGATGCTCCGTCATGATGGCCCCGCCCCCACCCTAACTTCGGCTGGCCATGGTAGGATTAGGAAAGGAAAAAAAAGAATAAAATGGTTTTATTATCATTTTATTTTTCAGTGGGGCTACGCTCCTCCGTCATAACGGAGGAGCCGCCCCTGTTTGATGCTGCTCACTTCATCACGAGGGATGCAGGTGTAGTGATCTGCTGGACGCGTGCTAGAGTTCCAGCATATGCCCTGTGCAAGCAGCCACTCCCAGAGGGCCGGCCTCTACACCCACCCCACACCCATCCATCAAAGTTGACCCTGCCAGTAAAAGGGACCGGGCGCACGTGCCCTGGGCCAGTTACAGTTACCCCAACTGTGTGTCTGCGTTGTCATTTGCATGTCTGCATGAGGGCCTAGTGCTCTAGACTTTACAGCGTAGCCACACTTTGGGCACTGGATGTAATGATGGCATTTGACCAGACATCTCATTGTAAACTGCCTGTAAAGATTTTCCCGACTGGTGAGTTTCCTGTCAGGAATGCTTGATCTGTTTGTCTCCTCATGCGTTTTGCAGCGATCCCCCGGGGGCGTCTAGTGTCGGGCGCTGAAGATTGCCTATTTTCACATAATTTCGCAGAGCAGCCTTGGCACGTAGCGTGAGCCACCTGCTGGGTTTTAACTGTGTGGAAAAGCACCCTTGAAGCTGAGGATAATGGATTTCCTGTTTTTTTGTGCCCATCGCTCCTTAACGCTCCAGATACTTGCACTTGCCTAAGCTTGTCTAACCTTGCCCGCTTC
The DNA here is from genome assembly GCA_963921515.1 of Calotriton arnoldi. Taxonomy (NCBI): domain Eukaryota; kingdom Metazoa; phylum Chordata; class Amphibia; order Caudata; family Salamandridae; genus Calotriton; species Calotriton arnoldi. Next base: position 2,241,381 of record CAWUFW010000181.1, read on the forward strand.
ATATTAGCCAACCCCTCACTAAATTACACGTTCGGTTTGCCGTCTCAAACACAGACGCCAAGGACTGGATGGTCACGGAAATTCTTTTCACCCATTTGAGCTGCTTTTTGTACACTGTTGGGAAATGTGAGGCGATTGCACTGCTGTGGAGAACTTCAGGATTCACTGCTTACTATTCCGTTATTTGCACCAATAAAAGTTTTGCCAGACACCAATAGGGGATTCAGTTCACATTGTGCACTAGAAAAGGAAATCGCATTCACTTTGTTGTGGGCATCTTTCCATTCTATTCTTCATTAATTAAACTTGTTTTATAGGACATATGACTACATTCAAGCTCATAAAAGAAATTATATAACACTTAACATAAATAGCTATTCAAAGCTTGAAAGATGCAATTGCGGCCTAAAAACGAAATACTGGCAAATGGATTTATATCGGCGACTCTTTAACACAGGAATTGACCGTTTTATACAAATATCTAATTGAACATCATTCACTTAATAGCAGATATAGCTGCAGCCTGTTCTCCCACAGTCACACGGTCTAGTCATTTTTTTTTTTTATCCCAAATATGAATCGGTGTGTATGTTTCTTGTTTTTATTGCATGTGTGAATTCGTTATTCGAGGGTGCAATGTGTTCTTATTTGGATAGGCGGATTTTAGGAATCTTTCTGCTCACAAGTAATTTCCTATAAGGGTTTCATGTGTATATGTGTTTTGACTTCGGTAAAAACATATGTACACGTGTATGTTTGATATATTTTGGAGCAACATAGCCCATGTCGCTGTATTGTGCTTATGGCAGTGTGTGGTTGGTTTCTTGTCAGTATGTGTGTTTCAGGGCCCTACTTAAAATCCCACGGCACAGGTGTGCACCTTTTTTTTAGGACTAGGTTAATCTATGTCTTCTCGAGGTCTTCCTCCTGAGCACATCTTTCTTTGTTGTTTCCTTTATTTGACCTGTAGGACTTAGAGCTAACCACAGTCACACCACAGTTTCTCCAAGAACCTATCCTGTAGAAGTTGCAGTTCTCTGCTTTAGGCTGTCCAATAATCACTAACCCAAGCCTGGGAGAATCCAACAAGACAGTCCGTTTTGTCAATTGAACAGGGTGAGGAAGACCTAGGTGGACTGTGGCCAATATATTCCCTTGGGGAATCTTGTGGATTCCTTGGGTCCAATGAGTCACAGCCGAATCGCAAGGTTTTTCTAGCTGCAAGAAGGTTTCCACGATGACCTGATGGTTAGTCTTGGTTGGCTGGACATGGAGGCCCAGGTCCTTACATTAGTTCCAGGTAGTTGGGCGGGGGCATTCAACACGTGGTTCTTTGAGGTACTCGGGTTCTAGTTCCACACTTCCACTTGAAAAATCCAGAGCATAAAGGATTGCTTCTGCCTTGGAGCGAGAATGGCCATTAATGTAAGAAGAGGAAAAGCATTGCATTTTTTCCCACAGGAGAAATATCCTGGGATTCTTTTTGTCCACATGTGGAAATGAAGACCAATTAGGAGGCTGCTTGTTGAGCTTGAGCCAATCAGCGGCAAATCCAAGAGTATACCTTACTATCCTACCATATGCCTTAGTGTGGAGTTGCAAACAACTCTCCGCTTCCTGCTGAGGAGCTGCTTTAGCAGATGTACTAGCCAATCAATAGCAGAGCCTGCAATTTTGAATCGGCATCTGCCAGGAAAACTGAAGCTTTTTTTCACCATTTCCATTAAGGATCATTATTTTATGCAAGAAGTAAAAAACGAGTAGCCCACCACAATTGTGACCTCCCTACTTTTTGGTTTAATCTCCCACACAAAGGCCCATTCAAACAATACTTGACAATAGGGGTTTGGGGGGCACCTCACGATTTAAGTACAATATTTGAAAAAAATCCACAGAACTCAGTTATATATATTCTTCAAATGGAATTCCTACAGAGACTTATTTCTGGAAGCCAACAAAATCCACGTTGGATAGTTTCGAATGTTTTCAATTTGTTTGTAATAATTGCATTGTTCATCCAGGAAAGAGTCAACACGTGTTTCACAAACGTTGCTTTAGTGGGCTTTATATATGAAACAAATTAAATTTCTGCGCAATTATGGTACGTGACAGAACAGATATTTATTATTCCACAAACCCATCCCAAAGGCATAAAAGACTACAACCCTGTGCCACAATTTGCAGTCATAATAAAAAAATAAAAACATTAAAATTAAGAATAAGAAAAGATGAATTTTAAAGAAATTATTGTAAACTCTGAGCACCATTTTGACATATTTATTTTTGCTTTATTATTTATATTGAAATTCATGGAAAGAGCAGAAAAACTGTGTGTTGTTAGAGGGGCCCACACTTTGTTGACTACATAATATGCCTTTGCATGTATTTATATATAATTTGTTGCAAAGGCTAAAGCTAAGTCCTCAATTCTTGAGCTGCATATTCTTGAATATTAAGGTAAGAAAAACATTCATTGGTACTGCAAATTGGTTTGTTATGAGCATCTATTGAGGGAAAGATGGAAGGAACATATTTTTGTGCAAGAAAGCATCCGATGTGTATTTTAAGAATAAATATATGGAGGAATTCCATCTAAAGGATTGAGTAATCGATCCTTCAAATATTGTAAATAAATAAACCCCGATCCTCAAGTAGCATTATAGATCATTAGATGATTTTTAAGAAAGTGATTTAACATGTGGGATTCTGTGATTTGTAAACTTGTATTAATCTCTCCTGGATTCCAAGTTGGGCGCTGGACAGCTCATGCTTGGAAATTTTTCAAAAAAAAAAAAGACCTAGAACCCCAGAGCTTTTGAGAGTTGTGAACCTGTAACTCTAAACGGCGCAATTGCATTGTCTTTGATGTCTGTCGGCACACTCTATGTTGCACTTAACACCTGCAATTGCACCGACCAGGTGCAACTGTCGTACTTCATCTTGGGCAGTTCCATGTTGACTCATGAGCTCTCCATTTGTTTGTATACTATCTGGGTCATTTCTGAGTAAATTAGTATCAGCATGCGCCCACTTCTGTCTTCTAACCAGTTCCTTCAGAGATGAGGATTGACTGTGTACTGTGAAGATGCTCCTCTACAAGAAAGTGTGGCAGAGAAAGGATTTTTGTATATATGTTGGGTCTGTGGTTTAATTGTGTCAAGTTCTTATCTTTTTGAAAGTGGTTCATTCCACAGTCTACAGTGCTGTCCAAATGGATACCAGTCTTCCACTATGGACAAACTGAATATTTACCAATTAAAAATATTCAGTCACCACAAATTTGTTCTTAGATAGCCAATGTCTATTTTCAACGTACATAAATCTCTGGTCAGATTTGGCACCTCAAGTCCATACTAAGGCTCTCATTACAATAACTGCAGCAAGGTTGTCCGGAGTAATTATTATACCTCGGTGTTTGATTATTACTAGGCGAATATTACTTTGGCAATCAGAACTGGGGATAATGTGGTAATACAGCAGGTTTCCACCACTCCTTGCTGCAAAACCAACCATAGTTCAGGTTTTCACTCCACAAATTCTGCCAAGTTTTACCTAGCACTAGTTGTGTGGTGAAAAATCGTTGGATCTGTGCGAAAATCACATACAAATTATTATGTGGATTGTGGCACAGACACTTGTTTACCCCTCTGTTGGGATTACTGTGACATTTGTAACGAAGGCCTAAGACTGGTCGGGTGTTGGTTAATGCTTTTTCCCCAGTAAGCCATCTTGTTCCCATTCACCTTACTTTCTAGGGAGAGGCTGAAATATTCAGCCTCTTCAGTGACATTTTGGATACTTATATCAATGTCAGGAACATTGTAGATACTTGTATTAATATCTATGCAATTGGGGCTACTGTATCAAATCCAGACATTTGTGGTAGGTCCAAGTGTTTAAGGGACATCTGCCGTTCCTGAGTCCTTTTCCGTTAAGTTGAGTTTGATTGCATTCATATCATGAATATTTTTTACATTTGTATTCCTTTTCTGAATTATGTAAACTTGTGAAAATTGGACCACATTTTTAAAGATTTGTTCTATTTCGCTAGTTCATGGGTATTTGTGTTTGTCAGAACCCCTTTCAGACGGACATGGATCAAGCAGGAGCTATTGGCCCAACCATGGGGGTTGAGTCCTTTTACTCTGGATGTCCCTGGGCCTAGCCTAATATGGGCTCTAAGCAACTGGGCCAAGTACCCTTTCAGCGCCTGACTCTTAGTGGTAGAATGGGTTAAGCAATCCAAGGCCGCTCGGGGAGGATGTAGGTGTAAGGCGAGCACAGACTCACACCTCAAAGTATGTCCAGCAAACCCAATAAATTATTTTTCAGTCAATTCTTGCTTTTATGCAAAAGGACTATTTATCTACAAACACAAGATACAGTACAACACACTGCAAATAATATGCACAGTCTTCTTAAGGCAGGCCTGCTAGCATTCCCCGGATCAGCTCCTGTCCCACTTCCCCATCTATGGATGATGGTTATTCCCCATGCATGTGTAGCGACATACAAGCTAGGCCCGCTAGTGATTTCATAATATTAGAAGTTCTAGCAGGCCTTTTAGCAAAAGTCCACACGTATCTGTACATGGGCATGTCAGTCAGGCCAAGTTCCCCCAAGCCGATGGCCCGGTATCAGTCTTATCCACACTTGCTAGGATGGGGGTCCAGAGTCCCCAGGTGCTCAGTCCCTGCCCGGTGGTGGGCAGGACTCTGGAATCTCCGGCAGCAGACATCCACACCGCTCCTCTAATCCGGAGATAAGGCTTCTTTTTTGTCCGGGGGCAGCTCTTGGGTGTTCCCAGAATCAGGAAGGTGAAACTTAGCTGGGCGACAGACAGTGGCAGCACTCCTCTGATCCGGCGTTAAGTCTTCTTTTTTGTCCAGTTGCTGGTCCTGGGTACTCACGGACTAAGAAAGGTAAAACTTGGTTCCAACCCTGTGGATAACAAACTGCTGGCGATTACGGCTGCGTACTGTCTAGGGTGATGACCCCCTTCCTGACATGCAGGGGGACTTCACAGCGCATGCTGGGTGATGGCCTTTAGTTTTCTCCATGTTCCCAAACTTAGCAAGGGCAACGACCTTCCCTTTGTGGCAGTACAGCACCAGAGCAGTACATTTTCCTGTCAGCAGTGGCCCCCGTCTGGCATCGGGGGGTGTAGCAATGCACATGGGCAGATTACCTGATCGGTGCGGCGATCCAGTTTTTCCTGCGGCCCCCACCTGGCATTTGGGGGTCGCACAGCGTACACAGGCAGATGACCCGATCAGCACACTTGTCTCGACAGACCAGCATCTCACATTGCGCTCCCAGGATATGGCAAAACCAAAGGGGATGATGGATGGAGTGTTGAACATTCCAAGCACTCACTCCCAGTCTCCGGTCCAGGGAAGACATGGCTTGGCAGTTCGGGCTGGACTGTTCCCATGAGGCACAGGGTCAGACTGATTTGCATATGGCCATGTCTGAACTGGGGTGGCGGAGTGAGCTAAAGAATGATGATGGATTAAACCCAGATCAGTTGACTGGGGGTGAGTGCTTGCAATGTTCAACACTCCGTCCATCATCCCCTTTGGTTTTGCTATGTTCGCCCTAAGTTGGCAGGGTATGCCCAGACGTGGGTCCCTTGCTCACTTTGCCACTGGATTCAAGATAGCCTGGCTGATGATGGCTGTAAGCCAGAAACCGGTCCCAGGATGCTTGTTTCCGGTCCAGGGAAGACATGGCTTGGCAGTTCGGGCTGGACTGTTCCCATGAGGCACAGGGTCAGACTGATTTGCATATGGCCATGTCTGAACTGGGGTGGCTGAGTGAGCTAAAGAATGATGATGGATTAAACCCAGATCAGTTGACTGGGGGTGAGTGCTTGCAATGTTCAACACTCCGTCCATCATCCCCTTTGGTTTTGCTATGTTCGCCCTAAGTTGGCAGGGTATGCCCAGACGTGGGTCCCTTGCTCACTTTGCCACTGGATTCAAGATAGCCTGGCTGATGATGGCTGTAAGCCAGAAACCGGTCCCAGGATGCTTGTTTCCGGTCCAGGGAAGACATGGCTTGGCAGTTCGGGCTGGACTGTTCCCATGAGGCACAGGGTCAGACTGATTTGCATATGGCCATGTCTGAACTGGGGTGGCGGAGTGAGCTAAAGAATGATGATGGATTAAACCCAGATCAGTTGACTGGGGGTGAGTGCTTGCAATGTTCAACACTCCGTCCATCATCCCCTTTGGTTTTGCTCCCAGGATATGCTCAGTAGGACCCCCACTGGACCTTGCTCCTCCAGGCAATCTCCACCTCCTCACACGGCCCTCCGGTCTTGGGTCAGGCAGAAGCCAGTGTTCAGGAAAGTGTTCTTGATTATCCTGGGTGATGTTCGCTCACCCTCACCCAACATGGAAGACTGAGTAGACCCTTAGTCCCCAGTGCTGGCCACAACAGGCAAAACTCATTCCGAGCTTCTCCGTGCTGATGTACAGTGTCAGTTTGAGAATTTGAGAGTCTAAAGCTCCCCTTTTTAGAGTCCATTTCCAGACACCTTCATTATTTAGTGTCTCTGTCTTTGAAGTTCGTGTTCAAGGGGTTGCCCACTCCTTTGTTGTGCTCTTCCTCCCGAGAGCAGTCTATCACAGTAGGAGAGTCTCCAATCTTGATGGCCCCAAACACAGGCCATGGGAGTGACTAGAGGTTCACACCTGGATGTCGGCCTCAGTGATATGTGCATCAAAAGGATGCTAAAGGGCCCCAGTTCTACACTTTATAATTCTCTTATTAGCCCCATCTCCTTCCTCTGATGTGCCCAGGCCCCATTAACCAGTGACCTCTTTTCATAATCAAAGAGCCCCAATTGATGTTCCCCAAAGAGTCTAGTTGTTCCTTCCTTCAATGTGTGTCCGACCCAGCTCTCAGGAATGTAGAAATCCACAAATCGGTCAGGGGGAAACCTCTACCTCTCCCTCCAGCAAGCCCTGGGCCTCCCAAAACGGAATCCAGTGTCTTGCATGTATTGTTTCCATTGCAAGCACACACATACACCAATGCCCACGCGCATACACATGTGCAATCTCCTATGTAATTACACTTGCACAGGCATCCATACATCCCAGCATGCCCACGCAATACTGCAAGCTATCTCCTACATGCAGTACCAGCTCACAGGCCAACATATAGCCACACAAGTAAATGTAAATACGCGAACTATTTCCTGCTGCACTGTACCTTCTCAGAGGCACACGTGTATCCCAGCACGCACATGCAACCAAACACACTAGTTCTGATGCACTGTGCGTTTACCACAGGACACACGTGCATCCCAGTGCTGCACACAATCCAATGCAGGACGAGGGTGAGTTTATCACACAGCAGTGGAACTTTGCCAGAGTGGGCAGGAAGTGCTACTCCTGTGACACAAGTAAAATGGCCTGTTCACTCTGCTCATTAATGAAAACTAAAATCATGGTATGCTGCTACCACGTGCTTGTGCTGCTTAACTCCTGGTGAAGGCAGTAACCTTCCACCACTTGAGGGTAGCGCTTTGGGCAGCACTCTGGGTCTAAGCAGACCGCAGTCCATGAGACAGGCCTAGGTCATAGCGCACATGCATAATCTGTGTTCACTCGTGACCAAAAATCGTTACCAAGGATTCAGATATCACAGCAACTGGGGCACTCAGAGCATTGGTACACATCTATCACCATGCGAGGGACTTTTCCATCTCAACAGTGGTCAATCTCAGGAACATTTGGGGTCACATATAAATTTCAAGGATATGTAGGATACTTGTTTCTTCTCCCAATTTCTGTGAAATTAGGGGCAATTGGATTTGTTACAGGAACATTTCCGGTATTTCTGTACATTTTGAAGCATTCTGTATGCTTGTTTCTATCCAGGGTCAATTGGGGAACTTTGATTAATTCATGGACATTGAGGACTTATTTCGATTTCAGTGGTATTCGGGTAATTGTTTCTTTTTCAGGCTCTTGTTAGGTGTCGCCTACAAACACCTTTAGCTGTCTATTGTCAAAGACTTACTGACTACAATTCAGTGATACATAGGGTGGGCTTTGGGCCATCCGTTTGCTAATGATTGGATGGCTTTGTTATCTTATCTCAGTTTGATGCTCGTGATTCAATGGCTTTTTTCCCCCCAATTCTCGTTTTCATTCTGCCCGTGGAGCATAGCTTCTTTACCAACAGTTTGATTAGATAACATGTATCCTTACACTGCTGACTCCAGGACTCCTATTTTTTCATGTGTCCTTTAGCACTCCACTGGAATGCATAACTTACCTTGTTCTTTCTCCTACTATTCACTTTGGGCCTAAGTCTTAATAATTGTATACTTACCATCAAGTCTCTTTCCCTTTTTATCTTTTTTAAATGGAGTTTGGGTTCGGCATGTAGAGCCTGGTGATGGTGACTCAACCAGGAAGACTTCATCAACATCACGGACACATTGGGGATACGGCACAGGCAGCTGATTTCCAAGTTTTCATCATACAGAGAGGTAGTCATTGCTACGCGAAGACGCATACATATCCACCAATCCCACACAAAGAGGTACCCCAAATAGGCAATAGCAGGGCAGGCCAACAATGGGAATGCACACCTACCCATTACAGTAAAGGCAACAAAGCACAATCTTTATCATGCAAAGAGAAGAGAAAATATACAGCACAGAAAGCAACTATACAGGCTTCTTGCATATAGCAAAGATACAGCACCGTTAACAGAAGTACATGCTTCATTTATATATACAAATCACATACATTTTTGGGAGCACCATTTCATGCTTCCTTTATAGACCAACGTAAACTGCAATGGTAGTACATGTTTTCCTTATACACACACAGTAGGTACATAACGAGTACTAGCAGTGCAAGCTTCTGTAACACACGGAGAACAGGTTCAGTGACGACAACAACAGTGCATGCTTCCTCTATAGACGTAGAGCAGGTACAGCAGCAGTGCATGCCTCTCTTATACACAGAGAACAGTTGTGCACCCAACAGCAATACTTGCTTCCCTTTCTCACACAGAGCAGGTACAGCAGCAGCAGTACAAGCTTCCCTCATCTAAACAAATAATAGCATTAGTTTATCTCACTCACAGTGCAGAAACAGCTTGAGCAGCAGTGCAAACCTTATTCATCTAAGACTGAGAGTGCCGTAAAGGGACCTTTCCCTTTTTAGGTCTCGCCTAGACGGCACATGTGCTTTCTCTTCAAGACATTTTGTTTACTGTCAGTGGGCTTGGATGCCTCCCATTACTTACCATTGGTTAGCTTCATTGCCACTCTCAGTTGCTTGCATCCTGCTGGTCAGCACTGCAGTCGCCACTTTCTGTTCTTGTTTTTGGCCTTCCCCTGGATCATGGCCCAAGTACTTGTGTCCTTACACTTCTCACGCTTTTGGTAGCAATTTTTTTCTTTTTGTAGACACACTCTACAGAGTGCATCTTTTGTAGTTTGTTCTGTCCTGTATTTCTCCCTTGTCCATCTGCAACCCACCATACATCCTGGTGTCGTGTTTGCTTCATCCTTCCCACCCTCTTTCCTTGTTGCCCCTCCCTCCCGGTGTTGTGTTTCCCCCCCCACCCACTATAATCAAAAAGCTCTAGGACGCGATGTTGGAAAATGAGGCAGTATCTGTGAGGCCTGCACAAATAACATGACTACATTTGTCCTTCACTGGGAACCAAACACCCCATTGTAGCGCTTGACTCTCAGAGGGTAGCGTTGCAGAGCAGTCTTAAGGCTTACTCAAGGGAGGTGGTGTGGGCTAGTAATCGCCATTTACCAGTACGCAGAAATAACACTCAATAATTGATTGTCCAGTCTGTACTTTGCTTTATAAAAGGAAGAGTACATTTATTAAACACACACACTACTCAATACTATGCACCAATTTACAAATATACATAAGCTGTTGGAATTACTTTGTGACCTTGCATAATATTCCCACCCCTCCCGGGGGTGGGGTCTAGTACCATCACTCCCATGTATGCACATCATCTTGCCCCCTAATGCAGTGGGTTGAACATAACCTGGAGCGAGGGCCTTGCTCACTGGCGCCATCCCAGTGGCGACCCACCCCATTATCTCAACAAGCATTTAAAATGGGCACACCTGCCCTGGTGACACATAACCCTGACTGAGCATCTCATACTGACCCTACAGTATACACCTCTACATCTTAGGGGCTAACAGTCTGGGTTGTTCTTCACCTAACGCAGCAGCAAGAATACATGTTTAAGCATCACTTAAAATGACAGCACTTATCTTAGCTGATCACCATTATAATGCATTGCAATAAAATCCCCTAAAAGGCATCATAGTTATAATCACAGGATTAAGTATATACAGCCAGACACCCTAGAAGGAATGTCCAGCAACATAACCCCACTTTGCTTATGACTTCACATTACTCATGTGACTTACAGTCCCAACAAGAAACAATATCACGTAGATGCACCATTGTGCAAATTCACCTTTCCACCTCTAGGGGGAGTCACCTCAATGACCATCCATGTTTAACCTTTCACTCTGTAGTGAAGTCTCAAGCGTCAACTTCCAGCTGCTGAACTAAAGTTCCAGCATTGATGAAGCTTTAAAAACCATGGCTAACCCTTGAGGGGTTCCTTCTTGTAAGTCCCCCAGAAACTGAGGATGGGACTTTTCATCTTCCTGCTGGGGGAGTCTGCGCTGCTCCTGCAGCCCCCCCAGCACCTCTTTCAACAAAGGGGGGTGACCCCCTCCTCCGGGGGCCACCTTGTACCCATTCACAACGCAATCCCCATGCCTTGCAAGGCATTATGGGGCGCTTCAAGGGCCCAGCGCGCATATTAGAACAGCGGCTCTCCCGCTACGTCGGGGAGAGCCGCGCGGCCTTTTCCGCCCTTCGTTAGGGGTCCGGTCCCACCCAGACCCCTGCTGCCAACCGGTTAGTTGTTCCGCGGCTCGGGGAGCCAACCCCCGGCCGCTGTTCACTTCTTTTCGGGGGCCCGGTCCCACCCGGCCTGGCATCCTCGTTGGAGAGTCGCTCGGGGACCCCACCCCCGGCGGCTCCCGCCGGCTCTCCGACTGGCCAGCACCCTCGCGTGCTGCCGCGGGAGCTGGCACCTCTGTTCTGGTCTGCCCGCTTCCGCGGGCAGACCGGGAGACTCCTGTCGGTCCGGCTGGACCTCGGGGGAGTGCGACGGCACTCCCCCGCCTTCTCCTTCACTTCGGGGCCCGGAGATGGGGTCCCGGGCCCCCGGGCAATCTTCACGGGGAGCGTGACGGCGCTCCCCAACTTATGCCTTTGCGTCGGGCCCGGAGTTGGGGTCCCGAGCCCCTGGAGAATCTTCATGGGGAGCGCGACGGCGCTCCCCGCCTTATCTTCAACCGCGAGGGGGGATGCGCGACAGCACGCCCCCCTCCTCTTCATTACCATCACCGGGGCCCGGAGTTGGGGCCCCGAGCTTTCTTCGAAGGGGGCACGGCGGCGCTCCCCCTCCTCCGATGTCCTTGGGGGCCAGGGTGGTCTCCAGGCACCCCTCATGGGCAATTTCAGGGGGAGCACGATGGCGCTCCCCGACTTATCTTCTTCTGGGGGCAGCCCCCGGGGCCTGACCCTCGCCGGGAGCATATTTGAGACCGGCGGCGGAGCCCTAGCGCTTTGTCGTCGGTCCAATTAGAGGTCAAAGGTCGCCTACCTTCTGGGGGGCGTATCTCGGCCCCCAGGCGGCTGATTTTCGCCATTTTGGCCTCTTCTTGCTCCTGGTTGCGCGCCCCAGCCACTGGGAGCACTTTCCTTCGCCCTGCTGGTCTCAAGGAGGGTGAATTCAGCAGGGAGCGGTCTTCACTGGCTCCCTGTGCTAGCCTTTCGCCTGGCTCTCCTCCTGGGCATCTCTTCTCCTTGCGCAGAGGCCCAGGCTTTGGCTCCCTGGTCCTGGACTCCCCTCCTGGCGCAATCCAGGATCCTGGGACAGTCAGGGGGTTCTTCCTTCCAACTGCCCATGGCGCCAGGCTCCAGCACCTGTCTTCCTCAGCAGACCACACCCCAGAGAGCTCCTTTTCCTGTGCAAGACCTTTTAAAAGAATTTGGAGGGGGCTGGCAGGAAAGCTCTGCTTGCCCTATCAGGCAGCGACACATCACCTCTCTGCCCCTGCGCCCTCCTTCCTGCCCAGGCCTCTGGGATAGTTAAAAATGGCGGCGTCCAGGGGTCTCATGCCACATGGTCTCTGAAAAGCTCCTTCCCCCCCCTTTCTGCCTCCTCTCCAGAGCAGCTTGGTGCCTGGCACCAGTTGACAGCTGCTGATGGATAACCGGCAGCTCTACCCATCTTCTCTCCCTCTTGGAGAGGAGACCTTCGCCCTTGGAATGCTTGCTGTGAAGGGCTAGGCCTCTGATGCTTCAGTTTGGGGAGGAAGGTCATTAATCCAGCCTGGCAGGGTCACACCCAGCCAGGCCCTGGTTATGAGCTGAGTCAGAGGAATATGACATTTCTGGATGACCCATAAGCAGTACATATATGGTTTTGGAATTAACAGAATACTTATTTTCACACAAGTTACAGTGGACTTTAGTGCGTGTCTGGAATTTGTAGGCCCTAGGGAAATGAAACTACCCCATGTGGTCCCCATTTTCATAGGAGAGTAATGGAGTGTTCCTACAGTGAAAACAGTAAAGCACACTGACTTTCCCTTACATGTGTCTCCCCACATTATAAAGCCTATTCCAGGTCACCACCCAGCTCTGCATAATTCCTGCCAAACCATTCTATCTGTACCTGCTCCTGGGCTGCGCACGCCAGGAATCTCCCCTGCGCAGCCCCTACACGTGTGCACACGCATGTACACACGTGTCTGCATGTAACCAGCCCGGTGCCCCTTACTCCGGCTGCAGCGCAGCGGCCTACTCTCACCAGGGGGACACCGGTAAAATCCACATGCAGTCTCTTTCATCATGAGTTCACTGTGGGTGAGTCCCAACTTATGAGGCTCATCCACAGTAAAAGCTCAACAATAAGGTGTTCAAAAAGCGAAAAATCCGGGCGGGTCAGATGGTCAGAATCACCTTCTAACACGCGGACACTGCAGGCGACATCATAGTGCCTTTTTACATTCTCCCCACCCGCATTCCATCCTTTCATCATGTCCCCATCCCTGTTTCTTCTTCCCTCACAATTGCCCCCATTTCTTCTCCAACCCACCTGTTCCCAGAAGTTCTGCATTGCTTACAGTCCTATCGCATCCCTTTGATACTTAAGCTATTCTGAGTGGCTGCCGTTGCTCTTTTGGATGCCTTGCTGCTTGTTTCTCTTGCTGCGGTTGCTGCTTGCTACTTGTTGATACCGTGCAAGCAGCAGGCTGGATTTGGTGACCTAGTTCGGTTTTCTAGTTTCTGTTTTTTCCTCTTGTGGCTACCCCTCTCTGTTGAGCACAGGGCAACAACAGACCGTCTATGCACTCTACTCCCTACTGTATGTTTTGTGTTTACTTTGATGCTAGTTTTACATACATTTAATTTAATTTTGTTGTTTGTATGACAGCAACATTTCTTGCTCTTTTCAACTACTTTTTACTTGATCTCTCATAACCGTCAAATGCGGTGTTCACATGGGAAGATGGACAGTCCCTATGATGGGGTTGTCCATTTATGTCCTTGGTGTGAAATATCGCTTGTGTTTGCAATGTTTTGGAATAGACTTCACATAACACATAAGCTACTTACCTTTTTGTCATATCATTTATAGATTCCAGTATAGTGGTATCTTCTCGTGTTAAATCTGAATGTTCAACTTGATCTCATAATTGAAACTACTTTCCAAGTCTTTTATCTTACTGTGTTCTGTAAGGTCGAACTTGGGTCGTATTCTTGCTTTAAAAATGTATGTTTTACCTGGACTTCATGTGTTTGTCCTTCTCCTGGATTACGGCTTATGTGGCTCGTCCTTGCCCAGTGTCCTTCTCTGCTCGCGCTTTCAGAGCTACTTTTTTCTTTTAGTTGCAGCACTCCATAAGAGTGCATGTGTTTGCAGGCCATCTCTCCCCCACACCCACCCCTGTCCCTTCTTGCTGCTGTTGCCGTAGTTGCTTTCCCCTTCTTTCCTCCACCCCTGTTGAGTTGCTTTCCCGGACCTTCCAAACCCCCTCTTGCATTATATTACTTGCCCCATCCCTTCCACGTTGTGTTGCTTGCCCCGCCCCCCCGTGATGTGTTGCTTGTCCTGCCCCTCTTGCCAGACAAAAATTCCTATGATGCGGCCAGCGCTGGCCACACCATACTGCTTTTTTCCTGACTTTCAGCAATGCTGAACAGTAGCTGTGCTGCTCTACAACATGGCTCAAAGACATTGACATTGACAAAGCCAATAGTTCTATGCCGATGATTGTTTTCGATTGTTTTTCCTTCTATCCTTTTTTGACCCTCACCCTGCGGACTCTACTTTCCATAAAATCAACAGAGTGGCAATTTACAAACTGTTTCACAAAAGCCCTCAAATTCTGCCAGCTAGGGGTGGTGAAAGTGAGTCTTCGGTCCCCTAGTCTTACATAACTGGCTGCATTGATGTCACACTGTTAATGACAAGGTCGCATACAGGTTATGTTGACTGGCCATCCCAATAAACTTCTCAAACTTGATAGTGTTTAGGTCTTGTCTACCCTGGATAATGCATGCCTGTGTGCAGGGCCGGTTCTAGGATTTTTGGGGCCCTGGGCTGAAAGGGAATGTGCGAGGCCCCTCTAATTTGCATACGTGACATATTCAGCGCTCCAGAAGCTGCTTTGTTCAGACTCCTCCTGGGCAACAGCGCCTCCTCTCAGCCACCTACAAGCACCTCTTTTACAGCCCATTTCGGGAGAATTGCTTGGTGGCTGAGAGTTAAATCTGTGGGGCGCTAAAGTGCTGACAATGGGCGTCCCGCAGTGTCTCTGAATGGGCAGCAGGCCTAATTGCAGGACAAACCTGCAAAATGCGTCTCCTTGCAACTGGGGCACCATCCCTAAGAGGCCCCCTCCACTCCCTATCATGGGCCCAATTGCAAAGAGACGCCTAACTTTCAATTTAATCAGCAGGAGTACAAGAGGACTGGTGGTGTGTTAAACTGTTGCGGGGCCCCATGCTGGTGGGCAGAGTGCAAAGCGCTGGGGGGACTGCCCATACCTAGCGCCGGCCCTGCCTGTGTGCATGAATCTCTTCATAGGTGTAGGGCATTGACTTATAGGATAAAAATGGTCTTTTTGTTTACTATGTTTGAACTAGCCCATTTGGGTTACCAACGTCTTTGGGGTTATAACTTTGGAAGATTAAGGGTAAAAATGTTGTAAAAGTTAATGACTGAAAAATCATCTTTGCCGACTTTGACATATGTTTCCGTTGGTGATTTACTCTAACCACCTCCTTTAGAGATTAGGCCTTAAATGCGCTAAAATTTCTAAGGAACCTGGGTCTGGCCTCTAGATTAGCCCGCATCCCAAGGCAGATGGGAACGCACCCAAAGGCACCAATGCAACCAGGGTCTGGGGGAAGATCTGAGAGGTCACCGCCAACAAGCAGGGGTAGCATAGATGCAGAAGTGTGAGCTTCTCAAATTCTGTATCTCCCTGCTTCTGATAAACAGACAGCCAGGGCTATGCACTCCCCTTCAGTGCAGCTTCATTATGTTGATGTGAAGCATGCCACGAGTCATAGGGCGGCCCTTCAAGACTATCACCTAATTCATCAGGGTCAGGCACCTTCCTGCTTACAAGGTGCCAATCTGCTCCACTTCTGTTCTGGTGTTCTGGTCTGGTGCCTGCAGGAGCACCTCCTCTGGCCTATACATTTTTATTTATTTTTATTTTATGCGTTTTTATATAGCGCAGACTTTACCCGAAGGTGTCAGAGCGCTTCACAATAGGAACAGTAACATTACATGAGGAGAGAATTACAAGTGAGCATAATACAAAAGCAAGCGTTGCATTACATGAGGAAAAAGTGACAATTGTGCAAATAACAAAAACAAACAAGATACAAAAAGAGGTAGCAAATGTTACGTTACAAGAGGAAAAAGTGACAAGTGTGCATGATACATAAGATACAAAATACAAATAGAGGTATAATACTGCAATAAGTGGCAGTCACTCAGAATACACTGGGAAGGCACTTCTATAGGCATGGAGTACAGAATTTCCTATAGTGGAAGAACTTCCTTGAGGGAGTAGAGAGGGCGTGAATTAGTTTTGGAAGTGTCTTTGGAGAAGGAGAAATTTGAGGTCCGTTTTGAAGGACCGGGAAGAGGTGGTGGTCCGGAGCTGAGGCGGAAGTGAGTTCCAGATTCTCACTGCGTTGCCTGAAAAGGATTGGGCCATCGATCGTTCCTTTTTGAAAGTGGGAGGTTCAAGCAATAGGTTTTCCACATTACGTGAGGGTCTAGAGCCTCCAGAGAGTTACAGTTTATTCGCCAAGTAGCGAGGAGAGGAGGAATGCAAGGCTTTGTGGGTGATACAGGCAGTCTTGTAGATAGATCTTGCCTCAATGGGAAGCCAACGGAGGGAGGATAAAATGGGTGTGATGTGGTCGCTTCTTTTGGTCCCATATATGAAACGAGCTGCTGAATGGAGCACAGATTTGAGGGGGGACAGGTGGGATTTGGGGAGGCCAGTAAGAAGAGATTTGCAGTAGTCCAGTCTAGAGAGAACCAGCGATTGGACCAGGGTTTTTCGGTCTTGCTCTCAGAGGTGAGGAGGCTCATATTACGCTCAGGCCGAACACATTGGTATAACTTTAAGATAAGTCTTCGTCTGATGTTTGCATCATTCTGCCTCTGACTGGAGCCCAGAGCACAAAGAAACACTGGGATTTACAAGTAAGAATGCTTTCTTTCCAAGCTATCTTTTATTATATCTCTATTCTACAAGAGATTAAATTGTCTTAATTTTATGCTCTTTGGGGTAACTAATCACAGGTAGTGGAAAAAACCTTCCATTTTCTACACCTCCTACTTCTGCCCCTCCTTTCCATTACAATGTGATGAGGAGCTGACCCAGACTACAGTGTGAATGCCAACGAGACTCGCTATGTCCTTGGAGCTCTGGCCTTCTAGCAGACCGACTTCAGCAGCTGGGCAGGATTTTACATCCTACACACTGTGCATTATGTGTCTTAAATCGTTGTTTCAGGTGAGAATGTGGTGCTGGTGTTTATGCGGTCTGTTTCCTTTTGTCCAGCCTATGGTCCATCCTCACTGTGCATGTAGAGGTGTAAAAAGTCTTGTATCTCTTCAGTTTATCACTTCTGTGGAAGCTAAAGAGAGGTTCCATCTGCTATCGGGGTCCCTGCTGTAAGTGACTGTACACCCTGCGGTCTGCAGGTTCACCAAGGGCTCTGGTGCAATCACTTGGGAAAAGGACGTCTAATTGTACCTCAGGGTTTGGAACTCCATGTCCCAGAAGTAATAATCCAATGTTTTAATTCTAACCTGCCGGGATAGGCTCACAGCAAGAGAAGATCCTCTCTGTAAGAGAGGTGCCTTTACTTGACAGTAGAAACACATGTACACTAAAGGGAAAAGAGATGTCTCAGATTGTAGAGTCATGTACAATTACATCTACAATGGCTCTCGTTGATCAGAAACACATACGTCTAAAAAAGAGAGAAGTTACTTCTCAAAGAAAAAAGTGTGAATCTGAGGATTTCAAGTTTGAATTGTAGCAAGGACTATTCAGCCTTCCATCCTTCGAGATTGGTAAACTGAGTATGACTGGATCGGATTGGTATTTTTATAGCCCTTTCTAACATCATTTGAAGGCCAAAGCACGTCTGTGGCTTTTGAAGTAGTAACTACTCTCTATATCACTTATGTAGCACTTCATACACCTTGTGAGGTCGTGAAGCACTCAGATGTACATGGGATTCCTGTGCATTATTTGGGAGCATAGATCAAACGGAGCTAGTAGTAGTTTATCATGTCTGGGAATTGTTGGGATATGCAGTGCTTAATTTGAGCTGGTGGTTTCCGGTGCTCAGCAGCGGCACTTAATCATCAACACCGGCGCTTTCATGAGCACCAGTTAAGGACACATTCATTTATGGTAGGCATGGGGAGATTAAGGGATTTGCCCAGAATCACAGGATGTAGTGCAGATGCCGAGACTCGAACCTGGTTCCCCCAGGTCCGAAGTCTGCAGCTCTGGCCATTACACCACATCCTCTCCCCACTGTCATGGTTAGTAGTTGATTCTGTTTTAGGGGGGCACTAACATGAGAAATGGGCTGGTGCAAGCAGCCTCCTGACGAGCCCCGGCAATTTTCTTTTTTACAAATTAACCACTGGGAATACGTCTGGGAGGTCGCTGCACATGAGCATAGTGGTTGCGTAGAGGGTGAAAGTAGACGCAGCCACATATGAAGGTAGTTACCATTCTAGGGTGCATTGTCTCATAAGTAGAAATCTTTTTTGGTGAGCATCAGTGGTGTTGGCAAGGTATAAGCTATAAGAATCCTGCCCCATAGCAAGTTTTCAGCCTTCCATTATATGGAATCCACCCAATAGTGACAGAAAAGCCTAACTAACCCCCTGAAGGGACTTTTGAAAACTACAAAGGGGGCACCATCTGGAGTCTACCCAGGAGCAATGAGCCCCAAACCACTGCAGACACTAGTAGGCACTAAAGAGTACCTCGTGGTGTACCCACACCCAAGAGCGATAGGACCATCCCCACTATAGATAAGATTGCTTTATTCAGTAGATAGATCTGAGTTCTTATAGGGTTTGATAAAGCGGTGTCAGATATTTGGAATTTCCATTTCTCCTTGTTTTTCTGAATTCTGTCTGATTGCTGTTTATCTTTATTTTCTTGGGTAGGGTGATAAATAGTTTATACTGAGAAAATGCTCGTAACCTCACACTTAATGAAACAGATGCAATTGCAAATGTTGCAAATCATCTTAAAGTTCAGATTACATATCATGTTACCCATACCACTTTGACAAAGAGGACTATGAATATAGTAACATTAAACTGGTTTGATTTTGTGTTGTTTAATTACATTTTCCTTTTAGGCATTGTTATTTACTGGTATTATTATTGTGAGGTTATAAGCATTGTATTTGGTGTACGAGTTATGGATTGTGCTCCTAACTATAGCTTGCAAAATTTGTGTTTTTTCAGTTTGAATCCTCAGCCATAACTGGCCATCAACTGTGAGTTTTTGGCAATTCCTCTGGCTTTTTAAGTATGCATTGAGGTGTTCCACCCTATGCTAAACGTCCTGAAACAGTTCTACAAAAAAAACAATTCCAGTTCTTGCCTTTTTGTTATCCTTCTACTCACTCAACAGCATCTATGCCGCAAATTTGCTGTATGGATTACTGGGCCTTCTCTAATTATAACCCTTTTTAGTGTACTGGCGCACAGCATTGCACTACCGCTGTGGCTAATATGGTTAGTTTTTATTATAATCTGTACCTCAATCTCTTACATACCTGCACCCATCACACCACAAGGTGCTATGTCCCATACCATGATAACCACACCTCTATGGTCATAATGCACGACATGGCACTCCCTATATAGGCTCAATACAAAAACAACACCCTCCAAAACGCACACACTACACTGTGTAGTTTGGTATCCTTGTGGGTAAGTGCTTCAGCACCCCACGTAGTGGTAGTAAGCACTATAAAATGCTACAATTCTATGCACACATTGTGTGGGGCATATACAGAAAGTGAGGGTGAAAGACCACATTGTTCTTCTGTTTCAAGAATAAGCTGGTGAAATCCAGATGGTAGTGCAAAAACTCATTACAGGTGAACTTGCTAGGTACAAACATACTGTTAGACCTGTCAGCCTTAGGGTGGTCTTCCCCAACACTTTTTTGCCGGCTTACCTCCGCTTTTTGCTGATTCTTTTTGTTGGCCTTAGGACTCTGAGCACTTTACCACTACTGACCAATGCTAAAGTGCATGTGCTTCTCCCCTAAACATGGTTTCATTGGCTTAGTCACAATTGGGATATTTAATTTATCTGTCAGTCCCTAGTAGAGTGCACTACCTGTGCCCAGGGCCTGTAAATTAACTGCTACTAGTGGGCCTGCAGCATGGATTATGCCACCCACACAAGTAGCCCTTTAAACATGCCTCAGGCTTGCCACTGCAGAGCATGTGTGTGCAGTTTTACTGCCATGGCGACCTGGCATGTAAAGCCCTTTGCCAAGTCTTAAACTCCACTTTTATTACACCCAAGTCACCCGTAAGGCAGGCTCTAGGTAGACCATAGGGCAGGGTGCTGTGTAAGTAAAAGGTAGGACTTGTACTTTTAAGTTTTGCATGTCCTGGTAGTAAAAAACACCCAAATTCTTTTTTCACTACTGTGAGGGCTACTCCTCTCATAGGTTATCATTTTTTTTTTTTTTTAAACAAACTTTATTCATTTTATCCAGTTTCAGTACAGGTAGAAAAGATGTCCAAATGTTATTTTCACCAAAATATGACCATACACATATGTAGTATGACAACAGCGCTCGAGAAAAAACATAACATTTCGCATCTGTGTAATATAAACATGGTCCCACCTACACGGGTATTCAATTGAGCAAGTGTCTTTTTAACGGATCATTCCTCTCATAGGTTATCATTGGGAATTCCTTATTACACTTTTGAGCTGTAATTCCTGATTGAGAAGGAGTAGCTCTGTAATATTTTCAGTCGCGGCTCCTGGAGGGAGTGCTGTGGGGCGGGGAGGGGCAGGATGGGGGGTAGTAAACTCCGGCATACGCCCAAACGGAGTTAAGTACATAAATAAAACGAATTTCATTGCGCGCGCCTGCAACGCCAAATGGCGATGCAGCGCGCGCAATGTAATTCAGTTTTATTTATTTATGTACTTAACTCCGCTCGGCCGCATGCCGGAGTTTGCTACCCTCACCCTGCCCCTCCCCCACCGCACCACTCCCTCCAGGTGCCGCGACTGCATGTTTTATATTGTTGGAATGGTAATGATAAATCCTCTTTACAGGTAAAATTGGATTTAACATGTGTTTTTGTTAGTATTGCTTTGTTGTGATATGCTCTAAAAAAAAATATATATTCATTAAAAAGAAAATTTGGATTTAACGTTACTATTTTAGAAATGCCACTTTTAGAAAGTGGACATTTCTCTGCTCTTAAAGCTCTGTGTGCCTGCAGCCTGTCTCCAATATACATCTGGGGTGGGTGACAGCTTGACTTTGTGCATTCCCTCTAGACAGCCACACACAAAGGAAGGTTAGGTGTGTCTGAGTGCTCATCTGCATCCTGATGGCTCATCCTTTGCAGGATGGGAGGGAGGAGCTGACACTTACACCTGAATACGCAGTGTCCTGTTCCCACACAAAGGTTTGATTACCTGATTACCCCCCGCCCCCCTGTAGTGAGTCTGTAGCGAGGGCTAGTAAGAAAGAACCTCTCTACACTTCAAAGACCCTTGTTTGAAGTCACCCCCACTTCAAAGGCACAACTGGATATAAGTACTGGGTCCCTGACCCCACCAAATCAGACACTTCTGGACCTGTAAAGAAACTCTGTCAGAAGGACTGCTGTGCTGCTACAAGGACTGTCACTCTGCTGGGCTGCTGCTCTGAAGAACTGCTTTTTCTGGTGTGCTGCGCTGCCGCCTGATGCCCTCTGACCCTCCTGAGGGAGAGTTGGACTCTTCATTGAACCCAGAGTGATCTCCAAGGGCTGTTGGCTTGTCTCCTGTTTCTGAGACTCGGGGATATCAAAGTCTCACCACCTGTGCCTGGTCCGTTGGAGGTGGAGCCAGGTGCTTTCTCCAGTCAAAGCAACTCGTCTCCTGTCTGCGTGTAGCAGAACTGACGTATCATCCCTGCTGCAGGAGCAGAATCAGTGCATCGCACTCAGAACCAGTGCATCGCCTTAAAGAACCGATGCATCAGAACCGACGCATCGCTGCTGCAGTGTTGGAAGATCAAAGCATCCCCTCAATTACGTGGAGAAACCCGGTGCATCGTCTATGGAATCAACGCCTCTCGGCGCATCATCTTTGGAACCGACGCATCTCTGCCACTGCGTGAAGAAAACTGATGCATCGCCTCGACTTTGGGATCGACACAGTCACATCACACGGCTGCACCCCGCATCTCGCTATTGTGACCAGGATCAAGGTACTGTGTTCAGCGGGCCTGCGTGGCTCCTGTATCTGGCCCACGTTCCATCGCAGTTGGCCTGAACTCTTGACTTTGCCCTGGCCCAGCACAACCAGATAACCCCCATAGGTGCTTATTGCTTCTAAGCGCTATTTTTACATTTAATCTTTAAAAATGTATATCTCAAATTCTACTCATTGGATTTTTGTCATTTTGGTCTTGTTTTATTCATAAAATCATAATCTATTTGTCTAACCTGGTGTGGAGTCATTTTGTGGTGTTTTCATTGTGTTACTGTGTGTTGTGTTGCACAAATACTTTACTACACATTGCCTCCTAAGCGAAGCCTGCCTGCTCTGTGCCAAGTAACCAGAGGGAGAGCACGGGTTAATTTTTGGTGAGTATCTGACTTACTCCGACTAGGATTGTGGTCCCTACTTAGACAGGGTGCATACCTCTGCCAACTAGAGACCCAATTTCTAACACATACCATTTCAAAATACCCAGTTCTGGGATTCTGCCTTCTTGTACATGGGAAAATGCAGTTTTCACTTTAAAAATAGGAGCGGATTTATTATCAAGGGAGCCTTCGCAGCCTTTTTTGAGAATCCCACGTCACTCTTATCAGAGCTAAGGTTCCAGCCGTTATCCCACAATTCAGTTCGTTAACGATCTGTGAAGGAAATAGTAATGTGTACAATCAGTGACGTTAAGGATATTCAATTCGGCAATTTTATAAATGCTTGTTAATCCCTGTGTACTGACGGCTGTTCTTAAACCTAAGCACTCATTCACACATCTGGTAACCGATTAAAAAACGAAATGTTGCACCTTTTCGTGCTACAACATGCAATATCGGTAGTAGATAGTATCATGTGAACTTCACCTTTTTATTTTACACTGGGCTGAGTTACCGACACACAGATAATTTGTGCAGTTTGATTAGGCAAAGTTGATAAGTCCTATATTTCCATTATGGTATTTGCCATATCCTGCATAAACATCCGAGATAAGAATGCACATGAATGAAATCGGCATCACACGTGCAACATATCCTTTGCGCCTTGAGACCTTTACAGGTGAGTAGCCGCGCTTTACACGCATCTGATTGATTGATTGGTTCTAGACAGACATACTTTGCCTAAATCTCTGCGGAAGCTTTCCACTGCCTTTCAGTTGAACCCAAGGCCAAATTCAGTATTCTGTGCAATGCCCTCAAGCTCTTGTGGAGTTAAGACCCAGAATTACGCTCCAGGCAGAAACCTTCAGTTACCGTCCGCCCACTTGACCCAAGAACGATCTTACAAAAGGTTGAAACATGAAGGACTAAAGGAGTCCAAGGCCTTCGACTGTGGAAGGCCTTCAACCTCTCCTGGAGAGATGAACCCAGCTACCTTCCAATAAAGAAACCTCTAAAGACTCCATCTGCCCTTGCTTGGTTGCTCTTTATGTAACTGTATATTGACCGCTCTTCCAGCGCTGTAAAGTAACCAGAAGGATAAAGTAGCACTATACAAAACTGACCATACATAAATATCGTGAGAAGCTCAAAGGTCACCTTATAGTGGTACTATGCTGAGCCACATGAGTAGCAATGATTTTATTTAATATTGATAAAATGGGCCTGACACAAGAATACAGATGGAGGTGATTGTACATGAAGGACAATGCAAGTGGAGAGAGGCTATTTACAATAACTGTCATAACGGTTTGCTGTGCCATGAGTCCTTGTGCCCGTCTTACTGTGTTTAAACTATTTGTTAATTGGAGTTAATATTTCTGTTGGCAGTGCTCATCATGCCATGTCAGAAATCCTGCTGTGATGCAGACTCCAGATATCCCCGCATCTGCCAACTGCTACATGATGCTGGCAGGGTAATTATTTATTTCTGGCAAGTATATGCCACTCCCAAATAAAAAAAGAAAACATGCGGACGCCCACGTGTGGCAACCATATGCTTGAAATAAACATTTTACATTTAATGTTTTTGTTAATTTCTTTTTGTGATTGCAGTCTTATTGATCATTTTTTAAAGACATATGCACGCCATCTTTAGACGGCACCATTTTACTTTCCGCTACTATTAAAATACACAGTCTATTGTGAATATTTTGCAAAACAATTAATAAAAAGTCGCAGGTTTGATAAGTCCATACCTATTGGCTTTGCCAACGCTCGTTTATTTGTGAATATGTTTCATTGCATGAGGCAGGAGGAATGGTTTAGGTTGCCTCTAGGCCAAAGCTAAAAAGGGATTTTTAAATTTTAAAATAGTTATCCAAAAACAAAAAGTCTTTTCTTTTCAGTACCTTACAGACTCTGCAGAACGAGGCTGCAAACCACCTCGAAGATAGAGTATCGGAGCATACTAGAGGCTGGAGTGCACACTTTCAAAACATGCAAGTGAACACAAATGTACACTGTCTGATAGCCAAAGAAGTTGTCAACAGATTTTGATCCGACAGAAAAACATGGCTACAGCCACAAAGCGAAATGAAGTTCTAAATAATGCTAGATTCGAAATAAACTCCAGAAACATGTCTCTTTCAGTCGAGAACCCTAAACAAAAGCATAACTGATGACCACGTAAAAGTCCAGTGACTATAGACTCGAGATGGCGCAGATCTCATTTGTCAGGAGTGTGACCTGGGTCTAGTTGAGAAAACCTGTATTTTCTTATTCACTGCCACACATGTGCGGGGATGTGGAACTTCTACTATTTTAGGTTTGTTTGCAGAATCCCTGATTTTACAAGGCCTGAAGATGAAAACTAGATCCACGTTCTGCTGGGGGATGTCCCACTAGCTGGTAGAACAAGCATTGGCATAGCCAATAGGTCTCGCCTTTGGGACCTTATAAGTGTTTAGCCATGCAACACTTGATGTTGTTGCACCAAGGATATTGTGCTGGAAAACTAAACACTTATAAGGTCCCAAAGGCGAGACCTATTGGCTATGCCAATGCTTGTTGGCCTTTGGCAATGCTTATTTTGCCATGGTTTTTGTTAAAAGTTTTTGTTAGTGGAGTTGTCAGGCCCTCACCAATATAAAAAATATTGCCTAAAAGGCAAAATATTTTATGGTTTCAAAAAGCATACATTGCTAAATTAACCCACTGAAGGGAACTACTTTGTTTGCGGAAGTGGTCCTTGTGAAATAGCCCAATGCCACAGTGAAATTAACTAGAGGGGGAAATGGGCTGAACCACTGCCCCATGCAGTGTGCTGTAGTGATAAGAAGAAAAACAAACAACTCCACAACAAACCACTGGATGAGGTCTGGCTGACAGGCCCAGCAAGTATATGATCTATAAAATGTTAGTAAAATCAAAAGGTCGAGGCTAACATTGACCTAAAAATGTCACTGCATGGAATGGCAAAGGATACACACTGGAGTAAAACCAGTACTGCAGCTATATCCAGACTGTACTGGATACAAAAATATCTACTGCCCGATATAACTATGGTGTTCTAAATATTGTTCACAAAAATATTCCAATGGGTGAATAATTCTCATTATTAACTGCAAAGGGACAACATTTTCGTAAATCGTACTTCGGACACTACACTCTTCTGAGATGATAGTCCGGGGACATGCTCACACTTACTTGCCGGGACAAACTTAAACTGCAACAAGCTACTGCCATCATTTATTTCTGAAAAATTAGAATACTTGGTCATCTGCCTTTTCAATCCCCATAGAGGGATAGGTGGTGCCACAGTGAACACATTTTCAACAGGATTACAACAAAAAATTAAATAAAATTAAAAATTAAAAAACACTAAAGTTACTGTCATTAGCGGAGGAAGCAATGCTATAACTCACTCTTCCATCAATGCTTGATACAGCACACGTAAAGGTGACAATATCAGAGGAGAATGCTTTTACCTCGGATCTGTCACTAGTATGCTCAGGTACTCATATGTATCATAAATGCACAACTGGCATGTTAGCAGACCTTGCATTCAAAGGGCAACTTAGCAATATTGCATCATAAGAAGACATAATAAGGAACGAAGCTTGGACTGGCGCTGAACTACAAATTCGCTGAGCCCTCACACAGGCTACAATGTCAAAACTTTCAGTGGAGAACAGAAACTACAACTGCACATGGCTATCTAACTCCACGAAATGTCGCTTTAGCAAGTTGGTGCTGAGTTCCCAGAAGAGAACTCAAACACAGGAAAAGGCCTTTCGGAGTCACGGATCACTCTCATATTGCAAATCATCATTAAAGGGACATTCAAAGCCTTCTTGAATTCAGACAACTGCCCACTACCGTAATACAGGAAAAAGATGCACTATACCATAGGATGCCAACGTGTAGAAATAACTTAGAGTGGTAATATGTTAAGAAGAAAAAGACATAAGCCACCAAAAATGGTCCAGCGGGGGACTGAGACCAGTAGAGGAGTAATACAGACTTAAAAGACCCATGTACAACAATAAACTAGGTGAACTGTTTTAAGAGAACTTTTAATATAAAACCTGCACTGCACAGAATATGGAAGACAGTCACATGGGTAGAAGAACTGGTCCGGAAGGAAAATGGTTGTGAAGAGACTGAAGACAACAAAATCTGATGCAGGGAAAGGACATATCGCCCATGAACAACATGTGAGCACACACCCGCTCTTTTTCAAGGGACCACAGTGACAGCGCAACAATGTGAACACTTACAATGGTTGAATAATCCAAGGATGACAGTCATTAAAGCTTCTCATCGGGTTCACAAAAAAGTCTGTAGAGCGTTCTCTATTTCAGATGCTGAAACAATCAAAAGAGCCCCGAAAAGAAAGCGCATGAACCGACAGACAGCAAGCTGTTCTAGGGGCAAATGGTGGTTCCTGGAGCTGCGTGCTACCACACACCAAAAAGAAAAAGACCAATCAGAAGATAATAATGCGGAATTTAAAATAGACGGGGGTAAATCGATGGTGTTGCCGAATGTATTAATTTATTTAATGATATGAATGGTTCTAGATCTGTTCTTAGGCGCTTCAGGCAAGGCAGTTTGGTAATTTCAGTTTTGAGTGCCACAAACAGTGTGCTGGTACGCTCTAAGAAACTGTGAAGTACATTACTATAGGATCTTTATGGTTACAGAAACAATGGGTAGGTGTTTACATGCAGGTGAATTATAGGTTTACAGTGAGTTATGCTCCCCAAATGGTAGACAGAGAGTCAGGGTGGGAATGAAAAAAAAAAACGCGGCCCGCGCTATGTTTATTTAATGACGCGCTGGAGGTGTTTATTTAATGACGCGCCGGAGTAAGCTGATCCCAAGTGGGGGAGGTGTGCTGTGTCTGCCTGCTGGAAATTGAAGCACTCGTGCTTGTGGTGGCCTCCGCCTTGCGGGAGCGAGGAGCGGCGGCGCGAAAACCATATGTTTTCAATTAAATGCGCGCTGCTGCTTGCTCCCGCAAGGTGGATGCCAGCACAAGCACGAGTGTGGGGGAAAAGGAGCAGACCAATTTCTAAAGGTCATCTCCTAGAGCAGCGCATGCGCGGTGCTTAGGCGAGATCTAAAAAGCGTCGAGTACCTGTCAGCGTAAAATCTAATCAGAGACACAACCACCTTTCTTCAAACAGAAATAACCCTTATTAGACTATAAAACTTTGGCGGACCTTGTGAATCCTAAGGTCATGCCAATACCGCGAAAATTTATTGTTTTGTTCTTGGTATGCTGTAGGAGAGTAGGATCTGCCTCTTATGTTGCCCCCACTTTTTTTCTGATGTTTACACTGGTTTCTGGCTATAGTCTGGCTGGGACCCTGCTAATCAGGGCCCCAGCCTCTCTGTTCTCTCTAAACGATTTGGAGTGCACTCTAGGTGCACTAGTGATTGGATACTGTGGTACCTTATGAGTCCCTAGTATATGGTACCTTAGGTACCAAGGGCATAGGTACTTCACAGGCCTACCAGGGGCTGCAGCATGTATTATGCCACCCCTGGGAAGCAGACTAAATCTGACACCACAGGCCTGCTACTGCAGCCTGAGTGAGGAAGTACTAGCACCCCTCACGGAGATATAGGTTCCCTGTTTCTCTCCTACACACACATATAACCCTATCAGTCACCCCTAAGGCAGGCCCTATCAATTCTGAGGGCAGGGTGCTTGGCTTCTATGTGAGGGGGTGCCTCTGCCTGAGCAGGGCCCCTCTGCAGCTCTCAGAGTCCATTCTCTGGTGCTGTTTGTGGATGCGGTTAAACCATATACTTTTAAGTGCATTATATCCTCGCGGTAAAATGCTAACTTTGGAATGGCTGCATCGAAACATGTCGTGTTTGGTGTCAAACATCTTGGAATACTACCTCCCCCCCCGCCAGTCCTGGCGGCGGGGGTAGCATTCCACCCTTCTAGAGGGATAGACATGTACCTACTGTGGAAACGCGGTAGAATCCTGCAGAGCCCTGGCATCACAAAATGGATGCCACCAGTCACAGACACTGGGCTGCCCTCCTGCTGATGACCAACACTCGCAGTGGAGGAAGCCCAACAATAGATATCCTGTCCCAAGGGGGTGTGACCACCTCCCAGACAGGGTTTAGTGTATTGGGGCTGGGTGGGTCCACTCTTAGAGTGCTTTGAAGTCCTGCACTGGGGGAGCAGAAGGCTCCTCTGTGCATATGCCAGTTCAAACCGGCTCAGGGGCTACCTGCCCCTGCTCTGGCGCGAAACTGGACAAAGGGAAGTGGGTGTAGCCACCCACTCCCTGACCCTCCCATAGGTAGGGTCATAGAGCTAGTCCCTCCCTTTCTTTTAGTATAAGAGGGGGAACCAGTGCATTGCACCCTAGATTTCCCTGGACGACGCTCTGAAGACGAATCCCGGACCTTCGACGTTCCACTACCTTTGGAAGACTGAAGAATCTCCTTGGAGTCAAGGAGTGACTCCCCTGCTTGGCAGGCACCAAAACTACAAACGACGGTCGCAAACTACGCCGCTCCCGCCGGAGTCCTAAGTCCCTGCAGCCCAAGAAGTGGATTTCCTGACTTCTCAAAGGCCATCGTGAGTCCCCAGCGAAGCTGAGGCCAGTGGACCCCAAGAGTAACGAGGAACCGCGACCCCTGGGTACCGTGCACTATTGTCGAGTGCAACCCCTTCACAACGTTCCACGAACTTGTGCTTTGGACCACGTGTGGTCCCAGCCTCCAGCAGGAATCCCTCCTAAGATCAGAGGCCTACCACGTCCCGAGTGACCGTGGGCCCCTGTGAGCGAATCCTCCCGAGGCGTCTTCGCGATCCCTTGCCAGCCGGCTTGTGGGTCCCCAGAAGACTTTCTAAAGAAACCAAAGGGCTCCCCTGGTTGCTCCAGGCCTGCCCTGACTTACCCTCGCTGGGTGAGTCCCACAGACCTTGCTGGTCTGCGCCATTGCCTCTTCACACTTTCCCCGAGACTTGCTGCTACCAAGGCTTGTTGGCTCCGATCGAGTCGCCGACACCGCAGTAAGCTGCAGACATCGTGGGACACACCGAATCCAGCTCCTGGTCATCGTCGACGCCTCCTGGACCTCGTGGCTGAAGAGTCAAGGCAACCGCGAACGACCTGAATCTTGCGACGACGGTGGGCATCCATCTTCCTTGCCCCGAGTCACTGCCAAGTGACTTTGAACACTGT
Source organism: Calotriton arnoldi (assembly GCA_963921515.1). NCBI lineage: Eukaryota > Metazoa > Chordata > Amphibia > Caudata > Salamandridae > Calotriton > Calotriton arnoldi. Next base: position 2,271,121 of record CAWUFW010000181.1, read on the forward strand.
CCCCTCTGCTTTCAGGTCTTCCATCTTCCGAATCCAGGCTTGGATTCCTCCGGACACTTCTCCAGTCGCCGCAAGCAGCAAGTCTTCACTGGCTCCCATTGAAAACGACGCCGCGACCCGACACCAAAGAACACCTATGCACCCGGCTCCCCTGGGTGAGGTAACTTCAGCACTACGGTGCTCCTGTGGGAGTGGGCACTAGAACAACTTACCCTGTAAGTGACTTGCTTGTAGCTTCCCTCGAAGTGTCCTAAAACTCTTAACTTTCTAAGTGCGACAAGTGCGCTGACTCGTACAGGGTTCGCGCCTGTGTTAGACACACCGCGTCCATCTCCTTTGCAACACTATCTAGAACTGTATCCTTCGACTCGTACTGAGTCCGATCGGTGTTCGCCTCGAACACACAAAGGGCCTGTAGCACTGAGATCTCCATTGCACTGACTCGCACAAGGTCCGCGTCTGTGTTAGACACAGCGCGTCCGTCTCCCTTGCAATTCCTTCTATAACCGCGTCCTTCGACTCGTACAAGGACCGATCGGTGTGTTCGCCTCGAACACGCAAGGGACCTTTAACATTGATATCCCAATCGCGTCTGAGCACATAGACTCGCACAGGACTCGCACCGGTGCCAGGTCACCGCGTCCGTCCCCTGTGGGTCTCCTACAACTACCTGGGGTGGTTCATGGGGGTCCCTCGATTCTAGATGCCCTAGACCTAGGTCTAGCAAACTAAGATTGTGATATTTGATTGTGCTAAACTTATTCTGATAATATTTGACTTGTACATATGTTCCTGACCTCTAATCTCATAAAGAGATTAGTAGAGAGTGTTTATTAATAAATACATATATATTTGATATATATACCTGTGTGGTGTCTTTTCATTTGGTGATTCAAGAGATTGTGTGGTAAAACAAGCTGCTTTACATTCCTTCAAGACTTAGCCTGAAGGCTGCTCTCCACAGCTACCACTAGGATAGCTTTCTATAAAGGTTGTCTTAAACCTATCTACCATAAGAGTCGAATTGTTCTGGTGCAAGGTGTCCACTTTAATTAGTGAACAGCATATACCAGGCCAACTTCTCACATATGCCTTGTCTATTGATGCCAGGTTGATTCCAGTTCATTCATCTCTCCCATATTCACTCTGCGTTGTTGATGGAGAGTTGGCAGCATGATGGAGGAGGCAGGGAGTTGCACTTTGAAGACTTCGAGTGGTGACTACGTAGAGGCAAATTTGCAATCTCTCCCAATAACACCCACGGAGGTGGGTGAAATTCGGTAATTTCTCATTTCATATAAAGTGTTGGAAGGAGTTCAAATCACTTTCTTGAGTCGACCTCCAAGCAAACTTTGGTTTGGTTGGCCTTGTACTGGTCCTTTTGGTCAAGTGCCTGCTCTTCTACTCACATAGTCATAACCTTCTTCTTCCTAGGGGTCATAGAGCAGGTCTTCCAACAGCGAATGTTTGCTCCTAGCCAGGTGGGCATAGGCAAATTTGACTCACTGCAACTTCCAAATTCCTGTAATTAGCCAGATACCATCTCAGCTGATGCAGCAGACGAAGAGAAGGAACGGCTGTTGACCAGGCTGGTCTTTAACAGTTTGGAGGGTGGTGGGAGCACAGATGGGATGCTTGGTCCAGTGTAACACTACCTCAGCTGGGTATAGCTTCCAACGCTGTCTCCTCAAAGGAGGGGTGCATGCAGGCATCAACTGGTCAGAAGATCGTGTATCGCCACAGAGATCTTGTAGACCTCCAAGCCTGGTCTCTGTGATTTAAGAAAACTTGCAGTACAGGACAAAGTGGGAGGCCACAGAGATGTGAATTTGGGGAGTGACGGCAGCGTCGGATTGGTAACGCGGGCACTCGGGCAATTCCCGAGGGTCCGGTATCCGAATTCCAGCTGTGGGCTGCTATTGAGCAGCCCGGGGGGCTGATTTGGGCGGTCTCTGCGTTGTTTGATGCCGCCAGCGGCCCAGTGGATGCCTGAGTGGCCTTTCTGGAGGTTGATGGGCGTCCATTACCTCCCTTTTATCAACGGCAGAGGTGTCACTCCCTTTCTCTCGCTGGGCCGGCACATTTATGCATATTGAGCAGGGCAGGGGGTCTTAGCAAAAGTGGCCTCACTTGTTTTCAGGTGTGTTTCACCAGTGTAAACTAATCCGTGCATTTTTTTAACGCTACCCCCCTCACACCCCCCCCCCCTTTTTTTATAAAATTTCGCCAAAGCAGTGTTTTGCAGAAAGGCAATATGCAAATGTGGGCCACTTTTTTTTTGCGTGCCCGGGCCGATTTTTAATCCCAATCCAACCCTGAATTTGACGGGCCAGATATCTCAAGCATGCAGAACTGCCAAAATGTCAAAAACAGCAGTGTCAATCGCTTGTTCTGCTACAGCTACAGAGACAAGGTGTAGCAGGGGCTGAATGTGGGTTCCCTAAGTCCTTCTGGATGGACTACAGCGCTCTGTAAAGGTGAGCTACATGACGAATGTCACATGTGTATCCACCATTGAGGGCAATCTCCACCTTGTACTAAAATCACTGAGTCCTCCTGGGGAACACCATCCACAAGGGACATTGGCACCCAGTTATGTACTCATGCACACACAAACACATGCACCACACATGTCAAATGTCTCCACTCCCTAAATGCATGCAGGGGAATTTGAAGGACTCTGTTTTTGGGGCGACTGAATGAATTTTAAAAGCATGGTGGTTAGTAGACTCCTCTCCCAAGATTAATGCTTAAAACATCTGTGCTCCTCACTTGTGTTGCAACAGCTGCCAACTGTCGGTCTCTCCACAGCCTGGGACAGCAGTAGGAGCACTGCTGTAGTTGAGGGTTGTTACTATGCATCTGATCAGTAGAGTTTTGTGCTCTGTTGGTGAAACATCGAAAAACGTGGTACACTCTCATTAGACTTACTGATGGTCGAGGACAGTGACCACAAAACACAGGGCAGGACAGAAAATACAGAACAGGGATACAATCACATAACTTAATAGTACAAGGATATTTGTTGGTGCAAATGCCTTGCTTCAGGGACAGATTGGCATGCCACGATACGGGAGCTGGAAACCCTATGAATGTGGAATTTGTGGATATTCTGCAATTGCTGAACACATGGTCATGCCTTGATTGTGGATTATTCTAATGTTGGCCATGCAATGATTCTGAAACTGGGGAACGAACATTCAGTGATTCTGAAACAGCCTGGAATGCCATTATCTGGTGCTCGGGGACATGCATTGATTCTGCAATGCAGGAAAAAGCGAATGGCATGAAACTGGTGGACATGCAATGATTCTGAAATCTGGTGACAAACTATGGAACTCGAGGACTGGTTGTGTTGCTGAATAGTGAGTGACTCTTGTGTCTGGCTAGCAGTACTCGGGGATATCAAATAAGCTATAATCTCTCCTTTTGTTTTTCACAAACCTATCTTATTTTCCAATAGGGTTGGGAAACATGCTTTCATTGTAACTACTCGCCTTTATTTGAAATTTTACAAACCTTCTTGGGGACCTCCCTGCTTCCCAATTCTTATTGGAAGGGCTCACTCGCTGCCACTAAATGCATGAACAATTTCAGTGGAACGGGGAAGTACATATTGTTGGGTGTTTTAATTTGATTTCGTGAGATTTTTGTTATTTCAGTGATTCGCATTGAATGTGGTTGTTTACTGGGATGTCACTACTCAAAACATTTTCAGGTTAAAGGTCAAGTGATGTTACTTCCACGCTCCCAATTATTTTGGCAAATCAATGACCGTGCCTGATAAGTACACCACCCACACCAGTAACTCCATAGTGTTCATTGAGTACCTATTCCAGCCACCTCCCCAGTCCATTCACGCTCAGCCATCTTCCTCAGACTGATACCACACCCAAACCCACAAGCCTAAGGCTGTCAAAACTTGCAACCGAACAAGTTCTATTCCCCTCAGCTCCTCCTAGATGGGCTGTTAGATTTTTGGGAAGGGTTGGGGAGCCAGTGTGCTACGCTGCCTGAGCACGGTAACCGAGCTTTAAATAGCTCCCTCTGAAAGGACAGCTGTTATCACAGCCCCGCATGCACAGAGGGAGGGGGCGAGGGCGTGAGGGACAACTGTCCCTGATAACTGGGGTGGGGGTTGAATAAAGGGCAAGCCTGTAAGGCCAGGTGGGGTTTTGTAGCTGTCGTCACCTGCATGCAACGGCTGAACTTGGTGGTGCTGTCAGGGCGCTGGCATTCACCGCCTCTGCCTGCGGCGGGGGGCGGTGTTTGGGCGGTTCATGGTATGGGCGGCTCTCTGTGTCATGGCTGACACAGGAGGGTGGGCAGCCTCTGAAAGGAGAATCGATCTGCCCTTTCCGTGAAGGGTTCTGCAATCCTATGCCAAACGGCTGAGCCGTCGCTTCCTTCTATGAGCTGGTCCATTAACGGCTGAGCCGCCGTTTCCTGCTTTGATTGAGTTCATCAACGGCTCAGCCGTCTCTTCCCTCCCCCCCCGTGGCGTAGGTTTCACAAATATAAAGGCAGATTGTTTTGCTTCCTGAAGGTGTCATCAATGGGCGTCTAACAGTCAGTTAAGTGAGATTTGAAAAGGTTAGACCGTTGCTGAAATTAGAAAAACTTTCCTCCGATAACATATAAATTAGGGGTCAAAGTGTGGCAGAAAAGGGGATGGGGTCACGAGGGACGGAGCCGTGCAAAAGCAGCCTGAGTCAAATTATAAATTTTTATAAAAAAAAAAAAAAACAACTCTGCCACAAAGAAATTGGCAACAAGGAGAAACTAGACAGTAAATCTGTTCTGGCTTAAATGGTTGTATAGGCTTGATTTTTTAAATATCTTATGGGGTTGAGACACCTGCTGCAGATAGTGTTGCCACCTCACCGGTTTTCTACCAGCACCATCGGTATTTCAATGTCCCAGCTGGTTTTATAAGTAAGCAAAATCAATCAAAGCCGGTATTTTTAGCCTTTACATATACATACTTCAAACAGCAAATCTAAGTAGAAATCACTTCTAAATGTGTTCTAAAGCTGTGTTAATGATCCATAACAAATAATTAAAGTAAACAAAGACAGAAAAATCATATTACAAATTAATACGTACATTTAGTTTACTGTCCTATTTAGTATCACATCCAACCCTTTGTAGAATCTTTAAACAACAACAAATGGCCGGTATTTTTCCCCTGAAAAGGTGGCAACCCTAGCTACAGAGAGCTTTGTGTGCACACACTTGTGTGGATTTAGGTGCGTTAAACACCAAAACCTGCATGTTATTCCCCACTAACTCTTAATAGGTGTTTTTTTTATCGCATCCTATAAATAATGTACCTCGTGGTATTGTTATTTATCAGGCAGACCCTCCAGCATTTCGCGATTCGCAAAATAATTGCGAAATCAGCTGAGGACCACGATATTTACCCATTTGGCCGCGAAAAACGTCTCCGGCAGGCTGCAAAAAAATAATGGTGACATCTTATTGGCTGTAAGCGCACACGTAACTAGGTGGCGCCAAACAGCCATAATAGCGGCCTGCTTAATTGAGTATACAACTACAATCGACAATGCGAGTTTGAGAGGAGGCATGCACTGTGAGTACTCTCACAGTGCATGCCTCCTCTCAAACTCTCATCGGAACCTCCACTGCGAGCCTGCAGCTTGAAAGTAAGGAAACTGCACTATGCGCCTGAGAGGAGCTCTCCGTCGTCGTTGTGAGACGGCGGATGAAACTGTGAGACTGCTAGGAAAACAGGCATGCGAGGGTAAGAAAGCTGCACCCACCTGGATTCTGAGAAGGGACATGCACTAGTTTGATTACATTGAACTTCAAATCTGAGGCGACTAAACTGTGCGTGGTAAGCCCCAACTGCAACCACAGGTTAAAATTAAACACTGGCCGTGGGCAGGGACATCTTAAGGATTTTGGGGGCCCTGGGCCAAACATATTTTGGGGGCCCCTGTTCAGAACAGCTTTGAATTTATGATCCAATTTGAGCCCCTGTTTCCCACGCAGTTTCCGCTTTCTCAGCTGCGTTAGCGATCCGGTTTGCATCATAGGCATTAGCCTATATATTCCCGATGTAAATGGACGCGCGCAGCTGACAGCGGTAGGATTTAGTGTTTCCTGCCCTGCTACTAGGTTTTTAATACTTTTTAAATTGTATATGTGTGGCTGAATTACTCTGTGCTTTTTAACAATTTCTCCTACCTACGCGCACTTGCACTTTACTTGATTCTGCTTGGCTACACCTCCTTAGCTGCTCCGATTCGCATCTCGCTTTTCCTCCAGTCCTGGTCCGCCGCGGCTGATACGCCGATTGTGCGGAGGGCTGGGGCTACTACCGGGCTCCTCACTTCTGCCCACGCAGTTTCCGCTCCCTCAGCTGCGTTAGCGATCCAGTTTGCATCATAGGCATTAGCCTATATATTCCAGATGCAAACGGACGCACGCAGCTGACAGCAGTAGGATTTAGTGTTTCCTGCCCTGCTACTAGGTTTTTAATACTTTTTAAATTGTATATGTGTGGCTGAATTACTCTGTGCTTTTTAACAATTTCTACTACCTACGCGCACTCTGCACTTTACTTGATTCTGCTTGGCTACACCTCCTTAGTTGCTTCAATTCGCATCTCGCTTTTCCTCCAGTCCTGGTCCGCCGCAGCTGATACGCCGATTGTGCGGAGGGCTGGGGCTACTATTCGGCTCCTCACTTCCGCCCACGCAGTTTCCACTTCCTCAGCTGCGTTAGTGATCCAGTTTGCATCATAGGCATTAGCCTATATATTCCCGATGCAAACGGACGCGTACAGCAGGCGCGCCAAAGACAAACCCGTCTGCGCCCGGAGGCGTCCGCCGCCGGCCATCTGCCCAGTTCCCCTCCGGTGAGTTTCTTCCACTATATTACAATAGGGAAAAACTGCTTAGCCTTAGGCGGCTACCATTATGTCAGTGTACACCGGCTGGTCCGAGCTTGAAGGTAGACTTTCAATGCAATAAGTGCAACTGGTCTCTCCTCCAGCCCAGGAAACTCGCACCCAAGATCCTCCCACGCAACAATAAGTATAAAAACAATAAGAAAACAGAGGACTTAAAGGCCACCCTTTTAAATTGTCGATCTATGCAAAAGCATGAACCACACATTTATGGCCTACTTTTAGACGAACAGCCTGATCTTTTATTTCTCACTGAGACCTTGCTGTCTGAAGCCTCCAACCCTACCATCACCTCGGCCATCCCTACGGGTTATAAAATCCTTAGGAGGGACCGACCGAGTGGGAAGGGGGGCGGTGTCGCCATAATTTACAATCAAAAACTAGACTGCTCTCCCATCCCGATGGAAAACATCGAGGGCGCAGAGTCCTTAGGCTTCCGCTGTACCTTATCCCCCCATCATAGCATAGCTGGTTTTCTGATTTACAGACCTCCCAGTGCAATTGGAAATTTTATTACTACGCTTAATACAGCCACCACCTCCCTGGCCTTAAAATACAACAACCGCCTTATTCTGGGAGATTTCAATATACATATGGGCAATGGAAAAGACCCTCAAACAATTTCCTTGTTGGAGACGCTGCAGGCATGCAACATGTTTCCATCTATTTCTTCGGCCACCCATGAGAAGGGCCATACCCTAGACCAAATCTTTCACAACTTTGACATATCAGTAAGCCTACCTCTTCCCATTATCTGGTCTGACCACCTCCTATTAAAATTCGTCATTCCCAACTCTGCCACAGCCCCTCGGGCTAACGCAGGGCAGAGGGTCCCTAATTACAGGACGTTCCATAAAATATCCATCCCGATGTTAGCAGATGCCCTCGGTCGTTCCTCACTGGAGCTGTCTGGCGGCCCCGACTCGGACACCCTCTCAATAGATTCATGTCTCCGAACCAACATTGATGCAGCGGTACCGGTTGTTTCCCGCTCCTCAAAGAGTTCGGCCCCACCAGCTCCATGGTTTAACGATTCCCTCAGATCTTGCAAAAGAAATTTTAGAAAAAGGAAACGGAAATGGAGTAAATCCTATCTACCTGAGGACAGGAAGGTGTATAAAGACAACTTAAAAGCTAATTATATTCTCGTGAAGGCAGCCAAGAAAAACTTCTTTCAAACCAAGATAGAAAATGCCAAAAATAAGAGTAAGGAAATCTTTAGCATAGTTAAATCCTTTACCGCCCTGAAAGCCGGCACAAAGGAAGGGCCATGCACGGAAGAATGGTCTAAGCAAATAGCTCAATTCTTCCACAAAAAGATCTCCGTGATCCAACAAGCCTTCACTAACATCTCAGAGGAAGAACAGACCTTCTACCTTAGTTCTAATAGCACATTTCACCTCTTGGATCCTCCATCTTTACTAGCTTTCCCTGAGTTTCAGCTTGAAGAGTCACTGACCCTTCTCCAAAGCATTAAGTCTGGCTCTCCTACCGACCCATGTCCAGCGAATATCCTGAGCCTATTAGCTCCCACCATAAACCCCATGGTAAACCAGCTCTTTAATGCTTCCCTCTCCTCAGGCAACATGCCGAAATTATGGAAGATGGCTAAGATTCTTCCACTGATAAAAAGGCTAACGCCAAACCGATGGATCCTGCCAACTACAGGCCAATCTCCCTTCTTCCGGCCCTCTCCAAAGTATTAGAGAAGCATGTAAACAAGGCCCTCCAAAAACACATTGAAGATGGGAAGCTCCTTCATGAGTCCCAATTTGGTTTTAGGGCTAACTACAGTAAGGAGTCCGCTCTGCTGGAAGTGACTGAGTTTCTCAAGGGCAAGCTGGACCAGGGAGGCAAGGCTGTTCTGATACTGCTCGATCTGTTGGCGGCCTTCGATACGGTCCCACATGAGAGGCTTCTGAAGAGACTTGCTAACATCGGCCTGGGGGGACCGCCTTAACATGGATGTCATCCTTCTTGGCAAATAGATCTCAGGACATCTGGCTCTCCCCTTTCTCATCCCCGGTTCCGGTCATGAATGTAGGTGTCCCTTAGGGCTCCATTCTCAGTCCTACCCTTTTTAATATATATCAATCCCCCTTGCATTTCTGGTAGAGGAAGAGGGCGCCAAAATTGTTTCCTATGCTGATGACACTCAGCTAATTTTTACGTGTGAAAAAGGAACCGACTTTGACGGGGCAATGATTAGGTCTTGCCTCCCAAAGGTTTTTAACTGGCTTAAGATCAATCAGCTGAAGTGCAATCCTGACAAAACTGAAGTTGTTTTCTTTGGTAATCCAGAAACGCCTGACTGGAGCTCTTGGTGGCCAAAAGATCTGCCGCCCGCCCGCGGAAAAGGAGAAAGTCAAAAACTTAGGAATTGTAGACAAGACACTCTCCATGCGCTTTCAAATCTAAAATCGAACTGGCGCTTGCTTTGGCATACTCCGGATGCTAAAAAAATTGCTGCCACTGTTACCGCTTGAGAGCAGAAAGATCGTGGTGCAGGCTCTGGTGACATCAAAGCTTGACTATGTCAACAGGTTGTACCTCGGTCTTCCCAAATCCCTTATCCAGCGCCTACAAGTGGTACAAAACGCGGCGGCCAGAGCCATCCTGAGACCTAAACCCAGATCTAGTATGACCCCTATTCTTAAGTCTCTACACTGGCTCCGCATAAAAGAACGGATTGACTTCAAAGCGATGACCATCTTCTTTAAAGCTTTCCCGGCTTAGGAGCCGGCTACCTAAATAAGCGCGCTAATCGCTACACAACATCTAGACCCCTAAAATCTTCCAATGCCAACCTGGCCATCGTGCCTAAAATATGCCGTGCCCGCACTGGAGGCAGATCCCTCGGCTTTCTAGGTACAAAATTGTGGTATCGCCTCCCTGAGTCTCTGAGACTAACCACAGACCTACTCTCTTTCAGGAAGAACTTAAAAACCTGGCTTTTTAATAACGGATGGGTCTTTTACGCACGTTTTCCTCCCACTGTCACGCGCCAGGACACTCTAGTCAGAGTAGCTGCGCGCTTTATTAAATACACTATTTCATTTCATTAGGTCCCTGACAGTGCAAAGGAACACTCATTCAAATTCTAAGGGCCTTATTTATGAGGCCTTGCTTCACTTTTATGCCGCTGGTGCGTCACTTTTTGTGACGCACCGGCAGCGTAAAAATGTGCCATGTTGCGCCCTATTTACAAAGTGACGCATCTAGGCAGATGCGTCGCTTTGTAAACCCCTGCACCACATTATACCTGCGCCAGGTATAATGTACGCAGGGTGGGTGTTGCCCCGCAAAAGCCTCGTGTAAGTGGCGCATTGAAATCTATGAGAACTCAGTGTGCCACTTCTAGGACACCATTGCGTCAATATCTTACGCCTGCCTCACAGAAGGTGGAAGACTGATGCAGGCCCTTTCACATGGGGCTTGCCCCATGTGAAAGGACACATTGCTGGAGTTGCGTCTATTTTCAGACACACCCCAGCAATGCATCACTTTTGCGCCTACAGATACGTCAGAAATACTGACGTATCTGTAACTCCTTGCGACATGATGCGTCATACAGTAAATATGACGCATCCATCTTGTCGCAAGGAGGGCGCACTAAGAAGTGATGCATCCCTGTTTTCACACAGCGATGCATCACTTCTCATAAATAAGGCCCTAAATGTGTTTACATCTAATATTCAGGGATAGTTATGTGTGTTTTCAATATTATAACACAGCAGCAGCTCACCAACATTGCTGCAAATAATCTCTGTGACGCCCTCCCATTTCTTGTATGTTAGGCCTTGTTTTGATCTAAAAGAAACTTTTTTTATATATATTGCATGAAACATAAACACAACATTTCTCTGCAAAATGGCTGTACTAGACTCTCACACATCAGGTACATAAAAATAAATTAAAGGAAAACAGTATTTAAAACAATCTGTTTAAGAAATATTCAAGGTCATTAGGGCAAAACTCTGGAGAACAAAGCTGACTCTGTCAGGGGGCCCCCTGGAAGGCTGGGGCCCTGGGCCAGAGCCCACTTTGCCCATGCATTAAAACGTCTCTGGCCGTGGGGCATGAGGAGTGCCGGTGTTTCAACCACTGAGGTGCAATTTTGCATTCTAACATTCCGCCTGGCCCTGTTCACATTGACAGGCCTGTACTTAAACTCTCCCCGCTCGTACAGAGTAAGTAAGTTAACTCCGAAAATATAATTTCCCTAAACATTCACGGACTAACCTAAGAATATTAAATTATTCTCTCCTCTAATATATGGAAATATGTCTATGCCTCTTCCCCGATTTTCAGAGGAAGCAATCAAATCGGAGCACTTATTGGAGACACAGACGGACAGTTGAGTTTTAAGGATAGAACACCAGCCGCAGGGCAAAGTGACCCCACGTGTTATTAAAGGCACCTGTTCGGTTATCAACCAATAAAAACGTTGCCTGTCTGATCGCAAATCATGATTTGTACCAATGTGTGAAAACATATGGATGTTGTTCCTATACTAGCTTTTGGGTAGCAGCAAAGTCCTGGTAATTAAGTAAGAGCAGAATTGTGAGACTGCAGCTGAAACTGAGAGACTGCCCGGAAACCGGGCATGTGAGGGTAAAAATGTTGCACCGACCTAGAGTCTGAGAGGGGACATGCGCTAGTTAGATTAAATTGAACTTCAAACGTGAGGTGCCTAAACTGTGAGAGAATATTGCAGGGGGGGGGGGTGGGCTGCACTATGAGTGTGAGAAGAAGCCAACTCTCACAGGTAGGGTCCCTCTGTGAGCATGACTGAACGTGCACTCTGAGCCGGGGCGGCAGGATGAGCTCCTGCTGTGCCATGCCTCTACACCTGCCCTTCCTGCGCTCTTTACTGTGCCCTTGTGATCCCATGTCCAATGCGCTGACAGGGCCTGTTACCGCTGTAGGACTACTTGTGCTCTCTAGGCTGGCGCTGGTGTGCTCGCCATACCCGGGGTGCCAGGCTCCTTGCCTGGTGTAGTAGCTGCTGGTTATTTTTAGACCCAGATTAGGGATTACCTGGTCACATTGGCTCTGGTAGTGGTTTCTGTTGGAGCAGGGCCCAGTGCTTGGGGAGACCTTGCGGTAACCTCGCCTCGCGCTCTGGCTTCCTGCTGGTGAAATGGTTCTAAATTGGATGAATGGTGCCTGCCTTTTTTATAAGCGTCCTTTCAAAAGCAAACTCAAAGATATTGTGTGCACCTGTATGCGTATAATTAACATTATTTAGGTGTAGGTTAATTTGTGTTGGTTAACAACCATTGAGCTTCACAGTCAAAGACCTCTTCCAAACTAAATATTGATCAACCCTTCACTAACCTTTCACTACCAGACATACAGAGAAAAATATCACACTCAGAACCAATTGAAATGGCGCCAGGGCAAATAAAGTGCTACAGTAACAAAGGATGCCGTTTGTATAGAAAGCTAGATGGTAAACTTGCCGAGCTCATGAGTATGTGTGGCACGGTTTGTCCGTGTCGCAAAGGAGATGCCCAGCTGTATGCACATATGTCGAAAATATTCACTCGTACTCCATATTTTGACCAAGTTTGTCCAAATTTATTCCAATGTATAGTCAATTTTTCACCATCACGTCAGAGACACAAAATTTCTGTGTTTTATGCGTCTTCAATACTCTGAGAATGCCCATCCAGGCTTATCCACAGGCAATTACTTGAAACTTCATGGTTCCCAAACATTTAAGTCTACCCAATGCATTTCGGTCCAAGCGACCTTCTTCGGGGGTATCTATGGTATTAAAAACATGTTTCAATGAACGTGTACACTAAACAATTCTAATACGCATTAACTTTACAAAAGCCTTTTAACCCAAACACCCCTTTATGACCTTAAAAAATGTAACTGTAATGTGTATATGACTTTTAAACACGATATTCACTTCCCCATCCTCCACGCTTTAACGCTCCCCGCTGAAACTGCCCAAGTTCACATTACACATAGCTAAATGTGCCCTCCTTGTAAACATCGCGGCTCAAGCCATTTCAAAAATACAAGATAAAATCAAACTGCTGTGACCCCTGCTCCCCAACGAATATCCTCTCAAAACTCCAAGTGCCTACTCCCTTAAACAAACTCTAAATCCCTGTGCATACCTGCTACAAACATCCTGAATTTCAACCGACATAACCTCCACGTCTCCGTCCAGCTGGCTTTCTAATCATGCTACTCCCAACGTAACTGCTTTTAACCTTGTCCACCCACCTGTGTTTGAAACCTTATCACGTGTTATCTGTGCCTCACTTTTTTCTTAAAGTGCCCCCTACCACTAAATCCCTCGAATCACAGAAAACAAACCCACACTGCCATGATCACCTCGTTCCCCATGTTCATCATTAATCAACAAAATGATAATGTGAATAACTTTATCACCCCCCCGGTCATCAAAAAGTAAATAAACATAATTAAACAGCGTGATACAAATACATAACTTAAAAAATTACTCAAAAGTCCATTGTAAATTCATCCGGAAATAAGTGCACCTTCACGTTCTGTGGAAAAGTCTCTGACGTGCAAATATAGCTGTAACAATTTTGCTCTGTGTCCAGTTTCTCAACGGGGTGCTGACAGGGTTTGGAACGAGAGTTAATGATACTTCAATGGATTAAACCTGAAGCACACCCTTATCTTTTGATTGCTCTAACTTAATTCTCTTTTTGTAAAGTTAATGCGTATTAGAATTGTTTAGTGTACACGTTCATTGAAACATGTTTTTAATACCATAGATACCCCCGAAGAAGGTCGCTTGGACCGAAATGCATTGGGTAGACTTAAATGTTTGGGAACCATGAAGTTTCAAGTAATTGCCTGTGGATAAGCCTGGATGGGCATTCTCAGAGTATTGAAGACGCATAAAACACAGAAATTTTGTGTCTCTGACGTAATGATGAAAAATTGACTATACATTGGAATACATTTGGACAAACTTGGTCAAAATATGGAGTACGACTGAATATTTTCGACATATGTGCATACAGCTGTGCATCTCCTTTGCGACACGGACAAACCGTGCCACACATACTCATGAATTACGTCAGGCGCTTTTTTTTGGGACGGAGCGCGTCGGAAACTTGCTGAGCTGTCAGGATAATTTGCGTAGAGAAGTCCACAGATGCTCTATAGGAGATATTACTAGAGCATGGACACTGACAATAAAACAAATGGTATGTGACCTTTAAAGGCATAAAGTGCTGGTGTTGTGATGGTACCCTTTCGACTTTAGAGGAAAATATTAATTTAATCATGGTGTGATAAGAATAACCTCAGTCAGTCACCTCGGGCAGAACAAAATTGCTCAAGGGCTTCATCTATCATAGGTGTTAACACAAAATGATGGGGCCCCACTGTAGAATGTGGTGAGGGGCCCTGAGCTTTCCATATTTTTCAGATATTTATAGGCCTCAGGCTGAATGGAGACCCCCCTTATGGATGTGGAGGCCCTGCAGGGGCCTGTTTTATGCCCCTGGCATATCTGTTCTCCTCAGTTCTGACTGTCCGTGCTGTAAAACTGAGGCTATGGAGCAAAGTATTTCCCCGTTAGAAAAACTGGTCTTTAAACGTTCTTGTGCGAGTAGGAGCTCTTAAGTTGCCGTAAGATGAGGAATCTAGCCTTCCAGAAACGCAACTGCATAACTAAGAAAGTGGTCCCTAGGTGGGAAATTGAGTTTTACCGGGGAAAGAATGCTGAATAGATGTGGTTTGGCTCTTTTGAGAGAGGTGCCACCCTGCTCCTGTACATCCCTCTGTATGAGAGACTGACAACTTGAAGCTGCACGTGTCTTCAGAATTCCATACCCTTATGAAGAACCTCGGTCTCTATGTGGTCATGGGACTCCTTGGTGCCTGGCTATATCCTTATAATGTACGGTAGGGGGTGCTTTTGCCACAGAAAACAGGATGACTGGCAACCCTGTGCTATTGTGCTTGGCTTAACCTAAGATCCAAAATGTTACCACAAAGGGGAATATAGCAAATAAACACTCTCAGACACTTTACACATGCCTATTTTAGAGTGGAATACTCTGCTAAAACATTTTCCCATTGATTTAAGGCTGAAAAGGAATGATTACAAGTAAAATAAAGTGCCGCAATAATGCTGCACAATTTCCATTTTTGTGCCGCTAAATTTGCAAATCTATGCCGCAATATCCTGGGGGGTCTGATTAGGTGCAATAAATAGCACCCAAACTCGCAATTAGGCCCTTATTCTTTTAAGCTGGAGATTTGTGTTTACTGCTCTTTCTCTGACTGCAAAGTGAGAGGATTTTGTAAAGTGAACTATGTGACAATCTTGCTGTAATATAATAGAAACAAAGGTCTTAATAGGATCAAGCAAATCAAGAAATTTTTACTTAGTGATGCGCAAATGATAAATATTCGCTAAAACCCAATTTTCACAAATTATCATTTCATCAGTGAAACTGTGTGTCTGTAGTCACCATTTCAAGGGAAAATGTGCTGTCTGTAAATTTGTGACAGTGTGCTCCCCAATGTCCACTAACTACATTCTACACAATTACCACACTGCTGCTGAATACATTTGTCACACTTGTTCTTTGTGTGATGGTTGAATTTTTCACAATCCCTGTGACTTTAGTAATGTAACATTGATAGCAGCACCTCCACTCTGAACATTGTTCCTGCACCATGAGGGGCAGATGGATCCCCGATCTGGCTCAAAAATAGCTGCCGGAACTGGTTAGATCCCCCCCTTCACTTCAGCAATGGTTTAGACCCATCTTTCCTGGGTTCTCGTTTAAGGCGAAATTCAGGCCTACTGTCTGATGTTTGGATTTAGGGCCAGATGTTCAAAACTTTTTTATGGTCTCAAACAGCAAATCAAACTGCCTGGGATCATAAAAATGTTTTAATATGTAAAATATCCTACTCTAAAATGGGCTTGAAATACGTTCACAAAACATTGAAAATTGACCAACTCCTGAGTTGGGGTGGTAAGCCATTTTCAAAAGGGTCCCCATGGGACCCTCTCCCCTTTATGAATTAAAAAAAAAAAATGGTGGGGAGTAGGCAATGGTCCTGGGGACCACTGCCAACTCTCAAAGAAATTTTTGAAAAGAACCAAACTTTTTTTTAAAAACACAACTACTTTTTCTTTACAGGAAATGGGCTGCATTTTTTAAAAAAAAGTTTGACTTTATTTTAATGTAGTCACAGGCATTGTGGCCTCCTGGCCCCAGCAGGCCATCATCCCTGTGTTGGAATTCAAACTGAGCACATTACAATTTGCGACCTACCTTATGAATATTAATGAGGTAGGTTGGATTACAGCAGACTCCGAATGGGAGTTTTACAAACCGACCTATTAGTACAGAAGTTGGTTCATAAAATTCTTCACTGGTCGCAAAAATACAGGTTGCAACCAGTCTTTTTGTAGCCAGGAATTCGTGCATCTAGCCCTTAGTTTTGAGATAGATAACAATTGTGATAACGTGTGGTAACACAGAGTTCTTGCATGTTTTCTTTTATTGTTTCTACCTGCCATTTGCTGGAGGTAATCTTTTACAGACTTTGTGCAACATGACAAGGTAAAGTCACCATATTGCCCCACCAAACATAACACTGATTAATGGAAGTAATGTTTGGTAATGTGGTTAATGCACGGTTTTGCAATCAATCGACTGAGCTATACGAGTGTCTAGAATGCGTCCATTTCTATCGATAATGGCATTACTCCTAGTCCTACTCCCTCGCCTTCCTTCAGTACGATTGAGGCCCCGCCTCCCACCCAGACCCACCCCCAGCCCATAAAAACTCTGCCCGCCCCCACCTGTACGTAAACAAGCTGAGCTAGCACTCAGATGTACCGCACCGGGAGGGAGGGTCCTCGAAGGAAGGCGAGGGAGTAGGACTAGGAGTAATGCCATTATCGATAGAAATGGACGCATTACCTCCCGTCCCTCCCTCGCCTTCCTTCAGTACGATTGAGGACATAGCAAGCAGAAGAAAACAGAGACGGACAACTGAGTGATAAAGAACACCAAAATTTAAAAAAGTGCCCTCAAACACAGCAGATCAACATCCCTGGTCCCGCATAGAGGACAAGACCATGTGGCCCAGAACAGTATCCAAACGCTCCAGACTCGCAATCCGATAGTGACGGACAAACATAGAGGGAGAAGACCAGGTCACAGCCCTACAGATATCCACCACAGAGGCACCCTGCAACTCAGCCACCGTAGCCGCCATACTGCAAGTGGAACGCCCCTGAACCCCCACAGGAGGATCCACCCTTCTAAGATGGTAAGCCATCAAGACCGTAGACCGAATCCAATGACTCAGCGTAGCAGTGGAAGGCTTAACACCCTTCTTAGCCGGACCAAAGTTAACAAACAAAGAGTCCCCCACCCGGAAGGACTCCACAACCTGCAGGTACCACAATAAAGCACGCCGTACATCCAAACAGTGCAAATGAGATTCCTCAGCCGAGGAAGGAGCAGGACAGAACTCAGGCAAAATCACCTCCTGACTGAGATGAAACGACGAATTGACCTTAGGGACAAAGGACGGAATCGGCACCAAAACCACCCGATCCGAAAAGACCTTGCAGAAAGGAAACTTACAAGACAAAGCCCCCAACTCACCCAAGCGTCGTGCAGAGGTGATGGCCACCAAAAAACAAGTCTTAAAAGTCAAGAGGCGCAACTCGAGACCCTCAAGGGGCTCAAAGGGAGGACCGGACAGGACATCCAACACCAGCTGCAAATTCCACAAAGGGAAGGACCTAACGGGGCGGGGAAACAAATTCAACAGACCCTGAAAAAAACGAGGCATCAGACCCCCGTCATCCCGCAAATTACGCCAGGAGCCCCTAAAAGCCTGAATAGCCGCCCACTGCACCCGCAGAGAAGCCACCGACAACCCCAGATGAGCCCCATCCTGAAGGAACTGCATCACCAAAAAGAGGTCAGCAACCGTGGGATCAGCACCCTTAGCAGCACACCAGGCCGAAAAGGCCCGCCAATGCCTAGCATAGGACAGCAGAGTGGAGGACCGACGGGAAGCCTGCAAAGTAACCGCGAAATGGTCAGTAACCCCCAACCCAGCTACGCCCTGCCGCTCAACCGCCACGCCGTCAGGTGCAACCTCCGCACAGAGTCCAGGGGAAGGGCCGGGAACTCCAAAGGGGACGGAACCACCGGAAGGACCCACTCCCGGTCGCAATTCAACCTGGTCAGGAGAGGAAACCAATTCGCCCGAGGCCAACGGGGAGCCACCAACAACACCTGAGCACAGTCCCTCCGGACCCGCACCAGAAAGGACCGGAGCAGCGGAAAGGGGGGGAAGGCATACAGAAGACCCCGAGGCCAAGGACAGGTCAAGCCGTCGAGCCCCGGGACACCGGCCCAGAGAACAGAACCGGGCCACCTTGGCATTCCCCGGGTCCGCAAACGGGTCCACCACAGGGGGGCCCCCCAACGCCCACCAACTGGTCGAACACACTGGGAAGGAGAGAGAACTCCTGAGACGAAGGAATGTCCCTGCTCAACAGATCCGCCCGCACATTGTCCACCCCCGAATGTAGAGAGCCGACAGACCCAGCACCCAGACCTGAGCCCACAGAAACAGGACGCCGGCAAGCAAATTCAAGGACCTGGACCTGGTCCCTCCCTGACGGTTGACATAGGACTTCGCCACCAGATTGTCCGTCTGAACCAAAACCCAATGGCCCCGCAGAGAGTCCTGAAAGTGCACCAGGGCAAGCCCAATCGCCCTCAACTCCCGCCAGTTGGAGGACCTTCGGGAGTCCAGCAGGGACCAGCACCCCTGAACCTGACCCGACCCCAGCCAAGCACCCCACCCGGACAGGCTGGCGTCCGTAGTCACCACAAGCGGAGCCGGAGGAGCCAGCGAAATCCCTGCCAGAAGGTGACGTCGGTCGAGCCACCAGGAGAGCTCCCTGCGGATCCGGACCGTCATGGGCAGCGGGGACAACAGACTCTGAGACCCCGGAGACCAACCCAACAGGATCCAGTTGGCCAGGCGGAGAAGATGAAAACGAGCCCAGGGAACCAGAAACACCACGGAAGCCAGGTGCCCCTGCACCCGCAGCCACTGGACCGCCGGAAGAGCCTCCCGGGACATCAAGGCCCGAACCTGCAACTGAAGAGAGACCAGGCGCTTGTCGGATAAGGTAACATGGCCGAGCAAAGTCTGAAAACGAGCCCCGATGAACACCATGTCCCGAGAGGGGCTCAAAGAAGACTTTCCCCAGTTCACCAAAAATCGGTGTCCCTGAAGAACCTCCAAGGCCCTCCCGATCTGACCGAGCAAAAGAGACTCCCCGGCAGCATGTAGCAAGAGGTCGTCCAGATAAGGATGAATGAAAACCCCCTCCGCATGAAGGAGAGCCATGAGAGGCGCCAGGACCTTCGTGAAGACCCTGGGCGAGGACCTGAGGCCGAAGGGAAGGACGCAAAACTGAAAATGGGCGTCTCCCACAGCAAACCTCAGGAAACGCTGAGAAGAAGCGGCGACTGGGATGTGGAGATAGGCGTCCTCGAGATCCATGGAGGCCAAATAGTCGCCAGGCTGAACCAGTGGAATGATGGCCTGAAGGGTCAACATACGGAAGTGAACGGGCCGAACCCAGGAGTTGACCCACTTGAGATCCAGGACGGGCCGAAAGCCGCCGGTCACCTTCTGCACCAGAAACAGAATGGAGTAGGTCCCTGTCCTGATCTCCTCGACAGGAACCCGGCAGATGGTGTTCTTGGCAAGCAAACAGGACACCCCGTCCAGCAGAGCCACCCTGCGGGGACCGGAGACAGGCACTGGAGTCAGCCGAACCCCAGAATCCGTAGGAACCTGCACAAAGTCGATCACGTACCCACGACCCACAGTGCTCAGGACCCAGCCATCCGAAACGTCCTGCTGCCACCGAGGAAGAAAATGCCAAAGACGACCACCCACCGGCAGGGAACCGTCCAGACAGTAGTTGTCAGGGACCCTTCTTGGCAGGGCCCTTAGGCGTGGAGGCAGCGTGCTTGGGAGAAAAACGGGGCTGAAAATGTCGCCTGCGGAAAGACTGATGAGAATCACGCTTCGGGGAAGAACGAGGGGCCCTATTCCAAGGTTTACCAGACGGAGCCGATCCGCCTTTATAGGGCAAAGCATGCTTCCGCTCCTTGAAAGCCTTAGAGATCATTGCAGGCAATTGGTCCCCAAACGGAGCCTGTCCATCAAAAGGCAACTTCAACAAAGCCGCCTTCTCCCCAGGATCAGCCTTCCAGTTCCGGAGCCAGAGGGAATGACGTGCCGCCACCATTGCCCCAGTGGACATAGCCGAAGACTTAATAACGTCCGACGAAATGTCCGCCAACAGCCGAGCCTGCTGCTCCATAGCAGCCAGAAGGTCAGAGCATTCAGAGCCCTCCTGAACCACGGCAGCCAATTTCTCGAAATCCTGCACCAAAGACTGCGCCGAATAAGCAGAGAAAACGCTAGCCCTTAGTGCCAAGTTCCCAGCAGCAAAGGATCGCTTAAGGCCAGAGTCCACCTTTTTATCAGTCGCATCAGCCGGGGTACAATCTTCAGGCTGAATTGCTGTCTTGCCAATCAGAGTGGCCAGGATAGAGTCCAGCTTCACATTGTGAGGTAAGGGGTCCTCGCCTTTCAAAAGGTAAAGTTTCTGAAGGAAGCGAGGGACCTGTAATTTATCCACCTATCGCTACTCCCTCATCGCCATGTCCTTGACTGGGCCCTGAAAGGGCATGCCCAACCTGGAGGGAGAAGCGTACTGAGGAAAGAGATTCCCACCTGACTCCCCCAGCTGGAACGGAGGGAACCCCAAATTGTCCCGCACATGCGCCAGAACATCCCACCTCTCCTCCCTGGAGACATACTTGCCACCAGAGGAGGGAGAAGGACCCTCACCATCCGACTGGGAGACATCGTCTGCAGGATCCAAAGTACGAGGACGAGAAGGAGCAGAAGGCACCGGACGAGCCTGAAGAGCCCTAGTCACTGCCGCCTCAATCATGCCTTGCACCTCCTCCTTGGACATGAGAGGCACATCACCCCCAGAAAGGCCCTGGCTCCGAGGGCGCTTGGGGGTAACAGGAGAATCCTCAGGAGAGGAAGAAGAGGAAGAAGACACCAGGTTGTTACTCTTGAACGCCCGCTTGCGACCCATGGCTGAAGAAGAATGGAGAAGTAACTCCCCCGCCACTTATATGTAGGAAAAACCCACCAGTCACCAACCAATGAATGTCCTGGCCAGTAAACTGCCGAAAGCAGGAAACACACCAACAAAATGCCAGCCACAATAAAAGATCGGGCACAAACCCGTCCTACCAGGTCTTCGGGAATAGTGCAGTCCGGGAGGAGAGGCAGCCACGTCAGCCCGACCCGGAAACACAGCCCAAGCCACAGGAGGACCACCCAACACCGTCGCGGCTTCCCGAGCCACCACTCCGCCCCCATACCACGAGGGAGACGAGGAGAGGAAGCACCGCTGGGAGAACGCTGCAGAGTGCTCCGCCGTCACAGAGAACCAGAACGAAGACTCCCCGGCACCTCCACAGGGAGGAACTGAAGGTAAGTCTCACTAGGGAGACAGAAAAAAAACAGGTGGAGGTGGGGGCGGGCAGAGTTTTTATGGGCTGGGGGTGGGTCTGGGTGGGAGGCGGAGCCTCAATCGTACTGAAGGAAGGCGAGGGAGGGACGGGAGGTAATGGGTTCTTTACCAGCTCAGACACCCCTTCTCCCATGAACAGGTTCTCAGAGGCTGAGAAGCTCTTTCCTCATGCTTGTGGGTTCTGAAAGAAGTTACAGCCTGACCATTCTTTCCCGTTAGTGGGTTCTAAACAAAGCCTGGCTGGGCCATCTCTACCCCTGTCAGCTGTCTCCTTACCAGTCAATCCGTAGACCAACTCTTCCTTTTTACATTTTCTTTTTCGGTCATGTGTTGGGCCGTCTTAACTCCCCCTGTACGGGTCCATTAACAGCTGAACTTCAGCTTTCCCTTCCCACTGAAACCAAATTATTTTAACCATTAATGGCTGAACCATCCATATCATCCACCTGTGTGAACAAATTCTCAAATGGTTGAACCATTCTTTCCTCCATCAAGCATTTTCAAATGACTGTGCAACACCTTCCTACTGTGATCAGCTTCCTGATTGACTCAGTCACTGCTCTTTCATTTAATCAAGATCTTGAATGCTGGGCCTTCCCTTGCTATTGTGAACAGATCCTTTCATCAGTGACAGCTAACTTGTCCATGACTTCTATGAGCCTAACAGCTTAGCTATTCCTTCCTCCGGTAAGCAGCTTCTATTATCATTAATGGTCAATCCCTTATTTCCTCCTGTAAGCAGACTCAGAAATGTCTAGGACATCCCTACCTCCTTTAAGCGAATTTTCACAATGGATACCTGCCTTCTGAGACCCAATGTTTTGTGCACTTACATTTTCTGATCATTCAAAGTTCAGACATCCTTTCCACACATGAATATGTTCTGAAATGGCTGAGCCACCTCTCACTTCTTTGGGCGAGTTCTCGAACGGCCAGACCATTCCTTCCTTATGTGAGCATGTCGTCAGTGAGCTGAACAACTTCCGTCTTTGAGCTGGTGCTCATAATACAGGACCATCCCTTTCTCCTCCGAATAGCCTCTCCTTCTCATATGGTTGCACTATCCCTTCCTCGTGCAAGTTGGTTCATGAACAACTGAGCCAGTCCTTCCTCCTGTGAGCAGATTCTCCAAAAGTTAGGTATTCCCTTATTCCTTACAATAAGTTTTTCGCATCATGTGTGCCATCCCTTTCTCATGTCATCTCGCTCTAAATCTATCAAGCCATCCCTTCATTCTCTGACCTGGAGCTGAGAATTGCCAAAAGACAATGTCTACTCCTCTCCTGTTCAATCCTCCGATCTCATGCTTTGCTTTTTTGCAGCTCTCCTTCTCCTGGCTACCTATCCGCTGGTCCTTGGAGGACCTTCTCCTTCACTCTAAACCCTGTGGACTTCATTACTGGGAGTCTGTGGTGCTCCTTGCAGTCTGAGTGCTTTGAGAACAGCTCCCCACAGAACATTCACTCTCTTCCCCATCTTTCTTTTGCTCGTATTATCTCGCTCCCTAGTTTTCTGCCCTCCCCCTCCTCCCCACGTGCTGCTGACACATCAGAGGTGTCCAATCATATGTCTGCAGTAATGGGCACCTCTCTTTTCCCACCTCACTAAAACTAGTTCTCCTTCACTCAGTCCTTCCACTTAGAGAATAATAAAACAATACACTATACAGTGCTTTCTTCGCATAAAACATCGGGCAAGAAAGACCAAAGTGAATTCATGGCATAAGTAGTGGCTATTATCATCTCTCCAGCAGAGGTGATTTCAGTCTTCTTGCTATGTGACCGCTCACGCTAAGTTATCCGCTGCCTCTCTTTAGGTGAAATTGTGAATTAAGGCAAAGTATTTCTTCTTCGGGTTTAACAGTAACAAAGTATTTTCCCAAGCAATGTGGGAAAGAAAGTGTCCCGAGTGTCTTCGTAAGCAGGCGGCACCAGAGACAGTTTCTCTCTGTCTCCCTCTGCCAAGACCAGGCAGATTCTCTCCTCTCTGGGTTTGTGCTTTGATCTGTGACTGTTGGTCTCTGTTTCCAGCCTCTGATCTCTCAGTCTTTATTTGGTGTCTGTTTGTGTCTTGGGTTTTTAACTTCAGTGAAATATTCCAGCTTGTTGCGTTTGCAGGTGTATCTCCACGTGCATCCTGCAGAGGGCGCAGTGCTTCTTTAAGATGGTGGGCAGGCCTTTTCTGTTTCTTCTTTTCTGTAGGCTGCAATGGCATTCCGGGGCTGCAAGATAAGGATAACCTGGAGGCTTTAGCTGTTTGGCCTTTACTAGTGGCAGCTATTTATGTCACTGAATGTAATGTGGCACCGGTGGGACACATCCTTTACCCCGCAGTCTCAACAACGACCAGCCTTTACAACGCAATCACTACTTCGACGTTAACACAGGTTACTTTAACCCGCAAGTCCTTACGCCGACTTGCTGCAGGGGCGCGTTGTTCGACTGGTGTTGGATTTTTAAGTCCAACACCTTCCCTACTGTTGCGTAGACTGGCGTTGGAATAGTAATTCATACTATTCCAAAGTCCAGCCCCCTTAAAGCAAGTCTTTGTAACGTCTTGCGTGGTAAAATAACACGTGCTAGCGTCGCAGTCGGGGTAGTGACTGGTTATAAATGCATGCGGGGTTCTGTCATACAACCGACACCAGCATTTGACTATGCACTTCTGGCCGTTAAACAGCTGCGCTCCCTGCTGCTGTTCCGTTCCCATGGGTTGGGCAGATTCCGTTTGTAGCACTAGGTTGGCTTGACCTGCAGTACACACTGTGATTTATCTTGAAGTAATTGTATTGCCATGTAAAGCTGCCAGGTGCACTTGTTCTGGTCCCTAGGTAAGTGTTTTGTACTGTGCGCTCGACCTCAACCTAAGAAAGATTTGTAACTTGTTTTTATTTTCTTTGATTGTTTTTTTCCCCTGAAGAACCATGATATTTTTTCTGTTCACCTTCGCAGCCCATGTTTTGCTGTACTCTTCCTGCAAATTGAAACTGTACCAGTGACCTTTAGTGAGTGGCAGATTGGCTTTATTATTTCCATGTAACAAACGTGTTTCTCGCCCTTGGAGCATCAGACCTGGGCCTAGGTTTCTTCTAGCAGTGACAGAAAGCCATTGTCACGGAGGATGAACAAGGCTGTGCTGAAGATGCACCTTTGTCTTCCTATTCCAGCTTGAATGCTCCATTTTGTGTGCTCTTTGTCTTTATTTTAAAGCTGATTGAGGCGTCCATAGATTTTATTATGTTATGTTGTGTCGTCGTCCCCGCCCACACACCCATTCAACCCTACAGTAGTTTAACCCTTTCTTCTGGGTGCCAGAAATAATCAAATAGTTTTCGGAAGTCAACAAAGCAAGCAAATATTTCCCCCTGTATTTTCTGACAAGAATCTTCAAGGTGAACATATAGTCTGTGATTTAACGTTTGGGTTGGAAACCTATCGGGCCCTGTGTAAAAACTACTGTCAGCTAAGAACTTAAGCTTGCTTTTGTTCTTAAGGCTGCAAAAAGTGTGCTTTGGTTTCTGTTTACACAGATTCTTTTTAGTTATTTTTGTCATTCCCCAATTTTTTTTTATTGCTGGGATTAGCAGTTTTGTCCTTCTGTCCTGGAAGTGCACAGATTGTAGTATGATGTTGAAAAGTTTAATAAGTAGTATTTGAATTTGATATGAGCTGCGTTTGAACATCTCATTTACAGAAACGGAGCAAGAATGTTGAGCACTTCAGGCAAAATATCATTTTGTCTGCTGGAGTGTTCCCAATACTTGAAATAAGGCAGTTCATTGGGCCTTTTGCAGTAATTTGGCATCACCACTCGGTGGTGCCATCATCTTATGGATGCTCTAGTCCAATACGTATTTTTCGAGCCACACTAGGTTTTGCTATTGTCATGTTTGTCCATGGGTTTTATTTGACTGCTCTTAAATGATTCCTCCAGGGGATTCAGTTTTTCCGAGATATATTTTGGCCCTCTTTGGGGCAGGTTTCACTTGAGATCTTTTTGTATAAAGTTCTATTGTGGTCTGTTCCTAAGTGACCATTCTGAATGGCTAGATCTGAGACCTTATTTATTTTAAGTTTCCCCCACAGTTCCGAGGAGCGTCTGTCAATTGCTGCAGCCGTGTTCGTTTGTCTGTCATGTACTCTTTCGCAATTATTTTTTATTGCTGATTTGTTTTAGTTGTTCTGAAATACTTAATATAACTCATGCTTTCGGGTGCCCTTGTGTTTTAGGTTAGATAGCTTATAAGTGTTCCCTTCTGTTTAATGCACTTCTTTTCAAACCAGACTTTAGCTTAATTTGGTCATTGTATGTTGAAGGGGGTTGACAAACATTTTAATCCTTCAAGGTGATTAGACAAACTTCATAAATTTTGCACTTCAAATACTTGCAAAGTTACAGCAAAATGATAATTTTTAGACTTTTTTGACTGCTCTTCAAAAAATGTTTTCAGTCTTCATTGCTCTTCATTTTTTCCCCTGAAGAATGCGGAAGAGAACTCTGTTGCGGCACTGAGAGGAATTTTGTTTATATCTCTCGCCTGTGGTTTGTGGGGGCTGCCGCCTGATTGCCTGTGTTTTTAAGGAATGCACTGGTGGGAATGCACTGGTGATGCACATAGTTCACTGGAACAGAGGGCAGATACTCTCCCCTCTTCCCCTCTCTCCTTTTTCTGTACTCGCCCTCTTAGTCGCTCCTCTTTCAAGCTTGCATTCTACATGTGGCAGCCTGCAGAAGTGTAATACGATTCCCAGAATGCTTGGTGCCCTATGTGGAAAAATGAGGACTTGCTAAGAGTCGCCCTCGTGACATGGCGATAGCTGACAGTTTATGGGTGTGGCTTGGTGATGCTGGAGTGCTCCATTTCCCCCCTAAGGTCCAGAGCTCACGAGTGATGGGGACTGTGCTTCGGCTGCCTAGGGAGCACTATTCCCCCAAGCACCCCCTAACCCTTATGAAAAGAGGGGAACTGCCTGACACCCATAAACCTACCCCAGTGGCGGCTGCTAAGTAACGGGGGCGGCAGGCGGTTGGAAAAAAAATCACTTACCTGGTTACGGGCGCTGCCTCTTCTCCGTCCTCTTCTCTTCCTCCTGACTCCTGGAAGCAGGAAGCTCCCAGGCTCCCCTAAGCCAATCCCAACGCTGCTGTCACAAGCATCCTGATTGGTCTGTGCGGCCTGTTTGGCCGCTCATGCAGCGCTTGGGAGCCTTGGGACAGTTCTACACCCAGCTGTGCAACACAGCTGGGTGGGGAACTGCTAAGTGAGCTTGATGGTTTGGCCGGCCCAAGACGGCCGGCCAAACCGTCATGTGCACTTAGTAGTGCCCATACCACTCCTACTCCTGTGAATCAGCCCCAACCTGGCTCCGTGCAGGAAAAAAAATTATAATAACAATGTGTTGTTATCATTTTATTTTTCCTTGTTGCACTGCTCTGAGAGCAGTGGGGCGACGCTCCTCCGCCTTAGTGGAAGAGTCGCCGCTGCCCTACCCCCCCATCAAGTCGCCATAAGCACAGTGGATAACACAGTTCTAAGTTCTCTATCTACTCTCTGCCTCACACTACAACCTGTTACTACCAAGTGATAACAAAAATGTGTGGAGACTTCAAACACCCTGGGCGCCAGGAGGGAACATCATGACTTTGAGGAGGAGTTGGATTGGTGTAATGAAAATGACTGATTACTGGAGGAAGTGCCAATCAGTATCATGTTGAAGCCTGTGAGAACCAAGACCCCCTCACACACTGTGTGTTCTATTCATTCACAAGAATACAATGCACCTCAGTACGGCACAGTGCTGAACACCTTAGCAACAAGGATCTCTTCACTTACACCACCCACTCTGGGTTTGTAACAAAGTACCTGTGTGTGTAGAGATGCCCAAGTGAGAGTGCATGTCACGATATTGAAGGGCAAAATATTGACCTGCAACAATATTGACTCTATAATATTGACTAGCACTACTTTGTCAAAGTTCTAGATGTGGATTTGTTATTCTTAACTCAACATCTAGGCACCCTGAAGATAGATATATCACAGATAGTAAAAATGTTCTTACAGATATGGCCTTACTTTGATAATTCAACAGTGGTTGATATTCTGCATTCAATATTGTTGGTCAGTAGTCCTGTTAGATTTGGGGGTCTCTAGTTGGCAGAGGTAGGTACCTTTGACCAAATAGGGACCCTTGCGTCTAGTCAGGGTAAGGGGGTACACTCCTAAAATAACCCCTGCTCACCCCCTTGGTAGCTTGGCACGAGCAGGCAGGCTTATCTCAGAGGCAGTGTAAAGCATTTGTGAACACATACAGTAATCAAGTGACAACACTACAGATGGACACCACACCAGTTGTATATTAAAAATAAGTATCTTTTATATAGATTTAACACAAGACCACAAACGACAAAAATCCACAATACTGTACTTCAAAAATGGTAGAATTAGCTTAATTCTCTTAAGATGTAAAATGCGACACTTTGAGTTCAATGTACCTTTGGATGCGTAACGCTATACAACGAAAGGGTTGCAGGGAAGGTGATGCGTCGGTTCCTTACACGCAAGAACGGTGATGCGTCAGGTCCCTATTGATGCGTAGGGGATGCGTCGGTTCTTCTCGGCGTGGCGAGGTGATGCGTCGGTTTCTTACTGCGCTTTCGTGGCGATGCGACCAGCAGCGCCGTGATGCGATGAAGATCCGGTGCAATGAAACAAAGATGGCGTCTTCTTCTTGATGCGACACGATGCGTGCACACCCGACGGCCGTGCGGCGACTCAACGATTCTTCTGAGCCGCGTCAGGCCCTGCGACACACTTCCCGGTGATGCGGTGGCATCTGATGCAACGTCGATCCTCTTCTCCGGCGATGCGAGGCGCTTCGGCAACGATGCGACGGCCGTGCGGTGACTCAACGATTCTTCTGAGCCGCGACAGGCCCTGCGACACGCTACCCGGTGATGCGGCAGCATCTGATGCGACGTCGATCCTCTTCTCCGGCGATGCGAGGCGCTTCGGCAACGATGCAGCAGCGGCGGCGACACTCTTCTCCGTTGATGCGGCGGCGTCTGATGCGACGGCGATCCTTTTCTTCGGCGATGCGAGGCGCTTCGGCTTCGGCGGCGACGCTTCTTCTTCGTGAGTCGTGCTTCCAGCTCCTTGCGACACGCAGCCCCTCAGAAAGTCCAGCACAGCAGCAGGCACTTTCCAGAGAGACTCTTGGGGAGCTGGTTGGTGAACTCTGTTGTCCCTGAGACTTCAGCAGGAGGCAAGTTCTATCTCAAGCCCTTGGAGATCCTTCACAAGTTGATGAAAGTACACACAAAGTTCCTCTCTCCTTTCTTTGGCAGTCAGGCAACCACTGCAGGCCAATCCCCCAAACAGCACTCAGCTTAGGGATAGTCTCTTCCTCAGTTTCTCTGGTTCCTCTCCTCAGCAAAGGTTTCTTCATGTTTCCCAAAGTGATCTAAAATTCTGGAGTTTGGGATCCCTCTTTTATACACCAAAATCCTTTGTCTCTGAAGGCAGAGAGGCCTTTGCCTAGTCCAAACCAGTTCTGGTCAGTCCTGGAGCACTTTGTTGAGAAGACTCCTTTTTTCCTTTCACAGTGTAGGCCAGGGACATCAGACACACCACAGGAGGTGGAACCAGCATTGTGGAGGGAAGGCACAGCCCTATTCAGGTCCCAGGTGCAACTCCTCCCACCCATCTCCATGCAGATCTCTCTATTCAGCCCTGTGCTGACTCACCCTGTCTCCTGGAATCCCCCAGCCCCTGTCACTCACAAACCAGACATGGAATACACAACCTAGCAGAGGCAGGCTTGGATAGTTAGGCAAGAAAATACCTACTTTCTAAAAGTGGTATTTTCAAACACAGAATGTTAAAACCAACTTCACTAAAAGATGTATTTTATCATTCTGAGTTCAGGCATACTAAATTCGTTTTTCTACCATGTTCCCTGGGTCAGTTAGGATTATAAGATGTAATAATGAAACTGCCCATTCTGGCCTATGGGGAACAGGTAGCCTTGCAATAGTGAAAAACGAAAATGGCTGTATTTCACTATTAGGACATGCCACACACACCAGGGCATGTCCTACCCTATACTTACAATGCACCCTGCCCTTGGGCCTACCATAGGGGTGACTAATATTCAGAAAAGGGAAGGTTTAGGGACTGGCAAGTGGGTGCACTTGCCCAGTCAACATGGCAGTACCAGACTGCACACAGGCTCTGCAATGGCAGGCCTGAGACACACTTTTACAGGCTGCTTTTGTGGGTGGCACAACCAGTGCTGCAAGCCCACCAGCAGCATTTGATTTACAAGCCCTGGGCACGCTCAGTGCACTGTACTAGGGTCTGACAAGTAAACCAATCCATCCAATCATGGAGTCACTTATCCATACATCAATTTATAACAGAGAGCATATGCACTTTAGCACTGATCAGCAGTGGTAAAGTGCCCAGAGTCATAAAACAGCCAACAACAGGTCAGAAAAATATAGGAGGAAGGCAAAAGTTCCGGGATGACCCTGCAAAAGGGCCAAGTCCAACACAACCCCTTCCAGCCAAAACGCAGGGTAGATCAATCACTACCTTGATGGGCTTCCTGCTTTGGGCGATAGAACCTGGACCTGGCCCGCAACAGCAGGGGCATATTCCAGTTCTACGCCAATCTGAACCTATTTGGATCCCTCTGTCCATACTCTCAGGGCCCACCAAGCTAATCCATGGGGAACCCTTCTCCTCACCTGTGGACCCCACCTGTGCAGCACCTAACCTTAACTTGCTCACAGGTGTGTCCCAACAGACAGACAGCAAGCCACAGTGGCCACTGACAGTGGTCAGGGATGAGACCCAGGCCTTATGCCTCTCAGGGCTCGTAAACCTCTGTGGCGTCCAAGAGCGGGGGGCAGTAGCCCCAGGTGCTTGGCACCCTTTGTCCCCTCTCCCTCCTGTCAGGTCAGGTATGACATCCTGGCACTGACCCACCAGCCCCGGGCCTATACCCGGCGGCTGGACTGGAGACTGGGGTGGGCTTTCCCACACCCGGTCCTCCTCCTCCTCCTCGTTGGGGCTCTGTACCCTCACACCTTCCAGAATTGCCAGGGCACCTGTGGCAGGTGTCCTGCACAATTCGCCCACCAGTTCAGGGGTTCTATCCTGCAACTGGGCGTCCAGGTCAGGGGGGACACCCTGAACCTGGTCCTCCAATCTAGGGTCTAAACCCTCCAGTTGAACCGGGGTCAGAGACGAGGACTCCCTCCCTCTGCACCCCTTCCAGAGTACTGCCCCCTCCCATCAGGAGCGGTACCCCCTTCCAGAATTGTCAGGGCACCTGTGGCAGGTGTCCTGCACAATCCGCCCACCAGTTCAGGGGTTCTATCCTGCAACTGGGATCCCAGCATAGGGTCTGTACCCTTAGACTGGGCAGAGGCCAGGGGTGAGGCTGTCCTCTCCCCGCCCCCTTACTGGGGCCCTGCACCCTCCCACCTGGAGCGGTGCCCCCAGAAGGCAAACTGGTAGGGGCACTGTTAGCAGCTGCCCCTTCCTCCAGGTCAGGGGGACACCCTGAACCTGGCCCTCCAACCCAGGGTCTGTACCCTTAGGCTGGACCTGTGCCTGGCAACCCAGAACTTCTGGGGGGGTACACCAACCCCCCCAAGGGAAACACACTCCTCTAGAGTTGTGTAAGAATCTGCCTGGCGCACCAGGACTTCCCGGGGAGAACGCATGCCCCCCCAGAGGGTAACACATCTCTCGTGTTGTGTGACAGTCTGCCTGGCGCAGATCTCCCGACCCCTGTCCATCTGACAGCGCATGAAGATCCCCCAGGACAGAAGTGGTGTCACCATGGTCATTCACCGGTGACTCAGCCCTTCTGGCTGGCCCCTGACCCACTGGTTTTTCCACTGGGGACTCTCTCCCCCTCTCACCCCTCACTCTGGACTTCTGCACCCTCCACTTAGGAGTGGCACTGCCAGACACCAGAACTGATGGAGGCCTGCTTACAGACACTCCCAGTTCTCCAGACACTAGGGTATCCTCCTCAATGGGGGGCCCATCAGGACAGCCTAGGCTCCCTACCTGGTGTTCCCTTAAAGAACCATCCAGGCCCTGAGACTGGGTTTCGGGCACCTTGGGACACGCAGCCCCACACTCGCTCCTTCTCCACCGAGACAGGACGTGAGTACCTACACCCCTCCCACTACCACGGGACCTAGCTGGGCTACACTGAACCTCTCCCACCACTCTGGGTTGGAAGATACCTGAGCCACTCCTCTTAGGGTCACTCCCCAATGCCTCTTCAGACCCTCTAGAGTCCACCAAAAGGTCTGCCTCCATTGCGAGCTCCCTGGGGTCAGAGAACTCACACTCCACCAGGTGTTGGCATAGCTCTGGGAAATAGGGACTTACAATATGCTCTCCCTCAATTGGATCACACAGACCCACCAAACTATCCTTCACCTCACCATCCAGTGCCTCGCACACGTACTCCACACCACTCTCCTGAGATTGGCAAGACAGTATCTGACTGTCTGTCATTCAACCCACACTCTTCTGGGCGGTCTTCACACTCACACACCAGGACTTCAACCATGGGGGAACCCCTCTCCCTGCACCTCTCATCTAGAG
The DNA here is from genome assembly GCA_963921515.1 of Calotriton arnoldi. Taxonomy (NCBI): domain Eukaryota; kingdom Metazoa; phylum Chordata; class Amphibia; order Caudata; family Salamandridae; genus Calotriton; species Calotriton arnoldi. Next base: position 2,303,326 of record CAWUFW010000181.1, read on the forward strand.
TCAGTAGAGTGTCCCTCCCACCAGTAGGACTATGAACCCCTGTGTCAGTTCCCCAATCCACCTCAGGGACACTGCGCACCACTGGAGCTACCTCACATCCTAGAACCCCCTGGTGTATATTAACCCCCTGCTTCAAGTCAGGCGCCACATCTCTTGGTGTGTGTACTACTCCCTCAGCACTAGAAAATTCAATATTGCTGCCACCATCTGAGCTGGACTCCACCTCCAACTCAGCCAAGCTCACTTCTTGAGCTTCACACATTTCTTTTTCAGCTAAGGCTCGCTCGATCTCCTCGCACTCCCGGTCTAGCTCCCTCAGCCTCCGGTCATGAGCACGAATCCGATTCCTCTCTTCACAAGCCAATCTTTCCCAAAATGTTTCCTCCTCAGGGCCACTGTCCTCTTGGTATTCTGGCTGGGGATCCTCCCCCTCAGACTCCTCCTCAGAGTCATCTGCTAGTGTTGCTTCCCAGCGTAGCACCTCATAGCTATGCAGGGCTGCCGCAAGATCCTGCCTTGTGGATCTCCTCTTCACAGGTAGCCCCCTCTCCTTGCAAAACACTTTCAGTTCCTTTATCTTGTAGATGTACAGGTGCCAAAAATTGACTTCCATTTTGACAAGGCCCAACAGGTGCAACAACTAACCAGAGTTTCAAAAACCAAAGTCCAAAGGGAAACAGGGAAAAATAGTATGTGGTTGCGTTTGGTCTGCACTCACTAGTAGTGTACACCAATTACTGTACATGAATCACAAATGCAAGTCCAGAATCCTCACCGCTGACCACCAATGTTAGATTTGGGGGTCTCTAGTTGGCAGAGGTAGGTACCTTTGACCAAATAGGGACCCTTGCGTCTAGTCGGGGTAAGGGGGTACACTCCTAAAATAACCCCTGCTCACCCCCTTGGTAGCTTGGCACGAACAGACAGGCTTATCTCAGAGGCAGTGTGTAAAGCATTTGTGAACACATACAGTAATCAAGTGACAACATTACAGATGGACACCACACCAGTTGTATATTAAAAATAAGTATCTTTTATATAGATTTAACACAAGACCACAAACGACAAAAATCCACAATACTGTACTTCAAAAATGGTAGAATTAGCTTAGTTCTCTTAAGATGTAAAATGCGACCCTTTGAGTTCAATGTACCTTTGGATGCGTAATGCTAAACGAAAGGGTTGCAGGGAATGCTAAACGAAAGGGTTGCAGGGAAGGTGATGCGTTGGTTCCTTACACGCAAGAACGGTGATGCGTCGGGTCCCTACTGATGCGTAGGGGATGCGTCGGTTCTTCTCGGCGTGGGGAGGTGATGCGTCGGTTTCTTACTGCGCTTTCGTGGCGATGCGACCAGCAGCGCCGTGATGCAATGAAGATCCGGTGCAATGAAACAAAGATGGCGTCTTCTTCTTGATGCGACACGATGCGTGCACGCCCGACGGCCGTGCGGCGACTCAACGATTCTTCTGAGCCGCGACAGGCCCTGCGACACGCTTCCTGGTGATGCGGCAGCGTCTGATGCGACGTCGATCCTCTTCTCCGGCGATGCGAGGCGCTTCGGCAACGATGCGGCAGCGGAGGCGACACTCTTCTCCGTTGATGCGGCGGCGTCTGATGCGACGGCGATCCTTTTCTTCGGCGATGCGAGGCGCTTCGGCTGCGGCGGCGACGCTTCTTCTTTGTGAGTCGCGCTTCCAGCTCCTTGCGACATGCAGCCCCTCAGAAAGTCCAGCACAGCAGCAGGCACTTTCCAGAGAGACTCTTGGGGAGCTGGTTGGTGAAGTCTGTTGTCCCTGAGACTTCAGCAAGAGGCAAGCTCTATCTCAAGCCCTTGGAGATCCTTCACAAGTTGATGAAAGTACACACAAAGTTCCTCTCTCCTTTCTTTGGCAGTCAGGCAACCACTGCAGGCCAATCCCCAAACAGCACTCAGCTTAGGGATAGTCTCTTCCTCAGTTTCTCTGGTTCCTCTCCTCAGCAAAGGTTTCTTCTTGTTTCCCAAAGTGATCTAAAATTCTGGGGTTTGGGTCCCCTCTTTTATACACCAAAATCCTTTGTCTCTGAAGGCAGAGAGGCCTTTGCCTAGTCCAAACCAGTTCTGGTCAGTCCTGGAGCACTTTGTTGACAAGACTCCTTCTTTCCTTTCACAGTGTAGGCCAGGGACATCAGACACACCACAGGAGGTGGAGCCAGCATTGTGGAGGGAAGACACAGCCCTATTCAGGTCCCAGGTGCAACTCCTCCCACCCATCTCCATGCAGATCCTCTATTCAGCCCTGTGCTGACTCACCCTGTCTCCTGGAATCCCCCAGCCCCTGTCACTCACAAACCAGACATGGAATACACAACCTAGCAGAGGCAGGCTTGGATAGTTAGGCAAGAAAATACCTACTTTCTAAAAGTGGCATTTTCAAACACAGAATGTTAAAACCAACTTCACTAAAATATGTATTTTATCATTCTGAGTTCAGGCATACTAAATTCGTTTTTCTACCATGTTCCCTGGGTCAGTTAGGATTATAAGATGTAATAATCAAACTGCCCATTCTGGCCTATGGGGAACAGGTAGCCTTGCAATAGTGAAAAACGAAAATGGCTGTAATTCACTATTAGGACATGCCACACACACCAGGGCATGTCCTACCTTATACTTACAATGCACCCTGCCCTTGGGCCTACCATAGGGGTGACTAATATGCAGAAAAGGGAAGGTTTAGGGACTGGCAAGTGGGTGCACTTGCCCAGTCAACATGGCTGTACCAGACTGCACACAGGCTCTGCAATGGCAGGCCTGAGACACACTTTTACAGGCTGCTTTTGTGGGTGGCACAACCAGTGCTGCAAGCCCACCAGCAGCATTTGATTTACAAGCCCGGGGCACGCTCAGTGCACTGTACTAGGGTCTGACAAGTAAACCAATTCAGCCAATCATGGAGTCACTTATCCATACATCAATTTATAACAGAGAGCATATGCACTTTAGCACTGATCAGCAGTGGTAAAGTGCCCAGAGTCATAAAACAGCCAACAACAGGTCAGAAAAAATATAGGAGGAAGGCAAAAAGTTCCGGGATGACCTTGCAAAAAGGGCCAAGTCCAACAAGTCCTCATCCAGTATTACGGTAGAAGATAGTCCAAGTGACTTCACTGTATATCCAGTCTCTTAGACCACGAGGTGACATATCAAGTGGAACAAGCCCGAGCTACCAAGACGGCCATATTGCCCTTCGCAAAATAGGCTGCTCAGACCGTGAGAAACGTACCCTAATGACTGACGATCAGACAAAATGGCTTCCTGTCGGTCCAGACAAAACATAATAAACAAAGTGGCCGACCATACTATGAACAATGCTCTAAATGTCAAAGATTATCAAGCAAATCATCCGGTTATTGAATGGCATGAAAACCTTCTCTGCCGAAAGCCTTAAAGTGGTTTGGGTGGCAAACAGGCAGGGAAACATTAAGGAAGAAGCCAGTACTGCTCACTATAAAACACTGACCGCACCCTGAACTAAACAGTAGGACCTGGTTCAAACCACTGAGATGTTAAAGAATCATCTCTAGGTGATTTCCACAAAAAAAACTAGATGTAGTTGAACCTCATCCAAAGCGTGCAACAGGTGCCCTTGGCAAGCTGATAGAACTAAGGCAAGGTCGCCGGCTGGAATGGGTGGACAGCCCATTTTGTACATTGGTTATCAAAACCCCTGAAAAGCCTTGAATTCAAAGTGTTAGTTTGCTATAAGTCCCCCTAGGAACAGCTGAGCTTCCAAATATCTGCTGCCTGTGTCCAACCAGAGTGAACGACAAGATCTGAAAAAGATCTTTGTTGTGAAACTCCAATTTCAAGGGGATGGTCACGTGACTACGGGTGACCTCCTCTCGCAGAGCACCAGAGGGAAAACATAGCTCCTCGGCAGAGTGGGCCTCCAAAATGGCCATAGAAGTGGCCACCTTGTTTCGCTAGTAATTGCAGATAAGCTTCCAGGACTCCATCCATAGGTGGCCCAGCGGCACCTGGAGATCCTGGCTATGTGAGTGGCCAAATCGTAACTACACAAACACTGTCACACACTCTGAGATATAATTATTTAGATTAATGGAAGGCAAAGTGTGTTGTTTTGCATTGTGTGTGTAGACTTCTCTCAAAGAGTTATTAGGCCTATGCAATGGAGAGCCTTTCGGTGGGGGATTGCACATTATATTGCGTAACATCTTAAAAGTATTTGAAATGCTCTTTTTTGTGTGGCAAGGGTAACATGCTGCAACAGATTTCAAGTCCCAGTACTGTCCCTGACCCCGGCCACTCCTCCACCAGTGCTCTATATACCCCGTGTCTATTTCGCAGTACACTTCCTTCCTGGGGTGCACACCCTTCCTGCTTGCATGACAATCATCTTCACTTTCACTATGTGTATTTTCACACCTTTCTGTCAGTCTCTAGCATGTGTGGTCACTGATCTGTCATTAAGGAGAATGCGTGCTGTCCTGGTCTCCCTGTAAGGTTGGAGTGTGTTAAGCACTCACTGCTGACATTTGCAGTGGTGTGCTGGTCTTAAGTCTGATTGCCCGCATAACCGAGTCAGCCTTCTATCTTAAAGAGGCTGGTACATTTAATGCCATTAAATTGGGTCATTGTAGCATCTACTGTTTGCGAAGCTTAGAAACGCCAGGAGTACAGTATGACGTACTACCATGCACATGTTTTGTCTATTAGTATTAATATTGTCCTGGGACCCCATAAAGTGTGTCCTAGGCTGACCCCTGGCGCACAAACTACAAGAAGGCAGGCCTATGCTGCCTCTGATGGAGGGTTTCACTGTGCTAGCCTTCGCTGTATTCTGTTTTATTAAATATTATTGTCACAGAAGTACTCCATGCTTAAAACTTAACACATGGATATTAGAAAGATAAACAACTTTTAAAAAAAAGAAAAATAAATTGATGGCTAATTTTAGCAGAATCTGGACAGTGCAGTAGATTTTGTGCGTCCGTTATTAAATCTTAGACATTTCAAAAGTTGGCCCTACCTGCAATCTTCGAATAGTTAATGACCTTGCACAAAAAAGAACATGGTTTAAAAAAACTGCGTTGGACAGTTACAAACAAGTGCAACCAACATGCCTAGTGCCAAAGTCCGATTCAAGCAAACATTAGCCCTCATAGGCACAATGTCCACATATTTGAAGTCCACATCGAACCCCCTAATGCCAGGATAAAGTTTATCTTTTAAATAAAACCGCATTTGACCAGCCATGACAATGCTACCAAAGTCTCTTATTCCTGACTGCTATTCCTGCCTCCTTGTCCTCTTGTGGGGTGAGCTTGTGCCTTGTCCTGTATAGTGACAGAGGTTTGTCGTGTGCTTTCCGCTCTGGATCCTTTAAAAGGCTGGCTGGTGTTGCCCCCTAGTGCTGATATTGATGGCAGAATGGCTTATAAAGCCCTGGCTCCCCAAGGAAGGTTGGCCTCTGCTGTTGGCTGTACTGGACACTGATGGAGGGTTAGCCTGGACTGTCCACTGCCCCATGGCAGGGGGTCTGTGAGCACCAATAGAGGGCTGACAGGTGCTGGGTCCCCATGGAGGCTTGGCCGGTGCTGTTTTGATCCTCCTAGAACAGTTTCAGCTAGTCCTGTCCACCAAGGGGTGTTACAAGCAGTCATGGTTACCCTGCGCTCCCCTGCCTTCCTTGTACACTGTCACATGGCCTGTCCCGTCTTCCTTGTACACTGTCACAGGGCCAGTCCTGTCTTCCTTGTACACTGTCACAGGGCCTTTCCTGTCTTCCTTGTACACTGTCACAGGGCCAGTCCCGACTTCCATGTACACTGTCACAGGGCCAGTCCTGTCTTCCATGTACACTGTCACAGGGCCAGTCCTGTCTTCCATGTACACTGTGACAGGATCAGTCCTGTCTTCCATGTACACTGTCACCGGGCCAGTCCCGACTTCCATGTACACTGTCACAGGGCCAGTCCTGTCTTCCTTGTACACTGTCACAGGGCCAGTCCCGACTTCCATGTACACTGTCACAGGGCCAGTCCTGTCTTCCATGTACACTGTGACAGGATCAGTCCTGTCTTCCATGTACACTGTCACCGGGCCAGTCCTGTCTTCCTTGTACACTGTCACCGGGCCAGTCCTGTCTTCCTTGTACACTGTCACAGGGCCAGTCCCGACTTCCTTGTACACTGTCACCGGGCCAGTCCCGTCTTCCTTGTACATTGTCACAGGGCCAGTCCCGTCTTCCTTGTACACTGTCACCGGGCCAGTCCTGTCTTTCTTGTACACTGTCACAGGGCCAGTCCTGTCTTCCTTGTACACTGTCACCGGGCCAGTCCTGTCTTCCTTGTACACTGTCACAGGGCCAGTCCTGTCTTCCATGTACACTGTGACAGGATCAGTCCTGTCTTCCATGTACACTGTCACCGGGGCAGTCCTGTCTTCCTTGTACACTGTCACCGGGCCAGTCCTGTCTTCCTTGTACACTGTCACCGGGCCAGTCCTGTCTTCCTTGTACACTGTCACAGGGCCAGTCCCGACTTCCTTGTACACTGTCACAGGGCCAGTCCCGACTTCCTTGTACACTGTCACAGGGCCAGTCCCGACTTCCTTGTACACTGTCACAGGGCCAGTCCCGTCTTCCTTGTACACTGTCACAGGGCCAGTCCCGTCTTCCTTGTACACTGTCACAGGGCCAGTCCTGTCTTCCTTGTACACTGTCACAGGGCCAGTCCTGTCTTCCATGTACACTGTGACAGGATCAGTCCCGTCTTCCTTGTACATTGTCACCGGGCCAGTCCTGTCTTCCTTGTACACTGTCACAGGGCCAGTCCTGTCTTCCATGTACACTGTCACAGGGCCAGTCCTGTCTTCCTTGTACACTGTCACAGGGCCAGTCCTGTCTTCCATGTACACTGTGACAGGATCAGTCCCGTCTTCCTTGTACATTGTCACAGGGCCAGTCCCGTCTTCCTTGTACACTGTCACAGGGCCAGTCCTGTCTTCCATGTACACTGTGACAGGATCAGTCCTGTCTTCCATGTACACTGTCACAGGGCCAGTCCCGTCTTCCTTGTACACTGTCACAGGGCCAGTCCCGACTTCCTTGTACACTGTCACAGGGCCAGTCCCGACTTCCTTGTACACTGTCACAGGGCCAGTCCCGACTTCCTTGTACACTGTCACAGGGCCAGTCCTGTCTTCCTTGTACACTGTCACCGGGCCAGTCCCGTCTTCCTTGTACATTGTCACAGGGCCTTTCCTGTCTTCCTTGTACACTGTCACAGGGCCAGTCCCGACTTCCTTGTACACTGTCACAGGGCCAGTCTGTCTTCCTTGTACACTGACACAGGGCCAGTCCTGTCTTCCATGTACACTGTCACAGGGCCAGTCCTGTCTTCCTTGTACACTGTCACAGGGCCAGTCCCGTCTTCCTTGTACACTGTCACAGGGCCAGTCCCGACTTCCTTGTACACTGTCACAGGGCCAGTCCCGACTTCCTTGTACACTGTCACCGGGCCAGTCCCGTCTTCCTTGTACATTGTCACCGGGCCAGTCCTGTCTTCCTTGTACACTGTCACAGGGCCAGTCCCGACTTCCTTGTACACTGTCACAGGGCCAGTCCCGACTTCCTTGTACACTGTCACAGGGCCAGTCCCGTCTTCCTTGTACACTGTCACAGGGCCAGTCCCGTCTTCCTTGTACACTGTCACAGGGCCAGTCCCGTCTTCCTTGTACACTGTCACAGGGCCAGTCCTGTCTTCCTTGTACACTGTCACAGGGCCAGTCCTGTCTTCCATGTACACTGTGACAGGATCAGTCCCGTCTTCCTTGTACATTGTTACCGGGCCAGTCCTGTCTTCCTTGTACACTGTCACAGGGCCAGTCCTGTCTTCCATGTACACTGTCACAGGGCCAGTCCTGTCTTCCTTGTACACTGTCACAGGGCCAGTCCTGTCTTCCATGTACACTGTGACAGGATCAGTCCCGTCTTCCTTGTACATTGTCACAGGGCCAGTCCCGTCTTCCTTGTACACTGTCACAGGGCCAGTCCTGTCTTCCATGTACACTGTGACAGGATCAGTCCTGTCTTCCATGTACACTGTCACAGGGCCAGTCCCGTCTTCCTTGTACACTGTCACAGGGCCAGTCCCGACTTCCTTGTACACTGTCACAGGGCCAGTCCCGACTTCCTTGTACACTGTCACCGGGCCAGTCCTGTCTTCCTTGTACACTGTCACCGGGCCAGTCCCGTCTTCCTTGTACATTGTCACAGGGCCTTTCCTGTCTTCCTTGTACACTGTCACAGGGCCAGTCCCGACTTCCTTGTACACTGTCACAGGGCCAGTCCTGTCTTCCTTGTACACTGTCACAGGGCCAGTCCCGTCTTCCTTGTACACTGTCACAGGGCCAGTCCCGACTTCCTTGTACACTGTCACCGGGCCAGTCCCGTCTTCCTTGTACACTGTCACCGGGCCAGTCCCGTCTTCCTTGTACATTGTCACCGGGCCAGTCCCGTCTTCCTTGTACATTGTCACAGGGCCAGTCCCGACTTCCTTGTACACTGTCACAGGGCCAGTCTGTCTTCCTTGTACACTGACACAGGGTCAGTCCTGTCTTCCTTGTGCTTCGTCGTCCCTGACTTCCATATATGGTTACAACCAGCCTCTACCTCTCAATTCGATTGCAGCCATCCCTGACTTTCTGTACAATAACAGCCAGCCTTGCCCCTTTTGCATGATTACAGCGATGGTATCTTTCCCTGTGTAGTGACAGCCAGCTTTGACTTCCCTGTAAAGTGAGAGACAACCATGGCTTTAATGTAGAGTTAGCGAACCGTAACTTCCCTGTACAGTTATAGTCCACCTTCATTTTTCAGTACAGATACAGCCAGTGCTTGCTTTCCAGTGTTTAATGCACAGTACAGTCTACACTGCAGTTACAGTCACCCCTTACTTCCACTACCACCGTCACAGCCAGCCATGGCTTCATTGTGAACGTTAAAGTCATTAACCAACTCCGATTTCCTGTAGAGAGAAGCGGCGAGCCCTGGCGCCGTGGCTGCGCCCAGTCCCTCTCGGACAAGCTGCGTGGACTGACGCGGCGTTCACAGCTGCCTGATGTCAGCGCAGCAGCTGGAATGTTTGTTCAGAAATAGGCAGGAACCGCGACATGTGCTCCAAAAAACGGCTATTTATAGAGCGGCTTTAACTGATGGGCTTCGGACCAATGTCTCTTTCTCAATGTACGTGCGCCTCCTTCCCTGTGCGCTCCCATGTTTTACAGTTCTTTTGCATGGAGGCACACTGTGCAAGCTTGTGCCAGCCTCAGTGTATACACACCAGCGTTTTTACATTATCGTGTGGCTGATTTAGGATGAACAGATTTTGAAAACTAAAAGCAGGGACATTCCACAAACGAAGAAGCGGGACTGGAATGTTGCATCAACCGAGGGCCAAAGGACAACTTGTTTGACCGCGGTCACCATCGTAGAAAACAAGACAATTAGGGGAAATTGATGTAACATTTAGTTAGATACAACATCATCTATGTTAATTAACTGCTTTCTGCTAGGTACTGCTAACTAATCCTGCTCCAGTAGACATAACTTGCCTCCTCCTGTGTTCAGGCTACCCTCCCTGAAAACTAAGACTTATGCTAAATGCTGAAATTTGCCAGGAGAAATGGCGAGCAAGCAAGATTGTTGGGGCAAATCCGGAACACCTTGATTGTGTTTTGTATGCACCAGTTTGGGAGAGTTGTGTATGCACACGTGTGCATGTCCGGTTTAACTTCAGATGTCAGTTAGGGGCGGGAATGTCTGCAAGCACCAAGGGCCGTATCATGAAGAGTGTTACTGATTCAGCATAGAGCCGAGCGCCTGTTTATGTACGTTTGAGGTGCTGAAAGTTAATACATAGAACTCAAAATGTCTCCGAATTAATGCGTGCGTGACAAGTCACAAACAGCGAGCTGGTTTGCCTCTCTATTTCTAACTTCTGCAGTCTAAAGCTATGCATTTTCAGGGAATTTCTGCGTCCTATGTATACACTTTAGACACCTCAAGCACAACAAGCATTGGCAATGCCAATAGGTCTAGCTTTAAAGAAATGTTGTATGGTAATGTGAAGCATTACAAGAAAATAGCATGGGAATGGATATGTATTTGTGTGGTAGCAAAAAACGGTAGAGTAGTATTGGTGTAGGTGAAAAGGTCAGGTGACAGTTGACTTTCAAACCAGACCTAAACATCTAAGTAGGTTAATGACTGCTTTTTCCCCATCTGTGTTGCTGCCACAGAAAAAACATAAATAGTCTTGTTATCTAAGACACTTTAACATTTTTACAGTGTCATGTGTTCGCTCCTGAAAGTTCAAGCTTAGGCAACAGAATAAATAAACAAAATGTTCACAGCTGTGTGGAGCGCAAGCACTTTTTTTGTGAAAGCACACAACTTCTGCCCAATGAAAGTATGTACTTCTGGCTCTCATTGTGTGGGTGGAGCAAAAGCCCCTCTCAAGTCGTGCTCACATAATTGTCCAGCAACAACTGCGCTGTCAAGCCAGACCATAAAAAGCAGCTGTGCAGCTTTGTACTGAGCCAGCACTGCTCTTGATATGGCCCCCAGCCTGTTTTTGGTAAATATTGTTAAATTATTCATGCACAAGGATGTAAAACGGTGGCCCACTCTTCTTTGCTGCATATTTGTGCCATGCCCACAGTTCTGCGACCACCCACCCTTGGAACTGTGTACGTATGTGGTACAAGTGAATACGATAAAAGCACAGTAAGGAAGGTCCATACTTAACTGAAATTTAAGAAAACCTAAAAAAAACTATGATCTTTCAAGCATATTTTTTGTTTCTTTGTGTGTATACATGAGAGGGAGTGCAACTGGACATAGGTATGTGTTTAAATGTGAGCCCTAAGGTGGCTAACTTTCTAGATCACACCATAGGACACTTTGCGTGTTCAGGGACACTTTGTGCATGCAGATACACCAGAAGATGTCTGTTATAGTGCAAGGGTTACTATGTGTCATGCATAATATTTTTGGGGTTTCATTCCATAATCACGTCCTCTAAATCAGACCCTTTTAAAATATATAACTTAATTGGATATTGAGCTAATTGAGTGTGATTACGGTGTCGCACTGCATTACCGTTCCAATCTCCTCCAGGCGTAAGGCTTAACTGCTCACTATGAGCACTTTTGGCTAGACAAAATGAATAACTCGGTTATGCACATGGGATGAAATAGTCTTTGTATATTGAATTTGGGGATAGGGACGTCCCTTGACCTTTCCTTTCTCTCCCCCATCCTTGTTTTGATACAGCTTTGTACTGAGCCAGCACTGCTCTTGATATGGCCCCCAGCCTGTTTTTGGTAAATATTGTTAAATTATTCATGCACAAGGATGTAAAACGGTGGCCCACTCTTCTTTGCTGCATATTTGTGCCATGCCCACAGTTCTGCGACCACCCACCCTTGGAACTGTGTACGTATGTGGTACAAGTGAATACGATAAAAGCACAGTAAGGAAGGTCCATACTTAACTGAAATTTAAGAAAACCTAAAAAAACTATGATCTTTCAAGCATATTTTTTGTTTCTTTGTGTGTATACATGAGAGGGAGTGCAACTGGACATAGGTATGTGTTTAAATGTGAGCCCTAAGGTGGCTAACTTTCTAGATCACACCATAGGACACTTTGCGTGTTCAGGGACACTTTGTGCATGCAGATACACCAGAAGATGTCTGTTATAGTGCAAGGGTTACTATGTGTCATGCATAATATTTTTGGGGTTTCATTCCATAATCACGTCCTCTAAATCAGACCCTTTTAAAATATATAACTTAATTGGATATTGAGCTAATTGAGTGTGATTACGGTGTCGCACTGCATTACCGTTCCAATCTCCTCCAGGCGTAAGGCTTAACTGCTCACTATGAGCACTTTTGGCTAGACAAAATGAATAACTCGGTTATGCACATGGGATGAAATAGTCTTTAGCACTGAAACACTAATGGTAAACATGAGTATCCACCAAGGATACTTCCCAGTAACCAGCTACTGTCCCAGGATATAAAGAAAAGGTTTCACAATCTACTTCTGCTTTTTTCCCATTACATGAAAATATTGGGGGTGCTTAGCTATAGGCTTGATCCATGTAGCAAGTGCCATTAAAACACCTTGGTAGAACCCATAATAAGGTAGGCAGTCCACAGGGAGGGGGCAGACCCCACCACTGCATGTGGTCCAGAATGCTCGTTTTAGCCATAGTACTAGGAGACTTGACATCTAATCCCAGCTTCACCTGACTATATATATATATATTTGTATGCTGGAAATAAGCACTATATAATAAATCTGGGCAGGACTCAAAACACAGTGACATTTCCCTGGACAGGGTAGTCCCTTGGACTTTCCATCAGCATCAGTGCCACTCATTAGTGGGCTAGTTGGGAACTGCAGAACGAGGAGACATGGTTTTGAATCCTGGCTTTCCTGTTTGGCCAATTTGTGTATTCTTGGGTAATCACCTTTTGAACGTATTCTCCTGCTCACATTTTTGCTAAGCTTTGGAGTCTTTAGAATTAATATAACCACTTCTATTAAGTGTGTGTTACAAGAAAAGAACTGGACTGAATGTTACCTTGCAGTGGGTAGTTGGAGGCCTTGGGGGCTAAACAGCGCAGACTTTCAAGGGCAATTAACAAAAATGTAATATGGCGGTAAAATGCCCGCCTTGATTGACCGGCGGATCTCTGCCTCCCCCCTCCCCCCCCCCCCCGATCTGCAGCACACGGAGGGGAGAGGACGGGATCAACGCTACAGGTTTGCGCGTCACACGCCATTCGCACCCTCCTCGGGGTCCGTGCGTGAACCACCGCGCCTTCCCTCCCACAATGGTTGGCTGGCCACCGCACTAGTCCGCCTGATTGTGTTTCTCGCCACACCCCCACAGCCTGATTGCTGCCGGCTCTGATGCAGGTCCACGCTTGGATGCTACGGGGCTGGTCCATGCTTGTGTGATCTGGCGGTGTGGACGTGCTCTTCTCCCCAGGCTGGATTGCAGGGTTCATCCACTCCTCCGTGGCGTTCTCGCCGGAGCTCCGCCCTCCGATTTGCAGCTGTACGTGCTGGCTCGGATCCCAGGTTTTACTGCTTAATTTTTCTGCATCTGGCTAGTGAATCATCGCCTCAAGATGGCTACCTCATCGGTTCTTCCATGGGGCCTTCATCCATTTTGTCCTATGAATAAGATGCTCCCACCCCTCTTCACTAGGAATCACCTCTACAAGATGGCGCCCGCTTCTAGGCCCACATACCAAGACTAGTCCTACAGTGATCCTTTGCCACAGCACAAGCATCAATCAAAAGAGAGGTAGGACTAACCCTCTTTAACTCGAGTCATACCAGATCTTGAGGGTGTGAAACTGTAGTAGGACAACTCCCCTCTCTCAATCAGATGATTAAAGACAAAGGTAGGACTCCTTTCTTGTTACATTCTAACAATGTCGGACATCTTTTTCAGCCCACTCATCTTGAATAATTGACTACACAGTCCCCTGATAGACAGCAGCAAGTATCTCGCTTCTCAGGCACACAGCCAACTCACTTGCGCTTATTTAATTCTATCTTTACCCACAGTTCTTCTTGCTGTTTTTTTTTTCTCAAACCCCCACCTCCCAGTTCCCATAGCTTCCTTGTGTAGTCTCCCTACTCCAATAATCCTACTTCCGTAGTCTATAATTATTGCACCTAACTACCCGCTCCAAACTTACTCTGCCTACCCACTAGGTCTTCTATCTGCCTATTTATACTCTAATTGATAAATTAAAACTAGCTTCACCTCCATAAACTCCTTACTAGGGCCCCTCCCTCGCCAGGACACACTACCAAAATGGAGATAAGTCCCGATCCCACAGGATCTAACGCCTTCATTATCAATTACCCGCCTAACCTCTCCAAAAATGCTGCCAAAAAATACAAACATCGCATACTCAAGGCCAGACCCGAAACTTTAATCTCAGACGGCTACTTCTGTGCAAACAAGGGTAGTATAGTTAATGACCTCATCTTCTATACTAGAAAACGAGCATGCTGGCGGAATGCTTTCTACTCCATGCTTCGAATATCAGGCACTAGGAAAACACCTCATGATCTCAAATTAACGACGTCGCCCTCGCTCACTCTCAACGTTAATGCCACTATCACCCTCTACAACAATGGTATCGTCCTAATCCAAGCCTCCAATGTCAACCTAGTTAAGATGGTCAATATCTTCCCCACACTCAAAAACGCGGTCTCAGCGAAATCCAATGACCCCTACCCACACCCTACCATTACGCAGGACCTAACCAGTCCTCCCCCCACCACAGCCGGGAGGTCCTCACTCTCTCTAAAACATTCTTCACCCTTAGATGATCCCAGAGCCTCTCAGTCCCCTGTTGCATTGGCCCAATCCACTGGACCCCCGACTCAGAAGGCGGGCGGGCCTACGGGTTCACTCTGCCCACAGTTCTCCAGTCCGATACTGGCTGATTCTCGAGCTGAGAGGTTCCCTCATGCCCTACTGCCATTGCTCTCAACAAATGATCCCTCTTCCTTCATCCTTCGTTCCACGCCACCCGCTAGGCCGGAGACCTGGCAATTGCCCTCCACGGACCACGATTGGACAAACCCATTCAACCCTGACTGGACCTTCCCTGACTCACAGGTTAATGGCCCTCCCACCCTCTCTCTTTTACCAACCTCTCCATCCAAGCATCCTGGAACACCGCTAGTCCCTAATGACCAACTCACCCCCCCGGAACTCTGCATTACCGCCTTAGAGCCCCCGGGCATACATCGAGGCCCCTCCTCTCCGCCTGATCTCCCAACACAACCTCTACCCCTCACCCCGACATGGTGGCGCGCTTGGACGATATATCTCTCCAGTTGCACCTTCTCACCGTCAAACTACATGACCCGAAAGCCCTCTCAATTGAACATTTCCCCTTGATCAGCTCCCTCCTCTCCTCTGCGAACTTGCCCAGAGCCCCCCCTAGTGATAGAGTTCGCCTTGGCCAGTTTTCCCCCCTCCCCCCTATCTCGAAAACCATACCCCTAGCTAACGCCCCCTCCCGCCCCAGAAGATTGAAGACCTATCTTGAGTCTAATGATATCGATGACCTACTCAACTCTTACTCGCCTACTCTAGACATCAAAACGATCCCTCCGGGGCAAATTCAAGCCATCCACTCTAACCCGAACAGAGAACCCCCTCACAATCTTAGAGTCATCAATAATGACAACCTCATGAGAGTGAACATCATCCAGACCCCTTCCCCCCCCTTTACTCCGGTACGACTTAAATGCGTACTACTCAATTGCAGGTCAGCCAGTAAACACGCCTCCGATATCTTCGACCTCATCCAACACAATGAGTTAGACATCATCATCCTCACCGAAACTTGGCTCAATCCCTCCTCCACTCCTATCCTAGATCTCCTAGTGCCTCCTACCCATGACATAATTCGTCTAGACAGAGCTTTGAAGCTGGGTGGTGGCCTAGCCTGTATACATCGGAGCACACTCTCTGTTTCCCATTCGGAGTCTTCTACGCCATCTTCCTGCGAATACCTTTGTCTCAACATCTCAAACAACCACCGTCCGGTGTGCAAACTTCACACTTTTTATCAACCCCGGGGGACAATCTCCCCTTTATCGAACAATTAATGGAAATCATCTCTGGCAATGTCGACTCCGTAATGTCCCAAATCTTCCTCGGTGATTTCAACCTTCACTGGTCTAACCCCAATGACCAAGCTGTAACATGCCTTAAATCATTCTTAAGTGATCAAGAGTTGATTCAACATTGTGACCGGCCAACCCATATTAAAGGAGAAACTCTAGACCTCATCATCACCAAAGGACACACCATCACACTGGATACCATTACCCCTTGCAATTGGTCCGACCATCACAGCATCTTCTTTTATATTAACAAGGAGGTGTCTCTGAGGAAGGCTCAACCAACGACATCGAAGATCTGGAAAAAGGACCTCAGATCTATCAATACAGATGAACTAGCAACCCACTGTAAATATGCCCTCTCCTCCCAAGCTGACATGTCGGAGGTTCAGGTACTCACTGACTTTTACAACTCTACTATTTCTAGTATCATGGATTCCATTGCACCACTCCAACAAAAAAATGTCTCATCAAAAATATCCAAACCGTGGTTCAATGACACTTTAAACTCGGAACGTCGCAACCTTAGGGCATTTGAACAATCTTGGAGATCCAAACCCTCCTCGGATCAGCTAAAACTCCTTAGAGAGGTTAGGAGTTCCTACAACAAACAAATCAAGAGCGAAAAGGCAGACTACTTCAGATCCCAACTTGATCTAGCCGCTAATCGCCCCAAGAAACCTTTTGAACTGGTTAAACAGCAATCGGTGGAAGCTCCAAACCGCTATGACTCTGGAGTCAGCCCACCCTCATGCGACGAACTGGCTGCCTTTTTTACTGAGAAATCAAGACTCCTCAATATTGAACTTGCTTCTAAGAAGGCTCTATTGCCATCTTATGGGTCCGCGCCACCTCCTGCCCTCTTAGAGAAGCTCAAACCAATCAGCCTGGGCATCAAGAACAATGCCTCATGGGGCACCTTTACTCCCTTCAGTGAAAGAGACATCAACAAGATTCTTCAGAGTATCAACCCATCTAATCACTTTAGCGACCCGTTGCCACCTTCCATCTTCAAAGAAATCAAGGATGGCGTCATCCCCATCTGGACAAAGATTATCAACGCTTCACTGTCACAAGGCATGATCCCAGATTTCCTAAAAGCAGCTCAGGTCTCACCTATACTAAAACAAGCATTTGCAATGCAATAGGTCTCGGATTTGTAAGAGTTAGAGCTATTGGCGTTGTAAATGACAATGTCTTTTACCCATGTGTTTTGGTTTTGAGTGGATGTATGTGGTGTGGAGTGGAATTATGTGGGTTGGATTGGAATTGTTAGTTGTGGAATTGTGTGTGGTGGAATTGTGTGGTATGGAGTGGATCTGTGTAGTAGAATTATGTAGCATGGTGTGCAGTGAAATTATGTGGATAGTAGTTATGTGGTATTGAATGTATTGGAATCATGTGAAGTGGGATTGTGTGTCATGGAGTGTAATTATGTGGAATGGTATTTTGTGGAGTGGTATGTAGTGAAGTTTAATTATGTGGTATGCTGTTGAATTTTGTGGCATGATGTGAAATTCTGTGGTGTGGATTGGATGTATGTGTGTTGTATAATTATGTTGAATTAAGTGGTTTGTTGTCGAATGATGTGGTGTGGAATGGAAATGTTTAGAGTTGAATTGTGTGGTGCGTAAGTGTGTGGGGTTGAGTGAAAATATGCTGATTGGAATTATGTGGCAAGATATGGAGTGTATTTGTGTGGATTGTGTTACCAAGTTTAAAAAGGATGAAACAATTACAAAGAAAGGAGGCCTTTCATTGCGCACAAATTCACAAAATTAGCTAGATGTCAAGGTTGAAAGACACGCTAAACACTGGTGAAAAGAAACACTTCACTTTCACTATAAAGTTAATTTAGTAACTGTGTCTGGAGATTTGCATACGGATGGCTGAAATGAAACAACCCAGAAATGAGTTAAAGAAATAAGTTATGAAAAGGCTTCAGTGCCATGAAGAGATGTTGAATAAATGCTCCCTTTATTATAAAAGGCATGAAATGCATTTTGTTTGTGCGTGCGCCATGAAATACCAGAGCTTCAACGTTTAAAAAAAATGGAAAACGATGTAAAATATATCATTTAGCAGCAGGTAGAGGGCAGAGTGAAAGCAGAAACAAAAAAAATGTTTGACCAATATTCAGTATAGTGTATGTACTTTTAGAATGTTGTTCTATGCTTATGCGAAGTCTAGAATTCTGGAAACAGATCAATAAATTTGCCAATTTATAAATGCACTGACCTTGCAGCGGACTGGGCCTTATCATGAGTAGCTGCGCTGACTCGGCGCAGAGCTGACAACCTGTTGGTTGAGTTTGAGGTGTTTAAAGTTCATGCATGTAACTCAGAATTTCCCAGAGTTACTGCATGAACTTTAGTCAGAACCAGGCGGAAACACAGCGAGGCAATCTCTGCTCACTATTTTCGACTTGTACTGCCTGCATTTCATGCACAGACTAAGAGAATTTTCGAGTTATGTGTATGAATTTAAAACACTGCGCACGCACCGAGCCAGTGCAGTTCTGCTATAAGCTTCTCTAGCAACTGTACTGTAAAGCTAAGGCTATGTTAACGTAAAGGGGTGTAAATGGATGAATAAAAATATGAAAAAAGGATCTTAAAATGCAAGATGGAACGTATAGATGGTGAGCATGCAGCACCCCCACCTCCAGCGCCTTGGGGGCCAGCGTAGGCGCAGCACCACCACCCCCAGCGCCTTGGGGGCCAGGGTAGGCTCAGCACCCACACCCCCTTGAGTGCCAGGGTAGGCGCAGCACCCCCACCGCCTTGAGGGCCAGGGTAGGCTCAGCACCCACACTCCCTTGAGTGCCAGGGTAGGCGCAGCACCCCCACCTCCAGCGCCTTGGGGGCCAGGTAGGCGCAGCACCCCCACTTCCAGCGCCTTGGGTGGCAGGGTAGGCGCAGCACCCCCGCCTGCAGCACCTTGGGGGCCAGGGTAGGTGCAGCACCCTGGGGAGAGGATGTGGTCCGTCGGCTAGACTGCCGACTTTGGTGCTGGAAACCAGGGTTCGAGCCTCGGGGTCGCGTCCACATCCTGTGATTCTGGGCAAATCACTTAATCTCCCCGTGCCTGAATGTGTAATGTAAATACGGTGCTCATGTAAAGCACTCCAATATCTTCGGGTCGAGTTTGCGCTATATAAATATGCCCAAAAAAAAAAAACGTTGCAGCACGTTGGGTGCCAGGGTAGGTGCAGCACCCCGCCTCTTGCGCCTTGGGTGCCAGGGTAGGCGCTGCAGAGCAGTGATGGACGGATTGGGGCGTGCTGGGGAGGGCCGGTGTCCCTGGGCAGGGAGAGGCTGGGGTCGGGAACAGTGATGGGGGAGGCTGGGTGAGGATGTGGGGCAGGCTGGGGATGGGCCAGGGAGGGCCGCTGTCCCTGGGGAGGGAGAGGCTGTGGTGGGGAGCAGTGACGGGGGAGGCTGGTTGAGGTTGTGGGGTGACTGGGGATGGGCTAGGGGAGGGCCGCTGTCCCTGGGGAGGAAGAGGCTGCAGGAGGAGGAAGAGGCTGCAGGAGGAGGGAGTGCCGGAGGAGGCTGGCTGAGGATGTGGGAGGAGAGCGCATTCCTCGCCTAGACCGGGGAAGAGCCGGGGTCCTGCCGAGGCCGACAGACTCACAACGCAGCAGGCTGGCACACACACACCATACCTTGCACACACACTGACTCGTGCTTACACACACACTGACACTCACACACAGGCTGACACTCTCCCACACACAACATGCTGACACACGCACACCATAACTTGCGCACACACTGACTCGTGCTTACACGCACGCTGACACACACAACTTACGGACACATACACAACTTGCACACAGGCGACACTCACACCCACCACTTAATCACACGCTGATACTCATGCACACACCCATACTTACACAAGCTAAATTATGCTTGCACATACACACACACCGACGCGCTCATGCATGCACCCACAACTTCACACACACTGACTCATGCTTACACATACGCTGACACACCCACATTTTGCCCACACACGGACTCATGGAGGGCACTCGAACTACTTACTGCTTTACGTGCTAACACTTTGAAATAATGAAAGCAGCGATCAATAAAACAGCAGCACTGTCCATAGGTGGAAGCACAAGGAGAGCTCGATGGCCAATTATAAATCAGCGCCAGCATTGCTGAACAATTAAACATGAAATAAAATACAATTTGTATGTGTTAAGTAAGAGCAGCAGCCAGGACGAGTTTGTGTTCTGCTCACAAGAGGCGTCTGGTTCTCTGTGAAGGCAGCAAGTGTGATAATAAGTACACGAGGTAAATAAATAGGTTAGCACAGGCGGGCTTGCATAGGGAAGCTCTTGTACACCCATCCACTCTTCAACCCATCCTACCACTCATCCATTCACCCTTTCACTACTCATCCATCTACAATTCTTCCCTTTCACCCATTTATCCTTACATCCATCCTGTCACTCATTAAACCATGCACCTATCCATCCAACCTTTCACTCACCCATCAACTATTTTACTCACACATCCATCTATTTACCCTTTCACTCATCCAGCCATCATTTCACTCACTCATCCATACCCCTTTCACTCACCCATACATACCCCTTTCACTCATCTGTCCATCCATTCACCCTTTCACTCACCCATCTGTCTACCCATCATCCAGCCATACATCCATCTACACTCCCTTTCACTCTTCCATTCTTCCATTCATAATTTCACACATCCAGCCTTTCACACATCCAACCATTCACCCCTTTCACTCTTCCATCCACTCTTCTTCCCTTTCACTCACACCATCCATTCTTACACCCCCTCACATTAATTAAGAGCTTTTGTCTGCCGAGGCCCATCGAGGACGCCATCCACGCTGTAGCTGATAAAGAGCGGGCGTTGACGCTCCTGAACTGAGGGCCAAGGAGGGAGAACCGCACAGATGGGGAGGCAACATGCAGGAGGAAGGATAGAAGCACGCACCCAGGGCAAGGAGTACACAAAGGAGAATTACAAAAATGCATGTCCTCTAGATGAGTGCTTAAAAAAAATTTGCAAGCCCCTCTAAAAAGTCAACGTTCAATAATCGCCTAACTGAATAAAACTCCCAAACCGAAGATTTTCAAGTTTTCGTTTCATATAAAAAATACATATACTGCTAGCCATCGGCCACTCACTCGGTTTTCCAGTCAGAAGTGCTCCAGCCTCTTCTGTGGCACACAGGGCCACTCTGCCGTCGCTCAGCACCACCGCCACATGGCGCAAGCTGCAGCTCACCTGACGAATACCACTGAACTCCAGGGGACACCGGCTCGGCTGGCATTTCCCATCCGAATAGAACCACAGACATGAGGGCAGATTGGGAAGAGCGCCCCCTGCCAGCGCACCACTCCCCGAAGGTCTCTTCTTACCCATGCCGAGGACCACAATACCAAGTGCGCCGAACGCCTGCCGATTTATATACACTGTTGCTTGACAGTTCAGTTTCGTTTCCGAAGACGGCAATGACGACAAATGCCTCGAGGCAAACCCCGTCTCTGCATACCTAGGAGCAGCAGCAGAAAGGAAACCGAAACCAGAGCCCCGAGATTGAAAATGAAAACTGGAGCCAGAGGATCGTAAAAAAGCCCACAGAGGAGCGGGGGGAAAGGGAGCGCGGCAGCGAGGCGAACGCGCGCTGCTGCGCGTGCTAGCCACCGATGGGAATGGGCGGAGCAAAGGCGGGACATGCGCCCGCCTTTGCCCAATTGCGTGAATTACTTTTTTTTTTAAAACACGCGCAAGCCAATGGCAGCCGGCGAAAGCAAAACCACACGCACGAGCGTGTGGTCTGCTTTCAAAAGCCCATACAAGAGGTCTCGGGCTGCGCGAGGAGTGCTGCGCACTGCAACGCTAGGCCCGAGACCTAAAAACCTAATGCAAATAGTGCTGACCTTAACAACTTCCGCCCTATGTCTAACATAACCACCCTAGCCAAACTCCTAGAAAAATGCATCCAATCACAACTTTGTGCTCACATCGAGAATTTCCAACTCCTGGACCAGGTTCAATCTGGCTTTCGGAGTGGGCACAGCACTGAATCAGCTCTGACTCACGTTATGGATGACATTTTAAAAATGCTTGACCAAAATTAATCTTGCCTCCTAATCCTCCTCGACCTTTCCTCTGCGTTTGACACTGTCAATTACGACAACCTCCTATTCATTTTGAAGAATAGGATGGACCTCTCCGGTCGGGTGTTGCAATGATTCTCGTCCTTCCTCCACCACAGATCACAAAGAGTCCAGGCAAACCACTCTCTCTCCCAGCCCTCTCCAGTATCCATGGGGGTCCCCCAAGGGTCCGCCCTATCTCCTATACTCTTCAACTTGTTCTTGGAACCATTAGCTAATGCACTAAATTCCACGAACATTCTCTCCCATATGTATGCGAATGATACGCAACTTTATCTGAAAATCTCCTACCCGGATAACCTCATATCACTCAACACTACTCTAACGTCTACTCAAAACTGGTTAACCGAGAACCAGCTCCTGCTTAACACCTCCAAAACAGAATTCCTTCTCATTTCTCCTCCGAATCACATCCCCAAGTTAGACCTTTGGATGAACCACCTCACTGCCTTCAACTGCTCCCCCCTCATTATTGACTCAGCCAAATCTCTCGGAATCACCGTGGACAAGCATCTGTACATGAAGAATCATATCAGCAATGTGTGCAAGGGAGCTAATCACCTGATGAGGATAATCAGGAATATCAAACCATTCCTTCCTCAAGCTGATTTCAAGCAGGTAGTCCAATCGCTTGTTTTGCCGAGACCAGATTATGGCAGTGCCACGCTCTGTGGCCTCCCCAAATATATCTTGGCCCCACTAAGGGCATCTTTGAATGCTGCTGCCAGACTGGTTACGGGTACCAAAAGAAATGCGCACATATCCCAAGTCCTAAAATCCCTTAAGTGGTTGCCCTACGAAGCACGAATTCAGCTAAAGATTGCCTGCCTGTCTCACAAAGCCCTCCATTTCAAAACCCCCAGTTATCTAGGGCAAAAGCTAGAATTATCTGGAGGTGGTAGACCCTCGAGAAGTGCTAACTCTTTCCTCCTGAAACCACAGATCTTTCGCAAAAGAGAACGTGTCACCGAGCATTCTCCGGCTCTGCCCCGAAGATCTGGAACTCTCTTCCATCGGAAGTACGCAGAATCCCTCCACGGTTGCTTTCAAATTGGAAGCTAAAAGATTCCCTATGAACAAGTTCTTACCTTAAATGGCTTTGGATCATCTGCTCTAAGTCATTGGACTTACAACCTTACGACCTGCACTGCGTGCTACTCTTCGTTAACCTATCATTTGCTCCCCTCTTAGCTCGCTATGTACCAGTTATTGTATTACTCTCTATTGACCCCTTTTGTTTTGTAACTGTTCTGTTTGTTATTCTTTTTTGATGCCAGTACTGCAATTTATTACCTTTCTTCCCTCCTATTGTAAAGCGCTCTGATATCCTTTGGGATCATGTTCGCGCTATATAAAACTTTATAAATAAATAAATATCCTTTCCAACAAAAAGTACTGTGTTGCAGTGTTTGGTTTCTACTTTATCAACATATTTGATTTTGCGCTAATCATACAGTCTTTGTGTCCTATTTTGACCAAATGTGTATACTTTGAGACAGTCTGAATGGAAGTACTGAGCACTTAGGGTTTATTCCCAGAACAGGCTGCAGGATGGTTTTCATTCACACTTTCAGGGTTGTTTAACTGTAAATTCGCTATTAGCATCTCTAGAGGCGAATGTGTTCTTGAAGGTGGGCTGTGTGGGCCCCTCCTGTCAGCAGCTTCTCCCTCCCAATCAATCAGTTACAATTGCTTGGTACAAACAAGTCACACATTACAGCTCCTCCAGGGCTGAAGGAAGAGAAAGTGGCACCCTGCCAGGCAGCTTGTAGCATCCCGCTCGGTAGCTCAAATCCACCAGGTGTCTTGCTTATCCTAGATGTGGCAAAATGAGAGGTATTTGTCTTACTGCACCAGCTCGCCGCAGGCATCAGTGGAAACCACCTAAATGCAGGACAAGCCTACAGAAACCTTACCACCCTAGTGATGCCCTTAATTAAAGACAAACACAACCTAATGCAACACTCTCCTGCCTCCACAATTATACTTAAAGGTAGAAGCTCAGGAATGATGTTGACATCAGGATATATGGACCAAACCCACCAATGAGTCTCAGTCTAGCCCCGGAAACATCTTAGGTGGAAGGAAAAGTGGATGTTCCTTGTGGAGATTTCTATGTGCAGACTTGATCTCGGGAGCATCGACCATTATGACAAAGATGGCACCAAGATTAAAGGTACCCTCCATTGCTGTTGACACTTCTTGCCTCTTCTTTTTTTTGAACGTTGTTATTAAATATTTTCAGGTGAGAACATTCCTGACAATATCCATGTGGCATTTTGAGCAGCTTAAAGATTGAATAGCTGCGGGTTGTAGAAAAAATGTGAATAGTCATTGTGCTAAAGTCATATGACATTGTTGTTACCATGCTGTGTGTGAATATCTCGGAGAAAGTAGGAAAAGAAGTAAACTGGTTTACAGTCTGTCACGACACAGGCGATAGAAGATAGCCAAGTAGGGAGCAGCTGCAATCTGGGTAGGCAAGGGGGCAGTGCAGGTATGAGGAAGCAGTACATGTAAGACAGTGGGGCCCATGCACATATAGGGGAGTCGGGGGCAGGTGATTCAGGATTAGGCACCGGTGTGCTAGAGACCGTTAAGTAATTTTCGCAGTCCGAAACATCAGTTACTTCCAGGAAATGTGTCGGACTGTGACCTCAAGGTGAATGGTAATCATTTTTGATAATGCTTGGAAGGTAGATCATGGATCAGCATGCCATCCCATTCCATTGATATAGGATCTTTGCAGAGATCCCTTGCTTCTTCTCTGCAAAGTGCTCTGTTCGCAGCTTCAGCCCAGCAAACGAGCACGCATCGCCAGGGAGCCTCCGGCGGGGACAGTGGCGCATGCCACTTCAGAGTTATAGCCCGTTTAGCCAGTAAAGCATGAGATCCACAAACCTAGCAGCTACCTGGTTACATTTAGAGCACTTGTAGATGGCGATGGCACCGACCTCCCAGTAAATGGAGTCCTTCACTTACAATGGATAGCGTCAGTTATAGTAGCCAGAACCGCTTGCCAGTAGTGTGCTAGGGCCGGACAGGACCATATGATGTGGCGAAGGTCGGCATTATCAGATTGGCGATGGGGGCAGCAGAGTTAAGTGCCTGGGGTGATCTGGTTCAGTTTACCAGGGGTAAAGTATGCTCTGTGTAGAATGAAGAACTGGATACTTTTAAACCAGGTGTTTCTGGACACTAGATGAGGGTATTTTAATGCAAGCGCCCACTCTGAATCGTGAAGCCCCCTACCAAATTAATTTCCCAGCACTCTCGGAGCTGTGTAGAGGGGATTAAAGTGTGTTTCCATGAGTCTTTGTAAAGCCTGGTGACTAAATGCCTGCCTGCACTCCGTAGGAGTCATTTTTGTATAACTGCATGGGTTTGTGGCTTCTCGCGAGTGATTACCCACAGTATGCAGCGGGTCTCCTGAAGCTGCCTGTACTTTAGGCTCTAATCACACTGTCCCTAGATATTTATTACGAACATTGATGCTCACCTGGCACTTTTGAAGACCGCATTTCATTAAGTTTCTAAAACATGTCACTCTGACAGAAGTATTAGGACGTACAAAGTTTCCTTCTAAACAACTGCCTAGAACACACAGTGCATCCCTGGAAATTCAGCAGGGTAAAACCGGATATTTTATTATTACACATCTGTCATCTTCAATAGAGACCAAGCAATTCAGTACGAGAAGCCATCATTTAAACAGCCCGACTATCTGGAACTACAATCCTGATTCTGTATTATGTCGTTTTTATTGTCAAAGGCTCGTCATGGGACCATTTATAAATGCGATTATGAGCAAGGCCACTGGGAAACCTCTATTGTGCTGAAGCAGTATTTCCTGCATTAATATGAATTTGCCACTCTGCTGCATAATTTGCATATTTAAGATAAATGTTTCTTTCTTGCTCAAAAATATTAAAAGTTGACTGGTTACCCTCATCTGTTGATTGCTCTAATCAGCCATTCTTGTCCACGTCGCAGACACTCAGAGCATCAGTTATTTCAGATATTAGAAGAATCCCAGAAATGTTGCATCTCATTTTTAAAGCCCAGTGTTTTGAATCACAAATGAACTCCTGGTGAGACACGTACATAATGTACTATTCTGTTCAGCAAATCTGTTTTGAAACAAAGAGGTGCTTACAAGAGGCCCTTATTAGGGTGACCACATTTTGATAACAAAAAAACGGATACATTCCACAAATATAGAGTAGGACTACAATTTTGCATTGACTGAAGGACACAGAAGAGTTTAATTGAAAGCGTTCACCAGCCTAGAAACCAGACAATAAGGCATTCAAGAAAATGTAATGCAACTTTTACATTCAGTATTATCTCTGTTAACTAAATAGCAGGCTGCTAAGGACTGCTAAAATCCTGCACTGGAACTAGAGCATAATTTGAGCCTGTGGTTGAAGGGAAGAAGGGGGCCACCAGGTCTCATTGTTGGGGACCACCGCTTATTTTGCCTCAACAAACTTTGATTCCGAGCAAGAAAGAGAAAAGCACAGAAGGGGGAAAGAAGGAGAAAGAGGGAGATGAAAAAACACTGACATAGGTAGAAAGCAGTTATGGAAAAAAACTTAGAAGAGCGAGA
The DNA here is from genome assembly GCA_963921515.1 of Calotriton arnoldi. Classification (NCBI taxonomy): domain Eukaryota; kingdom Metazoa; phylum Chordata; class Amphibia; order Caudata; family Salamandridae; genus Calotriton; species Calotriton arnoldi. The sequence continues at coordinate 2,329,851 of CAWUFW010000181.1, forward strand.
TAAAGAGGCAGAGAGTATCTGGTGGTGAGTTAAAGAGGCATGAGGTGGATTCATAGTAATGCAGCTTTGGTATTCAGCACCCCGAGCTTTGATAGCACTGGCCGCTGGTATCTGAGCAAAACTTTGGGCGCCAGAACGTATTCTTTAACAAATTAAGCACTGAGTGGAACACATGAAAACTAACCTCATTTTGTGTTCAATCCACTTGGTCTGGAAACTGGAACATGGGACATTTATTGATAATTACTGGGACAGATGGTGAAAACTAGGACTCCCCCAGCATAACTGGGATGCCTGATCATTCGATGCGTATACAAGTTAACCCTTAAATTGGCATTTCGAAGGGGGGACTTTAAGAAACTGGGTTGTTTATTGACTGGGCTGTGAGCCCTGGTCAAGCAGAAACCACAATTCTTGTCAGGGAGAAGCACAAGCCAACCCTAAATTAACCTGTGCTCAACCCCCTGGTAGCTTGGCACACAGCAGTCAGGCTTAACATAGAGGCAATGTGTAAAGTATTTGTGCAACACTTCAAACAGTAATAAAGTGAAAACACCACACAAAAAGAACCCCACTCCAAGTTAGAAAAATAGTAGTTTTATTTAATAAATAAAACAAGACCAAAACAACAAAAATCCAATTAGCAGAACCGGAGATATTCAGTTTTAAAGATGTTAGTGAAATTAGCGCCAAAAAGCACAAAGCACCAACTGTGGATATCTGGTCGCAAGGGACACAGACAAAGTCACAAATTCAGGCAGACCGCAATAGAGCGCAGGTCGGCTACAGGACCCAGTTCAGCCCCCTGAACAAAGTACGGTAAATTGTGGTTTGTAGAGCGTTGCGAAGATATGCGTTGCATAGCTGAAGCGATGGGTCGGTTCTGAGATGCGGCGAGACTGCAATGCAAGGGTCTGTGTTGTTGTCGAGGATCCAGTCGACGGGACTTCCAATGCTAAGTCTGGCGACGAGGATGCGGCATGCAGTCGGGGTGATGCATCGGTTCCGAAGAGCTGCGAGGCTGCAGTGCGGAGTCCGGCGTCAAGGCTGCTATCGATGAGGGATGTGAGGGCCTGCACAGAGGATGCATTGTGCAGTGGCGGTACCGAAGGACTTGCTGGCTGCGTAGGTGATGTGTGTCTTTGAAACAGGTCCAATCCACGCAGCAGTGGAAATGCGTTAGTTCTGCTCGGATTTGTGCCACGCAGCAGAGAAGATACGTCGGTCCCGCTGGTACCACAGAGGTCAGCAGAGCACCTAAGGCCCACTTCCAAGGGTCCAGGACTGGGGTGGCACTAAGTGGCAGGGTAGACTCACAGATGGCAGAGTCCAGGTGCAGATGCAAAGGTGTTGAAAGCCTATTGTGTCCCTGAGGCTTCAGATCAGGAGGCCAGCCAACAAGCCCTTGGAGTCACTCTGGGTTCTGGGTTCAAGAGATGCAGGTCAAGTCCTTCTCAACCAGGCAAGAGGGCAGCAGGTAGTAGGTCAGCACAGCAGGGCATCAGTTACTTCAGAGCAGCAGTCCAGCAGAGTGGCAGTCCTTTCAGCAGCACACCAGTCCTTCTTCCTGGCAGAGTATCCACAGGTCCAGAAGTATACTGAAGTTGTGTTGTCTGAGGTCCAGTATTTATACCCAGTTGTGCCTGCGAAGTGGGGAGTTTCTTCTAGACGCATGCCTTTGAAGTGCACAGGTGCCCTGAGTTCCTTGCCCTAGCTCCAGAATAACTACAGGGGGTGGGGCAGCCCTTTGTGTGGAGACAGTACACAGCCTAGTAAGTGTAAGTGGGGCTGATTCCAGTTCCTCCATCCTACCCTCTTAGTGATGGCCCAACCAGTCACACTTAAGCTCCCCATTGTGTGTCGCTGTCTAGAAGGAATGCTCAAAGCCCAACTGTCACCTACACCCAGCCATGTGACACAGAGACGGGCTGCAGGCACCTAATGGCTAAGGCAAGAAAAAGCCAACTTTCTAAAAGTGGCATTTTCAGAATTGCAATTTAAAATTCGACTTCACCATAAGTTAGGATTTTAATATGGGATTCCAGAGACACCAAACATGAAGGGGTACCTGTTCCCATTTGGAAATTACACTTAACAAACGTAATAAGGTAATTCCAATGTTATCCTACAAAAAAGATAGGCCTTGCATTAGTGAAAAAATAATTTAAGAGAGTTTTTCACTACTGGGACATAAAAAAACTTAAAAGTGCATGTCCAAATTTTTACATACACTGCATTGCCCTTGGGGCTGTCCAGGGCCTACCTTAGGGTGACATATATTTTAAAAAAGAAGGTTTGGGCATGGCAAAAGGTTTTGCCAGATCGAAATGGGAGTTTAAAACTGCACACACACAGGCTGTAGTGGCAGGATTGAGACGTGTTTACAGTGCTACTTAAGTGAGTGGCACAATCCGTGATGCAGGCCCACGCTTAGCATTTAATTTACAGGCCCTGAGCACAGGTAGTGCCACTTTAATAGGTACTTACAAGTAAATTAAACATGCCAATTGGTTATAAGACAATTCAACATGTTTTAAGGAGAGCGCACAAGCACTTTAGCATTGGTTAGCAGTGGTAAAGTGTGCAGAGTCCTTAGGCCAGCAAAAATGAAGTCAGCAAAACAGGAGGTCTGAAGACAAAAAGGGGAAAACCACGCCCAGGATGCCAGGTTTAACAGGGCCACATAGCTGGCACAAGTATTTCCTAAACCTAAAGACTCACTATGTTTTGCCTCCTGGGCTGTGGATCTTTCCTGCCTCTGATGTTTGAAAATGTCCCCCCCCCGTCTCCTACCAAGCATTTGTGAATATTGTTACTCCAATTTTCGAATATTGCTTATGTCTGTGACAATTTCCTTGCTGGTTCTACATATTATGCACTCCAGTATTTGACAAATTCACATCCTAAGTGTGTAAATACGTCCTGCCTCAGTTTGTAATTTTTCACTCTCAATGTTTTGACTATTTCATGCACCGGACCTGTGAACTTTTCCAGTATTCGGGCCTCAGTGTTGCTGACATAGACAATAACACGTAGCATTTCTCAGCATATGAGAGCTCAAGACAAGAAGGAACTTTTTAGTTCCTCTAGGACACACATGGGAGAAAGGTTACCTATGCCTTGGATGAAGTGAAAAATCCTGTAACGTGGAGCAACACTCCAATACAAAACAAATAATGGCGAGACATGTGTTGTACATGGCGCCAACCTGGGGCAGTATTACATAAAGTGCCCCAGGGGCACAACGGACATTTGCGCCAGTTTTGCGCGCCCCGGGGCCCTTTGGTATTACAGAAGGGGCCGCAGACGCTTGTGTGGCCCCTTCTGTAATACCAATAGCGCTGGCGCACATAAAGCGCCATCGCTATCTTCAAGGGGGTATTCCCTCATTTGCATGGGGCGTGCCCCATGCAAATGAGGGAATCCCTTTGCCTCTGCGCCCGCGCCGTATTACCGACGTGGGCGCAGAGGCAAAGAAGCCCTCAGGAGGCGCACTGATGGTGCGCTTCCTGAGAACGAGTTCGCGGCTGCCCTGGGGGCAGCGCACTCCCCATAATGCGGCGCATTTTCCTTCATTGCACCGGGGGCACCTTTTTAAAGGTGCACCCGGCGCAATGAAGGAAAATGCGCCGCATGTGTAATGCGGCCCTTGCTGTCTGTGGTAGATGTACGCCCTCTGGGTCGCTAAAAGGGCTGTTGTCCATTATGTCATAACTCCCCAGTCACCTCTGCTATCGTTTCTCACAGCAAAGAAAGGTAAAGAGCTGGCCTGCCCGCAGACTCTACCATTTCCATATAAAGGCCACTTTGTGCTCTGAGAAATGTTTGCTATAAATACTCTGTTATTTTTGATTTATTTTTTGTCCTGTTTCCAACTTTTTATGCCTCTTTGCAGAGGACGCTAATATCAGCAACAGAGTCGGTACACGTACAGAGTAGAACAAGCATTTGCAATGCAATAGGTCTTGCATTTGCGAGAGTTAAAGCGATTGGCGTTGTAAATGACAATGTATTTTACCCATGTGTTTTGGTTTGGAGTGGAGTGGACGTATAAACAAGCATTTGCAATGCAATCGGTTTTGCATTTATGAAAATTAGATCTCTTGGCATTGAAAATGACTATATTTTTTACTTTAGTTTTTTTGTATGCAATGAAGTGATGATATTTGCATAGCGCTATTGCCATTCGTATGACCTTGCGGCACTGGAGAACCAGAAAATGGGAAATAGGTTATTAGGGAGGGTAGACGAGTAATATGCTGGCTGGAAAACAAAGTAACAACGTCCTGGAAATAGCAAACACTCGTAGGGAATGCAAGATTAAGTAAAGCATGTGAAATGTAAGCAGGAACAACATAGTTACCTTAACGCTTTTACACTTATGATTCAGAAATCATTGAGAGTTTTTGTCTGAAAAATTAAGAACATGACTACAGGGCCGTAAGGGACCTGTTTCAATATCCATTGCTTATATCCTTACAAAACGTAAGCAGTATGGTTTAAAAAGACCACTTCCCTGAAAACAGAGACACGATACACATTTTATAAACTAAAATAAGCAACACCTCTGATAAGGATCACATTAAATGTTTTCCACTTTACGCTTCAACCAGGTATTGCAGTACCTCCAGGAATGGTGCACTCCCAACCCGGGGAAAACAATGTTGTTCAAAAAGCGACGAGAAAACAAAAGTAGCGCTTCACTGGCAAACTCTGTAAAGTGGCGCTAAGGTGTGTGGTTGTGAATAAAACCATTCTGGCCATTTTGCGACTACTCTGTGTTGCTTTATTTAATTTTTTTTCTTTTTGTATTTTGAACCTTTCTTTTCTCTCCGTCCCAAGCCTGCTTTTTGGAATACAAAAATGTCAGAAAAAGATGACATTTGCAGCCAAAGTTTTTCTTTCTTTTTTAGATGCATTTCACAGGGTAACAATAAAGGAAAGGACAGGAAAGAGAGGGTAAGAGCTGTTTGTTTAAGTCATAGTTTTCAGCAAGTGAGGAGTGAGACAGACATAAAGAGAGGGAATAAGAGGAAGAAAGAGAGAAGAAGAGGGGCAGCAGCAGAGCAGGAGTAGTGAACACTGTTGTTCAGAGAAAGAAGAGAAAACAAATGTAGCGCTTCACTTGCAAACTTTGTAAAGTGGTGCTAATGTGTTTGATTATGAATAAAACCAATCTGGCCTCTTTTTGTATTTTGATACTTCATTTTCTCTCCGTTCTGAGGCTGCACTTTGGAATGGAAAAAATGTCAGAAAAAGACGACATTTGCAGCCAAAGTGTTTCTTTCTTTTTTGGATCCATTTCACAAGGTAACAAATCAAGGAAAGGAGAGGAAACAGAGTGTTTGAGCTGTTTGTTGAAGTCATGGTTTTCAGCAAGTGAGCCGAGGAGCAAACCTAATGCCGTCGGATGTCCTCGTTGGAAAATGTTAGCGCAGTGAACTGCCACTTTGGAACTGGAGAACTGGTGCTCACGTAAAGCGCTCCAATACCTTCTAGTCGGATTCGCGCTACAAATGCAAAAAAAAATAACAACAGGAAAGCGGTGCCTCTGTTAGTGTGTTTAGACACCTAAGCGCTCCCAACTGTGCACGCCTAATTCCAAAGTGAAATTAAACACTGTTTCATATTAGCGCACAGAGCAGTCGCGTTGATTATAATACAAATGTCTTCATTGGAAAATGTTAGCACGGCGGGCTGCCACTTTGGAACTGGAGAACTGGTGGTCACATAAAGCGCTTCAATACCTTCCGGTCGGGTTCAGGCTACAACTGCAAAAAAAATAACAGGAAAATGCTGCATCCGTTAGTGAGTGTAGACACCGAAGCGCTCTTAACTGTGCATGCACACCTAATTGCAAAGTGATATTAAACACTGCTTCATATTAGTGCACAGAGCAGTCTCGCTGATTATAATACAAATGTCTTTGTTGGAATATGTTAGTGTGGCGAGCTGCCACTTTGGAAATGGAGAACTGGTGGTCACATAAAGCACTACAATTCCTTCCGGTTGGGTTCGCGCTACAACTGCAAAAAAAACAAGCAGTGTTGTGAGGGTGCAGTACAACAGGCTGTCACTAGTTGTTCCTTGGGACCTTTTTTGGCCGCATATGGTACTGCACCCTGCAACATGGCTAGGCAAAGGATATGGCGCAGCGGTAAGAGGGGAGCTAAAGTGACATCAAGCAAATGATGCAACCGAAGTTTCATTGCACAAGTAAACAGACAGTTAACGAGCAAATAGCCAGGCGAACTAAAAAAAGAGTTCTCTCCAAGTGTAAATAACCTAAACAGTAAGAACACTTGTAAGAGGGCTAGTCCCAATGGGAGGATACAAAATTCGAAAAGGAGGGACTACTAAGTGTATTCACCTATGAAAAGCCAGCATTTTTAAAGGACAGCAACAGGAACCAATGAGAAAGAGGGGCGTTTTTTCAAGTGCATATCTTAAATACAGCATGTCTTGAAGAGACAGCGCAAGCGCTGCCTAGGCAAGACCTAAAAACGAGGTTTAGTGTTTTTGTATAGTGCCTCACAGTTTGGCTGATAAGAGAACAGCTGCACCTGGTGAACTTTGAAAGTGGTGTAACGTGAGTACCTACCACAATTTTCACCCAGCGAGTGACACAAGCGGGTTCAAGTTCGCCATAGGGACTTTCGACAAGTGGGGCTCTCCCACCCAAGAACATTGGGTCAAATAGTGCATTTGACACCCCATTTTTTACATAAATTCCCTGAAATGCCGTAGATTTTGCAGGGCCACTCATAAAATACTCCTATATTTCTATGATGTACTGTGTGCCAAGCAAGTCTGTCTTTCTTTAGGATGTTGTGTGTTTATTCATCCCCAAAAAACATGAACAAAGAGGCGACAAAACAGCACCTTTTTCATACATATTGATTAAAATGACATTTGTTTTAGAGGCAGTTAAAAAATCTAGGTGCATCTTTCTTCACTGCTACAAACCGTTCCCTTTCTTGCCATGTCATTTTATAATAAATAACACAATTTCTGTCCTTAACTATCAGCTGTATGTGTTTATTATCTACATTTTCTGCTCCCAAACATCAGCATATCATTTTCAACCACACATGAACATGTTCTGGCATATGTGCCTATGTATCACCATTACAGGTCAATAATATCAGTCCTTTGACGGATATTTCCATCATTATGCCAGAATGTTAAATGTGGACACCATTGTTCCAGAACAAGCTTCTTAATATGCACATGCCAGCTCAATCCTCATACCAGGAATCGGCTTCATAATGCCAAGGCAGTGGCGTAACAAAGGTCTCTGCAGCCCCCGCGGTGCTGGGGGGCCCCGATCTCCTGGGGCCCCCTCCGGCACTGGCAGGTCCCTGATCTGAACGTTCCAGACTGGGTCCTGAGCGTCGGGGGGCCCCCTGCATGTACAATGCAGCCCCTCTCCCCTCAAATTTCATTACGCCACTGTGCCAAGGAAGGATTCCCGCAATGTTCTACGGATGGAGAGTTGCAAAGGTGGACATCACCAAAAACACAATTTCTAATTTATGTCAGGAATTATCTTTATTATGCTTTAAAGCGTCGTGCCTGAGGTGGGAGCCATCACATTGTGGATGCCCGCCTTATACCAGCATGCCAAAAATGACCAGTGCTATGCCAGATATGGGACGCATCGTGTCACAGCTGCCTTCACAATGCTAAGAATTACCACCATTATGACAGAGCCAGGATTATGTCAGAGTTGTGAACTATCATGCAATGGATGCCCACATTATGCCATGAATTATCATTATCATGCCACTGATGCCCACAATAGACAAAGAATTGCGACAGTTATGCTAGAGATTACACCATCATGCCAAGGGTGCCCAAAAACGCCAGATATTGCCAGCATCGCACAAGGGTATGTTTCATTTTGCCAGAAATGGCATCCATGTGTCCTGTAGCCCTACATGACATGGGTGTCTCCAAGGCTGCTATTGACATGGTCCACTGCGCTGAACGGTATGCTCTAATTACCAATGGCTAAAGGCTTTTAATATGTATCAACTATAGATTTATTTTAAAAGGTCTTTAAGTGGATCAGATTAGATCAAGGAAAAGTCACCAATTTCCACGTCTGCACGATCACAGGCATGCAGGGATTACTCACCTTTATGGTAGAAGTGGGCCAACATGCTGAGCGAAGCACCCTCTACCCGCCCACAGAACTTGGCATTGCAGAGCAGACTGCTTTGGTGCCGGCTTTTATAGCACAATATTTGGTGGGGTCCTGCTGCTAGGAAGCTAGGGTTTGATGACTTGCTTTCTGGGGAGAGAGCAAAGACAGGGCCTCTTCTGATTGGATAGCACCCTCTGTTATCCTCTCTCATCCCAGTAGGTGTTCCTCTGCGTTCTCTTTACAGCCTCTGAACACTGTCACAATGAGGTGCTGGTATCTGTTTGGAGGAGTTCATATATGTCTGCAGGAACGCATTACAGTCGGGCTAAAAGAGGTTGTGGTGCCATAATTATGTCCAGGACATCTCATTAGCTCCTCCATACGACTCCGCATGTTGCCTGTGTGTGGAGAACAGAGATGTGAAAAAGGAAGTGACTAGCAAGGGAAGAAACATAAAACTTATAAAATGTGAAACATAAAAAAGGCCAATTAAATCCTCCTCAATTATCTCTAGATGGAGTCTGAGGAAGCAGCAACACTTATTGGTCAGTCAGATTATATCTTCCTCTGAGGTCCTGTTTGAGTCCTGCTCTCTGGGCACTTGTCGTAAATGCGGTCATTGCCAGGCACGGCCCGTGGTAGGAGTGCCGGTCGGGCGGTGACGCGGTGCTGGGGAGGGGCAGGGTGGGGGGTAGTAAACTATGGATTAAGGCCGAATACAGGTAAGTGAACATTTAAATAAATAAAACGAATTTCGTTGCGCGCACTGCATCGCATTTGGCGATGCAGCGCTCATAACGAAATTCGTTATGAGCGCTACAAGCATTGGGCAAAGGGTTGATGACACCCAGGGCACAAGAGATAGTCTTTACACCTGCCAGAGCCTTTGTGACGAGGTTTACAGCAACCTGGGTGTAACGCATACCATTTACACCAAACACACTGACTCTATATGTTTACATCTGATATGGCTCAGAGCACAGTGTGTACTCCTGACAGAGTTCATTATACAGGGTGTACATCTGCCAGGACCCAGTGCTTAATTTGTGCCTATTACTGCAGTTGGTGGGCATGAGCACTCATTTTTGGGAGCTGAGACTTACTCTCAGTGAGAGAAACGTAGAAGAGGGGGAAAAGAAAGATCACAAAGGGATCACAAACAGTCACAAAGGCGGAAAGCAGGGAGAAAAACATACCAGCAAGATTGAGATAAAGTGAAAGGAAGCTGGAATGGTGGAATTAAGAGGCATGAGGTGGAGTCAATTTAAGGCAGCCTTCATTTTCGGTAACCCTGGCATTTGGCTGCACCAGCCTCGGACCACTATGAAATACGCTGGGTTCATCCACATTAAAATAAATCCATAATACGCTTTGCCAGGGCCTAGATCTTAGGGTTTATGCCCCACAGGACTAAGGCTTTAGTTTTTTATATGTTCTAGAACTTTCTTTAGGCTGTTTGCATCAACCCTTACTCCGGCCTTGTTTAGGATTGGCAGAGCTTCCTTCGCAAGGCTTATACCTGACAGGGTTCATTCCATAGGATATGTATTTGCCATCACTTAGCGCAGAGGCTTTATTTACATCTGCTTGGCTTTGGGCTCTGGCTTTCCATTACATTTAGCCTTCTACATTGGCACATGCTCTGTCCCTCACGCTTCCCTTCCTGGCTCGGCCCAGATAATGCACAAGGGGTACTCATGAACCAAGGGGAAATTATGCAGAACTGGCCGTTTGCACAGAATGTTTTCCTGTGCAAAAATATTGCACTGCTGCAGAAAGCTACTAGACCTGTGAACTTCTGCAGAATGTTATAGCATTCTATCCCCGGTGTGCAGAAATCGGGTGGAAATGTGTGCAGATGCCGTTGGAGCGGAATTGTTTATTTTTGGACCGGTGCAATATTTATGAATATCGCATCCGCAGTAGCAATATAGGAATGCACCAGGAGGAAGCGGATCTAGGGATGCAACTTTACATCTATACCCTGACCCACGGATAAAGATGATAATTTCAGCCCAATGCCAATGGAAGTATGCTATTCTGCGGGTGTAGCAATTTCCACATGATTATGAGTTTGCCACACTTGCCACATAATCCTTCACTGTCTGCATAAATTGCAGATTTTGATTAAAATTTGTTTCTAGATCAAATGTATCAAAGGTTAGTAAAACTACATGTGTTGACCCACAGTGGGTTAACTTTCAGTTGCTGGTTGCTTTATTTAGGTGTTAAACTGATAGTAATGAGGTGAAACCTTTGCCAGGCAGTGCTAACGTGTAAAAATGACAAAGTGTGAAGCAATACTACCACAAAAAGTGCCGTATTGTGCCCCATGATTTACCTTTTCTTGCCACATAAATTGTCTCAACCTGCCTCATAATTTGGCCCTACCCTGCTGCCTGATTCCAATGGCACTGTGTCATCAGAGTTGGCATGTTTGGGTTGCACTTGGCTCGTATGTGGTATTTCCGAATAAAAAATACAAAACCATCTCAGTGTTATAGCAAGTTAAAGCGCATTCACTACAATGTGTGACAGAGAAAACTCCTGAACACGGACATGCCCTGCATAGACCTCTATGCAGGCAATACTGAGGCACCCCGCCTCTTACTCGAGGACCAGGAAGTTATAGCAATTCACAATCTTGTGAGGCTTCAGGGATAGGTAGCTATTTAGCTTCAATGATTCCGGATACAAACTCAGTAGGATGTCAATTCATTGGTTTATTTATAAAAAAATAAAAACCATAAGTGCCGGGTGCCAACGTTTTTCTTGGGAGGCTGCTGCCAGTGTTGCCAAAAGTCGGGTTTGGCAAATGTCAAGGTGCCTCGTCATTATTCCACCGTGTGCCCCTTTCTTCTACCACCCAACAACTCCTGTCTCTTTATCCTACTATTTCACGTTATTTTATATCTCTGCATATTTTGTCTTCCTCTTATGCTAGCCCTTTTCTGCCGTTCTCTCCCTTACTCTGGGTCAAAGTCTGATGATGGCAAATATGTCTGAGTGCATCAAAACAAAGGGGGAGGAAGAGGAGAAAGACAGAGGGACTTGTCCCCCTATCAGATAATGTCAACAAACAAAAAGAGCCCGTCAGTCAGTCATGGACTTGCTTTCCACTTTTATCTGGAAAACAGAATGTTTTCTTTAGATAACCCTCACCCACCAGGGTTTCCCCTTGGGGCATGCTTCATCATTGGGTCGTTCCCGTTGCACGTCAGAACAGGGCGTGCTGCGACCTATGCGTTACATGGGAGCACTTATTGATGTATTCTCAATGAATAAAGATTTAGCCACGGGCGGGCTGCCCTAGGTGAGTACACAAGGGAGTAGCCTTGGAGTAAGTGTGACTACAGGCGTCCCGTTCCCCCTGCAGGACTCATGATGCCGGATTTAGGCATCTTGCATATCAAGACGTAACACCAAATCGGTGCTGTATATGTATATTATATTTTTATATTTTCTTGGCATGCAGGTATTTTGCAGCTAGTTTTTTACAGGAGTGGTATCAGGGAGTAGATATCTTTGGTCCTGAAGAAAAGCCTTGGGGAAGGTTTTGAAACATGTAGACCGTTTGAAACTCAGGAACGTTATTTCATTGAGTTTTCATTTCTTCCCCGTTTTTAATCATACCGACTAGAGGTAGGAATAAAAAAAAAAATCCTACTAGGCAGGTATTTTTTAATTCTTCTAACGCCCCCCGCCCTCCCCCCCCACGCCTAGTCTTCACATTTTTATTCATTGGGCATACATCAATAAGTGCTCCCACTTAACTCGTAGGTCGCAGCACGTGGGAAGGACCCATTGATGAAGCATGCCTTTTTGTTTGTTGACAAAATATGTCTGAGTGCCCAACACATGCAACCACTGGCTCCGCTTAAGCAATGTGTCCATTTGAATTTGCCTCTTCCGTGCACTTGTGAAAGATGTGCATCAGTCCCAGATATGTTGTCAACTGTTTTGGGCTATGTTGGTAGTTGACACACTGTGAGCATAATGAAGCAGAATGGTTAGATGAATTTTGACAGTGCTTCTTTCCTGCTTCATCATAAAACTAGTATTAACAATATGTTTTTCGTTTTTGATAGTCAAAACGTAATCTCCAAGCCTCACTAACGTACGATAAAAGCTCAAAACAATTGGTAAATTTCAGAGAAAATAGGCCTGTTACTTGACCCGGAAGGGGAAATGACTTGCGGTAAAGGACCTGATGTTCCAAGATACACGCGGCATTCTAATACTTCGAATACCCGTTATTTAACGCAGGAATACCGGCCGGAATGGGGGGGGACTCCATTTCAAGAGAGGTGCTGTCACTGCTGTGTTAATCGGCAGCAGAGGGCGGCAGCTGCTGGAGAGTCCGGTTGGACCAGAAGAGGGAGGATTCAGATCGTCTAGCCCATCTCAGATATAAAACGATAAAATTCTCCATTCATATTCTACACATTGCAAACAATAGTTTTTTTTAGCTGTTGAGAATGTTTGATATGACTCTGTTTGTCAGTTTTTCCAACCTCAGAAATTTGAAGGACTGACTTGACTGCCGAGATTCGAACCTGCGACCCGTAGGTTACACCCACAAGTCTCCTCCAGCCTGTTATTAGTAATATGTGGGCCCCGCCCTTGGCTGCCAGCTCGGCAGTGCGCGGAAGGCTGTGTGTCTGCAGGAGAAAAAGCTGGCACAGGTGCCAGTTTCGGTGCAGTCGTGACTCTCCGGAGGAGGGCTTCCTGTTTGAGGACAGTGATTTCCTTGTTTCCACCTGAGGGCAGGGGCCGGGCTTCTGCCAAAGTCCTCCCTGTTATCATGACGCTTCGCACAAACACCTGCACTGCAGCTGGCTGTGCCTGGCTGGAGGCACCTGTTGGGTCTCTGTCCAGGGGTCATGGGCTCCCCAGTCTCTCAGGATCAGCCTTCCCTCTAAAGCCACCGACCCCGAGTGTGTACTAAATGCAAGTTAAGGCCTCAATCTGTAGTAAAAAAAAAAATAATAATAAACTTTCGTTTTCCACAAAGACCTTTTGATTTTACTAAAATTATATGTATACTTTATTTACCTGCAGGGGCTTTCGAATAGCCCTCTTTCTTTTCTTGCACCCACAGCATAGGACGATGGTTCACCCCATTGGCTAACTTCACTGTGAGTGACTGACTGCATTCTGCTCTTTCACGGGTAGCAAATTCACTCACAAAGTAATTACATTAATTGCCAGTTAGTACTATGGCAATGTGTGCCTTTTGTGACCAAAAATATTTTTACTTTTATCATTCTTTTTACATTGATTATGGTCTGGCAGCTTCCCCAACAATACAGTTTAGCAACAAAAAAATCTGACAATACAAGCACAGGCAAAGCCAAAAGGCTGGCAGCCGTTGCCATACCTATTGGCTTTGAAATGCTTACTTCTTCTTAATCATGCATTACAGTTCTTAGTTGTCAGTAAAGGTGGGTCAACAGATTCCCTGACTTGATTCATGCTACTTCCCATATCATTACAGGTCGTAACACCTTGTCTATTGCAATCACCTCCGGAGATGATCATCAGAGTCTTATGTGACCACTCCGGGTTTTTCTCTGTTGGCGATCTTGTTTATCACCTTGCATTATATACCCGACCCTTGATCTGCAGTTAAGTTCCAGCACAGACAACACCCGGGGCCTATTGGAACTGGACCAGGATCATGTGTCATCTCTTGCCTTAGGTCTAAGGATCGTCTGCTGCTGCTAATGACTGGGTGGGTTTCTGTCGGCTCATACGTAACACATATAAGATGGAGGTGCTTGCACTTGGCAGCAGCAATGGTTTCTAGGGCTCCATCCCCTGGCTGGGAAAGATGGATGTGTACCCATCTCACCTAGATGAAAGAACTGTGGATTCATGATCAACGCTTCCCCTGTCAACGTTTTGACATAGGGGTCAGTCCTTCAGCTCGTTTTCCAGGGCTTTGAAGAACAAGAAACCCCTTCCTGAAGCCGCACTGACCAAGGAATTACACAGGTTACATACAAAATGCTCACATGAAAGCCTGACCACACCCTCCAAGGTGCTGGGTCGCAATGGAAGGACCGTCCGTGCAAGGCTGAATAGTCAGGACTGGAGCAGATTGGAAGATGGCATGACCGGAGCACAGACTTGGCCAATACATTTTGACGCTATTATTTGCTTCTGGGTACAGTGCCCGCCTTTAAATAAAGCTACCTGCTTCATCGAACGCTTATGTAATGCGAGCAGATTTCTGTAGAGAAGACACAAACCAGTGTCAAAGTTTCAAGCATAGTTTATTTGTTAGACCCCAGCCTGGAGTTAAGCAGGGCCTCCAGGAATGCCAAGACGTCATCCCATTACGTAGGGCACGTAGAGGAGCGTGTGCTTTACAACACCACAATTTCTTTGTCCTCGAGCTTTTCCTGCAATCCCACTTGAATATAATTTGGATCTATGTAGCCTCTATAGGTTTTACTGACATTGAAACACTGAATCGAGGATACACGCTGATCTTTGAAGGTTGCACTTACCCAGTGATCTAAAGCTGTTTTATAATTCTACACTGATCTTGCACAGCAAAGTTTCGCTGATTTTACATGTTCACCCAGATGCAGAAATCCATAATCCACTATGAATAAGCAAAATGGTGCCGTGCGGCTTCATTGAGTCAACCGAATTGGTTGTTGTTATGACGACTTGATGCGGTGTTAAGATTTGTGCCGGCCTCATATGTATTATCCAGGGAGTGTCCAGGAGCACCAAGAGAGACCTAATCGACAGTTTACTGTCCCATGGTTATACTGAGCACTAGCTACATGTTCAACGTTTGGGCTTGAGCACGGTAGTGCTGGACTCATGCTCAATCTACAAGTCTGGTCCTTTTGCCCATTCATCCAGGGATCCTGTGAGGTTCTGCTATCAGAGAATCTCCATTAGTTCCTCTTGCTACTTGTGTTTGCAATTCCTGCAATAGTCTGTGAGAGTCTCACCTGTGCTAGATCCCAATAGTGTTGGGGGTAACCATTCCTACAGGGGGTCTGTCAGGCCCTGACAGCCACTAAATCTCATTACTGTTTGGTGCATACATTCCTGCAGTCATCTGTGAGGTCCTGACCTCCTCTAGTTTTCTAGTTTGCATTGCTGTTTGGTATATCTGTTCCTGCAGAGGTCAGTGAGCTCTTTTTCCTCAGTTAGATCTCAGTGTTGTTGGGTGTATTTTGTCCCTGCAGGGGTTGGTAGCCCCTGTCCTCCATGAGATTTAATTGCTGTTAGGCATATCCTTTTCTGCAGGGGGTTGTGTAGTCTTGACCTCCACTAGATCTCATTGTTCTTTGGTGTGTCCATTTCTTCAGGGGTCTTTGAGGATCTGACCTCTGTTAGATCTCAATTCTATTGTGTGTACCCATTCCTGCAGGAGTCTTATCAGTTCCAGACCTCTGCTAGATCTCATTGCTGTATGGTGTATACATTTCTGCTGGGGTCTGTGAAGTCCTGACTCTGCTAGATCTTATTGCTGTTTGGTGTATCCATTCCTGCACAGATCTTCGAGACCCTGCAGAGGCCATGGTCATGCGTTCCCATTGCTTTTATGTGTATCACTTCCTGTAGGGACTTGGAAGCTCCTTGCCTTTAGTAGATCCCATTGTGGATTGGGTGTATTGATTCTTGTGGTGCCAGGGTCTGCGACATTCTGCAAGGGCAAAACAATTTGCTACTTTTGCTGTTAAGTGTATTGTTGATTGCTGGGATCTGCGAGGATCTACAGGCACAACCATGTTCACAAGAGCTTGTCGGCGCTGGCTATATATCGGTGGTTGCCAATGTGTAGTTATAGTTGAGTCAGAGTTTACTTAGGAAGAGTGTGTTTTGTTTGGCAAGATTTGGCGAATCTGCGTGAAACATTCCCAAAAAAAGTTCATCCAACTCAGCTTCTTCATGTAAAGTTTCGTGTTGATTCATCAAGCGAGGGCCAAGAAAAATGGTGGTTCCAAAACGTTGATTTCCCTTAGTAATTCCCATAAAGAACTTTGCTCTCCAATACAGAAAAATTGGCTGAACGTACTTACACCAAATTGACAGAAATCATGCTTTTTGCGGTTTGCTGTAAAATAGTTGAGCCGTTTAAGAAATTTGCATTTAAGAGGTGCTTGGGTTGGGCTTGAAGGGTGTAAAAAGTAAGATATACCTGGCCAGTTGGTTCATCGGTACCAACAAATAAAAAAAATTGGGCCCTCTGATTGAGCAAGAGAGCCTTTTCTCCCATCAGCCATTTCAGTAGCATGGGGCCAGGACCAGTCCTGCGGTACCAAGCAATCTGTTTGGTTTGCTGCAAGCCAGAAATAAATGCCATTACAAGACTCGGGGCTTAGTCCCCATGTCCTGAAAATCAGAAATATATATATATATATATTGGTTTGGTGCTCCGCGTCTTGCCGGCAACTTTTGGTGTGAGCGTAAGAGGATACGCACCGCGGCGCCCCCCCCCTGCAGTATCATTTCGGTGCTGCGCAGGGGAAAGAGCGGCAGATTGTCTGCCGAACAGGACTCTTTTAGGTGAACAGAATCACCATCGTACTTGCCAGAGTGGGGAGAATGCAGCCAGTCAGCTGACTCAGTCAGGGCATTATTGTGTGCATGGGACATAGTCACTGTACTATATCCACGGATTGGGATAGCATTTTACCTCACAAGCGGCAAGACTTGGTACACATCCTGCTACACGTTGGGGCTTTGGAATATTGCGAGTCAGAGGGGACAACATGTACAGCTGGTGGTGTGAGTACGAACTTGAAACTGCAGTCCTCTCTCTATGACCGCAATTATTCTCCAATGGGAGGGACTGTGAGATCATTCAAAACCCCGATGGCGTTCTCTGTCACACATAGCTGGCATTGAGGAAGGCAAGGATGCCGAAACGCGTCTGCCAGGTGTTACAGCAATGGCGACTAACATACTAAGCTTGATGTGTCCAGATGGTGAGAATAAAGTTTACCTGGAGAGTACCTGTGCATGTGTCAGCCCGTTTTTCTTGGGAAGCGGGATTGGTGGAATATGTGGTCAGGCGGTCGGCGCTTCAATACTGGCACGCCTCTTGGTTTGGTGCTCCGCGGCTTGCCGGCAACTTTTGGTGTGAGCGTAAGAGGATACGCACCGCGGCACCCCCCCTGCAGTATCATTTCGGTGCTGCGCAGGGGAAAGAGCGGCAGATTGTCTGCCGAACAGGACTCTTTTAGGTGAACAGAATCACCATCGTACTTGCCAGAGTGGGGAGAATGCAGCCGGTCAGCGGACTCAGTCAGGGCATTATTGTGTGCATGGGACATAGTCACTGTACTATATCCACAGATTGGGATAGCGTTTTACCTCACAAGCGGCAAGACTTGGTCCACATCCTGCTACACGTTGGGGCTTTGGAATATTGCGAGTCAGAGGGGACAACATGTACAGCTGGCGGTGTGAGTACGAACTTGAAACTGCAGTCCTCTCTCTATGACCGCAATTATTCTCCAATGGGAGGGACTGTGAGATCATTCAAAACCCCGATGGCGTTCTCTGTCACACATAGCTGGCATTGAGGAAGGCAAGGATGCCGAAACGCGTCTGCCAGGTGTTACAGCAATGGCGACTAACATACTAAGCTTGATGTGTCCAGATGGTGAGAATAAAGGTTACCTGGAGAGTACCTGTGCATGTGTCAGCCCGTTTTTCTTGGGAAGCGGGATTGGTGGAGAATATATATATATATATATATATGTATATATATGTATATATATATGTATATAGTAGTACAGTAGGAACACCATGATGCCCTGGCGCTTGTGGGAGGGACTCTGAGGGACAGTGGCCAAACTTTGAAAAAATTTAATTGTTAGTGCCGCTGGTACAGCAGTACTCCAGCGGGACTCAGTGCAGCCTTCCTGAGGGGTACTGCAGTACTCCTGCAAGAGCCACTGATTAGGTTTCACCACATTGTAATGCGCGGTACCTTTTAAGCTTCACTGAGAAGCTTGCACTGTACCGCAGTACCATGGTGGTGCAGCTTGAGCAGCAGGTACCGTGGAATACAACTGTACCTGAAAGAAAAAAAGGAATACAAATATATTACCTACTGGCGGTCGCCAGTAGGTAGTTTTAGTTAAGACCTAGTTTCCATAGGAAAAGCGTTTTTTGATTTGCCAATATCTTTGCCGCCGTTTGACGAATCTTCGCGAAATTTTCAAAACTAATGGCCCGCTCCGATCAGCTCCTGTCTTGAAAGTTTCGGGGTGATTCGTCAAGCGTGGGCCGAGAAAAAAGGGGGGTCCCAAAACGCGTTTTCTCCATGTTAATTTCCATAGGAATTTTTTTCGCGGCTACAGCCCGAACTGCTGAACGGAATTACACCAAATTTGGCAGAAAGGTAGCTGTTGTTCCAGAGTGCACTCTTTGCTTTAAATGGTGTAAATCCGTTCAGTAGTTCCTGAGAAACTAAAAATATATAAATATCGATATCTGGTGACCGCAGTGGATTCGCGAACCCTCCCGAGCACGAGCTTCATTTTGATTGGATGTCAACACTCCAAACCAGGAAGTGTTGGCAGCCATCTTGTGACTCGGTAAAGAAAACAGTAAAAAAAAAATGCTAAAAAACAAGAAATGGGGGCAGGGTGGACACACCCTGACACCCTAGGCGTGCTCAGGGGGTCCCACAAGGACCCCCAGGGCCAAAAAAAGCATTATTTAAAAATATTTTCAGCCGAATTTGTGCTCGGTGCACAAATCCGGCCGGAAAAAAAAAAAAAGCGCGGTCTCACGCGCTCGGTTTCTTTGAGCCCCCGGGTGGGCCAGGTCCCGGGGGCAATGAGGAAATTATATGCGGGGGCCCCCGTAGCCCTGGGGACCGCCACCTCCCCAGGGCTTAGTTTATCATATGTGGGGGGCACACGGCCCCCTGCAGCCCCGGGGACGCCACCTCCCCGGGGCATTTAATTATTTTAGGGTGGGGGGGCCTCGTGGGACCCCCAAGCCCCGGGGACCGCCACCTCCCCGGGGCTTTAAATTATTTTGGGCTGGGGGGGCCTCGCGGGCCCCCCCAAGCCCCGGGGACCACCACCTCCCCGGGACTACATGATTTAAATGCGTGGGGCCGTGCGGCCCCCCGCAGCCCCGGGGACTGCCACCTCCCTGGGGCTACTTTCAAAAACAAAGTGGGGGGGGGCTCGAGCCCCCCTGCACTGCCCCGGGGACCACCACCTCCCTGGGGCTTTAATCAGTTGGGAGGGGGGCCGCGCTGCCCCCCTCCTGGAGCCCTAGATGGCCCTAGGGACCGCCACCCCCCAGGGCCGGCTCTTGCAATGTCCCGGGGTGCCCACCCCCAGGACATTGCCGTTTGCTATGGCAGGGCGGGAGCACAGCTCCCGCCCTGCCACAGCAAACACTACTTTGCTTCTTGGAAGCGAGAGCAGGAAACCTGCTCTCACTTCCAAGAAGAAAAGCAGAATTGCTTTTGGGCAAAGGGAGCTGCAGCTCCCCTTGCCCAAAATCAATGCCCGCTCCCGCAGGAGGCGGAGAGCCGACTTGGACCGCTGGGACATTGGGGCTCCCCCGCGATCCCCAACCTGAGGGCCGACCCTGGGGGATGGGTTCCCCGGGGCCAATAATGGCCCAGGGAAGGGGGCCCCGCCCCCTCCCTGCACCACTGTGCAAACGCGCCCCTTTTTACACCACTCTGCAAACATGCCTCTTGGCGCACTGCTGGTGGGGCGATGAGGTCCTCTTGTGTCCTGAGGACCTCAGGACTAAAGTGCACTTCATCCCCGAGCAGCAGTACACCAGGAGACGCATTTGCAGAGTGGTGTAAAAAGAGGGCGTGGCCTTGGACCACTCTCAGCAATCCAGCTGTGTGGGGATTACTGGAGGTACCTGGTGGTCTAGTTGGCCCCTAAGGACCCTTAGTATTCAAGGGGGCTTAATCCCCCAATCCAGAAAGCGCCAGGAGGCGCGTTTGCAGAGTGGTGGAGAAAGGGGGCATGGCCTGTGTCCACCTCTCAGCAATCCCACTGTGTGGAGGTAACAGGTAGGCTAGTTGGCCCCTAAGGACCCCCACAAGCGAAGGGGACTTCATCCCCCAACCAAGAGCGTGCCAGGAGGCGCGTTTGCAGAGTGGTGGGCAAAGGGGGCGTGGCCTGCTATGAGAATTTAGCAATCCTGTTGTGTGGGACTTACTGGAGATAATAGGAGGGGTAGTTGGCTCTCAAAGATGTCCTTGGGGGCCGACTACCCCTCCTGTTACCTCCAGTAAGTCCCACACAGTGGGATTGCTAAGAGGTCTTAGGAGGCCACGCCCCCCTTTCTCCACCACTCTGCAAACGCGTCTCCTGGCACACTACGGGTAGGGGGATGAAGTCCACTTATTTCCTGAGGGACTTTGGAGGCCAAGAAGCCCTCCTGGTAACTCCTGTAAGTCCTACGCAGCGGAATTTCTGAAAGCTGGTTGGAGGCCCAGCCCCCTTTCTGCACCACTCTGCCAACGCAACTACTACGTTATAGTTATAAATTAGCATTTAAAAAACCTTAGAAATTCACTGAAAAAACCATAGGTTTCAGGGACGTTATAGTTAGTAATTAGCATTTAAAAAACCTTCGAAAATCACTGAAAAAACCATAGGTTTCAGGGACGTTATAGTTAGAAATTATCATTTAAAAAACCATAGAAATTCACTGAAAAAAACCATAGGTTTCAGGGACGTTATAGTTAGAAATTAGCATTTAAAAAAACCATAGAAATTCACTGAAAAAACCACGGGTTTCAGGGACGTTATAGTTAGTTGGACATTTCACTCGTACAAAACCAAAGAAATTCGGCCGTTATAGTTAGTAGAGCTAACTATAACTCGCGCCCCCGCAATGCACTGCTGATGACATCACATATTACATCACTCATGACATGATCAGTGACATCACTGATGACATCACTGATGACATCTCAAATGACATCACTGATGATATCATCCACGTGATAATCTGATGCACCTCCTCACAGCCTAATATAACCTTTGATACACCCACTCTAAAATACAGACTGCCATTCTCGAAACCATAGACACACCAATACCAGTTACTACATACCCACTCACTGATTCCTAGGTCTACACACACACATCCACTCCCTCATCCATACAGTCACCCATACATGCAGTCACTCATCAATATAGCCACCATCATATGCGCTCATACACCCATACAGACACTCATACACCGCCACTCACCCATAGAGTTACTCACACAGCTAGTCAGTCATGCAAAGAATCAATCACACTCCCATTTACTCACCTACACAGTTATACACACACCACCTCACTTATTTATACAGATACTAACACATACTAACTCTCTTATACAAGCACTGACACAAGCACACACTCATCCATACAGCCACTCTCACAATCACTCACTCTCACATATAATCATTTATATACTCCAACACTCACATATACTGCTTTTCACATATGTAGTTATTCACACATGTACCACTGAGACATCCATTCACTCACCAACACAGCCATACACACACTCACCCACCCATACAGCCCCTCACAGACGCACTCTTGAACCCATACACCCAGTGAATCACCCACTCACACATCCATGCAGGGAGTCACACACACCCCACCCACCCACACAGACACTCAGGCACCCATTCAGGTAGTCAGACAACCAATCAAAAACCCATAAAGACACTCATGTAGCTACTCACCAACCCAAGCAGCCACTTACACACCAACTGACAGACTGATACAGACATTCATACAGATTAGTCAGTCACCCATGTATTAGTAAGATACGTTTAATCACTCACTTATACAGTCAGCCATGCACCTGTTAAATCATCCATTCAGACACTCATACACCCACTCATTCTTCAATACACCTTGGCATATAGATATATATATAAAACATATCTAAACTTTTTAGAAACATTCAGTCACTGGATGATGTCATCAGTGATGTCATCAGTGATGTCATTTGAGATGTCATCAGTGATGTCATTTGAGATGTCATCAGTGATGTCACTGACCATGTCATGAGTGATGTAATATGTGATGTCATCAGCAGTGCATTGCGGGGCGTGAGTTATAGTTAGCTCAACTAACTATAACGGCCGAATTTCTCTGGTTTTGTCTACGAGTGAAATGTCCAACTAAATATAATGTCCCTGAAACCTGTGGTTTTTTCAGTGAAAAAAAAAATATATATATATATATACATACATATATATATATATATATCTCTCAAGATGTGGGTTTGGTGTCCGCAGGGGGATAGGTATCAGCAAAAGTCAGGCCCTGGGTTGTGGCTGTGTGCAGCGGGGCTTTGCCCGCTCTCAGGTGAATGGGTGCAGGACCAGGCCAGAGACTTTCCCAGCGGAGAAGTTAGCTAATTATGATCAAAACCCCCAGAAATTCACTGTAAAAAAAAACAAAGGTTAAAGTAACTTTGAAGTTAGATATGGTAATAAATCTACTCTCTTGTTAAAATAAATAAACAGTAAGTCACTGAACAAAACAAAGGTTAAAGTGACTTTATAGTTAGGTATGGTACTTAAATCTTAGCTTACATTAAAAAAAATACAAATTCACTGAAAAAAGCAAAGGTTAAAGTGACATGATAGTTAGGTGTTGAGGTAACTGATATTCCATTCATGTAGCACATTTTTTCAAACACATTATTGCATTTGGAAGTCTACAATGCTACTTCCAGCATAAAAGATGCCCTTGCTGTTGAGAAACACAAGAAATTCATATCTTCATGGGCATGGTCATTGGAACGCTGCAGTACTAGCTTTGACATACAGATGTCTCTGCAGCAATACATACACTCAGAAGTCTTATTTTGTCTGTCAGATAATCGGCATTGACCGGCCCTGAAATATACACTAGAGTGCACAATAAAACAGTGGTTTGTCTATAACAAATGGGATCGTTATACAATGGAACAGACCAGGCTTAAGAAATGTGTTCACAGGTTCGGAACTACTTTTCATGAAATTGGGGTTTTATAAATAGTGGGCCAGGTAACAGTCCATCAGTCTTCAATTTACTTGAGGGAATTCGTGGGCTTCACAGTTAGAACAATCAACAATCCAGGTTTATATGTGGCCATTTAGGAGAAAGCCCCTGCTTTTGTTTCCAGGGCAAACAGGCTCACATTATATACCATTTCATCCTCTCTAAGTGTGGGGTGGGGACTTTGAGACAAACAACTTACACCTTACTCATATGCTTTAATCAGACATGAGTGTAAGGGACTCCCAGATGCTATCACTCATTAGGCTACTTCAGGGAGCTGAAGAGAAAAACTTGAAAACGACAAAGAAAAGTCATTAGTACATCAGATGTAGAGTCCTTCAGATGCGTTGGACATTGGCCTGTTTCAGAAGTTCAGTTTTCAGGCACTTCCAAAACTGAAGGTACACAACTTCTGTGTGAAGGTCAGGCTGGGGTGTTCCATCATTTTGGACCTTGAACTCCTGTGTGTTGTATCTGAGTGATGCATGTGTAGAAAGCGTTTTGTTGTGGTGCATGAGTGATCAGAGTCAAGTCATGTCCTGGGCTGTAGTACTTAGTTGTGTAGTTGAGAAAGAAGAGTCAGAGAGCGCACACACACAATTTACATTATTCAGTAACTGCAAGCTATTCTTCAGGTCCCTTATAGAATTATCAGTCCATGACCTGGACAATCAACTCACATCCTGTTCTGTGTATAGTAGTCAAGGCAGACTGTATAATCCTCGCGAGACCAGATATGATTAGGGGAGGGAACCACAGGGTTGGATTATGCTAGTCGATTCGATTCGATTTTAGAGCTTTTATTCGGTTAAATAAATCAACCATATAAGCAATACAGACATAAAAAGCTCGATCTACAGAAAAATCAGAAAAAATATAAAACAGTGGGATAAAAAAGCGAGTACATCAAGGTGCGTAAACATGTTAATACAGATACAAAGTGCAAGTGCATAATTCACATGAAGGTCCAAACATTTACTGGATCATATATTATCCCAATTCAAAAGTGCAAATGCATGTAATTACATATAAATAAATTCATAATACCCTTAAAACACACAATCAGATATCAATAATCATAGATTTCCTAACACTAATAGATTTCAGAAGAAATGTAGCTAAATAAAAGCATAATCGTGGGTCATCCAATCTAAAGAGCAGGTTCAAGGCATCTGTAGTGGATCTTATATTGTAATATAGAAAAAAAGGTTTTAAATAAAATCTCCTAAGATGGGAATAAAATAGACAGAATAATAACATATGGCAGCAGCTTTGTCTTGAGACTCCATCACATGGGCATACATGAACAGAACACTGTTTCATAATTGGGAAATTAACAAGATGATGTACGATACCCAATCTTAAGCATGTCAGCACAAATCGATGTGAAACTCTAGTCACTGCTGATAAATAACTTTGAAAACCCTGTTTAAGGTCCAATTGCGAATAAAAGAGGAAAGTTGATTGATTCTTGATAACACATGAACGAGCCTCTATTTTATTTGTTAACATGGTTAGTTTTATCTCAGCTCTAGCAACAGAAAGAGTACACTCAGGATCCGTTCTGATGTCACAATTAAATAAAGATTTAAACCAATAAATAATATAATTAAGCCAGGGTATTCTTAAACAATTCTCCAATTTGAGGCAGTCCCGTATAATAGATTGAGTAAATAATGTTTCCTCTTTTGACCATATAGATTTCCATAATAAAAGGGGTCATGTTGAAGCCAGATCTGAAATATATCTAATGCCCACCTCACGGTGGAGCAATTCCGTAGAGGCAGATGAGGGGGCACAAAGTAAGCGTTTTAAAAATGAATTTTCGGTTTGTTGTAATATATTACCTTGAAAATGACCCCAAACACCTGCCCCATAAAGAGCTGCGGTAACGCATCGTATCTCATAGATTGTCAACATGTCTTTAATGCGTCGATTTCCCAATTTAGCCGCAAATCTAAAAATACCATTTATATTTCTAAGCATCTTAGAACAGGCATTATCCTGTTCCTGGGCCCATGACCTATTCCCTGCAAAAGTAATACCCAGGTAACAAAATGTCTTAACTATCTGGACCTTGGAACCTTCAATAAAATAAGAGCTAGATGTTATAGGGTTCCTACCGCAAGCCATAACAAAAGTTTTTGATTTGTTAATTAAAAGTTTTCTTTTAGTAATAAAAACGGTAAAATTATCAATAAGACGCTGTAGCCCCATAGGGGTGCGAGAGAGTAAAACCGCATCATCGGCGTATAAAAGAATTGGGACAGACTTCCCATCCACCCTAGGGGCATCCGACTCAAACAATTTCAGTGCTGCGTCAACTTCATTGATAAACAATGAAAAAAGTAATGGAGCTAAGACGCAGCCCTGTCGGATGCCTCTTTTGACTTTAAAAGGCGGGGTATATTCGCCTAAATGACCGTACCGCACCCTACTTCATAGCTCCCCATATAATCTAGCCAAGAAAAATATAATCTCTTTGGGGGCACCCATATCCAACAATAAGGGCCATAAAATGGAGTGGTCTACCAAATCAAAAGCGCTGCTAAGGTCAGCAAAACACAAATATAAATTTCCCTCCTTAGCTAATGTGTACTTGCCGATCAAAAGATCCAGGTTGACACACTGCTCCAGTGTGCCAACACCCTTTCTAAACCCATATTGCACTTGGGTAAGGACTGACTTTTCTTGGACCCAGGTCTCGAGTCTTGATAACATGACCCTACTCATGATCTTTATAGACGAGTCCAATAAAGAAATCGGGCGATAATTACAAGCATCAGTCTTAACACCCTTCTTGTAAATTGGTATTATAATTGACTGGCCCCAAGATAAAGGAAAATGAGTCTCAACGGCGACATTAAAAACTCTGGTTAAAAACGGCGACCATAAAACCATTTCATTTTTATAAAAGTCTATCGGGACCCCATCGGGACCCGGTGCCTTACCCCCTTACTACTAATTATGCCCTCAAATACTTCCTCTATACTAATTGACAAGGGCAATTTTGGCCATTCAACAGGGTTATGATTAGACAAAGTGAATGGAACATCTTTATCGAAAGGATTAAAAATGGTGGAAAAATGGGCTACCCATGAATTACAGTTAACATAAGAATTGAATTCAGGAATATGGTCGTCCTTCAAAAAGGAACTATTGACGGTATCCCAGAAAAGTTTATTATTTTTAGTATCGGCTGCCAGACTTAAGTCTTCCCAGGCTCTTTCTTGGAGTTCCAATTTCCTGATTTTTAGGGCTAAAACGTATTCTGCACGTAAGGCCTTAATTATATCCGGGTTTCTTGGTTTACACCCCAGAGCTTGTTTAAGGCGGCCCAAAGCCCCTACACAGTTATCATCAAACCATCCCACCTTAGGTTTTTTGTTCCTACACACTGGTTTCAACAAAAGGTCCTCCACAGTATTATTGATCCTTGTAAAATTATCAAGCAACAATGCTGGGTCAACCTCATCCCCTAAGCAGACTTGAATTTCATTCTGACACTGTGTAATAACATCGTGCTGGATTTTAGATGGGTCCAGACCAGCCCATTTTATCCGGACACCATTCTGGTGGGGGGCAATACATAGGCTGTGTGGAACACTGATGGTATTTTTAAAGCCCCAACATAATAAATACAGAGAAATACTATTATGGTCACTAGTTGGTTGGTCCGTTATCCAGGGGGTTGAAAATAAATGTACACTATTACTAGAAATAATAATGTGATCAATATTAGACGATGCATTCCTACCTGTGAATGTGGGACATATCGTGTTGTTTTTGTCGGTAGCACAATACAGTAATTCTAAATCCAATTTAACGATAACACCATTTAAGGCACTACCATATTCACAATGGGGAAATGCATATAACAATCATCTTCAAATTCCCCCTCCTAGGCCCACAAACTTTGGTCAGGGATAATGGGCATATTTGAACATTAAAATCGCCAACCCAAAGAATAATAATCGGTTTCCTAATGGTACTAGTCAATTTCTCGAGTTCCCTTTCCAAGATATGGACAATAGAACTACGTAGGGAATTAAACAGATTGTTATAAAAATTAATCAAAATAACATCATTACCCACGGTGAAAGACATCCACATAATCTGAGCATAAGTTCCCACAGTAATACAACTTTTGATTTTACATTTATCCAAATTAGTGGAAATCAAAATCAAGAGGCCGCCCTTAGCTCTACCCGAAAAGGAGGCCTGGGCTGGTAACCAATATGAGGTAAAACCCTCTACATATATTGGGTCGGTGCACCACGTCTCCTGTAAACATATAATATCATGTTGGGCCAAAATAAAATCAGACCATGATGGTGTACCTATTTTACTTTTAAGCCCAGCAATGTTCCATGTTGTAACTTGGTACCCTTTGCCCATATTAGATTCATAGAATTCCTGGGGGGGTACATCGTGTCCCACTTCTTTACTAATGATAATGGGTTCTACTGGAATACTTTCTGAATTACTAGGGATACTGACTGTCCGTAATACGTTAGTGGATAACGACTCACATTGCTCTATCATGCATAAACCAGCTTTACTAGTTATGATCTTAGCATTTGAAGTTTCCATCATGGGGCTTTTAGGTAAATAACTCTCAAATGCAACCTCATTAGCCCGTATCAGTCCCTCACGTCAATCATTGGTATCCAAACTACTCAGAGCCTGATACCTATTGGTTACTGGAATAGCAAAATGAGGCAGGGTGGAAACCTGAGAAGAAGCTAACAAAGATCCATTTGGAGGCCAGCTTACGTTTCCATGCATCACCCTCAGATGTCTATAAAAGTACCCCAGAGGGAGAAGAGTGGTATTAAATTCCCCCGTATGGGAGGTGGTGCATTTTTAAGGGTATTGGATGCCCATCTTGGTGATCTAAAATTAATGATGATACAGTCCCCTTCAAAGCATTTTTCCAAAGGCCCGATCCAGCCCACTCTACGGGTTGTTAAAATCTGGTTTATTCCTTCCATAGGATAACCACAACTATTAGTCAGCCAAAACACTACTTTGTTCATAAGTGAACCATGTTCTTCTGCCTGCCCAATTTGAAGTTTGGGGACGTTGGCCAAAATTACAACATAGGGACTACATTCGGGGGCAAATTTGCAACCGGGGCCATTATCCTATCCCCATGGGCTAAGGATCTTAGACCAGCAGGCTTTATAGGATCAGATGATTTAAATTCGTCTGGCTTATTCATTACTTGCTCCTTTTGGGGTGGTGCAAAACCACTATTAGTAGTTAGATTTCCTATTACTATATTTCTATCTTTTTCCCTATTTTCTGCTTGTATAATAGGGGCCCGCTCCTTGCAATATTTACTACAATCTCTGCGATCAATACCTACAGCAGTAGTCGGGTCAATAGGGTCTATAATAACATCCTTTTGATGATCCCTAATTGACTCCTTTTGGAATTTACAATTAACTATATCCAATACTCCACTAATTTTATGGATTTCTCTAGCTAAAATGTCCAATTTATCATAAAGCGGCCTTAGGAGCTCTATAATTTTGTCAGAGATAGTCGCTAATGTTAATTGTTGAAATATAGGGTCTGTACAGGACAAAGGATCGGCAAGTTTCCCATTTCGAATACTCTTAACATTTTTAGCTTTGGCCTTAGAATTAAAATTCCCCTGTTCTAGGGTATTCTTTCTACGTCCCCTGGTCTTTATCGGTATCGGTAGCGACGGGCTTTCAAGGACGGTCAAATTAGGGGTCATAGATATTCGAGTAAGATCCCCACAAATCCCTCCTGAAACAATAACGACCGGCTCAAGCTCCTCGGCCGCCAAGGAGTTATTGGTCGATTTACTGGACCCGCTCGCACTAAAGGGACCAGAAGGGGCCCCAGCCCCAGCCCCATTTCCCTGTTCTACCCCGATAAAGCTTGAGCCCATAGAGAGACGCCTCTCAGTACGGTCAATTTCCTCGGTGAGAACATTGACCGCTTTAACCAGAAATGAATCAATCGTTGGACATGATTTAGCAGAAAAGGACTTCGCTAACTTCCTCCTTGCCATGAGGATGCTACAAAGGAGGCTATACGGGCGAAAGATAAATATATGTCCCTATAAAAAATGCCTACAAGAGCGTAGGGGTTACTTCCCTGAATATAATGCAGTAGCTAAAATAGGACTAGGAGGGCAGATACAAGGCAGTAGATATTAACCTCCTACAATCCTAGTGCCTTGAATCTATACTGAACAAGAAGTTTACCCCCTTGATGGATCTCTTGCTATAGGGTTTCACCTTTAAAACTAAAGTGCAAAGTGCAAAGTGTGTTGGCTATATAATGGCATATACTATACAATATAGATTAGTCTTCCATAGGCAAACTCACTATACATAACCTTTTGGGTTTAAACAACCCACTAGTAATAAAATATAAGACCGATAAACCTTAGATAAAATAGCATGTACTGAAGAAAACGGTACAATAATGGAACTGTTGAGCCCCAAGTCAGAGACCCACAAAAACAATATAAGACATAAATCTATCAACCACACAAATGTACTCACTATACTGGTACTTGATATTCAAATAGTCCGTTGGTAATAAAGTGCAAAAAGAGTAATCCTTAAAGTGACATGTGCTAGGCAAAAATTGATATATCGCATAAAAATCCCACGGTATCACACATACAATACAATGTTAAAAATGGGAAATTAAAACCAAGAAAATATTAAAAGGGATAAAAACCAAAAACGACGACAACAAGGAAATATTAAAACACAGGGGGTCAGTTTGTGGTGACGGTGATGAGCACCAAAGTTAAAAGAGATCTAGGACGATAATCTGCATCTCCGGTTGCTCACAGTTCAATATAAGGGCACGGCTATTAGGCACGATTGGGCACGGTACCTATCCGTTAAGTTCTCTGTTCTCTGTTCCAGTTAAAATCCCGGTTGTTAGAGGGGAGGCCCAACCTAACTATAACGGGCTCACCCTTAGCGCTGCGGTAGACGCTCAATAAATTGATAGTGCCTCTAAGCGCAAACTAAAGCGTCACAGGTGCTCCTGGGTCCCCGGGGACTACTGGAAATTAAAGACACTCAGAGCTGGCCGTTTCCCTCACGGCTCCCAGTCTGATACTGCGAAAAGATACTGACATGAAACCTCCCAAATCGCCTTATCCTATCTTTCACAGTCAGATTACATGCGGTAAATTTGGGAGCAATAAAATTCCGGCGACCTCGATCAATAATGTGGCCCTGCCCGGCCTCCTTCGGCCTCTGACGGGTGCAGACGGGCCCGCCCTTGGCCCGGGCTTTGCCCGCGCGCGTCCCGCGCTGCGGGAGGGCAGCCGCGCCTTTATCCTGGCGGGAGAAGCTGGGGCAGCTGGGGGATGTAGGCCGTTCCCCTCACGGCAGCGTAGAGTAGGCAGGAGCCGTTCCCCTCACGGCAATGGCGTGGAGAGAGCTAGAACCGTTCCCCTCACGGTAAGTTTCCAGCAGTGCAAAGGCGTCCCGCGCTGCGGGAGGGCAGCCGCGCCTTTATCCTGGCGGGAGAAGCTGGGGCAGCTGGGGGATGTAGGCCGTTCCCCTCACGCCAGCGTAGAGTAGGCAGGAGCCGTTCCCCTCACGGCAATGGCGTGGAGAGAGCTAGAACCGTTCCCCTCACGGTAAGTTTCCAGCAGTGCAAAGGCGTCCCGCGCTGCGGGAGGGCAGCCGCGCCTTTATCCTGGCGGGAGAAGCTGGGGCAGCTGGGGAATGTAGGCCGTTCCCCTCACGGCAGCGTAGAGTAGGCAGGAGCCGTTCCCCTCACGGCAATGGCGTGGAGAGAGCTAGAACCGTTCCCCTCACGGTAAGTTTCCAGCAGTGCAAAGTCATCTATGATGTATGAAGATAAATTGGTGGCTGGTAAGAACGGCTGCATACTACCACAGCATCATCAATATCAATTCAAAACAATAAGCAACAAATGCATATAAGTCAGATGCTCAGGAGGAGGGAGAGCCACCAATTCTTCCTCCCTAGGGAGGTCCATAATTTGAATACATTCTCCGAGCACTCAGCAAATCACCCTTGAGATCGTGGGATTAGTAGTTTTGTTCTCTATTTTCATATCTTGTACTGCACTCTTTGCCCCTGCCAACACGTGTTTATGTGTTAGAAATAGTTCTTATGATGAGCAGGACATTGTGTTGACCCAATTACCACTGCACAATCCCTGAAGAAGTCTGCTGCAATATCTCAGTGTAGACGAAACCCGTGTTGGCAGGAGCGAAGTGTGCTGTACAAGATTGTGAAAACAAAGAACAAAACTACTGATACCACGATCTCAAGAGTGATTTGCTGAGTGCTCGGAGAATGTTATCATCTATGATGTAGATTAGAATTGTAAGGGGAGAGTTTATAATGCTGTAAAGTGTCCCTCTGGCGTGACAAATGGAAGATCTCCCCATGCATTGTATACACTTCCTCATACTAAGCCAGGGGATTGGTTTACAAGCTTTTGGGATGGCAAAATGGCTATACTGGCATATCTCTGAGTCTTTCTCGATTTTGCATGCCTCCGCATGAATCTTCTGCTCTTGCACCATGGGGGAAGAGTGAGTAAGCAGTTTATGACCATTGTTATTGGTAGCTTGAATATATGTGTTAAGGTAGAACTCGGGAGAAAGTGTGTCTAATCCATGGCGTGCATGAATACAGTCAGCTCTGGCAGGACACCATTTCGATTGTTCGTTGCTTTTTCCTTCAGCTGATCTCAGAGGTTCTTCACTTGTACCAGTCCCAGTGCCAGTCGGGTACTGCCAAGGGAGAACAGAAAAGCAGCCTTCGGTCTGCAGGTGTTACTGCCAGTCCGGATGAATATCCTATAGGACAGCTTGGGAAAATATTTTTAATCATGCCATACACAGCTTTCACTCGGCCATGGTACCATACTGTTTCAGTTGTTCTTGTGTCTTTTAATGAAACTGACCACTTGATAGTTTTTCTATTTTCTGGTACTCGGATGTTTGGTACTTTCTGAACTTCAGATGTGTTTGTATCTTGGCCGTTAATAAGCTTCAACGTTTTGCTGCCTGTACTGAAAGCGATGTCCCATCAGTGCTCTTCTTCTTATAAGATGGGATGGTTAGACCAGGTGGCAGTCTTGATTGGAGTGTTTTGTTGTCAGTTTATTGTCAGAATTTAGCTTAGATAAACAGTGGACCATTCTCTTGGGTGGACTTGTGGACTTGTGGACAATACAGAGGCAAACAGCCTTTACCACGCAGGTAAGTATCTGTACCTTTACCACGCAGTACTTTACCACACAGGTAAGTAGTTTAAAAAAATGTAATAACATACTTTTTATGTTGCTTAAAAAAATGGTTTAGGTGTGGGTAGAGGTAAAGGGAGGCAAGTGTAATTTTAGGGGTGGTTAAAGGGAGGTAAGGGTGATTTTAGGGTTCAGGAGTGGGTAGAGGTAAATGGAGGCAAGGGTTATTTTAGGGTATAGGGATGGGACGAGGTAAAGGGGGTAAGGGTCATTTTAGGGTGTAGAGGTGTATATATATATATCTTGTACTCCATTTCAAAACACCGGTTTCGCCCAGTAAAAGGAGCACGGACCACAGGATCGTTGCAAATCTATTTTATTCCGCTCAGTAAAAAACCTCGTCAGCCATGACGCGTTTCGACCCGACTTGGGTCTTGATCACATGACGCGCATCACGGATGGGAGGTACCTTTTAAACCATTTTTGTTAACCATTTTTTTACATTTTTAAAGTGACCAGTGCATTTTAGAAAATAAGGTTTTAACATAGAAATAGATGACAGACTTTATGGTTAACTAACATTTGACCATAGGTTTTTAAATAAATATATATATACTTAAAACAATGTCGGTATAAATACCCAATGTTTATATAAGTTAAAAACCTTGCCTCAAAAATGTATAAAACCATAGAATCATTAAAATACTAAATAGGATCGAACAGTAAGTAAACACTAGTTTGCAGCAGCAAAAATAGAGATTACATTTCATAACTGTTGATTGAAATACATCCGGGTTTAAATACCTCCTGTTTTTCCAAACTGAACTTGTAATTTCAAACAATTTTGTTCGTTCGAATTGGAACAGTATTTCTAATAAACCTCTAAAAAGTGCGCTTTACTTTACGACCTTCCCCCGAGAATTTCAATATGGCGACCGCACCGGCCGGATCTCTTATTGTTCTCGGTTTAGTCTTCCAACTCCATACCGGATATAGCTCCCTCGTTTCCCCTTTTCCCTTTCTACTTTTTCCTCCGGCTCCAGTGCGTCCTCGCAGCTCTCCCATCCGGACCCCAGGTATTAGCTATTGCAGTTTGACCTGTCTCCTCCACCTCCGTATTCCTTGATTTCCCTCATTACTTAGTGTCCTTTCCTCTGGTTTTTCAGACAGGCGTCTGCTTTACCCAGCCTCATACATCCCTGGATAGTACTCAACTTCCCGTACCCGGGGTAAGTTTTCTTCCCCCTTTTCCTTTCTTCTCTCCACCCTTCCGCCCACTACTCCACGCTCCTTGTAACCTCCCCTCCCTTCCTCCGTTATAGCCTAACCTGTGTACCTCGCCTGCTCGGCTTGGTACCCCATCCACTGACCTGGACACTGGACAGCCTCCCTCCGCCAATCATTTCCGGCCTTCCACGATTGCCGTGGCACACCCGCCCCAGCGCAATCACGCTTGTTTACAGAGGGACACTACCACCTGGTAAGTTTCCCTACCACGCTCATGTTCCCAGCCTTCCCGGCATTTTCCACTCTCCTTTCTAGTCACCCTCATTCCTGCTTTCCTTCCTCAGCGGTTTCCCTCCTCGCTGCATCCTTGTTGCCAGCGCAGCGCCTCTTCTGCGCATTTCGTTACTCCTTATCGTGAGTTTACCCCTACGGGTGTGCTGTATTCTTATCCAACCTTCTGGTAAGCACACTAAGCGTTTTGCTTTCCCATGTTACCTGTGCCCCAACCTTTACTTCTCTCCCTCCCCTTGTGTTTTCCCCCCTTCTATCTTCAGTTCCTTTCAGTAGTTCATGATCACGGGTCTTTAGTTCACCCACGCACTCATTGTTTCCTTTTCCCTCGCTTTTGGTGTCTCGACCTCTACACCTTATCTACCACATTTCCTCTTGTGTCCCTTCTAGAAGTCCAACAGCTTAGGCTTACTAGTGTACCCGCTTCCTCTCCGCTTTCTCTTCCATTCCAGCCCTTCTGAGTCCTCACATATCCTTTCTTCACTTCTTGCCCTCTTGATCTTTTCTACGCTATTTCCAGCACTGTTCACTCACTCTATGTATCAGTTTTCCCGTGTTTTTCCTCATGTCTTCTATTGTACATGAGAGCGGCACCATCACACCTGTCACTATTAATTGAAATATTTTGAAATGTTTCCTGCTTCTTCATCTAGAGCCTTGAACCATGAACAGCGGCACCTTCACGAGTGTCACCTAACACCATATTGGTCACTTACAGTCGATCATGTTCCAAACAGTCACTTCGGGTGATCCCTTTCCACTTAGATATACGTGTCTAGCACAGACGAGGTATCTTTCGTTGCATCGTTGTTTTCCTCACATATTATTTATTTATTTTATTTTTTGTATCCTTCCCAGCCCTGATGAGTCACGGGAACTTTCCCAGTGACGAAACACGTGTCGGCTGGTTCACTATATTCAACACAGTGATTGTTGAAATAAAAAAATACCTATTTGGACAAATACTGATGTTGACCATTGCATTCGAATAACGCATCAATAGTAGATATTTTATTACCAATACCCTCATCGCGTGTGCCCAGGACTACGCTCACTTTATAATTTGTGGATCCCTTGATTCACAGATTCCCCAGGGGTTATCGAGTTATTCCCCTGACCTGGCAGCACCGCACCACCTAAGGTCCATCGATAGCACACGCAATAGCCTGAGCGCCATTTCCTGACTAAACACAAAAACCCCCATTCTAATCTACATTTCATAACTGTTGATTGAAATACATCCGGGTTTAAATACCTCCTGTTTTTCCAAACTGAACTTGTAATTTCAAACAATTTTGTTCGTTCGAATTGGAACAGTATTTCTAATAAACCTCTAAAAAGTGTAAACCTTATGACTAAAAGTGACCTGTGTTGGTGCAAAGTGTGAACCATAAAGTGCTAAGTGCTTTTTATATAAATATCTACAAAATGTGTTAAAAACCTCTCTAACCCGTGAATATTAAGAAAATTGGGAATTTGTTGGCGGATATGATAAAAATGCCCATGTTCACAGATGTTTTAATAGATGACAATATGCAATTAATATGAATTTCATAATTTCTATTTTTTTAATTATTTCCTATTTTACCCTACAGGCATATGTGTAATTCCTCCGTTGCATTGAGACCTTCCGGATACTTAGTGTCAAGATTTAAAATGTATCGGGTTTCCAGTTGCCTAAGAGCTTTTTCTCTATTGCCACCTCTTTTATTAGGGGGGATGGAGTCTATCAAGAAATATTTTAAATCAGTAGGAACCCCATCATGAACCTCACTAAAATGGCGAGCCACTGGATAGGATTGGTCTCTATTTTTGATTGCCCAGATGTGCTGGAGTACCCTCTTATGTTCTTGCAGAATTGTACTGCCTACATAACGCAGGCCACAAGGGCACTCCAGCACATAGATCACATGGTCTGATTTGCAGGTTAATGCCTTGTCAGGCCTTTCATGTGCACTGAATGGTGTTTTATATGAGGTTGTGCTGACTCCATGTTTGCAAGCCTTGCATACCTTGCACTTAAAGAATCCCTTTCTTTGACTAAGCCATGTGCCTCTGGTTAGTCCACTGGGATCATTTTGAACCAGGGCGTCCCTCATAGACGGTGCCCTACTGTATGTTATCATCGGTCTGTTGGGGTGCTGATGTCCTATAATCGGATCACCCAACACTAGAGGCCAATTTCTCCTGATGATATTTCTGATACTGCTCTCTTGTTTGTTGTATCTAAGAACAAATCTGAAAGTTTTTAAATCCTGTTCTCTCGATTCATCTATCTTGGTTTGTTTATTAGGTGCTGAGGATGAGCGCTTCCAGCATGGAGCACCGCATTCCCAGCTGTAGGTTTGCGATGGAGTCTCGTTTCGAGCTTCCCATTCTTAATAAAAACCTGTACATCTAGGAAGTTGATACTTTCCCTACTAATAGATGCTGTGAATTGGAGGTTCAGTTGATTAATATTAAGCCTTTCAATGAACTCCTCTGCCTCAACCATTGTTCCTTGCCAGACCAGGAAGAGGTCATCAATAAACCTCCACCACACCTTTATATTATTTGTAACATACTGTGTATGATCTTGTAGCAGAACCAGCTCCTCCCACCACCCCATATGGAGGCAGGCATAACTGGGGGAGAAGCTGGCCCCCATTGCAACGCCTCTCAGTTGTTGATAGAGGGCGTTTTGGAACATAAAAATGTTATTACGCAAACAGAACTCAACCATATCAGATAGCATAGCATTGTGTTTCATACCGTCTATTCCTCTTCGTGCTAAGAAATATTGTAAAGCTTTTAGTCCGTCTGGATGTTTTATAGATGTATATAATGACGTCACATCCAGGGAAATTAATAGAAAGTCATCATTCCAAGCAAAATTCAACATTTTTGATACAAAATCACCTGTATCCCTGATGTACGAAGCCAATTGTTGGACATGTTCCTGCAGATAAAAGTCTACATATTTAGATGTATATTCCAGTAGGCTTTTGCGGGCCGAGATGATTGGTCTACCCGGTGGTTTTTGAGGATTTTTGTGTATTTTAGGTATAAAGTACATTATCGGTGTAACGGGATTGTCATTTTTTAGAAATTTATATTCATCTGATGATAACAAACCCGCATTTATCCAGGCTATCAGCTTGATTTTGTACTCATTATACACATTCCTCAGTATTAGTTGATCACTGCGACAGTAACAGTCAGTGTCTTTTAATTGACTCATGGCTTCCTTGACATACTCATTTTTGCTCCAAAGGACTAAATTTCCCCCTTTATCAGCATTACGAATTACTATTTCCTTGTTGTTTTTAAGTTTGGCCATGAGCAACTGATATTGTATCTCTCGTTTGTTTGTCTTTCGTTTGGAGGTATTGGAAATCTTGTGATTAAGGTGTTTTATACTTGATATGACCTGTTCATGGAAAATATCAATTATATCCTTTAACATAATAGGATTAAAAGTAGAACATGGTTTGAATGGTGTCGCTTTAATTTGGGTTCTGGCTTCACTTCTTGCATCTTGAGAATCCTCAATATTTGGACTTCCAGTTCTATTCTCATCTGCAAGGTCCTGCATGACACCTAATAGTGTTAAGTCCGAGGTACTCAGATTGAATTGAGAGAGGTTGTCTGTGTGTTGTATTTCTTCCACGATGGCTACTGTATCCATTTTCATTTTGTTTTGTGACTGGAAGTATTTTTTTAATTTCAGTTTGCGCACAATTTTATATACATCCATTCTCGTAGCCGCATAATCAAACGAACTTTCAGGGCAATAGGATAGCCCTAAGGTTAGCAGCTGTTGTTCGGCTTTGTTTAAAACGACATCGGTTAGATTTATAACTGTCTGATTACTGGATTGTGTACTTTGACTCAATGTTTCCAGTTTCTCCTCGGTTGCCGTTTCTGTTGTTTTCTGTTGTTTAATTCTTCTCTGTCTTGCCCGCCGTCTTTCCCTGCGCTTTGCAGATCTGGTCTTTGTTGTTTGCCCACTTGCTTTCTTGGACGCAAAGATTGCATCCGTTCGAGGCATAAAAAATCCTCCTCATCTACCAGTGAGATTTGTGCTTGTATCAGCCTCATTGTTTGTTTGCGGCTTTCTGCTTCTGACTCGCTCTCCAAAGCAGAACTGAGTTCGGAATTGGATGTAACTTCCAGTCTTGATCTTTCATCCTTACGGTTTTGTTTAGCTGTCTGATCTCCGCCATATTTGGATACTTTAA
This sequence comes from Calotriton arnoldi, assembly GCA_963921515.1. Classification (NCBI taxonomy): domain Eukaryota; kingdom Metazoa; phylum Chordata; class Amphibia; order Caudata; family Salamandridae; genus Calotriton; species Calotriton arnoldi. Next base: position 2,368,007 of record CAWUFW010000181.1, read on the forward strand.
GTGCATCATATTTTTTTGCGAAGGTGATGGACAATACAGAGGCAAACAGCCTTTACCACGCAGGTAAGTATCTGTACCTTTACCACGCAGTACTTTACCACACAGGTAAGTAGTTTAAAAAAATTTAATAACATACTTTTTATGTTGCTTAAAAAAGTGGTTTAGGTGTGGGTAGAGGTAAAGGGAGGCAAGTGTAATTTTAGGGGTGGTTAAAGGGAGGTAAGGGTGATTTTAGGGTTCAGGAGTGGGTAGAGGTAAATGGAGGCAAGGGTTATTTTAGGGTATAGGGATGGGACGAGGTAAAGGGGGTAAGGGTCATGTTAGGGTGTAGAGGTGTGTATATATATATATATATATATACATATATATATATATATATATATATATTTTATAAATACACATTGGTCTCAAAAAGAAAATGGCAGGTTTTCGCCCAACAGACTAGACACCTCATTAAATAGTAGACACAGACTTATTCATTTTAACATTTTACATGGATTATATTATGCACTAACGCTAAAGAGGTATTATCCTCCCTTGCATGGCCGCCCACAGAAGGATGCTCATTTTTTCCATCTAGGGTGGCGGTGTCTTCCAGTCACAATGTTTTGAGGAATGGTCTTCAGCACAGAAGCCATAATTGTGGGAGTCAAATTTGAAAATCGATACTTTGTCACTATTGTGTGATGTGGCTAAGCTTTCTTCAAAGCAGTATGGAGCCATGTCTGTGCTGCTGACTGAGAGGAGAGAAACAGTATCATGGTACCAAGAGCCCGCTGCCGCGCATTATGCATGGATACAGGAGTTCTCGTATCAAATCGATGCTTCTCAACTGCAGATCAGCAGTGAAGCACGCAGCAGATATCTCCGAACTCATCTTATCACAAGAATTAGACCTCCTGATTCTTACGGAAACATGGCTCAATGACTCTTCCTCCCCAATACTTGACATTTTAATTCCTCCTGGCTATGACATTGTCAGATGTGATAGGGCTATTAAAACTGGGGGGGTATTGCCTGCATCCATCGGTCCAGCCTCGTTTTGAAGCAGACTCATAAGGACTCGATGTCCTCCTGTGAGCTACTTGTCGCTGAAATTTGGAACAAGGGCAAGATTGTCTGTGTGCTTCACTCGATCTACCATCCTCCTGGGGACAACAACTTACTCTTCGTAGAACAATTAATGGAATCCATCGCTGCCAGCTCAGCCCTCCATCCTAATCACATCTTCCTCTGTGACTTCAACCTTCACTGGAATGACTCTAATGATCCAGTAGTCTGCTCTCTTAAGACTTTCCTCTCCGACCTCAACTATATACAGGCCTGCAACGGTCCTACCCACTGCATGGGCGCTTCCCTTGACCTCATCATAGCTAGAGAGCACATTATTCAGCTAGATGACATAGTACCATGTGATTGGTCGGATCATCTCCAAATCTCCTTTCGCATTCAGGAGAAGGTATTGCTTAGACAAGGGCAACCACTCAAAAACAAGCAATTGTCTCGTAATCTGAGAGATATTAACATCTCTAACCTTTCCATCTTGAGCAAGAATCTACTTGAACCTCCAACTACCATGAATAATTTGGAAGAGTTGACGGATCATTACTTCAACACAATGTCTAATATTCTCGACTCTGCAGCCCCAAAGCTACTTAAAAGGATTCCCTGCAAACAATCCAAACCTTGGTTCAATGGTACCCTTAATGACGAACGTCGCAAGCTGAGGCTCTCTGAGAGACGTTGGAGAAATGCCCCCTCCACTTCTAGCCTCGAACAGTTAAGAAAGATGAGAAGCTCTTACAACAAACTCATTCGCATCGCTAAATCAGAACATTTCAGAGATCTGCTTGACAGCACTAAAAACCGTCCCAGGAAAACTGTTTGATATCATCAAACAACAGGCTAATCCTATTTCAGCAATCAAAATCGATGGACCCAGTGAGGAGGACTTCTCAGAGCACTTCGCTGAAAAGTCTAGAAGTATTGAGCGGGAACTGCAACGGGCCGCTGAGAATTTGTTGTCTATGAGTTCCGAGGGTTTGCCTGGTCACACGGCAGTACACACCCAAAAACAATGCCTGTACACACCCAAAAACAATGCCTGCTGGAATACCTTCCGACCTCCAGACTTGGAGGGGCTGTCACTTTCCCTGCCTTCTCTGAAACCTTCCAACCATTTCAAGGACCCACTCCCCGCCAAGCTGCTCAAAGACCTCAACTTGGCAGTTCTGCCTCTCTGGTCCAGGATCATCCAACAATCTCTCTTACAGGGGAGGATTCCCGACTGCCTTAAAATGGGGCAAGTCACACCCATCCCCAAGAAGCCCAATGCAGACCTAACTGATCCCAGTAACTTCCGGCCGATCACCAACATCATGTCCTTAGCGAAATTGCTCGAGAAATGTGTTCACACACAGCTTTGCGACCACATTGAGAAATTTCAGCTCCTAGACCAACATCAATCAGGCTTTAGATCAGGTCATAGCACAGAAACAGCGCTAACTCACATTGTCGATGACGCATTGAGAGCTCTGGACCAAGATACACCCTGCCTTCTAATCCTTCTGGACTTGTCCTCTGCTTTTGACACTATCAAACATGATAACTTGATTAACCTTCTTCAATACAGGATGGGGCTATCGGGCCCTGTCCTAAATTGGTTCTCCTCTTTCCTGCATAACCGAACACAAAGAATCAAAGTCAACCAATCTTTGGCGGCCAGCACTTCAGTCTCTATTGGGGTGCCTCAAGGTTCTGCACTTTCGCCCACGCTCTTCAACCTATGCATGGAACCTCTAACTGCCATTCTAAATGACTCAAACATTCAGTACCACATGTACGCGGATGACACTCAACTGTATTTGAAGATCTCCTCTCCAGATGACATTAAAACTCTTAATGGAGCGCTTCAAAAAACTCAACAATGGCTAACACATAACCACCTATTACTTAACTCTCTCAAAACTGAATTTCTCCTGATTTCCCCACGCAATCACGAGGCTCCCACGCAAAACTGGATCAAAAAATCTCAGCACTCAACTGCACCCCGCATTTGGTGGACTCCGCCTGCTCTTTAGGGGTCACCCTAGACAAATTTCTAAACATGCAAGGTCACATCAGTGCAACCATTAACAGTGCCAACCATCAGCTCAACACTCTTAGGAAAATCAAACCGTTCCTACCTCCCGAAGACATGCAATCAGCAGTCCAATCCTTAGTTATATCACGAGTAGAATATGGATTGGTGACCCTAGCTGGTCTTCCTAAATCTAGGTTAGCGCCGCTAAGAGCTACTCTGAACGCCTCTGTCAGACTAATCACAGGTTCAAGAAAGCATGATCATATCACACCTGACTTAATCCAGCTTAACTGGCTCCCCATTGAAGCTAGGATCCGCTTCAAGATAGCCTGCCTGACACATAAAGCTATACATTTCAATAGCCCCATTTACCTGGCAAAAAAACTTGAGCTCTCCGGATCCAAAAGAAACTTAAGAAGCTCCAATACCCTACTACTGAAACCACCGAAATTCAATAAAAAAAGAACTTACAATCGTACCTTCTCAGGGCTGGCTCCAAGAATTTGGAATGCCCTACCAACAGAGATCAGAGCCAACCCTTCGACTGCCTCATTCAAAAAACAGGTCAAATGGCTAATATTGGAAGAACTGCATCAACAATAGCCTCCATGTCGTTTGCTAGTCAATTACCATGCACTCTCGACAAGCATTTTTACTTTGTTGTGTTGAAATGTATGCTTGACAATTTACTTTCACTTTATGTTTGTAACTCGTGCTTGACAATCATTTTTACGTGGGGTTTAAAACGTATCTCATCTGTCTTTAAAGTAAGGCGATGATGAAACTGTTCGGCCTCATCTGGGTGGGCTGTTTACTGTTTGTTCATTTTCTACCTACTCTTCCCCTAGCGTCCTCATTTATTTTATGCCTCAGGTTCCTCTCATGTTGCCTTATGGGGTGTGCTTGTGTGTTTTATTGTATGCTTAACAATTTACTTTCACTTTATGTTTGAAACTTGTGCTTGACAATCATTTCTACTGGGGGTTTAAAACTTATTTTGTTTGTCTTTGAAGTAAGTCAATGATGAAACTGCTCGGCCTCATCTAGGTGGGCTGTTACCTGTTTGCTACCTACTCTTCCCCCAGCACCCTCATTTACTTTTTGCTTCCGGTTCCTCTCATGTTTCCTTTTTTTGTAAGTGTTTTTATATTGTCTCTGTACGTATACGTCAGCTTTCCTCTTTGTACAGTGCTCTGATACCCGGTTGGGTCTTGTTCGCGCTTTATAAAACTTTTCAAATAAATAATTGTACTCCAATGCTGGTTGGACGTTTGTTCTCTTCTAATTCTATAAACCAGTAGGCAAGTGCGCCCCTACTGGCTGTTGAGTGTAATGTTTCATGTGAAACTTCAGCCGCATGGTCCTAAGTGCTTCATCGCAAAGTCTTAGGCATAGGCGCTGGAAGAAGGGGTGCTGGGGATGCTGCAGCCTCCACAAAATAACCATGGCAGAATTATGAAGCTGAATGGGCAATAATTATGCCTTTTTTTATCTGTTTGCATTCGCAGTGCTTCAAAGACTGAGGTCAAATGTCGGGCAAAATCTTTCTAGCAAATGGCTGTTTATTCTTTTAACATGGAGATTGGTGTTCACAATCTCTGACTGCAAATGGAGATGATTTTGTAAAGTTAACTATGTGGCACTCTTGCAGGGGTACAGGGAGTGAGAAACCAAAGAATGTAGGAAGTGACTTTTTTCTAACTCAAAATAAAATGTAAATCTCTTTAAATGCACTGTAAAAAATGTTCAATCAATCAGGGAATTTTAAAACGTGCTACTCACCCGTGAGGGTCTCAAGGCGCGGGGGGGGGGGCTGCTCCGGTCAGTCGAATGTTTCAGAATGTATCCACAGTTCAAAAAGCACACAGGAGGCATGATTATTTTTTGTCATTCTGAAGTATGATGAAAGCCAAGATTTTAATAGGGTCAAAACAAATCTAGTCATGCTTATTCTGAAACCCTATTTCAACACAATATCGTTTGTGCGCTTTTTATCCATAGTTTCGGGGACAGTTGTTAACTTGGCACCAAAAGCAGCTCTACTGGGTATTTGGAATGAAAAGGCACCACATACTGCATGGTCGTTTATGATGTCTTCTTAACGATTGCTAGACGTTATATCGATAGTCTTCAAGCGTAGTTAACCACCCACTATACCAGCTTAAGCGGGGGTGATAGAGGAGCAGATTACATTGTTTTACGGCCCTTCTTAACTTTTATCTCGGGCTTGCAGGTCATCACAAGTAAGATGAAACTAATAAACTCCGCAAGAATAAACTACAATAACACAGCTGCTGGGTGGGGACCAAAAGAAAACCTAAATGTAGTCTAAAACTATGCGCGAGAGAAAGATTTGTTTTTAAATGACACAGAAAAAGGTGAGGTAGAGGCAAATGGAGTGAGACAGCATAAAGGAAAAAAATTAAAATACAAATAAAGGAAGGAAAGAAAGCACAAAAGAACACGGAAAATAAGGAAAAAGATATAAAAGAAGAAAAAGGAAGGAAAAAGGAAGAAAAGAAAGAAGGATGGAAAAAAGAAAAGGCAGGGACAACAAAATAAGAAAAATTGAAGGAGAGGAAGAAGGAAAGCAGAAAAATATATTGAAATATCAAAGAAGAAATAAATGTAAGATGAAAGAAGGGGTGACTGAAGGAAATAAAATAAAAAAGAAATAACGAATGGAAGGAATATAATATAAAAAGAGATGCACAGGAACGACATGAGCTTGAAAAGAATAAAAGGATATGAAAAAGGATAGAAAGCTAGGAAAAGGTCTGTTGGAATGAGAGAAGAAAAGATGGATGGAAAAAAAGATGGAAAGACCATGAAATATTCATGTCACCCCTACCATGGCTTGTAAAGAAACATATTGCCTAGTACTGTGGGCAGATGTCAACTAGAAGCAGAATTCATCAACAACCATCGAACAGTGTATCCATTATTCAATGCAATATCGTGCCTGCTACATGTGTTTCAAAAATGCTTTTATCAGATTAACGGCCTGATTTAGAGTTCAGAGTATGGGTTACTCAGTCAAAAACATGACGGATATCCTGTACGCCGAATCACAAGTGCATAATATTCCCTTAATGTTGCATAGATCTTTTTATAAGTTCTTGTTACAATGTGCCTCGTGGTGGGTATTTTTTTTCAATGTAGGCTCACGTGTAGGCTCAAGGGTCAAGTAGTGACAATTCAAACAGGGAGATTGATCTGAATGTGTAGTTTATATATGTACAAGTACTTCATATATGTTACATTATCCAGCGTTCTACTGCTACTGGTGTTGTGTAGTAGCACTCTAACTGAGAGTATTTGTACCATGATCTATGTGGGGAGACCTCTCCTGATGTGGTCTAGTTGTGTTGTCACTGCTGGTGGGAGTGCCAATGTTTAAAGAGATGCATGGCGGCAATAAGCACGCTTCATCCATGATTTATTCAACATCCTCAAAGCAAGTGTAGTTCCATGGTTGACACATTTTCCAGCTCCTCATTCGTGTTAATGCGACCTGAGAGAGTAAGCTTATGCCATGTTTACGGGTGTAGAAGATAATCAGTGTTGGCAATGACTTTGTGAAATCCATATTCACCACAACCCACCTCAGCAGAAGGTATGTGTGGTTCACAACCTATGGAGAGGATGCCACCTCAGAAAATGTACAAACACTACGAGACACTTTAGTAAGGGGTCTGTAGAGTTCATCCAGATATGGTGCAAGCATAGTCCCAGGAAATGTACAGACATCTAAGTGGAGTGTCTGTGAAGTTCAACCAGATATGGCTAGAGCGCTTCCCCAGGAAATGGACAGACACCTCAGGAAAGGGTCTGTAGAATTCAATCATCTATGGTGAGATCGCAACCCAAGGAAATCTACAGACACAAGACAAATATGTGGTCGGTTTGTGGTGTTTAACCAGATATGGTGAGTGTGCCACCCAAGGAAATTTACTGACACCACAGACACCTCAGTGGAGGGTCTGTGGTGTTTAACCATATATGGTGAGAACACCGCCCTAGAAATTATACAGGCACTCAGTAGAGGATCTTTGGAGTTCCACCAGCTACTGTGAAAACACAAACCAAGAAATTCTACTGACACCACAGACACATCAGAGGGAAGTTATGTGGAGTTAATCCAGATAGGGTGTGAGTGCCACCTCTGGAAATGTACAGACACCTTAGTGGTGGGTCTGTGGAGTTCAACCAGATGCTCTGAATGTGCCACACCAGGAAATGTACAGACCTCACAAAAACCTCAGTAGAGAATGTATGGAGTCCAGCCAGATATGATGAGTGTGCAACCCAAGGAAATCTAAAGACCCAAGCCACCTCTGTAGAGGGTACATGGAGGTCACCCAGAAGCAGTGAAGTTGCAATACATATGTGTGAGAGAATCGGTAGTGCTGCAGAAGGAAAATAGTTATCAAGAGTGCCAGACAGGAACAAGTTGAAAAGGACATGGTTAAGAAGGGGTGAAACATACAGGAGTTCTGGCCCTAGTCTCGTTTTGGGCACTAAGAGGCCCAAAAAAGTAATAAACACAATTCTTGTCAAAGTGAACCCTCAAACTTACTAAATTAACTTGAACCCTACCCCCAGGTAGGTATGGCACAGAGCAGACATGCTTAACTTAGGGCCATGTGTAAAGTATTTATGCGGTACCAAAGCAGTCATAAAGTCAAAATGCCAAACAAGAAAAATCCCTAGCCGAAATTAGAAACAGAGTAAAATGTAATTGTTAGAACTGGGGGTCTCTAGTTGGCAGAGGTAGGTACCTTTGTCCAAATAAGGACCCTTGCTTCTAGTCAGGGTAAGGGGGTACACTCCTGAAATAACCCCTGCTCACCCTCTTGGTAGCTTGGCACGAGCAGACAGGCTTAGTTCAGAGGCAGTGTGTAAAGCATTTGTGAACACATACAGTAACCCAGTGACAACACTACAAATGGACACCACACAGGTTGTATTATAAAAATAAGTATCTTTTATATAGATTTACCACAAGACCATAAACGACAAAAATAATCCACAATACTGTACTTTAAAGATGGTAGAATTAGCTTGAGTCTCTTTAAATGAAAATGCGACACTTTGAGTTCAATGTACCTTAAGATGCGTAACGCAGGGCAACGAAAAGTGTTGCAGGGAAGGTGATGCGGTAGTCCCTTACACGCAAGAACGGTGATGCGTTGAAGATCTGGTGCAAAAGAAACAAAGTGACGTCTTCTTGAGGTTGCGACAACGAAGAGGTGATGTGTGCATGCCCGACGGCCGTGCGGCGATTTCGATGAGTCTTTGGAGCCGCGACAGGCCCTGCGACACGCTTCCCCGGCGATGCGACGGCGTCTGATGCGAGGTCGACGATCTTCTCCTGGGATGCGGGGCGACCCTCGTGTTGCGATGCATCGGTGTCTGATGCGAAGTCGATGCTCTGCCCCGGGGATGCGACGGCGTCTGATGCGACGGCGACACTCTTCTCCGGTGCTGCGAGGCGCTTCGAAGGATGCGGCGCGCTTCTTCGGGGATGCGCCGGTGTCTGATGCGACGTCGACTCTCTTCTCTGGCGATGCGAGACTCAGCGGCTGCGGCGACACGCTTCTTCGTGTTGAGTCCCGCTTCCAGCTCCCAGAGACACGCAAGTGTGTCAGAAGGTCCAAATTCCCAGCAAGGGAATACAGGGGGAGCTGGTGGGTGAAGTCTGTTGTCCCTGAGACTTCAGCAGGAGGCAAGCTCTAAAATCAAGCCCTTGGAGATCCTTCACAAATTGATGAAAGTACACACACAGTTCCCTTCTCCTTTCTTTGGCAGTCAGGCAACCACTGCAGGCAGATCCCTCTAGCTTAAGGATAGTCTTCTCCTCAGTTTCTTCTTGGTGCCGCTCCTCAGCAAAGGTTTCTTCTTGTTTCCCAAAAGTGATCTAATTTCCTAGGGGTCTGGGTCCCCTTTTATACACCTTTTCTCTTTGTTCTCTGAAGGCAGAGAGGCCTTTGCCTAGTCCAAAACCAGTTCTGGTCAGTCCTGGAGCACTTTGTTTACAGGACTCCTTCTTTCCTTTCAGAATGTGGGGCAGAGTGCTCAGCTGCCCGGCAGGAGGTGGAGCCAGCATTGTGGAAGGCAGGCACAGCCCTATTCAGACCCAGGTGCAACTCCTCCCTCCACTCTGGATGCAGATCTCTCTATTCAGCCCTGTGCTGACTCACCCTGTCTCCTGGAGTCCCCCAGCCCCTGTCACTCACAAACCCAGACAAGGAATACACAACCTAGCAGAGGCAGGCTTGGAAGGTTAGGCAAGAAAATACCTACTTTCTAAAAGTGGTATTTTCAAACACAGAATGTTAAAACCAACTTCACTAAAAGATGTATTTTATCATCCTGAGTTCAGGCATACTAAATTCGTTTTTCTACCATGTTCCCTGGGTCAGTTAGGATTATAAGCTGTAATAATCAAACTGCCCATTCTGGCCTATGGGGAGCAGGTAGCCTTGCAATAGTTAAAAACGAAAATGGCTGTAATTCACTATTAGGACATGCCACACACACCAGGGCATGTCCTACCTTATACTTACAATGCACCCTGCCCTAGGGCCTACCATAGGGGTGTCTGATATGAAGAAAAGGGAAGGTTTAGGGACTGGTAAGTGGGTGTACTCACCAAGTCGACATGGCAGCCCTAGGCTGCACACAGGCTCTGCAATGGCAGGCCTGAGACACATTTTACAAGCTGCTTCTGTGGGTGGCACAACCAGTGCTGCAAGCCCACCAGCAGCATTGGATTTACCAGCCCTGGGCACACTCAGTGCACTGTACTAGGGGCTGACAAGTAAACCAATCATCCAATCATGGAGTCACTAATACATACATCAATTTACAATAGGGAGCACTTGCACTGTGGCACTGAATAGCAGTGGCACAGTGCCCAAAGCATCTAAACCAGCAAAAACAGATCAATAACATTGGAGGCATCATCAAAAAATGGAAGGGAGACCCACGCCAAGGATGCCAGGTCTAACAGTAATAAACATAATAAAACCAAAATGACAATTCATTAAGGGGAACCAGATATTAATTTTTAAAGTTTTACGTGAAAATAGCCCCAAAAAGTGGTAGGCACACATGATGGTCAATGGTCGTGGTAGACTGGGACCTAGGCACAATTTCAGACTGACTGCGATACACCAACCTGGTTCGCCCTTGTCAAAGATTTTACCTTCTGAATTAGTCTTTTAAGTCTTAATCGATTGTAGTTCCAGTTTGCCTTACTGCAAAAAGGCCCAAAATGTGTAGAGGCATTTTTAAGATGGTGAACGTCTTAACACTAAACTTGGGGTCTGAGGGCTGAGGTGTTTGTGGATAATGTCCTGTGGTAATCCTAGTGCCCTCCCAAAACTAACTCTAAACTCCAGTTTGAGGCAGGCACTGTACCCACAACAAACCCAGCGACAGACATCTGGCCGGGCAAAAGCAGTGTCCTTAAGCAACCAGACGGGATCCATAAGAACTGTCTTGGCATCCTGCTTTCCCTTTCAAGTGTGGCCCAAGTGTGACATGTGGCTTAACAGACCTGTCAGGCAGGAGTTGATTCTGTGCTAGGACAAGGAGGTCCACAGATCCCCATCCTGCATATTCTATGGAATTCAGAGGAGTCATCTCAGCCCATTTAGGTCAGCCTATTGTTTGCTCTTAGGAGACATTTCGCATCGTTTTCACACCTATTCAAGGCTGAGCACAGACTCGGTTCTGGCAGAGGCTTATGCTAATTAGCATTCTGGCAGTTCAGGTAGGTAAAGGGTAGCTTTCTAAAAGTTACTTTTCCTTAATATTTATTAAATAAATAACTTCACCACTTTTAAATATTTTTTAAATGCACCCTACCTTATGTCCTACATAGCCTTTAAAGAGGTGCATTGCTAATATATATTTTTTAAAGGCAGGTTTTTACCTGTGAAAAGGGTGATTTTAACCGGTTGTACTGCAGATTTAAACTGCAGCAGTAGGCCTGAAGCCATGTTTTCCTTGTCACACTAGTGGCTGGTGCAATAAGTGCTATAGCTCACAGGTGACCTTTAACTTCCAGGCCCTTGGTTCACTTTTGAAACCCTATGCTTGTGACGTGCAATCAAGTTAAATATACCAATTTGGAACTGGCCAACTCAAACATGTTTAAAGGGGGAGCACAGGCATTTTACTACTGGTTAGCAGAAGTAAAGTGCACAGAGGTCTAAAGCAAGAAACAAACAAAACAAGGAGTCCAGCAAAGATGAAAAATAAGGGGTACCATGCACAAAAGGTGTATTTGCTACAATTCATAGCTGTGGGGAAAAAAGAAACAATACTTGCACATTTATCTCTAAATTTGTGGTAATGTTGTGCTAACTGGCTGTGGTAATATTACTGAATTGTGGTACAGCAGCAAAACATCTACCATTCTATAAATGACTCCGTTAATGGGGTAGTGCTCACTTCTCTCAAAGGCAATGCAGCACAGCTCCACTCCACATAAACAGGAGACTGTAGTCGTAAAATAGCTTTGACTGATGCTCTAAAAAGGCTCTTCTAACTCTTTAAAGACGTACATTTTTCTGTATTTCTTGAGCCACTGAGGGCTTTATAATGATGTCCCTGATATCAGCTGGTAAGTCCTCCCCAGAGGCCCCTATACCAGGGGCATTGATTGAGGGGAGGTTGGTGGTGAAAGAAATAACATGGATCCTAAGTGGGACGCTCTGGGTGGCCTGCCCTTAGAAAGGAGGAATTACCGGGGAAATATGCAAGTTGATTCCCAATTCTTTTTTTTTTTTTATCTTTTTTATTGTTTTAATTAAAGGAACAACATACAAACACACCATTAAACAGGTACATTGCGGTGCTGTAATCAACGTTTCCAGACAATCATGATAAGATAATACAATCAAGATAAGAAAATATCACAGGGTTGGTGTTGGAATCTTCTGTTTCGTAGTTTCCCTTATGTTCACACATCAAACCTCTATGTTGGCACACAGTGCTGAGGGGGAATCGGTGAAAGGGGTACAGAGGAAGTCTCTGCTTTCATTCCATGAGCCCCAGATTCTCGTCCATTTATGCGGGCAACCCCAACTCTCATAAATTACTCTCTCTGCCTGCATACACCAATCCATATCGGATTCCCAGTCAGTATGTCGTAGTGAAACTCCTCCCCTCCATGTTCTGGCTATATTGCGTTTCACGACCATACAGCCCAGAGAGACCCACAACCTCCCCGCCCGGGACAAATCCGTGGCCTCCCAGATGTTCAAAAGACATAGTCGAGGGGAGACATCGATAGGCACCTTACTTACTCGGGACATTTCTGATATAATCTTCTCCCAGTACTCCTGTAGGATCGGGCACTCCCACCACTGATGCATGTAAGTACCAACGTGACCGCATCCCCGAGGGCAAGTCGGGGACTCTAGAAGCCCCATCTTGACCAGCGCCGAGCTAGTATAGTAAACTCTGTGGAGTAATTTGAGTTGTATAAGTTTAAAGCGAGAGCGGATTGCCACCTCGCGCGGGGAGGCGAGGGCCTCCCGCCAATAGTCATTGTCTATATCTCCTATGTCAGCCGCCCATTTTAAGCGTGTTTTCTCCTGTGTAGCTGGCGTGTTATTCAGGATTTTACGAGAGGTTAATGAGATAGCCTTCTCCTGGAGGTAGTCGTCCAATAGTCTCTCTTATAGGGGCGTAGAGACTGGCAAATCTGTCCCTTTGGGGATAGCTCTGCGAAGAGCGTTGCGGGCCTGGAGATAGCGAAAGGTCTCCCCCTCCTGTAGCTGGTAATCTCTCTGCAAGTCAGTAAATGGAGTCACCCCACCTCCTTCCACATATCGCCGACCTTCGAGAGGCCGATCAGGTCCCATTTATCAAACCCTGGTGATTCCCAATTCTTGCCATTATTTCACCCTTAGGCGCCCTCTGGTTTCAGAAGGCAGAGTCCCGAGTAAGTGTTATGGGGTAGTAAGGAGTTTATAAGGTCCAGGAAAAGAAAGCATTAGGAGTTAGTAAGGGGTATTTAGGGTTCAGGGACAGGTAGTGTTAAGGGGTAATAAGGCATTTTAGGTTTCAGGGACGGTTACCATTAAATGTAGCAATGGGGTTTTAGGGTGCAAGGAAGGGTAGGGATATGGAAGTTTTAGGAGTTTAGGTTTCAGGGATGGGTGCCATCAAGGAATAGTAAGGGTTTGTAGGGTTCATAGAAGGGTAGCGTTAAGGAGTACTAAGGGTTTTTTCGGGTTCAGGGAAGGGTAGCAGTAAGGAATTTTTTGGTTCAGGGATGGTACTGTTTAAGGGTACTAAGTGTTTTTAGGGTTCACAAACGGCTAGTGCTAAGGGCCAGTAAGGGTTTTTTACAGTCCAGGGATGGGTAGGAAGGATTTTTAGGGTTTAGAGATGAGTAGCATTAAGGGGTAGTAAGAGGCTTTTAACATAAGGGATGGGGTTGTAAGAAGTTTATAGGATTCAGTGATGGGTAGTGTTAAAAATTGCTAAGGGCTTTGTAGGGGTCAGGAAATTATAGCATTATGGGGTTTGTAGCATTCAGGGAAGGGAAGCATTAGGGACAGTGAGGGGGTTTTAGAGTTCAGGGAAGGGTACTGCTGAGGGGCAGTATGGAGTTTTTAGAGTTCAGGGAAGGGTAGTAGTAAAGCGCTTTTGGGGTTCAAGGATGGGTAACGTAAAGGGGTAGTAAGGTTTTCTATTTCAGGGAAGGTCAGCATTAAGGGGCAGTATGGAGTTTTATGATTCAGGGAAGGGTTGTCTTAAGGAGTATTTAGAATTTAGGGATGGTAGCGTTAAGGGGTAATAAAGGGTATAATTGGCACAGGGTAATGGTAGCATCGGGTAATAAATGTTTTTTAGGGCTCAGGGAAGGGTAGCGTAAAGAGTAGTACGGTTTTTAGGGTTAAAGGAAGGTAGCTTTAAGGGGAAGTAAGTGATTCTTAAGATGAAGGGGTGGTGTAGGAGGCTGGTTTAGTATATGGATAACAAAAAACAAATGTTCCTTGAGGAATCATTTAGCTATAACTTAATATTTCTAATCGTCACCTATGTGAACAAAATAATGGACAATCAGGGAAATTCACATATATTCAGGGAAATTCACATATAATGATGCTTTTTATAAATGATTCAATCAGTTTTATCAATTTTTTTTAAATTTTATCAAATTTTTTTTATATACATTTATTATTTCATATACAGCAACAGATTTGCTACTGACTCAGTATATACAAAATACACAGTAGTGACCAACACCTTTTGTTTTTAAACAAACGTATGGATGGTGCATCAAATCACCCATACATTACAGCTTAGTTCGTTATTTGCATTAATTTCATTGTGCATTGAACACACATAATTGAAAACAAATCGGTGTAGTAGCGTCGACGTTTCGGTCTCATTAACGGTCTAGATGATCCACGAGACCATCTTCAGGACGATAATGTTGCACCATAAATCTAATACAATGAAAACATCCCAAAATCAATATAAGGAAAAACCCTGAGTTCAAAAATATGTATCGTCTGCTCATTACTTAATTTGAAAAGAATTCCGAATCACCCTACGTGCATCAAAATGCCACAAGTGCCAAACTAAAAATCACATCAAACCACCAATGTTTGAATGTGTACACAAATAAAAATAAAAACCACTAATAAACCGAACTACCAATGAAATAGTAGTGCCCAAGCCCGTGCAACACATGATCTTACTTGGTAAAAGCCAGATGTCTCTCAGTGATTCATGAGCCTAGAATCAACATCAAATTCGTAAAAAGACGAACCATAACAGAACAGAAACCAAACTAATCATAGACAGGGACCTCCTCTTACCTTTAAACTGCACAGTCTCCAAATCTAAAAACCAAAAGACATATCCATATAATGTCTTAAACACAGTTATATTAGCACACATGATATAGCATGTTTGGGAATATAGTACTTACAAAGTGGCCGCACGTGTGAATCCGCGACTATGGTCTGAAATAAAATTTAGAAACTACCCTTAGTGAAGACTCTCGGAACCTTTATGAAACAAACAAACAAACCACGGCGTTTTGAACGCTGACTTACTTATTCAAACATATTAAAGATCCGAAATTAATCCGTTCTCCACCAGACTAGCAGACCGAGTGCGGACGCCGAGTCTCAGATGACCTATAACCTCTACTCCGTATCACGTCCAAAACGTCACAACGCATCCGCCATATTGGAAGTACTAGAAACGTCCTCTCGGTTCCAAAATTGATTATACCATGAATAGGTCAAAACACAACCTCTACGATGTTTCAAAGTTAAACGTTTCACTCATCTCAAGTGTACTGAAACACGAATAACTAAAGACTATATACAAATTCAAACCTATGACAAATTTGGACCGAAAAACAATAGAACCGGAAAACACAGGACACAACAAATATCAATGTCCACATTGTCAACACTAAAATAAATCACAAATCCAAAGTCCAGAACCAGAAATCGGAACCTTAACAGCCATCTTAGATTTAATAAATCCACTCAATCTTGATAAAGAGTTCCGGTTGAATTAAACTAAATTTAATTTGAACCAATGCATCGAGATGGAACAGGCATCCAATATCAAATTATGCATTTCAAATTCCAAGAATAAAAAGTGAATTATGCATTTCGAATACCAAGGATAAAAAGTGAACTACATATGACAAGATAGAAGTCAATAACTGTGTTATCCAACCTTATTGTCATATAAGTCTAGGACATGAGGTCAGGTAGAATCACAATATATCCATATTCATATGGAATCTCATATAAAATAAAACACCAAGTTCAGATTGTATTTTGAGAGATACCAAGTTCAGATTGTATATTAAGAGATACTACTCCTCAACCAGGCCACTACAGAGTTGCCAACGTGTGCCATTCAACAAAAGAATTTAATCCCTTTTCCACAGTTTTGGCTAATCAGATCCATCTGTTCTCCTTAAGCGTGAGCAGACGATCGACATTCTGCCGTCTTTTTGAACTCTTAACAATCTCCAGAACAAACCATTTCATATCAGAAGGGGTATGTGATTTGTTCAAATAATGTTCAACCAATGGTGCAGTTGTAATTTTACAGCGAATGCGCGACTGATGCTGCATAATACGTTTCTTCACTTCTTGTCTTGTTTTTCCAATATAAAATAAGGAACACGGGCATTGTATGCAGTAGATGACATTCTTAGACAGACAGTTGGAATGGTGTCGTAAAATCCATTGTTTTTCGTTTATGGTACAAGATTTTACCACCAATGTGGTTGCACATGCTACACAATGTCCACATGGATAGTGTCCTGTTACTGGCATCAGACCCCACAGATTATGTAAAGTTACAGGAGCAGGTTCAGTATATGCTTTTACTAAATGGTCCCTTAAATTTCTGGCCCTTTTAAAAGTGAACCGGGGTTGTTTAAATTGCGGTTCGACTTTCTGTATCAGGTGCCAGTTTTTTAACACAATCTTTTTTATTGTGTTGGACTCAGTTCCAAAAGTTGTAACACAAGTGATCGAATCATATTCTTTTTCATGATGATTTTTCACCTGTAATAATGCCTGTCGATCATAATACCAGGCCCGTTTCATTGAATGTTTCACTAGTCTATACGGATAGTTTCTCATTACCAACTTAGATTGTAGAACTTTGGCCTCTTTAAAATAATCCTCCCTTTTGGTACAGTTGCGTTTAATACGTAAAAACTGCCCAAAAGGTAGATTATCCCGCAAATTGCGTGGATGGTGGCTCGTGTATTTTAACAGCGTATTCCTCGCTGTAGGTTTTGTATAGAGGCTCACAGCTAACCGACCATCATCATTCCAAATGATTAAATCCAAAAATCTGATAGAAAGTTTGTTATATTCAATCGTAAATTGTAGATTGGAATCTTGCTCATTAAGCCAAACATGAAACTCATGTAGCTTAGTTATAGTGCCTTCCCATATTAGGTTTAGTATATGGTGCACACTTATTTAAGTGAAGCACCCTGCACTAATCCAGGCAACCCTTATGGTGATTTTAGTGGTCTTAGACGACCATAGAAAGCTCTCTAAGTGGTAGCTGTGGAGAGCAGCCTTCAGGCTTATCCAGAAGGACTGTTAAGCAGCTTGTTTTACCAGATCTAATCCTGTAGTGCAGGTTAAACGAAAAAGAACCACACAGTGTATATATAAAAATAAGTCTATTTATTACACAACACTCACTAACACATTGATATATCTCCTACCCGGAGATATCAACAAAAATACACAATAATACTTCAATTGCAAATAAGATAAGTAGCTCAAAATACAGTGGTCTGCAGGGGGAGACCATAACATATACTAAAAAAGTGGAGTGCGAACTGCGACCGAAGTCGGGACTTGAACCAGGAGACTCAGAGGAGCTGGGGACACAAGGAACCACCCAAGGTAAGAACACAGGAACCCCACGGAGGCTGTGTGCAGAGTGGAAACACAGCCGCATGATCAGTAGAAGTCAACGGGAAAGTCTTGGTTGCAGTTTTGGAGAAGGACCCTTCCCAGTGGACCCTGAAGAAACCCCTTGAAAGACAGAAGGTTGGAGAGTCACCCCACCCATAGATACCCCAGGAACTAGGATATCTACACCAGGGAAGCCGGGTGCATAGGTGCAAAGTGACATCGGAAACCGCCGTAGACCACAATAGAGGAATTCAGGAAAGATGCCACTGGAGAAGACTGTGTCAAAGTCTGGTGAAATCCAAGGGTGGATTCTTGAAGAGGAGAACCTGCAAGCAGAGGGGACAGGGTCTATGCCACTCTGAGGTGACCAGGAGGCACGGAAGAGCAATGCCCACCGATGTCGGATGGTTCAGGAGAGTTAACGGCAGGGGGGGCTCCTCCGCTATGGCGGAGGAGAGTCGCCCCACTGCTTTTAAGTAGTGCACTGCAAAGGAAACATAAAATGATAATAACTTTAAGTTATTATCATTTTATGTTTTCTGTTGCTTTGCGGGCGGGCGGGCTGCTCTGCTCTCGGAGCGGGGCAGGGGAGGAGTGGTTTGCCCACTCCTAAGTGCACAATGATTGTTTGGTTGGCCCTCTCGGGCTGCCCAAACCAGTCAAGCGCACTTTCCCCATCCTCCATGCTGGCTGCATTACAGCCTGCTTGGAGAACAAGCCCAGCCCCGCATTCCCTGGTTGAGCATCAAACCAGGACGCTCAGAACCAATCACAATGCTGCATTGCACCCGCCCTGCACCCACCCCGCCACCCACAAACCATGCCAGCCGTCACTGGTTAACGGTGACCATGTCGCTGCAACTGTGGGGACCAGGCGATGCTGTGGAAGACCTGGAGCCGTACAAGAGCTGCTCCACGTCAGAAGTCAAGAACCAGGGGGTCGGTGTCCGGCGAGAGCACCAACAAGCCTTGGCAGCTGCAACAGGCGTGGAAAGTGAAGAAAGAGCAAGGTTGAGACCAGCAAGGTCCAAGGGACTCACCACGAGAAGGAGAGTCAGAGCAGGCCCTGAGCAAGCAGGGGAGTCCACTGGAGCAGGAGAAAACCCTCAATAGGGCCCACAGGCCAAAGACACAGGAGTCGCAAGACGACCTCGAGCAGCTCACCAAACATGAAGGCCCACTGTGCAGAGGATGTGGTGAGGATGCTGATCTTGGCAGGAAGAGATGCTGCATCTTCTTGTAGCCCGAAGATCTCTGGAGTACAGAGCCAACAAGCCTTGGCCACAGCAAGTCCATGCAGTGCACAGGGGTTCGGTCCCAGCGGTTCCAATGAGGGATACTGGCCTCAAAATTGCAGAGAGGACAGGTCAGGCCTCAAGGAAGTTGCAGAACCAACACCTGTGTTGCTGAGCCTTTTGAAGTACGGGGGACGTCAGGAGCAGCAGACCGGTCAGCTTTGTTGCGGTGCCTGCAGATGCAAGGGAGTGACTCCTTCACTCCAAGGGAGATTACTTCGGGTGTCCTTGATGCCCACAGGTCTGTTGAAGAGCCTGGAAGATGCACAGTCACAGACAACGAAGAAGACTTGTAGAACAGCGAGCCCAGGAGCAGCAGGATTCTTCCTTAATGCAGTCTCGGTTCCAGGTGAAGTCCAGCGAAGTCCAAGTGTCCAGACGGTCGAAGAGTGATGTAGTTTCAGGCTTGAGTCTTATCCCACGACGAATCTGAGGACCCACCCTAGGGGTGTGAAATTTAATAAAATAACTACTTGTCCATGAGACCGGTTGCTTCATAAAACCACTTGTCCATGTAACAAAACCCACTTGTCCATCTGGTACCATGTAGAGCGGTGACATATAATGAGATTGCAACCATAATTTAAGAGCTCTGATAATAGCCTCTGATTATGCCAGAGCTCATATGATAGTAGAGTTTGAATACTAGCAATTACCTGGTTTTGCCACCTTTCTACAGATCTGCATACTCAGGCTGGAGGTAGTGGTAAGCAATAATTCCCCATGGTTGAATTGCCCTTTTGAGTATGTGCAAACCTAATAGCTTGCATGTTTTATTGGTTTTCACCAGCTTGTCTCCAATATTTTCCCATATAGAGAAAGGTTGGAGATTTACTCCTGACAAGGGCAGAGGTAAAACTTCTTCCAGGGTTGGGGGAATAAGTGTTAGGTGGGAAAATGAACTTGTTACCGCGCAAAAGATTTTCGCATTAAGAAAACTACACATGATTATTTGCCAGTGCTAAAATGCAGTTCACAAATATTTTCTAGGAGTACAATTTCCTGACCTACTTCTGTAAATTCTTGTGAATTCATGAAAGCTGTAAAATCTGCACTACTGCAAGGACATATACCATGGGTGCACTTTTGTTACTTTCTTTAAGAATTGGACCCCTACTTGGGTCTGGCGTTTTGTTTTTATTAAAATGATATCTCTCTCTCTCTCTATCTACTAGTTGGCTTGACTGCGAGTGGCAGCATTCTCCTCTTTCACAAGGAGCATATTGGCATGAAAAAGTAGTTTTGTTCAGTGACAGGAACTACGGTGACAATGTTTGGTTTTTGAGACCAAAAATATTTTGTATTTTGCCAAAGTTTGTTATAATGATGAGGGCCCGGCAGCTGCCACAACAATAAAGTTTTACAAAAGCCATATCAAAACAAGGCACGCATTGACATAACCAAAAGGCTGACCACCAAATTCATACCTATTGGTTTTGCCAATGCTTGTTTATTTTCATGTTCCCTATAATTTTGTTGCAACTGGTTACACTGCTTTTTCCATCATTAATATTTTTGGGAAATACTAGCCTGCATCAACACATTTTGCTGAACGATGCTTCACAGAAATGGTACCTAAAATTTCACAGTAGTTAAGCAAAACTTTTTTTTCCTAGTTGGGTTTTTAATTACTATTTTATTTTGAAAGCAAAGAATCATTAATTTTGTTTTCAAGCTTTTGCATATATTTGCATCTAAATCAGAGAGCATCCTGGAAGCATTATACGTAGCCTTATATTGTTAAACTTTGCAAACGTGTGTACACATTTTTGTACTGGAACCACTGTCAGTAGTGCAGGCTGAACTTACATTTCCTTAGCGCGCTCACCCTAATAAACAAGCATTGGCATAGCCAATAGGTCTCGCCTTTAGGACCTAATAAGTGTTTAGCCGTGCAACACATTATCCTTGTTGGTGGGGGGCGGGGGGAGGGGTGGGGGGAAGCAGCATTATGATTTGCCAATGCTTGTTTGCTTCTGACACAGATTTAATAGCTCCTGCTATCAGAGGCCATGATGGCAGGAATGGATCACAGATGAGGCAAAACAATCAGTTCAAGGACCTAAATAAGGCTAAGTGCTGTTTAAATACAAAGACTGTAGTCCTCTGAACACTGCGAGGGCACACTTGGTATGCCCCTCCAGATGACAGGAAAGTGCTGCCCACACGCTAAATTGATTAGCCTGCTGCCAGGGCCAAAATAAAAGCCACAATACCGGATTCACGTGCAGTTAAGCACTCTGGGCAGGGAAACACACCCGTACAGGATGCAGGGGACAATCCCACACCAACAACAGCAATTCAGTAAGTTAAATCATACCACTTGTCATTCACTTACATGCCATGCAATTGAGTACACAGGCCTGTTTCAAGATGTGTCCCAGTCTGCTATGGCCTTAAATCTCATAGACCCTGCTCTACAATATAAAATTACGCTAACAGGAAGGAGCGACAGATAAAAGGCAAGAGTGATGGGATGATCGTCTCACAGAGAAAGTGACTGGAAAGACAGAAAGAGGAAGAAAAAATTGGAAAGGAACAAAATGTGACTAGGAGGAAAAAAGGATAGTGGATAATAATCGACAAAATGAAAATGTAAGGGAGATAGAAAGGGAATGAAGTGAAATGAAGAGTGAGTGACAGACGAAGGAGACAGCGATTGTGACAGAAATGACAAACTGACAGGGAGATAGTGACAGATAGTGAACAAACAGAGGGCAATGGAACCTCACTGGCAGCATTTACATGTATTACCTTATATGTTCTTTCCCATACAGAACAATAATTACTATAAACCATGGATCTCAATACATACTAAATTGCACACAGCACAATCCTGCTTATTCTGTACTATCCAGTACTGCGCAGCTAAGGTCAACTATCTTTTGTCTAAATCCACATTTTCTGTGGTGCTACCTAGTGAGAGGTCGTGCCCAAGAAAATGTTTAAGTTGCACTCAAGCCCCGAAAGCATCGCGCTGAATAGAATTTTTTTTCTTTAATAGTAAGAAGCTCCAAATGTAGACTGAAACAAACTTACGCTAGAACATTTCCAGCTGTTTTTGCCTATTGTCTAGACGTTAAAATGTTTTGTGAAACTAAATGAAAAAGTTGCATGGTTAAGAGACATTTCACCCTTTACTTGCTATGCTGGGTTTGTATTGCAATGATTGCGCCCACATTTCTTGCGGGAGGAGACTTGCAGTTTTGAAATGTTTTTTTTCTGCATTGATCAGTGGCACATACTGGGGAGGGGTATAAAGTTGGGGCAAAAGGTCATGACAAAAGTTAAAGAAATGAAGATGGGTGCCCAGGACATGACCGTGAAGCATCACTCTCCAGGGTGCTAAGATTCCGTTTAAAAACGAAAGAGCGAGAGACTGTGTGAGCAGTGTACCTTCTCTGTGTTTTCGTTCCGCAAGCATAGCTCTGCAGACACTGTCACACTGCTGGCCACTCACTCCCTACCTGTGGGAGGTGTCCAGAAGCATGATACACAAGGGTCCGGCTGAAGACTGTGGCCCATGCACAGTTTGAAAGGCACTGGGCGAGAGGTGGTACACCACTGGGGAAATGGTGCATGGACTTAGGCTGCGAGCGGCCACAGAGCGCCTCCTCCCCCCGACTCTTCCACCAGCTTCAGGGGCACAGCGAGGTCGCCCGAAGGCACAGAGCATTCAAATGTGCAACAGAGATCCAGAGATGCAGACGGTGAACACACTGCCAAAGCGTTTTAAACAAGCAATGAAGTGCGTGTGCAGCAGCTACACAGCTTCATTCACCTCAAGGCGCAAACTCTGTCGAGTGTTGGCGTCGGATCTCTGTGCTTTCCAAAAATAAAATGCAGCTATATGTGGGGTAAAGAAAAAAAAGTAAAACAATGGCGAGCGTGTTCGGAAACTGGAGCCTATGAAGGGGAGGGATGCATGGATTGGAGGGAGGCAGGCTGTACCGTGCAGAGTTTAGCATCCATGTTGGGAAAGAAACTAGCAAGAGATCTGTAGCACGAGCAACGGGAGGAGTTGGGGGGGGAGAGGGGCACACGCGTACACGAAGGAGGACGCGGTTCAGATTTATCTTCTGCGAGGGAGGGCTATATTGCCGTCCGGAGAGGGGGCTTGTAAAAGAGCAGAGTGTGTCACGTGGTTTCCGGGGAGATGTAAAGGAGCGGGGAGAGTCGAGGTTACGTTAACATTAAACAAGAAATGTTGTCAAATGCTTGCAAAAATTCCAGCACTTCAAGTTAAAAGCCATATTAGAGCCTCTATGGTGATATTAGAATGTTTAGTACATCACTTCTAAAATGTATTTATTTTTAAATTTATTTTTACAATACTGGCTTGCCCCTAATTACACTGTAGTAGATGGTGGTAGCAAATCAACTATCAACTACATGGAGCAAATAAATTGATTTCTTAAGTTCAGGTCATGATTTGCCCATATTGTCAGGCTTACAGACACACAATATATTAGTTAAAAGAACAAGGGGAAAAGAGGCCCTGCTCACCACATCACCCTAGATGAGAACCAGGTGTCAACACCTATATTCGTTGACCTGTCTGAATCAAACATGACCCTATGAAGTCAAATCTTATGAACTGAATGGATTAAAATACTTTGATTCTGAAACTGGGGTCCCCACCGATTGTGCGCTCTTTGGATTTTGGGGAAATCACCCTGAAGAGAGAGCTGATGTATCATGGGCCCCAGAGTCACACAAGGTAGGATGGCCCAGGCCCAAAGCATTTGAAAAACAAATTCTCCTTGGCTGAAAGACTTTTAAAAAAAAAAGAGCTAACCAAGACCGCACATCTCGCATGTTTATTTAAAAAGAAATGCACGCTAATAACTCTTCTGTGGCACTGTCACACACTTGTCCGTTTTTAGAGTGTTGTCAACAACAACTGTTTCTATTAACTCATTTCATGGGACCCAATTTGCCTACAGTCTGGAGAAAGCAAAGCTGAGGCGGCATTGCCGAGATACCAACTCGCAATGACCTGTGGACCACCGCACGTTTCAGCAGTGAGCTTTCAACTCCGGAGTTCCACCTTTGCACATGCTTAAGTGTACAGCACCAGCTCCGTTGACAAGGCTAAAAAAACAAAGATAATAATACAGCAGGGAGCCGAGAAATCCACTTTAGAGGCAAGACTGAGAGGCAACGATAAAAAGAATAAGTGCATCTGTTTCCAATTAACGCGACTGCGAGACGCGGGCGCGATAATTGGAAACAGATGTCGCTGCTGACGGCCGCGCTGCTGCTCGCTCCCGAGCACCCTAGGCCACAAGAGAAAGAAGGCGGGACAAAATTGCGTGCTGTCTTTCTTAGAATGACGCATGCAAAGGCCAATAGCGGGTGAAGAAAACAAAAGTACACGCACGAGCCTGTGTTCCAAAGTTTAAAGCCCTTACTAAATGTCTCGCAGAGCAGCGCATGCGCGCTGGCTCAGGCAAGACCTAAAAAGGCTTTGTATTAATGAACTTTAAATATAAGTTTGAACAGCATTAACATATAGGCACAACTATTCCCTTAACTGCAAGCTATGCCCTTCCCTGATCCATAATGTAGTAGCTTGATCTGCAGGGGGTTTCACCTACTTGTTCCAAGGACCAAATAAACATGAAAAGGCGTTGGGCCATAGGAATTCCACAACCCTGCACCCACAGGTAAGCCCTTAAATACCCTAGGAAAGGGGTTAGGATGACTCAGGGGTCCCTCCCAGAGGAGGGGCTGGACAGAGGGGAGGATACTCCCATGTCCTTTGCCCAGTTTCGTGCAGGAGCCAGAGTATGCAAGAAGGGCACCAAATATGCCCTTCAATGCAGTCTGGTGGCACTGGCAAGCGCCCCCACCCCAGCCCAATACACTAAGTCCTGTCTGGGAGGTGGTCACACCTCCCTGTGACAGGAAACGTATTGTTCTACCTTCCCCTGCTTGAGCTCAGCTCAGCAGCAGGAGGCAGAATTGTGTCTGGGGTCGGCAGCAGCACTAGTTGGCAGACCCTGGAAGGCTGTTACCGGGAGTACTGGGGGCTTCCTGGAGGAGTCCCTCCGTGCATGGAATAATACCTCCAACACACGGTGTTAGGGTATGATTCCAACATGTTCGATACCAAACATGCCCAGATTCGGCACACCCACTATATAGTTAGCCTTTGCGTAATGACGGATGGCCACTATATGTATTAAAATGGCTGGCTGCACTTACAAAGCCTGTAGAATCGACGCTGGGATTTGTAGGGGTGTCCTGCTAATGCAGGGGAACCCTCACACTTATAACCCAGCACTCTGCCTTCAGGATTGAAAGGCCTGCCTTAGGGGGGACTTGTAGGTTTTAAATGTAGTGACCTCAGATACAAGAAAACGTATATCTGTCGTAAGTGTTGGTAGCACCAACTAGCACAGGCTGCAATGGCAGGCCTGTAGTCACAGTTTGAGTGGTCTCTCATTGGTGGCACAATACATGCTACTACCATGGGAGACCCCTGGTGTACCTATGCCCTTGGCACCACAGTACCATATACTAGGGACTTATCTGGCCACACCAGTAGCCAATTGTGGAGGTACAGAAGTACTTATCATGTCAATTTAGGGAGGAAGCACAGTGACTGGGGTCGTGATTAGCAGAATCCCAGTCAGACTAGTCAAAAAAACATACTGACACCAGCAAAAAGTGGGGGCAACCATGAAAGCAGATCCTACTTTCCTACAGGTGGGTTGTCTTAAGAGGTAGTAAAGATGTGTAGGGTTTAGGGAAGGGTATTGTTAAGGGGCAGTAAGGGTGTTTTATGGTACAAGGATGGGTAGCATTAAGGGGTAGTGAGGGTCTTTTACGGTTTAGGGAAGGATAGCATTAAGGGGTAGTGAGTATTTAGGGTTCTGGAAAGGTCATTGATAAAAGGGAGTAAGAACTTTTTATGGTTCAAGGAAGAGTGGCGCTAAGAAGTAGTAAGCAATTTTTAGGGTTCAGAGATGGGTAGTGTTAAGATGTAGTAGGGCATTGTAGGGTTCAGGGACAGGTAGCGGTAAGGTGTATTAATGGGTTTATGGTTCAGGAATGGGTTGCATCAAAGGGTAATAGGGGTTTTAGGGTTCAGGGAAGGGTAGCGTTAACAGGTAGCAAGGAGCTTGTAGGGTTCATGGAGGGGTAGCGTTAAGAGGTAGTAAAGAGATTGCAGGGTTCCAGGAAGGATATGGCATAACAGCTAGAGCTGCAGTCTTTGGAAGTGGGGAACCAAGTACTCGTCTCGGCATCGGCTCAACAGCCTGGGATTCTGGGCAAATCACTTAATCTTTCCGTGCCTACCAAAAATGAATGTGTCCTTGTGTAATGTAACTGATGCTCATGTAAAGCACTCCAATACCTTTGCATCGAGTTCACGCTAAATAAAAGCTGCAAAACAAGCAAAAAAAGGATTGCGTTAAGGGGCAGTAATGATTTTCAGGATTACGGGAAGGGTAATTTAATATTAAATCAGTGAACTGATTAAATATAGTATTAGTACTGTCATTTTTTTTAAATAAATACTCAAATTAATAATTAAATTAACTTCTGCGAACCGAGGAACTTTAAAAAAAAGTCTCTCGGTCCTGCTCTTGTGAAAGACTTTCTGTGTAGTGTCTAGTGATGAAACACAGAAAGTCTTTCACAGGAGCTGATGCCATTTCTGCCCTGAGGCACCTCGTGCTGCTTCAGTTACGTTGCAGGTGGCAGCTTCGTTTTGGGGGCATCTCTCTTATTGCTTCTCAACCTGAATATGGGGCCTGTTGTTGAAAGAGGCTATACTGGGTGAGGTGGGAAGGACAGAAAAGAGAGGGACAAGCCAGAAGAATGTTTTCCTGTACTATACATAGTACATCTGTGCACCACAGTTATCACTACAAAATAGGTAAATTCCAAGAAAGTATAGAATCTTCGAGTTCTGTCATCACATACTGTTGCATGACTTCCTTTGACAAAATGACGTCCTTCGCTAAAAGGACCTCCCCCCTGTTTTTTACGTCTGGTGTTCGATTTAGATTGATTGCTTTAGATTGATGAGGTCTGGGCAGCTCACTCAACAATAACGTTTTGCAAAAACACAACAAAGCAAACGTTGACTAAGTCAGAAAGGCTGGCAATTAATGCCAGACCTATTGACCTTGCCAGTGCTTGTTTTCCTTACATGTCCAGGAGCCTACGTTGGCTGGTTGATGCTATACAACATTGATAAAGCAGTCCGGGGGAGTGTAATTTTCCGCGAGGCGTTGGGCAGGGTATCCTTGGCCACGCAGACGTCATGCATCAATGGCGCTGCACCTACGACGCATGTCCCGTTAATAATTTATGTAGTGGATGCGTCTACCAGGCCCTCCATCTTGTCTTCGGAATTGCTCTCCACTTTGACTCCTAACAAGTGGGCGATGTTTATGTCATCGCCTGTACGATATGCTTCTTCTGTGTGTTCGGTCCACTTACCCCCGGTTCAGCTTCGTTTGGACTTTTAAGTTTTCCTCACCCTCACCCACGCCCAAACACTTCTATTTACTCTAGTCAGCCTTTATCCATGGTGTCACTGACCTCCGGATCAGTGGTTCCCGCCAATGAAAGAGAATGTGGCTACCGCATACACACTGTGTGGTCTGTAGCTTGCGGTTTTCATTCGAAGGGTGGTGTTGGTGACTGATAGCAGTATTTGGCGGAGCCAGTTATCCAGAATCAGAGGCGTTTCCTCCTATCTCCATCAGCCTTGAACTGGTAGAGACCGCAAGAGAGACACTGTAGGTTATTTATTACTTAGCACGCGCCTGTTTGTTTTGAGATTATTTTTGCGTGTTGTAGAGTGCAGCAGCACTTTTTTATTCATTTAAAAAAATAACTTCTTCTATTTAGCGCTTTTATCGCGTTTCTGCCTTTTCTAAGAGCTGTATTGAAACTACACAACAAGTACAAAGAGCTAGTTCTTTTTACAAACACTTTATCATGTTGCCTACTAGAACCAGTATCTGACCAATCAGACCCCTCTTTGGATTCACAGAACTTTCTGACGCTGCCGAGGCCTGCCGTTGCAGTCTCTTCCTGGCTGAGGGCGGGCGTGGCTCTGGGTTGCCCTTCGCTGGGGATGCTCTGGTCTCCGTTCAGAGCATTAGCCTCCAGGAAGCCGCTCGCCCCCACACATGTCCGGCTCATACCAGGCTCTCAGCTTCGCGCAGGCCTCTTCTCTTTCCACATCTCAGCGCTGGCTTCCGCAGGATGTTCAAGTTCCTCGGGCAGTGGTGCGTGCGTGCCTCGCAGGGGAAGAGGGCGGCGGACTGAGGTGACAAATATATCTAGCGCGAGATGCACAAAGAAGGTGGCGACTGTGAAACCGACTCATAGTGAGAACTGGAGGGACACGGAAGAAACTGAGGGGAGGGGTGAGAGGGAGAGGCAGTATATGAGCTACCTTATTTAGCACATTGCTTTACATTAATTGTATACTGAGTCATTCCAATAAAGTAGGCCTGCATCGAAGCACACAGATGGTGACAGAGCAGAGTGAAAGGATCTCTGTGTTAAGGCAGTAACCAACTTATCCATTTACATAAAATAAAAATCTGTCATCTGCGTGTTACGTAATGTGCTTTGCAGGAGACATATTAACCCCCTATGCTACTTTGATTCAAAACTTGGACTAGGCAAAACACAGATCGCTCCAACAAATATGTTAACCTCCAGAGTTATCTTATCATTATTATTTCTTGAGAGTTAGCTGGCACACAAAGATCTCTGCAGCAGGTGCCTTAACCCCATAAGATATTTTAAAATGCTGGCTTTGCAACCAATTAAACAACACAGATTTACTGCCACGTTTATCCTTGTTGCCAGTTTCTTTGTGACAGGATCTTAAAAAATAAATGTATAGGTCGAGGCCCAGATTTTGTGTCAGGGTTGTCTCTTTTTTTTTAGCTCAACTCCGATGCAAAATCTAATTTGTTAAATATTGTAATGCGCTCAAATGTGCTCATGATGGACCTGCTAAACATATTTGTGAGGTCTTAAGATCTGATGTTACTTCTTGTGATGTCACTTCCTATGAGGTCATGGGTTGTGATGCCACTTCCTGTGATGGCATGTGCGATGTCACGCGCCGTGATGTCACACATTGTGATTGGCACAGGCCGAGATGTCAGTTGCATACTGCCTAACTTGGTTAGTTCTCCCCCACTTCTTTTTTTTAGGATTCGTGCCCTGACTATACTCAAGTTAGGTGGTGGCTTGCCGATCTGGACGAGTCCGTATAGTACACCGTGGCAGAAGATGGTGGACAAATGGGTGGAGCACATCAGCACAGGCTGCCAATTAGACCAGTGATTACATACCTATATAACGTACGCAGGTCCAACAATTCAAAGAATGGATCTAGTTTCGAAGGTAACTAATGGCACAGGTATGTGGCCATGAGTTGGATTCACCTGGCAGAAAAGATGTTTCTAAAAGCCACTGGCAATTGTGAATAATGAAGCAGCAGAGACGGGGAACAAAGAGTACAATGACATGAAGCTTGAGAGAGAAAGATGGGCTCGAATGGAGGAAGGGACGAGAAAGAGATGGAGAGAGACCGAGAAAGGTAGAGAGAGGGGCAAAGGAAATGGAGTGAAAGGCAAATAGGATGTGAAAGCACACACAGAAACAGGCAATGCCGGAATTGTTAAAAAAAATACTCCGGGAGCCCATAAATCATTGGTCAGGGTGCAAAGGGAGAAAGGGGAATAGAGTCAGGATGGCCGGAGTCATGAAAAGTAGAGTCTGACAGTCAACTTAGGCATTTATTTTTATTAAAACTCTACCGCAAAGAAAATGGCAACAAGGGGAAACGTCACAGTAAATTTGTTGATAAGGGCAAGGTAATGCTGGTCGATAATGCACTTGCTGGAAAGATGTGTGTTTTGTCGAGTCACAGTTTGTCCTCAAAAGGTAGCATAGTGGGTTAATGTGGCTGCTGCAAAGCGCACAGTGTAATATCGAGATCACAGATTTTATTTTATGTAGGTAAGTGGGCTTTCGACACAGATCCCTTGTTACTTACGGTTCATAAATTGCAATCCTAATATAGCTCAGTGAGCTATTAACTGGTATCAGGGAGCTGCATTCAAACTGCAAGGCATGTGTTTAGAACCTTATTTGTTTTTTTCATGTATCATTACTTTAAGGTTGCTAAAAGGGTTCCTTTGGGTAGCAATAAAATCTTATTACTACATACCACACCAACCTCTGTATTGCATTTTTAAATCCTGACTAAATGTTTCTCCAGACTTTGCACTTTGAACACATTTTGCCTACCATTGTGGATGATATGTTACTCCTACACCTTATAATCCTCTTTGTCTTATATAACATTTCTTGTACATTCATTTACTCACTTGAATATTATCTCTGTATAATTTGTGTGTGTGATGTAAAACGCTCAGAGACCCTACGCTGGGATTAGTAGTGCTTTAAAAAAATTAAATAAAAATTAGAAAGCACTATTTTAAATTATTATTTGTGTAATTACTCATGCAGGCAGACACAGCTGACATTCTTACAGAGCATGTATATCTTTTATGTAGATAGTTTGAACTAAGTCAAAAACCTGCCTTGTTCCCTTGTTACTATGGCCAGGTACTGCCTATACCCCCTCCTCCCTTATCTTACCCGACAGATAGATAGCTGAGACGAGTTTGGATGAGGGGTCGTAAACCCCCGGCCGTATTTATTAACATAAAATTACCACATAGTTAATATACATATTTACAAAAATGTATGCAGAAAATACTTAATGACATTGATTACATTGATACTTACAGATGTCAGATGCCTAACCTTAACATATCTCTAATACAAAGGTATTCCTATCCGAATCTAAGTTCTCAACATCAATAAATAGCATACAATTAAATTTTCTGCGTAACAAAAAATTTGAGCCTACGGCAAGGTCAATAACTGGTGTCAGATCCTTATCAAATCATGCCACGCCCTCCTACCGGAGTGCGCATGCGCAGAGGGCCCGTTCACCGTGAGGGTACTTCCCCCCCCCCGGTTACCCTCGTACGTTCTGTATAATATCTCCATAAGGGGCCCTTGCAGTTCTGCGCCGTTTACTGGCGCCATTGTCCACGTGCGGGGTGGCCCACTCGCCTAGGGAAAGCGTTACTCCCCCCTCCCCCGCACCCATCCAGCCACCGGCTGTAACTGCCCCTGGAGTTCTAAGAGAGACCACTTGTCCCTCCCCCTTGGGCGAGCCCATTAAAGAATGGTGCCGCCCTCGAAGGACCTTAAATTTACTGCTCACTAATCATGACCTTACCGCCACAGGCCAGCATAGTTGACCGACTATCTGGCCCCCCCCCACTTGCTCACTAGTAGGTCATATCCTGTTTCTAACACCACCCAACCATGCCAGCAGATTCTCCAGGAGGATTTCATTCCCTACCTTTGACAAATGGACCCCGTCCCTCACGTAGCAGGGCTCCCCCCTAATACATTCATGGGCGATCGTTTGCAACTGTGGAGCCCTGAACAGCCTCTCTATCTTGTTATTGACCCTCCTTACCGAGTGGTTCAGTGCTTTCACTGACTCCCCCCCCCCCCCCTCCATTGGAGCCTGGGCACCATCTGCGACCATGCGATGATGCACCCCCTGCATATCCGGGATAACCACCCCACTTCAGTGATTATGGTTTCCACCAGTCCCCGTCTACCCAGATTTGCCAAGTCGTTCCCTCCCAGGTGCAGTATGATGATACTGGGGAGGGCGTCCCCCCGCTTCAACAGTTCCTCTACAAAGACCCTGAACTGGCTAAAACGGAGACCCCTTTCCCATGAAATGAAACCTGAAAACCTGCCTGCGCCGCTCTACACCTGTAATTGCCTGTAAGAAAAAAGTTATTTAACCGCTGTACATATGAATGACCCATAACCCAAACAATATGGAGTCCAGACTTTTGTGCAGGTGCTTGTCCTTGCGTTGCTTGATGCCGCTGTCGTGTCATCTCCAGTTTCCCCCCTGCGTGACAGGTTTGAGAAACTGCAAGGTAAACAGAGAAAGGAACAGCATCAGTACCGGGTGACTGACCCACTCACAACATATGCAGATGCACATAACGTCTATAACAATTGGAGGACCATCTCCCAATCCTTTGAACATTGCCAGTGTGAAAACCTCTCACTGTTGCCTCAGTGGCTGCCCCTATTCTGAAGGAATGGGTCCCGAAGCAACCCGGATCCAAGCCTGCTTTCAGTATTGTCATATCCATGACTCTCTTAAACTGGAACCTTGTCAGTGGAGTACCATCCGCATGTATCAATAATGGCCCCCCTCCTTACTAGGTCGGTGCCGCAGGAAGGATTCTAGATGAGCGACGGGGCAGCAGGGAT
Source organism: Calotriton arnoldi (assembly GCA_963921515.1). Taxonomy (NCBI): domain Eukaryota; kingdom Metazoa; phylum Chordata; class Amphibia; order Caudata; family Salamandridae; genus Calotriton; species Calotriton arnoldi. Next base: position 2,400,217 of record CAWUFW010000181.1, read on the forward strand.
TACCCTGCGCCCGGTGCAGTACTATTCCTACCCCACGAGCCTCCTGGTCGGTTTTGGACTTCCGGAGTGATATCAATAGGACGTCCCCTGAACCTTCACGCGGTCCCACTGTAGACCACCCTCTTTGTCCTGCTTGTTCTGCGCCACCAGCTCCCCTACCCTAAACGCTCCGTAAAAGGCCAGTGAAAATGCAGAGCTGAACAGCAAGGCTTCTTCTGTGGTGTTGCAGATGATGTGGAGGAACCCCAGCAATGACGTTAGTAGCTCGACCCCTATCGGACGCCTTGTGTCTGGTGCTGACCCTTGCATACGCTGCCACCCCTTCAACGCCTTTTTGACTGTGAAACTGTTGGTTGGGTCCCCCCTGTCTCTTGTTTGCGCAAAGAATGAGATTGCCGCTATATGCCGCCTAGCCGCTGCTGCTGAACGTCCCCCCTTTTTCAAAGCCCCTAAGTAGGCCAGTAGTGCCCCAGTGTCCGGCCACTTCTCAGACCACTCACTCCCCAAAAAGGTACAGTATGCCCAAAACGCCCCTTCGTATGCTTTCCTGGTCCTGGGAGCTAGGCTAGCTGCCACGAGGTCCGGTAGTTGGGGGCACCAATCTGCCAAAGCCAGTCTGGGAAGGGTGTGGGAGTCGCTGCTGCAGCCGGGAGATGTGCCCTGAACACCTGCATCTTGAAGCGAGAAAGAGCGTCAGCCGCATGATTCAAGACCCCTGGCACGTGTTTAGCTTTGAATTGCATGCTCAATCTCATGCATAATAACACTATCTCCTTCAACAACCGGAGAATCATCTTACACCGTGCTGTTTGATTATTAATGCATTCAACAACCGTCATGTTATCAGACCAGAACACCACTGATTGATTACGCAATAAATCTGGCCACACTGTTAATGCCACCCAAATGGGGAACAACTCCAAAAAACCGATGTTAATCGTCAGCCCAGATTCCACCCACCAAGCCGGCCACCGCTGCGCCACCCACTCAGTACCGAGTATGGCACCAAATCCCTCACTCCCCGCAGCGTCAGTCTTTAAACCTAACTCTGCAGATGCAGTGGGTGGACTGGGCCACACTACCCTGCCGGTTGAAGTCACGCAGGAATGCCATCCAAATCTGCATGTCCTGCCTAACCTCAGCCGACAGTCTGGTATGATGGTGTTTCTCCTTGAGACCGGACATGGCTTGTGCGATGGACCTGGAAAATGGTCTCGCCATAGGGATGACCCTTAGGGCAAAGTTCAACTGTCCTACCATCTGCTGCAGCTGGTGTAGGGTGACCCTCCTTTTTGCCAAGCATTCCTGCAAAGATCTCTTGAAGTTGGCAATCTTATCTGCGGGCAAACGGAAGCACCCTTGCACTGAGTCTAGCTCAATCCCCAAGAATTCAATCGTTGTTGCTGGCCCGACTGTCTTCCCCGGTGCCATCGGAACCCCAAAGGACCGCATGAGCGGGCAAAACTCTTGCAGCGCCCACTCACACTCCCGGGTACCCGCTGACCCCAAAACTAGGAAATCATCAAGGTAATGCATGACAAATCGGTGCCCTGTCACCTGTCTAAAGACCCATTCCAAGAATGAACTGAATTGTTCAAAATAGGCACAGGAGACCGAGCAGCCCATAGGCATACACCTATCCATGTAGAACTTGCCCTGGAATTGGAAACCCAGGAGATGAAAATCAGATGGGTGGACCGGCAGCAAACGAAAGGCGGACTCTATGTCAGATTTAGCCAACAAGGCTCCCGTGCCCAATTCCCTGAGCATCTCCACTGCCTGGTCGAAAGAGGCATACTTCACACTGCAAATGTCATCACTGATGGCATCATTTAATGAGTTGCCCCTGGGTGCTGACAGGTTATGTATCAACCTGAATTCTCCCACCTCCTTCTTTGGGACTACCCCCAGCGGGGAACAGACAAAATTTGCAACCGGGATGGAGTCAAATGGCCCCGCTACTCTGCGTAAGCGTAGTTCCTTTTCAATTTTTGCTGCCGCCACCCCCGGATTAACCCGAACAGAGAGTTGATTGCTGCACTCCGCCGCCCCTACATAGTCAGGTGCTGGGATCCTGAAACCAAACCTGAAACCATCAAGCAATGTCCTAGCGGCAGCGCGTCTATGGTATTTGTTTAACCAGGGTGTCATAGCCGTTACATCAATGGGTGACCAAGCCTTGTGTTGTGTGATGGCCTCAATCCTGCTTCTTTTTTCCTCCATCCTTGGGATATCTTGAAGCATTTTGACTCCGGATGGGAGGTGTTGGCACATATAGAGCAAGCGTGTTTAAACTTCACGTGCCTGGAGGCCTGGAGCAGGTGCGCCTATTAAAGTCCCAACATGTTCCCTTCTTTGCCCCCCCGTTACCTGTGTTGCTGAAAGGGCCCATGGATGAGTGTGGCCGAAAGGACTGAAAGGACTGATAAGACTGACTTCTCGTGTTGTCCTGAGGTGTCCCACCAAAATGATCTAAACATGCTATTGTGTCGATTCGATCCCACGAGAGGGATGGGTCAGATGCCTTAGCTCTTCTGAAACTCTTATCATACTCCTTCCATCCCAAACCACCATATTTGTCGTGCGCCGCAGTGATCCTGCTTTGATAACACGCCATCTCTGCCTGCATATTAGGGAAGCGCTCAGCCATTACTGCCATAAAGATTGAAAAACCCCTGATCCAGTTATTCAAACTCTCATCAATCCTGAACTTCTGTAACTCACTTGCCCATTCTCTTGGCAGCATCCAGTCTTTCTTTTTCTTAGCTTCCTCCCTTTCACTCTCATCAAGAAGCAATGAGAACATGCTGAAATAACTCCCAGCCCATATTTTTTCTTTGACCTCCTTTGTGACATGTCTCGCCACATGTTCCCTTTCTGAGCGAGATTCTCCCACTCCTAACACCGGCAATGTCTGCGGCTTACCTGTTGGGGCTGCCCCTGTCGCTTCCGTCAGCTTCTCCTTTTCCGTGCTGGGCGCTGCTGCTCCTTTTGTGGGCTCCCCTGGGGGCGCTCCACCCGCTGGAATGGCTGGGGGAGGTGTCCCCGGACCCCCAAGTGGCCTATCCCCTGGCGTCCCCTCGAAACGGGCTACTATCCGTTTTGCCTCTGCAAGTACATCCTCCCCGATGCCCGTGGCCCCTACTGCTGGGGACAAAATCCCTACCTTTCCCAACCAAGGCAAGACCATCGCTAGCTGTGCGGCTAGATCCTGAGGGACCGGGCTACCTCCCGCGGGGATCACTGGAGTTTGGGGGCATTCACCTGACGGAGCCCCCCCCCCCAGGAACCGGGTGTGGCTGAGGGCAAGGGTCACTTGGAACCGGTAGGTCCCCCCCCCCCTAGGCCCTGGCTCCTCCCTGGGCTGCGGGACCGGCGCAGGCGGCACCGGTGTCGCCGGTTCATTTGATTCCCCCCTTTTGGATCTAATCCGCTTGGGGAGAGCGGGAAACGCCGCCCTAGGCGGCACCATGCTGCGCCTAGCCCTCTCCTCTGGCCCTTCCTGCCCCATCACTTTTTCCTTGAGGTCAGCCAGGCCCTGGCCCAATTCATCAACCTTCTTCATCATGGCTTCCATGAGTTTCTCCATACGGGAGCGCTGGTCGCCCCTCTTTGCCTTACTGGCCATTGCTACTTGCACGACTTGGCACACACAGTCCAAGCCCTTACCTCACGCTGGAGGCACACAGACCGGCTCGCACACACACCACCAGAGCCACCCCACACCAGCTAGTCTAGTGGGGCACGTGAGATTCGCTCAACGCGCGTGGCTCCCGGTGGCGCTGTAATGCAGGGCCGTCCGTGTCCCCAATGATCCTCCAAGGCACCGGAACCGGACTCAGGATCTCTTGGTTATTATCCCGTGGTGCTCCCAGACTGTGAATACAAAAAAGATCAAGGGAAACCAACAAGGAACCTCCCGCGCTGCTTTAAATGATGCCCTGCTAGATTCGAAACTGGCTCCCCGCCTTCTCAGTCAGCCACCCTAGCGTTCAGCCAAAACCCCTCTGGTTGCGATGAGGAAGGGCTCTGGTAACTCTACACAATTGCTTCAGCTGCAAGCAGGAGCCTGCCAATCCTTTGTCAGCTTGCCCACCACTGCTACCAACAGAGCTCTCGGTGGCTCAGAATAACTCAGCTGCTCCCGGTGAGGCCCGCTATCCCAGCCTCGGCATGAGTCAGTGCAGGTATTGCCTATTGCACCACTGGAGCTCAGGACCCAACAACCAGCCCAAAGACACTCCGGCAGCCCGACCCCCCAGCAAAACCACCCGCGCACTACACAATGACCGCAGCGGCCCCCAAACCTGCCGAGTAGCACTCCAGACGCCTCCGGTCGCCGCCCCCGCTGTCCCGAGCTCCGCAGTCCTCAATATCGCGACGATTGGAAGCGCACCTCCTTCGTACTGCCCTCACCGCAGTTGGGTCCTTCCGCTGCGTGACGCTACCGAGCAGCACGCCACATGCCTCCGGTCGCCGCCCCCGCTGTCCCGAGCTCCGCAGCCTGGATATCCGACGATTGGAAGCGCCCCTCCTGCTGAAAAAAGAAAACAGATTAACAGCCTCCTAGCGAGGCTGGTGTGGGAAGCTGGAGGAGCGGGGGGCAACAGAGGCCGATTCCCCCGCTCCCTCGCCTTTTAACCCTTTCTTTGGGCCAAGCCGGTTCTGACCGGCTTGGCCCCTGCCCAAGGCGTGACCCGGAAGTGATTATAATCACTTCCGGGTCACACCCTGACCCTTGACCAATTGCTGGCGAGGCGGGCCCGTCGCGTCACTCCTGGCGCGACAGGGCCCGCCTCTCTGGTCATTCGGGGTCGGCACGACCGCCATACCTTCGGCGTGGCCGATGCCGGCCCCGCCTTTCTCTTACGGTTCATAAATTGCAATCCAAATATAGCTCAGTGAGCTATTAACTGGTATCAGGGAGCTGCATTCAAACTGCAAGGCATGTGTTTAGAACCTTATTTGTTTTTTTCATGTATCATTACTTTAAGGTTGCTAAAAAGGGTTCCTTTGGGTAGCAATAAAATCTTATTACTACAGACCACACCAACCACTGTATTGCATTTTTAAATCCTGACTATATGTTTCTCCAGACTTTGCACTTTGAACACATTTTGCCTACCATTGTGGATGATATGTTACTCCTACACCTTATAATCCTCTTTGTCTTATATAACATTTCTTGTACATTCATTTACTCACTTGAATATTATCTCTGTATAATTTGTGTGTGCGATGTAAAACGCTCAGAGACCCTACGCTGGGATTAGTAGTGCTTTAAAAAAATTAAATAAAAATTAGAAAGCACTATTTTAAATCATTATTTGTGTAATTACTCATGCAGGCAGACACAGCTGACATTCTTACAGAGCATGTATATCTTTTATGTAGATAGTTTGAACTAAGTCAAAAACCTGCCTTCAAACCATAGGTTCTTAAGTACTTGACGTGATGACAAGCTGTGTGGCTTTGTTTACACCCATTGCATTGGCATCTTGGTGTTCGAATCTAAATAGTGCCCAGCCAGGATGATACTCAAACAAAAAGGGGCTGATGGCCCTTTAAAACAGGCATTTGTTTTGTGCCCAACTCGAAGTGAAAAAAACAAAGTCCCCTCACTGCCAGCAGGTTGCTGCTGTGAATAAAAATCAGACAACGTAAGGATGCGGCTGAATGCGACCTTGTGTTGGCAAATTACACTGGGACAAATTCAACATATTTCACTAGGGCCAGACAGACCTCTGATCCGGCTCAATAACAGCTGCCAGATCTTTGATTTAGCGGGGACCCCCTTATTTCCTGCACTAAATACAGTGGGGAAGACATGGCCTTAACAAGCCTTGCGCTCTGTACATACTGGTACTTAGTATATGCACGCTGTTACCGTGCTGCACCTGTTCTGTGAGGGAGAGAATCTCACACTGCTGATGTTCATGCTGTACCTTTTATATGACGAAAGAGAGCTTGTGTTGCTGACTACTATGCTGTACTTTGTGTGTGAGAGAAGGAAGCTTATGCTATGGACTGTTGTGAAAGGAAGGAAGCATGCACTAATTATTCCTGTGTCATGCTTATTCTGTGAAAGACAGAAATGTGCAGTGTTGATTCTGAGCCTTTTCTGTGGGGGAGGAAAGTGTGCATTGCTGCTGTCACTCTGTACGTTATATCTTGAGACGAGGGCACTTTGCCATGCTGCTGTATATTCTGTGGAAGAGGATTGCTTTCCTTGCAACTGTCCAAGCTGTACCAGGTCTGTGTCTGAGGGAAGCATGCACTGCTTCTCCCTTGAGGCAAGGAAGCTTGATTGCTACTGTCTGTGGAGCACCTGTGGTGTGCCAGAAGGATGTTTGTGCTGCTACTGTCCATACTGTACCTATTACATAACTGTGGGCAGCTTGCACTGTTTCTGCCCATGCTCTGCCTTTGTTGTTTGTTAATGAAACCTGAAGAAAACTTTTCACTATACAAAAGCTTAGACTAATACCATTGTCAATGCTTGTTCCACAAGGTAGGGAATACTGTTTTCTTACAATCTTGATAAGCCCTTTACAGTACTTGCCGTCATTTAGAACCGAATATTATTGGGTGCAAAGTTATCCATCATGAGCAATGCAATAGGCACCAGGTGTATTTTTATGGCCTATGTACAGAGCCACTAGAATTATGCGGTAGGGTGGACCAAATTATGCAACAGGGTTGACTAAATTATGCAGCAAGAAAAAGCAAAATTATGCAGCGTAATGCAGCACATTTTGTGATAGTATTACTTTCCTTATTTTGTCATTTGGACACAGACTAACACTGTCTGGGCAAAGGTTTCACCCCCATTAGTACAAGTTTAACACCGAAATACAGCAATAAGTAGCAGAAAGAGGACTAGTCAACTTTTGCAAATGTTGACATGTTTTCAGTAACTTTTGATCTTTTTGAGCTAGAAACATTTTTTGTTAAGATATACAGATTATGCAGCAGAAGATGAATTATGTGGCAAATGCGGGAAATCCATATTTAAGTGGAAAACGCAGCAGCCGCAAAATTGCATAATTCCAGTGGCCATGTCTATGTATCACAAACATATTAACAAAATAAAGTGTGTAGTGTTTTTGTGCCTGTTTTTTGTGTTTTTAACTCCTCTGTAACATTTTCCGTTGGCAGTTTCCGCTAGATAACAGTTGGTCGTAAAACCATGGGAAAAAACTGGAGAAAAACGCAATTTGTTTTCTGCTCCTAGTTGACACTAGTGCCAAAACAGTGCAAATAAAGTTTGCACCAATTCCATCCTTACCGCAGGGTCTAAATGACCCCATTGGCCAGTTACTGGCTTTGGTGTAAGAGTTATTTTGCACTTAAATGCAAAATAACTATGGAATAACTTCAGATTCAGCTCGTAATTTAGTAAAAACACATCTTAAACAGTTTAAACTAAATTATGTAATAAACATGATAATAGATTCCTGCTGTCGTGTGCAGAAGTCCAACATCGTAATAAAAATAAACATACTAGCATACGTATCAGCTAATGGCAGAATTTTCCACAGCAGACTGTACTGGAAAAAGGCATCTGAAAAGATAGTCATGTTTTTAATTAATAAGTGACATTTAGTATTCTGCTGTGGGAGCTGATGTTAACACTGTCTCCTGCTTTGACAGAAGTGATTGACACACAACACGTCAACTGTAAAAAATGATTACAGCTGTGATGTCACAAATATACCGCAATAAGGAAATTTGACACGTGTTTAAAGGGATTGCAGCTTTCCACCTCGTTGGAGTATAATCAAGATCAGTGGAATTATTCAGTTTTGCAACCGTGATGTTTTCTGCATAATTATGTTAACACATTTGCCACACAATCCACCACCTGTTGCATAAATTGCATATTTCACAAAATCTATTGTTTGTAGCTTAAACAGATGGAAAGGTACAAAAATACAATTACATGTGGCCGTTTCAGAGACTTCACAAAGATCAATCAGTCACTTCTCAGTTACTGTTGTTCGCTGTTCAAGCGTGAAACACACTAATGAGGCATAACCTTTACCTAGACACTAAAATTGTGGGTTAAAATGGCAAAACAATAAAATAACGCTGAACACAGATTGTGTTGCATTAGGGCACATAATTTGGTCGTCTACTGTCGCATAATTCCTGTGTCCGTGAGTGCAACACAGGACTACTGCAGTGCTTCACTGTCCAAGATGCAGATTATCAGGGAAACTTTTTTCCAAAGCAATTGATATGTACATACCTACGTATTCCTATGTAGAGATGTCTCAGCTGAGCATACTGGGAACAATAGGAAGTTTTTTTGGGTTTGCATGTATCTAAATTTGGCTCCACTTGTCATACCGATTAGCGCTCGAGTGGTGAGAGAGCATGAGAGGAAGAGAGAGGTGGAGCCCGGCAGGGCCGCGCCCTCCCGGTGAGTCAGGCGTCCTGGCACACACCGGTCGGCTCTGGAGTGCTCGAGTCGGGCGCTGTCCCGGTCTGAGGAGCCCACAGGAAGGTGACGGGGCGTCTCCATGACGACAGCGAGCTCCGTGTGCGGCGCAGCCCCCCAGGCCTTCAGCGTCTGCGGCCCTGGGCTCCGAGGCGCGCACGCTCTCTGAGTAGACCTCCCGCCCAGCTAGAGCGCAGCTCTGTGTGTACTTTCCGGCCCGAAGCAGGTGCCTCGCCGCCGCGCCAGGGCTTTTCAGAGACGCACCTGTGCAACCTGTTTTTCCGGTGGAAATTTTTCTTTGTCCAAGGAGGGCCAGAAGAGCGCCCGGGTCAGGGTGGACGGTGCACGGTCCCCTTGCAGGCTGTGGATCGCCGCGGACGGCGCGCTAAGTTACTGAGGGGGGCCCCGTGCCCCATTGACCCCTCTGTTTGAGGTGGGCAGGTTGATTTCATAGGAAGTTTTGGACCACAGGTTCTTGGACCGAGGCGGCGGCGGGTCAGTAGAAGCTGGTCTGCCCGGCACTGGGACGCCGGCACGGAAGGCTTAACTCGGAGCATTAGTGGAGGCCACCATGGAGGAAATGGAGAACTGCCTGAGCCCTGCGGCCCAGGACCTGGTAAGGAAGGAAGCGGAGCACAACTGCGGTCACCCGGGGGAATGCGAGGGGCCTGCGAGCAGACTGCGCTCTTACATTATGAAGAGTGCCGAGGGCTTCTCGGCAGAGTCCGCAGCCCCTGGGCTCCGCTACGGATATGGGCACCCCCTTCTGGAGTGCTAAAGGTGCCCTACTGGGTGGTGGTGTAGAGGCTGTCTCCCTGCAAGTTGTCTCTCTTGGAGTGAGACTGTCCTTCCAGTAGTGCTGCGGGTCCGTATTGTGTAGTGCTGCGGGTCCGTATTGTGTAGTGCTGCGGGTCTGTATTGTTGAGTGTGCACTTCCTGTGGTGCTGAGGCTGTCTGTCCTGCAGTGCCATGGATGTTAGTCCTGTAGTGGTACTGAAGCTGTCTCGTCGGTAGTATTGCAGAGGCCTGAGCGTCTTTCTTCCTTAGTGAGGTCGACTTTCCTTTAGTGTTAAGAGTTCCCCTCCCTGTTGCTCCTGTCTTGCCGGCTGCATTGGGGCTTCTTCAGTTGAGCTGAGGACACACTCCTGCAGTGTTAAGGGGGCGCTTCTTTTATCGCTGCTGGGGCTGTCTCACCTAGTGCTGCGAGGACACGCTTCTAGTGCTGCGGGCGTCTCTTCCGTGGTGCCAAGCATGGCCCTTCTGCTATACTAGGAGTTCTCTCTTGAGGTGGTTAGGGTAACTGTACTGTAATGCTGGGGCAAAGGTAGTTTTTCTTGTAGTTCAGCAGCAAGGCTGTCCTGTACCCCACGTCATCTGTCACTTCGCCACTGCCCTTGTTTTTATAGCAGTGTTTGCTTCATGCGGCCTGTAGTTTAGTTTTCCCGTTTATAACTAGAGGTTTTGAAATGCCAACGTGAAAAAGTTTGTAGGGTGAAAAGCTAGGATGGGCTGAGTGCGTCAATAGCTACGTGGGGGCATTGGGCAACTTTGCCGCGGGAGTCTTGTAGTGCAGGGGTATTTCTGTAGAAATGTAGCTCTAGACTGGTCTTGTCGTGAGCTTGAGTGCGACTGTCAGTCAGCCCTGGGTTCTCAGCCAGTGCATTAAGCCCACAGGCCCGCATAAGAACCGCGAAACTCCACATTCCAGCGCTGCTCGTCTGGTTGGTTGAGAAAACAAGACTGAGCCAAAGTCACCTTCATGACAGCCTCTTGACAGTCATGCTGGGGGGTTTCTTTTGCAGTAGTGCCTCTTATGGTGTCTGGGCTATGTTGGTTCTGGGACTGTCTGGTCTTTGAAATCCTGCCCCATTGCTACTGTACCTCAGTGGGTTAAAGCACATATAGCATCAATCTATCCGAAGCAACTGTTTCCTGCAGGGTACTGGCTGGAATCCTGGCTTCAGTGATTCATCACTTCAGCATGTTGAATTCACTGACTTTGGCGTCCATACAACCGGTTAATAATTACTAAACAAATGTTTGCTTTTTATCATTCTCAAACTGGCCACAGTACCTCTCGGAAGATCCCCCTTTCGGGCTTAGCATTTCCCAGATAGGAGGGTTTCCATAGGCAGAGCTGGAATTTGCTAAGATAGCACCCTGGGAGTGGGCGGACAGACATTTGGCGCCCTTGCTGATGGTAGTGAATTAAATGAGGCTGCAGGGGGCCCTTTTGTGTTCACTGGTCAGTACCTGGATGAACAGAGGCTGGCCTTTGAGCAAAAACATCCCTGGACCCCCCCCAGCTCACCTAAATCACTGATAACTTAGCTGCCTCACGCAGATGATGGTTTTGTTGATGTGTGTCAGCAGGGGTCAGAGGGCACTGAAGGGAGCTAACGGGGTGTTAAAAACATCGCCCAAGGTGTAATAAGGAAGGACTGGAATCACTTTAAACTGGCTAAGCACACAGAAACGGGCAGGCAAGGGACAAGGCTGGAGCAAACTGAGAAGGACGCAGCTGTTGGCATAACCCTAATGCACTCAGCTCCATTCGCCCCACAGAATACCTCCGCCCTGGGCCTGCGTCCAGCTCGCCCATGCTAAAGGCCGGCCCTGTCTATAGGACTCACGATGATAATCGTCATGAGGTTTTTCAGATATCGTTTCATGGCATCTTGGTCTATATTTGAGGCTTTTCTGGTTATAGTCACGTCTTGCTGCTTGCACTGTGTGGTCTGCTCGGACTTCTTTTCCATGTGTATTTCTGATTTCTTTCCCTACTCTCCACTTACTCTCAATCCACTCTCTCGACTGTCATGTGATTATTTAGTAGGTGTCTCTGAGCTATGGTGTGACAGATTATTGCCGCCTCTGCTTCTCGTGGGGTGTCTATATTTTTAGGGCTCTTTTGTACCATACTTTTTTCTTTTAGATATTAATGTCCAGAGCGTTCCAATTTCACTGACTATAAAACCAGAGGTCCCTCCAAGCGGCCGCTTTTGTATATCTGGCAGCGCTGCAGCTACAACGTGACTTCTTCCCTAAGACTCCTGCCTCACAGCACCAGCAACACAATTAAAAGCAGACTCCACCGGTGTAAACACACCACTTAAAAGTAGGCAGCGGGCCTGTCTGCCTCAGCTACAGAACGTGTAGTCTTTTTACTGGCAGTCTGGATGTTTACATAAACTGAAACAAAGCACACACACTTCAGAAAAGTACCCACACGGTTCTCAGCCGGATGACAGGTGAGCTTTGTTTAGCTTAAGCGGCAGGCAAGTCTTTCTTCTTTGCAGCTGGGACATTCTGCTGGTCGCATTCGGGGTGGCTGGGATCAGCCTTTGATCCCTGAAAACCTGGGCATCTCGGTGTGGATTACACCAGCAGGGTTTATATAACCTTTGATGGTAGCCTCCACCCTTGTTTCCCCGACAAACACTATGGGGCCTAGTCACAAAGGTAATTCTACATGTGTAGATTTACTACAAGTAAATTTACACTTATACTTTTGAGTTTTTTCACTACTTTTGGGTTTCACCATTTATGAGTGTAAAATACTCAAAAGTGTAGGCTTGCATGTTCCCCACCCCCTGAAATAGGGACTGGATTCAGTAAAAACATTACATTTGGAAAAATATTTTTTATCTTAAATATGAATGTTAACTCGTTTTATGTATTTATTTAAATGTAGACTAATGTAAAAATGTTACAGCATTAATAACTATTTTAAATTAAAAACGAATTATTTTGAAGGTATTAAAATACAATTTTTCTGAAGTTTAAATAAGAAAATTTACTCCAAAAGTAAAAAGAAATGTACAAAAACGAAGTGATATATATATATATATATATATATATATGTATATATATAATTGGGAGTAATTCTATTATGTTTAATATACAGTAATGTTACATGAGTTGTTAAATTGAAAAGGGTTATTAAAATTTTTAAAAAAAAATGTTTAATAATATTAAATTATATGCATTTATATTTCTAACTTTTTTAAATGATGTCATTTATTTTCCCATTAGTTCCTAAGGGGTTTTATTTTAGGTCCCTACCTTTATTATTTTCATGGGGAGGGAGTTATATGTGGTGATGGACTTACTCTAGCTCTGACCTGGAGTACACTTCCTTTTTGGCTGTAGTAACTATAGACCGGCAGTTTGTGTCACTAAACCCCTCCATACTGCTCCCTTAACCTCTCCGTTTTACATCTCTTAAAATGTATAGTTACGTTTGCGGAGATCTCCGCAGTCGAGACAGAGATCTCCGGACATAAAATATAGGAGAGACGGAGAAGTAGACATCCACACATAGATATGTGAATAACATTTTGTAGAACGTTAGTAGTAATATTGTAGTTTATTAAGTGTACTGCCTAATGCAGTTTGTAAATGGGCCCCAAAGTTCTTTGAATGCAGAAGCACTTCAGTTTACTAATACCACACCTAAAAGTCTTCCTCAGTTGTGGACTGCTTTTCTCTAGTTTGCATAAGGGTGGGATGATCATTTTGAATGACCTATAAAAACTTGAGCTTTAACTGCTAACATACCAAAAAGAGGATGCCCGGTATCCTCTTGTCCCCATCTGGTAGGAGGAGCCCCAGCAGAATCTGCCTTGGTTTAAGTTATGACGCTGAGCCAGCTTCTAAAATTCAGGCAACATTAAAATCATCTAGGTCTTTGACTGGAGGTACCTGAGAGCATTAAGGTCTGTCTGCATTGATTCTTTTATACCAGAGGTGGGGGGTGTAAGATAGCCAGGGCCCGTGACATACATTCTTAACGCCTCTGTATTCCCTCTGCAAAATAATTTTTCTAAGGAACACAGCCACTGCTTACTTGTCCATGTCACCATGGCTGAGGACTGGTTCTTTGCATAATATATCGATGTGCAAGATTAGAACTTGAGAAGTGAAGGCAGTTTAGGCCTTCTGCTTTATAATGCTTCTCTCTTCGTTCAAGCTAGTCAGACGGGCTGCTGAAACACTGAACTCTTGTGCAGATTTGTGGAAATTGCCAACAATGCCTAAAAAGCTGGTACTTGGGGCTGGGTCAAGGACAGCCCTTGAGGCCTTGACCTAAAGCCCAACCTTAAAGATACAGTGCAGCACCTCAGCCAGGGGCAGTATTATCAATCTTTCCTTAAGACTGCAGTGCCATCTAACAAGGTTTCAGTTTTTGTCAATCCTGTGTTAGACACAGGAAATGGCTATGCCCTCTGTAGACCTATTTATGCTAGAGTGCATAAAGGTGAACTTTAGAGGCTTGTTGTGATGGCGAAGGCTAACCACAGCTGCCGCTACTTTCTGGCCCGGCCATTTGTGTAAATAAAGATGAAAGTGCCCGACACCTTGTGGATTTTCTGTAATTGCTATATTTCCCAATTGTGAACAGTTTAAACCAGTAGAAGTCAGAGCACAACCTCTTCGAAATGACCCTTTTGTGTTTTTTGTAAGGGACACCAGCTTTTCCAGAGGCTGGAATAGTGCGTGGTTACCCTGATTTGCAGCTTCACCTACATTTCAGCTTGCACCTCTGTGTTTAAAGAGCCAAGTCTCTGAAAGGTGCAAATCTCTCCCACTCCATACCATCTTGTTCCAAACATTTGCTGAAGTTGTTCTTGGCTAACAAGTTGAATTGGTTCACCACATCACCTGTCACTGGGTGAAAAATTGTACTGGCTAGACCACCTTTACCATACTCGTGTAATACACTCAGAAAATGGGATACTCAGTCTGAGACCATTCCCGAAAGAAACTTCTCCGTGGTGAAGTCGACCATGATAACATTGACTACAATGTTTCCTATAGAAGGGCACAAAAACAGTTTTCCCGAGTATCTGATCGTGTGATCTGTGAACACGAGGATTCACTGCTTACTCATGGCATTAAGATATTAGAATCAGCTAACTAGGTCTACCATGGAAGGTCCGGCAAAATGCTCTGTGTCCACCTAATGTAAGAAAACTTGCCGCCCCAGAAACCGTACCTCCGGGACAACTATCACCAGGTGTGGAAGTAGTCACTTGTGAGGATCCCCAAAATGGTACGGCTTTAGAGCATCTAAGAAGATGTATTGCTAGGGGACTATGAGAACCAGGTGATCACTCTGGTGTTGCCTCCTCGGCCTTGTAGACTCACCAACCTTTAAAAAATGCCCATGCCCAAAATGAGCCAACAGGCTTTGATAGAAACCTTCCTCACTATATGGTACTGATAAAAGTAAATTCTTTTAAGCAAACTGTACCCTGGAGCACCCACCACTGCAAAAACCTGCAAGCTTTGGGCTACCCATCTAACTTGCCTGACAGCTGACATAACTGATATGTCTGACAGTAGCCTTCAAATGCATGACCAATTGACTGACACACGTTCCTGGAACTATTCTTTTGATTCCCTTGTGTCCATTGAGCAGTATATGAATGTCACCCACAGCATCTCTGCTCAAATTCAGCAGTAACTACTCGTCCAGGCTCTTCGCAGTGTAAGGTGGTATGCTGCCCTCTACCCCAATTGAACTAATGGGGAGGGGGGTTGTTCAAGATGGTGGGAGTTCTGTGACTTGCTGCTGAACTTTAATTCATGTGATCTATAATGGAGGATCGTGCTGCAGTGCCTCATGGAGGGCCACCTGTTCAAATAGATTCACAGTCACCAAGTGTGGGAGTCGCATCTTTCCATCAGTCCTTGTGGCCATGTAAGGCTGTAAAGGCCTGAAAGGACTTTCTTTGGCACTAGAAATCCTGCTGATCTTTGAGGCGTAATTAGTTAGAGGGCAAGTTTGCTTGCCCCTGTGGACTAGTGTCAAAGTTAGCACTTGGCTGGTAGTCAGGACTTCAGGCACTGTTCATAGTCTGCTTCTGAACTACTAACATGGACAGACTGACACCTTCTCTAGCCCTGCTTCAGAAACATCCTCATTATGCCATTGTAATGTGAGCTGCCCTTTATGCCCCATAGCAAATAAAACATTGCCCTGAAAGCCAGCACACTGGTACCTCCCATTTGGCCATCACCACTACAATCTTGGACCCAAATATTACTATGACTAGCTGACTTGTTCTTGAGGGAAGCAGTGAGGCCTTTTCTCTGAGGAATTCACTTGTTACTGTACAAAATCTAAAGAGGTTACTGTGGTTTCTCTTGGGCCCCCTTGCCTCAAGTATTACTGCATTTCAAAAGGAAAACCCAGTTGCCCCATTTGTACCCTGGACACTCTTAAGTTTAGCAAGTTGAGCAGTCAAGTTGTACTCCAGATGGTAGAGGGTTTGGAATTCAGATAATATGGGACATAAATAATTATAATCTCCATGTTCTGTCAGGCAATAGGTTAGAAGACAAATATGGGCTGGTTAATTTGTAGCAAATTCCAAACAGTTAAAATGATGATGCACAAAAACAGAAGCTCTTTGCACCTTCTGACCAAACTAGACCCTCCAATGCCATTATGCTGCCTATACAATACGGATATATAAAGTAAAATAGAGTGCTGCAGCCAATGTTTATAAAAAGAGGTTTGGGTGGTCTTGGTAAAATTGTTCATTTCTGGATTTTACAATCATCTCTGTTCTGTTGCCAGTCAAACGGGTAGAAGTACCAATAAGATTGCTACAGTGTATCAAATTGGCTACACAAAAGTTGCCCTAGTTTCCCCCAGTTCTCAGTGCAAGGTTGGACAACTTGGTGGATTTGGCACCTGCGACTGATTTTGTTCCATCCAAGACACCCAAGAAAATCCAGAGAGCCACCGAACAAACATGAATGGCATTCAGCCCTAGTCCAATATGTTTTAGTTTTTCTGGTGTTACAGTTCACAAGTCTTGGTATCCAGTTACCAGGACTATGAAGCGGGTTATGGACAGTATTCTTACAAGGATAAAGTTCAAGGGAAGACCAGTAACGATGTTCATGTGGTCTGAAGTCAATGCATGGGACTCTTGGTCTATAATGGCCTAGAACCCAAAGTATATTCAATGGGTGTACTGAACTTCAGGCTCATGTAAAGAAATTATTCAGTTGTGGTCAAGATGTATGGTTAGCGGGAACACCCTAGGGACCGGAAGGGATGCAGCTTAACTCGAACTGTTTAGGCCAGAGCTATCATTCAGACTGCCCCAGAAACTGCTTGACGGCTGAATGGCATGCAACACTACCAAAGGCTCGCAGTCAAGAAAAAAAAAAAACACCTTTAAAGCCAGTTGCAGCTAGCTTCAATAAAAAATGATGGGATGTGAAGGCCCTACTCACCATAAACGCAGAGCTGGAGCACGACGGCACTTCTTTCCATGAGCAGGAAAAGGAAGGACTTCATTTCTGCTTGTGGAAAGGAACTCCAACCAATCCTGGAGCTGATTTCATGCTGTGAAAGCAGCTCTGGGATTGGCGGGAACAAGCTCACCCAGTGCTCATTTTGAGGCTGGAGGCCTGTGCCAGCAATTCCCAGGCTGTTTCACAGCTTTTGGATTGCTGGATCTACAGTGTGCATGTCGGGCCGGCCGTCGCAAGACTGCCGGCCAGTCTGACATGCGCGCTGTAGACCAGTAATGACATCCTGTATTTGCAGGATTCAGCCCCGCCCCGCAGACCGTGCGAGCCGGCTCGTGGCAAATAAATAAAATGGCATTTTATTTATTTGTGGTTGCCTGCTGCGCTCCTGAGGAGGAGCCACCCCTGTCTAAAGTTGTGAATGGTACCAGGTGGACCAGGGATAATGCAGCCTCGCCACACTCCTAATCCAGTAATGCTTCTCTGCTCCTCAACCTCTACTGACACAGCTCTTTTTTGGCGCAGTCCTAGCTAACTGAAATGCATGGTCCATGTGGCTTCTTGGTTGTTCACCTCTTTCAGTATACCTTTGAAGAGGCTTCAAATAGCTGGTCTTGTTCTTTGACTTCCATGCTGTTGCAACCAGCAGTGTCTTGTTGGCTGAAGGGATGCCCCCAGCCAGGCAGAACCTACAGCTCCCGTCAAGGGTAGGTGATTACACTTGCTGTATAACGGGTGCTCAACCCTGGGTAGCTTGGCACTGAGCAGTCAGGCTTACTACAGTGGCAATGTGTAAGGCAAAGGCACAGCAGTCACTCACGATAAATACACTGAGCGTCACAAAGAGACTTCACACAGGATGTATGTAAATAGTTTATTTTCAACACACATATTCAATCATTATAACATGAACATCATATACATTTAGGCATAAATCACATTTGGAAACATTATTAGCAGTATTAGGCCCACTCGTATTGTTATGATATCAGTAGGATGCACACTGTGGAGAATTCCTAATCTAACTCCTCTCCCCCAACAGAGAGAGAGCACCCTTATGCGGTGCATGATATCAAAAATATGTACATACACGAAAATAGAACTCTTTCAAGCAGCACCGCGAGCCGGAGCCACCCGGGTAAAACCAATGTCAAATGTATTGTGCTTTTGGTATAAAATCAACATATAAATCTGCACTGCCGGCCAGTGTCGTGAATCACAGACTGTCTGCACACAATCACTCACACATGCTCACTCTGCACCGCTACATGGTGCAACAGGTAGCCAATCCATACGGAACGCTCTTGCACACATACGCACTCGGCACCCTCATGTGGTGCCACTGGAACCCAGCAGGCCAATGGATCACACCCTGCAGACTCTGTGGCCCCAATCTCCCTCCCTCCTCTAGTTCACCCCGATTGTCCTATACCTCTGGATGGAAGATAACCAGCCCCGTCTCCCGGGCACTGGCCCACATGCGGCCGAAGTCGCACTTAATCTGTGTCCTCGGGAAGCAGGTGGGAATATGTAGCAGTTTTAATTAGGAGGTAGACGTAAACAAGGGGAGTTCAGCAGTCACTCTGAAAGTTCACCCACTGGTCTCAAAACACAAAGGAGTCACGCAATCTCTTGACCCGCTTCCGAAGCTTCCTTCAACCCAGTCAATCTCTCTTGCTACTACCTTGTGCCAAGATGACTTTGAGAGGGGCCAGGTGTGGAAAGGGCAGTTGGTTTGCCATGATGAGGTTCAAGAAGTGAACAACCAATGAATGGGTAGTAACCTTGGGGAGTCTCTCCATAGGAGGAGGAGCCCCACTCGATACATGATGATCGGGGTCGTGCCCAGGCAATCCGGGCATGGCATCTAATGCACATTGGTACGAGTCGCACCAGACACTTCGGATTTCAAACACGAAGAGTTGCAAATTCTGCACCTCCCTGGAAATGAGGCACCGGTGCACGTTGAACTGTTTGACGTTCAAGTCCTCTGGGGGTTCCCTTGTTAGCTAGTTTCTTCTGTAGGACTTGGTCGGAATTCTGTGCAGAAGGAGGGAGTGGTGCAGAGCCTTCCAATGGAGCCTAATATTTTACATTCTTTACATGAACCCTCCTCCATTTCTGGCCCAAGGATTATTTATCTCCTGGCTATGTCCTGTTTTGCCCTATTGCGACATAAAAGTGGCTCACCCAGTGTCAGTCCACATTATTCTTCTAGACATTTTCCAAACTGCTCAAAATATTCAGCTGTCACAAGACTTGTAGACTTTAGACCATTCGTCTATTTAACACAAGAAAAGTACATGGTTGGAAATATATGCATAATTATATGCTTCCATGTCCTGCAACCCTTATCTTGACCTGATAGAATTTCATGTTCATCCGCACCATTAAAGAACAGGACCTCACATATACATGTGATGTTACTGTCCAGTTCTAAAATTAATTCTACCCATTTTATTGTTGGTCGAAGAGTCTTGCGTTTCATTCTGGGAGCATAAGAGGCCTTTAATTGCATTCATTTTCAAAGGTGTTTCAACACATTGTAGGTCTATAGCCATAAGGCCCTTCTGTCCCATCCTGATCCAATTCCTTTATGACAAAAAGTGCATGTTGACAGCGTGAAATGTTTATTAGGGCTGGTTAGTTCACACCTCTCCACCAAGCAAGCACCAGCATAAGATGTCTTGTTACGTCTCACTGTGGCTCTATCACAGAGCACACAGTTGCTGCCTTTCGGATGTTTAGTTGGTGCCCTTGACGTCCTCTAGCATCCTGTGTCTCAGAAGTATAACTGCTTAACCCCAGTTATCACTTAGGAATCAAGATAGCCGAGGCAGCCTCCGGTGACCTTTGTAATCAATAGTATATAGTATCCTGTGTTTGTGAAGAGAACAGGTACAGACTCTGCCCCCTGCTTCCCTGACACCCCGGAATCGGGAGAAAAAGCCTGAAATGTGGGTACAGATGACGTGTGCTTTATTGCAGACTTTAATCCGTTGCTTCAACATACATAAATGCAGCCAACTTGAATTTCAAAATGAGTGGTTTATTTACAGGCAGACACTAGGATTCTTTACATAAATGAAAGACAGCATAAATTGCAAAAACATGTTGGATGAACAATTACAGATTCATTTTGTTTAGCCTGAGACCACATTAAACAATTTCGGCTGGTACACTAGCACTGATGGGTTGACTTTAAAGCAGCCCTTTTATGTAACCGTGCGAAAAGCCATCTGATATGTTGTTCCTGCCACACCCCCCCCCCCCTGTTTTTTTTCTTTTTGGTTTTACATTTTCGATCTTTATTCTACCAAGAGGACTCCTAAACAGACATAAAGTATGCGCTATGTTATATGTTTGGGACCCACAAGATAATCCTGCCCCCATATGGGAAGTCATCAGATTTGGAGGCCATTCCGGCATCCATATAAATTAATCCTTTTTCTGCTCATGCACATGCCTCCGGTTTAATCCGAATTTCCTGCGTAGTGGGCGCTTAAGCCGGTGCGCCATCTCAGATTCTGTCTTAGTCGTGACATGGATGAATTTTGGCAAGCTAACTATGGGACAGCCGTATCCTGGATGGAGGAGAAAATTCTGGCATGGAATCGACTGCCTCTGCCCTTGACAGGACGACTAGCGATAGCCAAAATGGTAGTGCTGCTCAAATTCTCATATATCTTTTCATCCATATCCCCATGCCACTCACTTCTCAATTCCACCAGCACCTGCGATCCAATTTGATATCGCTGGCGAGGGCCGGAAAGCAGCAGTGAATTGCATGAGAAATACTCACACTTTGTTTGCGACACAGTGACCTTCATGCACCAGACATGCCATTGTACGCACTCTGCGCTCAGGCTCAATATCTTCACTTCTGGCTATATCCTACACGATTCCAGCTGCATATGGTGATGGAGGCAGATGTGGCATCTCCCTTGCCGCTAATTATTGCGCTATACCATAAGCACAGGCCTACACGAAAAGAGATTGATACAGTTGAATGTCTAAGATGGGCGTGGGGTGGCCTGCTCCTTCGAGCAGACTGAAATGCATATATGAGGGACAAACACAAGATTGAGAAGCTAGGACACAATAAGAAGCAGGCAAATGAGTGACAAAGAAATCCATTCAATAGTAAACAAAGAATGGGGTCCAAGCCCCTCTACGTTCTTGGTAAGTTGCAGTATGGCTCTCTATAGACAGCACATGTGCTGTCTAGTAGACAGCACATGTGCTGTCTAGTAGACTCGACCTAAAAATGAACGCCAAATTCGGTGTTACTTAAAGTTAAAGGTATTCGCTCATAGCACATTAATCCATTTGTGCAGCTTCATAGTACTATTGAAAGTCCGAGTGCCTTTAACACAGATCAGAGGTTTCCATCGCAGACCAGAGTCTTATTTGCATGTGATTAGGGATGAAAACTCTGAGATTCCGCGTAGTTCCACCAGCTGGCAGAAATAGGCATGTTGCTCTGCTTGAGCTGTGATTTAGCTCCGGTAGCGTGTTCCGCAATGAAAAATCAGTGCGAACAGTACCACGCAGTGCGCTAGAGGGTGAAGCTACTCTAGTTGATTTTGCTTCCACTCAAGTAGGTTTTCTACTTGAGCAGCAGCCTTCTATCCGCAAACGGACGCGACGGCCGGCGTTAGAAAGAAAAATTTACCAGATGTCTCCTAGCGGCCATAAATGACGTAAGGGGACATCAAATCTCACTCACTCACCCCTCACCAACTAACCATTCTGGAGTCACGCGTGACAAGAAATTCCACCACGTGGCGATTGGCAGAGTTTGGTTGGAACTTTGTGTTGCAAGAGTAACGCAGAGTTGGCAAAATTCCACTATTTCCGCGGGTGGGTCTGAATATTCCGCACACCCCTACATGTGATCACTTACTATCAGTATTTTGTTTAAATTCGTTTATCAGCTGTGTGGTAGTGTCCTATTTAACTGTTGGTGTATTCTCATTCTGTTTGTTTGGATTCAAAGATGTATAATTTATTCTGCTGTAATGCAAATGTTTAACCCTACATAGAGGGTTTCCTTCATTCTGCGATCAGTACCTATTGTGTAGAGCTGTTTTCATCTTCTACTGTGCTGTAGTCACTGGCGTCCCTCAACATTTTGAACAAGTGCTACACTGAGGATTGGATTGCACAGCACCTGGTGTGCGTGCATTAAAAACCTTTTTGAAGTGGCTGCCCCCTGTGTGCCTATATAGACCAAAGTTACTTAGGCTGTGGTTGGGCTGCTCGAAATAATTATGACCTGTGATTTATCAGCAACTTTTCTATATGTGGAAAACTTGAGACTTTCAAGATGTTGTCATGGACTATCACGTTAGTGAGAATAGTGTCAGAATTTACAATACACTCCGCCATCCACCTATTGAGTCCCCTCAGTGAGTTAAGCACCTGCTACCGAGATCTGCCTCTAACCTGCATTCACACATCCCTTAATTGTACATGTTCCGTGAGCGATGAAACCTTGTCCTAGTCTGCCCTGAATCTGTTCTACTGGAAATGGAAGATTGTACGTCGTGCATTCTGTGAGAATCGGAAGCTTACTTTGCTGCTGCCATCCTGTACCAATTCTGTGAGGAAGCAAAGCGTGCTCTGCTGCTGCCTGCATTAAACTGTCCTGTCATGGGGAAAGCTTGCACTACCTATATTTGTCCTCTGCAGGAGGAAATCTTACGCTATTTATGACCATGGGGTGCTTATTCTATAAAGAAAGCTTATTTCCACTGCTTATGAAGGAAAAAAGGATATATACTATGAATTTTTGTAGCATGCTGTATGAACAGGGACTTTTCAACAATATCTGATGTGAGGTGCTTGTGTCATGAGGTACTCCTATCCCCTAAAGGGCAATATTCGAATTTGTTGATGGAAAAGAGAAGTAGAAACCATTGCTCTACCCTATCTTTTTTTTAAATTATTAATCTTGTGGCAGGGAGACACCAGTAAAACCTTTTTAGCTCTCTCTCACACAATTTTAATATAGGTCTGAGAGTTCAACAAAAGGGAACTTAAATGTTCGCATAAGGGACATAGCCTTACCAAAACTAGGGAGCCCATAACTAGGAGACTATACAACTATGGACAATAGTTCTCTTGAATATTTGCAGTGCTAGTTGTGGAACCCACTGATGAACTATACCACACTAGGTAGGTGGGTTTCATAATCCTATATGAGTACATTAATGTAAGATAATTCTATTAGAGGTTTGGCTCTTTTTTTCCAGGTGCTTTGTGCTTTTTGTATGTTTGTGTGTTTATGGAGAGTGTGCAACAGTCCTTTAACTCCTCGCACTGACTCTTTAGTGTGTTAGTACCTATCCTCTATGAGTGGGAGAATCATTTGATGTTCCTCCTGCTACAGACACCTGCCCATTATATATTCTGTGTGTTATGGAATGCTTTGCTGCTACTGTGCCTTGTTTTTCCTTTATTGTGTCGCAAAGCTTGGTATAAAACTTTCCACTTCACAGTTCTCATTTTAATGCATGATGTGAATGAAAGTGAACCATAACAAAATGTGTAAGCGGAATTTACTTTTGGTTTTATATTGCAAGCAGTTTTGAAGTGGATTGGATGACTTTGTAACATTTTAAAACATACCTGATAAGCAGCTCTATTTCATCTATAACACCGTCTGGCAGTTCTGGCATTTTAGCCAACATCACTTTGCATCCTGGGGCTCTGAACCTATAAAGTGTTAAGGCAAAAATACAAGCCCCATAGTGTAATTTGCTGTTGACTGAAAAGTGAGTAATGGCTGTAAAGTCATAGTGCACTTGACAGATTATGAAATGCAAAACCGATTGTAGTTTCGGATTACACAGCCCAGTGGTGAAAGGGCATTCTTAGCCTTTCGAATGTAAAAAGGAACAACTCATTGCTAATGGACTAACTTTAACACTCCTTGGCGAGGTGGTAGGGGTGGTGCGCGGAAGGTGGAAAGCGGCATGCTAAAAGACACTGTTTCCAAGAACAATGCGAGCAGCAGAGGCAGTAGGAAAAGGAAAACAATCTGTTTTCACCTGTCTGTGACACTATCTTGAAATGGTGCAGCACATGCAACAGGTGCTGTCCTGCGAGGACCACCACTGGCTGCAGTCGTGCTCCTTTCTATTAATGCATCTTTTGTTAATAGTATTCTTTCATGTTTAGCCCTTTGCTTAAATGCGCTACATCTCAAACCTAGCAGACTCAAATCTTGTTGGTAAGGTATCTGTTTTCCCTATACTTCTGATATATCTTGCTATTCCCTCTCCAAGAAGGAGGGCAATGTAGGACATTTGCATTTGATGTATGTATATCCTCGTTTGCTTTGTCGATATGCTTCTCGAAAATTTTGATTCATTAGTCTTGGTGCCGGTACCTATAGGAAATGTTTGTATAACAAGCATATTCTGTTGTTTTTTCTCAGTCCTGCCAAGGTTTCTGTCATTGCTCCTCCTCAGTTGTTATACCGAGAGACATCTCCCAGTATTTGTGAAATGCATATTGTTGTGCGGTCTCATGGCTCTCACAAATGTGCGCAGGGCAGAACTAAAATCTCATAAACTCATTGATGTAATCCATTGCTCAAATTCATTTGTCACTCAGGTAAAACTTTTTTTATGATGGCTTTCACTGTTTTATTCACCTTTCTGGTATCAAAAGAACGGCCTGTTCTGTTTCGCCTTCTAAAATAAGACTCATAAACCTGGGTTTCACATTGTCACTGTTTTGAGAAGTAGTGCTTTCTGAATAAACCCCTTGGCTCATAATTGTTATACTCATGGGTTTGTTGTCAGGTGCCTCATCAATTCCTTGCTCGCCATACACGGCTTTTGTTTATTTGAACAATTCAAGAGCACATGAAACATGCAATAAAGCCCTTAATTCATGAACATTTTCTCTGAAAAGATACTTTTTAACTGCCAGAGAAAGCAGCATGGTGTATGATTCGATAAAGACTTACTAGAAGTATTTATATAAGTAGCCTTTCTTGGATTAATGCATGGATATCGATTCATCAAAATGCCATGGGCAGTAAATATGACATCACACACCCTGTGATCTAAACGACATCATAGGAAGTGACAAATGAGTTATGGCCCAGAGTGTTCCCAGGAAGTGATCACATGACTGTAATCCTGATGACATCACAATAATAAACGTCACAGAAGTTCCATAACAACTGCATAATTAGTGTAACAACATACCACAAGCAAATTTCTATTTTAGATACCAGCTATATTAAGGGACAGACATGATCTCTGAAAGTGGCGGGGCATAATACTTTCCCTAAATTGTAAGGAGCAAGAGAAGCAAGTGAGCAGACCTCTTTTTTTTGGAGGATTACAGGAGGATTTTCCTCCCAAGAAAATGTTGAAAACATTGGGGTCAAACAGTGCATTTTGAAGGACAATTTTTACATGTGTGTTAAAAAGGTATAGGCTCTTAAAGGGCGCCCATTAAATAGTGTGCCAAGCCAATGAAACCTGTTGCCCTACAAGAGTTTTTTGTACAAGTGGTTCTTTATTACCATTTCTCAATTTACATAGGTACACAATACAAGCAAAATGTACAAAGAGTGCATAGGGACCTGGGCAACCGGATGGTACAACTTGAGGGTACACTAGCAACTGCAACATCATCATAGTCGTACTATTGGCATACATTGGTTGTGTATCATTCCCTCATGCAACTTATAGCCTCCCCTTGCGGGTTCTGTGCCCACGTGTCCGTTATCCATAACTGCGTGTCATGGGATGATGTAAAAAGGAGAAATGGTAAAAAGAATAAACAATAAACCCAAAAATGCTTAACTGGGGCTTAAACTTCCTAATCATGTTTCCGTGGAGGCAGCCTGACCCCTTCTGACCCTTTTTGGAGTACCAGCAACAGGACATCCTTGCACTCTGCAGTTAATTAAGGAAGCTGGGGGGTAGATGGGATGACTAGTTTGAGTATGAGGACTTTGCGGGCATGGATTTGCAACCTGAGAGGTTTGGGGGGGGGGAGCAGAGACACCGGCTGGCAGGATTTAGAAGACACACGACCCATGTGCGTTACATGCGTGAGTTGGGGGGGCGGGGGCTCCTGCGCTGTGGTATGTGTGTTCTGTGGTATCTATTGATTGGCAGATGGTTCTCATGGGCTTATCGTCTGTCTTAGCTGCCAGCATTTCTAACTACGCTTCCCAGGCATTCCATTGTGAATGGTCCCCTGCTGTCTTGGCAATGTGTGCCACGTCGTGACCTCCACTGTCGCCCATTTAAGCAGATTCTGTAGCCATGCCTGCATAGGTGGATCTTCCAGAGACTTCCAGGTGATGGCAATGTGGTGTTTCGTTGGCACATACGCAAGGTCCATAAATCATAGGGTGCACCTACTCTTACGAGAATGGAAATCCACAAAAGCCACCTTAAAGGGTCTACAGGCGTTGGGCGCTCCACTGTGTCCAACAACATCTTCACTATTGTCACAAGAGCAGGACCACACCATGTGATAGAAGACTACCTCCGAGGCAGGGCAGCGAGGGCACCTGGGGGTCACTGGTGCGAACATGTGGTGGATGTGTCGTACGGTTTCTACTAATTCAGTAAGACTGTACATTTGGGCAACACAAGCGTCGATACTATGGGTGATTGGGTCCACTAATACCATCAGAATATGCTGACCTAGTTCCTGGCTAGCTCACAGTGCGCCATCTGGACCTCTAAACCTTACAAGGTACCAGATGGTGTCTGCAACCTCAGAACATGACGACCCTGATGCCCCCAAAGAAATTGTGGGACTAGATCGCCACTTTCGTCGTTAACTCAGGCATGCCTAAAGGGAGACACAAGAAATACACAAATTGGCATTTTAAACATTTATTGAAGCAATTGGATTGTTGTGTAAAATACGTGAGATGCAATTATGAGTAGAATAAAGCAGAGCATAGTAACCAGCATTACGAGAATGGTGAAAAAGATAAACCATTGAACCATTGTGACAGCTGAATGCACAAGCAAGTAAGGTAGACCTGCAGAGGAGCGAGCTAGAGACTGCTGGGGCGATCAGGAGGCTGCAGAGAGGAAAACTGAGGCTGCAGGTGTGTCCGCACCCACAGTGAGTACTGCTGCGTCTACCCCCTCCATTCCCGCTTTCAAATATGGGCGACGTGTGTGTGTGTGTGTTTGCTTGGTTGTCATGTTTATATTGGTTGCGTGGGACTGTCATACATAGGTGCATGTGGATGTGTGAGCATTGTCTGCCAATTGCATAGTGTGTGTGTTTAGGGGCTGTCATATAAAGGAGTTTTTTTGAGAATGTAATGTCATGTATAGGCGTAGTTCGTGTGTGCTCAGACTGTAAAGTACAGTGGGTAAAGCTGTCATGTATAGGTGTGTATGTACTTGGACTGACTATAATAAACGATTCTTGTTAGGCAATCCGGTGAGTAAATAATGATTTATTTACATTTCATAAGCACCCACAGCCGGGCGCCCCCGCTGCGTACCAGGATCTCCACCAACTGATTCACGTTGGTAGAATCCTGGCACGCATCGTTCTGCACCCGATCGTGGAGCGGAGTTTGAACAGACACATGCAGCACGAGACACTCTCGTGCCGGTAACACGAGAGCGCTCCTAGAACAGATGTACATAATACTACAACTTCTCTCTTTCCACCAAAATAAACGAGGAATAACTAATCACAATAAACAAGAACCTTGAGAGAAAACAAGTCATCTGATATACAACATTGTAATAAAATAAAAAATCATTTTCTTATGTCAAAACATAGTCATTAAATTTAACAGGCAATTTTCTTTGACGGGTGCTCAAATCAACATGTGAAGAAGATGCGAGTCCAGTCATATCAAAAGAAGCAGAATCATGCAAAGTATTATGCGTATTAAAACACTGCCCTACAGTAGACTTTACTGAATCCTCTTGAGGAGCAAACGAGGAAATAACAGAAGAAGGATCACGCAACCAGTTTGTCCAGTCGCATTGTTCCACCTCCTGTTTGGATAACTTGAGTAAAGAGGCAACTTGTGAGTCAGAAAGCCGCACAAGTGATCTCTTATTCCACCATCCCCTAGAACCAAGTAGCGCTGAGCCTTTGCTCACATTTGTGACTTGTACAGGTGATGAAAACTTAGACTGCCCCTTAGACACCTTTTTTGGATTTTTGATAAGAACCCAATCATTGAATTTCAAACTGGTATTGTTAAACATTTTCCCTTGATCATGAACAGATTTCATGTAACCTTGTTTTTCTAAGACACGAGATACAAGATTTTTATCAACAGGTGTACCTTTGAAATGTTTATCTTGCAACCAATTGGGACACAAAATAGTGTGAACATTTCTACCTCTCAACAGAGAAAAAGGTGGAAGACCAGTGGTGCAATGTGGCGAAATGTTGTATGACCACAATTTGTCATCAAGGAAATTTTGAACATCCTTTCCTGAGGAAAGGGCTGCTTGAATAGCATCCTTGACTAATCTGTTTGCCCTTTCCACCAAGCCATTAGAGGATGGCGAATATAAGGCAACCTTGAAATGATTAACATCCTTCTCTGCTAAAAATGCAGAAAATTTCTGAGAAATGAAATGTGAACCATTGTCAGTAACCATAATGGAAGGTGAACCCTCAATGGAAAACACCTTCCTCAGAAATGTGATGGCATTAGTGGAACTGGGTGAATCACAGAACATATGATAAATCCATTTAGAATGATAATCTATCAACAAGATCAAAAACTTTAAGTCATGAGATAAAAGGTCATAAGGACCCGAGAAATCTACTCCAACCTTGTCCCAAGGTTTGTTCGGAAATGGAACAGGGTGTAAGGGCGTGTTCATGACTTTCCATTTCTTGTCTGACAAGAGGCATTCTGGACATGAATCAATATGAAACTTGACCTGGGCTTCTAAAGATGGCCACCAATAATACAACTTAATGAGTTGTGAGGTTTTTGAAATGCCTAAGTGACCATGATGTGCGCATTTAATGATATCTTCTCTTAAACTTGAGGGAGGAACAAAAGCATCGTGTCTCATAACCATACCATTGACCAAGGAGAGTTCAGAGGCAACCATGGAAAAGGCCTTTAACTCATTACCAAGTTTCCTGCTTTCAGGCCAACCTTTTACAATATATTCCATGACAAGTTTAAGAATATCATCACTGCCATAAGCTTCAAGCCATGCTTGTTCAGAAATATTTGGGCATTCTCTAACAGCATCAAGTGCCGCCACCACACACTCTGTATCTTCAATACTCTCAACATCTGAAATATCCTGAAATGCCATGCGAGAAAGACAATCAGCCCGGAAATTCTTTCCACCAGAAATATGCTTGATGGAAAAATGAAATTCTTGCAATTTTGAAAGTAATCTGACCAACCTGGCTGAGGTCCTCCCAAGCCCATTGCCACTGAGTAAATGTGTAAGGGGTTTGTGGTCAGTGAACAATTCAAATTCACGCCCCCAAATGTAATTTCTAAACTTCTCAATTGCCCAAACGCAGGCGAGCGCCTCGCGTTCAATTGTACTGTAATGAGTCTCAGAAGACTTAAGCATTCTTGATGAAAATGCTATAGTGTGCTCCTTTCCAGCGACCCACTGACCAAGAACTGCACCCAACCCTGTAAGGCTAGCATCCACCATGATAAAACACTTCGAATCATCTCGAAAAGCATGAAGTGCAGGTGCTTCAACAATGAGTTTCTTGGTTTGATCAAATGAAGATGATACTTCATCAGACCAAAGAAACTTTGATCCTTTGCGCAATAAGGCACGCAAAGGCTCAACAGTTTGAGCGTATCCCTTAACAAAGCGGGCATAGTACTCCGCCAATCCCAAAAATGATCGAAGAGAATCCTTGTCTTTAGGGGGAACAGCATGACTGATGGCCTTGATAAGTGATAACTTTGGTTTGATTCCTTGAGATGACAAAGTATGGCCTAAGTAATCCAACTGTTGTGTGCCAAATTGACATTTATCAGATCTGATGGTCATGCCTGCATCATTCAATTTGGTTAATACACAAGTAAGATTTTTTAAATGTGTTTCCCAATCATTGGCAAAAACAAGAATGTCATCTTGATAGGCCTGAACTCCCGGCGTGTCTCGAAAAAGATTGTCCATCATTTTCTGAAACACGCTGGCCGCGGAGGCCAGGCCGAAGGGAAGTCTGAGATATTTGTAGACCCCAAAGGGTGTAACAAAAGTAGTCAGATCCTGTGAATCTTTTGTCAATTGAATCTGGTGATAAGCTGAACGCAGGTCTATTATGGAAAAGAATTTGGCACCCCCAAACTGGCCAGAAGTTCATGGATTTTGGGGAGGGGATGACAATCGATTAAAATGTGTTTATTTAAGGTGCGTAAGTCCGCACATAACCTGACCTCGCCAGATTTTTTCGGACAATAACGATGGGAGAAACCCATTCTGAAGAGTCACATGGTGCAATGACCTCTTCATCACATAACTTCTTTAGTACTGACTTAAGCTCATCCCTGGCACTAAGGGGTAAAGGGCGAACCTTATGTACAAAAGGTTGAACATGAGGCTTAAGTTTTATTTGATGTTGAAATCCCTTGACAGTGCCTAACTTGTTGGAAAACAAATTGGGAAACAAGTCCAAGACTTTTTGACGTCATGTGAATGATCAATGATATTGACACAATCCAATGTGCTTTCTTCATTTTCTGACCAACCAGCTGGGGAATAACCTTGAGGAAGATCACCAAGCGCAATTGGATTATCTGACCCAGGAACAAGGCGCAAACCCATTCTAGCAAGGTCCTGCCAGCCAACTATATTGCGTCCTCTGACTGCAACATAAACTTTTGTAAAAATTGACCTTCCTAGACATTCTAACCTTGAATTAAAGTAACCCATCATTTCTATATCAAATTCTCCAAATGCTTTTGGATTGATATCTGTTTTGGTCAACCCAATAGAACCTTGCCATTTTTCAAGAAACATGACATCAGATAAAATAGTTATAGGTGAACCAGAATCTGCCATAATTGGAATCTCAATTTTTCCAAATAATGCAACACCTAATGGACCTTTGACATGGTGGGGATTGAAAACCGAATTGCATTCAATTGAAACAATCATGTCATGAAATTGGTCAGTACAATCTTCAAGAGATTCTGTAAATTCCACACTATTGACTCTGGTAGGTCTCTTGGCAGATCTGCAAACACCTTGAAAATGTCCGATTTTCTTGCATAACACACATTTCTTTCCTGAAGCGGGACACTTAGGATAGTTACCAAGATGTGATCTGGAACCACATCTAAAGCAAATAGTGTTCCCTTTTTTAAAAGGTTGTTTATAAGATTTGATCGCATTAACGGAATTTCCCGGATCAAATGAAGTTGACTTGAAAGAGTTGATGGATTGATCTTGTTGAAGAACTTTAGAGGTAACAATAGACCTCTCAATGCTCTTTGCGATATCAATTGTGTCTTGTAAAGATGGTTTTCTGCAGCTGAGAAGACGCTCTTGTATTTTTCTCGAATCGCAAGAGAAGACAAATTGATCACGTATGTAGATCTCTGGATCTGACTCAAACTCACAAGTTGATGCAAGAACTCGTAATGCAGCAATATACTCATCGACTGATTCATCCTCGCGTTGTTTTCTTCTGTTAAAGTTATGTCTTTCAAGCATTATGTTTGATTCTTGGTCATAGTGTCTTGCCAGGCGAGATAAAGCTTCCTTATAGGGATTCCAATGATCTCCATCCCCAGCTTCACCAGGGGGAGTGGGAAACTTAGGTAAATTTTCAAACACATGCTGTGCTGCAAGTCCCAAACACCCGTAAAGGATTGCAACCTTACGAACAGGAGAAAATTCTACAGCGTCAATGGCAACAATATGATTTTCAAAAGCTTTAATCCATTGACGCCAAGGAATATTGGGTTTACCTGGGTGTTGTAAAAAAGGAGGAGGTTGAGCAAATTGCTGAGAAGTAGCCATGACTCTTAGTAGGTAAGTAATAAATAACAATAAACAAGTAAAATATGTTTGTACTCTTAATTTGTTTAAATGTATTAAGCATTCAGTAGGTATACTAATAAGCTTTTGAAATGTATATAAAAGAAGGTGAGCCTATCACCGAATATGAAGGCTCAAAGAAGAGAAAACTGGTGAAAAACAGGTTAATAAGGTGAGCCTATCACCGTGTGTGAAGGTTCAATTGTGAAAACTGGTGAAAAACAGGTTAATAAGGTGAGCCTATCACCGTGTGTGAAGGTTCAATTGTGAAGACGCTCTAATTAAAGGTGTGCCTGTCACCGTGTAAGCAAACAGGCTGGATCATACCTGCGTGTGAATAAGGTGTTAAGGATCCGAAGACTTGAAATGTAGCCCAAACAAAGATGGCCGCCGCCGACGTGATGACGCTGAAGGGGCGGGGCTATGATGACATCAAACAGCAATGATGACGCTGGAGAGGCGGGGCAGTAACGCAACTCGGATTCTCCTCAAATTCACCGAAGAAAGCGTGGGAGAAGCGGAGATCCGTTCGTCGCTGAAGTTGCAACTGTCGAGTAATGAAGAGCAGGGAGCAGAAACGCCTCATGGGGTTTCAAAAGGAATTTGGCTGGTGGGTGCCGGATGCGTGGAAGGACTCCCGATCGTCGCCAAATATAATAAACGATTCTTGTTAGGCAATCCGGTGAGTAAATAATGATTTATTTACATTTCATAAGCACTCCACAGCCGGGCGCCTCCGCTGCGTACCAGGATCTCCACCAACTGATTCACGTTGGTAGAATCCTGGCACGCATCGTTCTGCACCCGATCGTGGAGCGGAGTTTGAACAGACACATGCAGCACGAGACACTCTCGTGCCGGTAACACGAGAGCGCTCCTAGAACAGATGTACATAATACTACACTGACTTATAGGTGTGTGTAAAGCGTTCATACATATGTTACATATGTTTGTATATGGACTGTTGTGTGATTGTAGAGGCTGTTATATATATGCTCTTGTGTGTGTACGGTATACACATACGCATGTGTGGGACCGAGAGAAACTGAACAGGCACTGCTGTATTGAGGTTGGGTGTGTGATTTGAGTACGAAGGTTGTCGTGATCAGGAGTGCGCGTGTGCTGGGACTGTCGAGCGTGTGTACGTCTGTATGAGGTGCCATGTAGAGATCACTGCATAGGTGTGTATGTATGCGTGGGCCTGACTGATTGGCTTAGGTGTGTGCCGGAACTCCCATGTATAAATGTGTGTGTGTATATATGAAAGTCGCACAGGTCTGCCATGTATTGTGTGTGTGAGAGAGAGAAAAATGACTGCTATCTAGAACACGTGTCGAGACTACTTCCTTTTAGAGGTTTTGCTTTTTATGTGAATGCTTTATATATGTGCGGTTGCTTATGTGCAAACACGGATTCAGATATATAGAAGTGTGTATGCTAATATAAGCACTCCAATGTAAAGCTGAATATATGTGAGAGTATGTAATGACTGTAATTTATAGGTATGTCTGGGGGCCTGCTATGCATTGTTGTGTATTTATTGTATTGTATATTGTATTTATATAGCGCTTATATGTGAGTGCAGCGTGTGCAATGTAAAGCAGGTGTATGTATTTGTGTGTAAGGGACTGTCGTGTTTTGTGTGTTAGTATGTGTCTATATGCATGGGCTTTGTGTGTGGGAGCGAGGCGGTGGCCATGCATAGGTGTCTTTCTGTGTGTGTGTGCGTGTGTGTGTGTGTGTGTGTGTGTGTGCGTGCGCGCGCGCGCAGGGACTGACTTTTTTAGGTAGTTGAGTAGAAACGTTTATGTATAGTGAGAGAGAAAAGTGACTTGCATGTGTTGTGTGTGGAGCGAGAGTTAGGCAGAGAAGTGTCTGGCGATGTGAGTTTGGAAAAGGAAGCTAAATCGACATATAGTGTTTGAGTGTGCGTACATGCCTGCTGGGACTGCCATTAAAAAGTGTGTGTAAGCAGCAGTGTCCCATTCCTATGTAGTAATGCTTCTATCATGAAATAAGTTCTGTGCAAAAACCTGCTACTAGTGGATGAGTCTGTGAGCCATACACACTCTGGGGCATGCAACCATCTGACGTGAGCCGGAGCAACATGGCATAGCTACAAACGAAAAAGGGTATCACAACAGGGACAACAATACAGAGTAACTGAGCCAAATCAACACAAACGGGGGCTGCATTTTCTGTAATGTTGATACAAGGCAACACAATTTGGAGAAACAAAAAAAAAAACCTTTGACTCTCTCCAATGCACTAATCTGTCTCCCCCTATACCTCTCTCAATATATCCTCTACTCACACTCTGACTCCTCCCAAACCTCATTCTACTATTATAATCTCAAAAATAAACCTTTCTAGACAATTCCCCAATCTATCCCTCCATGGCTCACCCAAAACCTGTTTTTACTACCATCATCTCCTAAGCAACCCTTTCTAAATTCTTTCCTCCTGTATCACAAACCTCATTTTACTACTATGATTTCTCTTATCCCTTTGTAGAGAATCTTCCCTCCTGCATCTCTCCTTTTACTCATCCCAAGCTTCATCTTACTACTAAGCCCGGGCAGTGAACACTGCTCTGTTCGCAGAGTTTTCCACACTCCGCAGAACACGCAGAGTTCCGAAAAACTCGCACTCCCCAATATCAAGTTGGCGAGCGCAAGCGAGGAAAATCCACCTCCCGGCAAGATTTTTCCTCGTTTGCACTCTCCAACGTTAAGTTGGCGAACGAGAAAAATCCACCTCCCGGGGAGATTTCTCAACGCGGGTGGTCGGATTTCTTAATGCGGGCAGCCGCAGGTGGTCGCATTGAGAAACCTTCCGTTCACGTTGAGAAAGTTGCTGCTCGAGTAGAAAATCTACTCGAGCGGCAAAAAAGAAGCTGTGCCCTCTTGCGTTGCGCATGATGCCATTTGCGTTGATTTTCCAGCTTAGGACAAACACCCGGCACTGAAAATCAATACTAACAGGTGTGACCAAGCACACTCCGCCGCTTGCGAAACTCCGCGTGGCGCAGTGGAGGTTTTTGGTCACTTCACTCCGCCCAGGTGTACTTACTACTATGATCTCCCAAATAACACCTTCTATACTCTTCCTTCTTCTATCCCTCCATTATCCTATTCAATCCAACTAACAGACTCACATGTCCACCGCTCAAATTAACACATATTTCCCTATATTAAGCCACCACTAATACTTTTTGTGTTCCGTAGTAGCTCTACTCCCTAAAAAGCGCGTTGACACCTAGTCAGGGGTAGTAAGCGCTATATAAATACAATTGCAATTACTCTGCCACTGCCGTTTACGCCACTCTATTGCACTCTGCGTCGCTCCACACCACTCTACGCCAATGCACTCTACACCACTTTACTCAAAATCAATACACTCTATGCCAATCTACTCTGCACCACTGCACTGTACGCCACTATACTCTACGTCACTGCACTCTACTCCACTCTAGTCTTCACCATTGCACTCTACGTCACTTTATTCTGCACCATGGTACGCCACTGCACTCTACACCAATGCACTCTAAGCCACTCTACTCTACACCACTACACTTTACGACTCTACTCTGCAGCACTGCACTCTCTCCCACTCTACTCTGCGCCACTTTACTCTGCGTCTCTGCACCATTTTATGCCAATCTTCTGCACTCTACGCCACCCTAATCTACTGTGTACCACTGCACTCTGACACTGCACTCTACGCCACTTCACTCTACGGCTTTCTACTTTGCACCACTCTACTCTGTCAGTGCACTCTACCATGCACTACTGCACTCTTCGCCACTGCACTCTTCGCCACTACTTTATACCACTCTACGGTACCCTGCGCCACTCCACTCTACGCCACTGCAATCAACAATGTGCCGCTCTACTCCACGCCTCTCTACTCTGCCACTGCGCTCCGCGCCACTACTCTATGCCACTGCACTCTACCCTGCACCAGTATACTCTACCCTGCACCACTCCCCTCTGAAACAATCTACCCTATGCCACTGCACTCTGCGCCACTTTACTGTATGCTGCGCCACTGTACGCCAGTGCACTGCACCACTCTAAACAACTGCACTCCGTGCCAATTCACTCTACACCACTTTACTCAAAACCAATGCACCCTATGCCACTGTACCAATGCCAACTACTTTGCACCATTGCACTTTACGCCACTATATTCTACTCTATGCCACTGCACACTGTCACTCTACACTATTGTGCTCTATGTCCCTGCACTCTATCCACCCTATTCTACTCTGCACCACTGGACTCTACGCCACTGCTCTCTGCACCAGTCTACGACCCTGCACTTTGACACTCTACTCTGCATGACTGCAATCTGACACTGCACTCTACACCTCTACCCTGCACCACTTCACTCTATGGCACTTTACTCAACTCTGCGCCACTCTACTCCACTCAACTGCAATCTACTTTGCACTGCTCTACGCCACTGCACTCTATGCTACTCTGTCACTGTACTCTACACCACTTTACTCAAAACCAATGCACTCTATGCAACTGCACTCTACACCAATATACTGTGCACTGCTGTACTTTGTGCCACATCACTCTAGGCCACTCTACTACACTCCACTCACACTCCACTCTACGATACTCTGCTCTGTGATGCTCTACTCAATTAAACTCTGCTCCACTGACACTCTACTCCACTCTATGCCACTTCATGGCACTCTGCTCCACTCTGCTCCACTCTGTGCCATTCTACGACACTACTCTACTCCCTCTTAGCCACTCCATGCCACTTTACTCCACTCTTTTCTATGACACACTACTCCACTCTATGCCGCTGTATGCCACTCTACAACACTTTGCACAACACCAACTATGACACTCCACTCTACACCACTCCACAACAGTCTGTGCCACTCTGACACTGTACTCAACTTTGACACTGTGCTCCACTCTACGCCACTCAACTCTACACCCTTTCACTCTACGACACTCTACTCCACGCCCTTTCACTCTACAACACACTACTCCCTTTCACTCTACAACACTCTGCTCCCTCCACGACACTCATCTCTACTGTATGCCATTCCACGACGCTCCGTAACATTCACTTTACGACACTCCACGCCCACTATCTTTTACCCTACTAACGTTTAGCCATGCTGAACAGCAGCCTCTCTGGTGTACACCATTGCTAAAATATATTGGCAAAGCTCGCTCTTGCATAGGAGAGACATACTGGCTTTGCCAATGCTTGTTTAGAGTGAAGTTTATTTCCCCAACACACGCTCCCTGCCCATCTAAATTTTTCAGTGAACCAGCAGTGGAGAGCCATGCAGGGACTCAAGAAGCTGATGTACCAATCCTCAGGTCTGTCGTCTAGTGCCAAGCTGTTCAGCTTTTCCATGAGGTCAACCTGCCAAATTCAAGGCTTTCCCTTCCCACTCCGGGCCTTCCCAATCATTCATATGTATTTCCTCCCGGCCTCAAGCATTCCAGCTTGTCTGCAAACCAGCTTTCGTGATCCTGGTAAGTCTGCCCACCCAGCCCGCAGGCCTCTTCAGCCCTTGAGGCTTGCCCATGTGGCCATGGCCTGCCCACACAGCTCAAAGCCTCCCCAGAGCTAGGAATCCTGGCCCTCCCCCACATATCCCCCCTGCGTCAGGATCTGCTTTACTCATTGACCAGAGCGGAGTTAGTGCGGCGCTGTGGTATCCATAGTGGACAATAGTCCTGCCCTGGGTCAATGCCCCCGTCAGGTAGCTTCCCAGGTGGCATTCGCCCCTCTACATCTCCTGGGCGCATGCATCTCACCTGGACACAGGTGACTTGTATCTCGCCCCCCCTCCACCCCTCCTTCTCTGGATGCAGGTAGTGCATACTCTTCCCCGGCACACAGTCTCGAATGATCTCTACTTCTCCATATTATTTACGCAGACGGCCCACACCCCTCCCTCACACCAGGGTGCCGTCGAGACCTCCGAGTACTACTGTAAGGGTGGTGCTGAGCTGGTGGCGGGCTTCTGTGATGAGTCCCATGTGGGTGCAGGTCAGGCGCCTGCAGGAGAGGCTGGTTATTTGCAGGGTTCAGGCCGCCTGAAGGGGCACACGGCTCCTTTAATGGTCGCGATTGCTGGAATGTGTGTTGTGCGTGCACTCCTCCCCCTACTTGGTGCCCCAGCGATGCTCTCCGTTATGCTGCTCCAGGCACTACCCGGTGACCACGTGCCGCGTATCTGGTGTTACGGCTCAGTGTATTAATACGCCTGTTAATAAAGGTCTGGGTGTAAACACGTGGGGACTGGGGCGCAAAGAACTCTGGTTGTCGTATGTGGGCGAGGGCGTGAGTGCCTTACTGGACGCTATTTTCTTTCCTGCTTTTGTGGATTTCTTCCCTCTCTTACCCCGACCACCACAAAATACACAGCACTGAAAGTGCGAGAACGAAAGGGAGGAATCCTGACTGAATGAAATACTCACAAATACTTCAGAAAAACTCTACTTGAGTAAGTCACAGTGAGGCCGAGTCACACTTTCATCCCTCTGGTGGCAATTAAAGCTGTTCATTGGGGATCGTCTGGGTATTATTGTACTGAAATAGAAGTACACTGTTCATTTTAATGGAGGTATACTAAGTGGAGCGCAAAAATACAAAACAAAAATACATCTCGACAAACTTCTAGCTATGATGTTTATAGTATAAAATTCCAAAAACGAAGCAGATCAATTTAACTCAATGAAACGCGTTACTTATTGGCCCTTGCCTGAAAGTATAAGCACAACTTTTAAGCCTGCACCATTTCCATAAAACCTTTCCCCTTATCTTCCTTTAGTTTGTGCCTCCGACAAGCGGATTTTGCATTCTAGTAGTTCTGCTTGGACCGGAAGTCATCCACACTCAGTCAGATACTGAATTGATATGATAGATATATATAAGGCTAGATGTGCTACCATTGCCTTGTATGGTGCAGGGGTGTGGGGCCACAATTGTAGTCAGATTTTAAAAGAAGAAAATTATTTTTTAAAACGTCTTCCAAGTCTACCTTTTTCCGCATCTACAGAGATAATGCACCAGAAAGTAGGAATAAATTACTTATCAGATTTGATCGCCATGCAACCATTAACGGTTTGGAGATCTATTTGGGTCAAGGACGAAACTAAATTTACTCAAACAATTATTAAGGATTGTTTACAATTGGATAAAAGTTCATGTATCCCTTGGTTAAAATATATAATTGACCTATATAGTGAATTTTTTAAGATTGAGAGCCATGAAAATCCAGGACACGTGATAACTTTATCAAAACAGGAGATAAAGGTTACTTTTTTGGCCCATAAAAAAGAGATCCGCATGAGTCGTAGGGAAGCAATCCACATATATATTTTATAAAACAATTGAACATAGAAGTGGTTTTCAAGACTGTCTACAGTCACTAAGTCTTCACATCGTTTTGTAAGTAAGTAAATAGTAAGTAAGTCCGTTTTTATATAGCGCAGCTACTCACCCTTACGGGTCTCAAGGCGCTGGGGGCCGTCGTGGAAATTAAGTGAGCTATTGCCCAGAGTCACATGGTGCTGAGCTGCCGCCGGAGCCGGGGATCGAACCGTGAACCCTGTGCTCCGAAGTTAGCTGCCCTGGCCGCTGCACCACACCTCTCCACTTGTACTGACAAGATTGAAGGAATAGCACATCCCTTAGTCGCTTTCCCCATAATGAAAATGCGCCCCACATCCTTGTGCCCGTGCGATGAGCAATCTAAACAGAGCACCATGCACTTTATGCTCTTTTGTAAATTTTACTTGTATTTTAGATGTTTTTATTTGAAGCCACTTTTTAAAAAATATAATGTGAGAACAACCCATGCTGCTATGAAATTACTTGTTACTCTTAATGATCCGGGGATATGTTTTTATGTTGCGCTATGTATTCAAAAAGCAATTGATGTGAGAAAAGGCATTGTGCTTGTCAACTGATTTACATGTAACTAACTGGATTGTTTTATGTACGGTTTACTTTTTTTTTTAGAATCTTTATTTATTTTAAATTTGTTATTGCTTTTCTGGTTGTTGTACATACCGAATAAAGCTTACTGAACTGATAGGTTATCCAGAGAAAGGTACTATAGTATTCTGAAACCTGTTATGTTTTGAGGTGCAATCTTCGAACTAAATCTGACTGGACCTCGGGAGGAAGACCTGAGGCCAGAAATAGATTTGTGGGGTTGCATAGTGGAATTATATAAATGAGGCACTGGTTGTGATACAGTACTCAGTACTTCTGTATTAGCAGCCTCAAGCTACCAATGAGTTAATAGCAGGCCAGGTTAGGTTTGCGCTGTATCACAGAACTCGAAGGTACCTTAATACAACGTGGCATTGTAGATTTTTAACCACGTCTCCCACACCTGGTACATTATAC
The DNA here is from genome assembly GCA_963921515.1 of Calotriton arnoldi. Taxonomy (NCBI): domain Eukaryota; kingdom Metazoa; phylum Chordata; class Amphibia; order Caudata; family Salamandridae; genus Calotriton; species Calotriton arnoldi. Next base: position 2,440,357 of record CAWUFW010000181.1, read on the forward strand.
GGATATTGCAAGTTATAGAGGACTTCATGACCATATAGACGCACACGGCTCCTTCCAAGTACCTTTGCAAGTCCACGGAATCCGAGGTGACCATAGTATACTTATTACTATTAAGCTAGAGGATATGTTATTCCGTATATGTGGTAATATTGAACACTTTCAGTTTTTACATACCAAAGCCATTATTTACATATTTTTCAGTTTCCCCTCCACACACGTTTTTGCCTTAATTATGGCCCAATTCAAAAAAAAAATCCAAGTCTGGCGTTAGCCAAAATCTGTTATTTATTTTACTAAAATTTCAGGGACTTTAAGCCAGCTCTTCATTCATTGGTCTGTTATTGTCAGTCACATTTTTCTTCTGCCCAATACAGCATACTGCATGGGTCAGCCCACTTCAGCCATAAGCCAATTTCTCTATGAGTGGCGGCAGGCTGTCCTTAACAAGGAGCACATCCACACACAAAGTAGTTTGTTTGCTTTTAGCCAATGTTTTTTAGATCGATGAGAGCCCAGAAGCTTCCCAACAATAAAGTTTTACAAAAACAAAGGCTAGACAAAATAAGCATTTACAACGCCAACATTGCTTTGTCAATGTTTTTTTTTCTCTTTTTGGTGTGGGTGGGCTGTAACACAATAGTTCTTTGTAAAGGTGATCTGTTCTTTATGTTCCACATCTCTCCCCTCATCTAAGGTTGTTACTGGCAGTGGTCGAAGTGGGCGGGATCGGCAGGGCATGGCGTGCCCCTACTTCTTTAATTTTATGCAATCCGTTCCCCAACTTTTTTTATTTTAAAAATGCGTCCCAGGACGGCAGAAATAGCCAAGTCCTATAGATAAGGCTTGGCGTTTGTGGCCGTTCGGGGACAGGCGGGGAGGGCATAGAAGGAAAAGGGCTCTGTCTCTTCCTTCTTGCCCAGAGACGACGAGGATAGTCAGTGTTCACTTCTCCTGCTCTGCCCCGCCTGTTTTTCTTTCTCTTCCTCTTTTTCCCTCTCTTTCTGTCTGTCTCGCGCCTCCTCACTTGCTGAAACCTGTGAATTCACGATCGGCCCCTAACCTCTCTTTTCCTTTATTTGTTCCCCTGTGAAATGGATCCAAATAAGAAAAACACTTTTGCTGGAAATGTTGTCTTTTTCTGACATTTTTCTATTACAAAAAAGCAGCCTTGGGGACGGATAGAAACAAAAGATTCAAAAGATGAAAAATAAATAACTAAATAAAGCTAGACAGAGTGGTCGCAAAGTGGCCAGATTGATTTTATTGACAACCACACACATTAGTGCCACTTTACAGAGTTTGCCAGTGAAGCGCTACTTCCGTTTTCTGGTCTTTCTTTGAACAGCATTGTTTTCCGTGAGTGGGGAAGTGCACCAATCCTGGAGGTACTGCAATACCTGGTTGATGGGTGGATTGGAAAACGTTTAATATGATTGTCAGCTGTATTCCTTATCTTACTTCATAAAGGGTGTACTGCTCCTCTCTGTTCACGGATGTGGTCTTTTTAAACCATACTGCTAACGTTTTGTAAGGATATAAGCAATGAACATTGAAAAGCGTCCCTTCTGGACCCTGTAGTCATGTCGTTGACTTTTCAGGCAAAAACACTCATTGATTTCTGAATAATGAGTGTAAAAGTGTTAAGGTAACCATGTTGTTCCTGCTTACATTTCACATGCTTTACTTAATCTTGCATTCCCTATGAGTATTTGCTTTTTCCAGGATGTTGTTACTTTTTTTTCCAGGCAGCATATTACTCTTTGTAGTGAGTGAGGCCACTCCAGGTAGGTTGTTCAAGAATATGTTTATTTCAGCTCACAGGTGCTGCGCAGCAGCCGGCTCTCTCCAACGTCCAGTTCCCAACTGTCCCCCCTTTCAAGCCAACATTCTAAGTCGAATGCCAGTGGCCAGAACGTCATGGCTGAAGCATTCTAAGCTAAGGAGGGAGGACACTACATTATCCCCCTCCTCCTAAACCATAAAATGAGGAAGAAGAAGAAGAGAAAGAGAAAAAGAAAGGAAAGAGAAAAAGAGCAAAGAATAGTAAAGATTCTAACGATATTTAGCAGGAACAAAACGTTGACGGTAACTTATGCGTAAACCCTCAAAAGAAGGAAAAGAAGAAGATGAAACATCATTTTGATTACATGGGGGATTTTGATTGATACAACCAGAGACCTTTACAACTCTGGAAACATTCCACCAATTCTTTAGATTAACTCTTACAGCATTTCCACATACTTTGTCGACAGTGAAGGGTTCAGAATATTTAGAGCTCCCTTTTTTACGATGAACAGGAATCTTTATGCGTACAATGTCACCAACAACAAATGGTCGCGAAACAGATCTTTTCCTGGAGTCAAAATACAGTTTCTGGCGGGATTGGGCTTGAGACACATTGCACCTCACAAACTCATCTACATCACACACAGAGTCCATTTTCACCCATCTGGACATCCATCCTGGACAAACTTTCGAGCAAGGTTTCCTCCCACGTAGTAGTTCGTAAGGGGACACCTTAGTAGTTGAATGAGGCGTGGTGCGATAGAACCATAACATGGATCTCACAGCATTCTGTACATTGCACCTTCCAGCCAAAGCCCACTGTACACAGTTGTTGAGGACTCTATTCATACGCTCGACCAAACCATTGGTCTGTGGGTGATAAAGCGCACTTTTAGCATGTGAGATACCACCCTGGCGTAAGAACGATTCAAATTCATGGCTAACAAATTGTACCCCATTGTCGCTTACAATTGTGGAGGGAAACCCTTCTCGCAAAAAAAGATCTTTCAAGAAATCTATCACATTACTTGAATTGGGATCATTAATAAAACGTATTTCTGGCCATTTTGAATAATAATCTATGGCCACAATTGCAAATCTGGAATTGGCAGGAAGCGTATTAAATGGCCCAACTAAATCAATCCCTATCTTTTAACAAGGCCTATTGGGTAGCTCAATGGGTTGAAGAGGCGGTGTATGAACTTTCAAATTCTTCTCAGAGTTAGAACAAACAACACACTCCCCAACAAACATGTCAACATCCTTGTCCATTTGTGGCCACCAAAAGTGTTCACGTAATCTTCTCTTAGTAAAAGTTTTCCCCAAGTGACCTTCATGTGCGCCCATGATCAACCTAGCTCTTAGTACGTCGGGTGGAATCAATCTATCACCGCGTACAAGAAGACCATCCTCGACAGAAAGTTCCGGAGAGACTTTAACAAACGTTTGCAGAGAAAGATGAGCATTTTTCTCTCTTGGCCAGCCGTTTTTCACACAGTTAATAACTTCACCAAGTAAAACATCTTTGGAGAGAGTATCTCTCCACTCTGTCTCACCAACCGCACACATGTCCTCCAGCAGAAGAGGAGCAACAAAACAATCATCATCATCATCGTCAATCTCGTTATCACAGTCAACGGGGTGCCTAGAAAAATAGTCTGCCCTCACATTCTTGTTTCCAGGAATGTAGGTGACTTCAAAATCATATTGTAACAGTTTAGTTGACAATCGTGCAATCCTAGGGGTATGCTCTTTGAGCCTGTCGCCAGAAAGAATAGAAATTAGTGGACTGTGGTCCGTACGCAATTTGAAGTGTTTTCCCCAAATGTACGGACTAAATTTTCTTATGGCCCAACAACACGCTAACAATTCCCTCTCAATAACAGCAAAATTGAATTCCGAACCTCGCAGTACCCTAGAGGCATAACCTAAAGTATTCTCATGTCCATTGATGTTCTGGGTGAGGACGGCACCCAATCCCAAACCGCTGGCATCGACAGTGATGGTGCATGTAATATTTGGGTCAAACGGTTTGAGTATCTTGGGACTAACTAGTTGATGCTTTATCCACTCAAAAGCTTCTTTACAGTGATTGTCCCAAAGGAAAACAACACTTTTCTTGAGCATATTGGAAAGGGGTTGGACTCTGGAAGCATAGTCTGGTATAAATCGTGAGTAAAACTCACACAGACCGATAAATGACTTGAGGCCTACCTTGTCCTTGGGAGCAGGACAATCTACTATGGCTTTGACAAGACCAGGTCTCGGTTCAACACCATCTTCTGAAAGAACATGTCCTAAATACTCCACCTTCTGTACTCTGAAAACACATTTCTCTTTTTTAAAACTACACCAGCATCACGCAAAGCCTCCAACACACAAAACATGGTGTCATCATGTGATTCACACGTCTCACCGTGAACTAGTACATCGTCTTGGAAGACAACGACACCTTTAATATTTTTTAGCAGATTAGACATAATCCTCTGGAACACTGCTGCCGCAGAGGCCAGTCCAAAAGGCATGCGGCAGTATTGGAAAGACCCAATGGGGGAAACGAAAGCAGTGAGATGCCTAGACAATGGGTCGAGAACCACCTGGTGATACGCAGACGCCAAATCCAATTTGCTAAACCACCTCGAACCATTGATCAAGGATAACATGTCTGTAATCTTTGGGAGGGGATGCGAATCAATCCAAATATTTTTATTAAGACTGCGTAAGTCTATGCAAACACGAAGCTCACCATTTTTCTTTTTAGCAACGACCAATGGAGATAACCAAAGAGACGATTCTATCGGTTCGATGATACCCTTCTTACAAAGCCCATTGAGCTCCTGTTCCAACTGATCCCTGACACTGAATGGAACGTTCCTAAGCCTATGCTTAACAGGTATAGCGTTGTCTTTGACCTTGATAACGTGGGTGAATCCTTTGACTTGTCCAAGCCCATCACCAAAAACCGAAGGAAAACGATCACTCAATATGTCAGTAAAATCATCCGAACGAAGAATAGAAACTTGGTCCCTTGTGCCTGGTCTAAGTACCATCTTGAAAAGTCCCTGATGGAACCATCCAAGGATGTTTAAACCCTTGATAGCTACATAGACTTTTCCAAAAATCTTCCGCCCTCTAAATTCTAGTGTGTCCTCAAAATATCCTGCTAATTCGATGGTCCTTCCTTCGTATGAAACAGGAGACCGATCAGGAGGTTGTAAAATGCGAGACCCCCAAACCTCTTTAAACCTTTCTAGAGTTACCATGGTTATTCTCGCACCTGAATCAACAAGCAAGCAAACTTTCTTACTGCCAATGCCAACATCAACATAAGGATCCACACACTCAGTGCATTCGTTTGTTTCATTGTTCATATCTCCGACTACAACAACCATGTCCCTTAAGTCGTCTTGAATGTTGTTCAGATTATCATGTGTAGATTCAGACATAGAGACATTCGCAACTGGTGAAGATGTACCTGGGACCTGTTTAGCATCTTGGTGAAAAGAAAAACCCCGCCTCCCATTCTGACAAACTTTTGCGAAATGACCTAGTCTCCCACATGTTCTACAGATGACATTCTTAGCAGGACAAGGGCGTCCTGATTTAAAATGAGGATAATTGCCACACTTAAAACAAATATTCGTTTGTTTGAAAAACTTATTTTCAGGTGGTGTATAGGTGTTATTTTTAACCCCTTTTGACCTTACTACATTTACAGCTTCTTCTTTCATGGTGGTGAATGAAGATTTTTCATCTAGTTCCTTCACAGAAAACTTTGAAAGTTCAATGCTCTTTGCGACACGAATGGTTTCCTCTAGAGTGGGATTACCTAAAGAGAGTAACTTCTGTTGAATACTCTTGTCAGTGCACTTACAAATATACTGGTCTCTTATCAGTTGATCTCTAAACCCCTCAAATTGACATTCTGCACTCAAAATTCGCAGTGCAGAAATTAAATCTTCCACCTTTTCTCCATGTCTCTGTTCTCGCTTAAAGAATTTGTGCCTCTCGACGACAAGACTAGGTTGGATGTCAAAACGTAATTCTAGTTTCTTGACTGTCTCAACAAATTCGTCAATCTCCTCATCATCGGCAGCACGTATTAAAGGGGGTAGATGTTTGAAAATGGATCTCCCTTCGAACCCTAAAACATTAAGCAACAGACACTTTTTCCTCTCTGCCCTGTAGCGTGAACCACCTATGGCACCAATATAGGTTATAAAGGCATCATACCATTTTTTCCATGAGATGGGAGGCTCGCCTGGCGTTTCCAGGAAAGGTGGAGGTGGGGAAACTGACTGCATATTGAATGTACTTCCTAGTGTAGAATGTACAACCTTGTAGGAATAAATCAAAAACAACAAGAAACAAATTGTTAAGCTAAACACACAATAAGTGGTGTGTGTATCACCGTGAAGTAAACAGATTTCACCTCTAAATGTATCCTGTTTGTTTGTTGTGTGTCTCACTCTGAATATAAATGTTACTGTTCCGTGCCCCACTTGTGCATATCACTCTTAAAGAAAATAGTTCCCTTCCGTACCAATCTCCTTATAGTACAAACTTTTCTCTTACGTAAAGGTGTGCCAAGTTGACCTGTATGCTGAAAGCAATAAAGTTGTAACGACGTACCCTTTTTCTGAAATGGTGTGCGTGTCACCGATCACAAGCACGTTGATTTGGACAATGGGTCTGATCGTGTTGGCAATGGTTGTAATGACCAAACTTGAATTTAGAGTGGTGTGCGTGTCACCGATAACAAGCACGTAGGATCAAAAATGAAAACTCCCCCCAAAAAAACGGACACGAGAAATGGTGTGCGTGTCACCGATAACAAGCACGTGTAGTATTTGTTCCTTTAACGAGTATAGACAAGCTCGCTAGACAAACTCGCTGCCAGAGATTGACGTACTCTGACTTTACGCTGCGCTCGCCGTGTTTTCGACTTCATCCGACGAATTCTCCTCCACACACGCTTTCGCGCCAACCACAAGATGGCGTCGACGTAGTGCGTGAATCAAAAGGTCGCAAATTTTTGTGATGGCGTAGCTGACTGAGGCTGAAACGCTCACCTTCAGTACTACGCTATGACGCGCTGTGACGAGGGTTAACTCGATACCCTCTTTCTTCCACTGCCGCTGCCGCTTTGGATTTATCCGCATTAACAGAGCGCAACACAGTACCTCACAGCCTTGATCTCCGGCGCTGGTTTTCCTTTCATCGGCGCAGACAGCGTGATACCAGGATTCTTCCTACGCGCCGGTTAGCTGATGAAGTCTTGTCCTCTCGTGGGTTCGTTGTGCAGACACCTGTTTCCCGTCGTCGCCACGTATTTTGTAGTGAGTGAGGCCACTCCAGGTAGGTTGTTCAAGAATATGTTTATTTCAGCTCACAGGTGCTGCGCAGCAGCCGGCTCTCTCCAACGTCCAGTTCCCAACTGTCCCCCCTTTCAAGCCAACATTCTAAGTCGAATGCCAGTGGCCAGAACGTCATGGCTGAAGCATTCTAAGCTAAGGAGGGAGGACACTACACTCTTGTCTAGTGAATAATTTGAATTGAGGTGCATCCAGGTGTTTATAGCGGGGCACAATTGGGTTGTGGCTGAAGGCAGTGTGAGTTTCTCTTAGGTGGGCAGTATGGTGTTCAGTGGGGGAGAGGATATGACACTATGCCAGAGCTGCCGAATTTGGAACTGGGGAACCAGGTCCAGCCTTCATGACCAGTCCACCAGACCACTCTCCTGAGGGAGCACATACCCATGCTAGACCTTAGAAGGCCCCACTAGACCTTAGAAGCCCGGGTGTCTTAGCACCAGCAGGTGGACCATAGCGGTGGCAAGTGTGGGTTAACCTTGAAGTCCTGCCCACCACAATCCATACTGAAGTTCACCACCAGTCTTGCGGACAGGCCTACAAAGCAGCACACCCTAGAGTGACAGTGAATCGGTCACTGAGGTCACAGGACCCTTGAGGCCAGTCCGTCTCACCCATTGATACCTCCATTGGCCTTGTTTAAGCAGTAGTAGCTGCAACTCACCAGGGAACTGCAATGCAGGATGTGCATGCACACCACACTAAGTTTGCAAACTTCACGGTCTTCCTGTTTCATGCACAAGCCCTTTTAACATGTGCTGCCTGTTTTGGGGCCACTGGAATTATGCAGCAATGGAGGACAAAATCATGCCACATTGTTGACTACAATTTGCAGCAAAAAAGACTGTAGCGTAATGCGGTATATTTTCTGATACTTTATTTTGACATTTTTACACATACTAAGTCTCTGCAAAGATTATCCCTCATTAGTACCAGTGTAACATACAAATGCAGCAGTGAGAAAGGTGACCAGTTGACCTTTACAAAGGGCCCTCCACTTTGCAGCAACACAAGTCAAATTTTTTAGTAATTTTTGATCAGTTTGAGCTACAAACCATTTATTAGTTAAAATCGTCAGATTATGCAGCAGATGATATATTATGTGGCAAATATGGCAGAGCCATAATTATGTGGAAAACATTTGCGATCTAGGATATTTTGTCATTCATGTTTGAACTGCTCTTGTGCAAAAAGGGAGGAGAAGTGCTAATGACAGAGACTCCATGGCTCGGAGACAAATGGCTTGTGATTCAACTTTTAAGCGTATTTGGGACATTCTGTGATTGGAAAAGTATCCCACTTTGTGAATGTATTTTAATGTCAATAACTCATATTAACCCTTAAATAAACATGTGTATCCATAGGTTGAATTAACGTAATAAGCTATAATTGGCCGGTGAAATGCCACACAAATAATACAAATTGGGATGTGTTGCTGTTTCTGGCCACACCTCTGACTCCGCCTACTGACCCAATCATTGGGTTATTCCTGCCCTCTGATTCTCCGCCCACAGTTCCCCTACTTTTTTTTCCCCCACTTCGACCACTGGTTACTGGTATGAGGTTTATGCAGCATTGCTACCGTTCAGGTTTCAGATTGGTTTGCTGAGAGACTCGTAGGGAAGATGGAGTATACAGCATTTTTCACTGTGTGCTCTGGAAGAAGTAACGGTGTGTTTTAATACGTTGCCGTTAGTACAAAAAGAATGTGTGTTAACCGTCCATGATGAATTATTGTGTCATGACATCCCTAATCACTTGTAATAAATTATTATACGTGACTAGTCGACTCATTTTCGTACTGCAACTGCGTTCGGACGTTAGAATGCCCCTGTAATAAAATGAAATACTATAGTGAGATTACAGTTTTCCACACATACAGTTACAGAATCCTTTTTAGGTCTGCCCGATGAGAGCTTTACACATTTTTTGCAGAGTGAATGCATCCTGCTTGCGCCTTAAAGGGACTGCTGCTCAGTGAAGCATTTTAGACTTTTCATTGGCCCATAGCGTCATGTCTTTTTAGGTCAAGCCTATCGCAGCGCGCATGCGCTGCCCTAGGAGAGGGCCTCTTGGAATCGCTACAGCTTTTCTCAGCTTTTCTTGAAGCTCGTGCGTGTGGTGCTCACACGCTATTGGGCTTTGCGTGCGTCTTCCTAAAAAGACAGCACGCAATTGGGCAAAGGCTGGTGCATGTCCCACCTTTGTATCCGCCTACGGCTTGCGAGAGCGAGCAGCAGCGCCATCTGTTTCCAATTAACGCGCCCGCGTCTCGCGTTAATTGTAAACAGATGGTGGTCGGGCTGTCCCTGGCTTTTTTTTTCCCCTTTGTCACTCGTTGCTATTCCTCTGCAGAAGCCCCGTCGCTCACCCTCTCTCTGCCCCCCAGTCTCTCTTCCTCCCTTTAGATCACTGTTGTCTCTAGCTCTCCGCTTCTCGCCCAACCCCTTATTGCCCGACTTTGTCCTGCCAGCTCCCTGGGGGTGCCCCCCCCCCGCCTCTCTATTCTATTGCACCTTCATTCCTAATTCTTTTCCGTTCTCTAAGTCGTTCTCCGTGTCTCGCACCCTATCACGCCCCCCACTGCTTTCTGAACGATTCTCTACTCTTCTTTCCCCCTTTCTTGCTCCCCCTAGCTCCTCCAATCCCCCCACCCCGCCAACTTTGTTCGGGCAGTCTCTAGCTCTCTGTCATCATCCTCTCTTTATGCTGTTTCTAGCTCAGCCTCTCAGTGCTACGATCTGACGGGTATGCTATCAGATGTTTGTGTAGCGCCCATTCCACCTACAGGCTGTCAAGGCGCTGGGGCTCGCTTTTAGCACTCATGTATGGGAGTGACAAAGTTTTTTAAATGTATGTTAGGCTGGGATTACAATCTGTAAGTAAAACATGGATGTCCATGGAGACCCCTTCACTATTTTATTTTAGGTCTCCGCCAACCCCCTCTCCCCGATTCCTTCTACGTTGTCCTTTTCTCTCTGCCTTTATTTCCACCACATGTTCTAAGCTCCCTCCCTTTCCTCATTTTCAACATTCCTTAGTCTGCCCCCCCCCTCCATTGTCTTCGTCTCCCGTTTATTCCCCTCTTCCTCTCAATCTCTTTTTCTTTCTCTTCTTCACTGTCGGCCTCTCCCTCCTGTCTACTTTTAATTCAATCGTACATCTTTACCGCTCTCGGGCCGTCTCATCCTTGCTTCTGTGTCCCGCCACATCCCTCCTCACTCACTTCGTTTTCCATCTCGCTGCTGCTTTCAAGCATCTCCAAAATTCACCAACACTTCTCGTCTTTTCTTTTTTCACCCGCCCCTCCTCGCCTGCCCTCCGCATCATCTATCTTTTTACCTGCCTTTCCCCCCCACCGTCCATTCCCCTCTTTCCTACCCCGTCCCAGTTAGCACCCTCTCTCCCCATCATGAGCCTCTGTCCCGCCTGTTTCCATTCGACCCCCTTATTGCTTTAGCTCGGAAGCACTCTACAGATGTTTGCACTTTTCATTCCACACAGACGTGCTTGCAGCCTCCTCACCCGCCACCCGGGCTCGTGCCCCCTCATTCGCCTCGTACAACTTCCCGGGTGCTTGTGACTCGCTTCCAGCCCCAGCCGCGCCGGCCTTCTTATAACCATGTCACATCAACGTTGTATTTAGTTAGCATTTGATTTTTTTCAGCAGCGTAAACCGACCCAGTCATAATAACTTGTTTCTGCATAGCGCTTAACAACAAATCTTTCTGTTTCTAAACGCTGTAGTTGACCCAGTGAAAAGGAACCAGACCCCCTGTCGTTGGGTGTTGCGTGGGCTGAACAATTTAAAAAACAGTGTTGTTCCACTTTCTGTGACACTCAAAAAATCCGTACTAGCCAGGCATGTGGTAGGAATCGTAAACAAACACTTTCTTCCTTTGATTTTCTCTGCACCCGTCTCCCATTGGCAAAACGTGCAGGTCTCGCCTGTGACGCTGTTTGGCATATTAATGTATATTACATGTTTTGGTGCTTGTATTTCCCAAAGTCGAGGGTAATATGCTGCATGGGCTAAACACTTTATAAGGTCCCAAAGGCGAGACCTATTGGCTATGCCAATGCTTGTTTCACAGGTGCTGCTGTATATTGGACCAAGCAGTAGTGGCTTCTCTTCAGGCATCCTTTTGTGCTCATTTGTATATATGTTGATTGCCTTTTTCCTTCAGCATCTCTTTGCTTGCAGAATAGAGTGTGTATATCCCAGCCTGCTCCACGGGTAAACATCCAGTAAGGCCACATTGTACATAACCTTAATCGAGGCTTTCCTGTCACTATACTTTACCACCAGTATTACCCACACACGCAGTTCTAAATGCCCATAAGGAAGCAGTACAAATGCCCTAGATGATTCTCCTCAGATGCCTGGTCTGCTGGTTGCCATTGCTGTTTACTGTGGCCCTCAGTTGTTGCCATTTTCCCAAGGCTACCTCTGGCGTCACCCATTAAGTTATACTTGTGTGTATGGCTCATTGGTCGCCAGACAACAGCTTCCAGCATGCACTGTGGGCAAATGGGAAACCACAGCAGGTCATTCCTGTCGGCATTTGGCTCTGCTCCTGGTTTCCGAGCCTAGGCACGAAGATTACCCATCCATCCACTCATCTGCTCACAAGCAGTCACTCATCCAACACTCGCCTTTGAATTCACTAACCCATTCACACAACCCAACCCTTCTATCCATTAACTCATTCACAAAGTCGTCCATTAGTCAATGAACTGATAAACACAAGTTCCACTATTTATCCGCTAATCAATCCACCACCAACCTATTTCATCAAACTAACCCATGCATCTTCTAATCAATCAACCCACTAACACATACAAACACACAATTCGCCCTGTAGCTGCCAACCCATAAACACAGCCCCACCCATCTGACCAAAAAAGTATTCATACAAACAACCATCCATTCTCTAACCTATACCCATCAGTTATCAAGCCCATTCACACGTCGCACATCTACGTTGTAATCAGTCCAACAGACCCACTCATACACACCTGTCTACAAACAAATCTACACATACAAACCCACCCATTTACCCATCTATTAATTCAACCATATCTCTCGCTCACGAGAAGCCACCACTTTTTCTTTTAAAAATGCAGATCTTTGGCTTGGTAGAAGTGTGTTAATGATAGTAATCAGATGAGTTGCCTCTGTGATCCTTTCTGTGTAACCATTTATTTTAATGGATATTTTTTTAGTTTGAGTTTTCCCTCCTCTTCTGATAGCAGTGGAAATCTCATGCCTTCTTTTAAACAAGTATTGGCAAAACAAATCGGTCAGGCCTTGGAAAGCCTGCATTGTGTTGCAGATATATTCAATAGGCACTAAAAGTTTAAAAGACAAAAAAAAAAAACGGCTGTAGTTTAAAAGATGGAGTGGATATGTTTGGTCATTTTTTACTTTTTCTTTTTAACAATCACAAAACGTAAAATAAAATGGTAAATTAAAACAGAAAATAATGTAGAAATTGGCTGACAAGTCCTCACTCAAGTATGCTGCTTTATTTCATAGCAATACACAAAGTCTAGAGTGGGCATCATCCTTTTTGGCTATTGATAGCTTTATATTTTTAGAAAGCCTCATGTCAACTTAAAAAAAAAAAAAAAGTATAAAAGATTCAATAGGAAATGTGGGTCAGTCCACTTCAGCCATTGGTTGTAATATTTTTCACGGTTTTCCACTTCTTTGATGAGCTGTCCTTCAAGGCTATGGCTTTTTGTGTATGGTTGCATTTTCCCATTTGTGTTCCCATACGATTCTGGTGTTAGGCTGAAGTAATTCTTTCGTTAGAAAAGTGCCAGTGTATACTTTTTGATGAATTTACGTTGCTGTTGTGACAGCATTTTAATTGCTCGTTTATGGCTTTTTTGTTTATGATGTGCTTGCTGTTTGGATGCCATAGCGTCTTATAAAGAAAGTGTTCTTCAGTAATTGCTCTTCTGTGGTCATTTGTTTCACTTTAGGTTATGGTAATATGTGGTATTGTCTTTTTCGTTCTGGGTGATACCTATTGCCCCCAGTGACTCCCAGGTACTTGGTGAAAGCCCTGTACCAATTCCTCCAAGGGACGGTTGGGTCACCTGGTGATTGGAGGAAAGGAGGGGGGGCATTAACATTCTGCATAGTGGTTATGAGGTACTGAACACCCAGATGGACAAAAAGGTGTTGAACACACAAGTGAACTTTCACTTGTAACAAAGTTACACATACACTGTAACAAACTCCTAGTCTTTGATATTCATACACTGTTTGTGTGTGAATCACAGATGTAGATGCACAAATACGGTGAATGCCTTGAAAAAACTGGACTGCGTGTCACGGATGCGCAACTCTCTGCTCCCAGAGTTGACTGGTTTTTGTGTGCGTGTCACGGATGCCACATGCTTAAAGTGAAACGCATCAAATGTGTGAGCACCACTGAGACTTCTTGCCTTGTTTGCGTGTGCGTATCACAGATGCCACCAACACTCACGGTGTTACGCACAAAAATGTGTGCATATCACAGAAGCTTGGAAAACTGGTAAGCCGGGTTAAAACCGCATGCGCATCGCGGAAACACTGCCAACCAGTATCCAAATGCGATGAATCTATGCTCGATCCAAATCCAGTATGGCAGCCGAAGTGCCATGGGTAGTCGGAGAACGTGAAGACGCTGTAGTTCTCCGTGCGCCTGCACACCTCTCCCATGACGTTGTGACGGCAACCAACAAAGGAGGGGAACAGACAGGACACACTGGAATGCTGCTCGTACAACCAGGCGCACAAGTGGATTGTCTAACTGACAGGGTGAGTGCTCGAGCTGTGATCAGGGGACTCGGGCTCGCTCTGACAGTTGCGTGTGACAGCGCGCGGGACTTGGTATGGCGGGCTTCTCACATGCGCATACAATCGTACTTGTTGGTGCGCGACGTGGGTAAGCGCTATGACGCGCTTCTCTATTTCGGTTTTCGCTCGTACCCCCCGCTGTCGAGCATACACCACATAACGATTGGTCTCAACCATGCGAGGATGTAAAACCACAAAGTAAAAAAAAAAGGCACACCAAGCGCACATGCAACTGGCCTGTACGTTTCCTTGTCCTTGACATTTACCAATCGATTGTATTCTGCCAGGAATACGGGCTGCTCTGCATCATAAGTGCGTGGGTTCCTCACTGTGGCCAAATCGTCGCCAAATTGTGGTGAAACGGTCACAATGAAAGGACAGGACTCCGTGTTCAAGGGCTGAGTTTATTGGCCACAGTGTCTGCAGTCCGGCAGCAACTGACACGAAGAGAACATAACAAGACCTCAAACCCCACACCACATTCCACATTCCAGAGATGCAGTTTTGGAATGCGGAATGTGCTAGGAAAGACATCACCACATAATATTGTTGAACTTCCAGCTATTTTGCTTTTAAAGTAAAGTGTACGCTCATAGGCTTTCTGAAAGGTGCAACAACAATACTGGCCCTTTGCCAAAATTATCTAGAATGCTATATTTAACTGTAGATGCCTTTTTAAGTTGTATTACCATGTAGATACTTGAGTTTAAAGCATGCTGGAACTCTTTTTTTTTTTTTTTTTTAGGACAGAAGCCATCACAACCTCAAAGGTGGCATGCTTCACCATCAGGTCCTCCTCACAGTGGCATCAAGGAAAAGATGCCGGCGTGGACAGCATCCCTACTCGGAGGGCAGCACTTATTAGGATGTAATGGGAGGCATCCCTATGAAAGTAGATTAGGCGAGGTATAACAAAAGGGAAATATATGCAGAAGGATGTGAGGTTAAAACAGCCTCTTGGTGGTCTAAAATGTTATTGTTGACCTCACAGGGCAGGATTAAAGGGCATCGGAGACTAACAATTCACCCGAAGAGAGTGGTCAATGTGTTTCTGCCTGAATTGTGCCCTCAGGTGGAGATACAATTTTGGAAGTTTTTCGATGCGACACCACATAAAAATTTGTACTGGTGATGTTCTGCAAGATTTCTCCTGTCTGGACAGGTGTCTTCTCACCCATCACTGACCGCACAGCTGGTTAACATGTTGGGAATATGTGGTATCCTTGTGCAGGGTCATTTGGGTGGATTGAGGCAATAACCTGTACTTGCGTAGGAGAAATCACACTATTGGATTCAAAATTTGACAAAATCTGTAACATCTTCGCAACTAAAAATTGGAGAAACATTTTTTTAATGGAGTAGTGTAGGGTATGTCCTCCAGTTGAGTGACTTTGTAGCATATGAGGTAGATGATGGAAACGTCAGGGTCATAAAGAAAGTCTTGAGAATCCTTCCGAAAATCCTTGCAACAAAAAGGGTCTCATTGTAGACAATATCTAGATAGCATCTTCTTCCTTTCGGTCAATGTCTCAACTCAATCAGTTACTCACCATAATATGTAACAGCAACTACGTATACCTTGACACTTTGGTCTCTAAAGTCACTTTTTTGCTACTTGGGACTCAGGTTATTTGTTAGATAGCCCTGAATTGGCTGGGTGTGTAGCTATGTGCTTCTCAACCCAGTAGTTTCTCCTTTCCTGCTGTCTAGTGCACACCTTATTGTAATGCCCCCTCTTCTTTTAATACATTGGAGAAAAAATCGATAATGTAACACTGTTGCAGGTCAAATGACTAGCATAGGTCATTCATTCAGGAAGGACCTCAAGACCTGGCTCTTCGAATTACCCCAGCACTCAAAGGAGCAGCCCCCCCCCCACCTCACCCCCTAGTGCCTTGAGACCCTCGCGGGTGAGTAGCTGCACTTTACCAACCCTGATTGATTCCAACTGTGTGCCAGTATATCAGAATATCATAGACAAAAATACCACCTGACTTAAATGTCATTTCCTAAGATTCCTTCACAAAACTATCGTCTCATTTAGTGTAAATTTTCCATTATTAACTGCAATGGTGTGATATTTTTGTGAACGATATTTAAGATAAAATATTTATCTCCGACAATATTCTGACTACGAAAGTCTGGTACTATAGCCCACAATTCTGTCTCTTCTCAGTGCTCTTTGATAGCTGTTCAGCTCTATCCCCACCCCCGGTAAAGTGGATTCTAAAGGGAAACCTAAAGGCCTTCTCTAGCATTCTCACTCACGTGTGTTTGTCTGATCATTAAATGATGGATGATTTTCCTTGTTCCCTCACACTTGCCCCAGTGACCTAGTGGATGTTGTCCCAAATGCCTGCAGTCCACAGTGAGCTACTGGATTAGGTACTTCTGATCCATTGGAGCTGTCAGCTGTTGTCTGCTACCTCAGTGTAGGGGTAAGGCTTGCTATGTGGCTTAGCAGTATCTGCTGCCCAGGTCGACTGTTCACAAGATCATCAGCGTTGCCACTAGTTGCAGTGGCATGCACAAGAGAGTATCGGCTTCTGTATTGGATTGATTGGTATACTGCTGTATGGTCTTAAAATGGTGTGATTGTATGAGTCCATGTCCCACTTGCGCTGAGTAGCCCGGCTGGGACTAGACCCTGCAGTTGGACATTTTGTTAATGTAGTGGTATTGGTTTTTCCCCCTCTCTCCTAAAATTATTAGCTGTAACCCTAGGTCGGTGTGATGGCAGACGACACGTCTCAAACACATCTGGTAGCCTCTGTGGTGGTCAAGTGGTTGACTCATCACCCACTCAATCCGCTTACACAGTTGTTTCGCTATTTAGTGACCTCCATTGGGATATCCACGTTCAAAGGTTTCTGCAAGGGAAAAACACCCAAAGTGTATCCTTCCAGAAGGCGGACCGTGGAAACTTCAGCACCTTCCGTTCCCTCACAGTACAGGACACTAAGTTCGCAGGCAGAGTTGAGACTCTGTGTGCTTTGGCTCACTAGGATTCACCCTCAATCACTGCTGTGGCATGAACGCTATGTGTGGGTATTCTGCACACACCCAGGAATGTCAGCGTCCTGTATCCTGAGCAGGACAGGTTGTGCCGCTTTAGAATGCCAGCTACAAATAATGCCTCTTTTATTAATCTGACAACAATTGTTCTTAAAGGTCAAACCGAACTTCAGTATGATGCCTTCAGTTTTAAATTGTGTGTTTGTGTGCGTGCGTGCTTGTCGGTCTGTCTCGTACATTATAAGTTTCAGTGTGAGAGTGTTAAAACTACAGACTGACTGATGTTGGTTAAGGGGGTTTAGTCTTTTATCTGGGTGCAGTGCATTGCAAGGAGCACCTAGTAGTTTTGAAGGGGAGCCTACATGGCATTGTTCATGGGACGTGTGGAGCTGTGTACCACAGGTTATCACAGTTTAATAAAGGCTAGTGTCCAGGGCTGTATTAGATTTTCAGAAAAGTATATTTTAGTTGAATAGAACAGTTCACTGATGATCTTTGGTGGAAACTAGAGGTTACTAGCCAATACGGTTCACGTGAAATGACCCCCACACACTTTCAACATAATATAACTTAATTAGGACTCCCGGTTTTATGGTCATTGTTTTTTTTAAATGTCTGTGTGTATTTATCCATATTAATTTTTTGCTCATTTTTTTTCTCTGTATTTATCCATTTTTATTTGGTGTTTAGTGTATAAATGAAGATACAATGGGTATATTTCCAAATTTATTTAACTGATAAATGTATACTCGCATTTGAATGCCCATCAGGTTTTATCTATAGACCGTATAATAGTCATCTGAAAACATATGCATTGTAGAACAGAGCAAACCGCTGTATATCTGCAATTATTTAAGCTTCATTAGGAAATATTTTTTCTTCTTTTCAACTTCTAACCACATCTCAACAATCTTCACTGGCTCAGAGTCTAGGAAAGATGTAAGTTCAAGCTACTCACCCACGCCTGAAAAGCTCTCCACAACACCGGTCCAACTTACCTCAACCACTGCCTCAACTTCTACCAACCCACCAGGCACCTTCAATCTGCGCCCCAGGAAAGGGCACACCTCCCTTGAATCAAGAAGAACAGACTCGGAGGATGCTCTTTCTCATACCTCGCAACCAAGACCTGGAACGACCTCCTGAAACACGCAGAATAACCTCCTCCCTAATGGACTTCTGAAGGAACCTCAAGACATGGCTCTTCCAGGCGAAACTGGCATGATTTCCTCCCCCACTCAGACCTGCCCAACCCAGCGCCTGGATATCCTCACGGGTGATTAACCACACTCTACAAATTCATATAACATAACAACTACACACAGGAAAATAGATAGTTATATGCCTGTATTAATCTGTAGAAATCAGTAAAAACTGAAAAGTGGGAGCCCTAAAAGTAATTTTTGAAAACATAGAGGTTGCTATCTACTAAATGAGTGAGTCCTTGTTGCTATATGGTAATACTCTGGGCCACTGGAATTATGTGATTGTGCAGCCGCTGCAATTTTCGCATAGATATAGATTTGCCACATAATCGATCATCTGCAGCATAATCTGCAGATTTTAACAAAACCATTTTTATTTCTAGCTCAAACGGTTCAAAAATTCAAAAATGCAGTGATACGTGTTGCAGTACATTTGAAGGCCCTTTGCAAAGGTTGATTGGTCACCTTTCTGTAGCTTATTGCTATATTTGGGTGTTAAACTGGTACTAATGATGTGCAACTAATGCCCAGACAGTGTTAACAAGTTTAAAAATCACAAAATAATGAAGTGATACTATCACAAAATGTGCTGCATAATTCTGCCTAACTTGCCTTTTCTTGCCACATATTTTACTCAACCATGCCACATAATTTGACCCTCCCCTGCCGCATAATTCCAGTGGCCTTGGTAACACTTTGAGTCCTCAATGTCTGTCGTGGTTTCGGTTCTCGGGTCGTCGAGGAAATCACAAATATGTACTATTCATTGACAAGGGCCACAATAGAGAGATATTGTAGGAAATCCACCTTTTCTGCGTGGTCGCCCCACCCGGACCCTATATTTTTGCTTGTATTCGAACTTTGTGCTCTTTACCCCTGCTAACCAGTAGTAAAGTGCATGTGCCCTTTAAGCATGGTTGAATGGGCATATTCCTAATTGGCATAGTTCACTTACCTGTATGTCCCTATATTATGGTACAGAGTGTACCCAAGGCCTGGAATTTAAATGCTACGAGTGGACTGCAGAACCTATTGTGCCATTCACTAGAGTGGCAGTGCAAGCATTGCTTCAAGCCTACCATCATAGCTAGATTGTTGCAGTGTAAAAACTGTATTTCAACCTGTAAAACCCTTTTTACAGCATAGAACCTCCCTTTTATTAGTAAGTAATCCCTATGTTAGCCTTGTGTCGCACAAGGCAGTGTGCATGATATTTTAAAGTAGGACATGTAGAAATGAAATAATGTGCCTACAGTGACTACCACCCAAAAACTATTTTCACTGTAGGAATGCTGGCTAGCTCATATAGAAACAAGAGGAAGTGATATTAAATACTAATACTGTATCTGCAGAATGGCACTAGCTAAAAACGTAATTAACCAACTATTTTAAATACTTATTAACAATCCAATTCAATTGTGAGGTCAGATTTGTTTTTAAAACACATTTTGTTTGTTTTTCAGTTTAAATGCAGAACAGGGCCTATTAGGCCAACATACAACAGTAAGATGATAAACAAAAAGTCAAAAGTATAATCAAATACTGCACGCACATACCCCCACCCCACGTCCATCAATGAAACACAAAAGAAATCCAAATGTGAAATTCTGTATTCCATGCCCACCTAGCCTGCCCTCAGCCCATGAATGTCCGGACGTTATTGTGAGCCAAATGATACACAGGACGGACAGGTTCCAATTCTATGCCCCGATAATCCGCCCATACCTCCCATATCTTGGGGTGCTTCTGGGGGCAACCCCTTGCTCTATAAACCGCCACTTCCAAATCCTTACAATGGTCCATCCCTCTCTTCCAGACCGCCAAGGACGAGGGAGTCACTGCCTTCCACTCCTTTGCTGTGTTCCGTTTTGCTTTAGTCGGACCCAAATACAAAAGCGACAATATCTATTACTGCCCAAATCGTCGGTGACGAGCAGAAGGATGAGTTTTGGGTCCATCGGGATTGACCAAGAACCCCGCTCCCCCCAACAGGCTGTTACCCCACACCAGAATAAATTCAGCTCAAAACAGCTCCACACCATATGAAAAAAATGTGCCTTCTCCAGTGCCACACCGAAGGCAGGTTGGGGAGACGATCACGCTCCTTTGCCAAAGTCTAGGCGTGTATAATACACCCTGTGAAGATATTTAAGCTATATCAGCCTGAGCCGGGCCGCAATAGCAGGCATACAAGGCACCTCTAGTGCCTCAGCCCAATCCTCATTTTCTAGAATCCCAATATCGGCCTCCCACGCTGCCTGGAGGGTATGAAATGTGTCGGGGTGATTGGAGATACGTGTCTGATAACTCTTTGCAACTTTATGGTCTCCTAAGTCACACATGAGAAGTTTGCCCTCAAATGGGTTAAATTCAGGAAGGTCAGACAGGGCAGTAATGTAGGGGTCAGCGCATGGTGGAGCTGAAGATACCAGTGAAACTGGCTACGGTGGAGCTGATATTGAATCTGCAGAATCTGAAAAGATTTGAGGACTGTTCCACACATAACATTTCTCAGGGTGCAGATGCCAATGAGGTCCCATTTACGAAAGCCTTCCAGCGCCACTACCTGGTGAGGTCAGATTTTAATAAATACAAGGAAAAGTAACTTTAAGACAGTTACCTTTTCCCTGCCTGAAGTTCCTAGATGCTAATTTGCATTGGCTCTATATCTTCTCCCAGCCAGTGATTAGCCTTAAATAGAGGTGAAAAAGGTGTGAAATGCCTCTCAGGAGCAAATAATAGGCTGACCTGAATGGGCAGAGAGGACTCCTCTGAAATCCACAGAATCTGCATGGTGGGGGCTGTTGGAATCCTTTTTGAACCTTCAATGTCAAATCCTGCTTGAGTTTCAAATCCTGCTTGTCAGGACTGTTGGATTCACATATAACACTTAGGGCACAGTTAAACAGGAGAGAACTGTGTGGCAAGACAATTCGTATGTATCTACTTTCTGGTTACTGAAGAACCCAGCTTCTGTCCTACCAGACTTCTGATTCTGGGTTTGTTTTGGATACAGTACCTGCCCCAAACTGGATTTTAGGGTTAAATGTTGGAGGACATTAGGAATACCATAGTACACTTTTCACACACACACACATCCCAAGATTAGTGTGGCTAAAGACTTTCCCCAGATTGAAAATGCACTGACACATTGTATTTTTGCCCCTGTTTTACAGTAAGGCAAACAAAAACTTCTGAAAAACTGGGTAAGGTTGGTTCAGGGAACTTATTTCCTATTGGTTACGGAGGGGCCAGTAGTCACCCCACACACTTGTACGGGTCAGACGTAAATGTGGCATCTCCAGGCACCAATGCCAGAACCATTTCTGGACCTACAGAAGATCAGAAGAGGACTGGACTGGCCGTCATGACTGAGAGGAGCCCTAAAGGGCTGGGCCGGCTCCCTTTTGTAGCCGGGACAAAGAGGTGGACTCCAGGGATCATTTGACTGACCTCCTGTGAGACAAAAAGCTGCAAGAGGCCTTTTCCTGGAAGTATCCAGCTGACCTGTGTCAACAGGACCTGGACTGGACCCTGCTGTTGACCTCTGCCCGACACACTGTGTCTCTCTACGTGCCTCCCCTGAGATCCTGGGGGTCTTTAGAAGTGTACACCTGTGATAGACTGGGACTTAAAAAACAATGTCAGAAGGTAAAATGTTTGATCCGAACAAACCTGGTTGGTGTGCCCAACCTGAGCTCCATTGTGGTCAGCCTCAAATAGCGCCTAGGTCCCAGTCTACCTCAACCATTGACTAACATTGTCGCGTTGTGTTTTTTGGCTCTATTTCCACTTACAACTTTAAAAAATTATATTTCTGGTCCCCCTTTCTGGATTTTTTTAAATTTTAGTGCTATTTTGTTGAAGTGTACTCTATTTTTCAAATTTGGTTTGATGTTTTTATTGTTTTGTGTTCTGAATTTATTACAGTTTTGGTACTGAATAAATATGTTACACATTGCACTAAGTTAAGCCTGCCTGCTCTGTAAGCCTATCTACTAGGGGGTTGAGCTCAAGTTAATTTAGTGACTTTGAGGGTTCACTCTGACAAGGGTTGTGATTATTCCTTGAGGTGGGTAGTCGCCCACCCAAATAATAATCCAATTTCTTATAGATATGTAGTGGCACATTGGGACATACAGTCTTGCTTAAAAAAGCACTGGTAGAATTACAATTTCTTTAAGTCCGCAGTGACATCTGTGGTATTGGGGATGAGTGGGTCTGGTGCTATAGTTGTTCAGTTAATGAAATCAAAGTCCCTGAAAAAAGAGTCTTCTTGAGAGAAATTTAATTTTTAGACTTTTTCCACTGGTACCGTTTAGCTTACCTTGGCTGTTGTGACTAGCGGAGGCTAATGTCTGACAAGCTACCATTTGTCATTGAGTGTTTCTGGTGTGTCTTTCATATATTGGCAACTTGTGGTGATGCCTTGAGGGTACCTCATGGTTAGGGAATCCTGAAAAGGCTGATATAATAATTGACCCGTCGTGCTTTTCTTTTGGTGGAGGGTCCTTACTGATATGGAGCTCCCTTTACGTAGGGTTAAGGGCCCCCGTGGAGAAGAATACCTTGGTTTTGGAGAAGATCTGTCCAATTGTGTGATTATCAGGTCTGGTAAAAAGGTGTTCAGTAGCTGGGTCTCAATTGCATCCCGGAGTGAAGTCAGAGGGACCATAATTGTGCCTAGACTCTTTTAGAACGCAGGTGTTTGAGTGGGATCAAGGCTCTTCTTGAAATACACCGAATGGGGTGGGGGCAGGGGGTTTGTGTTCTTCAATCGGTGGTAGGTACATGATAGTTGGTGCAGGAAGAATAAGCCCAGGATGCATGGCCATTACTTAGGATTGTTTACACAAACTGTAGTAATCATGTTGTTCAACTTGTCTGGTTTTACCCTTTGCCTGGGTTTGCCCTCAGTTGGGTAGCTTCACAGTCTCTGGTAAGGCATGCTAGTCTTGAGCTGGGGATTTGTGGCTACCTTTGGCTGATTTCTTTTATTCTTAAAGGAAGCATGTTCAAAGGGCACGTCCGATCAAGGTTCAAGAGCAGATCTTTATTCCAACAAGGTTCCAGTTGGCGAGGAAAGTACTCTTCGGGTCTTTAAAGGTTTCCAGGCTGTAGAGGACTGTCTGCAGAGGCCATATATTTATCGTGAGGAGTCCTGCAGGAATTCAAAGTCTCGTATAGCAAATAGCTTTTAGGTGGCTAGCCACTCAACAAGCAGGTGTTTTCTGTGACACTTTCCTTGGTAAAGTGGGGTTGGCAGGAATTTGCATTGTAGCTCAAAGCTGGACATCTAGAAATGTGTTCAGCTGGGTGAGGGGAAGCTCATCACCACAGTCTGTCCCGGTTATGAGGAAAACACAACTTGCATGTATCCTTCAAGCAGGGATCTCAGGCATTTGTTATAAAATCTTATTGCAGACTCGGATGTAAAGGGAAGAATTTTAAGGGCGACAACGTGGATTGGATTTTACAGTAGAGGGTTTACAGACCTCTCCTGGGTACAGTAAAAAAAAAGTTGCTTTCCCAAATCTGATACACTGCCACTAGCCAGGCAATTTCTCTTTTCTCTTAGCCAATCAAGAGAGGGTAGTCTGTCAAGATTACATTGTAAACATGATGCATGTTCTACTGCTTCCCTGTTTCTCTCCCCTCCGAGGCTAACCAGACCCTGTAGAGTGTTATGGGTTGCTTATTGAATGAAGTTCTTGACTGTCATTTTTGCGACTATGGGCTCAAATTTGACTTTTAAGCTGGTGTGATAACCAGTAGGCCCAAGAATGGCTGTGTGTGGGTATGAGTGGTAGGAGGGTTCAAGTCTAAGATCCTATAGACCTAGGCTTGGAGAGGATGTACTTTTCACTACTCCTACCTGACGACCAGAGTAGAGCATGGAGCTCTGCCCCGCCTGGATGGCTCTTGGAGTACTTAATGGTGAGGTTTGTATGATGAAGTGCCCGCAACACCTTTGTGGGGTGGATTAGGTGGCCACCTTCAGTGTTCCGCATTTGTATAGGTAACACAGATGTTGTGAATGTCAATGAGAATGTGGTCTGTCGGCCTCTAACATTGGTAGGAACTTTCTTTAGTCCAAAAGGAATTACCAAGAAGGAGCATAATCCTACTGGGTGGGAAAGCATCATCTTCCCAGTGACACTGGAGTTTGAGGCCCCCTACCAGTGCCCCACTAGTAAAATTGAAGGTGGTCATGAACTGCCCCACTCCTAATTTGTCAGTGATGTTGTCGGTTTGGTTACTTTGTTATAGTGTTCCCCTGTTTGGAATTAGGACAATTGTGCTGTCCTGTGTGCACTTGCCCTGTAGACACACAGTGGGTCTGTGTGTTCGCTGCGGCATGGAAAGAGATTGGGGTAAAGTTGGAGGCCTCTTACAAGTTGTTCCGTATAGAGATGGGCTTCCTGGGTGAGGAGGGGTGTGAAGAGGAGGACCGACCATACTTTGATCAATAAGGGAGCAGCACCCTATGTGAGCCGGGGGTAAAGACGGTGACAGGGTAGTGTGGCTTCGACCGACTGGATGGGCGGTACTGACCGTAGCAGGTATTGTTGTCAGTGACGGGTGCAGCCTTCGGTTTGCAGGCGAATGGTGGGCCATTAAACCCAGCCATCCAGCCCACATAATGGACGACTTCTTTCCACTGTCCAATCTAAAAGCAGCCGGGCCTATCTGAAAGTACAACGGCGTCAGGAAGCTATGGGAAGCGCGATGGCGGAAAAGACAGCACTTAGGTAATGAGGCAACGGACAGTATGCAGAGTACAATCACAGAGCAGCTAGAGACGTATACTAATTAATCACAGATCCGCCACCCACAGAACAGCAGCCCCGGGCACCAGAACACCCTGAAACCGCAGAGGAGCCGTGCATAGTGGTACCAGAGAGGGTCTACACACAGCACGCGGTGTAATCACAGAGCAGTGCACGCGGGGCAGCGAGGAGCCATAAACACGGTCCTCTCAGAACAGATGTACACAAAGTAACCTCGATAGAGGTGAGCAGAGGAGAATCGCAGAGCAGCCATAAACACATGGCAGTCACTGAGCTTTCGCACACGCAGAATCACTCCACGCGCAGTCATAGCAGAGCAGCCATGCACACAGGCTACTGTGAGAACTGGTACATGCAGGCTATTAATAAAGCAGCTGCACCCACAGAGCAGCAGCGTAAAGAAACTGGTCACAGAGCAATAGTACACACATAACCACAGAGCAGGTTTACGCGAGGAAGCGATTGAAACTCGCACACCCAGTAATCACAGCTCGGCTGCACACCCAGGATTATCAGTGTACTAAGAGCCGCACATAGAGTAATAAAGAGAACGGATTTACAGAGCAGTATTTACCGAGCAGCCGCACCCACCGACGAGCAGTATAAACAAAGTAACCACAGGGCAACTCTGCATACCCTACCTACACAGCAGCTCTGCATTTGTATGGTTACTGAGGAGTACTTCGAGTAATCAAAGGAACCGCAGATCAGTTGGACACACAGGATGGTCGCTAAGCAGCTGCTCGCATGGTGTGAACGCGAAAGCATTAGATGGGCAGCATCACTAACACCTCGCTCCTCAGATGCATCTATAAGGGCCAGGCCTAGCAACTGTGCTGGACGGTGATCTGCCTAGGAAGAGCCTGCAGCAACACGTGCTGACTCTGCCCCCAGCGACCCAGGTTGGGCATGCTTAGACTGATCCGCATCTTGTTTAAGGGGTGGGAGGATTTCCGTGGAGTTACATGAATACTCTGCGAGATTTCTTGGAGTTCCGCAAACGGGCGCAAATCGGCACGTCGCATTGCTCGTGCTGATTTTTAATGCCGGGAAGCGTGTTCCGCGCTGAAAAATCAGCCAGTGGGCGCTGCTTCTCGAGTTGTTTTTGCTGCAGCTCGAGTAGATTTTCCCCTCAAGCGGCAGCTTTCTCACCGCAAACGTTCGTGACCGCCTGCGTTGAGAAAATCTCACCAGGTGCCCTCCTAGTGCACGAAAATCGTGGTAGGGGACGCCAATACTTGCTCGCAAACTTACCGTTGATGAGCCGTGCGCGAGAAAAAACTCTGCCACTTTGTAGTTTGCAGAATTTTGCCAGAACTCCATGTTACATGCCAATTTATCGCCCACCCCAAATCTTGTTTCTCATTCGCACAGTAGGTGCAGCTCCATTGCCCTGTCTCAGTCACGAGAGGCGGCAGAGTGAGCGAATGACGCGAGAGACAAGAAATGTGAGAGGCAGGATGTGGTGACTATAGAGGTAAGTATGGAGCTGGGGTAAATGGTGCAACAGTCACGACCATCCCAGCAAAATTAACGTCACTTCTGCTACACGGTATTATTGCTATGAGCACGCAAACCTTGCAAATTGGTAAGGATATTTATAAAAACTTTAGAAACATTTCTAACCGAAGGATATCAACACCTCCTAGCCAACTAAGGTTAGAATTGAGCCACCTTTCACCTTTAATTGCTAATAATAAAATGTAACTGACTTCGCTTGTGGCTGCTTCTTGGCCCACGAAAATACCATAAAAACCTTGATCCTAAAGAATTATTCACCGACGGTGATAAGACAGTCACACTGGTTAACCAAGAGCTAAAATGCTATTTTTTTCTACTACTAGATTACAGATTATCCACAGCTAAAGAACTGAGAAATAAGAATTAGCTAGGGTGCAAGCTATTAATGAAAGCATCCGTTAAGATGCTTTCTGTTAGATCTGGCACAGGTAGCTAAGTACAAGAACTCTAAATACTTTCAAAAGACTGGGGTACTTAGAGGAAAAATTGAATACACACAAGGAGTTTATTAGATTCAAGCTTCCCTACATTGCTCTTTATCAATTTGAAGGTGCCTGGCTTGTAGCTCACAAGGAACAATCATCATGTCGTCTCCGCCTCCTTGA
Organism: Calotriton arnoldi; assembly: GCA_963921515.1. Lineage (NCBI taxonomy): Eukaryota > Metazoa > Chordata > Amphibia > Caudata > Salamandridae > Calotriton > Calotriton arnoldi. The sequence goes on from CAWUFW010000181.1 coordinate 2,467,504, forward strand.
GATAGAAACAATCAAACGTGTTTTCTTTGTGCCCTAATTTACCGGATTTTAGGAAGACATAGCTAAAACCAATCGTCCCTTTAAACAGGACAAGTCAAATAAAAACATTGGTTGCATAATAAAAAAATTTAAGCTGGTAGAACAAAAAGTTAAGGAATTTATCTATAAGAACAGCAAATGAAACAGTTGTAAATACTCCAATTTTATCTTCGATGCTTTATACGATGTTATGAGAAAAATAATGGTATGCAAGTTATAATTTCAAGTAAATGTAAACAATATATAGAATTATAGATGAATAACCGTGATTACAGCGGTGTTTTTCACTGAGGGATTCGAAGTGACATCAAATAGACAACAAGAGCAAAGCTTGAGTTGTCTGTGATGCCACTCAGAACACCGAGGTGAAAAACATCCCTTTAATTCAGTTTTTACCCATCTATAATTTTATATAATAAATGGCCCCCAAAATAATCTGCCCTTGCTTTCAGCTGCTGTGCTGGGGCAGAGGAGTAATGGGGGAGACCTAAATTATGGCATCTCCTCCTGACCCAAATGTTGAAAAAATACTTAACCTGCCACCCTTAAACAACCAGACCACCTTTCCTGCCTTCTTCCCTCCCCCCTGCAGCTCTGCTTTCTGTCAAAGTAGACAAGCGTCCAGCGTCAGAGCTCTGTCAGCCTGGCCTTTATGGTGTAGCAACAGGGGGTAACAAGTTTTTTAAAATCAACTGTTGCTACGTCACAGCAGTGAGTTACCAGGTTTAGAATCTGATGTGAACCATAGCGATTTCCTGTGGAAGCCAAGCATAGCAAAGGATTCATTTTGATGGACAAGTGTGTGGTTGCTAGATGATATTGTTAGAGATTAGTGAAAGTAATGAGTGTGAGAGCAGACTGAGAAAGCATGGTGTTCGAGGTGTGGAGGAGAAAGATGGGAGAGATGAGAGTGCAAGTGTGAGAAGTTCCAATATCACTGAAGACTGCAGGCTCTATAAAGATGAACAGGTAAGTTTATTCAGCATAAGAATACACACCGGCAGAGCAGCCAAGGGCCCAGCAACTGGCAGCTCCCGTTCAACTTCCCCACTACATTCCCGTCCTGGTTACCACCCCAACATTCTACATTCCAATTTTCCTCCGAAGACTGACCCAACACAGTGGCTTGCTTCCTGGAAAACAGGATGGGAACTGTGATGTAGGACTCAACACTGTATGGGTTGCGAGTCCTAGGACAACAGGGATGGGATCAGCGTGGGCAGTTAGCTGGAAAGAGATGTGAGCCAAAGTATTCACTTACTAATATCTAAAACATAAAAAACATCCAAAAAAAGAACTGTTCAGTCTCAGAATGCATGGAGTTGTTAGTATAAAAAACAAGACCTGGATTAAGGTGTCACACATCACATGGCGTTTTCTCGTAGCTTAACTTCGCCTGTAAAACAAGTAGTCTGTGTTTGAAATAGAGAGACCACATTCTTGAAAGGAATCAAATGTAATTTAAAGTGGTGGAGGCGATGGCATATATGGCCTTTCATGTGCAGATGTATACAACAAAACGCTATTGGTCAAACATTTGTACTCATCTGGAGCCGAGTGGCTTCTTAACATGATTTAAGCACAGCAGTATTGCTGTGGGTCTTATAGAGTACTCGTTGGGATAGAATTTCATGACGTGGACTTGCGTAGCAGTCCCAGTATCTGATACCCTTCAGGGCTGTTCAGGACTTTAAACATCAATTCATTAACTCGCCGACTGGAATTCGAAAATGACTGACAACACAGGGTTGGGTTTTGACGATGCCATGGTTAAAAGTATTCTGACAACCCGTTGCCTTTTGGACTCTCAGCATTACGCAAGCATTACCACAAACGAATGGGAAACGTTAACACCTCTTGAGAAAATACAAGTCAAACAGCCTTACATGGTGTAATAATGACAGAGTAGTTACTGAGCAATAGTGCACCCCATGGACTAACTGTAATCAACAGGCGTATTGCTCTACACAGTGAGAGAGCCCCCATTGGACATCAGCCGTGGGATAAGAATTCCCTGCAGCGCCAAACTTCCTGTGATGATATCTGCAGCAGAAGCAGAGTGTGTCTGAAAAGGCATGATTCGTTCTACTGGGATCTTATTCCTGGTCGAACACACACTTTTCAGGAAATCCGGGAGCTGCACCTGCCAGAGACTGCTGTTGTCTGGGAAAATTTTTCCTTGTAACCCACGCACTCTGATCACTCTTGACTAAGAACCCCATTTCATCAACCAGTACAGTCGCTAAGAACAGTCGAGGAGTTGAATGGCCGTAGATTTAATAGAGGTGGTTATAGATTGTAATAATAATCAGTCAATATAGTATGACGATGCAACATTTAATAATATTAATAACTATCACCTTCTGTGTAGGACCACCTGCTGTTAGTGTCGTTGCCTTCTGATAATCTTGGGGTAACCCTCCCCTTACAGATTTTAGGTTTAACTCGCACACCATCAGCTTGTCTCTGTTCACCGTCCTCCAGGTAGATGTTGACTGAGAGTGCCATGTCTGGTTCAGGAGGTAAACGCTCCCTTTTTAAGGTCAAGCCTGCAAGAGCATGCACTAACGTATGTGTCTCGCTTGCGAGACACTCTGGTGTCCAAAAAGGGCTTGAAACCCGCCCGTGGCTTACCCATTTGTTGGCTTGCGTGGCAATCTTCATTACAACCTCATAATTCTTCACTGCAGGCCTAACATAATTTTGGTTTCTCTCTGTGGAGCAGGGACCAAGCATTGGCTGATTCAATGCAGTCATTGCCCGTCCCCTGCTCACGACGTGATTGACGTACTATTTTGTTCTTTTTAACTTCCAGTGCCCTGCAAACAGAAGGTGTGTGACTGGTGAAAACATGCCCAGCAGGACAAACAAAAGTGAAAACATTTTAGGTCGAGCCTGGGCAGCGCATGCACTGCTGCGAGCCATGCAGTATTGGAGTATGGCTTTGAAGCCCCGCTCACTCTCCGCCCATATTTTTAATTGGCTTGTGTCATTGTCCTTTGTAAACGCTGGCTTCTGAATCGTTATTAGGCTTGTTAGTCCATCCTTGGTACCGCCTTGTCTGCATTTGTTACTTCCCATAACGACTGGACCTTTTACTTACCTTGTTACAATGCCTGCTTTAGCTTGCCTGTGAGCACTATTTTGTTTAATGATTTGCCCCTATACCACCCACTATGTGGCAGCACGCTAACCACTTTTATTTTAATTATAATTACTAATGGCGGTCCGCTTTAACTATAGCAGCCCGTTTATTTATTTATTTTAGCAGCGCTGTCTGCTTTAAGTATAGTGGGCGCGCGTACTTTTTTTTTACTAGCACCCATGCGGCGCTTTCACATTCATGGATGCCGCGCCCCTTTCTTTAAACAAGCCGCGTCTAAAGAAAGGTGCGCAGCCGCTATTAAATTCAAAGTGCGGCATGGGTGCTTTTACAAAAAAAACATGTGTTTGTCAACTTGACAAACAGATGCTTTTTTTGTCAAATCGCCCCATGCCACGGTTTCACTTTAATGTCGGCCACGCCCCTTTCTTTAGACGCAACTTGGCTAAAAAAGGGGCGCGGCCTCCATGGAATGTGAAAGCGCCGCATGGGCGCTAGTAATTTGCAATGCAATAGGTCTCGCATTTGCATTTGCAGTTTAAGCGATTGCATTGCCAATAGCTCAAACTATAGTAAATGCGAGACCTATTGCATTTCAAATGCTTGTTTCTATAGATAACTTTTTATTTTGCCATGTCTTCTTTACTCACTTTGCACTCATGTTTTCTTTTGTTTTTGCTAGTGGGTGCTATTCTCAGTAAAAATGAAGAGTAGCTTATTGCAAAGCAACATTGTTTCTTTCTTAGGTGTCATTTCTGAAATGATGATTTAACACATAATTGTGCAGTACACCCCAATCCACCCCACTCCAATCCAAGCCAACCCACCACACCCCACACCAATCCTCCCCACTCAGTCCAATTCACCCCGGACCAATCCAATCGCCCCAATCCAATCTACTTTAATTCACCACACTCCAATCCATCCAACACACCCCACTTCAATCTGTCCCACTCCAATTTGCCCCACTCCAATCTAAAACTATCTGTCCCACTCCAGTCCAATGCAATCTGCCCCTCTTCAATCCAAAACAAGGTGCCCACTCCAATCTTTGTGCTCCCTTGTTCTTGTGGCAAACATTCTCCGTAGCCCCATTTTTATGCACCATTGTGCAGTTAACTTTTGATCCAGGGCCTTCCGATGGTTAATGGCTCTGGCCTCTGTTGCTCGCTTCATGTAAGAAAGCCTGTGCATATTCCTAAATATAGGAATGGGTTTTTATACATGAACAAAGTATGGGAACGCCGATCCCAGAAGTTCTCATCCACTTCGAACAGTGGTTGAGAGCAAGCTGTGAGAGAATAGGGTACTAATTAGGAAAGAGAGGAGAGTGTTTGAGAAGAGGGGGTGAATGGCAGGGATGATGAATTAAGATGTGAATGTTGAGGTGAACAAGATAGAGTAGGATGTGTTAGAGGTTGTGTGCAAGAAATTCACAGGCTTGTTAGTAATGGGAATAGCTTAAAGGTTTCATATTAATAATAGTAAAAGGTTTTATGTAGCGACAGCTCCTTTGACCAAAGTGTCTCGGCGCTAGAGGTCTAACTACAGTGATCAAGCATAAAGCAATAAGCTACATTGAATATTCCACAACACCTGAACACAGCTGTGTACAACCGAAATGCAGAGCGCGCTACTCAGCAGGAGGTACAGCGCATTTAGGCCAGTCTGGTTGGCCAGTGATGCACATGCTGCAGAGTAGCCAGGTTGCATCCAGCAGACTTATGATGCTTCAACAGACTCCTGCATCGGTTCGATGTAGATTGCTGGCACATGGCACTGCTGGGTGGCGCAGTTGCAGGATCAGGTTTTAAAACCCACTCTACTGGCATCTCCGTCTCTTTGTTCAACTGGCTCTCCCTTGTCAAAACGCCACCTGTCAGCACCAGCTGACTTGTACCAGAGTCTCCTCCTTGGATTTTGCCATCCACCCTTCATTTTTTTAGGATGAGGGGAGATATTTTTGCCCCTCTCTCCAGGGTAAGGTGGGTTTATTAGTTGCATTATTTTGAGGGTAGGCGGGGTAATGTACACCTGGTTGGGATGAATCAAGTGTCTATCAGAACAGCAGTCACCAAGCTGCTCGGTCAGACTCTGTTGCCCAAGCAAGAGTAATGATTTGGAGTTGGCCTAGAGCAATTTCAGTTGGCACAGGATGATTGCCCATCTTGATTTGTTGCCTAACACTTCAGACTGCTAGCACTGAGACTGAGAGGAGCTACAGAATAGTTTTTCTAATGAGTGTTGGATCCAGTGCACCTAGTCACTCACCTTCACTATACAGATGGTGAGACCCATAGTGGTGACAGTCACTTATTCCAAAATGCGAGACCTATTGCATTGCAAATGCTTGTTGTTTTTGCAGTTGGTTTTAAAGTGCTTTCGACATTAGCAATCTCTTTGGTCCCAGCACGAAAACCATCCCACTAGTGCACCCTTCCAGCCTCCCAGAAAAAGGCCTTTGGTACCAAATAGGGAAGGGGTGTGTGTTTTTTTTTTTTTTTTTTTTTGCACGGTAAGAGTAGATAGAATGAGAGTGAGTGATAGAAGGGTGAAAGGAAGGCGTGAGATAGGCTAGTGTCCAGGAGAGACCTTATAGTGCATGAATGTTATGGATTCACATGCTGTGCGTTATTCCTCCATTGTTTGGCCTTGAGTAGTGTCTGTTTTCATCAAAGTTATTAAAAAGGCAGTAGACCGTAGGTATATCTTGAACAACTGATGATGTAGTGAACCCATAAACCACAACTCTGCATCCCGCAGTGTGCATCTTCGGGTTACAGGAAGTTACCTGATCAGAGGGAAGAGACCGGTGGGAGCGGGAAACCTTATGAGCAGGCTAGGGCGAGAAAATCCCTGTCCTCCTTTGGGTAGTGAAAGGAAACCATATGTGGGATTTCCCCACGGACCTGGTGCTTCTGCGCCTGCTGCTCCGTTTGTAGCTACACCCCTATCTATTACAGTTCCTGTGTCTTGTATACACTCGCTGTGCAGTGTTTGATGTAACTGCTGGAACTGTCTTACAATGTGTCACTCTACACCCTCTCTCCCAAACACGAGCTTTCTGTTTCCATACACCGCTGCATTCCTTGGTACAGGTTGCAGTCATCTTTGAGTGCTGTGCAATGCCCGGACTTCGGTGCTTTCTCATAGACGCCTTTTATGGCAGTGCTATCACCCGATGTTTTGTTTCAATTAAAGAAAAAAAGGACCCGTACGTTGCAAGGGTAGCATTCACCTCGGGACAAGTGTATATCACGTGACCCTCCATGGAAGGACTGGACGTCCTAGACTTTTACCAACTCCCACGCAGGTGGTGGAGAACATTGCTTAATTTGTAAAAGATAAGTCCTGTTGCTGAGGAGGCAGTGTGTGTGGGCTCAGAAGGCCTTCCTTTCACGGCCACTGTGACCCAGAGCCACCGTCCGCCCTGCTAGCCGGTCGGCTGTACAGTCAATCTGGCTGGTGAGCAGCAGCAACAGCAACTGGGGGGGAAGAGTAATAGTCCTCCTTTTGTTTCTGTTCTCCTTCATGGAAATAGGTCTGTCAAGACACTCAAATACTGAAGCGTCACTCATTGATTTTCTTCTGTTTCTGTGCCATTGAATTACTAATCTGTCCCTGCTACTCATACCGGGAATGTGACAAGGAGGTGGCAAAGACTTCCCGGTCCCTGAAATATGTGTTGGTAGTGCTCGCCGGTACAAATTAACCACTGGTAAGGAAGGAGTATGCGAAGTCAGGAGGAGTGAGAAACCTTACCAGCCATCGCAGTGTGGCCTCGATTAGGTCATGTTTTAAAACAGAGACAAATGTTAAAGTGTGTTCTTTTTCAACTTTACTCATCACTGAGGATTACTCATCACTCACTGGTCATTTATTTGGTATCTACATTGACCCAAACCGAAATTTTCACGTTTTCATTATGTTTTAGTAAATTTTTTTAAACAATTTTTTGGGGGGAGTGGCAATGTAAAGACAATCGTTGGTAAAGCTAATAGGTCTGCCTTTGTCCAGCTGTTGCAATTTATTTTTATTGCAAGCATGTGCCACAAAAATAAAAAGGCAAAAAAAAACTTGCTGGCACCTAAAGATTGCGGGCATAAGCTTACAGTAAAAATATGAAGTAAAAAAAGTGTCCATTGCATATATTTAGAGACCTGAATGGGTGCTTCCTAATAGGCATGTGTACTTGGAACAGGTATATAAACTCTTTTTAGCTTTTATGCAAGAAATTGTTTCTTATTGATTCAAAGAAAAGGTGCTATTGTTGCGGCTAAAAGACTGACCTATTGACTTTGCCAATTTTTTTTTCTGTTGCATGAGTGCGAAGGAGTAACGACGTGACTGCATGGCTGACAATCTTGAAATGGGTTTTCTACGACAGAGAACTGATTCCAAGATGGCTGCTGATACGTATGCATCATGACTCATACATTCACATGCATTGTGACGCGTGGGTGGATGTGCATGCGTTGTGACTAAGGCAGCCATTTTTTATTTAATGATCGAACATGGTAGATGACCATGTTTGATCTTTAAATTAATATATTAAAAAAGGGAAATCAAGTAGCGTGAAAAAGAGTGAGCAGCCTGGCAGTTCTTTGGATACATTTATATGTATAAATATATTTTTAACATAGGAAGCCGGATGGAAGAGGGTTGGGTAGCATCTGGATGCAGTGGGGGGGGGATGAAAAGAGTGTGATCGAGTGGGAAGAAGAGAGCTAGGAAACACATGGACTCCCATGGAGTGCTCCATGTAACAGAGTGCCCTCAAGTATGCAGTGGAAGGATACAACCCTTCCAATCAGAACACTGAGACTGAATTGTTCTTGGAAGGCATAACGCAGAGAGAAAAGCCATTGAGTTAGGAGCAGGCAAATGATATACCCAGCAAAGGCATCTAATTATGAGCAAGCGGCTGGCCAAAAGCTCGCTGTTAAGTACGTGTTCTGTATTAGAAACAAAAGGTCTCAAACGGTTAATACTATTTGTAGCTGAGACCTAAAAAGGATAAATAATGGAAAGAAAAAGCATTGGCAGAGTAAATTATTCATCCACCAGGTCTGGCGCTGAAGAGTTATTCTTTTTACCCAAATGTGGGCATGTGAACAGGCAAAATGCCATCACTAGTAGTACAAGCGAGCGAGTGGATGACGGGCTTACCTATTGCCGTATGCAGTAATAGGCAGAAGCAAGATGTGAGTGACGAATAGCACTCGTTACATCGCATAGAAATACCACGCATGCCTTTACAACGCGGGTATTACTACGCGATGTCAATTACGAGTACCATTACAACGCTAAATTTTACCACGACTATACCTTTACCATGCATGCCATTTCAACGCCAAGGCATGCGTGGTAAAGGTATACTCATGGTAAATGTTTGCAAGGTAAGTGACTCCAACCTACCCTACCCTAATCCCTAATGTAGTTCCACTGCACGAGCCTCCCCCGACCCCCAGTCCTCTCCCTACAATAACACTACACTACCCTGCACAACCCCCGACACTACACTAATTCCTAAAACACTACCCTACACAGACACCACAACACTACCCTAAAACTCTACCCCCTGCACGCCCCTCCCTCTACCCCCAGTCCGGTCCCTACACTCTAACACTACCCTGCACGACCCCCTACACTACCCAAAACCCTAATACACTACCCTACGCTACACAAACACCACAACACTACCCTAAACCCTAACACGCTACCCCCAGCATGACCTTCCCCCAGTCCTGTCCCTACACTCTAACACTACCCTGCACGACCCCCTACACTACCCTAAACCCTAAAACACTACCCTACCCTACACAAACACACTACCCTAAACCCTAACACGCTACCCCCAGCATGACCTTCCCCCAGTCCTGTCCCTACACTCCAACACTACCCTGCACGACCCCCGACACTACCCTAAATCCTAAACCACTACCCTACACAAACACCACAACACAACCCTAAAACATTACCCTACACTACACAAACACCACAACACTACCCTAAACCCTAAAACACTACCCCCCGCACGACCCCGAGTCCGGCCCCTACACTCTAACACTACCCTGCACGACCCCCTCAACACTACCCTAAACCCAAAAACACTTCCCTACACTACACAAACACCACAACACTACCCTAAACCCTAAAACACTACCCCCAGCACGACCCTCCCCCCACACACAACCCTACACTACACAAACATTATTACACTACATCGACACTACCCTAAACCCTTAAAACGTAACCCCCACCCCAAGCACAATCCCCCTTACCTCTCTCTCCTTGTGGTTCCTCTCTCCTGGTTCCAGCGACAGAGCACGTAGTTGTGAGGAAACGGAACAGCCCAGTTTTCTCACAACGATGTGGATAACCATTACATCGCATGCGTTTTAAAAGCGCATGCGATATAATGGTTTGCGTTGTAATGGTAGTCGTTGTTACATCGCATGCGTTGTTACGCATGCGATGTAACAACTTGTGTGGTAACAGCCTCGTTGTAATGGCTGTTTACCGTGAGTGACAGTTGAAGAGGCCAAAGAAAGAAAGCGTCTGACCTAAAGCCACTCCTTGTATGTATTTGTGGTTACTGACTTTTTTTTCCTTTTTTTTTTTCCGTAAAGCGGGCAAGACAGCTTAAGCGGTTTCTAGCTTTGTCAGACCTAAAAAGGACCATCAGTGTTTGAACTATAGGAATGGATCTGCACTCGGGACTGTGCACCTTTGTGTTTTGCAAGACTTTGCTATAGATGACTTGCAGCTCTATGCCTTTCTACATTATGGTGCTAACTGTGAATTTTAAGTAGCGTTGCATGTTCTTACTACCTGCAGTTATCTTTCCACACATGAACTCTTTTCTCTTTGTTTTGTCTCTCTGCAGGCGGAGGCCCGACTTGCCGCAAAGCGCGCTGCACGTGCAGAAGCTCGAGAAATCCGTATGAAGGAGCTAGAAAGGCAACAGAAAGAGGTACGTGAGCAGCCTTTGCTGCAGAAGTCTGGATCTCGGGGCGCCATGTACAAGAATGGGGCCTTTTAATGGTGCTTGGAGAACCGGGTTAAATCATTGCAAGGTTTTAGCAGACCAACTGTTTTGGATGATGAGAAAACCTACCCACTTATGAGCATGTCTAAGAAGCTAAATTTAAGTGCACTTATTAATGGCACTAATGGATACTCTATCCTCTCCAAATTCTTTATCTTTAAAGAATGTGTTTCGATGTTTTAAGTCTTTGCACATCCTTAACTCCATGAGATAGTGAATGTGCCTATTTTGTGCAATCTATTCACAATAATTTCTCTGTTACTTTTGGTTATCTCTTTGCCAGTCATCAGTCAATGCCTCAAATATTGTCTTCCAGAAAATCTGAACTTTACTGCAGAAAACGTTCATGTCGATCTAGTGTCCAACCTCTCCTTGGCATTTCACAAAATACCCATGTCAAGTAGTTTTACATTTTTTATTTTTGTTGGTGTTCAATGTAGATGAAAACAATCTAACATCCATTCTACAGACCTCTAAACATCTGAACCTATCTTTATCATGAACTGGTTTAAGTTTCTATAAAAATATGATACTGAACTTAGTTTAAAAGATCATTTAAATATTATGGGTAAAAATATACCATTGAATGGATAATGATTATTGAGTACCATTGATATGCTACCCACATCACCCTACAAGAGCAATTCTAGATTTTTCAGTGTTGCACCACCTGAAAGCCATAGCCTAAAAAAGGAGGTACTAAATACTTCACGGAGCCAGGGGCATGGCTTTAGGCAGGGGTATTTGGGGTGTTACACCCCCTTAATAAATGTATTACCTCGTAAGTAGTTGGGTACAGGTGGTTTCAGTTTGGTATATTGAGCGGTCTGTCGGATTTCACCTGAGATTTTTACATATACACAGACAAAAACACACCACCTTCTCTCTCATCTGTTTTGAAGGTCTTACAAATATTGTTTATTTTTACAAAAGATTGTGTTTTGAATACCCCTAATATTCCACACTCCTCTCCCTCTCCTCTGCCTCTTAAGCCCCCTCATGCCCTGCTTCTCATATAATATATTTTAATATATGGCAGCATGATTGTTGGGAAATCTGAACCTCACACCCCCCAATCTTACTGACTAAGCTACACCCGTGCACGGAGCTCTCTAGTATCTGCTTTTTGAGGTTGCAGAAGCAACAGGCAGTACTTGTTAAAAGGATTTCATATGTTGCGGAGATCTAGCCCAATAGATTCTGTCTGTGTTGTACTGCTTTCTTTGATGGCATGATGTTTCTTGTTTTTGCCATTTATGCCATAAAGCTTTGACTAGTATTGAGTTGCACCTTGCGGCTGTCAACTCTGCCCCAAAACAATCTTGCCTGCTATTTGGCATGACTGTTCTTTGTTATTCCTGGAAGCGCCTTGGAGCTTACTTGGCTATAATGTAGCAGTCCCATGCAGTCTGTTCATGATTGGTTTAATTTTCTTGTTTACCCTGTCATTGTCTTTTATTTTTCTACATGGCAACTTTGCATTTTTCTGTGCATCCTTTGTAGATGCTGGAGATGTTCTTAGACTGGTGGCATAAAATACCCCATAGCAATAACTGTTCATTCTAAATAAAAGCTGTTGATTTTTTTATTTTTTACTTTAGCTTATTTACGCTATATCTTTGGCCGTTTGTAAGCCAAACGTTACAAACTGAATCGCTTCTGGGTTACTGATCTACCTGTATGTTAGAAATGGAATTTCTGGTTGGTTGGGGTATATGCACCTAGGCCAGGCAGAAATCACCACTCTAGTCAGGGTCATGTAAGTACACACTAAAAGATAGCTTGTGCTCACTCTCTGGTAGCTTGGCACGGAGCAGTCAGACTTATCTAAAGAGGCAATGTGTAAAGTATTTGTGCAATACACACACAATAACACAATGAATACACCACAAAAATATTCCACACAGGTTTAGAAAAATAGATTATATTCTGAACAAAACGAGACCAAAATGACAAAAATCCATAGAAGTTGAGATATTGAATTTCAAAAGAATAAGTGAAAAATAGCACTTAGAAGCAAATGGCACTTTAGGGGTTACTTGAGGTCGCGCGGGACCAGGGCAAAGTCAAAGTTTGGGCCGACCGCGCTGAAGCGCCGGACAGCTACAGGACCCACGCAGACCCCGGTGAACAAAGTACCTTTCCTGGTCGCAACAACAAGATGCATTGTGAGATGCATGGAAGCGAGTCAAAGATGCATCAATTTTTCTCCATGTGCTGATCGCGAGGCATCCGTTCCATGGATGGGTGCCGGAGTCGAGAGGCGTCGAGCAATGCGCCGGGTTTCTTCGTGCAGTCGAGGAGATGTGTCCATCTCTCCAAGCTTCTGCAGCGGTGATACGCTGTCTGATGCATCGATCTCCGGAGGCATAGCGTTGGTTCTGATGCGATGTACCGATTTTACTTCCACAACTGGGTCAATGCGCCGGTTCTGCTACACGCAGACAGGTGATGCATCGTAGTCTGTGCTGCAAGTACCTGGGCCACTTCCAGTGAGCCAGGCACAGGAGCAGGGGTAGAGACTTTGATATCGCTGAATCTCAAGCCACAGGCGTCAAGCCAACAAGCCCTTGGAGCACATTTATAGGGAAAGCAGAGTTCAGCTTTCCTTTAGCAGTGTCGGAGAGCAGCAGAGCAACACGCAGAAAAGCAAGTCTTCCAGATTACCAGTTCAGTTGAGTCCTTCAAGCTGCCCTGCAGTTCTTCTGGCAGAGCTTCAGTTGCAAGTCCAGTTGTGTCTAATTTTAGGTGGTCAGAGACCTAGTACTTATACCCAATAGTGCCTGAGGTGGAGGTGGCTTCAAAGCAGCTCCTTGAAAAGCACAGGTCCTCCTTTCAATTCAGCCCTGTCTGCCAGGCTATCTATCTGGGGAGAGGGGGAGGGGGGTAAATCAGCCCTTTGTGTGGGGACAGGACACTGCCTGTTCAGTGAAGTGTTAGCCCCTCCCTCCCATCCTGCCCAGGCAGGGCCATCAGAATGCAGATGCATGTGGGTGGCTACTCAGACACACCTATCCTTCCTGTGTTTGTGGCAGTCTAGAGGGAATGCACAAAGTGTAGCTGTCACCCACCCCAGACGTGTATTGGAGACAGGCTGCAAGGCACACAGAGCAGTAAGTGCAGAGAAATGTCCACTTTCTAATAGTGGCATTTCTAAAACAGTAATGTTAAATCCAACTTCGCCAGTAAGGAATATTTATCATTACTGTTCCAAAGATATAAAACAGGAATTAGCTACTCCTTTCTGATCAGGAATTACCTCTTAAAGGGAAATTCCCAATGATAACCTTTGAGAGGAGTAGACCTCACAGTGGTGAAAAATGAATGTAGCTGTTTGTCACTACCACGACAAACAAAACATAAAAGTACATGTCCTACCTTTTACTTGCATAGCACCCTGTCCTTGGGGCTTCCTAGGGCCTACCTTAGGAGTGACTTCTATGTAGTAAAAGGGGATTTTAAGGCCTGGCAAATGGTTTTAAATGCCAAATCAAAGTGGCAGTAAACTGCACATACAGGCACTGCAATGGCAGGCCTGAGACAGGTTTGAAAGACTACTTCTGTGGGTGGCACAATCAGTGCTGCAAGCCCGGTAGTAGCATTTAACTTACAGGCCCTCCGTATGTGGTATACCACTTTACAAGTGACTATAGGTAAATTAAATAGTACTCAAAGATTCAGCAAAACGGGGGATGTCAGAAGGAAAAGGTGTGGAGGAAGACCACCCTAAGGGTGACGGGTCTAACAGTGTATTAGTGTTATTATGTTCACCTTATAATGGCATGAGTAACTGTGTTATCCTATTCCCTGTTGGTGCGATCCAGCTACTTGAACTATTTCTGTTCTGTAAGCCTGCTAGTGCTAGAAGCTTTGCAGTGTTTTGATTTACTTTGATCCGGATTGAGCTTGTAGGTCTTACTTTACTGGTTGTGTTTCAGTAGTCTATTTAGGGTGGATTCTAGAGTTGGATATTCTGTGGCCCTGGGTGGTGCTGCAGGTGTTTCTGAATTATTTGTTCTCTGGACCGTGGTGGTGCTAAAAGTCACTCTGGTTTGGTCTAGATGTACTCTGGTATGCCTAAGTGTTGGAGGTCTTCTGTGGTTGGGTGGTATCTAGTATGTGTTGGTGCTGGGGGTCTTCCTGAGCTGGATGTGCTGTTTTTTTCTGTAATGGTGCTGGAGAACTCCCTGGGCTGGATGTGATCTGGGCTCTGTCTAGTAGTGCTATGGTTTCTGTAGCTGCTGGCTGTGTCCATGGGATAGATATGTGCTGGTCTCTCTGTGCTGTGTTTCTGCCTGTGCTCGGAGTGCTCTTGTCTGAGCTGATGCCCATGGTGGCCAATGGCCAGCAGTACACTTCTATCTCGATGATGCTGACATGGCCCTAGGTTAGAAGTACTGTGGGCATTTTAGCACATATTTATTTTGTGGGCTATATTTTTGCAGGTCTCCGTGAGTGCTGGAAGGCCTCTTGTCCCTGTTAGAGCTGGGGTGTTCACAAGGTTTTAATGTGCTCTGCTCTGTGTCGGTAGCATACCTGTGCTGGATGGCCCTGCTCTCTGTTGGTCCTGAAGATGAGGAGCTCTGTTTCTTGTTTGTGCTGAGACTTTTAAGGGTGAGTTAGAGTTGCCTAAGCCCTCATTGACCTTTGAAATCTCCGTAGTGTGATGTGCTCTGACCCCTGTTCGTGCTCCTGGTATTCTTGGCCTGGGCGTGCTCTGCTCCCAGTTTGTGCTGCAGATCTTTCTGTGCTGATGTGCTCTGGTTCCTGTTGATAGATGACACCTTTCTGAGAGTGCTTTGCTCCCCGGTGGTGCTGGGCATTATCCTAAGCTGTCTGTACCGGGATTCTGGCTGAGTACGGTTCGTCCCCCTTTATCCCTAGGTTAGTCTGCTTGCTGTTGTGTTTTCCTGGTGCTTCCCCGTGCCCCGCTGAGCCCCGTCTGATCGGCTTACCCTGACAGTCTCGCTGAAATCCCGTGTAAGTTCAAAGGACGCTGTCTGGTCCCCGCTTGCTCGGCTGGTCCTTCCAAGCAGCCCTTTGATGGCCAGAGCGCCATAACTTCTCATTTCTGGTTTAGTGTGGGGGGCTGAAGAGGAGCCGAGCGCAAGAGTTGTCCTTTCGCATCAAAATGACGGAAGATCAGGCAGCAAATGAGGGGAAGCGAAGCGGATGATAGAAAATGTCAGAGGTAATCACTGTAGAGACCGCAGAAGACTTTCATGTGACTGCTTATGGAGGTTACCTGAAGGGTAAACATGGGTGATGGCTGCTTGGACTGCATGTGCATAACTGCCCTGTGAGAACTTGTGTGCACATGTGTTGGACTGTCTGCCAGTGTGCCGTGAGTGCGTGTGTGCCAGTCTGTTGTGGCTGTTGGTGCGCTGATGCTGTGTGACTCTTTGTGACTGTTCTGTGACTTCTTGTATGTCTGTATTCTTTTTTCCTGCACTGGTGCTCCTACTTCTCTCTCTTTGTGTTCTGCTCTGTAGCTTCTTCTGTATGGTTGATCTGTGGCTTTTTAATTCTAGCAGTTGTTTCAGTGCCTGCTGTATTATCTGTATGATGCATATGTGTGCGTGTTCTGCTCTGTGGCCACACAGCTGCTGTCTCTGACTGTGGGGATACTCTGACTTCCAGTTCCTGCAGGCGCTGTTTGGTGGCCGTCAGCTAGTTTATTGCTTCTTTGTAAGTGCCGATATGTGTCTACTCAACGTGGGGCTGGTCTGTTGTTGTAGTTGTACAGCTGTTGTGTGTGTGGCGGTCTGTCTGCAGCCCCCTGTGACGTCTGTGCTCAGCTGCTCTGTGGTGGTCTGTGCGTCGCTAGTCTGTAACTACTCCCTGACAGCCAGCGATGCACATATGAACGGTCTTCAGGTGCGGTGGTACCAACACCAGGTGTCCTTTTCGCAGTGTAAGTAGCTGCACTGCACCACTTTGCATCAAGTAGAGCATTACTTGGCTATAATTTGAGCAGATTAAAGCAAGGACCCACTGTTTTTCAGTGCAAAGTCCAGTCTGCTCAGATAGCCAGACCAGACTTTGCATCAAAAAATAACTCCAACCTGAAGAAGGCGCTTTCTGCAGACATTTCCCACATGCACATATACACAGTGTGGAATAATTAAGAATTTATCTAGGCATGGGATTTTGTACTGGAGAGAAGTTTCCAGTACAAATCCTGTGCTAAACCGGACACTCACGCCTCTGCACAATGGTGTACAGATGTGCGCTAGCTCGGGGGTACTAAGCAGCAGCAGGCCATTTATGATAAATATGGCTCTATGTTGCTTTCTCCCCCTTGGGCAGCTCCGCATAGCACCTTTGGTTGCTACCCTGCATTGTGCTAAAAATACATTTTCCCCATAGTGAGCATACCTGGCCTGCTCAGCGTTAACCCTCACACTCTCTGGCAGTTGGTGGCAATTACACTGAAAAACAATACTGCTGTGCAATTTCTCTCTCCTTACTTCACTGCCTCTGCATGATGTCTCTCTCTTAACCTTTTTATCTATACCTCTCTATGTACTTCATTCTTTCTCTCTCAACACACTCTTCCTCATCTTTGTCTGCCTCACCTCTGTCTCAGTAGACCCAATACACCTCTCTCAACTTCAATCTCACTCTCCCTTTCTTTCATGACCGTGACCTTCTTTCTATCACTGTCTGTGCCTATTTCTATATCCATCACTTTCGATTCCCTTTCTACCTCACCCCTCTCTTTCCATCTCATCCCTCTCACTACCTCACTGCACCTTTTCCTTCTGACCTCCTTGTATCTCTCTTCCATCTACTTCATTTCTCACACAATCTCATCTCTATCTTTGCTTCACCTCTCTATCTCTGCTTCACCTCTCTATCTCACTCTCCATGTCTCTATTATCTTAATTATCCCTGTCTCTTTCAGCCCTTTCTCTACCTCTCCACTTCCCCCTTACCTCTCAATCTCATTTTCCTCTCTCTCACATCTCCCTCATTACCTCTGTCAATGTAACCTCTTAGTTTACCTAACCATTAGTTCACTACCCGACCTTACCTCTCTACCTCCTCTTTATTTCGTTCTATTTATGTTCCCTTTCCTTCATCTCTCTAAATATCGTACTCCATTCTAGCTGCCTCTGTTTCTCTTCTTTTTTCTGTCGTCAATTCCTTTGTCCCTCTCTCTTTGTCTCTCTCTCTCTCACACACACAAACACATAGCTCTCTCTGGACCTCCTTCTTCATTTCAACTCACCAATTGTCCTCCGCTGTACCTCTCAACCTTTCTTTATAGCGCTTTCTATCTCACCATCTCCTCTTTTTCTATCTCACAGCTCGCTTTCCCTGTATAAACCTCACCTCTCTTTCTGTCATGTATGTCTCTCAACTTCCTCTTTTCTCTCTACAAACCTTTCTCTTTCTACCCTTCACCCCTCTCTCTACCTTTCTCACTTCCCTACTCCTCTTTTTACCGAACACGTTTTTCTATACCTCTTCTCATTTTGCTCTCTATCTGAATCACTGACAGAATATTGGGTACAGAAATCTCGTGTGGACATGTGTCAAAAATATCAAAGAGCAAAATATCGAGAAGTTAAGTGTAAATAGATAATTATAGATTTACTATCTTAACTCCACATCTATGTACCTTGAAGATATGTATATTGTCAAGCCACATTTATGTGGAGTTATATATAAGTAAAACTTTGTTTACCTGCAGAAACTTACCTGTGTCCTCGATATTCTTGTCATGAAATTTTGGTCCACAATATTTCTGTTTCTGATATTCTGTCTAAATATCCTCTACCTTGCATCTTTGTTTTTCCTCAGGTCTCTCTGTCTACCTCTTGCTGCCTTTACCTATCTCTAATTCTTCTCTTTTTCTATATTACCTCTCTCTACATTAACCTTGAAGAACTGTACTCCTCGGCCTTTCTCTACATTTCATTCTGCTTAACTGTTTCTACCTCTCTACCACACTCTAAAACCTTGCCTATTTTTATGCCTCTTTCTGCACCTTCATCTTCTTATTTCTCCCTCTCCTTATATTTCCTTCTGGCTACCTCACCTTTCTTTATCTATATTACTTCTCTCCCTACCTTGCATATCTTTCTACATGATCTCTGGCGTGGTTTCCTCCGACTGCAGATCAGTGTCAAAGTGCAAGTGCTCCCTAGGGAAATTGTTATTATGATTGATTGTCCATGATTGGTATATTTGATTTACTGGTAAGTCCCTAGTAAAGTGCACTGTATGTGCCCAGGGTCTGTAAACCAAATGCTAATAGTGGGCCTGCAGCACTGATTGTGCCACCCACATAAGTAGCCCGGTAAATGTACCTCAGACCTGCCACTGCAGGGTCTGCGAGCACAGTTTTGAGCTGCCATGTCTACCTGGCAAGTGCACCCCAACCTTCCCTTTTCTTACAGGTAAGGCACCCCTCAGGCAGGCCCAAGGTACCCCCATGTGCAATGTATGCAAAAGGTGGGACATGTGCTGGTGTGTTTTACATGTCCTGATAGTGAAATACATCCAATTTCGTTTTTCACAGTTGAAAGGCTATCTGTCCCATAGGCTAACATGGGAGTTGCTTTGTAACATCTTTCAAGTATAACTTTCAATTGGGACAAGATAGAGGAGTGGCGTTTAGGCCCTCTGAACTCAGAATTTAAAAACACATATTTTGGTAAAGATATTTTTTAAATTGTGTTTGAAATGCCACTTTTAGAAAGTAGGCATTTTTTTGTTTAGCCATTCTGTGTGCCTCTGTTGTTTTGTGTACTGACTGCCTGGTTTTGGAGTGAGAGGAGCTGGGTATGTGCATTCACTGTAGACAGTCACAAGGGGAGTTGAGGTGTGTCCTGCCTTTCCTGAGTGACTCGTAGCTGGGCTAAATAGACCTTGGCAGTATTTAGAGTGGTGTGAGGAGTTTCACTTGCACCTGAATAGGCTCCGTCTCCTTTGCACAATGCTGTCTCCACCTCCTGTGGTCATGCTGCACCAGAGAGGGCACAACTGGTTTGGAGTGGGCTCAGAGACCCTTGCCACAAAGAGAACAAAGAGAAAAGCGGGTATAAGTATTGGACCTTCAACCCCAGAGGATTAGATCACTTCTAGACTCAAGAGGAACCTATGCCAAGGAGAAGAGTTGTAAGGAGGAGTAGGGCCCCTTTGCTGTGTGCGCTTTGCTAGTTTGGCCTGCAGTTACTGCTTCTGTCAAGGAGAGGACAAGACTGGAACTTTGCTGTAAACCTGCTTGAAGGAGAATCTCCAAGGACTTGTGTGTGCTTGCCTCCTGTTCTGAAATCTCAGGGCCACAAAGACTTCACGTGCAACCCACTGACCAGCACCTGGACTCCACTGTGGACTCCTGCATTCAAAAGGGCACCAATTCCAGTTCCTGGGCCCTGAGAATTGTGTGGTTGATGCTGCAAAGCAAGAAAAATAACTCCCGACACTGTCAGTGACGCCGCAACCTGCACCGAGGCCGGGGACAGCGCTCGTGAAGTGCACAACGCACCGCCCCGCGTGCACTGCTGCTCCAACGGCCTCCGACTCCTGCAGTTAGCAGCCTTCCCGATGCCAGTCCTCGCACCGACGCCGTCATCGCCAGCTCCTGCATCCCATTATCCCGGAGCCAATAACCGACAAGGGTGACTCCACAAACTCTTCGACTTCGCATCGCCTCACAGGAAGTGACGCCTTACCGCCTAAATTCCCCTGTCCTGGATTCGACTCCTCACCTCCTCACGGACTTGACGCCACCCCACCCCTACCCCCACCGCCTATCCGGGAACCAGCCTCGCCTTGGCACCGACACCTCATCTCCACGAGCTGTGCATGGTCTACTGACTTCATTCCAAGGTACTGTTATTGGGGGGGGGGGGGTTCTGTGTGACTCCGTGCCCGACGCCGCGCACATCGCAGTCTACGCCGTACTTTGGATTTAAGCCTGTCACGACATCATAATAGCCCCAGGTGGAGCTATTTGTTTCTACAAGTGCTATTTTTTAAGTAACTGTTTTAAAAGTGGTATGTTAATACATGTATGTTGGATTTTTGTCGTTTTGGTCTTGTTTAGTTTAGCTAAAGATGCTTTATTTTTTAAAACTGGCGTGGTGTCCATTTTTGGTGTTTTCACTGTGTTACTATGTGCTTGGGTACAAATACTTTACACATTGCCTTTGGGATAAGCATGTCTGCTAGTGCCAAGCTACCTACCAAGGGAGTGAGCTGGGGATATCTAAAGTATGTAATCCTCTTACCCTGACTAGAAGTAAGGGTCCCTACTTGGGCAAAGGTGCATAACTCCGCCAACTAGAGACCCCCATTTCTAACACACCACTACTGAAGGTGGATAGCAAAGCTACAGTTTCTAGTGCTATGTGCTCTGTAATACTTCTGCTCTCTACTGATGGAGGCCTAAACCCATAAATGTGTCTAGAGATAACAGCATTACCTGCACCAGAGTTGGTGAAAAACTACAGCAACTTTTAATTAAGTGTACTCCATTTACCAGAATGCAATGGGGTGAACTGTGCTGGGATGAGAGTCAGTGTGCTCCCTCCCCCTTTGTGTTTAAAAGGCTCCCTTGAGCCAAGGAGCTGACAAGCTCACCTGGGCTGCACCTGTGTGCCTGTGGACTGGTACTGTGACCTGTGAAGACTTGGGCAGCATTTCAGCAACCCAGATGACTTTTCTCTGCCCTCTATTACTTCTGCTCTCTACTGATGAAGGGCTAAACCCAGAAACACGTGTTTAGAGATAACAGCATTACCTGCACCATCTTTGGTGAAAAACTACAGCAACTTTGAAGTAAGTGTACTGCATTTACCAAAATGCAATGGGGTGAACTGTGCTGGGTTGAGAGGCAGTGTGCTCCCTACCCCCTTGTGCTATGTGCGTATGTGTTACCTTAAAATGATGTACTAGTCCTCTATGTATCAAACAAGTCACCATTAGCATGTCTTTCCTTCAATGGAAATAGCAAGCTAATTAGGCACTGACACCTACCTAAAATGTTGTTGCAAGTAAAGAATTCTACATCCAAACTCAAAGCTTGAGCAAGCATTTAGCAAGCCATTTATTTTTCTGTTGGGCCGGCAGACACCAAGCAGCTTGAGCTTTTGGCTGTTTTTGTGTCCCTGTTTCTGAAGACTTAACATATAATTCAATATTGTTTGGCATCATGAAGGCTTGAATGAGTCGAAATAGGGGTAATGAATTCAGAGTTGCTTCTGGCAGGGTGCCCCCAAAATATATCTTGCTGAGGGCCCCAGAAATCCTTCAGATGTCCCTGGTGGCCACAGGTCTGTGGTAGTTTGTGTGCAGCTCCTTTCCTCTCTGTGGGACTGCTATGTGGAGGGCTTCGCGTGTCGGTTCTGTCTTTCTGTGCACAACTGCTCAGTCGATGTCTATGCCCCCTCTTTGGCAGTCTGAGCGTGACTGCTCTGTGGGGGAAACAGCCACCACAACGCGGCTGGTTCCACGCATTACCATAACCACGCATGCATTACAACGCATGCGTGGTTACCACAAAATGCCTTTACCACGCATACCTTTACTACGAGATGCGTAGTAAAGTCATGTGTGTTAAAGGAAAAATTAAAAAAGGGGGGCTGGGGGGATTCCCCCCCACCCAAAAAAAGCGTGCGATTAAAAAAGGGGGGGGTGCCCCCCCCCTCAAAAAAATGCACCTGTTTCAGTCGAGATGTGGAGGCAATCGGCGTCGTTAGAGGAAACGGAAAGACGCTTCCGCTTCCTCCTAACGACGTGCAACGTAGATCGGAACTTCGGAAGAGAGAGGAGAGGACGTGGAGAGGTAAGGGGGATTTTAGATTGTGTAAATAATAATTTAAGGGATGGGGTCGCACAGGGGTACAGGGACGGGGAATTATGGTAATGGGGAAGGGATCCGGATATAACCTTTACCAAGAAAATGGAATTGACATGCATGATTTTACAACGAAAAACGTTGTAAAGATATGCGTGTTAAAGGCATTTTCGTGGTAATGGTTATGAGTGGTAATGGCATTCGCGTTGCAACGCATGCGTGGTAAAGGCATGCGTTGCAACGGAATGCGTGGTAACGTCATACAACCCTCTGTGGCGGGCAGCGTGTGGCCACTGTGTAGCAGCTGAATGACAACTCATTTTCATAGCTGCTGTGTGACTGTCTGGGCGACTGCTTTGTGTCTCCTGCATGCAGCTGCTCGGTGTTTAGTGTGAACCAGTTATCTGCGTGCAGTGGCTCTCTCTATATGGGCTGTGTGCAGCTGCTCTGTTGTGGTCTGCGTTCAGCTGCACCCTGGTAGTCTGTGTGTACTATTCTGTGTACCGACAGCTGGTTCTAGCTGGTCCGAGACTTCATGCTGTCTGTTCTGTGAGCTGTTGTGTTGCTGGTCTGTAGCTGAATGCTCTGCTTCCTGTTTGTTGCTGTTCCAATACTGCTTGTTTATTTTGCGGCGTGGCTGGCAGCGTGTTTCTTCTGCGTGGCTTGTCAGCTCAACTGTCTCATGATGTTCAGTGACTGCCTATTTACCTCTACCGGGATAAGACTGGCCTATAGGACAGTCTGGCAGTGCTAGAAGGGCTGGTCTGGCAGGGCAGTGTGTGAACCAGTTTTTGGCTGTCTTGTGGGCCTGTTGTATGGTTTGGTGGGCCGGTTTTTCTGTTGATTTTCCTGCTATTACTACAAATGTTGCCTGCAGCAAGCACAAATGCTTGCAGTCTCTCATACCTTGCAAATCATCCTTAAATCATGTCTTCACATGTTAAAAACTGTCCAATTCGATAACGTGGCCCAGTTTTTTTTTAGTTTTTTTATTTTAGCTATCTCATTCAATAATTGGGGTGGGCACTTTTAATTTGGCGTCCAGTTCATTGTGTCACAGGAAGACCTGGGTTGCAGCTCTGGTGCCTTCTTCCGCGTACTGTGCCCTCCTGCCCATTGCCTGGTGCTCTGGTGTCTTACAGTGCTGCCTCGGTGCCTGCTATTCTCTATGCCTATCTTTTCAGACTATTATTAGCTGAGCATTTTTGCTGGAGCAGGCAGGGATCTCTGCAGTTAATCTCCGGTGATCCACAGGCCTTGCACTCCCATGTGACCCGCTGACCTAATTCTGACACCGAGCTGGGGGCCTGGTCGGTGCCGGTCACCAAATGGAAGTGTTGCGGAGAGGCGTATGAAGACCCCTCGGGGCCAAATCCTTCTGGAAGGTTCGTGGGTAATGATAGGGGCACACGTTCCATTCCGAGAACCTCTTGGGACCTGGATTGGGGCGTGCGGGGGGGGGGGGGCGCAAAAACAACTAAGGGGGGCTGTCGGAGCACAGGTACATTCCTGGTGACTGCTGAGGCGCTGGAAAGGACGACTGATATAGTGAATGCTGTGCCAGGAGTTATGAGAGCCTGAATGTATTAATGAAGGCGCCGGCGGGAGACCAGCACACCGTTCCAAAGGGTGATTGAGGCGCCACGAAGAACGGGGTGATTTGTATGTCGGCTTGAGAGCACGGGACGTACCGGAAGGCCCACAAAGACCCTCTGGTTACAGAAAACAATTAGAGTGGCACAAGACCCACGAGTGGCAGTAATTTTCTGCGGCACTCGCGAGTAGCTGCGAGAACCCTTGGCCTTTTTGATGGCGTAACGTGAGCAGTAAAGCCAGGTGAGTGTTCTCTCGTGGCCCTCATGACTAATAATATTCTAGAGGCTCTTTGATGTCAATGGAGCGTTCAAAAAAGGCATTGTGGAGCTGATGAGGTTTAAGAGCTCCGAGTGAGTGACTATGAAGACACGGGAACATATTGAAAGAGCAGCGAGAACCCCAAGATCCTCACAGTGCAGAAGCAACGTTCTATGTGACCCAGGAAGACCCGTCAGTGCGAGGACTTGGGGTAGCAGCTTCACCCCATGCTTAACCTGCTGAGCAGCAACTATTGGCAATTTAGGGCTCCTCTAAGCTGCATCAAAACACTGTGGCTTCCTAGAGTTCTCGTTCCCTACCCAGGGCCAGTCCGTGTTACTGGTACATGTGCTCCTGAGGGCTCCCTCTTTTTATTGCTGTGGTTGGACGTTAGAGAGGTGAGAATCTCCGCTGCATGGGTAGACGGGAACCTGCCAGCTGGTCTGGTGAGTGTGTGCTCCACATATGCTACCAACCCCTTAAGCACGGTGCCCTAATTTCGAACCTGTCAGACAAAAATTGTTTATTGCAGATTATGAAACTCCTAAAGCAATTCATTGCCTGACAAAGAAACATTTAATTAAGGGATTGCATTGGATCTGAATATAAAACTGGTACGAGAAGCCTGCTTTTGTGTTTTTCCAAAGAGTAATTTGTAGACATCAGCAGGTTATCATAAGAATTCAGCAGCCAGCAATGCATATATAAAGTACAACCGAGCTAATGCAACCCCCGCCCTCCCCCATGCCTCTGCTTGCTGCACAAGAAGCAGCATATTGCTTCGTTCTCATTCAGGGTTTATTATGGTCAGGGCAATTCATGTGCCTCTTGTAGGGAACTGACAATAGTTTTTTTAAATGTAGAAATCGCTTTTAGTTTCATCTGAAGCTCATTTACAAAACAACTGTGACTTTAAAACCCAAACCTTATTAACACACAGGGTTTCTGGAGACCTCCCCCCCCAAGTCATCCGGGACACCATGTTCCCATCACGGGACTTCATATACTGGCTGAAATGATTCTGGGAACTGTAGTGTTGGCTCGCTTTATCGGGTTACATTGGATTGTAAATTGAGGTACAAGACTGGAGCACTGTGCCCCTCTTGGTATGGAAGCACCTCGTAACCATAGCTCAACACGTACCTAAAATAAAAACTGTTGGGTTACTGCAGAGGCAGATCGTTTTGTAACATTAATAGTAAAGGACCATTTGTTATATGGTGTTTAATGCCCGAATTGACTCCTGTGCTTGTCAGACAACAGAAATTGGGCCCATGGAGGGACAGTAATCTGCCAGGGGTCACACAGTTTGATCATGTGTAGGTAATCTGGGATTCAAACCCAGATCTTATAGTTACACTGGTTCCAGAGGTTGTTTTTTGTTGTTGTTTTTTTTTACAACACATCGGCTTCCTTGAGTCTTATTACTGCAGCGTATTTTACTTACTGCATTTTCCACAACCGATCAAAAGAAAATCCAGTACTCAAGCCACATCTCAATTCCATCTTGATTAAAGTGATCATTTAAATCATTTGAAGGCCGAAAACAACCTTTCTTGTACCCCATTAGTTGATGGGAGGTGTTTGCATATTTGCCTATATGCAGATATGCATCACTAAATAGTTTCTAGCATTCAGCAGAATGGTAAATGCAAATATTTCACAATCGTGCTGTGGTAAGTGTCTGATTCACATCAGAAAGTGATGCTTCCAAAACCCACACAATGTAAACCTCAAGATTACACTCTCAACCTTCAAACATAGCTGAGAGGTCAGTATAAAAGATGTGCAGATTTTGAGTGTACAGCCCCTGCTTGTGTTCTGCATAGAGCAACATTGTACTTTTACATTTCCAAGGGTCCAGGTTGGCGCCCTGTCTCTTCCCAATCACCTCTGTCAGATGCCATCTCACGCCCCCCAGCGTTTCCTGTTCTCTAACGAACCCTCCTTCACTTTTTTCATTTAGGAGGAAAGCCAAGGTGGAGAGTGGCCTATGTGGGTGCAATAAGCAGAGAGAAAGTCAATTTACCTACTCCTCCATAGCTAATGTATTGATAATGCAGGGGCAGACATGACACAGCTGGTGTACAGTATTGCAGAAGGTAGATGTACCTTGCAAATAGATATATATCGATATCTATCTCTATAGATATCTAGCTCTATAGATATCTGGCTCTATAGATATCTTTATATCTCTCTATATATCTCTATATAGAGCTGTAGATATATCAAATGCTAAACTGGAGACCACGTTTGGCCTGGGGTTGTTTCAGGCAGAGGAATGGCTTACTCTTGGCCTTCTTTGGTCCTTCTTTGTCACCTTTTCTCTTTGCCCACAAAATCAGAACATGAGCTGCTGATGTGCAGATCTTTGGTTGTGTCGTAGTCTGTGATGTGCAAAGCTGTGGACATGTTGTGCGGCTTGGACGTGCTGTTTTTAGTTTTGATCTCTGTGGAGATATGGGCAGACCTTACTGACTTGATCTACAGTGTGGCCTGGCCTCATATACGAAACTTAAATGCACAGGCCAGAACTGGAAGCAGGGTGCCCTAGCCCATTTGTAAACCAAAGCTCTGCACACCAGTGAAGCATATCTTGGCTCAAGTATACAGTCAAAGACCTTACACACTGAGAAGTTAATTGCGTTTAATTAAGAGACTAATCAAAGAGGTCTTGGATTGAAAGGCATACACGTGAGAGCATAATCTTAATAACATGATCTTAAAAGGGCCAGTACCAAAACAAGGATGCTCTGTGTCTTCTAAACACAGCTTGTGTGTGTGCGTTTTTGTGGCATGACGAGGGGTGAGGGTTGGTAGTGGGCTGGGAAGGAGACAAATAAAATTGTGGTTAGCTCCACCCATCCTTTAATGTGTTCGTGTTGAAGACCATGCGTCTGTATTTGTGCTTTCCAGGATCATGTTTATTACTTGATGCCAAATTGGGAATGCCTTCACTCACAAATTTATACACATTATCAAACTGATTACAAAGATGAAGTAAATTTAATGCTGTTTAAAAAAATGTATTTTTGAAACGTTAATGAAACTGTGAACCTTTAAATATGTTTATTGTATCAATTAAATGTAGCAAATGCAAAACTTCAGACATTTATTTTTCAATTGTTTTTTTCTCGTTTTTGTATGACAAATGCATTGATTAAAGCTGGCACCTTACCCACTCTCTTCATGCTGCACACCTGGCATTCATTTCCTGTTCCGTAGCACTGGTCAAATTGTCCTTGTTCAAAGCATTGACTGGTCAGTAGTTGCTGGTGAATTTTGACCAATTGTTTTCACCAAATAAGGCCCACTTTGGGTGAGAATGGCCTGGTTTTGGGGTGCGCTGACTCTTCCTGAGTCATAGCTGAACATAGCGGAGTACTACACATGACATGCAGAGTGCAAAATAATACATACAATTGGCACTGAGAGTCAGTACAACTTTGAGGCTACTCCCAGGTTCTTACATGCAGTATAACAGGATCAAGGAGAAAGCACATTAATTTTCCCAAAGGCCTGGTGTGGGCGGGGGGTTCAATTTCCTTTCACTGTCCCAATGATAGTAAAACTGGGAAGGTAGTTGTCTCTAGGCTGTCCCTGTGTATGCCAATGTTATTGTTATCCCTGCAAACTTTACTGTAACTTTAAATCTCCTTGCATTCGCCTCTCCCATGATATTTTTTAGCTGGGACACCACTCAGTTTTTTTGTATATGTGTGCATGTGCCCGCTACTCTGGTTTGTGTATGCGCGCCCACGCAATCTCCAAGGAGCTGCAACTCTGGACTCTGACCCACCTGCTGCGTCTTGCAACATTGTCCTGAAGTGCTGTTGTGTAAAGGTGCATGCCTCCGAATCCAAAGAGATGGGGCTGCCTTGGCTCCAGGTGAACAGAGGTTGCCCTTTCTCGTGCTGGCTGGAAGGAGGGAAATCTCCTTCATTGGTTCTTCCTGTTGCCCAAACTTCAAGCCCACCACAGAAACAAATGAAAAGCCGACCCACGGTTACAGTGGTGATGTTGTCAAGGGTACAACAGTCAAAAGTGGTTGTGATTTTCTTCAGTGCCAGGCTGTGCCATCCCTTTTTCTTGGGAAGAAACTGTGAAATATGGTTGCAATTTTTCATTTGCGCCAAGCTGTCACAGGCACCACTCAGTCTTATCTGTCTTTCGCAAACACTTTTAGCCTTCTCTAACTGCCTTTTTGAAGTTCACCATGGACCAGTCATGGGGAACCCGAGTGTCCAATGCAAGCACAGATTTGGGGAGCAAGTTGCCTGCCCCAAGGGCACACGCGCTGCGGTGTGGACCAGGGTCTCAAGGCCTCACCATTTAGCCTGGCGGCGCAGAGCCTGCCCTATGCTACTTCGCTCCAACCTCCTGTTTGTGCACCATCCACACACAGGAGACAATCCAGATCCGACATGCAGGACCCAGTTGAAAGGGACTAGCAGATCATTTTAAACATGAGGGCAGTAGATAACTTTCTTCTCTGCAGGCAAGAGGCCTTCTGCAAGTATAATCAGGCTCTACCACCACTACCAGTCCCCTAAAGCCTGGTGAACTAACAATAATAATACCAGCTTTGTAAAGCACGCAGCTACCTCAGGCGAGGTGTCCCGGCGCTGGGGGCCGTTGGGAAGATTAAGCGAGCTATTGCCCAGAGTCTCAAGGTGCTGGTCTAACCTGGGGCCGGGGATCAAAGCGTGAGCCCCCGTGTTCCGGAGTCAGCCGCCCTGGCCGCTGCACCACACCTCTTCCCTAATAGCCACCCTCGTAAAGGAGGGGAGTGCACATGGTGTGCTACTCCACCCGACTGACCCCTGCTCTGGGTTTCAATCCATTTCCCCTCCAGCCCTGTGTTATATATGTGTGATGGTTGTTTACACTAAGGCCAAAAATATCTGGAGACTCACTAAGTGGGGAACTAAGTATAAGCACAGGGCAGGAGTGCATGCTTTTCAAAACCATGCAGGGGACATTATCCCCCCTGCACCCCCCTCCCCCCTAATCTCCATCTGGCTAAATAATTTTTTATGATTTCAATTCACTGACCTGTTTGACTTTTTGGCTTAAAACACCATGCTGCAGCAGGTCCTATCAAGCTACATAGGACGGCCCTACCATAACTATTGTATTGGAGTTGTTTTCAGTTGCAGACAACGAGGGACGGAGTAATTCGTGGCACAGTCCTGCCCAATTGCTGCTATCGGGAGGTGGACGGACCTGTGACGCTGTGCAGCCCGGTACTGCTAACTGCTGCTTTCTTGGGTCTCCGCTCAGTATCACCCGGGGAGAGGACTACAGCCCCCAGGGTGCACCAGGCTATCTCCAGCTGCCGTGAGTGAGGGGGAGGCGTGTCCATCGCGCTTAAAGCGCTGCCTCTCCCCCCGCGGCGCGGGACGCGCGCGGACGAAGCCCGGACCAAGGGCGGACCCGTCTGAGCCAGTCAGGGGCCCTAGGAGGCCGGGCTGGGCCACCCCCCTTTATGCCCTGGTAAAATCTATTGGATTGGTCCGTAAATACACTACAGTCCTGTAAAGAAGGGATTTTTGTGTATGACATTAAGTACTCTTATGGACTGAGTACAAAAAATACCGAGTTCGGATCCTAACAGACTGATTTTGGTAGGGCACAGGTTTTGAATGGACAGTAATACAATCTTGGGATAGGTGGTAGCCAATTGTTATCAACTGTGTAGTGTTCTGCTTATATAACTGTGGAGGATCTGTACTGTAGTATGAATAAGTGTAAATCTTTTACCGGGCGGGGGGTGGTGGGAACTTTAGATGCGTTCTTAACGAGGGCTGAGTCAGCGTTAATTCACGAAATACAGCTCACTGAGCGCAGACTCTCATTGGAGCCACAAAATCGCTTAGTATGTCCTGTAGAAATCTCTCATGCAGAAGAAAGCCCTCATAATAGTAACCCCTGTATTACCGTAATGTCCCAGTCTATTGTGGAGGAGCCCGAGGATGCTGTCATAAGAGAAAATCCAGAGATCAATAATAAAAGGCCTAGGTCTAGGCCAAATGTGACCACTAGAGGCCAAAAGGCTAAATCCGCTGATTGCGCTAGACTTACCCCGCCATCCAAAAAGAGAAAGGGGCAGGGCATAAATAAACCAAGAAACGGTGTAAAAAATCAGACCTGTAAGGGTAAGCCTGTGGGTAAGATACCACACCAGGAGCAGGCATTAATTACGAGTGGTCAAGATAGTACACGCCCAGGATTTCAGTATGAAACAGGGTGGGAGGACTTTTTGTTAAAATTTGAATCTAGAGTGGGGCTTATGATGGATCCATTGAAGCAAATGTTAATACAAATTAATAACAGATTGGCATCATTGGAGAGCTCAATGAACACTAATCAGATGGTCTGTAGTTGTTGTAGTCAAATAGTTCACCTGAGTTCGATTAGAGCATTGCAAGGAAGCCATGTCTTAGCCAGCCATGAGAGTGGGGATGTACGACAGCAGCAGATACAGCCAGATCTAAATAATCCTAATGCTCGGATTAGTGCAGAGCCGTTGAGAGTAAATGTACCACACACTTCCTATAATCAAGTGCAGGCAACCCATGAAAGGGAAGGTACACCACTAGGGGCAGGGAGAGGGAGGGTGGATGAGGATTCCACGCAGACCACAGCTACGGCAGATATGCCCGCTATTATAATGAGCAATGTAACATCAAGGCAGGAATGTCCATTAGAAATTAGGAACTTGAATCTTCCACCCGAAGCTACACCATATACCGTAATCCTAGCGAATGTCCCACAACTTCCAATTGGAACCGTAGAGCACTGGACAACTTTAAGAAATAAGTCTCTTCATTTCCTGGGGGCAAGGACCGGGCTTACTAATGCCTTATTTGTTGAATTTAAAATGGCGAGAAGAATCGCCTGGGTAGGAGGCTCTAGCAAATCGATGTTAGGAGATTGTATAGTGCTAACATTTGGCACATCTAAGTTGACTAAAATCATACTGGAGAGAGTGGGATCAAGATACGTCTCTACAAGGGGGATAAATATCCTACCATTGGGCTTTTTTATCAACTTCCCAGGCGCCCACAGTATAGTGAGACAGAGAACTGGTTGGGAGTGTCTCATCAAAGATTCCCTATTCCAACTAGTAATCGATTTGAAGCTCTAAGCTCTTTGGGGGAAATTGATTGACTGAATATGAGGGTTTATCATGATGCTGAGATTATTGAGATAGAAGGGTCCATTGGGGAAGATTTTTCTCTATCTGGGAGAAGTAATAAAATGCGGGAAGTTAGCAACTATCCAAGGCCAAGGGATGTGAGAGCGAGGGGTCAAGTGAACAGTAATGTGGTATCCTTATCTCTTAATGCAATTCCTATCATGCAAACATTAGAATTGAGGTGCTCTGGTGATAGTAACTACAACATGCATACGGTTTTGCCGCAGCCATTGAACGATGATGTGCCCCTTTGTGACATCATTTCCTGGAATATTGCGGGGCTGCGGGCGAAAATAGATAATCCAGAGTGGCATAAATTCATTCAAGATAGAGATATAATAGGCCTACAGGAAACCTGGGTCAATGAGCCACTTTATATTAACGGATTTAAAAATTTTAATACTCCGGCCGTGAAAGGCCTTGGGGGCAGGCTTAAGGGTGGTCTGAGCCTGTATATTTCTAATAAATTGGTAATCTCTAAAATACAGGCATTTTTGAGTAGCAGCTTTTATCAGATTGTCAAGGTGTCTATACCCATGAATCAATGTGTAATATTAGTTAATTTTTATAATAATGTGATTTCAACAGAACTATGTCTGGTACTAAAAAATTTAAGTGAGGAATTACATGTAATTTGTAATGCTTGTCCTACTAATGTTATGATAATTATGATGGGCGATTTTAATTGTGCAATGTGCCCCTTTGAGGACAAGAGATTATGTGGTCATATATACGAGGACTCAACTCATTTAGCTCATTTTTGTCATTCCCCGGCAGGTGATCTGTTTAATTAATTTTTTAGCTACATGTGACTTAGGATTTGTAAATGAGCTTATGGAGCCTCCAGTAAAGATGCCTTATACCTATAACGGAAGAGGCGTTTCTGTAATTGATTATATATTGGTTTCCCATAATCATGCTCTAAGATTACATTGTTTTGAAGTTGATCGGAATTCTTTAAGTGATCACTTCCCGCTACATCTGGTTGTTGCTTTACCTGTAAAGAAGGATTTCAGTATAAACAAGATCAGAGAGGAAGCAGGTGAATTGACACTCGACAAAACTAACGGGTATACACTTAAATGGTCAAAGGTGGATCCCTCAGAAATAACTAGATCTCTTGTTGTAAATTGCAAGTTAGCAATTGACACATGCCTGTCTGAAACAGCATCTGCGGAAAGTATAGTAGCATCTTATGCTGAAATATCGAACGCCCTCAAGAAACTATTATTAGTGCAACATCGCACGAAATATAAGGATGCAGGCTGGTTTAATTCAAGATGCACCCAAGCTTACTCCAATTTAAAACTAGAATTACATAGGCAGCCTAAAATTTTGGATAACATTAGAATTGCAAGACTGGAATACCGTCAGGCACTAAAGGAAAGGAAGAATACCCTGAGAAACGAAGCATGGGAAGCCCTGCATACAGCGGCAGTTTTGAAGGATAGTGCAGCATTTTGGAGGGCAGTGAAGACACCATTTTTAACTACACACGAAGGTCCAACCATGGCCATTGCCATTTCAGAGGAGGAGTGGTTAACCCACTTCGCAAAGGTATATAATGGTTCTGACGCTTCTTATTTTAGACTTGACGATGAACAAGTGAATGAACACCCTAAAATGAATTTAAACTTCACTTTAGATGAAGTGATTAGAGCATTACATGGAAGTAAGACCGGTAAAGCACCCGGCCCGGATGGCATTCCGATTGATTTGTTTAAATTTAACATTGCTTTATGGGGGCCGATTATAACACAGGTTATAAATGCAAGTTGTCAAACAAAATTACCAGAAACCTGGGGGGGTCACTAATAGTTCCGATTTTTAAAAAAGGGGATCGTCAGAATCCGGGTTGCTACAGACCGATTTCTCTATTAGATTCCATGGTGAAAGTGGTGGGACGTGTGATTTTAGAACGCTTGCAGGAATGGTCAGAAGAAAATAAGATTTTAACTGACTTACAATATGGCTTTCAAAAGGGGCTTGGTACTACGGAGCAATGCTTAAACTTGTCCCTACTTATAGGAAAATATACAAGGGCAAAAAATGGCAGATTGTATATGGTCTTCGTAGATCTAACCGCCGCTTTCGATTCAGTAAAACATGCAAGGTTGTGGGAAGTTCTTGAGGACATGAAGGTAGACCCGCAAATTATTGTTTTTTTAAGGAATCTTTACAGCAGCGCATCCGCCAGTGTACGTTTTGGAACAGGGGGGAACATACAGCTAATTTTCCCGTTAAAAGAGGGGTGAGGCAGGACTGTGTGCTGGCCCCCTTTCTTTTTAACTTATACACGAACGGGTTGGGAGAAGCATTGGCCAGTACAACACATGACTTTCCCCATGTTGCCGGCCGACCCATCCCGGTACTCCTTTATGCTGACGACGCGGTTATGTTGGCTAGAACTCAAATTGCCCTCCAAAGGGTCCTTAATGGATACTTTGTTTTTATGAAGGATCTAGGTCTTAGTATCAATATCTCAAAGACATATGTAATGAGATGTGGCTATGGACCTATGCGAGCGAAGGACATTTTTGTGGAGGGGCAGAAATTAAGTACAACTAAGAGCTTCTCATATTTGGGTGTCTTGTTTAATCAAAACAATTCGTGGGTCCAAACCATAATGGCCAAAAAGTTGATGTTTATTCGGACATCGAGTGCTTTGAAGGGATTTTCTAAAAAATTGGGCAGGAAACCCCCTGCGGAGCTGATACAGATTTATAAAGCGCGGTGCATCAGCTCCACGATGTATGGAGCAGGGGTTTGGGGTCTAGCAAACATAACGCAGTTGCAGCAAGTGGAGAACTCCTTTTTAAGATTTATATTATCTGTTCCCCCGAGTACGTCAACTTTTATTTGCCACGAAGAGTTGGGCCTCCCTTTTTTATCTGATCTAATTAAAATAGAGCCGATACTATTGTGGCATAGTATTTGGACTAAGGAGAAAACACAGTTAAATCGGGATGTTCTTGCTGATTGCCTTAAATTAGATGGAGTGCTAAAAATTCCATGGATCAGTTTTGTTCGGGATTTTATGACGGATTTAGGGCACATAGAGTATTTTACAAATCCAAGCTCCCTACAGAAAATTTCGCGGGAGCTATTAAAAAGGGAGGGGCTAGGTTTGCTAGAAGAGGCCAGACTGTCTAGTGAACTTATTAAACCCACTGTTAACCACCATCAAGTAATTTTAACTACTTTTAGAATGGAGCCATACTTGTCATATGTAACTGTTACTTTTGATAGAATGTTATTGGCTAGATGTAGGTTAAATATATTCCATAGAATGGTTTCGTGGCCCAAAATGAATGACTGGTCGAGACAACTTGTAGTGTGTCCATGTGATAACCACTCATGCCAGTCTACAATCCATACCGTTCTTTTTTGTAAATTTTATTCTGAAATAAGAAAAGTTTGGCTGGTCCCCCTCTTAAAAACTTATGGCCTTAGACAATGTCGTCCTGCTTTTTTAAAACTTCAGTTACTAGACAATGAACTTGTGGTATGGAGATTGGTTATGTTTTTAAAGAGAGCTTTTTATTTAAGGAAAAGTCTAATTATGACTGTTGAATCATAATGTTGAGTTGAATGGTTTTAATTTGTTTTTATTATCCATTTTTATGATCGTGTTTTTGCCCTTTATGATAGCTGCTATTAATGATTTTTAAACTTGTGCTTTTATGATTGTAAATTTGTAACAGTCGAATAAAGCTTTATGAATGAATTGTACTAGACTTATCATGTAACACTGGATACTTTTATCCAGCTGATTCTGAAAAGTAGTGATTTTCCAAAACCCCAACCATGAAGCCTTCACAGAGTCTTTGGCCTGATTCTTTTTAGCGCTCAGAAAGCCTCCCCATGTAGAAGCCTAATGACTTTGGACTAACCTTTACAAGCAACACTGTTGAGCGTCTAGAGAGAACATACAGTCTCACCTTTGATCATGATATGTGCTCTTTGCAATCAGCAGAACCTGGACAAAAAGCCTGACTGATGCTTGTTATCCACCAGTAAAGGTCACTTTCTTTTCAGGGATATAACTTTTCAAAATAATACGTATTTTTATGCATGTAAGTTGATAGAGCATTTATTAAATGGATATCGATACATTTGTCGACAAAAATGAACTATCGTCCTTATTAATAGAATTGCCCATTCTGAACTTCATATCTACCTTGACACACAAGTACGTGGTCAGGCAGGCCTTGCGACCCAGGGGCCAGGATTACTGATTGATGGGTCACAGGTGGGAGGGTGCATAGCTGGCAGGCATACACTCGGGCAGGAAACTCTTGGGCATTTTCACAGATAGGCACAGAGACATTACAGTGGTCAGGGGAGATTGCCCCTATAAAGCACACATGGCCGGTGGGGGTACGCGCTCCTAAAAACACCATAAAGTCAGATGCCACATGAGTTAGGAACACATAGCTAATTGGGGCCTAGCACATGTAGTGATCACGTGCTCCCCTTGCCAGACATCTGGACACATTCACTATTGGCCACACTGTGTCCCCTGTAGTAACCATTAACCGTTTATTTATGACCCTAAAGGCAGCAACCAACATACCTCACCATATATGGTACGTTGGAAATCTTTTATTACTCTTGTAATACTGTATATAATAAAGAAACCTCAAACTCTAGGTAAATGGAGATATTCCTCAGACCTAGTGCCTGCAACTGTTCTCCCGGCCGAACTGTTCAATGAAACAAACTGTTCCTGTTTTGTCAAACGCCTCTTGTCTTCTGTCTTTTAAGGAAATCCGATTCAAGCAACACATTTGTAATGATCATATCACTGGTGAAACCCAAAGGTGTCTAGCCAAATAATTTTCTTAGATAGGACAACTAACCGCTTTTACATAGCATAACCTTTTAGAATAAAAGATGAAGGATGCCGTCAACTTAATGTATATGGTAAATATTACTGTTCAGAACAGTCTCTCTGAGACACTTCTGTTCTCAATCCCTGCAAAACCCAGAGGCAGAAGATCACTTCTCTTGTTCCCTATTAGGTAAACTTTGCGTGGGGCAGCACAATAATAGAGAGATACAAAGTGATGCAGTCTTGCATAAATGTGGCTCTGGTATTTTGGTGAATTGACGTCCTTGATGTTTTGTTTGAAACACGTGTGGAAGGACCAGACATTCTGGCTGAGTGCAAGTTGAGATGTGCTGCTGGGGAACGGGAGGGCTTCACATAAATTTGTTTGGAAATTTGATCATTTGTTGATTGTAAATGTGCCTGCCCAGCAGGAACACCACTCGGGGGTGCTCATCTGCATTTTGGTCAATATAATAGTCATCATGATGCACCTTCACTGAAGCTCAGCTATCTGTCACATTGCCAGCACTATGGTCTCATGCAGGTTGTTGACAATGGGCTGATGACCTCCCCGTGGGGAGGGGTGCTTCCAGTCTGCATGATCCTCAGACCGAACTTCTTATGCGGCATTGTCCTGTTTCGAGAGATGTGGTCAGCATCTAGCCCCAAGATCTTCTCCTCTCTTCCCCAGAGGCCTTCAGGGTGTAACTGTACAAAGTATTGGCCGGAGGGGACCAGGCTTGCACAGTCAAGGTAGCTAGGCAAGAGTCCATCTTCTAATCAGCAAGGAGCTTCATTCAAATTTTAGGCAATCTGTAACTCCAAAAAGGAGCATATTTACTGTCACTTTTCTTAACAAGCGGGGGTATGGATTTAACAGAAAGAAAGCCCATACCAACCAAAAGGAAGAGAAGAACAAAAAATCCTTAATTTGCTCATGGCATTTCCAAATAGTGTATCTGGAGGTAAACTGTCATGGCCCTAGACTGCCACTTGAGCAGGGAAACCATCATACTTCATTGAGGCATTCCTCAAACAGGGATTTCAGTCATTTGTGCCTACACACATTAGAAGATAAAGGAAACAATCCTTTTAGGAAAAACTATGTGAATGTTAAATTAAATGGAGGGTAGACTTTTTCCCCCCACAGATTAAATCAAAAGGATGTATCAATTCAGATGGTCAGCAAAAAGTGGCTTTGTCCCTCAAGGAGACTAGAGCTTTGCTGGAAAGCACTTAAAGTTGACTCTTGGATGGTCTCTGGGGTTAGAGACTCCCAGGCAAAGCGATTGCTTTCAGGGTAAACGTGAAAAGAAAGAGAGCATGACAGCTGTGAGAAAACCACCCCATACTTTCATCCTTAAATCACAGCCAGCTTTAAAGGGCAATGTTAATGATTGCAATCTGAATCAATCAATAGAAGTGGTATGCATCATTTCTGATCCAGTATTTCAGTGCTATGATTGCAACACCTTTACATTGCAAAGTATGTACATGTTGCCTTTGTAGTCTTTTGACTCAATGTGCTTTTGTTTCTCTCTTCTCTGCTCTCTTTTCTCTCTTGCAGATCTATCAAGTGCAGAAGGTAGGCTTGAGCTTCTGGCATGCAGTCCCAGTTTCCTTTCCTCCTTATCCTCAGTTGTTCTTCTCCACATCAATTTTTCCGGCTGCCCCCAGATGTTTTGAGGCAGTAGGATGGCTGATTAGTTCCAAATAGGAAGGGTCAAAATAATGACATTTTCAATTCTGCTTAGCCCTCCATTTGCAGTGTTACTGCTAACTTATTCCCGGGTATGTCCCACCTGTAGTGTCCTGCGTTGTTCCCATGCCCAGATGTTCTCAACTCCGTTCAGGAAAGAGTAGGATGCAGAGACTGGGTGCATTGCTGGCTAATTATGGCTTCCCAGTTACTTCCTGACCCTTACTCAATTGTAAAACTCCCAGGCAGGCCAGTGGAAGGATTTTTGCTGCTTAGGCGACAACATATATTGCCATCCACCGTGACCATTCTTGTTCTCCACCAAATTGTATGCCCTGTTGCTTCACTTCTACCAAATACTCCTTTGTCCAATCCCACATTTGCCCAAATTCAGTCTTATGACTGGCTCCAAATAGACTTTGCAGGGTGGAGTAGATTGTCATCACGCAAGGAGGAGGGTAGTACAGCATCATGGAACTGGTAGTGTCATAGCGGGCAAGACAGAGGTGGGATCTGTAGAGCAGACTCAGGACTGATAACATAATACACCTTATGTGGAAGGAGGTGTTTGCATGGGCTCAGACGACTTATGTAATTCGAAACCCATATACCCTTTTCCCTATCCTTTTCACCTCGTCTTTCTCATGTCACCCCTGTGCGTAAATGCCGTGAAGGTAGACTCTCATCACCTCACACTGCTTCCCCACTTCAAAACCCAGGGATCCCTTCTCTTCAATGCGTTAGATGGGATGAAAAAAGTGGCAGGACCTTAAAACTGGTGTGGCATGAGAAGCCTCCCTAAGAATTCTTTACAAGACGCATGGCCTATGTACATAATGCATGTGAAATAGCATCCTTTGTTCACAAGTTTATAAATGGAGTCTCACTCAACAAAGCATAATCAAAATGACCAGGATATGTTATTTATCAATTTATATAGCACCTTTATCAAGGGTCAAAAGCAGTAAAAAAAAAAAACTTGACAAAGTAATTGTGAAGTGGGAATTAATGCTTCAGATAGATATGTCTAACCTTTAGAATAGTCCCCTTGCACCAGACTGAATCTGGGAGCCTTGTGTGGCTCCGCCTTTAATGTATTCTGCCCTGCAAGTGATGAAGTGGGGTAGGTATAGACCTCACCCCTGCACACTGATATCCATTCCTTTATATCCACTCCTTCAGAAGCAGATCCAGAGTGCAGCTCTTAATTTTCTTTTTTTTTTGCCTAGATTTTTATTTAAAAAAATTAAAACAAGGGTGTAAAGTCCCCTCTGAAGACTGCATGATTTAAACCATGCAGGGACTGTCACAAACAAATGTCTGACAGACCACCA
This sequence comes from Calotriton arnoldi, assembly GCA_963921515.1. NCBI lineage: Eukaryota > Metazoa > Chordata > Amphibia > Caudata > Salamandridae > Calotriton > Calotriton arnoldi. Next base: position 2,506,431 of record CAWUFW010000181.1, read on the forward strand.
CGAGGTATGCCGTTGGTGTTTGGGCTCGAGACGCAACTCCAAGTTGCATGAGGAATGCTCCCTCATGAACCAGACGGTGATCCAGGACCATGAAGTGAAGCTGTAAGTCACTGAATACCAAAAGAAACCTTGTAAGTCCTGCTCAAATTAGAGAGCATAGTCTTGCTCTCACTACCGAGGCCGTTCCGATTACAGGTCCTCATCACGGTCAAAGTCTTTGGGTAAGTCTGTTCTAAGACGAAGCGGTAAGATAAGAAGGCTAAGTGGGACTCGTCCCCATCTCGCTGCTCTTGGTCTCCAGCGAATTGGCAATGTTGTCAATGTGCAACCTGGTCTTGCCCCCTGATCCACCAAAGAGCTGATTCCTCTGATGGTCTCGTTGCAACCTCCGATTTCCTGGGTCATTTGTGATTTTGCAACAGATCAAAGCCTTCATGGAGTCCACGATGCACATCTTTGGCACTCTGCAGGTTCCGTCTGGTGTGTCTTTGGGTCCTTGGGATCCACAAGGGCCTCCAGTTGAGTTACCGCTAGTGGATTCATCCTCTGTATCAACTTCCACACTGGTGCCAAAATCTGCGCTGGTCCCATCGACATCAACTCCAGTATCAGTGCCGTAGGAAGGTCCTGTGGTGGTGGTGGCGGGGGCCTAACATTGCCTGTATGTCAGCCCCTTATAGAATCTGCAAAAGAACGGGTTTGCTGAAGGAACTGCCTTGTAGGGTCCAAAAAATCCAGCTAACATATTTAGCTGCACACTGGATTTCCTGAAGGGTCTGTGCCAGGGAGGCCCGAAGGTCTTCAGGGACTGCTGTCAGGATCTCACTGACCTTGTCCCAAAGAGCATGTGTATATCAGCCAAGCAAACAAGTGTCACTGACTGATCTTATGGCTAGGCTGGCTGATGGGAACATTTGTTTCCCAAATGGCTCAGTCCTTTTCGACTCTGTTCAGGGGGATTATAGGGAAGGAGTTTTGGATTCACCTTGCTGATAGAGGCTTGACCCACATGACCAGAGAAGAGTTTGGCTCGGAATCAGACACCCAAATCCTTCCTGATTGGGCCAGGAGAGTGTGATACATGAAACTTTTAGGCATAAGCGTCTGTCCCGCAGATCAGGCTTTCTCTTTGGGAGCACTTTCTATCGCAGCGGCAGGGCTCTGCACCAAGTGCTGCGCAATCTTCATCTCCGTACGTAGAGTTTGAGCGGCAACAGTGGACTGCATTTGATCTACCACATGAGGTTCTGGATGTTATCCTCGCTGCATGTCTCCCTTCTACAGAACCCATTTGTACAGGATGCTGAGACAAGTATGTTGCCTACTGTGGAGCTTGTGACAGGATCTTGTAAACTTTCTGACTTGTAGTGGGCATCATTAAAGGTTATCTGTTGGCCCTTTCGACATTTTTGCATTTTCCAGACTTGCTGTCATTGTTCAAATCACATGCTGTGATGAGGTTTTTAAAAGGGTTGGATCATATCTCTTACCCCAAAACCCTTCCTGATGCTCCGTGGAATCTCAGTTTTGTCCTGATTTTCCTCATGTATTCTGCATTCGAGCTGATTTACACCTTTTTCGTTGTGTCTCCTTACACTGAAAAATGTTTGCCTCACCATGGTTACTTCAGACCGCCACATGACTGAGCATCAGGCCCTCGCTCCAACCACCTTTTTTCCAGACAAATCGGTGTTGCGGACAATGACAGACGGTTTGCCAAGTAGTGCCCCTTTTGTGCTTTGGGCAGGTCATAACCCTTCCAATGTTCTTTGCCCCGCCTCACTACTCGAAAGAGGAGGAGAGACTCCATTGAGCTTTTAAATCAATCACATCAAAGACCATCGGGTGGGTTATCAGCTCTTTGTGGGGTTCTCTGGGGCAAAAATGGCAATGCGGTGCAGAAAAGGATTTGGTCCAGATGAACAGTTTTCTGTGTTAATGTTTGCCAAGAAGCAGCCAGGAAGCAGCGCCCAAAAGGATTGAGGGCTCATTCCACCAGGGCAAAGAATGCTATCACTGTTTGGGCTCTACATCGGAGGAAACTAATTTCCGCACACATGGATAGCATCCATATTGACTCTGCTCTGTCACTTCTGGAGTGGAAAGAAGTTGACGCGGAGCCACACAATGCCACTTACCAGTGCGCAGGAGCACTGTTGTGAAAAGCTTCTGGAACCAGGCTGCTGTCTGGGGATCATGCTAGAGGTGAGGAATGTGCAGTTAAATAGAGTATCCACCTGAAAGAACGTTACTGGAGGTAAATAACTTGTTCTTTAGGCCCTGGAGCATCAATGCTAAACCGCAGTAGTCACCTGTCTCTTAGTGCCCGTGTCACGAAAGACACTTCTGGTGATATTGTGTTGCAGCACTAGCATGTGACAGGCAGGAAAGTATTTTTTTTCTTCTTCAGCTGGTGAGTGACAGAAATAGAGGATCCTAAAGGGCCCTGGTTCAATGTTCGTTTTTTGCTCTGGCAGGCCCTGGCTCTCTTACAGCGCCGCTTCTCTTCCTGGAGAACCACCCAGCAGTATGTTTTTTTGTGCAGCATTGAGGAACAGCATGATACAAGTATTTTAAGTGCTGCACAAGGAGGAAACCTTGGCACTGCGCATATCCATCAATCTTGTCTTATGTACTGCTGCAGAGAGGATAACGCAAGCGGGTACTCTGTGCTACACAGGGAACGACAGTGCTCTCAGAATATTCAAAGTAATCATGGAAATACCCTCCATTCCACCCCTCATTCTACAACTACTAGCAACGGAGCCCGGAACTAGTTTTTGCAGATGCATAGCGTGCACGAGCCTCACTAACACCACCGCACCTGTGTTCCATCCTCAGTTCCTCCCTACTCTGTAGACGGGCTGATGGTACTTGCTGGTCCAAGCCTAGTTATTTCAGTGTCTTTGGGTGAGTTTCTCGAGACTTTTGGCTAAATGGCCCTAAATCCTCTAGTCTTTGCACATTGTTGCTGCTCCCTCTACCAGTCTTTTTTCCGGAGGCCCAGTGAGCAGGCCAATGTGTCAACAACACACTACCCTGTGTTGCCCGATCACCTGGCTGACCCAAGGGAAGCTGCCCTATAGTGCCAGTGCCACATGCAGGCCACCAATTGCTCTGAGGTAAAGCCTCCAGGATCTACTTTCTGATCGGTTGCTAACCAACCACATCTGAAAGAAACACGTTAGTTATAGTTTCCTTACCTTAGAATGACCCCCAGGCGTCAGACTGGATCCGGAAAGTTTTTTCGTCAGCAGTACCTCTGCGCGTCGGAAGGTGGCGTCGGTCGGCTTCGCGTTCGTCGTCGTGGTCGCCGGGATGACGTTGCGGCAGCTACTTAGACACAGCCCTCGCGTGCTGACGTCAGTTCTTTCTTTTTCCGCGCCAGCCAGCGCAGATCCGGAAAGAGCAGTACCTCAGTCATTTTTTGACATTTTCTCGACTTTTGTCGACTTCTTTCTTCGAGTCTCCAACTCCGAAAAGGTGCACGAGGGATGCCCGGTTTCAAGGCCTGCGGTTCCGGTCATCGCATGATGTCTGTGACGGATCTGCACCGCGTGTCTTTTTTGCCTGGAGCGCGACCACGACCCCAAGTCGTGCTCCGACTGCCGGTCGATGGCGCCAAAGGCTTTGCGGGAGCGGTCCCGAAAGCTGCTTGAACATCGGCAGTCGGCTCCGCGCCATTCGCGGTCCCGGTCGAGAGGGAGGTCGAGGGACCGGTCGTGGAGCCACCACCATTCCGGTTCGAAATCATCGAAGTCTTCCCACTCTGGGTCGGGTAAGTCTAAGCACAAGAAGTCGAAGAAGCATCGTCGCTCTTAGACTTCTCCTCGTCGGTCGGCCGATCCGACGAGGCACGCGGGTGGTGCCCCTCCCGCGGCTCTGTGCGCGAGCCCGACGAGTCGACTCCGAGTTTCCCTCCCTTTCCGGGACCCGGACCGACTTCCGCCCAGCTTCGTACGTTCTACGAGGCGATGCATGTCATCTTTGGGCGGACCGACCCCGCTGGCGCGCCTTCGGGCCCCGCGGACTTGGTTGGAGAGAAAGTGGAGACGTAACTATTTATCCGAAGATAAATGGTCTTACCTAAATACCTAAATACACTGAAAATATATAAAAAATCTATCCTGACCACCAAAGCGGCATACTTTTGTTCTAAAATCCTGTCTGCAACTAATCGCTCTAAGGAGATCTTCTCCATAGTGAATGAGTTGTCTAATCCCGACAGAACTTCTATCAAGCATACCCCTTCCCAAACCTTTTGCAACTCATTGAATTCTTTCTTCATTGACAAAATTTAAAAAAATAAAGTCCAGTATCCCGGTTTGCCAAAATCTGGACTTTAGTTTGCACACCACCCGAAATCATAGCACCTTTACGCAATTCCCTATAATCCATGAGCATACCCTTGCGGATCTCCTCTCTAAAGTCAAATCTGGCTCCCCCACTGACTGCTGCCCTCCTAGCATTTTGAAGGAAATCTTTACTGCCCTCCCTAGTCCTGCTCTCAATCTTTTAAATGAGTCACTGCTCCAGGGTATCGTCCCCGCCACTTTTAAGGAGGCAATTGTCATTCCCCTTTTGAAGAAGGCGGGCGCGGATCCGCTAATTTTACTGAACTACCGACCTATCTGTCTTCTTCCTTACCTAGCCAAGGTCTTGGAAGCCTATGTTACGAGATGTCTCACTGATTTCCTGGAGGAATCCGAATTTCTTGACTCCCACCAAGTGGGGTTCCGCCCGGCTCATTCGACCGAGGCGGTGATCCTTACAGTGTTGGACACTCTCCGTAGTGAGGTCGATGGTGGCCCTTCGCAGGCTCTTGTCCTGCTTGATCTCTCCGCGGCCTTTGACACGGTCGACCATAACCTTTTGGTCGACCGGGCGAGGGACGCGGGAATCTCGGGACTTGCTCTGGGCTGGATCACCTCCTTTTTGGAAAACCGATCCCAGGCGGTCTGTACTGCAGTTTACTGCCCCCAGAACTAGAATTTCGTGCGGAGTCCCTCAGGGCTCCTCACTTTCTCCCCTGTTGTTTAATCTTTACCTTCTCCCTCTTGTCCGAGCCCTGAAAGAGCGTCAAGTTTGTACCTTTAATTATGCTGACGATTTTCAACTTATTTTCCCCATCAGCAACTCCTCGGAGTCGGTCCACGCCTTTCAGTCTACCATGCTGTTCATTAGTCAGTGGATGAACAGTAACCATCTTAAGCTCAATCCGGACAAGACTGAGCTGGTTTTAACAGGTGGTATCTCTAAAAATCCCTGGGGCCCTCATTTCTGGCCCAGGGAGCTGGGTCAGTCCCCCTCTCCATCTATCTCGGCTAAGAGCCTTGGGGTAATAATCAGTCAAGACCTCACTATGAAGCCCCAGATTGGGTCGGTGATCTCTACCTGTTTTTTCCAACTTAGGAAAATAAAAAAGATCTGCAGATTTCTCACCCATGAAGCCCGGATTCAGGTGATCATCGCCATGGTCATGTCCCATGTCGACTATGCCAACTCGCTTTACTTTGGCATTCCCCTCTATTTATCCAAGCGCCTGCAGATGGTACAAAATCAGGCCGCACGCCTGATTGTTCATCAACCTAGGCACCATCATGTCACTCCTCTTCTAAGGAAACTTCATTGGCTCCCAGTGGTCCAGCGCTGTGCCTTCAAGGTTGGGTGCCTCATTTTTAAGTCACTCAACGGTAGAAGCCCTAAATTTGTGAATAACTTGATTAACAGGCATGCTCCCACACGCAATCTTCGCTCAGCACACAAGCTATTTTTGTCCACTCCCTCTTTTAAATTAAAGCGCACCAGTGGTGCCAGGTTTGCCATTTTGGCCCCCATGTTCTGGAACTCTCTCCCCTCCGAAATCCGTTTCTGTACCAACCTCCTCGGCTTTAGAAGCCTTCTTAAAACTTGGCTATTCCGTCAGGCTTTTTGAATGTTCTTCAGGACTTGGGTGTCAATTAAAGTAGCGCCATGAAACCTCCCCGGTGTACGTGCGCTATATAAATTCATTTTAACATAACATTTAACATAACATAGGTCTTCGCTGCCGGCGGCTCCGGCGCCGCAGGCCCCCCTTGGATCCAGGCCGGTTGACCTCGTTACGCCTCCACCGGCACCGTTTCCGACGGCACCACTACCGCGTCCGACGCCGGTCGGCCTGGGCCTCCATCCCGACGTGGACACGGAGCCGGAACTGCGTCGTCCGACGCCAGATCCGGCGCCGGGATGGGTTTTCATGCCCCTTTTCACTACTGGGGTCCCTTTTCAACCACAGTGGCACCCAGAGGATGATGAGGAGGACTGGGAGGGGTCAGGTGACCCTTTAACTGACCTGTTAGACAGTGAACAGGACTGGAGAGAGGAACTGGGGGATGCGAGTGGTCTGGACACCTCCCCTGACCTTGGCATGTTGTCTCCTCCTACCGTGGCTACGGAGGAGGGAGCATCATACGCAGTGGTGTTGCGTAGGGCGGCCGAGGCTCTCAACCTCGTGGTTCCTACGGTGGCGGTCAGGACTAACCTCCTGACTGAGGTGCTTCAACCGGCTGCGAGCTCTTCGGAGCCCCTGATGCCGTTTAATGAGGCCCTCACAGACGTCCTTTTGGACACGTGGTCCAGGCCCAACACGGGGGCTCCCGTGGACAGGATGAGGTCCACTGGCTTTTCAGGGGATGTCCAGAACACCTTGATGGACATGCCCTTTGATGGCCGTCGCCTTTTTGGCGACAAAGCAGACAACGCCCTAGAGCGCTTCAAGGACTCACGGGCTCTGGCCAAGTCCTTGGGCCTCTCCACCCGTCCAGCACAGTCTGCTTTTCCCCCCTTTCGTGGCTACGGAAGGGGTGCCCCGCTCCGTCCCACCCAGGGCCACAGGCCGCAGCAAGTTACCCAACCTTCGCGCGGCCAGGGACGTGGAAACAACCGTTGTGGTTCCGGGGGCCAGCGGGCGGGCCAGTCCACCAACCCCCCTTCTGCAGCTGCCTCCAAACCCTCCTAGTCCGACCTTTCAGGCCCATCAAACGCCAGTGGGCGGCAGGATTCGCCATCACCTCCCCCACTGGCGCACCATCACGTCGGACAGGTGGGTTTTGTAAATAGTCCGAAGGGGCTACTCCCTCCTCTTCGAGACTACCCATCCAGCCATGCCACCGCGATACCACCGCATGTCGGAGGATCATCTGGCCCTTCTCCAGCAGGAAGTTACGGCTCTCTTGGCCAAGGGAGCCATCGAGCGCGTTCCTGTCCCAGAAGTAGGTTGTGGTTGTTACTCCCACTACTTTCTGGTTCCCAAGAAGGACAAGGGCCTGCGTCCTATCCTGGACCTCAGGGATGTCAATCGCTTCCTCCGGAAGGAGAAATTCAAAATGTTGACGCTTGCTCAGGTCTTGTCTGCCCTCGACCCGCAAGACTGGATGGTAGCGTTGGACTTGCAGGATGCTTATTTTCACGGTGGGCCACGAGCACTTTCAGTTTACCGTGCTCCCCTTTGGCCTTACCAGCGCCCCTCGGGTGTTCACGAAGGAGATAGCGGTGGTCGCAGCTCATCTGCGCAGATCAGGGATTTCAGTCTTCCCCCTATCTCGATGACTGGCTGTTGAAGGCAGGATCACCCCAGGCAGTCGTCTCCGACCTCCAGACTACGGCCGACCTCCTGCATTCGCTGGGGTTCTCCATCAACGTGCCGAAGTCGCACCTGATTCCCTCTCAGAAGCTCCTCTTCATCGGAGCGGTTCTGGACACGACGCAGTTTCGGGTCTATCCTCCCGAACAGAGAGTCCGGGATATTCAAGGCTATGATTCCGATCTTTCAGCCTCTATCCCGGGTTTCGGTCAGAATGACCCTGAGGCTGCTGGGCCTCATGGCCTCCTGCATCCTGCTGGTCGATCATGCCAGGTGGTATATGCGGGCTCTGCAGTGGGACCTGAAGTTCCAGTGGGCGCAGCATCAGGGTAATCTGGAGGGCACTGCACAACAACTACAGTGGTGGCTCACAAACCAGGATTGGGTCAGTGGCAGATCCCTCTCCCTTCCCCAACCAGACCACACTGTGGTGATGGATGCATCTCTTCTGGGATGGGGCGGCCACATGGGAGAGGCGGAGATCAGAGGCCTCTGGTCTCCGGCGGAGTCCGGGCTTCACATCAACCTTCTGGAGCTCCGGGTGATTCGTCTTGCACTGAAAGCATTCCTTCCCTCTGTCCGGGGAAGAGTGGTGCAGGTGTTCACGGACAACACCACCGCCATGTGGTACTGCAACAAACAGGGCGGGGTGGGGTCGTGGACCCTATGTCAGGAGGCCCTCCGCTCTGGACATGGCTGGAACATCAGGGCATATCCCTGGTGGTTCAACACCTGGCAGGTTCCCTGAACGCCAAGGCCGACTAACTCAGACGCAAGTGCATGATAGATCACGAATGGCGTCTTCACTCTGAGGTGGTGCAAGGTCTCTTTCAACAGTGGGGAGAGCCTTGGTTAGATCTATTCGCCACTGAAGAGAACGCGCAATGTCAACAATTCTGCGCGTTGGAATTTCCGAGGCGGCACTCGCTCGGCGACGCTTTTCGTTGCGAGTGGAGTTGCCGTCTGTTGTACGCCTTTCCGCCTATACCACTTCTGCCCAGAGTGTTGAAGAAGATCAGGCGCGACCGGGCCCAAGTCATTCTTGTGGCTCCGGATTGGGCACGGAGAGTCTGGTATCCCGAGCTGCTCAACATGGCCATCGATCCTCCGATCAGACTGCCTCTTCGGGAGGATCTTCTGTCGCAGCAGCAGGGGACGGTCCTCCACCCGAACCTGTCCACTCTCCAACTCCTTGCGTGGAGATTGAGCGGCGGCAGTTGACGTCTTTCGACCTGCCTCCCGAAGTCTGTGACGTAATCTTGGCAGCCAGGCATCCCTCCACTAAGACCGTATACGCCTGCCGGTGGAACAAATTTGTAGCATGGTGCACAGCAAAGGCTGTGGATCCCCTTTCTGCCCCTCTTTCTGAAGTACTCTTGTTCCTTCTATCTTTAGCCCAGCAGGGCTCTGCTCTGGGCACTATCAAGGGCTATCTTTCAGCCATCTCTGCCTTCCTTTGGCTGCCAGATCAGCCTTCTCTTTTCAAGACCCTGGTAGTTAACCGTTTCTTAAAAGGCTTAACACATCTTTTTCCTCCAGCCCCCTTCGTTATGCCTCAGTGGGACTTGAATCTTGTACTAACTTATTTAATGTGCGCTCCCTTTGAGCCGCTTCATAACTGTCCCTTACGTCTCTTAACTCTTAAGACTGCTTTCCTGGTAGCCATCACTTCTGCTAGAAGGGTGAGTGAGCTCCAGGCTCTTTCTTCAAAGCCTCCTTTCCTGTCTGCCCATCCGGACAAGGTGGTTCTCCGAACCCGTCCATCCTTCCTTCCTAAGGTGGTCGCTGCCTTCCACATCGGGAAGACCATTACCTTGCCCACCTTCTTTCTGCCTCCGCATCCTTCCAAGGAGGAAGAGCGGCTCCACCGTCTGGACCCAAACCGTGGGCACTCCTTCTATCTGGATCGCACAAAACCGTTCCGGGTGGATGATCAACTTTTTGTTGGCTACGTGGGCGCAAAGAAGGGTCGGGCAGTGCACAAACGCACCATTTCTCGATCGGTCGTGTTGTGTATTAAGGCTTGTTATTCTCTGGCTAAAAAGGAGCCTCCAGTCGGGCTATGCGCCCATTCCACCAGGGCGACAGCAGCCACTACTTCCTTTGGAAGAGGAGTTCCTCTAAATGACATCTGTCAGGCGGCCACGTGGGCATCGCTGCACACGTTCACCAAACACTACTGCCTGGACAGCCAAGTCCGGAGAGACGGCTTCTTTGGCCGTTCTGTTCTCCAGGACTTTCTGGTGTGATCTTGGTTCGCAGACCCACCACTGGGGTTGGTATTGCTGGGGTATCTATTCTAAGGTAAGGAATCTATAACTAACGTGTTTCTTTCAGATGCACAAGTTACTTACCTTTGGTAACGAGATATCTGTAAGAAACATTAGTTATAAATTCCTTACCGCCCCACCAATCCTCCCGGTTCTGCGAACTGATTTTTGGGGTTAAGGACATACTTTCAGGACCCTAGTTTTGTGCACCAATATTCAGTATCTTGCATGGCTCTGCGTTTCTGGCGCGGAAAGTCGTGTACAGAACTGACGTCAGCGCGCGAGGGCGGCGTCTAAGCTGCCGCGACGTTATCCCTGATACCACGACGACGGACGCGGAGCCTACCGACGCCACCTTCCGACGTGCAGAGGTACTGCTGACGAAAAAACTTTCCGGATCCAGTCTGACGCCTGGGGGTAATTCTAAGGTAAGGAATCTATAACTAACTAATGTTTCTTACAGATATATCGTTACCGAAGGTAAGTAACTTGTGCTTCCTGTAGCCCTGGGGAGGTGCGTGGTCTTCATCCATTGCCATTAAGGGCAGTCGCAGGTCTAGGTGGCACATATGTGCGTCTGTTGTGTTAGGTGCGGGGTTATGTTACCCGTCCCAGGCCCCCAGCCTGGAGGCATTGTGAAACAATGCAATGCTAAAGGGCTTCTTTGCATTACGTGGCATCCAGGCATCACAAAATGCATTCAAAGGGTACTTAACTTGATAGTCTAATAACCATTCCAGGCAAATTCACATGAGATGCTGCTTTTCTGTTATGATTCTATTGCTAACTGGTTAGGTCTGTCTCCCCCACACCCTCTAAAGGCACATTTGTTCAACCATAAACATCCCGACATGGTGCTACCTGGGTTAAAGACCAAGCCCACACTCACTATCCTGCTCTTAATAAAAGCTGCAGCTCCCTCCTAACCCTTCACATTCTGAAAAGCCTAGTGGATGAGCCGGATGAATGTGCCACATCAGACAAGGCAAAAGTAAACAAAAGGCTGAAAATGAAAAAACTTTGTGCTTTGGAGGCCAGGTACCGTTTGTGGTCTGTAAGGCGAGTGCCTTTGTTTGCCTTGTGCTAGAGCGCACCATGCTTCCATAGTCTTAGAATTAAAAATCCTGCTATCTGGACCAGTTAACATTCACACTTTTTGGGCAGGGCTCAGGCCCAAACACATACACCTTTTCCTCCATTTTATTTCTTGTTCTATTCTTTCTTAATCAATTTCTATTTCCTGTATTCATTCTGCCTATATCACCTTTCCACTTTTTAACTTTCTATGTCACTTTTATTTTCATCACTTTTATCTGTTTCAACTCCCCTTTACTTTGCTAATATCTTTCTTCCTAACACTTTCTCTCTATTGTTCTTTTGCACCTTCTGTCGAACGTCTTTGCACGAGTCGAGCTTTCTGCCTCTCTTGTTTCCTATTTCTTCCTCTACACTTCTCTAGCCTCTTTATCTTGTACATATCTGGGTTTTCTTGTCTCGCTGTAGACACTTAGTATCCATTAATTTCAAGTGCTTCCGTGCTGACTCCTTCGTAATATGGGTGTTGTGGGGGCCTCCCTGTTCATGCCCGGTTTGGTCTCGCCACTTCAGCTCTAGGAATCATGGATTTCTGCCCAGGGCTGCTGGGTGAGCCCCTGAGCTTTGCTGCCGGGTTACCAGGAATTTGTTGTCAAAGCTCATGATGGAGAAATCATGTTTTAGTCCTTTACTTCTCCCTCCTTTTAAAGAGAACGTGGAATACATATTTTGGAAAGCACTTTTTGAAGCTGCAAGTTAAATCCCAACCCTCTTCAACAAACACGCTTTTTGATCTTGTCCAAACCATTAGTGCACGAATCTGTCTGTTTTCATACCTTTTGGCATTTTCGATGAGTGTGCATTATTTCAGGTACGTTCGTGTGTGCATGTTTTGCCATTGCATTAGTGCATGTAGACTTAGGTAGGTGTTTGCCACTTGCATGCTGTGCACCTTCTTCGCAGTATCTGTAAACCCTGGCTTTAGTAAAACCTGAAACCTAATTCTGGCCAGTATTGCACGATCACCATGAATCAACAACGGTCCTTGATGGGCTTCTGATTCATGGTAAGTGGGTGAAGGCCGGTTTTGGTGTTTTTGAGGTTCTGGGGAAATGTTCTACTTGCCTTGAATCATCCACTGAGCTTCCATATTTTGTGTTCTAGTAGTGGTGCATGTGTAATCTGGTGGCATGATGTCTTGTGAGGGGCAGCAACAACCCCTTCCAAGTCTGTTTTCTTGTGCCCCTTGAGTATATCCCTTTTTTTGCACCGAGTGCATGTCTTGCTGTGTACGTTTGGCCATCCCAGCCTGGCCACATTCGTTGATGCTCTACAGGCAAGTGCGAGAGTCCTGTGGCTTTGCACCTCATCTTTCTACTACTTCTTCATGTTCACTTTTTCTCACATTTACTTTCCTTTTCTTCCCTCTCTTCAGAAATATTATGGTCTGGATACGAAGTGGGGCGACATCGAACAGTGGATGGTAGGCCTAATCGTCCTCACTGTCCTCAAGTGGTGTTTGTTTTATATTTCGAGATTTTTTCTGGCCAGTTTGCAGAAGTAGGTCAGATGTTATCTTCATTTCTCAAAAACATGGTTTAGCAATTTCTGCATTTCGTTGCACAAATTTTCCTTCCGTAGTTTTATGTTCTCCTTGCACTGTTGGTCTAGAAGATATTTGTAGTTTGTTGTGAACATTTATTTACTTGCAAGTTTTATGGAGCGTCATCCGCTAAGCACCATATGCCCATTATAATGCTTTAGTATTTCAGTGCTTTGATGGTTTCCTCTTCAAAGTCCCCTTTTACTTCGTCATTAGCCCTCTTTTAGGTCATTGTGCTGTTGTTAAGGAGGTAAAATCCTGTTTTTCACTTTGAGTGATTTCCATGAGCTAATCTTGAGACATAATTTGGCTTTTCTACAAGGCTGTGTTTGATATTAGCAGGAACTGTTGAGTTTTCATTACCTGGATTTAGTTAGAAGAGAATGTCAGCATGATGTCCAGTTTCAGCCCAGCTACCGGGTGTTTTGGTAGACTTTAGCTTGGTGAAGGACTTGGTTACTGCCATTTGTCCCGTTTTCAGGCTTTAGTGTTTCACGACTCCTCGTGTCATTTCTGCTACTCCATGCTATACAAAGAAGGTTTTAGACTGGGAGAGGTGGGGTTGGTGGAGGAGGTGTAGTATTTATCATGTGCCAATAATAAAAATAAGGAAATACACATCCTCGTATAACGCAGGAGCTGCATGTGATCTTAAATTTGACGACTCCTTGACCAGGGATGAGGTTTAGCTTTCCTACTTCTCCAGCTCTTTGACTGTTTCTCTTTTGTTTCTCCTTTCCTGCCTGTCCTCGTTAGGAAGACAGTGAGCGCTATTCTCACAGGCCCCGGAGGAACACCTCGGTGAGTGTGTGCTTATGTCTTCACTCCATCTTCTCCATCTCATCCCCTGCTTCTTCTCTCTTCCCTTAACTATACTCTCTCTCCTCCCTTTGCTCTTCTTTCAGTAATGTTAAGCTTGCCTTTTGTGATATTTTATGCAGTAAATGTCATGTTTGTAAGCACGTCCTTAGATTAGTAATTGACAGCTTATTGTAACCTTTGATGGGTTCCTGTCCACAGTACTCATGGAAAGTAGGAGAATGGAAGAGGACCCCCTTCTGTAGGTCACGTGCATTCAGCAGCGTACACAGAGGGTTGGATGCTTAGGGAGAACAGCCTACACCACCTGCACTACAGTTAGCAGTTTTTGTCCAATATCCTCACATAAAGTGGCCAGAGTGGAACACTTACAGTGATTGGCCATAACTGAATTTTGTATAGAATGAACTGGTCATAACACAGTGGGGTATCTTTATAGGACACTGAGGAAGGTGCGATGCTTGCAGAGGGCAAACCTACACATGCCCCTTTGAGAGTGTAGGGTGTCTTTAGAGCACACCCCAAGAAGAACACTCTTGGAGGACATTTTATCTTGGATGCTCTGGATTGTGTCGGTCAAAACATGATGCTCAAAAAAAGAACTAAAGCAGGAGAAGGCCTATGCAAGTCTCACGGCAGACCTTCCAAAGAGTATGCAGAGAGACAATGATCTTTTCAAGATGTGTGCAGACGTAGCCTATACAAGCGTATGCAGAGAGTGGTCTCAGCAGGATGTGCAGTGTGAGTTGTACGAGGTGAGCAACATACTTGATCCTGGGCCAGAGTGTAGCTTGTGCAGATGCAGTGGCCAGCCTAGACTAGACTGGTAGATTGGTTGTTGTCAAGCATGTGACGTGTGCAGCAGGGAACTTAAACATAACAAATCTGGATTGCAGCCTGTGCAGGGCGCCCTGGTTGGGAGAGAATCAGCTTGAGTAGAATGCATCCAGAGGGAGGCTGCACTAAGTGGGGAGCACTAAGTCACTCTAGACTCCTTACACCAGTTTTTATTTTTACTATTGTCAACTTTGGCTTAGGTCTAACTAGATTTCAAGGTGTCTTTTTAATAACCTTTTCGGTCTTTCTCTTCCCTCCAAAATGTTGTCGTCTCCCCTCGTATAATCTGTCCCATCATCATCCCTTTGATCTTGTTCCATATTTTCTTCTTCACCCTTTTCTTCCTCCCCATTTCTGCTCTCTGTCTTCAGGTTTCAGATGAAGATGAGCGTATGTCTGTGGGGAGCCGCGGCAGCCTGAGGGTCAGTAAGTGCTTATAGAGATAAAAGCTCCTTGTTAATGATAACTTATCATAAATATTAAAGGTGAATCTTGCCATGGGTATTGTTGATGGGGAGCCTTGTCCTTTCCTGAAGGGGGAGAAGTGGATGATCCAGATCACGTTCCCATGGGCTCTCACACTAAATGAAGTTTATGGGGAACACTACTCTTATCTCAGTAGGGTTTGGTGTGTCGAAGGTAACTTGTTGGAACTGTTAAGGCCATCAGCGTGCTGTGATTTAGCCATGTGAAGCACTATATTTCCAGAAATAGTGTATCATGGTTCCTTTTTAGGTCGAGCCTAGAGTAGCGCGCAAGCGCTGCTTCTGGCGAAGACTTTATGTTGTGGGCTTTTCAAAGCTGACCAGACGCTCGTGCGTCATGGCCTTTTCCCTGCGGTTACCCGCACGGCAGACATCTGTTTCCAATTATCGTGCCCAGACGCGGGCGCGATAATTGGAAACAGATCGCTCGCTGTGGCGCGCGCGCACCACTCACGTCCTTTTCCCCCTTTCCGCTCGGGCCTCCTGTGGGCGCAGCTCTGCCCCCACCCCTGCATGTTTTAAGGTGCCGTGGGCGAGTGTAAGTAAGTAAGGCGCCTGCCGCCTTTATAAAACTGAAAGCGCGGTGGAAACAAAGTGTTTAATGTGCCTGTGGCAGAGTGTAAGTAAGGTTCCTGCCGCCTTTATAAAAGTGAAAGGGAGTGAGTGGGACGTCTGATCAGCTAGTCCTGTGATATCTGATAGAGCAATGTGCGAGCACAAGGCATGGAAAAGGGACGCCTGGTTTCCTCCCACGCACTAAGAAATCTGCTCAATCACCAGGAAACTGCTTTAGGTGACGCTAACGCTGTCAGCAGGTCCAACGCTACACTACCATCGTTCCTATAGCACTTAACGCTATTCTAAGGTTGGATGAAAGCTCTGCGGAGGCACCAACAGAGGTACAGCGCAAAAGGGTAAAGGAAGACCGTGCCTCACCAGACAGTCCTGCCACAACATGGCGCACAAGCAGCAGCTCTTACTATAGAGAGCGGCGCTCAGCCTGAATTTTAAGCACTGACATAAGACCCCAGGGAAAATGAGTGTGTGTTTTGTGTCAATGACATTACCGTAATAACACCATACAGGGCGTCGTGTAACTTAAAGAGGTGACGACTTTGGCCTCGGAACAGGGTTCGAGTCCCAGGGTCGGCTCTCCCGTGCCTAGAATTTAATCAGAACCAATACAATTAAACAATGACATGCTACAAAATGTGTGTTGTGTCAATGACATTACCGTGATTACTTCGTGAGAGGGCGTGGTGTAACGAACAGAGCTGCCGACTCATGAACTGGGTTCAAGTCCCGATGTCGGCTCTCCCCGCCTACATTTTTTTTAACCAGAACCAATAGAATTATCCCAGTTCCCATGGCAATGAAATCTGCCTTGAAGCAGGTTTGTTAAAGAAAGACTGCGCCGGTTTTAAAGGAAAAAAAGTTGCGCCCGCCATAAAAGTTAAAGAACAGCAAGGCGCTGGGAGGCCATGGTCACATGTCTTGCCCACCGTAATTACGCGCTCAGTGGCAGTGTGCATTGAAGCAAGGAGCAGTGATAAGGAGCGTGCAAGGAAAAAGATTGCAGTTAAAGCGGGTGCCATGCTGAAAGAAAGCGTGGCACCCGTGTACTGCGAGTGAAGTGGCCCCATGGTAAACAAGCATTGGCATAGCCAATAGGTCTCGCCTTTGGGACCTTATAAGTGTTTAGCCATGCAACAGTTGATGTTGTTGCACCAAGGATAACTAAACACTTATAAGGTCCCAAAGGCGAGACCTATTGGCTATGCCAATGCTTGTTATGTTTGTTATAGAGACCGCTTTAGTTCTTTTCACCAGGCTCATGTTTAAAAAAAAATCGTAAAAAGATACAAACAGCTAGGTTTAGATCGAGAGGCTTTTAGTCAGCCCTCTTCAGCCACTGGTCTGTTCGAGTGTCATTCACATTTTACTTCCACCCACCACAACCTACTGCATGAGGCAGCGGGTCAACCCATTTGGCTGCTTCACTATGAGTGATAGCATTTTGATTTTGTATATGTGCAGTGCTACCTAGAAAGTGGGCCATTTCAGTGCAAGAGCTGGGAAGCCAATCTTTGCTTTCATTTTATTTTTTTAGATTTATTTTGCATCATTTTTGGGATGGGTTATTTTTTAATTACTTTTTTTGCAAACATGTATAAGTCACCTTTGACATTTTTACTTTTTATTACGTTTTATTGCTTTCACCTTTTTAATGTTTATTGTATACGTTGCATACGTTTGGGGGGAAAAACATAGGCTTGTCGAGGCCGGAACCATTTGCCTTGCCAACGATTGTCAGATCTGGCGTTAGTTTTTACTAAAATACTAAAAAAAATATATAAATTTCTCGAACACAATATATCATGTAATGCTCTCTCAGGACACGGTTAGAGTTTGCTGCAAAATATTCATGTTTAATTCATCCTCACATAACGCGTTTCGGCTGCCCAGCAGCCTTGATCACATGCGAAGTCTCCACCAATAACCTGCATTTTAAATACTGTGTATTAGACATCAACAGAGGATCTTCAAATTGCCTTGGTGTCGGCCATATGTAGCATAAAGAAAAAGTTCATACGTGAGTTAAACATAACGTATCATTCTGAAAACATATTTATATGTAATATGATCATCGAAAAACAGTACCCACATCATCAATCTAATTCTGTCATTATGGTCAAACATCAAATGACAATGTAAAAAGAAAAATTCGTACAGTACATGGCCGGTAACAGTAGAAAACGGTGGGTCATGTATGTGATAAGACCCTGTGTCCCAGCCGAAGGGTCAGTAAAATGGTACCAAAAGACCCCGCCTAGTTGCCCATCCAGGCTAGTAAGAGCCTGAGTCGGGAACCCTCCAACGAGGTTGGAAGGAATCGTATAGGTTAAGAACCTCAGGAAGGGACTAGTGCCCAGGCGTGGAAGTCCTGCACCTGCACGGAACATGTCACGAGGGGGGGAGTGAGTACCATGGACTGGGTAAAAAAAACCTCTCACCTCACTGGGTACAAAAATGTGCTGACCAAATGCTCTCGAGTCGGTGTCACTATAAGGGTAACATTGAACCAGGGGGCGGGGAGGGATAAATTGGAATCAAGGTAATGGCAAGTGCCCGGGTAAAAAAACGGTTCGCGTTGAGTGTTGTCAAGGTTCCCTCCAAGGTGACAACCTGAATCCTCTATGATCAGGGTACAAGGGGGAAATTAACCCCATAAACTGTAACAGGGGGTGTGCCTGAAACTAAGCATGGAAACTGACCGAAGATCTCACAATGGGAGTGTATACACGTCAGACTGTAGTTCTAACGCCCACCCACATGTAATAACCGCATTCCTGCCCAGGGAATAAAGGACACCTGTTCAGTCCCACCAGGTCCAGACACAGCCAGATACTCAATGCGAAAATGTCGTAACAACTCTTATCTGAAGGTGCATCACCCGATCGTGCCTCCTAAGAAAAGGGTAGGGAACCTGTGTATGTGTCACCTCCGAAGCTGAGTGGGTCCCTTCCTATCCTCAGTAACCAAAAAGTAAAAAACAAATACAAGATTAAAATCACAGAAATGACATTTCAAGGTTATAAACTTTTATATAACACAAATTCCTCCCTAGAAGGCATACTGAAATGATGAATTTGTGGGTGGATGGATGAATGGTTAAAGTATGGAGGAATGGTTGGAAGTGTGAGTAGAAGGACGGATGCAAGACTGTAATGATGAGAGGGTAGATGTATGGAATGGTGAAAGGATGGATGTATGGGTGGAAACATGAAAAGATGGATAGATAAATGGATGCATGACGGGTTTAAAGGATGGAGAAATAGATGGACAGAAGTTAGATTAAGGGACCTTATCTAGAGTGGGTAGAGTTTACTCGCTTTGCTCACCTGTCTGCATTTGAGGAATGGATCAAAGTGGGGGGTATTTTAATTTTCTGGCCACTCCCTTGTGCAGGAGCGAGTGTTACACCCGTGTCGATATCTCTGGTGCATTCCGATCTTCCTAAGACTTTGCTCCTTATGCAATATATTCAGCGTTTTGCAACAAAAAAGCCTGCTTACTATGAATTTTGGAAACGCACTAAGAGTGCGTGAAAAAGTGCAACTCCAAAAATTCCTAAAGAAAACGTGAGAGTTGTGGTAATATTTTCATATTTCACTCTGTTTCTGACCCTCCCCTCTCCCTTTGTTAATGCAGTCTTCCGCAGTACTTACTAGTATCATTTTCCCAGGGACACATTTTTATTCCCAAATATAGATTGTGCAGCGATTAGTGTGTGATCAAAAGAAGGAAAAAAAAAAGCTTGTGCGGTCACTTCAGAGGGGAGTTGTCAATCCCGCTCTCTCTCAAGGAGCAAACTGCAGCAGAACTGCTTGCAGGGGTAGTTCAAGTTTCAGTCGGTGACACGATGTGTTTTTTTGCATCTTTTAGTCAAGTATAGCTTCTACCTTCTTGCCCTGAGCGGGCGTCTCTTTTGAATTAGGAGGGGCACACGTCGAGGGCCGCCCATCAAGGGTCTTGACCTGTAGATCGTCCGCTTTGTGGGACGCGGGGGATTTCGAGGGGATTGTGGCTCAGTCCAATGTGCGGGGCGGAGGGGCACACCAGTTTGTTGTATCCACATCTAAAGCCCCAGTAATCCTCTTATTTTCATTCAGGTTCATCCTTTTTCTCAGAGATGTCAACATACAACTCATTAAGCGCTTAGCCATGTCTAATGCGCCTTGGGGGCAGGAAGAGGGTGCTTGGTGGGGTCAGTCGGGGAGGGTGCCTGGTGGGGTCAATAAGGGAGGGTGCCTGGTGGGGTCAGTAGGGGAGGGTTCTTCGTGGGGTCAGTAGGGGAGGGTGCCTGGACCTCACAGAACCCTTCATTTGTTGCTGAATCCGAGGCTCGGTTTTGTCCTTTACAGTCACTCCGGACTGGTTTCTGTGCCTGTTTCTGCCATACTTCTGCCAGTCACAGGGGGTTCTCCTCATGTGGGTACAGAGGCTCTGATTACATGCAGATGGGTCTGTAATACATATTAGGATGCAACGAATTGATCTGGGACTTGAGTACAAATCAGCACATATCCAGCAGTTATTCCACGCACGTAATTGGCATAGTAAATTCTGGAGGAATGTTTGCAGGGAAATGCAACTTCAATTCTCCAAGAGTCTCAACAGGAAAACATGCAATATTACCAAGTTATCTGCCATTTACAGCTGCGAACTCTGAATTTAGAGGCCATTACCTTACTGGACAAAAATGTAACTCCTAAGGTGTTGGTATTTTCCTGGGCACTATTACCACACAATAACTGCCCCAAAATGAGAGGCAGTCCGCGCTGCGGACTTTGACAGAGTCACATCAATGTTCAGAGATTGCCGCAGAGTGTAAGCCTCCCCTCCGCCCAGTGTTGTGTAACCTCGCAGGCTTGGCCTTAGGAGGGAAACACTTCCTACCTTTGTTGTGGTGACTAAGGCTGACCTGGGAGAAAGGTATGGTGCCAAGAGGTAGAACGAAGGGAGAAGAGTGGTGGTCACAGAAGATGCCTCGCTACTTATTGGTGAGCAGTTATCACTCACTCTTTCTCAAAACCTTCTCTCTCGTTTTCTCATCCTCCTCCAACCAACACCCTTAATGCAGTTCGGGGGATGTCAAATGTCTAAGACGGGTTTCTCCAGCGAGTAGCTCGTGAGCTACTGCTAGCTCTCCACCTTCCTGCAAGTAGCTCCCGTGTGAGCAGCCCAACCTACAAAATTAAAAAGCTTTTGATTGAGTGAATTAATACATGTATCCCAATATTGAAAAGTATGTATTGGAGAAGAAAATGTGCGTATTTTCAGATTTCATAAGCTGATGTTTTTAGAAAATGGTTGAGTTTCTCAAATATATTTAAAGCTGGTATGTCAGTGATAAAGCATCTGGCACTGTGGAGACATACAATTAATATTGTTACTTGGTGCCAGGAGCACCGCAGCTACGCCCGTTATGTATTACGCTTGTAAAAGCAAACTTTTTTTTATATTACTGCCAGCACCCAGTGGGATTACTGCTGGTAGTCTTGCATGGGGTGGCCGATAATTTAATCTTGTCTGATTTAGTCACTCTTACAACAGTAATAATATTAGTAGGTCGGGGTGATTTTCATTGAACATAAGTAGCTCCTATTTCAGAAAAGATGTGAGACCCCTGGTCTAAGATATAGTTAGCACTGTGACTTTATCAATCTCTTGTTTCCTAATAGATTATTGGCAGAATGTATTGTATTGTAATTGTATTGTAATTGCATTTATATAGCGCTTGCTACCCCTGACAAGGCATTGAAGCGCTTTTTCGGCGAGTAGCACACTACTCCGGAACCCAAGAAGGATTAGTGTTGAATTAGTATAGTGAAATATGAAAGTCATTTGAGTGGTGGATAGGTTAGTCAGTTATTTGGATTCAGAAGGATAGCGGAGGGATAGAAGAGGGGAAAATGTTTGCATTTATATAGCGCTTGTTACCCCTGATGGGGGTGTTGAAGCGCTTTTTTTGGCGAGTAGCACGCTACTCTGGAACCCATAAAGGATTAGTGGTGAATTAGTATAGTGAAATATGAAAGTAATTTGAGTGCTGGATGATATGTTAGTCGGTTATTTGGATTGAGAAGGGTAGCAGAGGGATAGAAGAGGGACAGAGTATATATATAGCGCTTGTTACCCCTGATGCGGTGTTGAAGCGCTGTGGAGAGAGCAGTGATTTCCATATTCAGAGAATCTCCTTTCACCACCCTTTTCCTGAGTTTTTGTCTTATGCGTTTACACGCACGAGGCTTGGGCGGCTGCGTCACTTGAAGCTTAATCCAGATTAAAACGGAGCTCCTCGTTGGTGGGATGTCCGGAAGTTGGATATTTCATCTTGGCACAGCTGTCCTCTTTTTATCTGATGATGATTGTAAGGGAGGACGAGTCTCTCAGTTTGTCCTACACACTTACTTGTGTTCTGTCTGGAGAGCTATGCATTGCCCTTCACAAGTGTGACCACTTTTTTTGCATGAGGTGAAAATATGATTACAAGCAGATCTTTCGCATTGGTTACAGGGACATTTAATGATTGTGGGCGTGGAAGGGGACTGATGATGATACACAGCTGGTCAGGAGAAAGCCAGCTCGACTTTGAACCTTGGACAGTGTCTCTGAACCTTGGACAGAGTGTCTGAACCTTGGACAGAGTGTCATCCTCTGCTACACCCTCATATTTGCACTATGTAAACATAACTTGTGCAAAGGACACACACTGAAATTTACTGGGAAAAGAAATCTTCCACACAGGTTGGTGTGTTAGATAACCCATTCCAATGCCCTCTCTTTGGAATTGAGACCAAAGTCCTGACAAGGACCAGAAGGCAAAATCCAGCTGGCAACAACCAAGAGGCAATATATGAAAAGGGGTGCAATAACCAAGGGCAGTGAGAGTTGTGGGAGTATCAGCTACTCATTGCAATCTTTAGGCACTACAGTAGATCTGGTCGACTAAGTCTATCGCCATTGCTAATTTACTCTGTTGTCCTTTCATTGGTTCAGTTCTGGGTCGGTTAAGGAAGTGCTCCAGGATTTGGACCACTTCAGATTGTTAACAGCCTGCACACTAGCTGCCAGAGTTCATCTTGGTGTACATGTGTGGTAGTGATTTATTTGAAGAACACTAAACTGGCTACTTTTCACAGAAGCTGATTTACTGCATAAGCTGGAGGAACGTTTTTGTTTCAATGATCCATAAGCCCAAGTGTAAACAAGCATTGACAAATCCAGAAAGTCAGGGTTTAATGTGCTAACGCATACAGTTTAAGCGCTTTTAAATCAGACAGACTCCAACACAGCAGCACCTGACTGTACAAAATGAATCCTGTCGCACAAGCACAAACACGAGGACTCGGAAACAAGGATATAAACACATCATTAAAGTAACGACGCCCAATGCGGACACCACACCAGAAAGTGCCACAGCGCTTCAGCAGTCCTTACCTCCAAGGTGCAGCCCTTAAATCCAAGAGGAAAGAAATTGGCATACTCTGAACTTTAAAAATGCCATGTATTATGCAATGTCCAATTAACTGTCCGAATTCAAAGGACAACTACTGGTTTGGGACACGAAGAGCTCACTGTGCATATCTGACTGATACCTTATACCCAGTTTTCTTCTCAAGTCTTTCTTTGATCTCACCTTTGGCAGCTTGGGCTCCGAGGTAATCTGATCGGTATCTGAACGTCAGGTTACACCAAAGGTACCATAAAAGGCAGACATGCTGTCTAAAAAGGCTGAAATAAAGTAGCTGAGCAACCGCAAAGTATGCCTGAAGAATTCCAAAATATCCACATATGTCTGGCCTCTCAAATTTCTATGCAAACCTGAGTCACTTCAGGAGTACTTATCACATAAGAGCAGTGTTCTGAAGTGCTGTTTACAGACCCAGCCTGTACTATTTATGCTCAGAAGCTTAGCTGAGCGAAAGTCATAGCTGCTAATGTGCTGTGTGGTCCAGTCAGTGAGTACAGGCTTTTTAGGCAACAACTTTCATTTATGGGATTTGCAGGCTTTTAATGGGTAAAGCAGAATTTAGAGACCCAGAGTAAAGTCCTGTTGGCTGCAAGACAGGACTGGCTATAGGTGATACACATGCCTTCCTCACTCATTTGCTACACTTATTCCATGCACTCTGTATGCATGTTGTATCTAGAGTGCAAGGCCCGAGTAAACGACACAGTCCACGTTTGATTGTAGGGGTAGTTGGTTTCTAAGAGCATGGGGGTGTCTTAGTTCGGTCTTGGAGTACCTTAAAATATTTGTGCCTTAGATACGTTTTGATGATTTGTCAGTGGGAGTGATGGAGCTCAAGCAAAAGTGAACTCTAGAATCAGGGACCTTGAGTAGAAAAAGATCAGCCACCCCCCAGTGCACAGCTTGTACAGAGGGGCCACCTGTAACTCATAATCTAAGTTAAAAAGGTTCAAGGGAGGGGTGCAGCCTTCAAGTCCTTTTGCCAGGAAACCAGGTGCAAGATTACAGAGACCTTTAAATACCACACAGCCCATTCCAAAGCTCATACTGGGAGTAAGTGCAGACATTTTCTGGCTGCACAAATGTGATCTTTTTAACGTAAGTCCACAATGAGGTGAATCTGTCACCTACACATTTATATGCTTGAAACTCAGTAAACAGAAGAAGAGTGAGATACCTCACTTTGAGTCAGTGAAAGCACTGCTTTGGTCCAACCTGGGCATTGAGCGAAAGATTTTCATCCGAGGACTACTAGATTTTTTTACAGTAGTTGATAACATGAAGCTGTTCTTCAAAGAGCCTCCAGAGTGGAATTAGATATAGTCCTTATCTTCCTCTCCTGCCAAATAGGAGCTTGGCATTAAAACTATTTAGATGCAGGCTTTTTACCGGACTTCTCCTTTCAATTTTATGGAGCTCACTCTGCAAGGCTACTTTTATGGACAGGCCTTTGGTGAGTTTCATATGCAGGTGTGCATCATTTGCATAACATCTCTAAAAGATTGGTCCTCTATTTTTTTGTTGTTGTGGTAAACCTGTATTTTAAAATGCAAATGGATAGATACAGCCGGTCCGGATATACAAGTGAACATTATTCACATATGAAATACAAGACAGCCTCCAGTTTAAACTGTGGCTCCATTCCTATATAAACTGTATGAATCTATACCTATGAGACAGAACCTTGCAAGACATGTAGCAAATTGACCATACAGGGAAAAAAGAGACACTGAAATAGGTAATAACACAAACGTAACAACAAAATACTAAAATAACATCAACCATGGTCAGTTCACAACAGTTACATTCACATTTCACAGTGATTGAGCAAGGATACTGGTTACATTATAAGAAACATACCGATACCCACCAAGAGGATCAATGCTGTGGATGTGCTAGAAATTTCAGACATGAGCATTCTGCCAGCATGAACATAAACTGCAGGAGAACCGCAGGTTATTAATTGGGAATGCCTGACTAAGACACTTCCAGTCAAGGGGGTTCTCCCTACAAATGATTCCTCTATGTACAATTTTAGTCGATACCTACTGCGTGCCTGCATTACTGAGGGCATCTAGGGTGGTCTAGTGTCATCTTTAGCTTAGTTATCATGGCATCCTACTGTGTAATTCCCGAGTGCCTCCCACCAGCCCTCTTCACATTGTGCAAAACATCAGCCCCCGCCTCAGCTTATTTCAATAACTCGCGGGACCATACATTCAGGTAAGGACCCTGCGCCGACTTCCATGTCGGCACAATCAGCTGCTTGGCTAACAGCCATGCCAAATCAGCAAATCTGTCCTCAAACTTAGAAGTTTTGGTTCTCTAGTGTAGCCCCAAAACGTTTGCCTCCAGTGAATGAGGGTAGTCTCCCTCCTACCTCCTTGACCCATGCACGTACATGATTGTTCGTCTTGTTCATAAAAGATGACAAATAAAGGTGCTAGATAATAGAGTGGGTTACAGTGGAGCCCCTGGCAGCAATCCCCCTGTGGAGGTCATCTCATCCAACATGAAGCAAGCAAGACCTGCTATGAGTGCAGGGACAAAAAGGATATGAACAGAGTGTGATATGACACTTCGCATCAGCCACTGCGGACAATGGCTCCTGAGGGGTGTCAATATTCCACCATGTCAAATGCTGTAGATGGCTCTGACATTACAGTCCGGCAGCCTGCTCCTTATTCAAACATATTCCTTGTATTCTTGCTGTCTTGGCAGTATTGCTGCGTCTAAGAAATTAGCGATGGAACTAAAATAAGAACGATGGAAGAAGTTTAACAAACTTTATCTGAGTTCCAACAACATACAAATCCAGAGGCTTACATAGAGCTGCAAGAGAGAAAGCTTTCTTGAAGTACCACAACAGCTAATCTAAGGTAACTCGAGCCGAAAAGAACAAGTAAAATCACTGCCTCCATAAAGGATAAAGTATAGTAAAGCTCAGGCTGAATGACTGTTAAGTTAGGTCTGATATTACCAGAAACGTATGATAAATTAAAATAGAGACATATATGTTATGCAGATTTGTAGAGCGCACGATCACCCGCGAGGGTGTCCTGGCGCTGAGCAGGTGTGAGTCTAAGCACACCTAGGGCCCCATGGGACTACTCGAAAAGAACAGGTCTTTAGCTTCTTGCAGAATTCTAGAGGCTATCAGCAGATTTTTCCAAGCGTTTCGAGTGATGTAGGAAAAGGCTTGACTGCCGGATCTAGTTTTCCGTTTGCATGGGATTTGTGCAAGTGGGAGTCCAGATGAGTGGGTGTGTCTGGTTGGGCCAGTGTTATGAAGTACCTTGAAAGTGTGGGTGAGTTGGTTGAATTCCCCTCGTTTGTGTATGGGGAGCCAGTGGAGCTCCTTCAGGTGTGGTGTGATTTGAATGCGTCATGTGAGGGTTACAATGACTCTGGTCTCCGAGTTCTGAGTGGTCTGCAGCCTTCTGCTGAGTTTTTTGTTGATCCCGGCACAGTGGGTGTTTCCGTAGTCCAGCTTGCTAGTGACCTGGTCGTACATGACTGTTTTCACTATTTTAAGTAAAGTCACTGTTGAAAACAGTTTAACATTAAAGTCTGAGTTGAGAGAAAGTCTATGGAGGCCTGTTTTTCCAGGTAGACCAGATAGACCGGAACCTCTAGTTTGGCTGAAACTCAAATGAACCTCAATAGGCTTCAACAGGAATTTGTACTCGGTTGCAAAAGTTACCTTTACGCTTATCAGTTTTTTAAAACTAATATTACCCGGGGCAGAGTGCCTGACATGGTCTCCACGATGTCAGTAGAGTAGGAGCATGCAGACCCCAAAAAAATCCAGTTCTGTGGCACAGCAGACAACCAAACTGGGGTTGCTGCATCTTCATCAGATCAATAGAATGGCTACATCTCGGTTCTTCCAACGAGTCAGAATAGTTAAAGTTATTGATTTAAAAATGTTCGTTTTAGAGGTGGCCAGATGCAAACTTATAAACCTACATTTATGGACTTGCAAACATTCTCAGTTCTGGTTCCCAAATTATGAAAGCCCTTGCATCATACTGTGCTGCACCAAGCAGTGTGGATGCACTCAACTGGTATTATATCTTTTTGACACAATGCTACAGAATTTGCTTCTTGCACCGAGAAGGCCCTGTACTGGGCTCTCCTTTCAAGATTCAACTTCTAAGGCCAAGGTGTTCATTCATTAGAGGCACAGGGCACACTGCAGACAGTGCATGGCTTAATTCTTATACAGTCTTCTGTACCATTTCACTGTGTAAGCAAGGCCTCTCCAAAATAGTGCAGTGTCGTTTCGACACTGTACAGTCAATGATGCCCTCCTTCTTGTTCTCGAAATTAAATCCTTGAAGGGACCAATGTTGTTTGTGTGTTAATGCTGACGTCAGCTAAACTGGATATGTCACTGAATTGTAACCCTAAGACTTTCCCTAATCGTTACTCCTAACCTAGCTATAGGTCTGACTCTGTTCCTTTCCCTCGCCTCTAGCTTATCCCTGTTATCCTGACCCTGATCATAACCATAGCCCTTAGCTTAATTTATACCCCACTCTAACCTTTTACCTCATGTCACACTGAGGCTTTCATTAATGCTTACCTCTACTCCTCCCTAAGGTTTTCAAGTTACTGCTATAGGAGTCCTATATTTTTCTTTTTTTGCTTTGCAAGATTTTGTCCCAAGAATGGCATGTCAACCTTCTCTCAAGGCTTGCAACAGAAGAATCCTGACTGCTTTGGCTCTTTTGTTAGTCTTCCTCTCTGATGTTGAGTCTTGTATACCCAACAGGGTATGATGACAGAAGCAGTTTCCTTAATCTACTCCTTAGGGCCTGGTGATTGTACATTCACTGGAAATCGGGTGGGTGGAGAGATCAGCGCCATTCTATTTTAGTCACTTCTTAGATCATCTGTAACTATCACACCCATGTGCTGAATGTTTCTAAGCTGTGGAGACTCAACACACCTTTAACAAATGAGATAAAGCTCACACAGTGGGTGCAGCCACTGCAGAGGTGATGGGTACCTTTTCCACTAATAAACTGCCAAGTTCAGTGTTTGTTTTTAATCTGCTGCTCCTCCATTCCTTTCAGTATCCAGCCAGTATCTCACTTCCCCTGCGTTCCCAAACACAGAATGATGCTGTGTCCAGCCAGGTAGGGGTTGCCATGGTGGCATGATGTGATTTCAGTGACTGGCTGTGGAAGTGTCGACTTGTTTATTATGTGTTCCTGCTTGGTTTCTGCCTTTCCCTATTCGCCCCAAGTCAATCTCTTCTATGATGTAACTGCTAAGGGATCCTGTCCCAGCAGCCATCAAGCCGTTGTGACATTTTAATCACCTACGTTATGCTATGAAACTGGTAGTTTTGCTTTTGACAGTCTGCGTGGACTCCATGATCCCCGTATGCAAGTGTTGCTGGCCAGAAAATCAGGCTTAAGATGTTGGTCATGACATGGGGTCGTTGGCAGTTATGCTGTGGCAATTTAACAGCGGTGCATATAGTGATGGACTTCAAGAGAATTAATGTCCCCATCCGTGAGCATTGCTGGTCTGACTCCAAATTACTGACCATGGATTCCTGATTTTCCAGCCAGTCAACAGACTACAATCCAGATACATGCTGGTTCTGAAATCTTATTTGACTGGTGGGTGGGGTCAAGCCTGCAGTGGGCCTTTTATTCAAGTCTCTTAGTCTCCACATTTCTACTATGGAAATGCTGATTCAATACAGCCCTTCGACGCGCATGAGGACTTGTCCACACTACAGAAATCCATATAATTAAACAATGTCTCCAGTAGTAGTTAGCTAAGATGTGGTACGCCATGCTCAGTTTCTCCCACTAACCTCTCTCCCACCCCATTAGTTAATGAAAAAGAAAAAAGAAAAAGAAAAAGCTTGTTTAGGCTCCCATTGTCTGTCAAAAGATGCTGAAACTTTCTGTGCAGATGGGATGGGTGCTTGCAATGGAGACAACATTCATGGAATGTATATGTTGATGCTGTAGTGTTTTCATGTCATTCCCATCCATTCAATTGCTCCAAAGTTAAGAAGCAGAAAAAAAAATTGCATTTTTTTTGTCTTATTCTTTACTTTTGAAGCAACCGCGGCACCCGCACTTTAGCTTAAGATGTTTAAAGCTAAAGCGCGAGTGCCGCAATGGCTTTTTGTGTAAGTGCTCTGGAGATGGGCCCTCAGGACCACATGGGCTAAACTATTTTGACTACTTTAACATGCTCTGCTTTAGACACTTTCAGTTATATCACGGCCAGTGCCATCTTCGTCCTGCTTATTTTGATGCCCAGGTTTCCTTTTTCATCAAGCACCGCATGCGCAATGAACCGCTGCCATCTTGTAGCGGGAGGGTGGACGGCTGTTGAAAGCTCAAGGCAAAAAAAACAAGCCTTACAAAAGCAATAGGTCTCGTATTTGTTGGAGTTGGAGTTACAACAAATGTGAGACCTGTTGCATTTGTAATGCTTGTTAACTTATGTCCCCTTTCCCTTCCAGCAGGTCCAGTAGTGTGGGGGGGGGGGGGGGGAGGGGGATATTGCCTTTGTGTGGATTCTGTGTTTCTGACAGAAAAAGATAGGCAGGTTGAGGGATGTGTGCGGGGCCTTGGCATGAGCTTCAAGCATGGATGCGCTCTAGGAATGACAGACCTTTTGAGGGAAGCAGCCCGTGCATGGATCCTGCGTGTGTGTTCACAGCTAACACTTTCCCTGATTGATCGCTTGCGAACTTGAGTTTACAATGCTCTTATCTCTCTCTCTCCCTACCTACCCTCTCTTTCTTCCTTGTTCTCTCTTTCTCCTCAGGGAACCTACCACTCGGACTTGGGCCTTCCGGGCTGCCCTTCCAACTCCAAATCCCAGCCACCAGCTCAGAACGGGAGTCGGGTCTGTGTCTCTTCTTTTGTTGTCTGTATGTCATCCTGTCTGGCCCTTTGTTAGCGCTCCATAAAATATAGCCTGGCTTTGTCACCCACCCTCAAGAGAATTCCGCCTGACTACAAGCATTGGCGGCCTAAGGTAGCGCACAGACAAGGAAACGCCTTCACCATAGCAATGCAGCAGAATTGGACATAACACAAATAGTAAAGTAGTGTAAGTCAGAGGCTAGTGGGCTGCGCACCTCGCCAAAGCTTTTTTAATATTGTATTCATCTTCAGGTCCATCTGTCTTCTGACAGCTCCTCACAGCTTCAAGGGTGACTCTGCCTGTTCTACTGGCGCAGGATTGTGCGTCTAGGAAACCAGAGAATCGACATGACTGCAAAGTTCCCTTGCCTTTACAGTTGTAACAGTGGTTGAGCTGTCTCATCCGAACTCCAGGGGAGGTAGTGAGAAGTCTGGCACGTTTTTAGCAGTTGAACTTGTGCCACTGTAAAGCCAGGGTGGGGGGCATTTTTCACCATCTGCATGGTCCCCACACTGTGTTGGCCCGCAACAGACCACTGACGTCGTTGCTTCTGCTTGGTCCAGTAAGATCCCGATATGATTAGTCGTTGATTACTACACAGCGAGGGTTAAGTAGTCCCTCAAGGAGTTCAGTGCAAGCACTCTAATAGGGGCGGGAGGATACACCCAGACAGTCAGTAGCATTAGGTAAGAGAGTGTTACAAGTTCAACACTGGGCTGAAACCCCGACGTGCTTTTTCAAGCCAGTGGCTGACAGACTGGTCGAAGAAATTAAAGGGACAGACCCAAAGCCCACTGTTTGTATATTGTTAGCTGCACTAGCAAAACCAAGACCTAAAAATGTCTTTGTGTTCCTATTTGTGTGGTATTGCAAAGATTACAATGTATGTGTTCATTTCTCAGCTTTAAAGATGAAAGCCAAGAACTGGAGACACTTGTGCCACCAAGCATCTTTTGCTTTTCCCAAGAAGACCCCTCTTCCAGCTTTTGCCTTTCTGGT
This sequence comes from Calotriton arnoldi, assembly GCA_963921515.1. Lineage (NCBI taxonomy): Eukaryota > Metazoa > Chordata > Amphibia > Caudata > Salamandridae > Calotriton > Calotriton arnoldi. The sequence continues at coordinate 2,537,050 of CAWUFW010000181.1, forward strand.
GTTCCTCTGGGGAAACGGCTCTTGGGGCACACTATCAGAACCCTACGCTGTTGCTGTCCAAAGGGGACAAAAAAGTGCTCTAGAATTCTGTCTATGGGGAGGCAATCTCCCTCACTGGCTTATGTAGGAAACCCCTAGGTTGGTGGCAGTTATTAAGTAATGGGAATTGCTATAGGTACCTCACCGAATCACATTTAATCTTATTGTTTGAAATGTGAATCCATATCTTGTACAGCACAAGCCACGGAAAACACTCACAACCAGCCTTACCGCCCTCCCCACACCCACATACTGGGGACAAAACACAACACATATTTTTATTGTCCTGTTGTGAAAGGAGCGTTGATCAGATCGGTTCGGGGATCCCAGTTATAAGCTACAATGTACCAGAAACATTAACTGCTTTCTTTAGTGTGAAGTTTGTCCAATCGATGCACTGTACACAAACTACCAGAGAGGACCAATCATAGACAAATCACTCTGGCGCTCTCTAGAAGGAGCAGTTTTACTGGACTGTTGGCCCGGTCCTCTGAGTGGCACATGCATTCCCTGCTGTGTCCCTGCCCTTAGTCAGTGAGATCTAGCCTCCTCCTTGACCCACTCGGTCAGGGAATACATCAACCATACATGGAATGCTAATGTGTTAAAGAGCTGCACCAACAATCGTTTGGAAATATTTGTCCCAGTCTATGGGCGCTTGGATAGCAATTGCTTTGTGGTTTTCATAGTTCTGGCATGTGGTATAAATCTATTCCCCTACGAATAAATGAGTGGTGCATTGGAGTGTATGTTCTGCCTGTCCTAAGCAGCCGCTTGCAGGTAGCTGTTCATCTCCTCAGGAAACCTACTCAGTAGGTGTTTGCATTTCAGCGCCTCACTTTGAGCATGTTTGAATTGTGTGGAGGAGCTGTGCTTTTACTGCGTTTGACTAGAGTTGCTCCACTCCTGGGTGCATTTGAGGCTCTTACTCTTGCATGTGTCCCTAGAGTCCCTCCTCCATGTTTCTTTGTAGCCAACTCAGAAACAAGAAGCACGGATGTCCCTGGTGCAGGACCCCTAGTGCAAGGGCTTGCCTAGCTGTAACATTTTCCCTGCCCACATGGTTTAGGGCTGACCTTAGTTGCTAGGTTGACCAAATATGTGCACTGCCACTAGATCAGTAGTTGGCTTGTCTTTCTGTTCCCAGATGGCGACTTTTACCTGTTTTAACTAACTTGCATGGAACCTTGTGTCACAGCCAGCTTTGGCTCATACTCTGATACCTTGACTAGCTGAGGCCTCAACTCATCCACATCAAGCACTTGCTTAGGCTGTCTCCACCGTTGGCCCTGGCCCGAATCTGGTGCCATACTCATCTCTGGCTTGGACTCAAGTGCCAGGCTAGCAGCAGGTCAGAACTGTGACTAGGCCTAGCTGTATGCCAGACTTCATTTCTAGACTGGTTGCTGAGGCACAGACTTTGTGCCAGGGCTACATGTCGCTCTAGACCCTGATTCATAGTTTGCTGCTAGTCATAGCCAGAGACTCCAAGCCCCTGCTAGTCAGCAGCTGGCGTCCAAGCCAGAAGTATATGTGGCACTACATTCTGGTGCGGATGCTGATTCTGGCAGAGACTTTGACACCTTTACCAGCTCTTGGACACTAGAGCATCGTTTACTCTGACTAGCCCTGACTTTGGTTCAAGTGCCACAGCAAGCTCTTGGTCAGTCTGTGGTGCCAAATCTGCTCAGAGTATAGTGCCGTTTCTGGCTCTCTGTTGGGCTCTAATACAACAGCTGGCGTTGCCCTGGACTCCAGTGTTTTGGCTCGCACAGAGTCTGGTGCGATGGCCACCTTCTTGTTGGCGCTAGTGTCAGAACAGGCACTCGATCAGACTATGTACGGTGAGACAACTGGCTCCGCCTCAGAGTCTGTTACCATTCATAGCTATGTCTCTGTGTCGCACAGACGCAGTTAGCTCAGATCGTGACTATTGTTCATCGACTACCGAGTATGGGGATCCGTGGATGGGATTCTGGGCTTTGGCTAGTTGCTGGCCAGACTCACAACGTAGCTAGCTCTAGATTACAGGGGCCACAGCTTTCTCTGGCTCCCTGGGGCCACGGTTACCTCAGGCCCAGACACTGATGCCCACGGCTAGCTCGGTCTGAATAAAGTCAGAATAGACGCTACTCCCGAGCCCTGGTACCTGTCCAGTGCTCAGCAGCAAACACCGTGGGCTATTCTTAGCTTTCTTCTGTCAGCACATTCACTCCTTCGAAGTCGTTAGCCGAGTGATATTCCCAGGTCGGCTCCGTGCTACGTGTTGTACACTATTCTGTGGTGTTCTGTTGGCTGCTTTTGATTGAAGTCAACCGACTCTCCTTTCTGCAAGGCTGGTTCCGATCCCAGCAACAGGGAGTAAGTAACTCGGGTGACGGTGATATGGGGAAAGCAATGTCACTGATGCACCGTTAATGCACTTCTCCCATCCAAATTAAACCGCTAGTGACAGGCTGATTTATACACGGTGTAGTAGCGACACCCAATGGTCAGACAAAGAATGGCATCGGCTAAAGTCCTGCAGGTGCACGTCAGGGCTGCAGTGACATCCTGTTTTCCCACCACCGCTAAATCCGAGATTCTAGGGGTGACTGCCCATCTCTGGAAAGAGTCGCAAAGTTAAGATTGCTGCTCTGGTCGTGTTCTCTCCTCAGAGCAGGTTTGGTCCCCGGTATTGATGCGAATAATGTGCAGCTAAGTTAAGTGAATCGCAGTTGTTCTTCCTTTTAACTAACCATTGACTTCCCTTTTCTCCCACATGACTCTAAACACATGAAGGTGTCTCTTTAATTCTTGCAGCCTTCCTTGTTGTCCTACGATGCGGTGTCGTCCAGAAGTTACAGGGTTTGTGCCTGTCTTAGAAACCACTTGAAGTCACTGTGTCACCTTCCTATCACAGTCACTCTTCCCCAATTTGCACGTGGATCCTCATCGCACGTACAATTTTCACTATTTATCTGATCATATTTAATTTATTAGTTTTTTGCCACTGGGGACTTGAGGTGGGGTTGAGGGAGGGATTTGCTTATATAATAATGGGAAAAAGTTCACCGTGAACAATCGAGTACATGCATCTATTTCATCTCATCAGCTGGACGAAGGTGATGGGGTTGCGCTGAGCTCCTATGAAAACAGTGATTTTCAGCCACTTTAAGACCATTCTTCCGGAGTCCCAGCTCAATTGTGAAGGCGCGCAGAGTAGTGTTTCCCTCTTGCTTACATGCTTCAGCCTCTACAGTTTCTTAACTTGAGCAGGGCCACGCCTTCTGCATCTGATCTCCTCCTCATAGGATGGGATGGATTTTCAAATGTTATACTACATGTTCTTGGTGGTGGTCAAGGTTTACAGGCAGTTACACTAGACTTTAGTTCCCATAACTCTGTATGGAGCAGTGTAGTTCGGTGTATGATACATTATAGCAGGTGTGATCACAACAAAAAGTCAGTGTCCCGTCCATAGGTTTTACTATCAATAATGTGTGTCTTATTTACAAAGAGAAACAGGACAGTTAAAATGTTAAATCTCGATGAAAGCTATCTAACTCTTGTGGTTCCTACGTTACAGCAGCACACGGTTTTAATACAGTAAACTCTTATAAAAAGTAGCAGGACGCGGTTCTTCTTTTCAAAGGTTTATTCTCATAGGGCCTCTGTAGTGTTCCTAGAGGGCAGCTCAGCAAAAACTTCCTTCCAAAGGGACCATATATCGGGACAGAATACAAATATTCTACTGCAGCAAATTTCTATTAATTCTTAAAGTTAGAAGAACATAATACAAACAGCGCTACCACTTATCAGTTGACTGAGGATAGGTTAATCTATGTGCCGGGCTGCACACAGCCTCAAAATTACTCAAATACCATATTTCCAGTTGAAGTCTTTGGTTAATCCCTTCTGCAGTTCATTACTGTTTCGCACAATGTGGTGGTGTTACTAAGGGGCGACACAAAGTAGGAAGAGGGGACAAGCAGTCTTGCAGAATGTAACACTAGCCGCTCAAGGTCCTTGGGCGCTTGTAGGGACTTCTTACCAGTGAGGAGTTCTGCAGTGGGAAACCTATATCAAAGTTCCTCCAATAAAGAGTCTTCTTCATGTTGCGTTGGTTTAGGTCTTTGCTATATTTTTTCCTTACTCATTGGCGCCCTTAAATCTCCTTTGACTAGTGGCTCTGGTTGGATCCAAAAGCCGTACGAAATGAACTGGAATCTCTGCAACTACTGGTCACAGTTGCGGTTTTGTGATGTACGGGGGTGTCATGGGACCCTGGAACTTTGCAGTCCACATTTGGTGTTGCTGCACTAGCTACAGCAGCTGTATGTCAACCAGTCTGTATGGAATATCCTGGTGCAGAGAAGGTGCCTTGAGTCCCTAAGAAATACCAGGTAGGTCCTGGGGAACTTACTAGGAGGATATCTCAGTATGAATCCGTTCAGGGGCTTCAGGGAAAACTAAGGGCTTTGGACTTTGATAAAAGCTACTGGTTACTGGACTGCAATGCCGTGCCGGGTGGATGCCATCCCTAAGGGTCTCTGGAAGCTCTTGAAGTTCAGGTAGGGGATCATAGGGCACAACTAAATGCCATACTCGGATTGCATAAATATCAGACCTCATTGATAAAGAATGAGTTTGCTTGCCAAGACGGGGGTCACTGCTCTGGCCCGCTCATATGCACCAGTCACCCCCTGGCCCTCCTGGTCAGTTGTCCAATGTGGCAAAGCTGGTCTTGGAGTCATGGATCAGTTTAGCAGCAGGCTGGCCTCCCGAATGATGCTGATGTCACCCAGGTGCCGAGGGGCGCATCCGGCCATTGCATAAGAAGTTGTGCCGAGGGGCGCATCCGGCCATTGCATAAGAAGTTCCAGGAACACAAGAGGTATTTGAGGTTATGGTCCAGCAGGAAGTACTTAGTGTGGTTTCACCTAGAGGGAGCACTGGAAATAGACAACATTGTGTTACAGTAGCCATAACATACTCTTCAAAATCACACGTCTTCAAGGTGTAGCTCTTTGGACTACTGGTTGTAGAAGCCATGTATATATTCTACTAAAAGAACTAAAAGAATTGCCATCCAGCTGTCAATCAGCAGCAAGTGTTATTTCAATGATTGGGGCTTTTTCTCAAGCTCCCTGCTTTAGAGCACCTTGCTGTGATCTAGTTGGCTGTGTGTTCCAACCCCAGGACAGGGAGCTCCCTATATGGTCACATAGGATGCTTGTAGTTGCCCACTGCTAACTAGAGCCTAGAGCCAGGGTGACGAGCATATATGGCTGACACTGGGGTGGTGTTTCTGGTCCGAATCAACCAGATGAACATGGACCCAGAAATCTTTTCAAGGAAAATTGAAAAGAGCAGGGATACACAGTTTCAGACTTTCATCCTTGCATCATCTAGTCACTAGATATGATTTATACCCCGTGTACTTTTGCTCTATTTCTAATACACTATATTGGCAAAATAGATATTTTAAACACTTTGTTTGATGATTGGTCAATGAAGTCCTTTCAGACCTGGTTTGGCCTGGCAGGCATTTTTTCCAACCCTAAATTAAGTTGTCTGGGTGGTTCTGGACGGGCTGCAGTTTTTTGGGTGAGTTATAAGGCATAGATATCCTTACAGCTTGTGCAGTGCTACTTTGACCACTCTTTCCATTTTGGTGACCAGGGTAATAGGAACATTCATGGATGTTTACTACTGTTAGTGCCGTTCAGATATTCCAAAATTACAGGGTTTATTATCATTTATTGGCCTAAACAAAAATATATGCTTGAGAACTCCAGTACACAAGATGTCAAAGGACTGTACCTTTCCAAAAAATTGTATAGATGCACATATCAATGAGTTTTAGTCACCAACTTTGACATTGGTGTTTTTTTTACATAACAATAATTCTGCCTTTAGCCCAACAGAAAAAAACACAAGAAAACATAGCTGGAGCTGTTCCCGAGAGGCAAATTTATATGAGCGCCCAAATGCCCATAGCTGTCAAGGCGCTAATTCAAGGCACCGTCTCAGATTTTAACCCAGAAATCATGTGATGTGAGTGAATTCGTTTTTAAGAAAAATAACATTAAACGCTCTGGGGAAATAAAAGTTTAGTTAAAGTAAACTTCATTAAACGTCTTTAACAGCGAATTAATACCATGTGGTTGAGAATTCCGTGGGACTTTGAAAGTTTTGCAATTTGCCACCCTAACACACAGTGAGTAGTTGGTTAATCTGGAAGAAGAGTCACAGATTGTCGTTTCTGGATCCTCTGCAGTCTTGACTGAGTAAGGTTCAGTACCCAGTCTGCAGTTGCAACCTGCTTATTCGATTTTTTTTGCTCTTGATGTATGCTGAGCAGTTCAAATCTGGCTGAGGCTCTTGTAGAATGAATCTTGAGACCTCTTTGCCGAATCTGAAGAACATCTGTGTTGCCCTCGCACATTTTGGAACTGTAGGCCATGACTCATGATAAAGTTGGCCAGAGGCTTAGAATAGGGACTAAAGATTGGGGGCCAGTGAAGAACCCAGACACACCCCACACGAAAGCCTTGATTTCTCAAAGTGGCGCACTCTATAGATTTATTTGCTGAATTTGCTTTGGCTCGGAATTGCACACTACTCTCCGAGTCAGTTCAAAACAATCCTATGCCTTCAAATTCCCATTTATATATTCACATCTATAGAGGAAACCTTTCATGTCTAGTTTCAGCATTGCCACTTGGAATGCAGAGCCCGTGCCTCATCCTTGCCTGGATATGTGAAACTGGGTAAAGTAGGAAAGGAGATTATGGGCGGGTGGGATATCTAGATGTGGAGGCCCTTGCTCCAATACTTTCCTTTCAGTATCTTAGTGAATTCAGTGGTAGCTGTGTGATTCCAGGGTGTGGTGTCAATTGATAGTTTCAATGCCACATCAGAAATGTGGAGTGATCTAAAATCCCCGTTAAAAAAAACCCCACTACTGATCTCTTCTGATTTCAGCTTGTTATCCCCCAGTGCGTAGTGTTTGGTCTAAGTTCGGCATGCTCATGCTGCCCATCCTTTACTTGATCAGTTTCTATTCCCACGCAATTTTGTTCTTCCTGTTTCATGTCCGGGATGACTAAGATAGTTCATCTCGACTAAGTCGTATGCCTGAAGTCAATGTCCAGCCATCTTGTGTGTACACTGCATCAGCAGAACTTGAATCAAAATGTGTTTCACACAGGTGTCTGCGTATGTGGCACCCAAGAGTCCGTCTGAGGGTCACCCTGAATTCCTGTAGTGTGCTACTGGGGTGTCTGCATGTGTGGCACTAGTATTTCCATGTTTGTAGCAGTACATGGGTCTGCATGCATTGCACCATAAGGGTCAACATGCTTGGCACCATCTTCTGTCTGCATGGCTGACACTTTCGTGTGTCTGTCGATACACCTCCCCTTCCCGAGCTCCTTGCATGTGTCACATCCCGCAAGTATTTGAATGCATGGTGTTCCTAGTGTCTGCTATTCATATGCACACTGAATGTTAACAAATACAGTACTGGAAGAATTTGCTGTAATGCCACTTTGATGTTTGAGTGGCAGATTGTGTGGCATCCCAAGTTTTTTTCTTATGATGCATCGTGGTATTACCTTGCGAGGCAGTCTGTTTGCATGCCAGCTCATCCTTGTCTGCAGGTCAGCCAAGGTGTGTTGCATATTGTCTTTGCACTCCTACCACTGATCATATTTTTCCACCCCACCTTCCAGCTTCCTTAAATTATTCACAGAACTGCAACATCTTACTGTGGCTGTGTCTTTTGCTCACAGGCACCTTTATATGATGATAGCTTTTACAGCGGGAGCCGTCGGTACAGTGCCTCCAGCTCTCGTGGCGTAAGATGTTTTATGCATTATTCATGCTAGTTCTGTTCTTTGTGTCCAGAGTCCTGTGACCACCTCAGTCCCACTCGTGCCATGTCTCGTCTGCACTTTGTATCCCAAGTTTTGCAGGAGTGACTGTCTGTCTTCTCCAGTTTTACCAATGATGGTGTTACTTTTCTGGATTCAATGTAACTAGTCATGCTTCTTCAGGCATGCCCTCGCCCATATGTATCACAGATGCACCAGTGCATCTATATGCCAAAGCCATCCAATAGTTGCTCTGCTAAGCAGACCTCTGTAAGCAGGAGCCGCTGATGGTCTTCTAAGAGCACCCCACTCTTAAAATCCAACCAAATACTCCACCCTCACTCACATGCTTATTGCACAAATCACAAGGTTCAAAGGGGTTTCAGTAGGACGAATGTCATCCAGTAAAACCAGGAGTAACAAGTTGACCTGTTGAAGAAAGTGTTTACAAAGTTCTTAGTTTGAATTACAGGAAAAAAATCTACAGATGATAAAACCTATAAATTATTATTATGGTACGTCTGTGTGCCAGCTTTAGTTTGACATGGGGAAATCACTAATCACTCCAGTAAGAAAACTTTCTGGACTTGGACAGTTGTATCTGTGATCCGCAGACTCTGTGAAGGAGTGGCAGGTTAGACTAGTATCAAAACAAACTGGTAATTGAACACATAGGTTAAACAAATTACTTAATAAGGCATGCTAACACACTAGTTTCGGAAGTTGGTGTTGCACATTCTGGTATCCCAGTGGTTTTGACGTTGGCATCTGTACACCTACTACTGTTAGTGGGAATATCGGTCTTGTGGGTCAGGCCTGATGATAGTGGTAGTCTTCCATTTATGTACCACACCACAGCCCTCACCACAGAGACTGTGAGGTAGGAAAGGGCTAATTTTCTATGGGACATTAAGAAGTTCTGTGGAGCAGGACCTTACTTTTTCAGAAGTCTCTCTGATCCTTCAAGAGGAGGCATGTAGAAACTGAAATTACCTTCACAACGACAAATGAAACTCTATACTGTTCCTCTGTTGTCTGAAATGGTCGTGTTTGATTGAAGCTCTGTTTTGCTTGGTGGTGGCTTATTTCCTCCCACCCCCACCTCTTTGTGCATGCCTCTCTGCAGTGCAGCCCAAATTTTCTGTTCTTTCCATGCAGCTATACTTTCTTTGGTGTTGTCTTTGTGCTGTTTTCTTTTTCTGCCATGCTAATGCTTCTCTTTGTTTCTTCTTTCTGCTGCATTCTGGTTGTGGCGGGTGGTCCGGGGTTGTGGTTGGGAACTGTCTGAGCAGCCTTCAGAGTACAGCTGTTACCTTGGATCCGGATCCCGTGCTTCATCCAGAACCAGCTCAGCCCGTGCAAGTCCAGTGGTGAGGATATCTTTGCTCCCTTCCTTCTTTCTCTGTGCACAGCCCCTTCAAAGTCCAGGTTTACATAACTTGCTATGGGGTGTAGTCTGTTCTCCAGTATGAGATCTTCCCCATTTCTACTTGTGTGTTTGTCACAGGCATCACAATGGTAGATCTCGGAACCATTTCAAAGATTCTGTTTCACTTTTTCAGCCCTTCAGCAAGAGGAAAAGTAAAAAAAAAAAAAAAGCCAAATTACATTGTGACCATTTTATGAAATCCAGTTAGTAATCTCGTAACAGCTGGCAGATAATGGTGGAAATGTCAACCCCTTTTCCATGTTGGGTTGAATGGGTGTGTTGGATCTGAAGATGTTCTTGCCAGAGAGTTAATTTTCCACGTGAGTAACTTTTACTAGATGGGGCAATGGTCTACGGTGTAAAATACCGACAAGTCGCCAGTGTAAAGATAGCATTTATCTAAAAATAAAACAATAAAACAGCTAGTATCAATAAATATTGGGAATTAATAAAAACACACAAAATGATGAGGTATGCTGTGATTTTTGCAACCATACATTTACATGATATAGACAATTAAAGGAAAACACAATACTAGCCACAACATAAACATGACATCCTTTTAGTGGATATCTGTGACCAACACAGCGTCTATCAAGCTCTCAACCAGCACATGCCCAATGAGTAAACCGCTAGCAGATCCTCAGACCAACCTCCACTCACAGCCATAGGCAAAACCACAGTTTTGGCAATGCAAGGACTAGGCACACAGTTCATCACACGGCAAACTACTTTGATGGGTCAAAGATTCACCCTGATGAGGGGTTTAGTTGATGAGGGCTTATGTATCCCTAGTGTCTTCCACCACCCTAGGTGGAGGACACAATTGAGCTCTTTCCTACTCCTCCCAAGAAGGATGGCTACTCAGAAGGGCGTGTAGCTTGGTTGGGGGCGATTGTGAAGGCAATAATTAAGCTCCATACAATCACAACAGGAGATCAGGAGGTAGAAATGGACACTGTACACCCTCCAAAGGACAACACATCTGAACCCCTTTAAGACATGGGGCACAAAAATGTACAGCACACAAGTATATTCTGTATACTATAACCCTAAGCAATAAATCCAGGATCCAGATATTCTGGGTGAGGAAGGCTCCCCTTTGTAATGTGGAATGCCCATAGGCTTCCTCATCCCACACTGGTATGATGGTACTACCAGGGCGCACTGAACCTCTAAGATTTGAGGGAGTTTCAGGTAAAGTATAGTTGCTGGACTCCTTAATTGGGAAAACCCTTGGGGCAGATATGCCACTGGAGAGAATATCAATATCTGGCATCTTTGCTGCTGTCCGCCATGACAACCAGAGCTACCCTGGCTAGACCAAGAAAACCCCAATTATAGCCGACATATGGCGAGCAAACTCCCAGTGCATCATGGACATTGGTTTCTGTCTATGAAAAAATGTGCCAACAGACCTGTAATGTCGCCACTAGCCAATTGTGAACTTTTTCACAAGCTTTGCAAGCCTCTCTTACAAAACTTCTACAGATCAGCCTGTAGATGTGCAAACATTCATCAAATGAAAGAAGTGCAGCCAAAGGCAGCAGCAATGTTGTCTCGCCTACATAATATGTACAGAATAGGAAGCAGCTGTGTAAGTCTCACTCACTAAATAGGTAAAACTGCAACTGTGCTTTTCCTTCAGACGTTATAGCTCAACAAGCAATGCACAACTGTTGTAGCCATTGACAAACGAAGACTAGTGTTGTATTACCCCATGCTCACCATAAGCACTTTCTTGCACCATGTCCAGTCTCTTCTCTCCTCTCCATCACCACCCAATAAATGTCCAACTGTTCTCTTTTGCTGTTCCAACACTGTCATATTCTAGGTGATTTGTTTGCTTCCAGAAAGTATTATTTCTGGTCCTGTAGGCAGGTATGAGCACACTCTCTCCCCTGCCCCCTCCATCAATGACCTGATCAGTTCTGCACTCCTACCACTTTCTGATAACCAGTTCCATATAATTGCAGCATGCTCTTTAAGGATTAATCTCTCTGGGATGGTCTACATACTAATACTCTGTGACCAAAAAATAGAATGTTTCAGGATTCAAAATTACTAATAAGCATAATAAAACACTGGAAATCACATCATATGACATTTGCTCCTGTGTTATCAGGAATGTACATGTCTTATCTTTCAGGATGAAGCACCCACCTAAAATTCCGGCACATGCTGCTAGACGTGTAGGCTTTTAACAAATGGATTCAGAGGCACACAGGCCCTTCATCAACACACATACACTGTGCTCATTCACTTCCTCATGATCACACTCAACCTAGGGGCTCACTAGCAAATAAATAATAACCTGTGGCCCTCACAAGCAGCTAAGCCAGTGTGCCACACGCCTGACCTCTTGCCTTGGAAGCATTACCAGATGCTCCATATCAGTAGGGACAACCAATTCCAGTTGTGTACTTTTATAGATATTGTTTTCAGGTGGGTTAGTCTAGTTGAAGTGGTTCAGAGGTACAGATTCTTGAATGTATTAAATTGTTTAATAAAAAGTCAGTGATTGTAATACATGGTCCCACTTATCACCAAACCAATATTTCAACCTTCACAAGAAGCTCTACTAATAGACCTCAGTCCTGACCTGCAGCACCTCTACTCTTCCAGAATCGGGGCTATAAGCAACTCTGACAATGCTTCTCAATCCTGACCTGCTGCAGTCATCCAGCTCTGCAAAAACAAGTGCTCTTATGAGCAGGTCTGCCAGTGGACAGAACTCCTGAATTGCAGCAACACTGTCCTGCTGTCCTAGATCCAGGGGCCAGATGTATAAAGACGTTTAGCTGTTCCAAAGTCCACAGTTTGCTAAATCACAGGGTTTACCTTTTTAAATGCACTGAACCCATTTTGTGATTCATTAAGGCTTACTGAATCGTAAAATGGGCTTAGAAATGCATAACGAATTGCAATTCGGAAGGTACGCGTTTAGCGCTTCCCTTCCAAGTTGTAACTGCAACAAATGATGGACGGAATGCTGAATGATTCAAACATTCTCCCCCAGTCAAGAGATCTGGGTTAAATCCATCGTTCTTTTGCCCACTACGCCACCCCAATTTGGACCCAGCCATATGCAAATCAGTCTTGACCCTGTGCCACAAGGGAACAGTCCAGACCGAACTGCCAAGCCAGGTCCTCCCTGGACTGGAAACAAGCATCCTGGGACCGGTTTCGGGGTATGCCACCCTTCATCAACCAGGCTAGCTTGAATCCAATGGCACAGTGAGCAAGGGACCCATGTCTGGGCATACCCATCCCACTTAGGGCGAAAAGTGTAACTGCAACAAATGATGAACGGAATGCTGAATGATTCAAACATTCTCCCCCAGTCAAGAGATCTGGGTTAAATCCATCGTTCTTTTGCCCACTACGCCTCCCCAGTTTGGACCCAGCCATATGCAAATCAGTCTTGACCCTGTGCCACAAGGGAACAGTCCAGACTGAACTGCCAAGCCAGGTCCTCCTGACTGGGAGTGAATGTTATGATTTGTTCTGCATTCCGTCCATCAATTGTGCGTCTTTTGCTCTCTCGCCCTAAATGCGCCGGGTATGCCAAGACGTGGGTCCCGGGCTCACTGTGCCACTGGAATCAAGCTATCCTGGCTGATGAGGGGTGAAACCCCGAAACCGGTCCTAGGATGCTTGTTTCCGGTCCAGAGAGGACCTGGCTTGGCAGTTCGGGCTGGACTGTTCCCATGAGGCACAGGGTCAAGACTGATTTGCATATGGCCAGGTCTAAACTGGGGTGGCATGTTGAGCAAAAGAATGATGGATTTAACCTTGATCTCTTGACTGGGGGGTGAATGTTATGATTTGTTCTGCATTCTGTCCATCAATTGTGCGTCTTTTGCTCCCTTCCAAGTTGGGCATGAGAATGCTGTATGTCAACAGTTTGCAAACGCAGATCAATTGCAAAACATTGACAGGTTGCGGAGTTCTCAAAGGAGGTGGTAACCCATTCACAAAGGGGAAAGTGTCCTGTTAGGGAGTGTTCAATTAAGAAATCTGAAAAAACTTTACAATGTTAAAAACAATCCCATTTGTCGGGAATTTAAATTTAAAAAAACCTCATTCATTCAATCCACATTGCGGCGCAGTGTGAATAAACATAATCCTAAATCAAACAAATATGTAATGCTGGGAGAGACGCAACAAGACAACTCTAAATGGTCTATTTTCTATTTTTTTGGGATGCGATAGTTGTAAAAATGTAAGCTGAATGTGAGGTTATTCCTTAAGTACCATTTTAGTATGACAATAACTAGGGGGAGGGCCATTCTGGCGGTCTCATTTGTATAATTGATTGTAATATTACGCATAGGATGATAAGTCTAACGTGAGTGGCATCTCAACAGATTTTTAAGGAAACCGTTTTTGTGGGAGAACTTATTTGTTGTCTTGAAAAAATGGTTAAATCACAGAAACCCACCGAAATGTGTTGACGAGGTAAAAAAAGACTGGATCTGTAACATATCTGATACGATGATGAATGATTTTCAAGTCTAAGTATCATGCTTACTGTTAAAACGGAGTTGCGTATCAATGGGGTAACCCGAAAGACCACTGGACTCGGGTAAATAGTGGTACACAAAAGATAGTCACAGTGGAAAATATTCACAATGTATCTGCAACCAATACATGGTCTATATACAAAGAATATGACAACACCAAATGGCTCATTCAATAAATGATTATGATTTAATAAATATCACAAAAATTGTCATCATAGATCATAGGCTCAAAAATTGTGAACTGAATATCACATTTAACATTTAGTAAAAACAGGTGCATACAGCGTGAAGTGATAGGTGCGTAGTTAGGATAAGTGAAAGTGATGTGCAGGGGAAAGGTGGTGCATATATATACATCAATATACAATAATGATAACCTAACCTGCCAAATTACTGGCAAAACATACAAATGCAAAATCATAAACAAAAGATGCAGATATAGATCCTCTGTCATCCAGGTTTGATAAGTGAAGGGAAGGAGATGTCGACGTTTCGACCCCTATAAAAACCAGCAGATTTGACGTCTTGGAGGTGGGGTCTTCATCAGGACCAAGGGGGAAGGGAAGCGGAAGGGTATATGTTGCACCAGTGACAGCACAGGTGTCTTCAGGCTGAAAGATAGTGATGTGGGCCAGCAAGGCTCTCACGATAGGTACAGCAGTCCGAATAGGAATAAACCAAAGGTACGCAATAACCTAAGGCCGCGGATGTATCCGTATAGAAAGAGCAAGGGTTCAAACGTAACCCATAGCTCTGGGAAGCGTCGATACTTCTGGCTAGCTGTCAGCCTGAAGACACCTGTGCTGTCACTGGTGCAACATATACCCTTCGCTTCCCTTCCCCCTTCCCCGTTGGTCCTGATGAAGACCCCACCTCCAAGACGTCAAATCTGCTGGTTTTTATAGGGGTCGAAACGTCAACATCTCCTTCCCTTATCAAACCTGGATGACAGAGGATCTATATCTGCATCTTTTGTTTATGATTTTGCATTTGTATGTTTTGCCAGTAATTTGGCAGGTTAAGTTATCATTATTGTATATTGATGTATATATATGCACCACCTTTCCCCCTGCACATCACTTTCACTTATCCTAACTACGCACCTATCACTTCACGCAGTATGCACCTGTTTTTACTAAATGTTAAATGTGATATTCAGTTCACAATTTTTGAGCCTATGATGACAATTTTTGTGATATTTATTAAATCATAATCATTTATTGAATGAGCCATTTGGTGTTGTCATATTCTTTGTATATAGACCATGTATTGGTTGCAGATACATTGTGAATATTTTCCACTGTGACTATCTTTTGTGTACCACTGTTAAAACGGAGCAGTAATAGAAAATAGACTATTCACTTTTGTCTTGTTGTCTCTCCCAGTAGTATATATTTGTTTGATTTAGGATAATGTTTATTTACGTTGCGCCGTAATGTGGATGGAATGAATGAGCTTTTTTAATTTAAATACCTGACAAGTGGGAACTGTTTTTAACATTGCAAAGTGTTTTTAGATTGCTTCATTTTATGAATTAATATGCATTAGCAAGTGTATTGTTTACTAATAAAATCATGGAAGTTTAACTGAAAAATTCTCTTTGTGACCTAGTGTCTTTTCTATACTGCAGTGGTACTAAGGGTTATGATATATACATAATAACGCACTATTGATAAGGTTTGATTGGGTGGTGTATTGACTGTTGCATGCATTTGTGGTACTGTATCTCCTAAGGGGAAATTTGTCTAGTGACTTGTATAATACTAGGCAGAGAGTTTTGAAGGTTACTCTTTATTTTTTGTCAGACCTAAATGAGGAATTTTAGGGCTGGAGTAAGTTTCACTCTTCCATATGTGGTAATATCTTTCTTAGCACCAATCCTAGCTATGAAAATCACCAGCACTGGTTTCCTTTTGAGTCCATGTTATGTTCCTAGTGTTTGTAATGTAATGTTCATAGTGGATGAAAAATTGGCCAGATGTAGGAAACTATTTAGCGGTCGCAAGGTCTGCAATTTGCTTCATGAAAGGGTTTGCAACGTGTAAATGTTGCAGAAGCACAGAATGAATTTAGAAGTGCATATCGCAT
Source organism: Calotriton arnoldi (assembly GCA_963921515.1). Taxonomy (NCBI): domain Eukaryota; kingdom Metazoa; phylum Chordata; class Amphibia; order Caudata; family Salamandridae; genus Calotriton; species Calotriton arnoldi. The sequence continues at coordinate 2,552,991 of CAWUFW010000181.1, forward strand.
TGTTGTTTTCACATGGTGTGCTGAGGGCATCCATCCATATAGCGATTCGTTATGGTTTGTATCAATCAATCAATCACATGACTTTATTCAGCATAAAAGAATACCATAAAAGTACAAATAAAATACATCAAAGTTAAAAACTAGTTCAGCAATCTAAAAGTTTCCATGAAACATAATCAATACATCAATGATTAGGATACGCATCCCCTTGCACAATTCCCTCGTAATACCTTAAAAATGAATTACATCACTGGCGGGTGTATACTCCCCCCCCCCAAGCCCCTAGTTGCCCTTAGCCTGAATGCTGCCCTTTAAAAAAATTTACAGTACAAAAACGAGTCCGAGCATCTGGGGACAACTTTAAAAATAACAAAGCTACCCTTGCCTGTTTAAATCTGGCTTTCTTTAAAAATAGGATCCTAGGTTGTGAGTAAAAGGGACATAGTAAAACAAGATGAAGGGTATCCTGTGGAGACCGTAGGTCGCAGCCACATGGTCCCTTCATCTCTATAGACGGTGTATATCCCGCCGGGTCAGCTAATACATGATGCAGGAGATTCAGCCTAAACCGTGTCATTAAGAATCTATCATGGGCATTATAAAAATAAGACAAATAAGGTTCAATGCCCATGGATGTTTTAGTTAAAAGATATTCTCTTACAGACTGCTTAATCAGCTCCCTGTCGTCCCTGAGTGTTGTGATATGCTTAAAAAACCGATCCTTAACCATAGCCTTGTCCTTCATGGATATTTTAGAAGGGTTGATAAAAAAATCTGCACGTCCTATTCCCTCCAGGGTCTCCTTCACATATTTTAACCATGGGATTTTGTATCAATGTTACATAACCTAAATCCGGTCGAAAAAAAATCGAAGTTTACCACCTCTCAATATGAGGTCATTCGCAAAAGGGAAGAGTCCTCTTGGGATCTCCTTCTCTTTATCAATGTAAAAAAAAAAACAATTTTGTTGGGATGGATATAAATGTAAAAAAATCTATTTTGTTGGGAATAGCCTGAGGTCTGGGGACAGTTTTGCACTATCAAACGTTTAAAACTTTTTTTAACTCCATACCGTTTCCTCTAACGAAAGCGTGGTGTATTTAGAAAAAAAAGTTATTTAACAAGCGATCATAGACATAGTGGTCTGCTGACCCAAGTAGATCAGCATGAATGTGATGGCAACCAGTCGTAGTGCGATGCAATTACGGGTGCACGAAATTCATGTGATTTGCTTTTGCATAATTATGCGAAATTATGGCAAAATTATTTGAAATGCAAATCTGTAATTTTTACTGTGAATTGCGCCATTCGTTGTAAAGTTTTACAGTGAATGCCACTTAAGTATGCAAAGTGGCGTGATGGCATAATTTGAGGAATTCCGCTTGAGAAGTGTAACACAAAATTTCCAAAATTACACTGGCGTAATTTAAGTTTTGCCCAGGCCTTCGTGCAATCTGCGACCTACCACATGACTATCAGTAGGTTAGGTCTGGTTGCAATCCACTACAATTCTCCACAGTGGCTTTTTCAACTGGCACGCACAGGCTCTGCCAGAAAGAGAAAGTAACAGTTTGTCACTTAATTTCTCTTCAGGCCTGGGTCAGCAGAGCACCCTCAGAGAGAGCGCGTGTTGCAGAAAGGAAAGCATGTGGAATTGAGACACGTTTGCACACACTACAGACAGGCAAGCTGTGGGGGCCCCTTCCAGGCCTGGGAGGGTGCCTGTACTGCGGGGGCTTGCATTACACCCCTGCAAGAGAGACTTGGTTTCCTGCCGTGTTCCTTGTTAGGGTGACTTGCTTGATCTCTTGGTGCATTGAACCGGCAGCACCACTTCCAAAAGAGTTGGGTCTCGGTCCCACAGTGGAATTACTTCTGGCCGACCTACCTCAGATAGGCTGGCTTCTCTACTCTTCCACTGGTTTTCTACCTCTACCCACTGTCACCATCCCCCATGTATACCCAGTGGGGCTTGTCTCCTGTTCCTTTCTCCATTGCTAGCCTGCTAGGTTTGCACGATAGAAAAACCAAAACCTCTAGACATACATAAAGGCGGGAAAAATAGAGAGACCAATTACCACTACAAGCACAGATTACGAAAACTTGCACAATTTTCAAATAATAAATGGGCTATAGAAAACATGTTATTTTTAAATAGGATGGCCACGTCTTCAGATTTTTACACCTATTTGTCAAAGATAATACAGAGACTTTTATTTTCACAATTGGTAAAGCAATGGACAGCAACACGCTGTTTTTTTTAGTAAGTAAGAATTATCTAAAAACATTTCTCTTTTTTCCAAGCATCATCCACTGGAAGCATGAAGGCCCATTTAACCCAAGAACACGTATCCTGCATGGTATAGTGACTGTGTGGTAATGGTGTCAGATAGTGTAAGCTGACAGTGAGGTGTGATCTAGCATAATGGTTGTAATGGATATAGCACTCAAAATAATAATTTAAAAAAACAAGTGCTTTGTAGGGCATTATTAAGTGTTCGCATTGCCTTACAGTCATGGTTACCATGCATGATTGTTCTCTCGGTAGAAACGGGCTTTCACCCTTGCAGCAGAACAAACGTCACATACTAACGAAAAAACTTCTAGATCTGTTGACCTGCTTATATTCTATTTAATTTTAGCCCTGCGAAAGCTCCAAGCACAATAGAGTAGTAAGAATGAAAAATATGTTATGCTAAGCAGTGGCATATACAACAGTAAGCTCAACATTAGAATTTCAACATTAAGTTGGAAATTGTACTACATAGGAACAACCAACCTTGATGTACCTAAGCATAAGTTGAAAGTGGACTTGGATTGGACAGAATCAATAATAGTACCAGATGTACTATAATGCTACAATAAAATAATAAAGGTTATTATACCCACAACATTAGGTGCTGTCAGTACCTTATTGATTTAGACATCCACAGTAACTGCTGGGTTCTACGATCATGCAGCTAGAAGCTCTTTCCGTCTTTCCTTTCATGGTGTTATCTGTCAGGTTTTTTCACCATTAATGGACTTCAGCTATATGTTGCTATCTGAAGAACATTGGCATAGAACTTGCTACTTGAAAACCCAGACGAGTTCGCCCACTCACAGGGCTCTTTTCTGTACTCCCAGGGCTCTACTCTTCACATTACAAAATTCATACTTTGAAGTGGAGTACCCACCCAGCGTCCATCACTGTTCCGATTTGCAGATGTACTTCTACACTGTTGGAGAGTTTACTGCCACAGCATTGGTTGTGTCTTAGCCTAAAAGACATTTACAGTGACTACCCAAACTCAAAACTCATTTGAGCCCTATTCTGAAGAGTGCTTATGCTGCTTTGGAAATTTGCTTTAGTTGAGAAGTGTATCACATTTTCTCTCTGCTTGAGAGTGTGTTGTGTTCTCGTTGGTCAGTTTCTTTTGTTCTTTTTTGCAGGTTGAAGAAAGGCCAGACAAAGACTTCAATGAAAAGGTAAGCACTCACTAGTTAATCTTCTCACAACAGTTAATATAATTGCAGAAATGATGGGAGAGCTGTATTTCTAAGGTTTGGAGGGGGTACACAGGGAGTGAGCTCAAGAAAGTGAGCCTTTGGACCTTAGCTTGATTTGCTCTGAAGTTGTCAAAAAAGTAGAAGTGCCATTGCACAACTGGTTATACCCATGTACATATGCAAAATATCCTTATTAACGGGAAACAGCCTTTACTCCGAAGTTTTTACTTCGTATTACATTTTACACACATTTTTTACATCTTAAAGACTGTTTTACAATGCAAAACTTGTAGTGATTGAGTCCAAGAAGGTTGGTATGATTCAAGTAGATTTATTGAAGATTAGAACAAGACCATAACAGGATCATATCAAGACCATAGCTAGACCCCACCAGGAGCAGCCAGCATGCTGCTCAGCCCAGCCAACTGTGAACATTGACCGCTAACATTCCATAAGATGACATCATAGCAAGGTTCTACAGGCAGAGCATGAAAAGCATTGAACTCAAGATATAACATATCCCCCTTTCTCCCAAATGAATAAAAGAACACAATGAGCGAGAAAGAGAGAAGAAACCAGAAATAGAAAACTTAGAGGAAACAAAACCGCAAAACACTCTAAAGAGGAGCAACATCAGGTAACAGAGAAGAAAGGAAAACAGACATAGAAACCATCCTCCCTTCTTACACAACAGAAAAGAAGAAAACCACAACGCCAGAGAGAGAAGAAAAGGAAGCACAAAAGACTGCCCCAAAGCACACCCACTGGCCAGAACAGGAATGAATGAAGGCTGAAAATGGAAAACTAACAGAACACAGGGCTACAGGCTGCGATGAACGCAGAAGAAGGAAACACGACAGAAAAGCAGAGGAAAGCCCAGAATCCACAAGAGACACGAGAAGAAAACCTCGGAAGGAAAACAGAAATGAAGAGAGAAAGAAGAAAGATGAGGAAGGATAGAGGAAACTCCTCACCAAGACACCATTATCAATACATAATGAAGCATATAATATAAAGATAACAGTGTACACATAGCAATAAAAAATACAATATAAACGGAACATACTTAGCAATAAAATCATGAAAAGCACTCAAATAGAGTTAAAACGTAAGCTAAATATGTACTCTCGAATGCATGGTTGAGAACCCATGACTAATCTCTTGAGATAGAGATGCGTTGTGCACAAAACTGGTAATGCTCCCCATACACATCTCAGTGTAAGGACCAACTTTGTGTGGAAAAACCATACCGTGCACTGTAGTAATGTAACTGTGTTAAATACAGCACATATGAGTAGGTACTCAAGAAAAATTCCAAGCAAAAAAAAAAAAGTGTATAGGTGGGAACCCATCTACTTAATGCAAAGGGTCAACACCCTTGCATAGCTCCCAGGAGGGAGGAAGACAGAGTCGTGCACACCCTATGTAGGGTAAACAAATAAAACTAGAGGTGTCCGTGTATGGACAACTAGTGTGGAGCTTCCACACTGTGCACTAAAGCAAAGTGAACGTTAGCTTTTTGGGTAGGAACCCGTTAACTGAAAGTATCTGGGTAGGAACCGGAATACATGGGTAGGAACCCGTGACTAAATGTGGGTAGGGACCCGAATACATGGGTAGGAACCCGTAATAATGCAAAAGGACTGTAACCCTTGCATAAATCCCCTGTAAGAGGATAGACAAATATTGTGCACAAGTGAAAAAAAATGTACAAATGTACCATGTGCAGATGGGACTGAAACCCACTGCGATCCCAGTGTAGGGAAACTTAAAGCATGCAACGGAGCTTGAACTCGCCAACATCATTAGTACAGGTAGGTAAAACAAAATAGCACGTTAAAATACCCACCCCCAGAAATGCTGAAACGCTCATGGGAAACGAAGAAATTGACAGAAGCAAAAGGCACACAAGAGTCCAAACAAACAGGCAGTCTTAAAACTTGGTGTGCCTGTCATCAACATGTTAACTAGAGTCACAGAGGTTGTAAACTCTAACACCACACCGGTGACCGGGATGTCACCCGAGTATCGGAAGTCTGGAAACCACCCCGATGAAGACAACACACCACGATTGTTTTCTGTGGTGGCATACAGTTGACTCCAAGTACAGTCCCAGAAAACAGATAAAAGTACCTTTGTGCCTCAGGTATACTCAAGAACCGAGACTGGACCTGCATGGAGTAGTTGTGTAGACAAGCCAGGAGCCGATCTCGAAAATGTCACCACCTCGAAGCCGCCATAGATGTGATGTGCTGAGGAGAGACATCTCCGTCATGAATAAACTTTATTGAACAGGTGTTGCGAGAGAAGAGAAATTGGTTGGCCACAACGAGCAGTATCGGAGATACACAGAACAGAATGAGATGTGGTCCTGTGCTACTACCAAACACAAGATGGCGCCACGTTATCACGGCCGTGCCGGGTGGCTATCGGTACAAGCGTGCAGGCCAACGTTGTGCAGCAGCTGGATGTGACGAGGAGAAGAATATCGTCACAGAAGACTCATGGAACTGCAGGAGGCAGGTAGGGGTGCGCGTGCAGGAAATGACTTGTGCATCTGTTTTAAAAAAAAATAACGGGTCAACTGGCACTGCTGGCAGAAAGACTCAAAGGGCCCCAACAATAATAGACGTAAAGTTCCTCACAAGGAAGTGAAATAAAACCTCTTCAGAAGCGTCAGTTAGGGTACACAGGCAGCTTCAATGGATGGCAGTCACACTCAGTCAATGAAACACTTAAAACACTGCCAGTCTTTGTTATCGTAAAAGAGCTCATGCAAACTGAATCCTTTTGCACAATCAATGTCAGACAATGTGTCTCACCTGACACTGCTCCCGGTGATATTGCATCTGAAAGCGCCAAACATGTGCCACAACCTGGCTCCACGCTGCCAGCCACTGCCAGGGAAAAACTCGTACTTGCCAAAAGCTCAGTGGAAACTACAGTTCTCCATCGTGTGAAGTACACAGCTCACCTTCATGTGAAGAGTCAGCAGCGTTGAGGTCATCCACAAGGAAACGCACAGAAAAGATGTAGACTCACAGTAGAAAGTGCACACTCCGTGGTGCCTGTGAGAAGAGCATGTTAGTGGAAAGACAGTAACAGACTTGAAAAACTTGTTGATGCTGTAAGAACAGCATACTGTGCTATGAGCTTGCGTAGAAATTTTAGAGACGCTGTAAGAACAGCAAGAAGTGCTTTAAGCTCCAGTAGACATCGTTGAGACACTGTAGGGACAGCAGTCCAGTTTAAGTAGCAGAAATCTCTCTTGGTGACTGACCAGGCAGGCACTCTCTAGGCAGCAGAGAAGACTTAGACTCACATAGGGGTGAATGGCAGGCATACCCTCACTGAAGGCACAGCACAAGACGTGTAGAAGTAGTGGGGAGTAGACGCCCAAGAGTGAATGGGCAGCTCCAGAAGCAGCACTTCCCCAAACGCACAGGAACAACTGGCAGACTGCTGTGGGCGACCGGTGGGAGGTCACTGGTGGGGTCAAGGATGCCAGTTGAAGGTAGATGCTTAGCTTGAGTTACTGTAGAGTCTGTAGTTGGTGTTCCTTGAAGTTTGAAGAGGTGATAGATGCAGGTTCTTTTGAAAATCGTCGCCAAAAACTTGTAGTGATTGAGTCCAAGAAGGTTGGTATGATTCAAGTAGATTTATTGAAGATTAGAACAAGACCATAACAGGATCATATCAAGACCATAGCTAGACCCCACCAGGAGCAGCCAGCATGCTGCTCAGCCCAGCCAACTGTGAACATTGACCGCTAACATTCCATAAGATGACATCATAGCAAGGTTCTACAGGCAGAGCATGAAAAGCATTGAACTCAAGATATAACAAAGACAAAACCACGCATTTGAGGGTAATTAAAAAAGGGGATTTGGGGGGTCTCCCCCCAAAATTATAAAATGTTCAAATAGTACCAAACCTGTAAATGATTAAGGCAATTAATCAAATATTATACAGTAAATGTTAATATATTTAAACATGATTTTTCAGGACTAGTAACCATTGTAAAAGTATGCGTGGTGGTGGAATGCGTGGTGAAGGTTGTTCTAATGTGAGTGAATGTAAATGCGTGGTAGTGGTATGCGTTGTAAAATCGGCAATGTAAAGATGTGCGTGGTGAAGTAAGGCATGGTAATGTCATACAACCCTTACCATCAGTTACCTGGGCTTCTATTTTCCTCCAGTAAAAGTGCAGCCAAGGTGTCACCCTTTTAGAGGTGACTGGGTGGCTGTGGGCCCAGGTCCTCTGCAGATGGAGCATCGATTCTGCCAAAGAACCTTCTGAATGATGATAATCCACCCCAAAGAATGAGAAGTGGGGTGTGGGCAAGGAATAGCACATATGACACCACTGAGTCATGTGACCAGAAACAACACAAAACCTGCACTCTCATATTCTGTCACTGTGCAGTCACATGGCTTGCTATATCTTTTCTCTGTGACTTGTCCTGCCATGGTGGTACACAGTAGCTTCCTCCACCAATCCACTCACAGGCAAATAGTCCAAATTCAAACAATAGAGACATGTTCTCCATATTTACCGTGAAAGTAATGAGGAGCAGATTTACGCCATTAATTAATTACATTGGTGGTGTTGCTTCAATGACCACAAAACTATTTATGTTCAGATCTTTCATTTGGAGGCAACTGGGAGTCATTTGTCACGTGTTGCTTTTATCCCAATTAATGTGCCCTGATTCCTCCACCTAATAACTTGTTATGCTTGGTAAAGAAGAGCTGAGAGAGGGCTGATCACTCAGGAAGATTAGCTGACATCTGGCTTTCTCCTGGCATGTGTGGGAACAGCTGCTTATGAAGGGGACTGGCACTGCGATGTTACATACCGCGATCATTTTGATCGCGTTGTAACATCACATATTCCATTGGAGCATCGTCCCATATGCTCTCACCACCTGCAAACAGGACGTCTAGTTCAAAGTGTTTTTTTATTTTTTATTTAGTTAAACATCTATACATCTAAATGTAAAGCATACCATGCAAAATGTAATAATCGGCTCCTTTAAAAAAACATAAGATAAAATAATTTTACCATGTCTCTGCTTAATTATGCATTGACCAAGGGACCGAAACATACAGAAAGATGACTTGAAAATTCAGTGTAAAATATATAGCTTCCTCTTTATGCATCATCCCACCCCCTGTAATAGTCAAATGCCCAACTAAAAGTAGGCAAAGCAAAGCGTGTCCTTGGCAGGGAAAAACATGTTTATGATGCTTTATTTCGGAAATTTAGTTGTTCATGCAAATCTGTACATTCATTTACGTATAACAAAATATTAGATTTGCAGATAATTTTCTTGTTACGCTTGTATGCATAGCAATAAGTCTTTTATCTAAATTTTAGTATTATAGTTTGCATCATACAGCCAACTGATCCATAGTTTATCATTTGGTCTCTTAACATTTGAGATCATTTGGCGATATTTGGGTACGTAGCTATTGGTAATCTCTTTGGTAAATATTTTTTAAGTAGACATACAGATTTTTTTGTATTTTTTTAATCCTGCTTTATTAAGAAAGTCCTTCTAGAAATGACTGTCAATCAAATAATGCAAGAACTGTGTTTTGAACAGTTTTAGGTAACTATAATGGTACTTCACAACACCAGAAAATTAATCTATGTAAAACATTTATCTTATGTTGTTGTTCTACCCTCAGGGAAGATGTAAGTTTACCAGTCGGTTGTGAGCCTCTTAGATTTTTTTCATTGTGCTATCTTAATTAAAATTTCACATTTTCTAGCAGTCTCAAGTCATGTGAATCCCCAGGTACCAATATCACTATGCTAATTATGTCATCTGCTTTTCTTAATTTGATTCCAATGCAAATTGTGTGTTTAAGATGAATGCCTTGATTATGGAATTCATTGTAGTCATCTATATCGTAATAGATTTAATGTACCAGTACAAGAGTAGAGTGTTTCTGGATGCCATCGCCATGTATATCATTATCTTTACCTACATTGTTGTATTAATATAATGCCCTGGGTATTCTGAATATTACAAATTTGTTCCACAAGCAGTTGTGCAGAAAGCACAAACTATAGATTAGATAGCGGACATCCTGCCAGTTTGTTTCTGTAGTATTTATGATATGGACACTTGTGATCATTAGCAGTCCCCCTAGATCTAATGTAACCGTATAGCACCCATAAGAACCTGATTATCCAGTCGTACAGGCCACAGCTTTGCTCAGACATTGGACCAATGTAACCAATCAACCATATTTTCAGCATCCTATCCATTTGTTGCAAGTGGAAATATATTCTTTGTGGCCAAGTTTGGGATTGTGATCATTTATATGCATTTGTCTAGTTAGTTGTTAGTTTGATAAGTATATCCACAACAAACAAAAACCTATCGGTCCATAGGTTTGCAAACTTTTTCAAATGGGTTTTAAGAAGAGATGGTTCTGTAAGAGATAACATAGTTTTGCCTTCCTTTTGAAAGATAGTATTCCTCACTCAGTGTGATAAATTAAGATCCCATGTTCCAAGCAGTTATAAACTGCATTGGGACTACAAATTAAGGACCATACTTAAAAAACAAAAACTAAAAAACCTAGCAATAACCCCATTCTGGACAACTGCTGTACCATTTGCTACACTTTAAAAAAATTCTCCATCCGCCTGTTAAATCATTCCTTGCTATCTCATTCATTGTAGTAAAAGCTGTATATTTAAATATATGAGGAATGAGGTAAATCTTCTGAACAGCTCCATTATTCATTTTGCTTAAGCAGTTTGCTCATAGATAGTGGGTTAGTAAAAGTATTGCGGCTATGTTCTAATTTAACCTCATGGATCCTTCCAATATTGTTGTAATTTGCATAATGTGAATGAAATGAATGAATGAAATAACACTTCTAAAGCGCGTAGCTACCCGAAGGCATCCCAGCGCTGAACGATTCATAGAGGTGAAAGGGACACCTAGGGGAAAAGCCACGTCTTTAGGAGTTTGCGGAAGGCCAGATGATTAGGTTCCTTCCGCAAGGGCAGAGGGAGTGTGTTCCAGAGCCTGGCGGCATTATAGGAAAATAACCGTCCACCACTTCTGGCCTTTTTGATCCTGGGAACAACTGCTAAGGAAAGATCATCTGAACGCAGATGCCTATTGGCTCGATAGGGCTGAATCAAGGAAAGATTGATTGGAGGACCAATCCCTCCAAGCGACCTGTGAGCAATACACAGGGCCTTGAAGCGGATTCTCTCCTGAATAGGAAGCCAATGAAGGGACCGCAGAGCGGGCCTTGCCGACTGACGGGACGGGATCCCCATGAGCATTCTTGCAGCACAATTCTGCACAATCTGAAGCTTTACAGTTACAGTTAATGTCTTCTGTTTTTAAATCCACCTAGCGCTAGCTCCTTGAAAAACAGTCATATTGTGAAAGGCCAAGATTGGTTCAAGGAGAACAAAATAGACACACTGCTACATACCATTACAGAGTTGCAGGAAACATTGTCAAGCAGTGTTTCTGTAATGCATCACACTAAGTCTGGATAATTTAAGGACACTTGTGTTTGCTATGGGTTTTGCACACTGTCTGCATGTTTAAGCAACTTTATCTGCAAATGGTGGGTGTGCTCTTGACCTCAGATTGAACAGATCATTGCACTCTTAAGAAGGGCTTTTCTGCAGAAACAATTAAGAGCTATATGCAAATCCCTATCCTGAGGGGAGCCTAGACAGGTTTAAGCTTAAATTGACTATTCATGTGTGCAGGAACTCTAGTTTGAACTTATCATTTCTACCTATCAGCAAATCTGTGACCTGGCAGTGTCTAGTATATATCACAAGGGTCTGGTAACTCATGAGATATCTTTAGTAAAGCCCCAGTACACATCCAAGGACATTAGTGCCAGGGCACTCACTGCAGTGGTTCCCTCAAGAATGGCCATATCATATAGTTGCATTTTACATTACAGTGCACCAAAAAGGGATCGTATGGTGGCCTCAAGTGTAACAAAGATCAAAGTATAACGCAACAGAAGTACATCCCTCAATCACAGAAATAACAGAAAATGAAGAATCAAAAACATTGTGAATAAGAGTACACAACAAATAATAATGTATGTACTATTTACAATACTACTTACATTAAATCAGCAAAACAAGAGCTGGTGAATGCAACTCGTAGTTGCAAACACAATCGGTCAACTTCTTTGGTTTGACAAACACTCTTCTTCCCACTCCTCCAAAACTGTAAACGTCTTGCTATCATTCACACCATCCAACTTCGTGGTGTGTTCCTCATCAAAGGGATGCCCCTATCCTGTTCCAGCACCTCTAAAACAATACCGTCATCAATTCTTGAATTCATACTCCCATCACTATCCACAGCTAACCAACCCAACATCCCTTCACTGCTTACAGTAGTGATTCTACCACATACCTCTTATTCACACTTGGAGACCCTTACCAGGTGCCAAACCTTTCCGTCACTCTGTAAAACAGTTACATAAAACCTTTTTTTTTACTTTCAAAGGTCAAGAAAATCTTCACTTGTCCTTCCTGACCGTACCCTCAATTCTTACCCTGACTAGGTTGCCGACTTTGATCTGTACTAAACTTGTCATTATATTTAGTTTTGTATGCCAATTGGGCATGCACAGTGTTTTTCCTCGTTTCGTCAGGTGACCACTCACCTGCCTAGATTTTGTTATGATACCTAGTTTGTCATTTCAAAGGACTGTGATCTGTTACAATAGTGGGAGTAATTCTCTACCCACAACGTGCACATTACCTCTACATTGGAACACAAAGTGCTGTTTTTTGTCAGTTGTATAGCCCCTTTGATTACTCTTTTGAAGCGTTCCACGCTGCCATTCCCATTAGGGTGATATATTGAGTTAGTTCTCTCTCTTCTGTGTGTGTGTGTGTGTGTGTATATATATGTATGTATGTGTGTGTGTGTGTGTGTGTGTGTATATATACTGAATATATTCACTGAAAAAACCATAGGTTTTAGGGACAGTTATAGTTAGTTGGACATTGCACTCGTACAAAACCCGTGAAATTCCCCCGTTATAGTTAGTTCAGCTAACTATAACTCGCGCCCCGCAATGCACTGCTGATGACGTCACATATTACATCACTCATGACATGGTCAGTGACATCACTGATGACATCTCAAATGACATCACTGATGACATCATCCAGTGACTGTGTGTTTCTGTAAAGTTTAAATATTTTTAATATATATATAGGGAAAGGCGTATTGAAGAATGAGTGGGTGTATAAGTGTCTGTATGGATGATTTAGTAGGTGCGTGACTAACTCTATAAGTGAGTGATTAAACGTATCTTACTGAATGCATGGGTTAGTGACTAAACTGGGTGAATGTCTGTATCCGTCTGTCTATTGCTGTGTAAGTGGCTGCATGGGTTTGTGAATAGCTACATGAGTGTCTATATGAGTTATTGATTGGTTGTCTGAGTATCTGTATGGGTGCCGGAGTGTTTGTGTGGGTGGGGTGGGTGCGACTCTGTGCATAGATGTGTGAGTGGGTGATTCACTGGGTGGATGGTTTCAAGAGTGCATCTGTGATAGACTGTATGGGTGGGTAAGTGTGTGTAAGAGTGTATTAGTGAGTGAATGTATGTCCCAGTGGTACATGTGTGAGTAACTACTTATGTGAAAGGCAGTATATATGTGTGTTGGAGTATATAAATAGCTATAAGCGAGAGTGTGTGATTGTGAGAGTGACTGTATGGATGAGTGTGTGCTTGCATCAGTGATTGTATAAGAGCGTAAGAATGTGCTAGTATTTGTATGAGTAAGTGAGCTGGTGTGTGTATAACTGTATAGGTGAGTAAATGGCAGTGTGTTTAATTATTTGCATGACTGACTAGGTGTGTGAGTACCTCTATGGATGAGTGGCGGTGTTTGAGTGTCTATATAGGAGTATGAGTGCATATGATAGTCCTGTACTGAGTGACCGTAAGTATGAGTGACTGTATAGGTGAGTGAGTGGATGTGTGTGTAGACCTAAGAATCAATGAGTGGGTATGTAGTTATTGGTGTTGGAGTGTCTATGGTTTTGCGAATGGCAGTCTGTAATTTAGAGTGGGTGTATCAAAGGTTATATTAGGGTGTGAGGAGGTGCATCAGATTATCACGTGGATGATTTAATCAGTGATGTCATCAGTGATGTCACTGACCATGTCATGAGTGATGTAATATGTGACGTCATCAGCAGTGCATTGCGGGGCGCGAGTTATAGTTAGCTGAACTAACTATAACGGGGAATTTCACGGGTTTTGTACGAGTGCAATGTCCAACTAACTATAACTGTCCCTAAAACCTATGGTTTTTTTCAGTGAATTTGTAAGGTTTTTTAAATGCAAATTTCTAACTATAACGTGTCTGAAACCTATGGTTTTTTCAGTGAATTTCAAAGGTTTTTTAAATGCTAATTTCTAACTATAACGTGTCTGAAACCTATGGTTTTTTCAGTGAATTTCAAAGGTTTTTTAAATGCTAATTTCTAACTATAACGTGCCTGAAACCTATGGTTTTTTCAGTGAATTTCAAAGGTTTTTTAAATGCTAATTCCTAACTATAACATGTCTGAAACCTATGGTTTTTTCCAGTGAATTTCAAAGGTTTTGAAAATGACAATTTTTAAATGTATTAATTGTTATATTTATTTTTTTGATACTAATTTACTACATTTTTTTAAACTTTATTTTTAGATATTTTATTTTTTTAAATACATTGTAATTACATTATACATTACATTACAAAATATACTTTCTCAGAATGAATTACTTTAGTTTAAATACTTTGCAAATAGGCAATAGACTTTTAAGTACAGTAGTTACAGTTGTTGCAATGGGCAACACAATTTTAAACACAATGCAACATTGAGCTCAATGTGAATTTCTAGTTAAATGCAATTAGTTACTTTATGGATTACTTTTCTAACCACAGGACTGGATCCTAGATTCAGTCCTGGGACATCTCCTGTAAACAGTTGAGTAAAAGCGTTTTGGTTACAGTAGTGATTTTTAAGGAATATTATTGTATTTTAAAAGTTGACACTTAGAAACTTTTTCACATAGAATCACCAATGTTATCCTATGGGAGGAAATTCACTTAGCAGGCAAGTAGTGTTATCGTTACTTTTTCTTACTCCGTGGTGGATCCTGGATCCAGCACTGGTGCATCTCCTGTAAACAATTGAAAGAATGCGTTTAAGTCATACAGGCGATTTTTAAGGAATATTTGTAGTTTGTGAAAAACGGCACTTTGAAACTTTTCTGCGGAAAACCAGACAATGGATTCCAATGGAAGGAAATACAAGTTACTGGTAAGTACGGTTAGAATTACTTATCAGGGTCAGTGCTGGGCTAAAAGATGCAGCACTGGGTTCTCTCCTGATAACAGGTGAGTAAATCGGAATTCGTAGTTCGGCTGATTTTAGAGGAATATTATAAAGTTCCAAAACTCAACACTTAGAAGAATTTCCAAGTGAAACCAGTCAATGTTAGCCTATGGAAGGAAATTCAAGTTACTGGTAAGTACGGTTAGAATTACTTTTCAGGATCTGTACTGGGCTGAAAGATGCAGCACTGAGGTCTCTCCTGATAACAGGTGAGTAAATCGGAATTCGTAGTTCGGCTGATTTTAGAGGAATATTTGCACAATGGTGAAGGAAGGGGGTGGGGCCTGAGGTGATGTCTGCAAACACGCCCTGTGGCGCGTTTTAAGTTGGAGAATTAATTCCTCCTCAATCCCGAGGGTCCCTAGGGGCCAACTGGCCCACCAGATACCTCCAGTATGCGCCAGAAAGCTGCGTTGCAGAGAGGTGTTCAGAGGCCACGCCCCTTTTTACAACACTGCAACGCAGCTCCGTGGCGCTTACTGGAGGTACCTGGTGGGCTAGTTGGCCCCCAGGGACCCTCCGGATTGAAGGGGATTTAATTCCCCATCTTAAAACGCGCCACGGGGCCTGTTTGCACACATGTCACCTGAAGCCCCCCCCCTCCCTTCACCACTGTGCAAACGCGCCCCGTGGCGCGTTTTAAGTTGGGGGATTAAGTCCCCTTGAATCCTGAGGGTCCCTGGGGTCCAACTATCCCACCAGGTACCTCCAGTAAGCGCCACAGAGCTGCGTTGCAGAGAGGTGTAAAAGGGGCGTGGCCTCTGTACACCTCTCTGCAACGCAGCCCCTGACGCATACTGGAGGTTCCTGGTGGGCTAGTTGGCCCCAGGGACCCCAGTATTCAAGGGGAATTCGTTCCCCTCTGCAAACGCGCCAGGGGCGCGTTTGCAGAGTGGTAAAGGAAGGGCGGGGCCTGCGGCCCGATCGTTGTTTTTTTTTCTTGTTTTTTTCCGAAGGGGGCTGTGTGGCCCCCCTTCCTTTCCTTTTTTGGGCCCTGGGAGCCCATCCCCCAGGGCCTTACCCCTTTTTTCTTTTTTTTAAAACGGGAAGGGGGCCGCGTGGCCCCCTCCCGTGGCCGATTCCGGCCCCGGGGACCCCATCCCCGGGGCATGGCCACTCTTTTATTATTTTTTTTTAAGGAGGGGGGCTGCGTGGCCCCCTCCTCAGGCCTCCTTTTGCCCCGGGGACCCCATCCCCCGGGGCAGGCCTTTATTTATTAATTTTTTTTATTTTTATTTTTTTGTGGGAGGGGGGCCGCGTGGCCCCCCTCCCGAGCAACTACTTGCCCCGGGGACCCCATCCCCGGGGCTGGCCCTCTCCGTTGGGGACCGTGGGGGGTCCCCAATCCCCCACGGTCCCAGCCGGCTCCCGCGTCCCTCGGGAGCCGGCATTGCTTCACATGGGGAGCTGCTGACATGCAGCTCCCCATGTGGAAAGCAATCTGCTTGCTTCATTGAAGCGAGAGCAGGTTTCCTGCTCTCGCTTCAATGAAGCAAAGCAGTTTGCAATGACAGGACGGGAGCCGCGAGGCTCCCGTCCTGTCATTGCAAACTACAGTGTCCCGGGGGTGAGCACCCCGGGACACTGCAGGAGCCGGCCCTGGGGGTGGCGGTCCCCAGGGCCATCAATGGCTCCAGGAGGGGGCCACGCGGCCCCCTCCCCACATCTGCAAAGCCCCGGGAGGTGGTGGTCCCCGGGGCTTCGGGGTCCAAAACGGACCCCCATTTTAAATTTGTTAGTGCCCCGGGGAGGTGGCGGTCCCCGGGGTGTGTGGGGGGGCTGGAGCCCCACCACACAGGTGATTTAAATTGAAAAAAGAAGCCCCGGGGGATGGCGGTCCCCGGGGCTGCGGGAGGGCTCAAAGCCCTCCCGCACCATTTTGTTTAAAGCCCCGGGGGGTAGCGATCCCCGGGGCTTGGGGGGGCCTTAGAGGCCCCCCATATAATTAATAATAAAGCCCCGCATGCCCCGGGACTTGGCCCACCCAGGGGCCAATTAACCACGAAGCGCGGGAGTCCGCGCTCGTTTTTTTTTGTTTGTTTTTTTAATCGGCAGGATCCGCGCACCCAGCGCGTTTTCTGCCGATTTTTAAAAAAAATATATATATTTTTTGGGCCCTGGGGGTCCTTGTAGGACCCCTGAGCAGGGCTAGGGGTCAGGGTGTTTCTACCCTGCCCCCTTTTTGCGTTTTGCGCCCTTGTTTTTGTCTTTTCTTGTCCCTCGGTTCTACCGAGGAACAAGATGGCTGCCAACACTTCCTGGTTTGGAGTGTTGACAGCCAATTAGCATGCAGCTCGTGGTCGGGAGGGTGCGCGGATCCTCCGTACCTCTAAATATCGAAACTTTTATTTTGGATTTTCTCAGCAACTACTGAACGGATTTACACCATTTTTAAAAAGGGTGCTTTCTGAACCAAGCACTACCTTTTTGCCAAATTTGGTGTAATTCCGTTCAGCAGTTTTTGCTGTAGCCTTGCATAAAGTTTCCTATGGGAAATCGATTTTTTCACTCTTATTTTTTTGAATTTCTCCGCAACTACTGAACGGATTTACACCATTTATAAAAAAAAGGTCGCTTTCTGAACCAAGCGCTACCTTTTTGCAAAATTTGGTGTAATTCCGTTCAGCAGTTCGGGCTGTAGCCGTGGCTAAAATTTCCTATGGGAATTAACATGGAGAAAACGGAGAAAAAGCGTTTTGGGACCCCCCTTTTTTCTCGGCCCCCGCTTGACGAATCAACCCGAGACTTTCACGGTAGGAGTGGAGCGCCCCAACAAGTTGGAAGCTTTCGCGAAGATTCGTCAACCGGCGCAAGAGTTATTTCAAATAGAATGTTGCGGATTTCCTATGGATAAAGGTCCTAACTATAACTATCTACTGGCGACCGCCAGTAGATTATATATATATATATATATATATATATATATATTTTTTTTTTTTTAAACCTGTGAAATAAATTGTGAACCAGTAACACTCATTATGCATTTGATTAAACTTTCCCTCACAAATATCTTGTCCAGAAACCTGACCCTGGCATCAGAATCTGCCTGAGGTACTAATTCAGTCTCAGGCTAATTAGAACAATTATGTATTTGTTCTCACCATTTTTATCCAAATTTGGTCCCATTAAATCTGTACCTAATCCTTCCCAAGTTAAATTTGGACTATTAATGGGGCAAAGTGGAGGCCTGAACGTGACTTGTGTTTTATCCAAGTTGTCACAATCCAACAATACCTTAACTTCCTCTCAGTGTTTTAATATAAACCCAGCCACCAATACAGGCTCTTCATCCTGCTTTAAGGTTTTAGAATACCCGGGTGTTCTTTTTGGCAAATGTCTAGTAATATTTCACAAACATTCTGGCAGAACCACATTCCATTCCTCATCACTCTTACATCCTCTATCATTAATTCATTCCTTACTACCTAGTACGAATGTAGTTTCTCATCTATATCTTTTTTTAAAGGCCAACCGCCCTTAATCAACTTGTACACTTCACTCAAAACTACACCTTTCTCTTGCGCACCCTTTCATTTGTTGCCAGATGTGCTGTTTATTTTCTTTTCCCACACCCAGCGACACTATATCTTCCCATTCAGTCCTCACCACTTTAAAACAGTTCCCAATCCTTTTCCACTAACATCGGTAGTGACCATGTTGCCACATACTGAGTCAAATCCTTGCAATGGTGGAGCTCTGCCAATGTTCTGATGAAATTCTGGGGACCATTGAAATTTGTTCTTACGCTTCAAAAGTTGTCTGATAGAAAAGGTCTTACTTGAAAAAGTATTGACAAATTTAGAATAAAATTTAGCAAGTCCGAAAAAAGGTTCTAACATCATCCTTGCTTTTGGACGAAGGAACTCTTTTGATTACTTTTAACAATTAATTCTTAGGTTTGATGCTTTCAGTACTAAACTCATGACCCAAGTATGGAATGTTATTTCTTGGGAATTTACACTTACTGTATTCAGCCGTAAGCCCCTCCCCCCCACCCCCCCCCATTCTGTAAAACTGGGAGTACCTTCAATTTAGCATCATGCTGCGACCTTGACTGTCCCATCACAGGCATGTCATATTGAAAACAATTACATTTTTACCCCCTTGAACAGTTCAGCTTCTAATCCACATTCCCAAATCATAGGATATATCTGAACAGTCTGGTAACTCGTGAATTATCCTTATTGCAGCCTGAGGACAGTAGGGCCAGACTGTGCTCAGCAATAGTTTCTCCAAGAATGCCCAAATCACATAGTTCCATATTACGTTACAGTGCATCAAAGAGTAATTGCATGGTGGTCTGCAGAGTAATAAAAACCAAAGCACAACACAGTTTCAGCTTACCTGTTTTCTCTGGGTGTTCAGTGTTGTCATGCACATGTGATTTTTCTTGTTTCTAAATTAATGTCTTTCTCGTTTGCTTTCTCCAGGGCTCACGCACTGCCTCGAGCCTGTCGGCTGCTACGCTCGCCTCCCTGGGTGGGACTTCCTCCCGCCGAGGTAGTGGGGATACCTCCATCTCTGTTGACACAGAGGCTTCCATTCGGGAGATTAAAGTAAGTGAGAGGTTATTGGCTAATGGTAGGGTCCCTGCACGCACAGGACATCATTTGGAATTTACTATTTTTCATTCATCTTTGGAGCTTGCAAGCAATGAAAATGTAGTTACCCACAGCAAACATTCAACTGGGGTCACACATTCAGGAGGTTGTGGAGAACTTAATCATAGGAAGACTAAATGTTTCCTAATGTTGAAAGACTGCTTGAATTTTCTTTGTTCAATTCATGTCTCACCCAGCTAAAAGTAGAAGTAAAGATTCTTTATAGTTCTGTGTGCAGAAACATCCCTGTAGGCGACTCAGATGGGGTGGACTGCAAATGCTGATTAAAAAGGATTCAAGGACATAGTTTGTGTGCAGAAGTTCAAAACGAGACTTAATGATTCTGTCGAAAATGTTGCCCCAGTGTGGTATGTGTATAGCATAGCATGAATGAGTAACCTGTTGGAAAAAGCAAGAATACTGGCTTTTGCCCAATTACAAGTTTTACTCATTACTGTAAGACAACCAAATATCAGCACAAATTTGTAAGTTCATGAAAAATGTACATCTAAGATTCAGATTACTGTACATTTCTATCTCCTAATTCGAAGGCTCATGGAATATTTTATTTGCTGTGTCGTAACTTTGGGCTGTAGGCTGTGTGGCTATAAGAAATAGTCAGTACTACACATTATTTGTCTGTGCCCTAAGCTTCTGAATATTCTGAAGAAGTACCTATGGGAAAACTTGAGAGAACTCAAAGCGAGGACAACAGAAAAGGCTGTTAAATCATGTTTAAATATGCACAATAACTTTTTATTCGTTATCTTATGAAATTACTTGATCAAGCGTATTTCCATCTTAAACAAGTCAGTAAGAGACCGTAGTTTTAAATTACTCGTTGATCTACAGTTTTTAAACTGCTTGATTATCTTGTTACTGAATTGTGTTTTGATGTTTTATTAAGGGGAATATCAGATTTTGTTTCTGGTTTTATTGTAATCAATGATTTATACAATAAACGTCTTCTACTCATTGTGTAAAAGATCATGTAGTTTATCAATTTGACTCATGAGTGACAACTCATAAAACCCTTTGATTTGCAGGTCTCTTCAAACTGATCACAGAGACCAGGGGAATGACCACTTAGAAAGTATTCTCCTACACTAGGAGGTGTTTAGACTCAAGTGGGGTGTAGAATGTTCTCTTAAGCAATAGCGGAGCACACTTGCAAGTGCACTTTACATTATTTGTACATGCTTCCATTTGTGATAACTGATTTGCAGAGAGAGGGAGGCATTTGGAAAACCTTGTACTGGGAAGTAGGCTCATAAATACCCGGTGAGTCCAGAGTTCCCAGGATCTGACCTTCAGGGAGAAGACAAAGGGCACCAAGTATCTGTGGAAAGTGGACTCAGATTGGCGTATTTGAGGAATGTCTGCCTGGTCAAATCTGCAGTCTGTAGTCCGAAGCAGTTTAAACCAAAGTCATCCATGGTTGACCTTGTGCATCCTACATATAACCATGGTTTGTACTAGAGCACAAAGGCAATGAAAGGGACTGTGCGCACTGAGGAAAGTGGGATTGGTGTTCCCTGGGGCAGGAAGCAACAATGCACATTTAGGCAAGTGTGATAGTGTACTCCCTTGCATGGTCATGAATGGTTCATTAACATGTGTTAAGGGTTGCATTGATGGTCTGGTATGAATGGTACATGCACACATGTAATAGGGTATATATGGTGCACTTCATCGGTTAAGAGTGATTGGCACACACCTTCAGTCATGCAGGAATGGCGTGCATCCTTTTTCATTTTTTATGTATTTATTTATTTTGTTTGTGAATGCTTTTTATCATATTCAACCTTAAACCATAACAGCGGTGCTTCTTAGACCGAGAACAAAAAAATATGGGTCAGCAGTACACCGGATTATGAAGAGTTCAATGAGCAAATATGTTGATTCTATTCAATAGACTTTATTTTGGTTTAAATTACCATAAAAGTGCAACACACAATACAATACATGATGAAAATAAGTTAACATACATAATAGAATGCATATATTACAAAACACAAGAACAATTGTTGAGGATTAAGCTAATATATTTGGGAGCACATACTATCAATCCCTCCCATTTGGATAAGAAAAACCAATAGCAGCAAAAACCTCTTAAAAAAAAAAAAAAAAAACTAAAAAAAAAAAAAAAACTAAAAGTGGGCTAAATAGGGTCTTTATGCTGTCTAGGTCCTCAAGTCCAGCAGGAGATTATATGAGCCCTAGTATCTTGTATATATCGCTATAAGCTTGTTCCAAGAACTAAAACATAATAAAAACCAATACTACCTCATAAAAACACTGTAGATGTCAAAATTTGGGGACCAAAATAGCAGCATCATATGTATGAGCCTTCATGTTACATAGTTTTGGGGGTCACTATTTAAGGACAGAGCAACCTAAGAGGATTGGCACACCTTGCGGAGTCTGTCCATCGTAAGTTGTATTTTGGTTTGGCTGCACGGTGGTAGGCACACCTGGGAGCAAAGTGCCTTACACCTAATATTAAACTGCTAGGGTGTTTTGAAGCGGAGATGCACACACCTGTCAATTTTTCAATTCAATACTTTATTTCAGCTATGTAACCATAAGAGTTCATGCATCATGTACACAATTTTACAACCTATATTAAAAATTAAGTAAATGAGCAGAGCCTAAAAGAATAATTAAAACGGGTCAAATGACTTGTATTAAGACCATGATTTAAAATAATACAACACTTAAGACCAATAGTTCCATTATCCCACTCCACTATTCAAAGTAATACATACAATTTCTTCCAAGAAGCTTTAAAGGTGTCACTGCATCTATACTTAATAGTCCTAGTCCAAGAGAGAGAAGGGCTTTCCCCTAGGGGGTCACTTTTAATTGTGTCCAGACTGGATTATGGCAACATCCTGTATTTAGGAGCCAACAAGGAGGTGGTCCGTAAGCTGCAAGTAGTCCAGAACTCTGCGGCTAGACTACTGTCAGTTACCTCGAAAGGCTTCCATCTCAGGACCTCTCCGCGACCTTCAGTGGCTTAGGATGGAGAATCGCACTAAATTTAAAGCCCTATGCTATATGCATAAGATTAAATCGGGTACAGCGCCACAGTATCTCAGTGCCTTGGTACACCCTTACCTACCCACGCGTCTCCTTCGATCCTCTACTCAGGCTAAGTTTCAAGTCCCCAGGATCAAACAAGTACGCATGGGTGGTCGATCTTTTGCTTGTTTAGCTCCTTCTCTATGGAATTCACTCCCCTTACAACTCCGGCATGAAACTATTTATTATAAATTCCGCAGAGACCTAAAAACGTGGTTATTTAATCAATAGGTTAGCTCCCTCTTCTTGCGTGGGTCCGATGGCGCCGGGAAACCTCCGGGTAGCTGTGCGCCTTTGAAATTTAATAATAATAAGTTAACTCTTATTCTCCAAGCCCATAGTAAGAATCTGGACACACTGAAGACCATTTTCTCCTTAGTGTCATATCTAAGGATTCTGGAAACTTCCCAGTAATGGATAGTACCCAGCAGCTTGCATATTGGAACGATCCATTTCTTACCAGGTGTTGTATAAATGGGGCAAAAAAATAAGAAATGATTGATAGATTCCTCTGTCTGCAGACAGAAGGGACAATTGGAATTTGTTTAACCATTTTTAACCCATGAGGAATTAAAGGAATTTAAGGGTAGGGTGCCAAGCCTAAACTTTATATACAACGATTTGGCTTGGGGTGGTTGTATTCTGTCTAGGGATGGCTCAAAATGAGGGTAGTTTTTGAGACTCAGGAACATCTCTGTTAGGCTCCCCACGTTTTGGTGTTCCCATATTTGTTCCAGCCTATTTTCCCAATAGGTTTGCTTCATTATTGCTATTGTGCCCTTCGTTGTTTTATCCGGATACAACCATACCCCGTCCATCTTAAGGAACTCGCAAAAGGCCTCTATCTATCTTAGCCAGGTAATCTGGAGTTTTTTGTTCAGACTAATAATATCCACCAGGGTTTTCCTATATATGTCAAGTTCTGGGGTGTTCCAGACTCGAACCCAATAGATTGAGTTTTAGTAAAACCACATCAACTCTCTGCAGTCCCAGATCGAATCAAAGTGGGATAAGGGGAGTGCTGAGGGGAAGATTAAAAAGCGACCTAATAAATTGGTTTTCCGCACTACTGAGCGGAGATAAGCCTGTAAACCCCCAGAGCTCTGCGCCATCTACTGCCCCTGACAGGGCCATGGCTCTATATACTTCCAAAGTTGGTGTTACTGCTCTACTGCAAGAAGCCTTGTATATCTACCCTATAGCCACAGCCCTTTGAAGTAAGATTGTTTTGCTTTTCCTTATCTGTTGGGCCCAGGACATCTTATTGGACAATCTTACTCCCAGGTAGTCAAAGGACTTCACTCGCTCCAGCGGAGCTGTATCAATCCTCATGTTTTCCCTAAATGAGCGATGGGGGTATAATACCATACATTTTTACTTTGCTGGGTTTATCTCAAGACCCATTGTATGGCAAAAGGATGAAAAGTGATCCAGCAACAGCTGGAGTCCACGCGGTGTACAAGAGATTAGGAGAGTGTCGTCAGCCAACATCAAAATTGGTACACTAGTGCCTGCTGACTTAGGTGCATCAAGATTACATTTAGCTAGCCATTCCTCTGCCCCATTTATGTATAAGCTAAAGAGAGTATGAGCCAGCACACACCCCTGTCTGACCCCATGCTTGATGCTTATCTTAGCTGTAAGATTACCTCCCACATTCCACCTGACCTGGGCACATGAATCCGAGTGCAGGGTTTTTCAGACTCCTATGAGATTATCCGGGATGCCATATGCCTCCAACATGGCCCAGAGGATCTCCCTTGGGACAAATATGTCATTACACTACTGAATTGGAGGTAACTATACTTTATTGTACTTACTTTTGCACCCTCTATTTGGGTACATAATTTCTTCTGCCTTAGCACAATAGTCCATTCCCCTTACCGATTCTGTGAATAAGGGTGAAAGTTCTCGTTTGGTAATCAACATTCTTCTAATGATTAATGTGTTGTATGCTGTGGCCCCCAGGGCTTATCAATAACCGCCACTATAGCAATTTTAGGGTCTAGACTGATTGAGTGTCATATGATTCTAATTAATCTATGTTTCTGACTCGGTTTACACCTGATGTAAGGGGGGGTCTGGGTTACAGTTAATTTGCTGTAGATTTATTTTGGTTATGAAAAAACTCTATGAAAGTATTTAATTTGTATGAGACACAGGTATGATGAGATGGCAGGGAACCATTTTGGTCTCAGTCCAATCTCACTCCATCAGTTCTACCACATGAGCTTCCCTTTTGACTCGCAGGTGTGTTAACGGGTCTGGTATGTTTACCATTAGTGACATGTAAAATTTGACATATCCCTTTGATGTGTATGTGTTCCAATATCACTTTAGGATCCAACAGGTTAAACTTGGGGATAGGTCTTGGGCCAGTTATGTGTGCTTCTAAGGTGTGTTTTACCTGTAAATATCTGAAAAATTGTAATCTATGAAAGGTAAAGTCACGTATGAGTTGTTTATAGGATTTAATGTGGTCGCCCACTAAAACGTCCCCGAGTTTTACCATACAAATTAGGGCCCATGTTTTAAAACCATTTAGTCACAATACTTGGCTCACCCAGTTTCCTAGAGAAAATGGAATTTCACAGGTGGCTTTCCCGCCCATTTGATCTACCTAAGCACTCTGTGTAAGCATATTTTGTTCAAAATGCTGCACCTAGGCTTTTATTTTGGCTCCCCAAATAATCCTCTGTGTATGGTCTCCTTCATGATCTCCACAGGCTCAAAATGGATCAGTGCATCAACTTCAATACTCTCTGCTCTATGTACAAAATCAAGATTCATTCAGGACCACAATTCCTACAAAAACTGGTTGTAGCTTTTACATCCTTCCTGCACATTGCGTTCCAGTAACCAGTCCCACTTCTCAGTGCCCAAAATCAGATGGTCTAGAATGGGTGGCAGCTCATTTTCTTTCCTGGATTCCAAGGTGTGAAACAATCTCCCTGAGCCTATTAGGGGCAGCACTTCTCTCATCTCCTTTCGTAAGAAGGTCAAAACGTGGTTATTTAAGTCATGTTCGTATGCTATTGTCACCTGTCAAGTGCTGGGAAACCTTATAGGTAGCTATGCGCTATATAAGAACTTCAATAATAATAATAATAACTATATTAATGGCACTCCGTCCTTAGTCAGCTGGAACAGCCCACACCATTGCATATGGGATAGAACACACACTTGGGCAGGGAGGAACAAAGTATATTTGGGCTGGCAGGATCAACACACACTTGGCCTAGTGGGAGCGAAGTACACATTTCGGCAGGTAGAAACTGTGTGCACTATGTCTGACATGAACACTGTAAACTGGGATAGGCAGGAATAATTTACACATTTAGACAGATGGGAACAAAATATACTGGAGTGGGAAGAGAGCGCACACAGAGAGGCAACGAGAAAAGTCCCCATACGTAGGGCAGAAAGAGAAAACAGCACCTGTCGATCAAGTAGGATGAGAGCCCACAAGTGAGTCAGGCAGGAAAAGTCAGTGAGGAGGGGGGCAAGTGTTAAGAGTGTGTATGGATAGAAGTGTGCGCAGTGGGAAGATTGAAATAGCATGTGCATGGAGGCTCAGGAATGAGATCAGTAGGCTGGCATTAGCCAGGTGGAAAAACCTGGCCCATGGCAAAGTGTCTGGACGAAGTGAGGATGTAATTGTATTTTATTGTAATTGTATTTATATAACACTTACTATCCCTGACGAGGATGTTTAGACCAATAGCCAAGAAAACAATGTGAATTGGACAGACAGGCAGTGAATGTTGGGAAAAGGCTGGACGTGTTGGGGGCTGGTGGTAGGAAGCAGTGGTCAGAAAAGTGTGAGTTCTCCAGGTGGAAGCAGCAGATGTGGTTCAGGCAGGCAGATGTGACCTGGCAGGACGAGAGCACATGCAGGGATGTTGAGCATCTGTAAGGGAGCAGTGAAAGAGTGTTTTGCAGCAGTTGGAAAGAAGCTGCTCCATGAGGTTGAGGAGTTGCACTTTGGTGTATCAGGAGATTTGCCTGGGCCATCTTCAGTCATCTTGTACTGAAGTTAGCTGGGAGGTCAGTGGTTCGACTCACTTCCTATTTACTGTGACTCTTAACCTTTCCCAACCAGGACATCAGTGAGTTAAAGGACCAGATTCAGGATGTAGAAGGCAGATACATGCAAGGACTCAAAGAGATGAAGGTACATAGGATTGCCTGTGCTACTAACCTTGGACGTGTTGTACCAACTAGAAGGCCTCACATTAAATTGCACGATCATATTAATACAGCTTAACAGTTGTGCCCTAGCAGCTGTGTAACCACTGTCTGGATCACTAGGATTTTACTAGGAACTCCTGATATTTAGCATGGTATCCATTAGGTGTGAAAATAATAGTGTTTGGTTTGGCAGGCAGATATTATAAATAACATGCATGTGCCCTGACAGTGGCACTTGGAAAGAGGGACTATAAATGGCAGATTGCCTCATGTCATTCAGTGTGTGGTTTGCAACACTAGATGGCTGCATGCTTAGTTCTGGAGTGCTGTGGTTTTTGAGGGTGGTATCTAGAGAAGGTCTGGTAATGGTCCTTGTGTGTTGGTCAACAATTGCCATACATCTGTGCCATCGGTCACTATCAACTGTCACTGTATGCGTTGTCCTCCGTTATTTAATCCCTTTCATGCCCACAGGACTCACTGGCAGAACTGGAGGAGAAATATAAAAAGGCAATGGTGTCTAATGCCCAGCTGGATAACGAGAAGACCAACTTCATGTACCAGGTGGATACTCTTAAGGATGTTCTTTTGGAGCTCGAGGAACAACTGGCTGAGACCCAGCGGCAATATGAAGACAAGAGCAAGGTGAGCAAGGCTGGCAGTGAGGCGGTGGAAGAGCTGTGTGAGAACAAGTGTGTGTGATCAGGAGGGAATCTCGAAGCGCACACTTAAGTACAACAATGTGTGGCGAATAGTTTGTATGAACACAGAGCATACATCATGTGTACAGGAAGGCAGTAAGATCGTGGGTACAACAAAATATGCATGTGTGACAATTAAGTATTGATGTACTTAAGAAGTATTGTACTAGGAAGTGCTATAATTTTAATTAAGAAGGGCGCACACACGTTGACAATCGTAAGTATACCTTATTGACGATGGTAACGAAATGTGATCTTTAAAAAAAGCACTGCCATTCAAAGAAGTGGGAGATACCTCAGTTTAAAAAAAAGTCAGTGGGTGTGGCCAAGATTGCGGGCAGGTAAAATGCTCTTCGCGTTCCTCTGCCCGCCAGTTATTATCAGATAAAGTGGGGCCTGGATCAAGGCAACAGCCTCAGTGAATGTGAGTAGAATCCTAAGAGACCCTCTGCCATTGGGATGCGAGAGGTCCGTGGCCTTGCTGAGGATATGAAGGGTGGAACTGCATCTGCCTCCACGAGCCACAAAGAAGGGCTATTGGGCAGGGGCCCACCCAGAAGGAGGACACGCGTAACCCGAGCTCGATGGGGAACTGAGTAGGTGCACGACTATCACAGCATCTGGCCTACACCGCAAGGAGATCATGGGGCTTCCTGACCATGGTCGAAGCAGGCAAACCAGCAGTGATCTGAGCCCCTGACCGATCAGCTGACTCTTCCCCCGAGACCCGGACAGAGCGAAATCGGGGCCAAGCAGGCCCCGGGTGATAACGGGTTTCCGGCCCCCCATAACAATTGGACCTGCAAGACTGCCTCACTGGGAAAGGAGCTCGCAGGTGACTCAAAGTCACCAACCACACTGTTGAGCAGATCAGGAGGCGATACGACAGATCAGACTACAACTCCACCTCCACAGTCGACCCTCCCATTCTGCCCAATCGTCAGAAGGGAGGGTCACCTGCACCAGATAAAGACACTCTCAGAGGCACACAAGGCTGTGGACATTCCTGAATCAGGTTCGCGAAGACCCCCTGGAAGGATGGGGGAGCACCAAAGCGCCAAGAGTACCAGTGGCAGAGGGTGCAACTCTCTCCTAAAACATCACGACTGGAGTTCGGCACAATATTGCAGGAAAGACGGGGTGCCCTGGATAAAGTATTGGAAGAGACTGGCTGCTGATGGAGGAAATCGCGAGAGGCTGTCAATCGCTGGGACAATGACCGGGTCACCTATGTTGATCAAGTAAGATTAGTGGGGGGCAGGGGGAACTGATACATAAATATGTAGAGAGATGGCCAATCCCCAGTCCAGGCATGGCTCAACAGACTCATACCTATCACCACCATAATGTATTGGCTTGTTAACCAATGGTTTGTTGGTATTGTTAGTTATCTGCGGGGAATAAGTTGTTTGACAACCATCTCCTCTGCCTATCTTAACACTTTAATGGCAGCCAAGCAAGGCGATATCACACTACCGATTGCAGTGTCCGACACACCACCAAATACAGGTTATTGCCCACTACAGGGGGTCATGTATCGACATATTCATCAACTTCACCATTATTAAAATGATCAGCCTCAACATACGAGGCCTAATTGACTCGACTAAAAGGGTGGTGGTGCTGAGGGAGACATCTGTGTAATGCAAGAAATACATCTCTAGCCAAGGGACGAGCATAGAATGAGGTCCCGAGGGTTCCCCCTGCAATATTGGTAAGCAGGATCGGCAAACCATGAGGGGGTGGCAATCCATGTCTTTGAATTTCTAAGGGGAGATAATATGCAGAGTAGCCCAGCGAAAGGTGCACCTGCTAGCATACCGTATTAGGTTGGGCGACCAACCCCTTATTATTCCAACAGTCTATGTCCCCAATGAGCACCAAGAAAGCTTGCTCCCTGATACCCTGCCTGAGATACTTCAGGCCCCAGGTGCGGCCATACTGGTGGATGGCTATTTTAATCTAGTTATGAATAACGACATGGACAGATCGGGCCAAGGGTATGGTCAGACCGTGAAGCTGTCTAAGAGGGGTTAAACATAGCTGCAGGACTGCAGGTTCGTGGACCTATGGAGGCCCGCACACTCAGAAAGAAGACTACACATTTTACTCAGCGGCTCTTAAAACCTATGCACTCACAGACTACTTAGTAGGGTCAATATGGACACATCAGACTAGTGACTGTAGAAACAGTCACTAGTCCGATGTGTACATATTAACCCTATGGCGCTGTCCAACCACTCCCCAATAACCCTGACATTTAAAGAGGCTCATAGGCTCCTGGAGGTTACATGACAAAATTATTCAACACCCTACTCATGTCTAGGCACTCACTACAGCCCTTCAGGACTACCTATGGAATAACAACACCAGGGAGGTAAGGGTGGCAACCCTGTGGGAGGGGGGAAGCCCGTGATAAGGGAGGAGATGATTGCGATTTCTGCAAATGACAATCGACTCCGTAGAAATAAGCGCGCACAACTGGAGAGCGAGTTCACAGAATTGGAAGCTATACATAAACGAACGGGGGCCTCCCAAGATCTGGAGAGCCCTAGACAAGGCCAGAACACAACTTAAAAGATTTGATCTGGACGAGGCGGAATTTGCCACAATGCGCCTGAAACACAAATTTTACCTTGGGGGCAATAGATGTGGGAAAATGCTAACACATGATATACGTGCCAAAATACAGGCTGGCAGAGTCTGTAGTATAGCAGGACAGGATGGCACAGACATTACGGGGGATGACCCGATAGGCCAGGCATTCAGGGATTTCTATGTGTGATTCTACTCCACCCAAGACTTCGGTTCTGGAGATTTCTCTGCTTGCTTACAGGGGGCACAGGTGACAAATCTCATGCGAGCACAGGCACAGTCATTCGAGAAACCCATTGAAATCTCTGAAGAATTACCAACAATAGTACGCTTAAAACCTTTGAAATCGGACCGAAGGCTTCACACCACTGTTTTACAAAACTTTATACCACACTCTGGCCCCTATTCTCACCAGGATTTTTAACTCTTTAGCCAAAAGCAAGAAGCTCATGCAGTCCATGCTCAAGGCCTCCATTACAGTATTGCCTAATCCAGGAAAAAATGCACGCCTCTGCAGTTCATACAGACCCATCTCACTACTAAACATAGGCGTAAAACTATTCACTAGCCTACTGGCCTACAGACTCAATTCCAATATCTCTTGCCTAATCGACCCCCGACCAGGCAAGCTTTAAACCAACAGGACCCTTGGGGATATAACTAAACATATTTTACATGTCCTGGACAAGGTTCAGAGATACCAACACGAGGCCCTATTACTCTTGATAGATGCCGAAAAGACACTTGTTCGCATAAGTTAGCCATACCTCCTAGGCACCTTGAGGCACTTTAGGTTCAGGTATAAGTTCTGCTGCTGGACATTCAGCGGATATTGCTCCCCAAGGAGCTCGGTGAAAGTGAACGGGGTGCCTTCAGACCCCTACCCTATACATCGGGGGATACGCTAGGGCTGACCAATGTCCCTGCGCCTCTTCGCTTTGTACATGGAGCCCATGGTACAACGCATCTGATCAGCTCCATACCATCAGCCTTTATGCAAACAACGTGATTGTGGCTTTATCAGAACCACTTACGTCCCTACCAGCGCTAGTTCAGGACCTGGAGATATTCAGGGACGTTTCTGAGTTCAAGGTTAATCTCTCCAAATGCCACATAATGAACTTAACCGTGGCGCCAGCCCACCAAGATCAATTGACGACCCAATTCCTGATTGCCTTGTCCACAGACCCCCTTTCCTACCTAGGGATACAACTCACTCCCTCAGCAGCAAAAACAACATAGGTTAATTTTACCCGCCACTTGAAATCCAAATTTCGGTCATGGCAGCTCCACCGGCCCTTGTGGTTGGGCCGCATTACGTCAATTAAAATGGCTATTCTACCTAAAATTCAATATACCTTCCAAACCTTACCCATAACACCACCCTGTAACACATTGCTAAATATGCAAAAGAAGATTAACAATTTCGTATCAAATGGGAAAAGACCACCCATGATAAAACACCTTGCATAGCAGAGGCGGCTCCTCCATTGGGGCGGAGGGGCGTCGCCTCACTGCTTTCTTGCAGTGCGAGAAGCAGAAACATAAAATGGTAAAACTACCATTTTATGTTTCTGCTTCTCTCACTGCGAGAAAGCAAAAGTGCCTAGTTGGGGGGCATGCGGGTGGGCTGTCCTGCTCGAGGGCAGGGGGGGGGAGTGGCTTCCCCACTGTTGTGGGCCCTGACTGTTTGGTCGGCCCCGGGGGGGGCCGACCAAACCAGTCATGCGCACTCTCCCTTTTTCTCTATGTAGGCATTGCAGCGTTGTGATTGGCTTAGGGGAGGGAGGCTTCCTGTAGAAAACGCAGACGCGGCCAGGAGCAGCAGGAGCTGAGGCGGCGGCACATGACCCGGGGGAAGGTAAGTTTCTTTTTTATTCTAATTACCGCCCGCTTCAAAAGCCCTCCCCCCACCCCGCGAACCTGCGCAACTCCCGGCCGCCCCCCCAGGGCATGCCGGCTGCAACTGATCACGAGGCTCCCTTGTTAAAGACATTCCTTTCTCATGGACCTCAGTCCATGGAAGACGCATCTGTTTACATTGATGAAGTTTTCTTTGATTTGCATCTCATAAAAGGAACTGTGTGGTTTTGCAGAATAGTCATCTCTAACCGTTGACAGATCGTTTTTGTGAATGAGCTTCGTGTGCACTGAATTCTTGCAAAAGCGCCTTTTTTTAAAGCCTCAAGCGGATTTTTTCTCGGGAGAAGTTGGCCAATGTGGTCTCTCGAAAACGGAAAGTCGCTGGACAAGTAACTGAAAAAAAAAAGCAGAACCGCCAGGCCGTGACTGCCAGCCCCATGGTTTACAGTAATCAAAGCACACACTCTTGCAATCAAAAAACAATATAATGCACTTTAAAACATGCAATGACACTACAAGAAAAAATTATTCTTTCTCTTCTGTGTGTTCCTTTATTCAATCTTTTCCTTTTTAGCCATATGCCAACGCGTTTCGTCGCAGTGGGGTATTACCCTTACGACTTCATCAGGGCTAAAAAGTAATAGAAACACCAATGTTGTAATACATTCATGGTTTACCATTGGACATATATACAAGATATGAACCCTGTGCAGAGAGTCCGACAAAAACGTGTGTTACAGTGTCCCGTGATAGCTGGAGATATAACCAGCTGTTGTTGAAATTAAATCAAAATAACATTGCACAACATCATATTTATACATTAATTCATGCATTTCAAGTGACACCTGAATAGTATATACATAGCCTATAGTGACCAGCAGCGTGATACACCAGAAAACACTCAAATTAAAGTAAACAGGTTAAAGTTGAATTGTCCGTATGACCAGTGACTCTTAGATACAACCATTTCTAGTGAACTCTATAATTTGAATCCCTTAAGAAATGGATACATTTCTTAAATAACGAGAGCATTAAGGAGGCATGCTGTACCTTCTCAAAAAACGATTCCGCTATTTAATACCTACGAGAGTCAAAAGGAAGCAAAAAATGTCAAAAGAAATAAATCGGAACCTGATTACATTTCAATCATGAGTTGCAATATTAAAAGAATAGACGTGATCCCCTAAGTAGGGCTTACCTCCTAAAATCGTGTATGATTTCGGAGGTCGATTCCCACCGATCCTCGATGAATAAACAATTAACTTTGTCTTTAAGTATTAGGACTCGGACGCGCCCAATCTGCATATAAAGGTTGAGTTTAATGCCCGTTCTTAACTGAGTCAGAGTCATGTAAATATTCAAAGAGATAAGACTTACCCAGTATACTAATAATCCCCAAGTCTCCGTCTCACAATGCCAAATGGCTCCCACAGTAATATTAGGTCTCTAGACAACGTCGGGTTCCGAAACGGGAGTGACTGCATTTAAAAAAAAAGAAAAAGTGTCCGAATTACTTGAAGCGGACCGACTATGCCGTGTCAAGCCACTAATATCTTCTAAATACCAGTGCAGCCTTACCTGTTGCCGTGTATGCTGCTAGAGTACATGTTCTCTTCTTCACCCGATTACAGGTAAAGAGCACGCCGACTCTCGACCGGTTATCACGAATGAAAAGTCGAAAAGAAAATAGGACTCACCATGCGCACAAGTACATGGGCGCCATCTTAAACTAGTAAAAATACCCCGAATACATATAACTACGAATTCAATTAGTTCTAGGGGCTTTGTACTACTTCTAAAGCAAATAATTTGAGTCATAGCAAATTACTTCAAATGTAAAGAAATCCCAGAACGCACCTATCCCAAAAGGGAGGGCTGGTGTACTGCATGCTGAGCAATGCTAACCACTTATTTGCTTACCTCAAATTAATACTGCTCATGACCTTTGGTTACCCATATTTGACCAGCACGTTTAGCATAAATGAGCTATGACTCAAATTATTTTCAGTTGTTAATTAGTCTGCGATGTAAGTTTGTAAAGAATTCCCCCTTCTTTTACAAATATTAGCAGTAGTAATTTGAGCCTTCTTTGCACATTTTGTATTCTGTATTTGTACAAAATACCTACCTACAGGCTTTAGCATGATGTGATGACAATCCACCCATATAAACCTATTGCCTTTAGGACATGCTTTTCACAAAATGTAAGTCAAACCTACTTGCTTTGTCACAGCTTTTAATAATGAACCGATCGCTCCTAAGAATTCTGCCAAATCTTTTTCCATTAAACCGATAAAGCTTGTAGCCTTTACCATTGGCTGTCAGTATAACTGACACAAGACTACTGAAGTGCACATCAGCTTGCAAACATCATGATAACAGTTATAAAATTACATAAATGCAGATTTACTGATGGCAAAACAATACACACATCCTTTCATTAGGGCCTAACAAGAATCATCACAGTGAGAATAGTCTACTTCCAGGGTATGTCAGAGTGGATGACCAACACCAAAACACTTCCCTGCTATGGTAACCGCTGAGAGTACATGTATCCAAATAACCCTCTAAAGCTTGTAACATAGTGTGATAAATCCACTTTATAGAGGCCTGTTACCTTCAACAACTGCTTTTCACAATAAATGAGCCAGGTCTACTGCCTTCATCATAACGTTTCAGAATAAACTTACCACACTTATGCCATTTGTTTTCCCTCCATACTAATCAAGCCTATAGGTTTTATCATTGGCTTGTCACCATAGCCAGCTCTGGCCTACTGCGCTGAGTGTAAGCTTTCCAACAAAGCAACCATCAGGCATAAAGTAATAAAATTACAAATGTATACAAAATTGCAGTTGGAAAAGCAAAATACTCTCTCCTAAAGGGGCTTAACACGGATTGTCACTGTATAAATCTTCTATACACACGGTTTGTCAGAGGAAGTAATTAACAGCAAAACCTTTGCCTAGTATGGTAATCTTTGAGATTCCATGTAACAAAATATATGTAGGCTTTAATACAGAGCAATAACAAACCACCGTTAAATGTGTATAGGTTTTAACAACTGCTGTTCACAATAAGAAAGCAAGGCCTACTGCCCTTGTCATAACTCTTCAGAATAAATAGACCAGACCTATGGCATAACTTTTCCCTACGCACCAAATGTATACAAATTTATAGTTTGCAAAGTAAAATACCGTCTCTCCTAAGACAGCCTAATGTGGATTATTTTGGGACATATCCCTTTCATTAGAGCCTAACACAAATCATCAAAGTGATAACCCCTAGGGTTTGTCAGAGTTGGTGGCCAACGCCAAAATCCTTACCTTCTATGGTAATCGGTGAGATTACATGTAACAAATACATGTCTGTAGCAGAATATGATAACAACTAACTGTTAAAAGCCTACTGGCTTTAACTAATGCTTTTCACAATAAATACACTAGGTTCACTGCCTTGCGATAACTTTTCATAATAAGCAGATCAGACCTATGGCATTAGACATAAAGTTTCCCAGTGCACCAGTTAGGCCTATTGCTCATCCCCATAACCAACTCAAGTGTAGTATTCTGAACATAAGCTTTTCCACAAGGCAACCATCAGGTACACAGTCCTAAAATTATCAAAATACTATCTCTCCAAAGTGGGCCAAACAAGGGTTCTCACAGAGTAAATCTTCCATATCCACGGCTTTTCACAATAAATACATGAGGCCGACTCCCTTATTTGTAACATTTCATAATAACAAATTGAACAAAAAACCCAATAACAAAATGCCTCTTTTTTGCTTGATCACCCCCATTTTATTGGACAGATTCTGTTGATTTTTTGATTCTCTGCACTTGGACTCTGCTAACCAGACCTCAGTAAATGAGCTCTGACCCCTAAAACATGTTGGAATTGGGTATACTCATAATTGGCATATTTAACATACCTTTAAATCCCTAGTATATGGTACGAAGTGTAGGTTAAATGTCACAGGTCGACTGCAGCACCCATTGTGCCACCCTTTACAGTGACTGTGCATACCCTATTGTAGGCCTACCACTTTAGCCTATCTATACAGTTTTAAAACTGCAAATAATACGTGTCAAAATAACCCCTTTTGACAGACCTAAACCCTCCTTTTAAAAATTAATAACTCACCCCCAAGTGGGCGCTAACGCCCATAAGGCAGGTTACATTGTATTTAAAATTAGGACATGTAAAAGTTTAATGTTAAACATGTCCGTACAGCGCTAAGGCCCCAAAAGCTATTTTCACTGTAACTGGGTTAGCCGTTCCATAGGAAAGCATTGGGATACGATGTTAAATGTAAAAATTTTATCCCTGTTAAGGAAACTGCTACAAAGTTTATTCTTGGGCTTTTTAAAATATTTATTACAAGCCTAATTCACTGGTAAATTCAGATTTGAAATAAATATTTTGGAAAACTTACTTTTAAAAATGTACCTTTTCCCTGGCTAAAGCCTCTTGAAGTCCATTTGCATGAGCTTCCATCTTTCACACAGGAGCTGAATAGTCCCTTTGATGAAGTGCAAACTTGCTCTCAGAGCGGAGACAAAGTCCTTGGGTATGGGGAGGTGTTCTGTTCCTTTGGCAGAATGACCATCTAGGCTGTGGCCAGGAACTTAATCAGCTTCAAAGAGGCCTACCCTGTCACACAGGCAGATGTAGCGAACACCTGTGCCTGTCTTCTTCTTTGTCCCTCTAGCCAGCTAGGTACCAATTCTAGTGGGCGATGACCTGCCCCCAGAACCGGTTTCGAGTGATGACAGAGGGGTTACTCATTTCTTTGGTCACACTTCTAAGGTGGGCACAGGAGCTCTGCACAGAGCAGGAAAGGTTCTGCCATCTTGGTTTTAGGTAGAGGGGGACACTGTGTGGTTGTCTGCAGTAGGGCTCACAGGAACTGCTGTCAGTAGAGTTACCCCTGGAAACTGTTTCCCTATTGGTTTGGGGGGGGGGGGCGCAGATGTCCCCCCCACCCAAAAACTTGTGGCAGGAATGAAATTATTTGGCACTCCTGGGCACACTCTTTGGAACACTATTGGGCCTGTGAAAGATAGAAGAAGGACTGCACCTGCTGTTGAGACCTGTGAGGAGACCTGGAAGGATGGACCTGTTCCCACCTGTATCCAGGACAAAGACATGGATTCCAAGGGTCAGTTGACTGACCACCTGGTAAGCTACAGGAACACAGCAAGCTGCTAGAAGCTCTTTTCTTGAAGAGCCCAGCTGACTAGTTCCAACTTGACCTGGCCTGGACTGTGCTGACGGCTTTGGCTTGAATTTCTTCTGCTTGGAGCTTTCCCATCAAAAGTCAACGGCTTCACAAGAACTTCGTCTTTTGGCTATCAAGCGTTTTGGATTACTTCTTGCACACAACCAGCTGCCTTGCCTCGTTGAGGATTTTTGACTTCCATTTCAGAGCCCATATCAGAGGTAAAATCTCTGACCAGGTCAAACATGGTCTCTGTATCCGACCCGCACCCCACACACATAGTTGGCCTTAAATCGTGCCAAGGTACTAGTTCAGTACATCCAAATGACCACGGTTGGAGCAAAATGATTTTTGCTGGCATTTTTATTTAAAACTTTAAAGATTCATATATTTGGCTTCCCTTTTTGGACTTTTGTAATTGTGATGCAATTTTGTTCATTAAATTATTCTCGGTTTTTATAAATTGGATTGGGCTTGTTATTGGGTTGCATTTTTAACTTTTTAGCTGTTTTGGTACCTGTAAATGCTATATGTTTTCTTAAGTTAATCCTGGCTTCTCTGTGCCATAGCTAAGAGGGGTTGAGCTCAGGTTTAAATTACTCAAACCTTTACTGGACCTAACGAGAATAGTGATATTATTACTTGTGATGGACTACCATCCACTCCAACAAATAATCCAATGCCACCATTTAACACCTCCTTATTCATGTCCCAGATTGTCAATCTTGTCTTTGTCCCTCCCATGAAGCATTGTCTTGCTAGCATCATCTTTGATTGGCTGGCTTCTATGCTTCCACTGCTTGCTATTCAAGAACTACTGTTTTCTTTTCAGTTAAGCACTCCATTAGTGTGTTTTTTCTTCTAGCTGTCTTCCTTGTGTACTTCTCTCCCCTGCACTCAGTGTTGCTCTCTGTCCGTGTGCTTCTCCCCACCCTCTCCATGTTGTGCTCACCCTTGTGTACTTCCCTTGTATTTTCTCACCCATGTGCTTCCCCTCCTGCTGTATGTTGCTCTCTTGACAATTGCCCCTCCTCCCCCGTCCTCCTCTCGCCTTTTGCTTCTTATTCACGCCATACACCCCTTGTTGACTTCTCACCAGTATTCTTGTTCCCCGACGCTCCATGTTGCACTCAAGCCTGTTGTTTCTCCCTCGCCCACTTCTCCCCTAGGGAAGAATAATAACCCATCTGTCTTTTTTGGCAGGAATTTGAAAGAGAGAAGCATGCTCACCAGGTACTACAGATCCAGTAGAATGCAATAATAACCCATCTGTCTTTTTTGGCAGGAATTTGAAAGAGAGAAGCATGCTCACCAGGTACTACAGATCCAGTAGAATGCAATAATAACCCATCTGTCTTTTTTGGCAGGAATTTGAAAGAGAGAAGCATGCTCACCAGGTACTACAGATCCAGTACAATGCAATGAAGGAGTCCTTGCAGCAGAGGGAAGAGATGCTTACGGTAAGATGATTTCCCTGCCATCACCCACCTTTCAGAGGTCCTCTGAAGGTAGCCCTGGGAGATTCATGGTGGTGACATGGAACCTTGGAAGTGGATGGGGAAAGCTCACCTCTTACAACTTTTGCTCTAATTCTGTGATTCCTTTATCTTGTGGCTAGGCCTGGGCATTGAACTCCACTCCGTTCGCGGAGTTTGCGGAGTTTTCTGCACTCTGCGGAGCTCGCGGAGTGCAAGAAAACCCCACTTCGCGTAGTGCAGCGGAGTTTTTTCCCTGCTCACGAACGGTAAGTTCGCGAGCGCGAGCTGCTGCTCGGGTAGAATTTCTACCCGAGCTGCAGAAAGACCAGTGCGAACAGCAGTTCGCACTACACTCCGCCACTTGCGGAACTTTGCAAAGTTCCGCATAGCAAAACTCTGTGAACTACGCTCAGGCTTACTTGTGGCACCTGCCCTCTTGAGTCTTTTCTCTGTATAATCCTCTGTTTTTCCCGTTCACGTTTCCTTTTCTTCCTTTCTACTCTCCTTAGGAAATACGCCAGCTGCAGCAGAAGCAAGAGAACAGTATCCGGGAGATCTCTGACCTCCAGGAGACAATAGAATGGAAAGACAAAAAAATAGGGGTAGGCTCTACTCACGGTTCAGATATTTTGCAGCTGGCCTGTTTGCTTTGTGTTGTGTAACGTATTTTGTATGAACTGGTGACCACAATAGCAGAAAAAACTTTGCCTACAATACTTAAACTTGAATCACAAGCTCCATGGTGTATAACTAGTGGTGCCTTCAGCAGGTCTCCTGTCTAAAGACAGTTTTGTGGCTGGTAACCTTGGATGCAAATTACTCACAGGTCAACACTACTCTGTTCCAGTAGATTGGCATTCCGTTATAGTTGAGGAGTACCACATATGCCCAAATCAGGACCACTTTGTTACTACTTTAGAAATAGCTTATCATGCCTGATAAGATACCACTATACAGCACCTAGACTAATGTGTAGTGCCCTAAAACAGTCTTCTGTCCCTGGCTTCATAGTGGTCACCTTAAGACACCCAGGTATTTGATAAGTTATTGTGCTAAATATAGAGGTCAAAATGTATTGTCTGAAAGGTGATGGTACGTGAGGTTCAAAAAGTCTAGATGATAACTACTAAATGACCTGCATTATACTTGCCAAGTGCCCACATTGTGAATGATCAATTTTATATCTGGTAACGAATTCCACTAGTAAATTTAAGTTATAACTGCCAGGAATTTCCCCCAAAAGGCATCCTACCAGTTCTGTCACTAGCTTACATATATCATGGGGGGAAATGTTAGACAGTTTGGATACCTAGAAACTCGAACCCCAGGAACAGAATTACAAATCTTAATCCAGCAATATGACCATACCCCCTCTCTGATAGAAGATCACAACTCTGAGAGGTCGACTTAAGGCAATAATGCCTAACAAAGCTGAACCTACGCTGCTCTACCTTAAACAATAGTTATACAAAACAAAAAACAAGTTAGATTTGATCTTTGCCCGTTTACTGAGGGAGAAAAGTTTGCTCTTAGAAGAAGGCACGCTTATACAAATTGAACCTAATAAAT
Source organism: Calotriton arnoldi (assembly GCA_963921515.1). NCBI lineage: Eukaryota > Metazoa > Chordata > Amphibia > Caudata > Salamandridae > Calotriton > Calotriton arnoldi. The sequence continues at coordinate 2,593,209 of CAWUFW010000181.1, forward strand.
AAATTAAAAGCATTACTTTTTTGATTATAACCTGTATAAAATGGAAAGAAATAATTTTTCCTCTCAGAGAAACGATATAAAGAATGTTCATCTTACTAAATTCGCATAAGACTGCCAAAAAATTAAACACACCCACATCAAACAAAGAAGTTAAAACCGCCATAGCCCAACTCAAACTGGGCAAGCTCTGGGCCCAGACAGCCTCACAGTGGCCTTTTATAAAACATTTTTGTGTAATTTGGTACCTAGATTAACTTCTTTAGTCAGCACATTTGACTAACGAGAACAGTGACGCTCCACATGACAGAAGTTGTCATAACTGTGATCCTAAAACTAGGTACAGACCAACAGAAATGCCCCTCCTACAGGCCAATCCCATTATTTAATCACGATGCTAAATTATACTTGAAAATCCTCACAAGCAGGTTGGAACACTCCTGCCTGGGATTATTCACCCAGACCAATCCAGCTTTATTAAGAGAAGATAGATGAATGACAAAATTTGGAGGGTACTCCACCTGGACGAAAAGGTAAAGGAAAAACACATATTAGCTATCTTAGTCTCTTTTGATGTAGAGAAAGCTTTCAACTGTTTGGGCTGGCACTTCATGCAGATTGTCTTGTAGGGGGTCTGCCTTTTTATTTGCTCTAAGCATCAAGCTTTTCATTTTCGATGCTCAGAGGCTATACTGGGATTAGCCCTTTTCGCTGATATCCCTCTCGCATTGGGAAATTCATCACTTTTCTCTCAAAGGATTACTCAAAAAAAATAACAAACTTTGAATGAATGGCTGGTACAAAATTAATGAAAACAATATCAGAAATTTTGAATTTAACTCTACCCTCAGAAGAAGTGAATACCATACAAAATAAATGAGTGGTCAAAATCACACCACACTTACAGGATATATGTAAAGCGAATTATCCCTCCTTCCTTTCTGAAATAAGCCAAGTCTTGAACAAATGGGTCCCTCTATTACAGTCTTGGATGGGACAAATCAATGTCATTAAAATGAATGTCCCTCCTTGAGCCATCTACCCCTTCCAGGTGCTCCAAGTCCAAATGGAGGAAGGCTTCTTTGTAGCTCTATCAAATTATTACATAGGAGTTAACACAAGAGGGTTTGCCTGACCAGATTATAAAATTATAAGATTATATCATTTAGGGTGATAAAGAATTGTCAAAGGAGGAAATGGATAGCTGATGGAGACACACACAGAAGGCAATCATGACGAGGTCAATATGAAATGTATTATGGCTGTGAAGAATACACAGACTGCGAAATGCATACCAGAGCACTCCCACTAGAACACCATTAAATGCCTGGGACACCCTAATAAGGAGCAGACACCTTAACATCACTATATACCCAATCCACTTTAACACAGACTTTTCCCAGCACTACAACAAGGCCCCTTTGATAAATGGCATGAGGGGGTGCCAACTTATATCAGACATGTTCCATAATGGGACCATCAAATCATTTATGCAATTGAAACTAGATTTTCAGTTAGAAGCAACTGAGTGGCTACACTATGCTTGGCTGAGGCATTAGCTAAAGTATACGAAATTCAGACTGGCTGCTACAAGAGAAAGAAAACTCCCTTTTAGAGACGTCTTGCCAGCTTAACATACCAGAAAGGCCTTATCTCTAAAATGTGTGTTAAAACTAATCCCTAATAAGTGGCACAAGGCACTACACAGAGAAATCACACACACAAAATGGGAAATACTATGGGCGTCATTAATAAAAGCACATTCTCCATGAAAACAAAACAAAATTCACTATAAGTTGCTATATGGATGCCAACATCATCCTACGAAAGTGCATAAAATGATCCCAACTGCAAGCTCTATGTTTTGGCAGCTGTGTGGGCAGAGAGGCTCAGTGATTCATATTTGGTGGGAATGCTCACGTATAGAGCAATTCTGTAAAGCAACAGCTTAAACAGATTTTGGGATTTACGCTATTGAATACACCTGATATACTCCTGCTGGGACTTCACAGCTAGACCTTAGTGATGTAGCTAAATAGGACAGGATTATACTGTGGAGCTCTCTAGAGTCAGCTAAATTGGCAATAGCCATATGGCGAAAAAAAAAGGATCACCTAACCCTCCGCCCCCCCCACCCCACCTCCCACCCCCTCGATCTTTCATTTTTTTATTGATGTAGCGGACTCTGGGATAGAGTCGCTATGGAGCGGCTCATGAGTAATGTAAGAGGGGGAACATCTGAACTTTCAGGGAAGTTGTAGTATAGTTATCATGGTGGACATCCAAGTACAGTATATCTGCCATATTAAAGGCTTTGCAGCTTTTTAGATAGGATGTGCGGATGATGATTGATAAGCATACATTGTTTTTTGATGGGCTTAAGAGGGAGGGAAAGACTGTCTAACTTTGCATAATACCATCTGCAACTAAACCTGCACTAGACTAATAGATATCAGCCAGGGAGGGGGAGAAATGGGAGGGAGGAATGGCACATGCATGACAACATTAGGAAGGTAGTCCACCTTGCCGAAAAAGTAAAGAAAACATGTATTTGCTATCTTATGAAAAATGTCTTGACTGGGTGGACTGGCTCTTAATGCAACTGGTCTTGGAGGGGGTGGGCCTGGGACCCTAGATTATGATTGTCTAACTAATCGACCCCTAGGGCTTAAGAGGTCCTTAATGACCTGATAGCCTTGTCATTCCAATTGGGGCGGGCCCCCTTTCTCTCCTGTTATTTGCTCTAATCATCAGACCCTTAGCCTCTCATATTTGACAATCTGAGGATATACAGGAAATTCAATTTGGGGGAGTAAAGGGAAGGGACCATTTGCTAAGGTTGTGGTTGTAAACCCTGTTATTTTCTTGGTTTTATTCTCCAATTACTTTGCAAAATGCTAAAATTAACATTGTGTTATACAGGAATACTTATGCACTGTGTAGCTTGTACACCTGCCAAGACAATGTGAACAATAAACTTTCATCCACAATAGTCTGGAGCACTCAAATGTATGTACATCACATCAATACAAATTGAATTTTTTGTTAACCATTTATTACAAAATGTATAACCTATGAATCAATGTCAGAAAGTATATCATTGTACGAAAAGTGGTTTAGTCATACAATATAAGTTTTTTTGTCAGCCCGATGGATACAATACATTATGAAGTTCACAAAGATGGAAAGTGATCAGACAGTAGGAGATGCACAGAAAAATACGATATGTCTTTTGCATAAAGCGTCTGACCAGTCAACACAGCCAACACATGTTTTATCTTGCTAGACTTCTTCAGGGCTTATGATATACCATATAAGTATATCCCCACCCCTAAAGAGGACAGTTTTCGGGAACAATGCGAAATCCAGAACCTGTTTAGAAAAATACGCCTTAAAGCCCACTTCGACGGTACTGAGGAACCAGCCAGACTGGATTCAGGCCTTCGCAATCCCTCGACCTTCACACCTACCGTTGGCATGGTACCTGTGGAGGTAGTGACCTTTGAGAAAGCTGTCTTAAAAGAACTGAAGAACCAGGATACCAGAGTTCCTTTCCATAATCTCTCTAATCAAGAACATGCAGCGATTAGATCATTGACTGAGGACAAAAGCATTACAATAAAGCAAGCTGACAAAGGGGCGCCACGGTCATACAATCCACTTCGGATTACAACACCGAGTGCCAACGCCAACTACGGAATAGTAAATTCTAAACTCCGATAACAACAAACCCCACGACTCGATTAACGACCGAGATAACCACCATGGTCTATGAGGCAGAGAGTAATGCGTGGATCAGTGGTAAAGAAGCTGATTTCTTGATTACCAAACATCCCAAAACACCCTATTTTTACACTCTGCCGAAAATACATAAGGGGACCACCCCTGTTCTGGGCAGACCTATAGTTTCAGGAATCGGCTCACTCTTAGAGCCGCTCTCAAAATTCTGCGACCATTACCTACAACCTTTGGTCAAACAGACACCATCATACATCAGGGACACAACAGATATCCTCTGTGTTATAGGTGAAATAGAAAACACAGGCGATATTGACCTCCTGGTCACCTTGGATGTGGAACAACTGTATACCAATATCCCACAGAGAGAGACATTGGCAGTAATAGAATCTGCACTAAGTGGGAGTGAATGGACAGCAGCAACACCCATTTCGTTCATCATGCAATGTGCCACCCTGGCCTTAACAGAAAACTTTTTTGAGTTTGACAGCCAACTCTTCCACCAGTCTCAGGGTACTTCGATGGGGAGTACCTTTGCCCCCAGTGTGGCATGTTTGTATATGGCGGCGTTTGAACAAGAGACCATCCAACATGCGAGTAACCCCTTCGGAGCTAACCTGAGACTGTGGAAGACATCCTCATCTTTTGGCAGGGTGACATACAGAGATGCGCTGAATTTTGCGAGTGGATTAACACAAAAAACCAGCACTTGAAATTCACCCACACTATATCTGCCACGAACATTGCCTTCCTAGATCTCACCATCAGATTACAAGAGGGTAGAATAACGACATCCCTATACAAAAAGCCTACCGACAGAAACAGCTTGCTACTGTACAGCAGCTATCATCCTGCTACACTGAGAAATAACCTTCCCTTCAGCCAATTTCTAAGAATTAGAAGAAATTGTAGTTCTACAGAGTACTACAAAATTGAAGCAGAGATACTGGCTGACAATCTGCTGAAGAGACAATACCCTAAGAAACAGGTTCACTCTTGCATGAAACGAGCAAGAAACAATAATCGTGAAAGCCTCCTAGAGGTACATGAGAAAGAACCCACTGACATTTTGACCTGTGTGACCACGTACACACCTAGATCCAATCTAATAAAGAAGGCAGTGAACAAACACTGGGCAATTCTGAACACAGGTACTCTGTCAATACCCAAACCAAGGTTTGCGTTTAAACGTACCAACAATTTGAAAGATATGTTGGTGCACACTAGACCCAAGAAGAGCAACATCCCTAACCAAAGGCAACTGTGGGATCTCCCACCCGTGACGGGACACTATCCCTGCGGCTCTTGTATCGTGTGCCCACAGACCAGACACACCAAACAATTGGTTCTATCAGACACATTTACATGGACGCTAATCAAACACACTAACTGTAACACCCCACGTTGTGTGTACATGCTGACCTGCCCTTGTGACAAGAGGTATGTTGGCATGACCATGAGGCCCGTTAAGGTCAGAATCACTGAGCACAAGAGCAATATTCGTTGCCATAAAACTACCACCAAACTATACACCCACTTCTCTGAACTCGGACACCCCCAGAGAGTCTACGCTGGGTCATCCTAGAATCCCACCAACAAATAACACAGACTGCTTTGTACAGGATTGAACAAAGGTGGGTGTTCCGTCTTGACTTAGCAAATGACGGCCTGAATGACGCCATACCCTGGAGTACCATTAATTAATCTGATATATACAACCATTATCCGCAACTTTAACGAATGAATATATCAGCTTAGGACTCCACGCTAGTCTCTCACCTCTTTATACATCTCTGCCACATGATATCGACATCAGGCTAGTCAGATATGGAGATTAGGCTATGTTAGGACGATATATCTAATAACTAACAATAGAGTACAATACTACCCTCTAAGATGGCCGACATACGAATCACCCAATCGGCAGTCGCCAGCAACTTATGCACAAATTTAGCGCAGTGACGCGAGCACTTTTGCACTGTATAAATTCTTGTTCACATTGTTGATAAAACCGCGCCACTCAATGCCAAATTTGAAGCCCTTGATGCGCGTCCACATCAAGGTAATAGCCAGAACTATAGACTTTCACCACATTCAAAGATGGCCTCCATGGTTACACTGTAGATGATGTCATGCCGACACCATCACACCACACACCAGGTGTGGCTGATTTACCATGCTTAATGGCACCAGGAGAGGGTATTTAAGGCAGGAACCGACAACCTGTCTTTTCCTTCCTGATGCAGCGGAGCGGGTAGGTGAGCCGGACTGCTCTGAGCGGGAGCAGGTGAGTACGGATTACACGTTGAGACTATGCCTGGTCACAAGCTTTTAAGAGAGGTAAGAGGTGCTGGGAATTGCTGACAAGTTACCGCTGGTCTTTGGGAAGGGTACGCTGACTCTGATGTTCTGTAGAGCTCTGCACTAAGACATAGCTTGGGCGCTGTAGGCGCTCTTAACACATCGGACGATTGGCATAATGTCGGAGCGCCTGGTGAAGGCGCCAGCAGCTACGCAGGCAGGTCTGGGGCACTTTTGAGTCTGTTGAATAACCTTGTCAATGATACCAATTTCACGACTTTGGGCTTACTTTAACCTGAACCATGCCCACTTTCACTTTTAATGCTCTAGAGTCATGGCCTTAGCAACTAAACGTTGTGCCTACAAGCCCACACCCAACATATTTTGTTGTTTGTTTTTTCCTTTTAATAAACAGCGACACTACGTTGAGTGTCCATCTACTCCGCTGCGGTCTGATGAAGCAGCACTTGAATCCTTAAGAGGTGAGCTGATACTCACTCACCATGTTGTTCAATTACTCTAACTGGTTACACAGAGGTTTTATATTCTAAATACAAATGAAGGCACACGTAGAATGTGATATGCATGAAATCACGTTTTTATCACTTGTATAGATTCAAAGAGGTTGTGTACGGTGAAACACACCCACTTGAATCAATAGGACCATGAACCAATATTTCCATTTGGTTTTTTGATCCTTTTTGTTTGTACTCTAGGTTGGCTGCTTTTCTCCGGGGCAACGTCCTACCGAGAGAAGAAGTGGTATGTAGAACCACACCACACACTGTAGATAGTTTTTATTTAGTCACTAGGTCCTGAGGAACGCCAACTGATCTATTAGAGACATTTTATAGGCGAGAAACATGTTGACCACTAAGGGGTAGAGCGTAATTTTTGTCAGATTAAAACAAAATAGTCGCCCTCCGTCTTTTTACTTTTTAATCAGGTTGTGACCTCTCCAGAATAAAAATAATTATAGAGGATTCCCTTACCTGTTTTAACCCACACACCACATCTACATCTTACCAGGCCCCTCACACCCACGGCACCTATATAGCAAGGAACAAAAGATCTCTGATAAAGAGCCCCTTTATGGGTGCCCGTCGAGCATTGCAGCGCCGGCTCGACGAGGAGCAGACCCATATGATGAAGCATGACACCTAGCTTGCTGGGTGTGTGAGGGTCCTAGTTCCGAAAGGAGGTATTTCCCACCTCCCCACCACTCTGAGTACTAACCAGGTGGCCAACTTGCCACCCAGGAACACCGTACCTCTTTTGTCTTCTATACCATATAAGTATCCCATATAAAGATTACAAATACAAGATTCAATATGAACAATAATCTTATAACAACTGTACGTCAAGAATCCCAGTAATTGATAATGCCACCAGATAGGTTAGAATTGTTGTCCTGGTGACTTTCAAGATAAGAGACCGAATTTCCTTTGTCTTAAATCCTTTAGTTAATCACATCGCCATTGTCAGAATCCACACCCGGATGCCATCGTATTTAAAGCCTTGTGATGACAGCAATTCTAACCTATCTGGTTTCCATATTTGTGAACTTCATAATGTATTGTATCCATTGGACTGACAAAACAACTTGTATTGCATGACTAAACCACTTTTTGTACACTTATATACTTTCTGGATTTGATTCATATGTTATATATTTTGTAATAAATGGTAACAAAAAATTCAATTTGTATTGGTGTGATCTACATGCATTTGAGTGCTCCAGACTATTGTGGAATATTTGGTTGGATATTGTTTTTGACAATTCTCATATGAACACTTTTATGCAGCAGAAGTGTTGTCTGTTGAAGCCCCTTTTTCATTTGGATTGACCACATGTGTGGAGGGGTTGTGCTGGGTGTTTGCTCCACTGCTGCATTCTGTACTAGTCGGCCATAAACTTTTGCTTAAAAAAAAGTTAGGAGATCCATATTGGGTTTTCTTTGTTACCTGTAAATTGCACTTACTACTTTTGGGTTAAGAGTAGAGCTACTTAAAAATCAAAAATAAACATTTTCTACTGGTTATTAGACGTTTGACAATCAGGAGTCTCTTTGGCATGTTCTTTCTGGTGTCTCACATCAGAGATTCTGACTCTGAAGAAGCCTGAACAGGTCAGTAGCAACCTCCCCCCAAAACACATTTGAATGACCACTGACCCAAATAGATACCTGTACCGGAAGGTGAAGGAGAAGGAGCATATGGGTGCTTTCGTGACCCAGCTGAAGGGAAGGTGTGACAGCACCACTTTTTGGCTAGGTAGGACGTCTAGGATACCGAGGCAGCTCGGAAGACTGGTTCAGGCTGAATTTATTAGAGAAGTTTCCCTGTGGCATACTACTGAATCCACTCCTACTTAGAGTCCTACACATGTCCTACATAAAATCAATGACTTCTCTGAGGGTCGAGGGCAGTCATCCTGGGGCCCCAACCTGATCTCAACAGGTTTGATTTTCAAACATCCTACCCCATTTCCTTTCCTTTGTCATCAAAGGCAACTTTTATGATTGCCTTTACTTCCACAAGATGCACCAGAGTGCTTGAGACCCTATGTGCCCTTACAACATTATTTAACAGCACAAGTATTGCTTATGATGCACTCATCCTTCATCCTTAGTTGTGACTGACTTTCAATCAAGCAGGAGATTTTTCTCTTGTTTTCTGTACCGTATCATTATCAGCTGGTTATGTGCTGCACAGCATTGATGTCAGTCATGCTGACTGATTTCAACTGTGCCAAACAAGCGAACAGTGTTCCAGTAAACTTTGGTCGTTAGTTGTGGTGGTACACTTGGAGGCAGGCCTGCATTTAACATCAAGATTACTAGATAGATCATCCCATTGCATCGCCTATTGTTCTGCTCTGCAGGGAAAAACCTCTCGGTTAGTTTTCAGGCACAGAGCCACGGCATGTTCCTGTCAAGGAAATTAACCCTGGGGAACATGGCCCTCTCTGCACACATTCAACAAGCAATTCATGCAGGACATATAAAAAGTGTTGCCAAGAGGTGTTTATAAACTTAATTGCTTTAATCTTCTGGGCAAGCTATGCTGCTTTTCTATCTCCCACTTTTTTTCTTCTCTTGCTGTAAAGTCTATCCACAGACAGGGCATAGGAGAGACCCAGACCCATGAATAAAAACCCAGTTATCTTTATGGTACCTCTGCTACTCGTACTCCATAGGGTGTCTCCAGTTCCAAAAATGCTGCTTCCTACTCCTCTGTAGTCTGCAAAAATGTAAATACATAAATAAGGTTATATGTTAGAAGATAAATATAGGGTGCATACATTAAGTCAGCATGTTCTCCAGAACACTAGTGCAACACTGGCTTTGCTAAGCTCTGTATTAATTAGCAATGCAATTTCAGGTCCCACCAACAAAAGGCAGGGTGGCCATAGGTTATACCAGGGGTCTCCAACCTTTTCTATTACAAGAGCTGCTTATGTTCAATGAAAATCACCCCAAGCTAATGATATTTAGTGTTGTACAGTCACCACATCAGACAAGATTACATTAGAGGCCACCACATGCAAGATCATCAGCAGTGATCACCTCAATTCATCAGGCACGGTCCCCAGGTAATAATGTAAAAAGGCTTTGTTGATGTGGAATGCCTCTATGTGGATATTACATAACAAGCTTAGCTGTAATGTCCCTGCCACTAAGGTGATATTATTAGTAATAAGTCGTCATCAACGCTGCATGATTTATCATCCAAATATCAGCTTTAAATATATTTTGGAAATTCAATTGCTTTACAGTTTGGGTATGCATATTTTAATGTAACTAAAAAGCTTCTGATTAAGTAGGCTGGGCTGTACATAGGCGAGCTACCTATAGGTAGCTGGAGAGCTACCAGTAGCTCACAAGCTACTTATTGGAGAAGCCTGGGTTAGACCAAACATAGAGACTGGATGTAGGAGGCCCAACAGAAAAGTACATTTATCTTCCTGGTAGTAACGTCAGTTTCAGAGCCAAGCATATGCGTTTAAATTCAAATAGTGAGGCAAATGAAACCAGAACATTCAGAACTGTGAGGGGGAAACTCCAAAAGGTTAATTTCTGGAATAAAACTTAAAATACATTTTTACATTTCAGTACTACACGCAATTAGCACTTGGAAGTCCTATGGCCAGCCACGGCAAAGACCTGACCATTCCATTACTGAAAAAATTATTTAAAAACCATTACGATTAAAATAGACATTGAAAAACAACTCATTCTTGCTTGCGAGATGGTAACCTCTTCGGTGGTTGGAAAAAAACAGTGTTAGAGGTTGAAGAATACATGAGTGCAACAGGTATGATTAATAATAGTTTTTGAGAACTAAGGCCTTATAAACAGATCACAAAAAACATGGCAATGGAAGAGAATGTGTACCAAGAAAAGGTAACATCTTATTTTTAAGTAATTTACATTATCTAAAAACAACAACGCTAGACAAAAACCAATCAATTCATGTTACACATTACACCTCAAAGCATCCCTCAAATACTCCCTGACCATAAATACCACTGAGGCTTTTCTTGGGAGAATAACAGTGTGAATGCTTTAACAATAGGCTTACCAAACAGTCTGTAAACCTCAGGCACTTGCTGGGCCGATCACCTTCCGATCCCTAGAGATGTAAGTTATTTTTGGTCATCAAACCCACTCTTCATCTATAACTCCAATCGGTTTAAGAAAGGATTAGGATTATACATCAAATAGTTGGACTGTGGACCTACTGAAAGCATAGCTGCCAAGGTTTCAGATTGCCATGTGTGACATTTTTAAAATTTCAGTGAAATTATGAGTGACATTCCAACGACTATGAGTGACACTTTCTCGCGAGCAAAAATCATGCAATGAAGACTAGGGACACTTCTAAATATCAGAAATTACAGCCATTTGAGCAACAAGAAACTTCAAGAACTTCTTGAAACTGCTGCGGAGCACCAGAAATGGAAGGACACTAACCCCAGTTGTAACGGACCCCATCCCTACCTCCCCCCCCCACCCGGCCGGGCCCCAGTGCAGAGAGAGCTCAGCGAGAGCCAGCCTGGCTGGTAAAACTGTCACGCACTGACCTGTCTGTGAAGATAAAAGTTAGTCAGGGCGCCCATGATAAGGATGAGGAGACAGAGCAGCCCTGCGGCCGGGCCTACAGATTTACTGTGATTAAATCAGATCTGCAGATAAACCAGGCTCACTCAGAAGGATGAATGAGACAGAGCAGCCCCTGCCTGCAGATTTTAAACTAAATTGATTGTGTGTGACTGAAATAATTTATCAGAGATGATCAGACTGTGCGTGCCGTGGCGGCGCTGACACAAGCACTAATGCGCTGTGTGAAGTAAGTTACTCCGATCATGAGAACTCACAGGGGTCCTCTGAGGAATGACGCTACCTACCCCTCCCCCGCGCCGGGCCCCAGTGCGGAGAGCAGAGACTGAGAGCCCTGCCCTGCCTGGTAAAACTGTCACGCACTGACTCAGGAAGGATGATGAGACAGAGCAGCCCTGCCTGCAGATGCTAACTCTGATCATGAGAACGGACAGGGCGGGGGCCTCTAAGGAATGATGGTACCCCTCCCCCGCCCGGCCCCAGTGCCGAGAGCAGAGAGAGCCCTGCCTGGTGAAACTGTCACGCACTGACCCGTGAAGATAATACCTTACTACTGCCCTAAGATGAGACTCAGACAGAGCAGCCCTGCGGCCCGCCTGCATTTACTGTGATAAATCACAATGATCAGACTGCAGATAAACCAGGAGGCTCACTGACTCAGGAAGGATGATGAGACAGAGCAGCCCTGCAGATGCTATTGTGTGTGAAATTAATTTTTTCAGATGACTCATCATGTAGTATAAAACACTTACTTGAGCTAGTACTAGACGAGTTCAGAGACTCTTCCCGGTCTGTGACCGACGTCCGGCGGCCGCAGGCCGCACAGGGACCCGCCGCGGCCGCACAGGCGCTGCAGCACTGTGACTGCACTGCTGCATGATGCACTCTGCAGCAGCAATCTTCTTCTTCTCCCCCCAGACACTGCAGGCTGCTGACTCACTCGTCCCCCGCTTGGCCACAGTAGTTTGCGCCGCCCGCGATCACCGATGCCTCTTGCACGGCGGGCGGCCATGATGAAGTCACTCAGTGTCCTGTGTCGCCGGTGAGTGAAATTAATTCACTCTGGGTCGGTCAGTCACTCTCCGAGTCCCTGCCGGTCTAGGGCTGCCTGGCATTACATGAACGCGGGCACGCCGGGGGTTTAATTAAATTGCGGCGCTGCGCACCGCAGAATGAAGAGTCAGCACTGTGCACCCTGCGAGGAGGACTCGACTGACTCAGATTGAATCCCCCGCCGTTCTGCCTCACTTCCTCTTTCTCCGGACGTGAGGGCACTGGGTCACATCCGGATTTAATAATCCCGGGCGCCCTGGTGTGCCACAGTGACTGACAGCCAGTAGCATCGACTGCTGAGAGGGCAGGACCCGCCCCCCGTCGGTAATTGGCAGAAGTGAGAGTGTGTGTGTGTGTCTCAAAGGAAAGCCGCGCGGCGCCAGCCAGGCACGACAGGCTGGGCAGATTTGTTATATTGTAGTGCTCTCAGCCACTCCAGAGCTGAGAGCAGATGGATCTTTAACTATTTATTGAACTCAGCCCAGCAAGCAGCTGCTGGCAGCACGTCTCTCGGAGCAGCAGAGCCGGTGCACAGGCGCTGCTGGTGGCGCGCGCTGGCGAGTGGCAAAATGCGTGACAATGCATTTCAGTGCGGTGATGCGGAACACCGCACTGAAATGCGTGAGCGTCACACCTGAGGCGTGATACTTGGCAGGACTGTGAAAGAGGACTTGTGATTACTTAAATTTAGCTGCGGGTTTCCTTAAGTGTAATCAGCTTCAATAGAATTTGAAAAGTCTGGTTCTTAATTTTTGGTAGGGAAAATTATGTAGCTGGAGTCATTAAACTGTGCTGATCTTCAACTCTGTTTATTTATGTATGTATTTAAATAATACAATCAGTTTGTTCGTAACCTCTTTAGCTCATTTGAGTTGTGAAGTCATTAGTTCACCGAAAGAGAGAACTTATTGCATTTCAAAAAGAATTAACTGATTTACTCCCTATGAGGGCACAAGGAACCCCAAAGCTGGCTTCCAGCATTTACCTTCTAGCATATTACATTTAAAGTTTGACTCTAGATAGGTAAGAGGACGCTCATATAAAACAAAGGTGAAGGGTGTCTTGGAAATATTGTTCATTCATTCTTTAATAAGCGTACACTAGGGGAACCAAGGACAGTCAGCCATTCTGCGCATTAAACTTTCAGGCGACTCCCAAGGTACACAGCGGATTTGTGAGTTAAATGATGACAAGCCTTACATGTCAAATTGTTATAAAATATTATCTCTGTAGATTTGTAGTGAGAGACGTCCTCTAAACGTTTTTCTTTTAATTTCGAGAAAAATGTTGGGGTTCTCCATCCAAAGTGCAAAACCGCAGTGTTCCCTCTATTAATCTTTATTTTATTCTCCTTACTGTATTCGGACACCAGGGTGGTCAGTTTTTGTAACCGAACAGCTGTTTGTTCCATTTCACTAAAGCGTCCACGTACAACAGGACACTGATGTGAGCTTGAATGAGTACAAAAGAATTTATATTTCTAGCCTTGATAAAGTGTGCCCCAAAGGGCAGGTCTAGAAATTACTTCTTGGTGCTCAGAGATGCTGTTGACATAAAAAGGAAGATACAATCACGCAGAAATTTAAGTTCAGAAGCCATTGATCAGTGTCATGAGACTGAAAACAAAAAGTTTGCTCCAATTTTTATTAAAAGCTAGATGAGCGTTCCAAGCTCCTTCCTTAGACAACTGGTTGTTCTGATTCTATCTTCTGACTGCCTGGCACTTTTCTGAATCTCTTAACACCTTTGTCACATGTATCACAGCGTGTTTCCTTTTCTTTTCATTCCTGCTACCTCCTCCTCTTATCTCTGCACCCGCTCTCTTTCAATCCTCTGGATGCACACTCAGGCGTTAGAGAGGCAGAAAGATTTCTTTGATTCCATAAGGAGTGAACGTGATGAGCTGAGGGACGAAGTTGCTGTGCTGAAAGAAGAACTGAAGGTATGATGTCTTGCGGGTTTTTTGGGAAAGGAGGGAGGTCCTTCCCGACATCAAATCTCATCACGTCTTACAATTGCATTTCTGATGGGCGGTATGCCCGAAATTTAGAATACAGGGTACAACACTGACTGGTTTGTTTTGGTGGTAAGTGTTGTTCTCGTGGTAGCAGAGGAATATATTCATATGGCGCATCCATCATGATTTACAAACATTGAGTTACAGTTCTACAATTTTCACAAACTTCCTTTGAAATAAGTGTGTTCCTTTGCAGCATTGCTTATCTAAGAAAATATTGATTCCCATCCAGATTTAGTAAGCTGGCCTTGATTTTCTTAATGTAACGAATTGCTTTTGCTGTACACTTTAGAGACATGGTATTGTCCTGAGCTCCGACTTATCGCCCAATGGGGGAATTTTGGATGGTCCTTACCATGAAATGCTAGTGGATTCTTCCACGAAGGCTAACGGAGAAGTTACTCAAGTCCCGAAGACTACAGGGGATGGGTCGCTAGGTAAGGACCTCCAAGTCACTGCAACCCTGTCTGTCTATGCAATACCTTATTCATCTTGCACACTGCTCTTTGAATGCCTAAAATCTTCAGTATTCTTGCTGTTTAGCTGCATGCCGCATGCTTTATTTTCAATTGCCTCCTGTCCATTTCTCGGCTTTAAGGCTTCTTCTCCTTGAATAGGCGCACATGGGTATTTTCTGTATCAGTACATTAGTAGCCTTCTTGGAACAAAATCCTGATATATACCAGAAAGGAAATCAGAGTGCATTGCACGATGCAATAAAAGTGCCGGTGAGTCCATTGATCTGATTCTTCGTGAATGGAGGCTTGTTTGGGATGAAGTGGGAAAGAAAATGCATGATTAAGCCTAGTTAAAGGCTCATTACTCATCCACATAGCACAAGAATAAAACTGAAGCTTGAGGGCCGCCCATAAAAAGGGAGCTAAAAGAGTCGTGCATTTGTTAAACATCCATCTCATAGCAACTCCAAGTGCCACCTCGAAAAGTAAAATGTTTCCCTTTTTAATCCGTATTTACCGAAGTGTAAACACTTAACCTTTAGGCAAATTAAAGCTGCCAACATTTCTAACCAAATCACTTTAGAAGTAGAGAATCTCCAGGGCAGTGTTAGTTAAAGCTGGTTGCTTACTGACTCCTACATCCTTCAGTAGTCCCACTTCAAACCTCTGTCTTAAATGCAAATTCCAACATAAGCTCCTGCGGCAGTTCCCACAAGACTTTCTTTGTAGAACTAAAGGTCTCCAAAAAATAGCAGAACATTAACATTGAAGTAGCGGATGGCATTGACTTCCGATGTTGTAAGACACTCGACTACAAAAACTCAGCGCACTGCTGTTGAAAATATATAAATGATATCAAGTTAGGGAGAGTGGAGTTAAGGAGGTGGTTCGCAGTGAAGTTTACTTACCACCAAACCATGATTGATGGATTGGTTGGAATATTAAGATAAGTGGGATGGCTTTACATCTGATGCCTACGGAACTTGGGCGATGTAGGGGCACAGTAGCGGATAGCTTCCACTTCTCTCCATGTTAGGCTGTAAGCAGTACCTTTCCAATCATTCGCCTGCATTAGCTATATTTACAGCGCGAGGAGCTCCTATTGCCACAAAGGGCTGTTGCCTCCTGTACCCCAAATAACTTTTAACTGGCACTAAAGCATACAATTAGGGAAGAGCCAGCTCACTGTCCGCGCTCTGTCAGTAATGCACAGTGTCTTATAGTATGTGTAAAATTCATGCTGAGCCACACAGTAACACCATAAAATGCAAAAATAAAATAATTTCCCCTCATCATATTAGTAACCTGCTTCTATTTACAGTCCATGATTATGATAGTACTTTTAATACAGCTTTAAAGCATCCTAAAGGTGCCTGCAGCTCAGCTTCTTTACAGAGTACAACATTCTGAATGTGAACGTGCACCAGTTGTGTCCTTATGTGATGCTGGAGGACACTAGAGATCATAGAGGTACTGACATGCTGGAAAATAATAGCATTATGTCCTGCCAGACTGATGTATCTGAAACACCTTCAGGTTGGGGCAGAATAGGACAGATACAGGTGTCTCGGGTGTAAGACTAGCTCAGCCACAGTCCACTGGACCTTTCACAAGCATAAATCTTGTATGCAAGTTGGCAGCTTGAGCTATATTTGATGATGGGTAAGTGGCATCATCAACAGCCCTTTACAAACTTGATTCAATAGAACCAACTACTATCCTTAATGACTTTAATATCTGGGTTACAAATTACTTTTTAACTTTACACTTACATATGCTGCCTCATAATAGTTAACTAATGAAATCAAACAGGTACACAGATGTCATGGCACTGGAACTATTGCCTTTTAGCAACAGAGACCTACATTTCACCGTAAAAATCTAAACCTGTTCATCCTATCCAGGTTCTCTTGTTTTCAATTCTCAGCTTCTAGTTAGGGTCTTTGAGGATTTCTTTAAACCTCACCCATAAGATCCTCAGTCCTTTGAGCCGTGCACATATTGGTCTCACAGGTTCTCAAAAAGTCAAATTTTGCAACGTGATTGAATTCTCAGCCTTGTGTGCTCGGCTGGATATCGTTGGTATTCAGTATCCTCTGCTTCGATTCAGACTTTAAAAAAAAAAAAGAAAATACAAATTATAGCAGCTATTCTTGGGACTGGTTGATGTACCGAACACCCTAAAGAGAGACACCGTCAAGAGATTTTAAAAAAGCTATTGGAGGCTATCATTCCAAATATGGTGGTGAAAAAAAAATCTAAATATGAAGTAGCATAGTCTGTACTTAAAAGCTTGTCACTTGATTCCACAGATCTAGTTTAAGTCAAAGAAAATCTATTATTTTTGGCCAAACTCTTAGAGCTATCAGTCTTGGAGTAAATTCAAGAGTTTCTGGTGGCAAAACAGCTTTTAATACTGAGCAAGCATGGTTTTGCCGGTTCGAGTACACAAAGTCTAGCTTGGTCTCACGTTTTGATGACCTGGACAGGAAGGCAGATTGAGGTAGTTTCTTGGCCCTTCTGTTTTCATATCTGTCTGCTCCTGCTATTTATTCCTAGGCAGTTATTCTGTTTTCATGGAGCTTGAGTGTCAGTTTCCATCTTCTTCCATTTTATTTGGTCAGCCTTTTTTTCTGCACCCGAGGGTCTAAGTCATCCATTCCTTTTTATTCCTCCTTGTTTGTTCACAGACTGCTCTAACTGAATCCATTAACTTAGTTCTTACACCGATGTTGATGACACTCTGGCGATCAGTACACGTAATCTGGGTTAAGGATATACTTAGATGTGGTAAACGTGAGAGAATCGCCCTCTACTTGATGCCTGCAATTGGCGATTGTGGCATTTGTTGAGGGGGACAATTAGTACCTGTGCCTCTGTGTTTTGGCCTTCATCTATGGTCTCGTCAGTACCCAGTTTTTGTAGTAAGAAATCGCTGGTTTCTTAGTAAAAGTCTGCTGGCTTTTTTGTTAAATAAGTACATCAAGTTACTGTTTTTATCATAGCAACAGGGTCTTTCTCCTTTGCCACAGACACCAAGAGCCGCTGTGCCATCAAATTATGGAAACAATGCTTATTTCAGGATAGCATCGTATCTTATGCAGTACATAACAGATACAGCCAAAATTATGGCTTTCGGGAGCCAAATCCCACTAGCACATCTTCAATTACTGTTCCACATTCACTTACTTCCAATCGCAAATCAGTTTTTCCGTTTTGATTTATTACAATGAAAAGAAAAACAATAATCAAGCAGCAAAAAGGAAAAGATTACATAAAATGGCCCAAGTAAGCACTTGGAGCTGGATATAGAGTACAGACTTACCTGCAGCATGGGTTTCTTCGTTCCTAATTCTTCCTACTAAACCCCAAAATGGTTGATAAATAAAATTTAAATCTAACTTTATATCAAAAGCAGGCAAAATGAACAAAGCTTGTAAACAGGTGGTATAGTGAATATAGCAAAAGTACCTTAATTGCGTCGATTAATGGGTCATGCCCAAACCAGATACAAGGGAGATCTCAAATCAGAATGTCTGCTGGTGTATATTTTTTTTCTGCCCTTGGTGCAGCTAGTGTCCTAGCTCACTGAGAATGCCACCACACTTCACACACATTCGAACCACAACCTCTTGCCCTGCATCATGAAATGCTCTGACTTCCCCAATTGAAGAAGGCGTCTTTTGTCTGAATTAGGTGAGTTGCCACCTCCTAGTCCTCCATAAAATGTCACTCAGTCATACAGCACAGATGCATTCCATCTCCTGCATTCTCCACTTCCTTCGCTCCTGAATCTGTGGCCCTTTCCATAGCTCCACGGAGATGATGCACCCGCCGGTAGCACTCCACATCTTGAGTAATCTTTGCAGTCGGATTAGAAATGAATCTGCGCTCACCTCTCGTTGCACAGTGGAGTTCAGTGCCAGCCTAATCAAACTTGGAGTGATGGTTCTTGAAGTAACAATGGCAAGGATGCAAGTAAAATGAATATTAGTTTAATGCACAAAAGGTGAATTGCACGTGGGTCATTGTTTTCCAACACCTGCGTAAACCCCTGTTTGTGCAGGTGTCGGAATGATGAGTTTGGTTGTATTTAACACATGCACTGATTATTGGATGCATGAAATACCTCAACCTTTGTTAAATTTCAGCAGGTCAAACCTACAAAAATTTAACAAGGGAAAGGCATTCAGTATTTACTGTATCATGCCGAATTTTGCGCGTTAAACATCAAAATCTCCATGTTATTCCCCAGAAGCTCGTAATAGGTGCTATTTATCACACCCGATAAATAACGTACCCCGTGGTATTGTTATTTATCAGGTGCAATAAATGGCACATATAATCGTAATCAGGGACTAAGTGCTCACAGTTTCGACTCTAAATCGCAGTTGGCTCTCTGGAGAAATGGTTGACGCCAAAAACCTTACTGATGCTTACTCCAGGGAAGTCCATTTTAGGTGGCTGGCCCTTCTGCTCTGAAAATGCTTGTTTGCTTACTAAACAGCCAGCGAGATAAGAAGCAGTTCAGAAGGTAGCTTAAAAGATAGCTAGTCCCATATTTTTTTCCCCATCTCCTATACACTCTTGCAGTCTTGTGCAATGCTACAAGCTGCATCTGGTAAATATTTAGCTTAATTTCATTTTAAAAAAGCCCGAACATATGAGAAGGGTTTCTTGTGGTTAAATTGGGTATTCTCGCTCCGGGAAATTTTGCAAAGGGAGGATACTTGTGGGATCATGGTGCAGATGTAACAGAAGATTTACAGGAAGGAGCCAAATGTGTAGAGGAGACAATGCCTCCAAAGCTCATACCTACTGATCTCTAGGCATATAATGCCATGATATAGCTTACAGCAGCAATATAAAAAGATTGTATTATTCATGGACCTCTGCATGGAAATTTACTAGTGGACACATTTGAATCTGGTAGCTTACCTCCATTGCTCAACCTGCCAGTTTTGGTTAACTTCTCAAAACCAGAAAAGGGTATTTCCATTGCACTTGCTACCATCAGAATAGAAATCTAGATCTGCACTAAATGATCTACAGTATGAGAGAAAATAGAACCAAGTAGATCCTGGCATTGTCAATAAAGCTAAAAAGGGGTCCATTAATCCAAGGTCTACTAGCTTTCTGTCCTCAAAGAATTCAAATACCCAGATGTATAGGACCGTAGCATTAATGAAACACAGTCAAACTTAATGCTACAGTACAACAAGAATCAAAGGGATAAAATGTTGACTTTAGCTAAATTTCTACCAGAGGATAAACCACAGGAAATGTGTGCTTTCACTGAGGAGGAAAAGAAGTGTCTAACAGTTTCATGAGAGCAGCCTTGAGTGTCACTCTCTGAAAAAGTAGGTAGATTTCCACTGGTGCGAACAGAGTAAATCAATTGTGGCTGAGATTTTCAGGATTGAGGTCTGAGGTACCAGTATGTCTTTCAGTTCTTTGGGACACGTAAATGATGAGTTTAAAAAGATAAAGGTTAAGATGTACACTCCACACCTATTTGAGCCTTATAAGAGATAGGGCTATTACAGCTGACTCCTCAAAACACCACGCAAAGAAACACTAGCAGTACTATATTAGTTGGATACACTATAAATATTCCACTCTTAAAAAGGGGAATAGACCCTGGAGGTAGTAAGAGGAGGGCACCTCACTTTTTTGCAGAGTGAGATATTTAACAAGTTGTATCTTTCTTAAATGTCTTTACAAATGCTGGGCTTGTGTTCCCTTCTTGTAGCACGCAAAGAGCTATGTTTACGGTTTGCCATTACTCATACAGGGCTGTCTAACTGACATAGTTTAGAGTGCATATAATATCAAGCATGAATATTGTTAAGATACATTTGTATAAAAGGATTTTGAATGAGACTCAATTATAATCTTTTTTGCCTTGTAAATCTGACCTGTTTGCACTCCTCGAGGTGCAACCTTTTCGGTTGTGAACACATTTTTGAGAGCTTGGAAAGAAAATATATTCTCACTCAATGTCCAGGAAGACAACCGGGTCCATCCAGGGAGACTAATGAGATACTCTCTAGATTTACATGACCTCACTTTGAGCAGGAGTACATATGATATAAAACACCTTGCGGTGGATGTGTCATTTATTGTAATAATCACTTACCATCCATTTGTGACCAAGAAGGCCTGTGGACAAACGTCTCTCACAGAATGCATTTGGCGGTGAGTTTATGTGCACCAACCGTAAAGATGTGTACTTCAGAGTTTCATGTTTAGCGTAACACTGAGCTACCATATAAACCATTATGAATTACTATGTGGGCTAAGAGGCATTTAACCAATGGTGAATCTTGGAACGTAATAATTAGTAAGTGAGACGTAACTAAAATGTACATATCTGTAACACCAGTTCCTTTGTTACGGTGTGAACTACCCATTTTTCTCTTGAGACAGATGACAGTTAAGGTCATTAAGCGGATCTTTACAAAGGCTCAATGACAATCTGAAGATGTTGTTGAAATTATATCTCTCACAGTATTCCGGGGTCCTGCTTGAAGTCAGAGCAGTCATATTATAGACACACCCAGGAGTCAATCCCAAGACTGGGGTTGTTCAAACTTTTAGAAATTATTTATTTTTCAACCACCAGAAGTCAAAAGTATGCAGACCATGTTAAATTAAAATAGGTAGCAAGCAGCAAAACAAATGTTGCAGGTAAGTGAATTGTCCGTGAGTGTTCCCAGTAGATTGGAGGAGATCAGAAGACTTACACACTTGCTAGGTTGTCTAGTGCAGAAACAAATTGCACGCAGCCACATGGACATAGGCTGTCTGTAGCCGGTTGTCAGCTGAAATGGGCACACATAGACACACACAAGGCTTGTAGAAGATGTCCTACATTGGTGATGGTATACTCTCTAAATCAGTTACTGCTTTGCCTCACTTTATTGGCCGCTGCTGATCTTTGTTTTCTGCCACTCTATTGATTTCTTACCTCTTCTGGGTATTATTTGATGAGGAGGGTGTAAGGGTGTTAATTGTTTGGCAGAATTGTGGCCCAGTGGTGTGGGTTCCTTCATTTTTTTCCATGGTCTTTTAGGCCGAGCCAGTCAGATGAAGACCAAAAGTGACAGTGTGGAGAAAGTTGAGAAAGGACAAAGCATGCAGATTTCCCAGGAGGTGGAGCCCACAGAGAAGGCGACAGTGCAGGACACTGAGAAGGCACTCATGGTGGAAAGGACATTGCATACAGACAGCGATGGGGAGGCTGGACATGCCAGGGGATGCTCTGATGGCCCAACATCCCTGTTTGGAGATGGGCTTTATGAAAATATGCCATTTATTGGAGACCAAACTTCAAAGAGGGACATGTCTTTTAATGAAGACAGTACAGATGGGTCATGTAAGAAAAATGACCCAAGTACTGTTTCAAAGGTGGTTGAATGTACCAGTTCTGATACAGTTGAGGATCTGAATATTGTGAATGTGGCAAATACTGGAGAGGGAAGTTTAGCAATTGAAAGTGCTGTGGTGCAGGAGGATGAGGACTATGACGGTGCATTAGCTAGAGAAAGAGAGAGCTGCAATGATGATTTTCAGGATGCAGTGGAGTTTGTTGTTGAACAGAAAATTGCATGTCCTTCAGCAGCAAGCAAAGAAATATCAGAAGTTCATGAGACACTTGCACCTGCTGCAGATGAAGAATCAGTTATAGGGCCTCTCATAGAAAGACCGAAAGAAGGGTTCCATGTGCAGGGACTACTTCAGAACTTGGGGAAACACTTAGATGGGTTATTTGATACAGTGAGTGAAGAGGTGGAGCGCAGTATAAGTGTGGGAGATGAGAAGGCAGAAGCAAGCAGCCAAAATGAGGAGCAGGTAGATGAAGTAGCTGCTGAAACACAGGAAGCCAATAGGAAAGGGCCATCATCAACTGGAAGTAATGTAAGTGAATTAGTAGAGACAGATCGAATCAAGGAAGGAGAAGATTCAGGAAGTGTAGAGTGCCATCTAAATCCAATGGTTATTGAAGAGTCCATTGTTACCGGTGTAGTGAAAGAGACAGCTGTTGAAGGAGACCAAACATTTAAAGCTAATATAACCAAGATGGAAATATGTGATGATCAGGGGAAAAAAGAAGAAAAGAGTCATGTTGAAGTTGTAGATGTGGAAGAGGTGGGAAGTAAACCACATTCAGATGATGGAGAATTTTTTGAATTTTCAAATGAAGATGATGCAGAATTGGATGCCCATCTTGGGGAGGAACAGGCCAACGGCAGCAAGCACATGTTGAGTGCACCTCACCATGAAGGTACCAATGCAGCCTCTGAACATTCCAGTCATTCGAAAGAGGAAGGAGTATCTTCCATCCCTTGTCAGCAGATTGAAGAGGAGCCAGGCAGATCTGTTCATATTGGTGATGGGATTATCATAGCTGCGGACAAAGTAGTGTTCCCCCTTGATCAAAGCCGATCTGATGTGTCAGACCTTACAAGCATGAAGTTAGTTGAAAACTGGCAGCAAGCAACTGAAGACACCAGCCAACTCCGTGAACATGATCTGGAAGTATGCTCAGCACACATAATAGCAGATGATGAGAAAGAACATGCAAGAGAAGAGACTGAACCTCCACCAGAAGTTGGGGATAAGTGTGGACTTGAGAGTCTGAAGCTCACGACTGAGGCAAAAGAGGTGAAGACTGGGTGCCTAAGACCTGATGATCAGGAAATTATTGTTCAGGAAAAGTCATGCGAGCCAGAGTTTAAGGAAGATGATCAGACTGGTGAAACACAAGAGGAGGATGAGGGCTCTTTTGAGTTTGATGATGAAGGAATTGAGACAGCAGAGGATGGTAACACGTTATACCCTAAGCCAGTGGTGC
The DNA here is from genome assembly GCA_963921515.1 of Calotriton arnoldi. Classification (NCBI taxonomy): domain Eukaryota; kingdom Metazoa; phylum Chordata; class Amphibia; order Caudata; family Salamandridae; genus Calotriton; species Calotriton arnoldi. The sequence continues at coordinate 2,616,753 of CAWUFW010000181.1, forward strand.
TAGAAGAAGAATTTACTAGAGAAAAGGAAGTTCATATCCATGACCCCACAGAGATCAGCGTGACCAAAACAACCGAGTGTAGTGAATTTCAGAAATTACAGGATCAGGACATTCTGGCCCCAGTCAAAGATGGTCACCATAAGGAAAAAGGATCATATAAAGCTGCTGATCAACAAATTGAGGAAGCATCTCATTCGAATTTGGCAGAGACATCGGGTAGAGAGGCAGAGGATGCCACACAACAATCAACCGAGAGCACAGATACTGGAAATGTATCTGCTGATCCATTTGAACCCCAAGATTTGGATAATAACCAAGCATATATCAAAGAAGACATGCTGGACAGGGGCATCAAGAGGGGTAAAGGTAAGAACAAGGAAGATTGCTTGCTTTCCTGAGGGTGCAGGACTGAGGTGTTAACTGCAGTTCCGCTTGACCAGGGATTAAAAAAAAAGAATTTGCACTTTGCACAGTGAGGCTAGCTTTAAGAAGGCTCTTGTGTCACTTCTGTTGCAGGTGGCACCCACACTACCAGATAATGTAAACAGATACCCAAGAAATGTAATCTCAGTGCTGGATGTTGATGATCAGTCAGTTCTTCATACAAACTAATATATATATATATATATATATATCAGAAAAGCAACTCTTCCACGTCTTGTTACTGTTCCCAGATGTTAATCTGGGATGACTCACTAAGATAGCTTACAAATACTCTCCAAACTTTGTCTGCAGTATTTCATTTTCACAAAAACCAAAACTCATTATTATGATGTTTAAATATGGGAATTACACATGTGCTGCTAATAGCTGATTTATATGGTGAGGGAATATACTGATGTATGTTTTTCTTTTTGTGTTGAAATTTCTGGTTATGTTATGTGATGTTGAAGTAAAGTGTGATTGCATTTGTATGACAATTAGCAGAGTTACGTTGTTGAGTGGTATGGATCATATTCACAGTAATAGGACTTATCGCTAGACTAACTGAGCTGCTGGATGTTTTGCTGTATCCACCAACTGTGCAGAAACTTTGACTGTATTTAGGCTGATGTTGGTCTGACTATTTCCAGTATGACAGAGGTTTGATTTGATCCAAGGCATTGTAGGTTTGACTGCCTAGAAGGTTAGAGAGGTTTGACTACATCTAGTTTGAGCAAAGTTTGCTTTTAATCATAGTGAAGAGTGTTCAATTGCTTTCGAGATGAGGTATTTTTGTCAAAACCTGAAGTGTGGGAGGTTTAACTTTAATCAAATTTATTGGTGGTTTGACTGTATCCGGGGTGGGCGAGGTTTGTCTATCCGGGTGGCAAAGATGGTATACTGTCAAGTGTGAGAGAGGTTTACCTTTTCCCAGAAAGACAGACATTTATCTGAATACAGAATGACAGCAGTTTGATTGCGTCGGCGGTAACTGAGGTTTGACAGTATCAAGCGTGACACTGCCTCCAGAGTGATGGCAGAGACTGTTTTTAGGTTGACTGAGGTTCCACTGTATCCCGAGCAATGGTGGTCTGTGTGCATCTTAGGTGAGGGGTTTAACTGTGCCTATGTCCATGGGTTAGCCTGTTTCTTCATCGATGAAGACTGTCTGTATAAAGAATGAGATAAGGACATTCTGAGGTGGCTTGGTGGTAAAACCACACTATTGAAAGGATCCTGATAAGGTTTGACTATCTGTTGTGTGGGTGAGGTTTGATCACAGTTGCGACAAAGAATTGAAGGAAAAAGCTGTGCCTGTTTTCACTGTTGTAAACTTTCATATGAGTTAAACACTGTATACACTTTGAGTTTATATTTGAAATAGTCACTCAAATTGAGGCACAATCCCCTTCAATCCCCTGAAGGGGTTTTAGAGACACATCTATATTGCTAAAGCTTTGTGTAGGAATGAAAATGTTATCTTGATTTAAAGCTGTCAGCCTTTTCAGTTGTCCATTTAATTTATAGTTCGGTAAACCCAAATGAAGCTTCAAACGCACATTTTGGAAGCAGTCCTAAGGGACTATTGAAGCCTAGGTTTGTGCATCCCACTTGTGCCACATTTTCAAGGAGCAGAGCCTAAGCAAACCTGGCATGTGCTTTGATCAGCAATCAGTCATGGATAACTTAGCCTATCTTACTTCTGATGCACTGTGGTACTTTGGGAAACTCACCAGTGGCTTTTGGGGCACTTTTCGTTTTGCTTTTCAAATCTGTGTGTTTAAAATAAATGTTCTGTTAGTGTCTAGCCTTAGGAGGACAAACTAGGACTGTTTCATACAGAAACTGTACTAAAGATTTTTAAGTAACTATTTGCTGCCTGGGATTTGTTTCATAGGACTACGTTTCACATTGATAAATTTTTCTATTTGGACAGTATAGGGTACCCACTTTGCTGCGAATATAGTTGGGATTGGGGAATATCGAATATGTAAGGCATGCCTGCTTTCCCTTGGATATATCCTCACTTAGGGGAAGCTGATTTTACTTTAAAAAAAAAATAATACAAATTAAAAACCTGTGCAAATTGTAATCATGCTGGTTAAAGTTGAATGCTTTGCTGTGACTGGTTCCAAAACTCATTAACTGATGTTCTCACTGTAGACAGTCACTAAGAACAAAGGTTACCCTCATCATATTGTCACCTCGCTTTTATCAGCTTTGCTCCACCAAAACCAGGATTTTAATGCCAGAAGAAAATAGGAGTCCCACCCAATGATGCACTCGCAGTGAGGTTTTCCAAAGTCATTGTGGAGCAAATGGGGAAGATGTTTAATTATTTAGGTTATGTATATCACGAATGTCCTGAGCTGTATATACCGAAATAAATATTTTATATTTTAAAATTGCTGTGTCTGTCTGGGATCTTTGCAGTGGTGCAGGTGGGTACTGGGGCGGGGGCAGACGGTGTGTGAAGAGCTTGTGAGTGGCTCCCCTCTGATGCCAGTGAAAGTAGAGCTGAGTAACTTGACATAATTACTTATCCCTCAAAGAGTGGACATCCACAGAAGCTGCACCCCCCCTCCTACTGCTTCACTCTGAAAGTGGCCTGTGATGAAGACTAAAGGTTACCCTTGAGCATGATGACACTCCTAGACCGGTTCCTTGGCTTGGTTATTACTTGATGGACATACACATAGACCAGTTCCTTGACTTGGTTATTGATTGATCTACATTCAGAGACCTCTAAGTATTAAATCAAATTATACTGAATTGGAGTTTTGGGAATCCTGCACCCCAACACTTGCAGATGAAAAGCCTTATGTAGACAAGCACACAGACAGTCACTAGTGATGCCTCTTTAAATTTGTACAGTATTACACAGACATTCGCACAGCAGCATAATCCAAGAATACGGACTATAAACAGATTAGGAATGTTTGCTAATATCACTAACAGACGCACTTGAATCAGTACCACACCTCTTGGATGAGCTGAGGGAATTCCATGATATTTCTAAGTTCAAGGTAAATATCACCAAATCAGGGATGCTACTCTTGCACCTTCGATCCAGTCAAATAGACCATCTTCAGAGACTTATCCCAATCTCCTTGTCTTCGGAAAGGATTAAATATCTTGGAATACTCCTTGGCCGCACCACTTCACAGGTAATGGCCATGAATCATGCTATGCTAATCAGGGACATAGACCCCTCCAACAATGGTACATCAAGCATTTCTCCTGGTTTGGTAGAGTAGCTGTAATAAAGATGAGTCTTCCCGCAGATGCTTTATCTATTTCAAACAGTACCAATGCCAACCCCGCTGTCAATACTCGAGCAGCTCCAATATTTGATCAACACCTTCATTTGGCAAAACAAGTAAGTTTCTCTGTAGGCTAGTATCACAGGCGGGTCTTGTGGTTCCATACATTATGTCCTGTTTCCATGTGGCCGTGCTATGAGTCCTCAAAGAATAGGGGGAAAAAGAGAAGTCGAAACATTGGTGCTTTATAGAGCATCTTATAGCAGGCTCCTCTGTATGGGCAGGTTTCTTTGCTAAAAAAAGTACACTGTAGTTGGGGACTGTACTCGTCACCTATAACTAGGATTACACTTGCAATTTGAGATAAGGTATCATTAAGGCTAGGTTTCACCACTTTCCCCTTATCCTTCACTCCGATCTCATATAATCGACATTTTACTCTGGCATTTATTCACCCGCAATTTAAGATCTAGCATGAGAAGAAATTATTTCGTAGTGAGCTCGCTCATCACTAATCCACTAATGCTCTCCTTCGAAGACCTCAAACTGAAATTCGACCTCCCAGAATCCAAAGGTTACACGTACACCCAACACTGCCACTTATTGCTTTACCCAACAATAAAGGAGGAAGCATTGGGCCATTAACAGGGGTGGAGAAGTGGCTTAAGGATGAAGATAAAGCCCTGATCTCCACTCTATGTAAATCCTTCCTCATAGCTGTCCAAGATTCCAAAATACCAGGCCAAAGAAGATGGGAACAAGAACTTGGGCGAGAATTGACATACAGGTAGTGGGAAAAGCAGTCTGACCGAGCCCTACCTTTTCCCTCATGTGTGTACCAATGTGAGGCACAATACAAAATATTGACCTATTGGTATTGTACCCCAGACACAATTGTAAAGTGGAAACCCTTAACCAGTGATAAGTATTGGAGGGGGTGTGAGTCTACAGGTTCTATCTTACAGCTTCTTTAGCATTGTCCCAAACAAGGAAGATATTGGGATAAGTTCATAGTGGAATTAAATAGAGGATTCGAAACTCCTATCCCAGTGAAATACAATTTGGATTCCCATCTCTTTCCCAAAGATGACCAAATCACTTGGAGGCAAACAGCTGGCAATCGCAATAGTGACTGGGATACAACGTTTACTCTTATCCTGGGGAAAGACTACTGCCCCACTCTCCACTTGGTTATCTAGACTATGATACACTCTGGCCATCGAGAAGATAGCCCTGTAATCAAAGAATAAACTAAAGTCATATGAGGTCGACTGGAATCCATCTATACTAATCCTAGCCTATGAATTCCAAGAGCTTTTGCATCCTCTTTATCTTAAAGCAATTAGACTCTTTCCAGATGAGATATCTCAGCTGCTACCAAGATAAACTTTAGAAAGCCGATGCTTCTGCCAACATAGAGCCCAGGCCATCTTATACAATATATACCAAGGAAAGGCAACACTCAGAAACCATTGTATTATTGATAAGATGGCCCTGAGCGATGGGTGTTTGAGAGGTTAGAGAGTTCATAGATGAAAAGCGCTATGCTATGATTGTTTCTATATATTGGGCTCCTTGCTGATAGGAGGATTGAAGGCAAAGGTATGTGTTCTGTTGAGGGGAAAAAAAACAGTTAAACTTCGAGATTACTGCGGAATGTATCATTCATGGATTTCCAAATTTGCATTCTAGTGCCACATTGCGGATGATCTGACAGTCATTAAAATGTTCCATAAGGGCATTATAATTAATGCTCCAGGTTTTCCATTTTTACTGATTTACATATGAATGCAGACAGGAAAACATCTATGTTCCCGTCTGCATTCACCTTTTAAATATGAATACAAACGGAAATTAAGTTGTTTTTTGAATGACTCCAAATGGTATCAGTCAAAACTGCCAGGTAGGCTGTGAGGATTGACAGGTAAGGGAGTTAAAAACAAAAAGAAACAGTTTCCTAATGAGGCACAAACCGCTGTAGATGTGCACAAAGGTGAAACTAAAATGTGCATGTTTTCATTTGATTTATCATCTATGGGTATTCATATCATTGAAACCTGGTAGGCATGTCGGTTAAATAATTTTTTTCTCAAAACCCAAAATAAACGTGGATAAATACAGATATAATTAGCAAAAAATAAACACGGATAAATATAGACAAATGTGTAAAAAAAATAAAAAAAGGAAATACTGTAAAGGCGGTAGCCCTAATTATATGTTACCAGAACTTGATACTCATAGCCAAAAACCTCTCTTGACTTTTCTACTCCTTGGGAGTATGTGCTTTTGCAAGCTCTTTTAGCCTTAGTCTGTCCAGATTGCTGCTGTTTTGGTTTCTGGCTATACAGTAACTTAATTAGTTGCCTCGTATGTCATGATTTAAGGGTCTTGTTTTGGGGAAAAAAGGCAGCTCAAATATGCACAAAGCATGTGGCTGGGCATATGATGAAAGCAAAAGGCCATTTGTCAACTACCTTATCGTCTGCTGACCAGACTGGTTTTTTTTTTCAATGTACCTTTATTTTTGCCTGTGCGCCAGTCAGTTTATCTTCCAAAATGGACCCAAGTGGTGGAAGAGACCAACTTCTAGTGTGAATTTCCTTTAATTTTTGGGAATGTGAGAAGGTTGTGATCTGCTTCTAAAAATTGTTCGCAAATGCATTGATTAGAATTTCTCAAACTCCTTAAAGCGGTTGATAATATTTTATTCCTCACCCATTCTAGGCACTTGTGACGTGCGTGAAAAAAGAAAGAGAAGAATAAAAATGAGTGAGGGTAACACAGTGGTTTCTGCATGCTTGCCTGACCTCCGGCCACAACTGCTCAAGGAGTTATTATTTCACAACAATACAAGCTATGTTGGCTGGAGCCTGCCAAGTTATGTCACAGAGCGATGGCTGTTATGCAGGAATCTTCGAAAGACTGCTTAGCGTGCTGGACCGTACTGGTTGTAGTACTGCTCTGTGTGGCCATCGCAGGAGTCCACTTGGTGGGAGGACTAGCAGTTGTTTGGAGGCACTGATCCCATGCTTGGCAGCACCAACAAAAAATAATAGGAGAGAGTCACCCAAAAAAAAACACTAACACCAACATAAGTTGCATTAACAAAACGCTTATTTGACGAATCATCCAAATAAGTCAATATTTGTCTGATACCATTTTTCAGTAAAATCATCTCAAATGTATTTTTTGCAGCATTTTCTTGCACAAATGTATTTTCTTTCAAAATACCACCTGATAAGTATTATAGTGCACTGACATATATCAGGATTATAGTTTAAGCATTTGGTTAACAAGCACAATGTGTTGTTTTCTAATGAGGGAAATCGTTTTAAGATGGCTTCTGAATTAACCAAATATTCGCTGCCATCTGCTGCTGAAAACCATGTATATCGTGCAGTGCAATAGAAGCACTTGTTAGGAGACAAAATACACCTATTAGCCAATGGTATGATTAGGAAAGAGAATTACTCCTCTGGGCTGATCTATTATATAATTGACACTGTCTGAAAGAGGGCTGGCCTACAGCAACCAGTAGCACAAAAGATCTGACAAATGGGTACATCTGTGTGCACCCAGAGTTAAACAAAGAGAACATCAGCATCAAGTGCAAGAATAGGAATGAATGTTGGCAATCTTGGATGAGTGTAGTTTTACTAATCACTTTCTCTGACTGAGCCGCCTTCAGTATTTACCCATTTAGGAGGCTGTGTCAAAAATCATTAATAGACACTGTAAGCTACCTGGTGGCAATCTCTGCCTAAGGATCTTGAAAATGTTTTGTCAAGAGAAGCCTCACCACCTTATCAGCAGGAGTGCAACTTAAGAGCCCATTGCGATGGAGAAGTGCATCCTAGTGGTGCCCAGTAGACCTGTATAGTCCTGTTGCTCATAGACATGCATAGTCTCACTACAACAGGCACAAACTGCCATAGGCTATCCCAAATAAAACTGTCCCTCAATCAAATTGTCCGTAGAGTATCCAGTCCCCACAACCCGAAGAACTTGAGCAAGCACTGCAATGGCAGTATTTTCATAAGTACATCCAGGACTTAGGGCTTCAGTGCCTTGTGCAGCCACGTATGAGTGTATATCAAAAATCCAATATATATGTGGCATGTACCAATTAAAGACCGGACTTTGTGACTCCTTCCTCTGGCCCTTCCTTTCATTCTAGTGGAAAGAATGTTTTCCACCTCGAGCACTAGTTCCTTGGCACAAACCCAGGATACAGAACTGGGCTGGATCCCACATTGATACAACAGCCACTGTCCTTGAATTACCTCCCTTGTTCACCCATCACTGCCTGCAGTCAGCTGCTCGAATGGCACTTGAATGGCAGATTTGGGTGCCAGTAGCAGTGCTGAAGCAATGTCCTTGAACAGCTTCTCTGGCTCCTCCTGCCTGCTCCTCTCTCCTGCAGAACCTTCTTCCTTTCTGGCAGCTGTGCTGATATTCGGGGCAGCAAAGTCTTCTTACGAACTTGTGTATTTACATTTGTCTTCTGTAGATAAACTCAAAACAGATTTCAGTTTTCCAGTGCCTCTCTGGTCCTTTCTTCAAACTGTGTTTTCCCTGATTGCCAGTGTAACGATGTGTGATGGCACTGTGACCGAAGTATTTGAGGCAGGCAAGTATTAACTATAAACGTAATTCTTCAAGAAGTAGGTTGCAGGTTCAGTTCGCATGCCCACCAGGATTTATGACGCAATTGTGCTTTCCTGAATGTCACAGGGCAATCAAACATGTTAAATTTCAGATTATACAAGCTAGGATTGGACTCAAGGGCATGGCACATATGCCCAACACACACGTAGGTTCCACCTGTTTGGGCCAGCTAGAAGATGAATGCTTTTGAAAGAATGGTTATGTATATCATGTGTAAGCACTAATAACGCTTTACAAGAAGGTATATGGAGAAAACTGACACATTAATAGACGTCAAGCCCAAATTGAAAATCTAGTAATTACAAGTAATTGTTCAATAGGTCACTCTTGCTTATATACCAAATGGCCACAGATATTACTTTGGAAGACACTTTGGTCATTAATTTCAGGGTTCAGATGAAACCTTTGATGGGGCGTGGCTTGGCCGGCGGGCAAGATGGCTGCTTGCTAGGGCAGCTCTGCCGACCGAGCGCTTTGATCCTGCATTATTCTGTGATGAACCGTGATTCCGCGCTCACAACACACAGTTCTGTGCATCGGAACGCCTGGGGAGAAAACTGGCTGGTCGCGGGTGCCCGCAGACGCTGGAGGCTGTGAGAACTGGCGGCAGCTCCTCAAGATGGCGGCCGTCGGCGGTGCCGGGCTCTAGCGGCTGAGCGGTGCGGCCTGATCGCATAATCGACTGCTGAGGCCATCGGAACTCTGGCTATCGTGCGTATCTGATGCCGGTAAGCATTGGTGACTGGAGAGTCAAGAAAGAGGGAATCTGAGGGTCCTGCTTGGGGGAGTACTGAGTGGCCGGGAGCGGGAATCGTGTGCGGCCCGATTTAATCAGCACTGAACTGTGGGACACGCATTTTGGCATAATTACCCCTGCTGGGCTGAGGATCGCTTGGTTAGAAACGCCATGAATGGACTGGGCTGTCGGCTAATGATGCAGGGGAACCTACCGGCTCCAAGAAAGTCAGCAGAGCTGTACGAGGTGCAGTTTGTGGGACTTTTATTTTGAAAGCCCTGGAAGAGTTTGGTCCCGTGGTGGTTGCAAAGAGAGACGGCCTGGTGCAGCGGCGTGCGAGCAAGTCATCACCTGAAATCTCGATCTGTGCGATAAGACGGGGGTTTTGGGGGTCCTGGGACTGCAGGAGTGGTTGTTGGCGGCGGATTGAGAGGTTTAGTCATCAGAGTGCTTGGATTGCATGCACTAGAGATCCGGTGCTGTGCCAGTCGGGTTGCAGCTGGTGGCGCGGACATTCCAGTGACAATTTATCGCTACTCTGTCGCAAACAGTAGGGGTGTGAGGAATTACCCCAATTGCTGACACAAATTTGTGGTGTGTTGCCACCCGTGCCGCAGCTCCTGGCTTGTGAAAAATTTGGCAATATATTCTGCTGTGACTTTCTTTGCTGGCTGCTGCTCCGGCTGCGTTTCTACTAAAAAAAATTATATTTTTTTAAATGGGGAAAACAAACAAACAGCAGTTGAGCCTCACTTTTGAGACTAAGAAACTAACTAAATCCCAACAACAGGCAGCGTCGGACTCTGAGTCGGAACCCCCAGAGAAATCATCTTCTGCTTTGGAAGCAACGTTGCTGGCAATGCAAACTAGCTTACAATCAATAGATGGGAAAATTGATGCCCTTAATATACGTATGGATCACTTCGCTGCGAGACTAGGTACGCAGGGAGTAAGACTGGGCGAAGCGGAGCAGCGGATTTCCGCGGCGGAGGATGCTGTACAGGCAGTGACAACTAAAAGCCTGGTCATGGAAAAAGTGCTTGCAATAATACAAGCAAAGAATGAGGACCTTGAAGCGAGGTCCCGCCGAAATAATCTTCGCATTCTAGGATTGCCTGGATCCACCAACACGGGCAAGATGGAACTCTATATTGAAAAAATTATCATGGAAATCTTTGGGCCTGAAAATCTTTCCAACGTGATGCTGGTGGAGCGTGCACATAGATCACTGGCAGCGCGCCCGGTCTCGGGGGCCCCGCCGAGACCGGTGATAGCTCGACTTTTGAACTATCGGGATCGAGATGCGATCCTCCGCATGTCCAGAGAGCAACAGAAAATAACGCACGTGGTCCCCAACAAGATGGCCGCCCGGTGACGAGCTCCGGCCGGGAGCTCCCGGTCAGTGTTTGCCGCGCTGGACCTTTAACCCCTTAATAACACCTTTTTTCCGTTTTTTCCTCCGGTATCCGGACAGCGGACACAGAGAAGACTTGGCCGATGCCCGGTGGAGCCGCTTGGATCGGCTATAGGGGAGTCTGGCCCGGGTTTCCCCCGAGTCCGTCTCCTACCCAGCCGGACATCGGGGCATGGATTACCGCACCGCTGATGCCTCTCTTTACGACTCTACCGCCTCACTCGGAGCTTACCGGCCTCCTGGTGATTATCCAGCCTCGGCGCAGCTCTGGCTCCTCCAGATGGCTCCGGATGGTGTTGGATTGCTCTAAGGCGTGATCTCCTCTCTTCACGGGACATCGAGACGTCTTGGCTGATGCCCAGTGGAGCCGCTTGGTTCGGCTATCGAGGAGTCCGGCCTGGGTTTTCCCACGGCCGTCACCTACCCAGCTGGACATCGGGGAAAGACATTCCTCGTCCCGCTGCTGCTGCTGTTCTCTCCCTCTGCTTACTGCCTCGGACCGAGTCGCCGCTGATGAATGATAATGGGGCCAGCCTTGGCGCAGCTTTGTCTCCATCGGCTGCCTGCCAGTCCTCGCTGCCGCCTCGCTGCCTCCCCATGCTGGCTGTCTACCTGGATATGCTCTGCCTCGTCCCCGACTCCTGAGACCCAAGAGAACTTTTTCCAGGTATGGGGGCGCGGGAGCCACGACCGGCAGATTGTCTACACCGATGCCCCAGTGGGCCCGAGCCAGCACGCCTCTTCTCCCTTCCTCCCCGCCTTTGTCTTTGGAACTACGTACCCCCCCCCCCCTTGACTTCTTTTTTGCACTTTAATTCACGCTCCCTGGGTCACTTCCATGGACTTTATGACTTTTTTGTCTTTTGCCCTGCCCACCATTTTGTTGCTGATCTCTGCCGATTCTTCCGGACCCAGACCCGCCATCTTGTTGAACCTTTGTCCTTTCCCCTTTTCCCTCGTTCCCCCCCTGACGATCCTCAAACGTTTCGCCCTCTTTCTGATTTGCCTTTTCTCCATCCCCTCTTATCCCCGCACCCTCTCTCATAACACTACTTTTGTCCCCCTCTACCTTCTCTCCCCCCTTTTGATTTTCCCACTACCCCTCTTAATTTCCATGCAACTGTCTTTTATTTACTGTACCTTGACTGTACCTTGACTGTACTCTTGTCGTTTCTATGTAATAATTATGTAACTTATTTAAACTCGTAACTTGCAACTCGCTGTGCCTTATGTAAAGCGCTCTGATACCTCCGGGTCTAGCCAGCGCTATATAAAACTCATGATAAATAAATAAACGCACAACGGCAATGCAATTGAGTTTTATCCTGACTTCACGGTCACTGTTCAAGCTGCCAGATGGGAATTCATTCCCGTGAAGAAGAAGCTGCAGGCTGAAAAGATTCCCTACGCGATGCTATATCCCGCCCGCTTGCGGGTATAAGTGGATGGCAAACAGAAACTCTTCCTGAGTCCGAAAAGTGCTATGGACTTCCTTAAAACCTGGAAGAAACAAAAACAGAGTCACCGAAGCTCCCATGTCTGACGTTTAGTGAGATGTGATGGATATTGGGATTGGTGAGCGTTTTTTTGGTTGGACGATGTTTTGAACATATATCTTTCTATTGAACTAAATAGATAGTTTTTGTAAGAGAATCACAGTGCATTTGCTAGAGGGCAGGTCTCACGGACCTCGAATGTGATGGGACTAAGGGCGGGGGGTCCGGCTGGAGGCTCTCCTGAATCTCAGGTAACCATGCACTAAAGTACATGTGAACGAGTTTATGATGTCGAATGATCGTAATTAAAGTTGTGAGGGCACTGATTACGGTGCCAAATGTTCGCTCGGTCACCTCCCTTCTCCACCGGAAGGAAGCGCCTTGCGCCTGTGACGCCTCTACATCGGGTGCACCCCTAATGTCTTTTGGGGATTGTTGTTCTGGGGATGGCTTCGGCCAGTTGGGGAGGCTGAAGTGGGTGGGGGGAGGGAAGGGGGGGGGGTTTGTTCATGTTGCAACCACAGTACTGGATGGACTTCACTATGGACACTGTCACTAGCGTGAGCGTAGAGTATACGTTGGTCAGGTATGCAAGATGAGTGTAAATGGCATCAAAGAGGGGGGTGCTTAAATTGATAACATGGAATGTGAGGGGGCTCAACAATCCAAAAAAGATAAGGAAGGTCTTTGCATATTTGGATAGGCATAATATCACCATAGCCTTACTACAAGAGAGACACCTCACCAAACATACTGAAACTAATGTGGGCAAAAGGTGGGCGGTCACTGTTGCGGCATCGTCCTACACGGCATACTCTCGAGGGGTAATGATTTTAATCAAAAAGGGCACTCCGTTTCGGATGCTTCACAGTGAAGGTGATGATCAGGGTAGGTTTGTTCTGTTGCATGGTTATTTGGGTGGGTCACTAGTTACACTGGTCAATAGTTATGGGCCAAATGTGGACGATCCGGCCTATTACAGTGACGCGTGGAGAAGGTTGCGGGAGTTGGGACAGTCGCAGATTATCTGGGGGGGTGACCTGAATATATATTTAGACCCGGAGATGGACAGATCGGCGGCCACTGCCTGGCATGGCAAAATGGCTGCAAGTGTGGTCAAAGAGATTATGCATGAGGAAGGGCTGGTTGATATTTGGAGAGTTAGAAATCCAGGTATTAAGGAGGGCACTTTTACATCTGCGGTACACAATTCCTGGTCTCGACTGGATTATTGGTTAATCTCCCGTACTGCTGGCTCATGGGTGGAGTCTGTGGCAGCTTTGCCGAAAACATTGTCTGATCATGCGCCGGTGATGCTAACCCTGGCCATTCCAACATACGTTCGACCCCCATTCCAGTGGCGTCTGCAGCCAGATGCTTTCACTGATCAGGTATTCCGCACTACTATAGGTGCTGCTATCACTAACATTTTTAAAGAAAATGCTGGGTCAGTTGAGAGCATGGGGACCATGTGGGAGGCTTTCAAAGTCACGATAAGGGCTGAATGCATGCGAGTCCAGGCTGGTGTTCTACGATCTTTGCGTAACAGAATGCAGGACATAGAGGCTAGACTGGCATCACTGGAGAGGCAATATAATAGCGCCCCAACACCTGAGGCTTTGGCGGCTATATGCAATACTGAATACGCCGAGTTAGCTGAACAAGAGGTGCGCTACAAATCCCGACGCTGGAAAGCCAGGGCCTTTGGGGAGGGGGGGTAGAGCGGGGCGCGCATTGGCGGCTACGCTAGCTGGTATTCGAGAGCAGAGCCACATAATCGAACTACTAGATAAAAACTCGGAGCCGTGCTACGCCACGCTAGACATAGTATCGGTCTTTGCTGACTTTTATGCGGACCTGTATAGACGGCAGGCTGAGGCAACTGAATTTGTGAAATATATGGAGGATATAGCTCTGGGGTGGCTCATCGGGTCAGAGGGAGTATCTACTTCAGTCATTAACGCTAGATGATATAAAAGAAGCCATACAGAGGTTGCCGGCGGGCAAGGCAGCGGGTACCGATGGCCTGCCCAGTGAGTTTTATAAAGCTTATGTGGATCAACTGGCCCCTGTTTTATTAGAGGTTTAGAGGTATATGCAGAGGCATATGAAAGTGGTGAGCTACCTCCCACTTTGCGAGAGGCGTTAATTGTAATGTTGCTGAAGCCAGACAAGGTATCGAATCAATGTGAATCATATTGACCGCTGTCGTTAATGAATATAGATGTTAAAATCCTGGCAAAAATTATAGCAATGAGGCTGCAGCCATTGGTGCCAGCCTTGGTGTTGCCAGACCAATCTTGGTTTGTCCAGGAGCGCTCAACGACACACAATCTTAGGACACTCTTCGCTGTATTGCACTATCTAGACCCTGAGCTGAGGGTGGCGGCGGTATTCTTGGATGCTGCCAAAGCCTTCGACTCTATAAATTAGGGGTATATGTTCAGGTGCTGGGCAGGATGGGGCTACCTTCTGAGTTTGTACGTTGGATTAGACTATTGTATAATGGGCCGACGGCCAGGGTCAAGGCAAATGGCTGGGTTTCTGACAGTATCCAGGTGGAACGGGGTACCAGACAGGGGTGCCCGCTATCACCAATGTTGTTCTCCCTGGTTCTTGAGCCTCTGGCATGTAAGATCAGGCAGCAGCATCGGTATGCAGCGTTAGGATTCAAGCAGAGGCCACTGGCCATATCATTGTACGCCGATGATATGCTGTTGTTTGTCTGGGATCCAGAGGCGCATCTTGGGCCTTTGCTCAGGGAGTATGTCAAGTTTGGGGGATTTTCGGGCTTAATGATCAATTGGAGCAAATCTGTTGTGATGCCCCTTACTCAGAGCACAGCGGAACATGAGATGGAATTCCCATTGCGGTGGACGCAGGATGCTGTTAAATATCTTGGGATGTGGGTGCACAGGGATCCAGAAGTGGTACTCCAGATGAACTATGGGCAGGCAATATCCGTATTAGCTGATAAGTTAGCTGGGTGGATAAGGCTGCTGCTTTTCCTAGCTGATAGGATTGCTGTGATCAAGATGAATATCCTTCCGAAATTTCTGTATTTCTTTACCATTCCTATCATACTGAACAAGGCCTTTTTTTAAACGCTGCAGTCGTGCTTATTGACGTTGACATGGACTGGCAAACA
Source organism: Calotriton arnoldi (assembly GCA_963921515.1). NCBI lineage: Eukaryota > Metazoa > Chordata > Amphibia > Caudata > Salamandridae > Calotriton > Calotriton arnoldi. The sequence goes on from CAWUFW010000181.1 coordinate 2,631,901, forward strand.
GCCACGATGCAGTTGGGAAGCTATGGCACAGCCGTATGAAAAGGGAGGGTTCGAGGCGCCAGACATGCGACTCTACTACTTGTGTGCGCAAGCCCAGTTTGCTCATTATTGGCAGTTTCCGCAGAATTTTCTTCCTCACTTGGTGGTGGAAGCGATGACGCTCACCAACTCCACTAATAGCCATGTTGCTACATTCTAGGCCATTAAACTCTAAGGTGGAGATAAACACGGTCACCTGCACCGTCCGAGCATGGAGGGGGCTACAGGCCAGAGCGGGAAGGGAGCATCTGTATGCGCCAGCATTGCCTCTAAAAGCACACCCGGGCATATCTGTCGCCCAGGAGCCGAAGGCAATGGAAATACTGGACAAGGCGGGGCTAAATACGCTGGGGGATATGTATCAGAGTGGCACTTTTGTCACTCTGGAGGATCTTACAGCCAAGACAGATTATTCGACCATGCTGGGGTTTATTTATGTTAGGTTACAGGCTGCTGTACGGACTGAATATCCTGAATACCTGGCGGAGCCGCGGATGTTGAAGGCTCTTCAGACGCTTTTGACTGGCAATAGTAGAAGGGGCTTGATAACTAGACTATATAGAACTTCATTGGTGGAGAATCAGCCGGACACGTCCGGGGCATATGAGAAATGGGTTGTACAATTGGATGAACCATTGACCTGGGAGGGCTGGACGTTCTGCTGTGCGCTGACGGGGAGACTCACAGTGAACTGTAACTTGCGAATAATTCACTTCAAATTTCTACATCAAATGTATTACACCCCGGCTATACTACATAGATATGGTTTGCGGGAGGACTCACGATGTGCGAGGTGTGGGGTAGAGGATGCGGACTTTAAGCATCTAGCCTGGGAGTGCTCTCAGGTGTCAAAATTCTGGGGTAATGTTACAGCACATCTAACAAAAATATTATTGGAAAATGTCCCCTGTACACCGCTGGTATGTCTGCTCGGCTGCTGTAAGAACTTAAAGGTGTACAATCGTAGATTAGCGGCTGTATCGTTGCTGTTGGCCAAGAGAGTGGTGGCGAAATGCTGGGGGGGTAGAGCCGCGCCTACTGTGGTCTCTTGGTTCAAGGCTATTGCATATTGCAAGGAACTGAACATTTATGCTGAGTAACTGCCAATTGCCTCAAGACCCAAGGACATTTGGAGCCCGATTGAGGTATATCTTATGGAACACCCGGATGTATTGCAATAAAAAGTGTTAGTTGGATTCATGCATAGAGTCTGGACCTGCAAGGCTCGGAGACCTGATACGCATTGTCTCTTGATTGCTCTATTTGTGACTGACGAAAACAAAGTGTAATGTATATGGGTACTGTGGTGCGGTTGCTTCGTTGTACTGTTTTTTTGATAGTTCTGGGAAAAATGTGCTTTATATCTATGCTCTGTGATACTGCAATAATCCTTATGTATGTAGTATGCTGACGTATGGAAAAATCAATAAATAAAGTATTTAAAAAAAAATGAAACCTTTGATAACAAGTCCTTGGGACTACAAAAAAGACCAATGCGGTAACAGAACGTTCTAAAGCAGTTCAACAGTAATGCCCTCTATTCAAAACAAACAGCAGCAAAAAGGCAATGTTGGCAACAAAACTGAAAGGTCCAATGCCATATATCATCACCCAGAGAAAAGTTACAGGATAGGATGCACATCTTAGTACCTTATACATTTCATCAAGAAAGCAGTACTAATAGTGACACCAGGTTTAATAAACATTGGTCTCTGAAATTATTGTTATTTAGATTTTCATTTATTTATATTCAATGCAGATTTAAGATCAAAATACTGGCACATGTAATCATTTCCTATAGACTTTCGCAAAGTTATAAATATTCATACATACACTGTCATTAGTTGTGCCTATTACAAATTTTAGAAGTCTAGCACCACCACATTTTTGATTTAAAAAAAAAAAAAAATAATAATTAACCGGGGGAAACTTGGTTTCTTATATTGTTTGGGATGTCCTTACACCCTTGATCAGACAATTAAAAAAACAAACATGAATCAATCACACTGTAGTTGTGGGCATTATGGGCCTGATTTATATATTGGCGGAGAGGGCACTCCATTGCAGCAACAATGAATGAATGAATAAAGGCATTTCTATAGCGCGCAGCTACTCAAGAGTGTCCCGGTGCATCAAAGGCCTCTGGAGTAGACCTCCCCCACCAGCTACAATTGCAAAAAAGAGAAGGAAAGAGGGGACAACAGAAAACGAGGGCCGAATACTCACACTTATTGGTTAAAAAACAGAGTTTTGAGACGCTTCCTGAAAGTAGCTAAATCTGACACCGCTCTCAGAGAAGCGGGCAGTGCATTCCAGGCCTGAGCACTAAGGAACCCAAACGAGGAGCCCCCAGCCCAGACGCGGGAGTATCTAGGGACCGTGGCTAGATTCATCGAGGAAGATCTCAGAGTCCTGGAAGGAACGTAGTGTGCAATCCTTCTGCAAAGGTACTTAGCCCCCATACCATGCAACGCTTTAAAGAACAGGACCATAGCTTTAAATCTGATTCTATTCTTTACCGGGAGCCAATGGAGCGCTCTGAGATGGGGGACATACGAGTCCTAGCTTTAAGCCTGAGGATGGCGGTGGCATTTTGTGCCACCTGCAGACGCTTGAGAAGATATTCTGGAAGGCCGAGGTAGAGTACATTCACATAGTCCAGTCTTGAAGTAATTAGTGCCTGGACCACAGATCTCCTGTAGTCTAAGGTCAGGAATGGAAGAAACTTCCTCAGCATCCTGAGGAGGCCAGAGCACGTTCCCACCACAGATTGGACCTGGGCCTTCATGGATAGATGATCATCTATCAAGATGCCCAAATTCTTTACCTTTTGTTGTGCAGCAAGCGTTGGCAACATATCATCTGGCCACGAGTGTCTCCAGTCATCTGGCGGTTGAGTGCCAAAGAAGATGATTTCCGACTTCCGGATTGCATTTAAGCTGGTTCAAACTTAGCCATGCAAACACTTTTGTGAGGCAAATTTTAATCTTGGATCCCTCGAAGCTTTCCCCTTTGTCACAAGAGAAAAGGAGCTGAGTATCATCAGCATATGAGATGATTTTCTCTCCATATGTCTCCGCTAGAACAGCTAAAGGAGACATATAAAGATTGAATAATGTGGGGCTCAGAATGGAGCCCTGAGGGACTCCCACCTCCATTCCAGGGATTCCAGCTGTAAAAGGAGGAATCCAAACCTCCTGCTCCCTGTCTTTCAGATAGGAGGCAAGCCACTTTAAAACTGAGCCTCCGATACCGAAAGCCTGTATCCTGTCCAAAAGTTTATCATGGGGCACGGTATCGAAGGCCGCTGATAGGTCTAACAGGATCAGAATGGTTTTCCCACCCCCATCCAAGCTCTCCCTAATGTGTTCGGAGACTTCTAATAAAGCAGACTCTGTGCTATAGTTGGTTCTAAACCCGGACTGACTACTGTGGAGAAGGTTGTTGGCTTCCACATAGTCAGTGATCACTGAGTTAACATATTTCTCCAACACCTTAGAGAAGGGAGATGGGCCTGGAATTTTCGGGTCAGCGGACGGCTTTTTGAGCAGTGGCAACATTTTTGCCTGCTTCCATCTAGATGGCATGTGTCCAGATTCTAATGAAGTGTTGCAGATTTTATTTGCCACCGAATTAATTGCCTGTGCAATAGACACTAGCAATTTTGCTGGACAAGGGTCGGAGGGAGAGCCCGACTTCAGACTTTTGATGCTAGCTAGGGAGGTTTCCAATGACATCGGGGGGAATTGCTGCAGCGAGTGCGCAGCGCCTAACACATGCTCCATTGAAGGACCTAATAATATTTCGCCATCCGTGGGCGAGCTTGCCCTCAGAATTTCTTGGATCGTCCTAATCTTATTAAAAAAAAGGTTGCTAATACTACAGGCCAATCGGCAGAGGCCGGCGCGGCCTTCAACTCCAAGGCCGGGTTAGTGAAAGTTTTTACAATTTTAAAAAGTTCTTTACTTTTAAACTTGGATGGTTCTATTTTGTTAGTAAAATAAGTCTTTTTTGCCTCAAACTTTATTATAGTGACCTTTAAGGGATTGTTTATATTCATTTTTGGCGTCTAGATCATAGTTTTTTCGCCATTTCCTTTCCAACCTTTTGCAGATAATTTTGCTATCTTTGAGCAGTTGAGTGTACCAGGGGGCAGAAAGTTTAGTTGTTCTAGATGATAGCGACTGCAAGGGGGCTTATTGATGACATAATGAAGCAGCCAAGAGTCAAGCAGCAAGGCATCACTTTCGGCCTTTCCGTGAAGTAGGGGAGTGGAATAATCGAGCATTTCACCTAAGGCCACCAGATTGATACGGTGGAAGGCTCTAAATTTAGTGCCTTCTTTCACAGCTGTCACCAGATGACCCGTACCCAACTGGGGTATCCTGAACTTAATAAGAAAATGGTCAGACCATACCAGAGGAAGGGGGCCTCTACCTCTAGACTAATATTCGTAAAGATCTGATCAAGAGTGTGGCCTTTATTATGTGTAGGGTGCAAGAATGCCGGAGCCAATTCCAGGACAGATAAAGATTCAGTAAGTGTCGTGGCTTCCGGGTCAGTAGAAATATCCATATGAAAATTAAAATCCCCCAAAATCATATAATGATTAAAACGGAGGGCCAGATGTGCCATCATCTTGCTAATTGAGTTCAGAAATGCTTTACCCAGACCCGGCGGCCTATAAATGAGAGCGCCAGCTAACGATTGTTGTGCTGATAAGGTACATTGGAAGCCCAGGCATTCGGCACCCTCCAATTCACCAAGTGTGATATGATTGCATACAAATTTATCTTTATAGATAATCGCTATGCCCCCTCCTTTGCCCACCTGGCGATCTAGTCTCAAGATCTTGTAGCCGGGAGCAATTGCAATGGCTAAGGTAGGGTTGGAATCTTGCGAGAGCCAAGTCTCTGTAAGGAACAACAGGTCAGGCGACGATTCCTGCAGTAGATCGAAAATCTGGAGTTCGTGTTTCTGTAGGGATCGTGTATTCAGTAGAAAGGCTTTGAATCCTACTCTCTGGCCTACCTTATTGTCCTCCCCCCTCATCGCAGTCAGTCTGCCCGAGGGAAAGGATATCGCGTACAGGCCGCCAATTTCAATGTGCACAGGTACGGGTTAGATTTCCCCCAGATCCATATCCTTGCATTTGCAAATAGGCGCCTCATCCAGAAGGAGTAAGGTCCGCCTATCATACTGGTAGCGTCGATCAGGATTTTTAGTAAAACCGGCAGCATGCCGTGCGCCTCCGGGACGCTGACTGGCGCAGACGGGCTTACCTTGGGCGCGCCAGCGGCGCCCCAGCGGCGCGTCCGCGCAGCGCCCCTGTTTATAAGCATGGGGAAATGACCTAAAGTGCGTCCGTAAGGAAGTGACTTCGCTCTGCTTGCCTGGCGTAAGGAGAGTGCAGAGGGACAGACCGGAACTGCCAGTCACCTCTCTCCGGTAAGTTTACAACACACAAATTCTCTCCTCGAAAATATATTGGTCCGCCTGCCAAATCTAATTGCGGGTGGAACTTAAGTTTGGCCACAGCAGAGACAATTCTATCTCTGCCGTGGCTAAACTTCTCCAATGGCCCAGAACTTCTCCAGTGGCCCTGGGGAGTAAGGATCTTCGGAGAAATGGCTACAAGTCCGCCGGCCCAATTTAGATGGGTGGACATGTAGTCATTTGTTTTACTGTGTTACAGGAGAATGGACTGAACTAGACTACAGAGGTGGTATGAGTAAGCAGACTTTTATTTTAAAAAAGCTTTTTAACTCTCCAGTAGGGGCGAACCGCTGTACGTCTGGGCGTCCTCCTAGCTTCACCAGCGTTGTTTCTTGGGTTCTGTTTTTCAGTTGCGGGCGAGTTGTAGCCTCAGGGAGAAAAGGACATAGGGCTTAGTAAGGCATGTTCTCGGGGTCAATACAAGTTCCAACACCACACCACAAAGTTACTAGCTTGTGCCTTTTTTAAACTGAGGGAATACTTCTACCTGATTGGAAATTGCTCTGTGCACGGTAGAAAACATGCCAGATCCCCAGGTGCAATACAACCAGTTTACCAAACTGGGTCTTTCACCTTATCCAGACGGGCTTCAAGGTTGTTATATCCCAAAGAGAAACTCCCGTGCTACCTTCCACCACCTCGCATTCCCAACCCCTGTCAGACACTTGCCTGAGGCCACGTCTCTGCTCCAGAGCCGTGGCAGCCACGTCCCTAGCGCCTCTCCCCGGGGAAATCGCCTCTGTATCCTCCTGGTCTGTAGCTAGTGTCTTCTCTGTAGTCTGGTCAGGCTCCAGCCCGGTACCTCTTCCGTTGCCCATCCAAGCTCTGTATGCCTCCAGGAGAGGTGCTCTGTCCACCAGTTGTCTGTCAGGGCTTCCTGCCCCTGTCCTCTTTTCGCAGCATCCTCAATCCGCCACGTTCCTTCTCGGCATCCTTCCCTCACGCCTTCGTCTTCTGGGTCTGTTCCGTGATCATTACAGACCCCGCCCATTTTAACCTAGTTTGTTGCGACGTTAGCTGCATACCCGGCTGGACAGGAATCCCGTCACATACTGTTTCTTTCAGGAACAGTAAAACAATTATAATTCTCCCCGCCACAGGATAAACCTCTCATGGAGAGAGGAGCATTACTTTTTTTTCTTGGGGGAAAAAAAAATCTTGTTAGGGGATTTTCTTTTTTGAAAGAAAACAAAGAATGCTGTTTGCTAAAGGGCTGTGTCCTTCTGAAGCAACCCTGTAGCAAATAGTAAAGTGCACTAACAGGAACAGCCGTGACGGCAGTTCCTGCAAGAGGCTTTATAAATGACCACCTAGTCATTTCTAAATTAGGTGAGCGGCCTCTCCACCATGGGGACCAAGTAACTTACACCATCTGCATTGAAGACCCAGGGGCCAACCACCCAGATATAAATCTGCACTATGTTCCAGGCTGACTTCCCAGGTTCCTTTTTAAGTCTATTCTTCACTTTACTTGATTTTTATTGTGATCTATCTAGTTATAGAGCCTAAAGGTTACAGGGGTGGTTGTCTGAGTTATCTGATATTGGTCTTAAAATTGCATAAGTTTCTTTATTTTCTCCGTCCATTTCCACTAACACTTTATCCACTTGGGTTTTGTTCATTACCCTGTAGGCCCCTTCACTATCATGCCCCTCATCCCTTAATTCTGCTGGATACTCTTGGTTATTTTTTAACCCCTGGTCATCTATCACGCTCATTTACAGTGCGTTTTTATCCTCTCCTTTTTATGTATCTGAAGCAGCCGGGTTCCACATTTTAGACTTGCTCTGGAACCCCTGGTCGATGGCTCTTTGTTTCCTGCTTAAAAGTGTAGAGGGGAGAAAAATCATTTGCCAATCATATATCACAATTCCAATGACCCATGACTCCAAAGAATCATCGACTCCCAATTTAAGGGTTAGTTAGTTTATTAAAAAGCCAAGAACAACTGAACATACAGGCACCTCAGGATGAGGGTGTAGAAATACATTGGAACTAATACAAAGCCAAATCTGGGTAAAGTTGAGTCGATACAACATGCAAATAATGACCAGTTCTAGAATCAGGACGCAGAATATGACTGCGCCAACATCAAGAGTCTTCTTCATTAGAGGTTCGTAAGTAAAAAGCATTAGTCTGTCCCTACTCTACCGCTAACGTGACATCCCTACTTAGCATTCCCCAGGCAAGTTCAGGAAAAGGTGTCGGCGTGTGACGACTTCCTAAGAAGTACACTCGCGTTGAATGGGTCAAGTAGCATAAAGCTACAGAGCTCGTTTTCTTTTTTTTTTTTTTTACTTTATTTACCAGTTTCATATAAAAGTTACAATAGTTCCATCGATAACGATAGCATCATACATTAACAGTTATTGACCAACGGTAAACCGGAGCAATTCACCAGTGCTATGCATATATGAAAATTGGACACAGTAGGGCTAGTTCTTGTAGGACCATCCATCCGACCTGTCAAATTGCAAATCAATCTAGAATTGGATCGAGTTATGCATACTTTAGTCTACAATTCATAGTTGTAGTTGTGGCAGGTAGTGTTAATTTGACACCAGTTTAGCCCACACCTGTCGGGACCAACCCTTGTTCTAGCTGTGAGGCAGATTGTGGGCGTGGTGCCGTCGTATACGTTTTTAGGGGGCCCCAGATGTCTTTTGGGCGAGATGATCTGGGCAAAGTGCTGGCATACAAATCGCTATTTGTGTTGCAGTGCGCTAAGCTATTTAACCAGCCTTTTCATGTCGGAGCAGTTTTACGTCCCCATTTAATTGCTATTTCTCTTTTAGCCAATAACCCAATGGCGATAAATTTCCGAACCCCCTTTGGGAAGTTAACACAATAGCCCAGCAGTGCTACCTCTGGAGTGGGTGCGATTTCCAACTCCACCATCTCCCCCAATGTTTGGAAAACTGCTGTCCAGAAAGTCTTAATTTTACCACAATTCCAGGAGAGGTGGGCGAAGTCCGCGTGTTGGGCCCCGCATTTCAAGCAACAGTGGGGTCTGTCCGGGTCGATTCTATGTGTAGCCTCTGGGGTGATGTAAACTCTCCGCAGAAATTTAAAATGGATCAATTTATGACAGCTGTTCAAGGAGACCTCTTTGGTCTGACTACAGTAAACAGCACATTGGTCATCCAAAATAGGATGTCCCAGGTCAGCCTCCCAGGAACAGAGCTCGTTTTAAGATGTTCCTTCCTTTCAATGCAGTTGCGATGCTCCCAGGCTCTGGCTCAATGACCTTGATTCCCAGGCCTTCAGCAGTGAGAAAGAACACCGTCCCACATTATCAGCACCGCTTGTTCAAATGCATCCTCTACTCCCTAACCCTAGCTCCTAAAACAAAAGCGTTATTCTAACTAACAAAGATGAATTTCTCCACCTGCAACAGAAGTGAGAAAGAACAGATTCTGCATACACCTGAATCTTACAAGCAACCCATCTAGAGAGCCAGGGAAAATACACACAAGGCCTACAAATTCAGCTAACATAATCATTATTAACTGCGTTAAGCACACATATATATGAACAACTAATTAGTTTATCACTAGTCACTTGTGAAATAAAAACGTTAAGACTTCATCATATAGAACACGAGTACAATGTTAATTTCTCCACGTTGTACGAAAATATCTCTATCACTTCACTTTCACTTTATTACATTACATTCTAATGACCAAACGTTAATATGACAAAGGATTATATGTGTAGGTGCGAACTACTTGTGATTATAATGCACCCCTACAAATGGAAGAGCACAGTCTCGCTCTACCATGCTTGTCTGTCCTCAGCTACTCTTCTCTTCTTTGCCAGCTTTTTCTTGATACCTCGTTCCATCTTACTAGTGATCTTCCTAAACTTCCATCACCCTTTCCTCCCAGGTTGGGTGCTCCTTTCGTTTCTTAACCTGATGTGTTGCCATTTGCAACCTGTTGCCTCTCTTTGGACCTCAGGGTAGTCGCAGAAAGTGTTTTCTCTATTGTAGGGTGCTGTTTTTTTTTTTAGGTCTGAAGACAGTTAAGACCTTATTTTTAAATAAAAATTATTATACCATAAACACTTACTTACAGTGGCTGTGAGCCAGCCCTCTTCACCCACTGGTCTCGTCTAGTAACATTCACATTTTGCTTCTGTCCAGGACAGCATATAGCATGGAGAGAAAGGTCAGGCCACTCCAGTTATTGACTTACCTGACTGTTAGTGACAGCGTTCTGATCTTGTACAATGTGCACATCCGTACCATAAGTAGTCCCCTACAGTGCCAGGGACTACTTGTGTAATGTGTGCTTTTACATAAAATAAATATATTTATACAAAAAAAGTCACAAACACTGGCAAAGTCAGAAGGTCAGCAGCTAGTGCAAGACAAACTAGCTTACCAATGCTTGCTTCCTATTCTTCAAGGACTCAATTACTCCCAGAAAGATTTAGAAATTTTGCCTTTATCTGTTTTTCACTTCTTCCCTCCCGGTTGTAGTTACCTACTTCAAGGAGTCCGTTTTTTTGCACTGTGAACCATATTGAATGAGTTTTGCTTGCTGCTGATCAGTTTCTTACATGAGTAGACTAATCGTGCCCATAGTATCCGTTCTTTTTCAATTAGCCTTTTCCGTTTTACTTCTGGTGAGGCAGATAATTAGGTGGTGAATTTGTGGTGGAAGGATACATAATTTAGGTTCTGTCAGCAGACCAGTGTACAGTAGATTCTTAATTGCCTCATGTTCTTAAAATATCATCCCATGTTGCCTCTTCTAGGGCCATTTGTACAAAACATTTTTGCGGTTGGAAAAGGCCCGATCCGCGCTGTTTCCAACAGCAAAAATGCTTATTTCTTATGTACAAATGCCAAATTACGATTCTGTAGCTTGTTACCAAATCACAATTTGATTTGTCGATTCGGTAATTTGAAGGGGCGTGTTTAGGACGTCCCTTCCAAATACTGAATTGCAGTGCTATGTATGAATGTTTTGCAATGAATTACGGTTGTTAAACATTCATTTTTTACCGACCACTAAAAGGTAGTGGTAGCCATTCGCAAATGGGAAGGGGTCCCTAGGGGACCCCTTCCCCATTGAGAATGTAAAAAAATAAAATAATTTAAGAGCTATTATTTATAATCAGGAGTCTCGGTTTAACAATGGGAGGAGCACATGGGTGAGCGCAACAGGGAGATGTGCGGGGAGAAGCACTCCAACAACAGAGAGCAGCAAGGTGTGCAGAGGGAGACAAAAAACCCGAGTGACAGTTTGAAAATGCATGCACTCTCACAGAGTGCTTCTCTCAAAAGAAACCAGCATTGGCAAAGCCAATAGTTCTTTCCTATGGGAGAGATATTGACTTTGGCAATTTTTTTTCAACCATGTTGTACAACAACGCGGCTGCCGTGCCTTAAAGCTAAAAGTTGGAAAGGAAAAAAAACGCTGTGACGCAGCCAGTGCTGACCGCGAGGGGCAGTGATGTTTTTTTTTTTTTTTTTAAATAGCAATTATTCTCTGCCTTCCCCAAATTTTTTTTTAATTATCTTATGTCCAAGCTGAAATTCACTGTGTTAGGACCAGACATAGCAGGGAGCGCAAATCCATTTGCATCTTTGTAGCATCTTGCTACCCATTGCCATGATGTTTTGGCACATTTTTCCTGGCAAGACAGACATTCACAAGCAACGAAGGGGGAGAGGGTGGATGGTGGACATGGCAAGCAAGAAAGGGGTAGAGGCAGAATGGACAAGCAACAATGCAGGAGAAAGGTAAGGGCGGCATGGCAAGCAACAATGTAGGGGGAGGAAATAAAGGGGTGCAAGTAGAAAGAAAAAGTACCTCTGAGAGCAGCGAGCAGTGGAAGGACACTGGGAAAGGGGGGCAGTACATTGGCCATGCTCCAAGGTACGGACAAACACATGAAGAGGAAGTGAAACCAGCCCTTGCTGACTATAGAGGACCAAGGAAATGAGTGACAATAAATCCAACCAACAGTAAGCAATGGTCGTGCTTCAAGTCCCCTGTACGTAGCAAGCGATAGTGCACTAGCTGTCACAGGCGCGACCTAAGGTATAGAGGGTAGGGTGGAACTGTGCGGGCAAACGATCAAAGAAGTGAAGGTGCCCACCAAACATTGAAGGGCATAAAACAACCAACAGTGCCCCAAAAACATTTGGGGATGCTAGAGTGAAGGCAGGAGCGTGATTAACGAACGGGCTAGGATGTATCCTACCAGAGGGGAAGCAGCCTTTACCATGCAGGACTTTTACCACACAGTCTTTACCACGGAGGTATTTGTACATTGACCATACATTACTTTACCACGCTTGTAAGTATTTTTATAATAACATACTTTTTATGTTATTTTGTTTTTAAAAAGGCGATTTAAGGGTTTAGGGGTGGGAGGATGTAAAGGGTGGTGCGGGTCACTTGAGGGTTCGGGGGTGGTTAGAGGTAAAGAGAGGTGAAAGTGACGAGGTATCGAGGTGAGTAGAAGTAAAGGGAAATGAGTGACTTAAAGGCTTAGGGATGGGTAGAGGTAAAGGGAGGTGAGGATGACTTAAGGGTCCGGGGTTGATTAGAGTTAAACGGACGCAAGGGTGACTTGAGGGCTGGGGAGTGAGTATAGGTATTTGGTGGTGAGGGTGACTTGAAGATTGAGGGTGGGTAAAGGAGGTGATGGTGACTTGAGAGCTCAGGGGCGGGCAGAGGTAAAGGGAGGAGAGGGTGTGACTTGAGGGTTCAGGGGTGGTTAGACTCAAATGGAGGTGAGGGTGACTTGATGGTTCAGGGATGGGTAGAGGTAAAGGTAGGTGAGGGTGACTTGAGGGTTATGGGGTGGGTAGACGTAAAGGGAGGTGAGGGTGAATTGAGGGCTCAGTGGGTAAAGGTAAATGGAACTGAGGGTGACTTGAGGGTTCAGATGGGTAAAGGGAGGTGAAGATGACTTGAGGGTTATGGGGTAGGTAGGGTAAATGGAGTTGAGGGTGACTTGAGGGTTCAGGAGTGGGCAGAGGTAAAGGAAGGTGAGGGTGACGAGTTTGGGGTGGGGAGAGGTTAAGGGAAGTGAGGGTGACTTTGAGGGTTCAAGGGTGGGCAGAGTAAAAGATAGGTGAGGGTGACTGGTAAGGTTGAAGTAAAGTAAGGTAAGCGTGATTTTAGGGTTTAGAGGTGGGTACAGGTAAAGGAAGGTAAGGGTGATTTTAGTGGCTAAGGGTGGGTAGAGGTAAAGGTGAAACGTAAACCTTTTGAAACCACTGCATGTTTAATGATGAATACAACATCTTCTATATTATAAAAGAGGTAACTGACAAATCAGTAAATGTGACAGCTGCAAACGTTAATTCAGAAAAACACATTGTCTTGCAAGAGTCTTAAACAAAGAAACTAGTTACATGCCACAAAGGTTTGTTATTGCTAGCTGTTTCCATTCAGCTCGTGTAAATACCAGGAAGCTCGAGCTTCAGCTATGATAGTTTGAAGTTGTCTTGCAAGCAACAAAAATAAAATTACCACAATCCGTGCCTGGAAAAGAACACTAATCAAGAAATCAATCAGTCAATGATTCAGGAAAGAAAAAAAACACACAGACAGAGCGAAAATGACAGACGCTGACACGCGCTCCCCAATGAAAAGGAATAAAATAAGAGTGACAATGAAGCCAACCAATGGTAAGTAAAGGCAGGCTAAAAGCCCCTTTTTAGAGTTTTTTTTTTTTTTAAACCAATAGATTGTCGCAAGTGACAGCCCATACACACTGATTCAGGCGAGACCTAAACAAAGTAGTGTTTCAAAAACAAGCGGTGAAAGCAGCAGAGAGCCAGTTCCAAGCAATGGTAAAGAGAAAATGCTCCATGGGAGGGACAAACACAAGATTGACACGCTGGGACTAGAATAATCAGCAGATAAAAAAAGTGTGCCAAGGAAAGCCAACCAACGTAAGCAATGGGTGGGCTCCAAAGCCCTACTATGTACTTGGTAAGTCACAGTACACCTTGCGACAGACAGCGCATGCACACCCTAGTATATTCCACCTAAAAGGCTGTTCCCTTGTATGCTGGCCAAGAATAAATAGATGCAGATCCCTGGATGAAAATAGATGTATTACCAATGATAATCAACTCGCTATGATTATACTACATTTTTTAGCACTGGAATTCAGAGCTTATATAGCCTGAAATGACAAGCGTGGGTGTTTAGCTCCATTTAAGATATGTTGTTTAGTTAGCCAAATCACAGAGGTTTAGCAGTTCTCATATCCTAATGAACTATATCCCTTAACACAATAAGTCCTTAGCACTCAACACCAATAACAATTCCTGATGTACAACCAACAATTCCAAAACAACTCTGTGCTAATTTTTACGTATGTTACAATCAAATTCTGCAAAATTAATCAACAATATTAGCCGTGCCAACTGCTACCAGTAGGTTTGTACAATGCTGGCTAGAATGGTGGACTATCAACTTGCTGATCTGCATAATTTAAAAACGTCTTTATGCACTGATCATCATCCCTTAAGAGTGAGCATTTCCCAAACTTGTTGATTTAGCTACTGATATTTGGCCTTATCTGTGACTTCATTTTTTAGCCATGGTCGTTGTAAGGTTCATCTTGATTTTGGCCCACATAGTAGCACTTTGCTTGGAGATAAATTAGCTGTTGGGTTTGAATAATTATTTGTTGAATAACTCATATACTTAACTTGAACTACAAGTTCCTCTCAGCAGTTTTGCAGATTTTGGGCTCACGACTCTTGAGGTAAAGATGTTCGATACATTTGCAATTTATTTTTCAAGAATGGCATATTTTTTGTTACTTTTTGGTCTCCTTTCAAATGGCTTCTTATTCAGAGACTTAACTGTACTTAAACTAAGTTGACCTTGTTAAGTTATGTTACAAGATTTATAGAGCACATGGCTGCCCCCACAATAGGGCTTCCCAACGCTAGGCCCAAAGTACACAACTGCAGCTGACAGCCCTCCAAGAAAAGAAGTGAAGAAGCTAGATTGAGAAGAGCCAAGTCTTGGGGGATTTCCTAAACAGAAGATGGTTATGAGTGTTTCTGACAGAGAGGGGAATAGTGTTCCAGAGGGAGGGGGCCAGAGCACGAAAAGAGTCTCCCCGCTCTGACTCTCCTGATTTGGGGATCTATAGTCAAGTTCTGGTGTGTGGGTTGGTAGGATGAAATAAGCTGACTCAGAATAGGGAGGCCCTGAGAATATAGAATCTTATGTGCAAAGCGTTTTAAAATGAATGCGTTTCCACACAGGGTTCTATGTAATCTGTGCAAAAGGCCTGAGGTAGAGCAAAACATCGGAAGAGAAAAAAGCAGCCTAGCAGCGGCATTCTGGGCTAGCTGGAGTTTTTTCAAAACAGATCAATTGGCGCCTAAGTATAAAATGTTACAGTAATCCACCGAGACAGAATGGCCGCCTGAATTATAATTTGACGGATATGGGGTCAAAAAGACCCAGAATAGGTTTAAGACTTCTCAGGAGACCAAAGCAAGTGCCAGCAACAGATTTAGATTGAATCTCGAAGGCCAGAGTGTTGTCCATCCACACTTCTATATTTTTAATAGACGACTTTTATTGGAGGGGGGGGGCCAAGTGAGGAGGGGGGGGGCCCAATGGTCGTCCAAAACAGGGCTATGTTTGCCAACAAGAAGAATCTTGGTTTTGTTAGCATTCAGGTGTAGGCAGTAATTAGTCATCAACTCAACCACCGCAAGCATGCCTTTTTGGAAATTGTCCATGCCAAGTGATGGAGAATGACAGTATAAGCTGACTATACTCAGTATATGATACCGGCTTAAGCCCAAATGATTCTACAACGCGAGCTAAAGGCTGGATGTAGATGTTAAACAAGGTAGGGCATAAGGACGAGCCCTCAGGAATGCTTAAACACATGAGATTGTGAACTGTAAGATAACCTGAAAAGAACGCTCAGAGAGAAAAGAGGCAAACCAGGAAAGGGCGACACCACCTATGCCAATATCTCGCAGGTGCGCAAGTAAAATTTGGTGAGACACCGTATTGAATGCAGCACAAAATCAGGGCTGAGGGTCTGCCCTTATCCAAGGTGCTACGAAGATGTTCAGAAACAGCGAGGAGAGCAGATTCAGTGCTGTGGGCAGTCCGAAATCCATTCTGCGAAGCATCCAGGATATGGTTGTTTTCTAGGAATTTAGTTATTTATACCCCAAAGGTAAGTTAATGTCTCCGCACAGCATCATCTTGTTTTCTTTTTTCTCGACAGTTCAAATTAAGCTTTATCCTTCTGGAAATATGGCCTCCAGAACTGACTAGAAAGAATTATGAGGTCTAGCCTTTCACTTCCAATGAGTATGCCTCTTGTCCTGTATCTAGATCTTGCCCAGAGGAAGATATTTGCACAAAATTGAATGCCGAATGTTATTGTTTTGGTATCGTTTATGGACCACAGCCAATCTTGAACCCTATTGTGAAGGTGCCAGAGATTTGTTGACCCATCCGGGTGTAGTCAAATTCCCATGGTTTCATGCTACTAAAACTCTTTTACAGAGGTTGAGTTTAGATGTTTATTGGCTTTTCCCGGAGCAACTGTGTCAGTTATCTAGAGAAAAGATCGAAAATCTGTATTGGGAAGTAGCAGCTATGGACACAGTGACTAATAGCACAGGTAGTCTCACTTTATCTATTATTGATTTTAAACCATCTGAGTTTTGAGGTATCAATCGATGAAATCGAACCATCTTTTTGCACGCAAACTATATCTGCAGTTTAGATATGGTATCCTTCTGGTCAAATCCTTTATATTTAACTGGTCTGTTGGAAACGAGGGTGATGATGACCAATGTCTGGCGTGGGGGGGGTAACACTGGAACACCTATTGTACTTTTGATCCCAGTACAGTAGTTTGCAAGAAAAGTGGATTGTTCCACTGTGTAAGAATCTTGGTACTAGGAGATACCAAGTTGCTTTTAGAATTTTAAGTGCCAGTACATCCAGGCCCCATGTCTTCGGGATAGCCAAATTTCTTATGGCAACCTAAATAAGATGGTCCAAGTGCCTATAAGATGTGTAAGTCACCTCCCGAGCAGCTATAACTGAGATGAAGAGTGGGGTGTTTTGTAAACTGTAAATGTGTTTAGCCTACGAACTGTTTTATTCTGTCTTAATAATTCTATTCATTTTATGATAACAGCTGGACTGTCATAAACAAAAACAAAAAATCTATTTAGTACTCTGTAAACTGTCTATTTTCTACTTTGTTGATCTGTGTGATCGAAATAAAGCATTTCGACTTACTGACTAGAAATAATACTTTGAGCGAGGCCAACTCCCCCGCCCCTCCCCTTTTCCCCTGATGTGCTAATAACGATACACCCCAGTAACATCTTGTTTTCTGCTGGTTGCACCCTAAAATTCCTCTGGCTTTCTCGAATGTTCTTTAACATGGATTCAAATCTTTGAGATCATTGGACAAGATGACCTTAAGATCTTTCTCCTGTTATATGGCCCGATCTCATTTTCTGATACGTCCTGCATGTGAGAGGTTCCATAATAACACATTTATCATTTGACTATGGAGAATTAAAGCATGTTATCTAATAATTAATGCCCTTCAAATTAGGACATGTATGTTACACAGCCCTGTGGACTGTTTGTATACTTTTCCAGGACACTGTTCGAACACATTGACAGCTGGGAGTCAATACTGAGGCAAACTGCTAGCATGATGAGTCTGATGAGGGATACTAGAACTGGAGCATGTACAAAATGACGTCATGAAAGGAAAAAGGATTTGTTCTACACATTCTGTGAAAGGTTCTTGATAGTTTTATACTTTTTATTCAGGCATTAAAAGAAGTAGACAGTGAGACAGAACAAGGCATGGTTTCTTTAATCTCGGTTGTAACTCTTAGATCAGATACAATCAATACTTGTTTAGATCAATGGACACGTGATTTGGTCTGTGCATGTATGTTCGTGAGGATGTGCATTCTTGTTATATGTACACAATAAGATACAGGTAGCCAAAGGCAGTTAATTTCGCAGATTTGGGATTACAACACATTTTTTTTATGTTTTGAGAGTAGTCATGTCATGAATTTCCATATGGGTCCATCTCCACTTGGTAGTCCATGTGCAGGTCCAGAGCGAAGCATGTGTTGGCTTTCCCAACCAACTAATAATTGCAGTTGATCTGAACGAATAAGAGTCCAATCCAAGAATGTAGACGCCAAGCCACCTTTCCACTCTCCGTCTCTGTTTCTGTGGCCAAGTAGTTGATCTATATGGTGGATTCCACAGCGACCGGGAATGTGGGGTTGTCTGTGTTCAGAAAAATGTATGCCTTCCTAAATGGGCCTATAATGATATTGCCGGGTCTTAGTAATCATGTTGTGAACTGCTTCAATGTCTTCCATTGATCTCCTGTAAATGTGTACATTCTAACCTCGTGAAAGTCACTTTTAAGGTTTTGTATTGCAGTTTTGTTTAAGTTCCCACTAGCTGCCCTGCATGTTACCCCCACAGTAGACGACCTAGCCCATTTGCATGCTACGGAAGTGACCGGCATGTGCTGTGGAGCTGTCTGGCAGTTGTGTCTCCTTGGCTGTCATCCCTTCCCAGTCCTGTCCGTGACCTCACCGGATGTGGTACGTGTCTTGCCTTCTTCATCATTCCATTGGCTAACCGTAGAGCAGATCTCCATCTGCCGTGATCCCCATAGGCAGCCCTGTGCAAGCTTTTGACTGAAGTTCTTTCGCTCTTGTTTCTCCGTCATCAGACATAAGGCTGAAGAAGCTGGTGGAAGAACGGGAATTGTTCCTAGAACAGGTAAAGCTCATCATCTGCAAATTCAACTGTCATACACATTATTTGACTGCAGTTTTATAGCATGTTAAAGAGGCTAGCCATGACCACCAGAGAGTTTCGTTAAATGATGAAATACTACTAGACATCTGTAATATTTTAGGCACAGTGAAATATCTTGGCTGTAAAGTGTCTCTTGCAGGAAAATAAAATGAAGCCACCCTTTTATATCTTCAATAACTTTATATATCCCTTCAGTTTAAGACGTTGTAAAAGCTGCTGCTAGGTACCATCTTAAAGTGATACCTAGTGAGTTGGGGGGCCTGTGGGATCTTTTCCCTAAAGTGGATAATGAGGCTGACAAAGAACTGATTTTTCCCCAGGCTCCAAATCTTACAGATGGACTTGATTCTGGAACTTTCTGACTACCCAGCGTTAGCATATGGTTTTGAACCCTACCACCACTTAGTTACACAGTATACCGTAATGTCCATTAGTTCGGCCTTTGTGGGAATGAATATTGAGTGCTGCATGGTTGCAATGCACCTTGCATCATTTGATATAATTTATTGGATATTGCCAGAGCATGCTTAGCTGTTTCTCTGCAGTTGGTGACCTCATGCAAATGTCACTGTCTTCGTCACTTTTACAGATCAAACGCTTGAAAGCCCAAATTGAAGGAATACCCAAGAACCCGCGGACAGAGAGCCCCGACTGTAACGAGGAGGTCTTGGAGAATGGTACCGATGTGCATGTGTTGGACTTACAAAGTAATGATCTTTGTCTTCCTCTGTTTCTTTATATCTTGTTTAACATTCTGTGTTTTTGGGGCTCCTGTTCGTGAATACATAGCCTGGCTCAACCTTGCACAGCCATGGGGATGCTGACCAATTCTAAGAAAGGGCATTTTACGGAGTAGGCTTACAATTTAGTGGTGAAATCTCGTTTAATGGGTGTGGTGGGTGTTCACCAGGCTCTTTTTAATATGAAAGTGGGTGTGGTTTCGCTCTTTGTTTTTTTTTTTTTACTAGCCTCAGCATTGAGCTTTCTGGTATGTCTTCTATTGTTGTTGTCTCCATCTCTTTTAAAGTGCTCTGGTGGAGGGTCCTTAGCAGATCGAGGAACACCGCTTTAGAGATATTGTAACATTTGTACTAGTGTAAAGGTATTCTCTGTCCAGAGTGGTCCATTTCGTCTCCCGATAGCTCATTTTTCTGTCAATACTTTTCTCCTGTCCCACAACCAAGCCCCTTATACCTACCCCTCAAGTCTTGTTCTTCTCTTAGACCACTGTGCTCTTGTCACCCATCCCCTGTTGCTCCCACCTGTCATAAAACAATGTTGCATTCAATTTATGACCTATCTACCAAGTGAAAACGCTTCCTAGTCATTAACTGTACCAAGCTAAAATATATTAACACTGTTCCCCTCTCCTTGTTTGTGTGTGATATTTCTGATATGTTGGTGTTTTGGGCTTTTAAAATTTCGCATGCGCAGTTTGTGGTGTTACAAACGCCAATAGAGTGAGGGGCTGTTTATACCCCTTTTCAGAAGCTGGCTAATGGTGAACAGAGCAAAAATATAGTAACGGGCAGAATCACAAAACATTCTATATATATATATATATATATATATATATGAAACATATAATGAAAATTGACTACAATTTTAAACAAGCCTTGACAAAGCCAAAAGGCCTGACCTTGCAAGCATGCAATTTTTTCGGTTTTCTTTTGGCAAAAGTGCAATTAAAAAAAATAATAATAATAATTGTAAAAATGTGGCAAAATGCCGTCACCCACAGTGCAAAACCTGCAGAGGATGAAATTGACTGACCCATTTCCCCATGATATGTGCTTTGGTGGGGTGAAATAAAATATGAATGACACTTGAACAGACCAATGGAGGAGGAAGACGGGCTAAAAGCACCCTGTATGTATATATGTGTGCGTTTTTATTATGAATTTTTTGGGAAAATATGAGGCTGGCAAAACAGCTAGAGATATCTCTCGGCAAGACAAAATGGCAGGTGCAAATCGAGAGCAAAGAAACTGTCGGGTATATCACTTGAATACATTTGGCAGAACCACTGCTGCTTTAACACTTGTTTGTATTGGTTTCTGTGTGCATTAACAATCCTAAAATTAAGTTACCCCGGTGTGCTTCAAAATAATATAAATGGGGAAAAAGCAGGGGATGATGCAACATAGTCCAGCCCACCTGCCATTATTGCTGTGCAAATTTGCTTAGCTTTATTCACAAAGAGAACACCTGGGGCCAGGTGTACAAAGCGTTTTTGTGTCTGCAAACAGGCCGATTCACAGAATCGGCCTGTTTGCAAATGCAAAACGTTTTTTTAAAAAGTTTAAATCACCATTTGCGATTTGGTTACCTATTACCTAATCGTAAATTGAGTTTGCAATTCGGTTTTAGGAAGGGCCGTGTTAAGAGCGTCCCTTACTAATACCGATTCGCAGTGGTAAGTGTGAATGTTTTGCAACCGAAATGTTGTTGCAAAACATTTGCATTTTACTGCCTACTTCAAGTAGGTGGTAACCCATTCACAAATAGGAAGGGGTCCCCAAGGGACCTCTTCCCCTTTGTGAATGTTGTTAAAACATTTTTTAACAGCAGGCAATGGCCCCTGCCTGCTCTTAAAAAAATGAAAAGAAAACTTTCAATTTTTCTTTTTGAAACGCATCCCGTTTTCCTTTAAGGAAAACGGGCTGTAATTAAAAAAAAAAAAAAAAAAAAAAGATTGCTTTATTTAAAAAAAATCACAGACATGGTGGGATGCTGATCCCAGCAGGGCACCATCCCTGTAATTTTTGCGATTCACAATGGGTTGCAAACTAAGACCTACTTCATTGATATTCATGAGGTAGGTCTATTTGTGACCCACTGGGAATCTCAAAATGTGTAAACCACACATTTGTACACGGGTGTTTGCGATTACCAAATAGCGAATTGCAAAAATTCTCTATGGGGTAATCACGAACGATTACCTACGTACATCTGGCCCCTAGTTCAGGGGAAGAAATTAATTCATTATTGTAACTCCAGTTCTCCTCTTCTTTCATATATGAATTCACATGCTTGAATCATTCCCCGTCGTCAGGCTTTGAATCCCCAGTAAACTTAAATAGCTGTAAACCGTGTTAAAATGGCTATAGGTCTCAACAAGAGTCTTTGTTTAGTAGCATTTGAAACAACCCAAACTTCAGCCAATGAGGTAGAAGTGCTGAGCTCTCATACTTCCCCCGAAAGGCTACTACTGCTCACATTTCAAATAACAAGTGTGAGAGAAGAATATATAATAGAAACTGAGCCTCTGATTTGGGGAGGGGGGGGGTGAATATATGAAAGATAACCACACTGGAGAACTGGAATTAAAGGTAAATAATCTCTTCTTCAAGATTGGATATTTCATATAATAACATGCTTGAAAAATAGTGCAGAGAAATGCCTGTCCCACTGCTGAGTTGACCGCTGTGTTGATATCCAAACAGTAGTGCTTTGTAAACATGTGCCTGCTCTTCCACGTGACTGCATGACAGATGAACCCTGGCGTAGAGCAAAATCACCATTGCTATGCTTCTGGCGAAACGTCCTCACTCTGCCCTGGAATGGACGCTTTGCCTTGTTGTGGTAGAGGGTGATGAAATCAGACAGCCAACGTGCCATTCCCTGTTTCGACAGAGGTTGTCCTCTTCGTGGGTGACCATAGGACACAAACAGCTCTCATGTGAGAAACTGTTTTGTTTTGTCAATGTAAAATCTGATGCACCTGTGTATACATCCAGCAAGCGCAGTGATTTTTCTGCTGATGTTGTATTATGCAGGTGAGTCTGCAGGCACTTTTGCATTATCTCTGGGCTATTTCGAAGGATGAACTTGTCATTATAAAATTTGAGGAAGGATTCTTTTAATGTAAACGTTTGCAACTCCCCAACACTCCTTGCTGATGTGAGAGCAAGCAAAAGAGCTGTCTTCCAGGAAATTAATTTTCATTGAGGTTTGTGGATCAGTTCGAAGAGAAGCAGCAGGAGTTTTCTAAATTCTGTGTTCAACTCCCAATGCACTGGAGGGCACCATAGGGGGGAGAAGCTGTAAACAGCTCTTGCCTAAATTGTTTCACAAACCTTTGTGAGAACAAGGATGATTAATTGTCCTCCTTCTTTTGAATCTTGAGAACGCCGCTTGATAGACTGTAACTGAAAGTACCTAAGGCCACTTCTGGCCAGGTACAGTAGGTATGGAAGGATATGACAGGGCTCCATGGAAATGGGGCTGAGGTCCCTGTTTTTACACCACTTGCAGAAGCACTTCTACTTGGCATTATAAGTCTTTGTGGATGAAGGCACGCATGTCTGTACCAGAATATGTCTGCCATTAGGTGGAATGTCCAAATGGCCAAACGCTAGGTGATCAGGAACCAGGATGTCCGGCTGAGGGACCTGAGATTGAGTGGATTATCTCTCCGTTGTGGCTGGAAAGGATCCAGAAATGCAGTTTGCGCCACATTGCTATGTGTGCAGATAGTTTCAGTAAGTCTCTTTATCAGTACAGGCGAGCCACGCTGGGGTACTGAGGAACAGGGAAAGTGATCTGCTTTTTCCTTTCTTAGTACCCTGGGGGAAAGGGACAACAGGGGAGACAGAGGACTGTTTTATCTCAATATTCAGTCATTTGTAACCATTGTCCATCTAGTTCTTCTTGTATGGGCCTCATCCTAAGGATGCAGAAGGGAATACGTCCTATGCAGGATGACATTAGGCCCAGGAGAGACTTGTATCGTCTGATGGAAACTGTTTGTTTGAAGCAAAAGGTTTTTGCCATGGCCTGGAATTTTTTCCTCCTTTCCACAGATGGGAAAGTTTTTCCTAGTTGTGTATCGAGCATTGCCCTGAAAACTGTAGCTTTGTTACAGGGTCAACTTAAGATTTTTCGGTCTTTAGTGTCCGGCCCAGTCTGTGAAAAAAAGGCTGATGCAGGCAGTCCTTTGCCTCTTCCCTTGATGGAGATTTAAGGAGCGAATGTACACTTGGTGAACCTGATGTCTCAGGAAGGCAGCTATTGGGGCTAGACACTGTGTAAAGATACAAGGCTCAGATTTCAGTCCGAAGAGGAATGCCTTGAATTGATAGTGCTGGCCGCCACTGAAATGAAATATGAAAGTATGCATCTTAAAGCACCTACCTGGAACATCATAAGGACTTTCTGGATAGCCACCATCAGAAAAGGATTTCTATTTGAGGAATTTGTTGAGGTCCCTGAGATCCAGTATTGCCCTCCAGAGGTCATCTAGTCTACGTACCCATAACTACAGAAAGCTGGGTCCTTCAGTTCATGTGAAAAGGAAACATGTTGGAATTTGTGCAGAAACCACCTTGTCCTGCAAGAAAAGAACCTCATTTACACCTGCAAGAACTACAGCAGGACATTCTTCTCCTATTATTGAACTGAGCAAACTAAGCTGTCCCAAAATCCTAAAGGAATCAGCAATTTTACTCCAGGTATTTCAGCCGCAAACGTTTATGGTTGGTACTCATCCTTTTAGTATCCCTCTTCTTCATAATCCATCTAAGGTTTGCTCTTATCGTTGATGATGTCTTCCAATTCCGAATCTAAAATTTGGGAAGGTAGTTTGGTTGAAAGCTTCATAGGAGAATGCCCAAAAGCCTCTGTTAAAAGTATTTCCAATGTCTATAGGTTGTTCTCGTTGAAGAGGTGGTATTAATAGTGAGTGCAGTTGATGCTAAAGGTAGAGTGTTCGCCGGCGACAAAGTTGTCCTTGACGGGACATTTGTCAGTGGGGAAATGATGGACATCCATGGTGCCGTTGTTGTGGGTCTAGTTGTCACTGTTGTAGACGAGGGTCTGGTCATCGATGGTGCTTTTGCTGGAGCAGTACCAGTGGAGTGGTTATAATAGACAATGGTGGATTCTTCTTCGTCATCAATAGTGAGACAGGTAAGTCTGATAAGGCTACTTGAGAGCTAGGTTTTCACTACATTTTTAACATCTGATTATCTTTTCCTTTTTTTTCAATGCCTCTCTTAGGAGAACCCAGACCTTTCCTTGGAGGAGGTGGCTGCAGGTGCTTTTTTTTAGTCTGCTCCAAATCAAGAAGTATCGGATGTTTCTGTTTTTGCAATGCCTTCGTAGATATACCTAGTGAGGCACTTTTCATGGGATCATCCCCAGAGAAGGAAGATGCCCCATGGAACTGGAATTTTTATTGTTTACCATCAGATAAAGTGCCAGCAACCTCTCCCTGTCTTGAAGGGTTTTTGAGGGAAATGTTTTATAAATAACTCTTCTACTTTGAGTGCAGAATAAGACAGTAAATACACTGGCAATGATGATCCTTGGCATAAGGCTACTTTTAGACACAGTCACAGCAGGATTTGAAGAGAGACCTCTTCTATTCTTATTTTTAGTCAGTGTCAGTAACAGTTGACTGTTTCCATGGACCAGTGATGAGGTAAACATCTCAAAATTCCCTAAAAACTGATTACAGTTTGATGAAAGGTGAAGATAGAGCTGGCTGAAGTCCAGAGTAAATGTCGAGAAGTAACTGTATAAAGGTCAAACACAGGTTAGAGCAGAGCTCTTCTCAGGGAGTCCCTCACAAGAGTTCCACTAGAAATTTGAACTATTGTGGCCTGTAGGGAAAGTGGGAAAGCTCAGAACTTTCACTTCATAGACTGAAGTTTAGATTGTTTCAAATGCGGTGGATATGCTACAAAGCAAACACTTTTGTTAAGGCCTTTGGAAATTTTAACACTGTTTACTGTGATTTAGGTCTACCAGGGATTCCAGCTTGACAACGGGCAAAGATTTAAGCATGTGAATATATGAAAAATCAAATGCCGGAGAACTAGGTGTATTATGTGTATTTCACATAAATATTGACCTTAAGCAAAAATCAATTTGCAACATTTTTAATGCCAAGGTTGGCTTTTAACCATCCGTTTGTGGCAAGAATAGAACTGACCATCAAAATTCAAAACCTTTTTGCAAGCGTTATACAAGTATTGCTTCTCTACTGTGTGACAAATACATATACTAGAATAGGCCAAACAAATATGAGTCGAACAAAAACAAATCATAGGACTGCGTAAGCGTAGTTAATGAAATAACTGGGAACTATATGTGAACCCCTAAGGAGTTCAACACAAGATTACACTTGTGTAATAAAAATTATGCACAGCCCTAACCGCCATTAGGATGCGGGTGTAAGGGAGGCCTTGTTAAAACATGCCTGTTAGTAAATGCAATTCAGTTAAACGAGGAGCTGATCCTGGATCACTAGCTGATTTGTTAAGCATTACAGTCATGTGGTTAAGGAAAAGGGAATTGTAACTCCAGTAGATTGATTCTGCTCCCTGGGGTTCACAATCTTGTTGTTAACCAGGTGAGCAAAGGAAGGTTGCAGCTTCTGGCAGCTGGAGATCATTTCAAGCCATCCTTGTGTCCACAAGTGGTGAGACTGAGGAGTGAGCAAAAGGGTTGTTTTGATGCCAAAGGGAAGATGATACAGTCAGCAGGAAATGGAGGTGTATCAGCAGTCTGCTACACATCACCTGTGTCAGTGCCATCTTCCCTGTGGCCAATGAACTGCATTTTTCCTTTTGGCGGTGGCATCAAAAACTTCTGCAGCAGCAGGACTTCTGTTACCCCTCAAGAGCAAAGGAACGGAGCTGCACGATTTGCCTTGCCTTGCCCGTACTACAGTTGGCAAGTTTCTACTACAATGCTCACTGAGACATGCAGCTGGTGCATTGCTGCTTTCACTTGTCATATGAAGGAGGGATTGTAGTGCCACTCTTGCTCCTGCTGAGAAGGGTATGTTTCCTGAAGGATTGGCAGGACATCAAGGACTAGTACAGTGGCAAGGCCACCATTGCTCCTGCAGTAGGGAGCAGCATTGCAGCGCTCACAAGGCTCACAGCTGGCAAGCTTCTGCTTGGTTGTAACATCAGAGATTCGCACTTTGGCTGGGATCCTACAGGACCTGTACTGCTTGGTGTGCCTGCCTTGACAGGGGCATGAGGGATTCTGACAGCAGTATACTTGCCCTTAATCCTGCAGTTTGGCAGAAGCACTGCAGTGCTCACAGGGCCTGGTTTGCACTTTTCAGGCACATTAGGGACAGCAGAAAAACCTTGCTCCTGTGTAGGTAGGGACTGTTGCTAAAAGGCTTTCTCAGCCTACATCATGGATTGACTGGGCAATCAGGAACTAGTGAAGTGGCAAGCCACCCTTGCTCCTGAAGTAGGGGGGAGTATTGCAGAAACACACAAGCCCCATCCTTAGGCTGCTTGACATCAAGGACTCACATTTTGTCGCTCACTGGACTTGGTCATTCTTTAGATAGACTCCTCTTTGCTGCAGTGGAAGAATTCTATGACTGCGCCCTACAAGTCCCACTCCTGTAGCTTGCAGTCTTTTCTGCAGTGTTTCTCTTCCAGTCATGCGTCCAATGGTCACTGACATGAAAGGACGTCTACAATGGGACAATTGCTACCGCTATTGTTGGGTGCATTTGATTGGTTACTGCTTTCCATTACAAGTTGGTTTAGAAAACATTTAAATTGAGGGTATCAGTGGACCTTCAATGCGCTAAGTGGCCTCTTCAGGCATTGCAATGGAAGCAATTCATATATAAAATTGAAAATGTGGGGTGACTCCATCTGCCACTTCTAGCCTTGTAGTCAATTTCTAGAAAGATAGTTTCTGGCTAGTTGCACTGAAGAACTACAATGTAAAAATATAAAAATCAGTCACTCAGCAAAGGTTCATAAAAGTTAGGCCAGCTGTAAGACTATTTTTTAACTCATTTATCATGCTGTAGAATATCATGTCTCACATCTGCTACCACTTACACAATAAATGTTGCCTGCAAATCGTGGTTGGAAGGCCGCAACGGTTGCACTTTTGAAAATCTGTTTAGGTGCTGCCTGCAAGGCATCTGCCTGGTGCCATCTGTAGACTGTCTTAAAGCACTACTACTTAGATTCTGATGCTCAACAAGATATAGAGGTAGCAAAAGTAGCATTTAGAAACCTACTCATGTGGAGTGTGTTTGCCTCTTTCACACCTTCTCTGAATGTGCCTCAACTAATCAGTGCAAGGCAAGGGTGTCTTTAACCACTCCATTTAGCAAAAGAAAAAGTCACTGCCTGTAACACTATTATCAGCTTGGCATTTGATCAAAATTTACCTTTGTACAATTCGTCCACCCAATGACGCAAACTGTGTGGTGAAAAAATGGAGTGCTCTCAGTGCAACAGCTTGCCAAAAAGCTGAAGATGAAGCTAAGTATCTTGTTCGTATCACTAAGGTATGGTCGCAGACACTTGTCATGTTATTACATGCTGTTCTTCAAACATTTAAAACTATTCTGGATAAATCCACAGGCAGCAATAGTATGCAAATCTGTAAAAAGAAATTCCAAGCAGCGAAGGAAGTGACCCGAAAAGGGCCACTCGGGTCACTCACGACCACCTTCTCTGCCTTCCTACAAATGAAGAGTCGGTCAGACAGAGAATACAAACCAGATTATTTATTGATATTACACTGCAGCGGAGTCCAGTGTGACCAGCTTCCTGAGATGGCTGTCGAGGGACTGGACCCTGTAAGCATAAAATTACATTATGTACGTTGCGGAGACCACAAAGGCCTGCCTACTATGGAAAAACACTAGTAGGTGTCGTAATACATTGGGGGTACAGAACATAAGTTTCGATTCTGCAGCTGGGCACAGGCTATCTACTGCCCAGGGTCGTCTGGCCTATCCTCCCCACCAGACAGGTGGGAGAAAGACTCTATCTAACGGGAAAGGCATGCACTAACGAGGACACTTGCAATTGCAGAAAGAAAAGCTCAACCTTGGGAACGAAACTTACAAAAGCCCATTTCATGAAAATAACCAAGCAGTGGTTTCGATTATAATGCAAAATGGTGTCCAGATTGCAAGATGGTTTCGCGAATGTTAAGATATACAGAGAGAAGGGTCTTTCAGTATTAACAAACCCTCCTGTTAGCATGAGCTAACCATCTACAATCTGAAACCAAAGCAAAACATAAATGAATAATAAAATCACATAACTATTTTATACACATTTCATATCGTCAACAGTAGTAATGTGCTCTATGAGAAGAGAAGAGGTTTCGAAGATACACTCGTCTGTGATCATCATTTCGTCTATTTCTTTCTGTAACATTATTGCAGCATTGGTATCATGAATCGATATCTTCCCCTTTGGAGTCAATACAGAGATACAATATGTGCAGCACATTGGAAGACATTGAATAAGGACACAGCAAAGTATTAATATAGCAACAAGATAGATTGCTTTTTCTATTAGCCAACCCCATGTTCCAAAAAGGGACCAACTCCAATTACCTGGTTCCATGCCTTTGACATTCTCAATAATGTCCAAGATATGCTTAGTAATATTCTTTTCCATATTGGTTATTCCCACTACACACTGATCGTCAATAACTGCGCATGCACCACCATTTTGTGCTTAAATAAAATCAACTGCATATCTAGTTTGTTCAGAATAGATCCTCATACTCTCTAATTGAATGGTGATGTCACGTAATGCTGCTACTGTGGTATTGGACAATATCTGCAATTTACAGCCAAAGTATTCCCGGGCCTTTTCAGTCCTACTCATAGCCATTCCCCCCAACGTAAAGATAGCAGACAGGATATAACCAAAAGTAATACCATTACTGTAACTGTTGATCTCAATATCTGTTACTCCTTCGCAAAATTCCTTTGTAAGTGTTCTCGTCACCCATTTTACCTGTCTGTGGGCATATTTACAAGGGACCCCCAGGGGCAGCACCATCCCAAGAGCTACATCATTGTTGCCATTATGAACATTTGAGTACGTTCCATTAGTTAAAAAGAAGAACCCGGGATGGGCATATATCGGTCTGTCATAGTTCACAGCTGAATAGCGAGAATTACCTGTAATGGTGCTAGAACCTCTTGAACCTTTCAAAGGGAATGTCTCTTTGGATATGATCACCCCTGAACAATTGATATACAATATGGTATCAGTACTATTTATGATGGGGCAACAGGCAGGGTAATAGCCAGCTTTTCGAGGAACCGTCACTTCTTTATAATGCCAACCCACCAACGTAATATTTTGCTCTTCCAAGTATAAGTTATCACAATACGTATTATTGTCATAGCTGGGGTAACCTGTTCCTGTGGGCTTACGATGATACAAGCATGGCCCTGGGTAGCCAAACCCAAACTCCCCTTTTACCTCAACAAAATTTGTTGGCTTAGAATACGTATAATTTATCAAAGACAAAGGATAAGCAGTCCACAGGCTAGTCACAGATTCAGTAGGATAACAAGTGACACCATTACCAAAAAATCTCTTATGAGTGTCCAAAAAAGCATTATTAGAAAGCATGGTCTTCCGTCTTGGTGTGAAAAAGATATCATTGTCAGGAGTAGGCGAGTTACATGCATACTCTAACGCCCAGAGAACTCCACAAAAGATAATCATCAGCAGAATAGCAAGAAAGGGAAATATTACTCTCCGCTGTTTGATCCATGATGATCGTGGCAAAACAACAAGACCCAATGGCTGTTCTTCATCAATCATTGACCTGCCAAAAGGATGTATGATAGAACGAAAAGGTACTATTAATATAACCTCAATGAAACCAAATAAACAATCTGCTTTCCAGCGTCCGTTTTTCTTCTCCTTTGAGCCTCGCTGGCAGGCTCCTATTGTTCATCCACGGTGGTGCTATTGAGCACTTCTCGATGGAGCTGTGCGATTGCAGCCCTTCGTGAGAAAAATCCACTTCACTCAGGATACGGTACCCTCCCTCCTGGGAAGACACCCCAAACTTATCCTGACCAGTGTCTCGGACAATGCACCAATCTCCCTGTCCCTACTCTATCGTCCCTGTGCTTCATCCATGAAGTCCATCCCTACTAATCTGACTTTTCCTTTGGTGCAATGTCCCTCTGTTGGGAACGCAAATTGTACCCAACAACTCCAGGAACAGAGGAATTAAGAAACAAAGGCTCACTTTCAGCGGGATCGACTGACTCAGACACCTACGGGCCAGCCGACTGAAGCTCTTGGCTAGCCTTAATCTCAGGTGGCACTGCTTCATTCAAAACTGCATCACTCTCCTCCTCAGAAGGTGCCCATGTTATTCTGGCATCGGAGAAAGGAATGAACCGGGGAACCTTCTCCGTCTCGGAATCCCCAATGCCGTCGAGCCTCCATTGGTCTTAGGGCAGAGGAAGTGGCACCCTCTTGCAGTGTGTTGAATGAATCCAATTTTTCCGACCGTCCACCTTCACCGCTGTACGAGTAGCAAGGAGGATCTGGAAAGGCCCCTTCCACCGGGGCTCCAGACTGCTTTTGCGCTGAAAGTGGCAAACCAACACGAAATCCCCAGGCCGGAGGTCGTGGCCTGGTCCCTCTGTAGCGGATGGCAAGGCCTCTTGAATCTGCTGATGAATAGAACGCAAATTTTTAGTCAACTCACATAAATAATCTATCAACCAAGGGTGATCTATCTCGGAAAAATGGCAAGGTCTCGGAACGCCCCAGACATTAGCGGGCCTACCAAAAACAACCTCATAAGGGGACAACCCTATTCTAGTATGGGCTGTAACTCTTGTCGACAGTAAAGCCAATGGTAAAGCATCTGGCCACTTCAATCCTGTACTCTCCTGAATTTTGGCCATCTTTAGTTTGAGTGTACCATTGTACATCTCAACTAAACCTGCTGACTGAGGGTGATTCGCAGCATGAAACTTTTGCTTAAAGTGCAGGCCATTGCACACCAACTGGATAACTTTCGAATTAAAGTGGCTGCTGTTATCACTCCAAATCAAACGGGGCAAACCAAAGCGAGGGAAGAACTCCTTTAAAAGAGCCGTCGCCAAAGCTGTATTCTCCTTAGTGGGATAAGCCTCAACCCATTTACTGAATGCACAGACCACCACTAACACATGCTTCAGATTATTCACCCGTTCCATCTCAATGAAGTCCATTTGAAGGACTTCAAAAGGGAAAGAAGGGGGTGCAAAATTACCGGGAGGTGTGGGAGTACCCTTTCCAGGATTGTACATCATGCACACCATGCAATGTTTTACTAAATGGGCAGCCGTCTTTGGGATATTATCATTCTGCCATACAGGGTCTAGCAACTTGCAGATACCCCTAGCACTAATGTGAGCTAGTCCATGAGCCATAGTGACTACAGGAAGAACATGTGCATCTGGCAGCATCCATCTCTGCTTCCCCGACTTATCTATCCAGCACCCATCATCATCCAATTGCGCTGTGCTTTCCTGCCATATTGCTAATTCCTCAACCCTCACCTCGCTCTGTATTTTCTTCACGTTATCTAGTGTGTCCTCAAACATTGTAACTTCTGGCACCCATCTAGCAGGACCTGCTACAAACATCTTTTTCATCTTAGATCGGGCCGTCTCCTTAGCTGTTTGATCTGCAAAAGCATTTCCCCTCCCCACATCATCAGTAATTGCTTTGTGAGCGCTACACTTCACTATTGCCAGTTTCTTGGGCAGGGTAAAAGCCGACAGAAGCCTATTTATCAAAGGGCCATGTTGAATTTTCGAACCATGGGAAGTGAGAAATCCTCTCTCGGCCCAGAGCCGCCCAAAATTATGAGCGACTCCGAAGGCATACTGGCTATCAGTATAAATATTGACCGCCAATCCCCGACTCAACTCTCAGGCTCGAATTAGAGCTACCAGCTCTGTAGCTTGGGCCGACTGATGGGGAACTCGTGATGTCTCAACTATCGTGTGCAGTGTTGTGATTGTATAAGCAGCAGTTGTGGTGCCATCCGGTAATTTAAAACAAGAGCCATCAACATATAGTTCCCCTTGGGGGTCAGATAAGGGAACATCAGTCAAGTCTTACCCGTCCCTTCGTCTCCTCTTCCATCCGAAACATACAATCGTATGTCTATTTCCTCACTCTCCGAAGGGAGGGGTAGTAACGTGGCAGGGTTCAGAGTGGCAGATCTTTTGATTGAAATGTGTGGTGCAGAGGGTTAGCTCATAGCCAGTCAGACTTGCACTGGTAAGGTGCTGTGTCTTTGTTCTGTTCAAAAGCGTATTCACAGCATGAGGTACCATAACTGTGAAATCAGTATCAAGAACAAGCCCTGCCGATTGTCGAATAGTGACGGCCACAGCCGTGGTCGCTCTTAAACAGCTCGGGAGGGCTTTCGCGACGGGATCAAGCACAGCAGAAAAATACGCACACGGCCTCTGCTTACCTCCAAAGGCCTGTGTTAAGACAGAAAGCACACAACCGGCCGACTCTTGTACATATAACACAAACGGCTTGTTGTAATCGGGTGTGCCAAGCACAGGAGCCGAGCAAAGCGCAACCTTCAATTGCTCAAAAGCGTGTTGGCATTCAGGCGTCCAAGGCAAAGGTTCATGCACATCTTTAGTTGTTAAATATAACAATGGCTTTGTTAGTAAAGCAAAATTCGGTATCCAATGACGACTATAGGAATGCTCGTACATCCCTTTGGGTCCTTGGACCAGGCATGTTAACTACAGCATTAATTCGCTCAGGAGTTAGTTTCCGACCCTCCTTCGACAGTAGGTGACCTAAATAGGTGACCTCCTGTCGACAATATTGAAATTTGGAAAGGGACACTTTGTGTCCATATTGAGCCAAATGCAGCAACAATTTTACTGTAGCTACTTTACATCCTTCCTCAGTATCGGACGCAATCAAAAGATCGTCCACATACTGCAACAATACATTACCTGGGGGAAGGGTGAGCGAGTCCAATTGACCTTTCAAAGCCTGGCTATATATGCTAGGACTCTCAGTGTACCCCTGAGGAAAACTACGACCTGCCAAGGAAAATCCAAAAAGGTGCCTGCTATTTGGATGAACAGGGATGCTAAAGAAGGCATTCTTCAAATCAATAACAGAAAAGAATTTAGCCGAAGAAGGAATCGTAGTCAAAAGAGCAGTAATGTCAGGAACCACGGGAAACTGAGGGACCACAATTTTATTAACTTCAGGCAGATCAATCACAAAACGATAAACATCAGCAACATCATAAGAGGAACCCGGAGGTGGCCTCTTGAGAACAGGAAGGATGGGACAATTACACACTTTTGCCGCTGTCTCCTCTACAACTCCTGACTGAATCAAATCTTGTATTATGCGCAACAACGCCTGTTCTCCTGCGTGCAAAGTTTTATACTGAGGGATACGAGGCAATATGGCATTTTCTTTAACCTGAATAGAAGCTGGAGGTATCTGCAAAAGTCCTACATCCATGTCGCTTGTGGCCCACAACGTAGATGGGACATCCTGAAACTCAACTGGGAGGGGGGCATCTTTAGACAAACATTGCGTAGTACTAACCACACTTGGACCCATTGTCATATGGACACCATCCGGAGAACAGTAAATAGTAGCATGTAACTTCTTCAACAGATCTAATTCCAACAAATTCTCTCCACAATTTGATGTTAATAAAAACGGCGGATCAACGGTGAAGGTGCCTATAGTCAAAGCAAGGGGTTTGGAGATTGGGCTTACTACCGGCACACCAGAAAAACCAACCGATACATTGTTATGGCCAGACAGGGCTGCCCAGGGACCAGTGACCTCGAAACAGAACTATTCATTGCTCCTGTATCCACCCAAAATTTCTTTTCCGAGCCCTGCAAATCCACACTAACATAAGGTCCATGCTGAATACAGGTATCGGAACTGGTATCTTACCCTGTCCCTGGCTGTCCTAGCTGTAAGACATCCCCGTCACCTCATCCAAATCATAATCATCATGATAATACTGTCGTCCCCGAACGTCATCAAAGTAATTTTGATCGTAACGGCCCAGTGATGTCACAGTAGCCTGATCTCCACCCTGACTGCATACTCCCCGGCCTCGCCCTCTCTCCCCCCGTCCTCTAGGTGCCGCAACCTTTTGCAGCCAAACTGGGCACTCGCTGCGCCAGTGCCCTTCCTCCTTGCAATATGCACATTGATTTGGGCCCACAGGGACAGCATTTCGGTTCGTACGAGGAAACTGCCTGGCCGGTCCAATACCTCGACCCCGTGCCTGCTGCATCAATGCCTTCGTCTTCAGCTCCTTCGTCTTCTTTTCTACCTTCTCTTTCTCCTCGTTCTCCCTATGCTCATAATACTGAGCCATACTCCATATCACCGAAGGGGTAGAAGTAGTCTACGTACTCTCAGCAGCCTGCAACCGGGTTGCAATCTCTGGGAGCAAATTAGTGACAAACCATCGGATACCCCCTTCCAAAGACAAATCCTGGCCACCAAAATCCAAGAACACACCTTCGAACTGGGTAAAGAAATCAGACACACTTTCATCTTTCTTCTGACGACAAGCGGCCAGCTTATCCCAGTCCACCTTCCGAGGCGGGATAAGAGAGTGCATATAGGTAATAATGCGGTCTGGCAAAGCCAAGATCTCATCCTTGGACTTTTCACCAGGCTTCCTCTCCTTATCCCACGTCCTAATCTCGTCCCAAGTACCACCCAATTCTAGGGCATGGTCCGGAGTATGCACCTGTCGCCAGATATCCACTGGCACCAATAAGCCCAAAAAAATTTCAATATCTGCCAACGTCATTACCGTTGATGCAGCAGCCTCTGTCAATTCTTTATAGTACGCAGTAGGATTTTTTCTGGGGTCGGGTAACTGAGCCTTAATTGCGAGGACTTCACTTCTCTTCCATGGAGTGTAAACCCATTGTTCTTGAAAACGGGCCTCTACTCGTTGCCTAGTCATCTGATCGTGCTGATCACGTAGCTCCGGTATCTCCGGGTGGAAAATGGGGTGAACTTCCCTCATCGAGAACTGAGATATCGTCGGAAATTTCTGATGCAATCTACCTAGATATCCAATCAATGTGGTAACACTAGCGAAAACCTCATTTGGAGCCATGCCCATGGCATACACTTGGTCCCTAATATCATAAACAGCCTGAGGTGCAAAACCTTTGAAACACTGTTCCCATAGTCCGATCAAAGTAGCCATAAATAGGATTACGGGCCCACTAGGCAGCCTGATTGGCCACCATCATTTTCTCCATATCTCCCACATCAGATCGATTCAACACCCTTCCCAATCGCTCCTTTGCAACTGCCCCATCCCAGTCATCCTGGCCACGCACCGGTGTCTCTACACCTAACAAGGGGGCAGAAGAGAGAAGAGGGGCGAACACAGTAATCGAAGGGGGAGGCATCAAGGTCAACATCTGCTGAGTAGTAAGTGTATGTGAAGGACAGTGACGCCGTAACAACAGGAGTGGCAGAAAGACTAGCAGCCACGGCGACTGTGGGGGACGGAGCCAAAGAAGAAGCTGGTGATGCCGGAACCAAAGCACTTTGATCAATACCAGAAACAGCAGGAACAGGGGGGGGCAGAGGCAGATGGCAAGGGCTGTGGGATGACAGGATATATTCTATGTGGGGCATAAGGGGGAGGCGGTCTGTCTTCCAATAATTCTTCCACAAAAGTGTCTGCCTCCTCCCTAGCAACATAGGACTTATCACATTGCATTTGAAACCTCCTATCGGCACATTCTATACCCTTCTCCACTTTCTCTTTATCAGGCGCCACTGCTTTCTGAGTCAATGTCTGCGTTTTCTCCCTCTGCGCCTCCCTTTCCGCGCTCATCCGTCTCTGTTTAGCTTCTTTTCACCATACCTGAAGATAATAAAACATTGACTGCCTGCTACGTTTAGCAAACAACTTTTCCTCCAAATATTTCAACTTCTGCTCATCAAAGGTGCCTGTTGGCGGCCACTGCAATTCAGCATTGTCCCTCGTATATTTGTACCATAATGTACTAAATATAATAGGGCCAAGCCCGTATTTGACATACATATCATAATTCGGAGTACCCTCCGCAGGTGCGGGCTGCCTTTCCTCCAATCGAGCATCAGCAGAACAACAACGACACAACACAACTTACTCCAACAAGGCATTCTGTTCACACGAAGAAGCACATTCACCACACAATTACACTAAAATGCACTTGTGCCTTTACCAAAAGCCGCTTCCACGGATCGCATCAATCACAAATTAACAAAATGGTACCATATTTCAAAAGATATTCAAAATCAAATGCAAGCGCTTGTCTAAAACTGATAACTAGACCAACCAAAACACCCACCAAACAAACGTCATGACGACAGAGAACCAAACAAGCTCACCTGGTGCACACAGGTCAAACGAGTTTATTCTCCACTGCCGACTCTTCGGACCAAACGGTCAGATCCAAGGGTTTCGCCATTCAGGACCCTAGTCGGGATGACCACTGGGCAGGGCACCGCCCGATCAGACAGGTGGGGCAGCTGCGAGTGCAAAACTCTATCGTGCAGGGGTCCCCCGATCCACCTATCCGACCCAACGCGGCCCCGTCCTCCTCACCCATCCGCGGGCGAGGATGAGGTCACCCGATGGAGTCCCTGTTCGGGCGCCAACTGAAGGAAGTGACCCGAAAAGGGCCACTCAGTTCACTCATGACCACCTTCTCTGCCTTCCTACAAATGAAGAGTCGGTCAGACAGAGAATACAAACCAGATTATTTATTGATATTACACTGCAGCGGAGCCCAGTCTGACCAGCCTCCTGAGATGGCTGTCGAGGGACTGGACCCTGTAAGCATAAAATTACATTATGTATGTTGCGGAGTCAACAAAGGCCCGCCTACTATGGAAAAACACTAGTAGGTGTTGTAATACAATGGGGGTACAGAACATAAGTTTCGATTCTGCAGCCGGGCACAGGCTATCTACTGCCCAAGGTTGTCTTGCCTATCCTCCCCACCAGACAGGTGGGAGAAAGACTCTAACGGGAAAGGCATGCACTAACGAGGACACTTGCAATTGCAGAAAGAAAAGCTCAACCTTGGGAAACGAAACTTACAAAAGACCATTTCATGAAAATAACCAAGCAGCAGTTTCGATTATAATGCAAAATGGCGTCCAGATTGCAAGATGGTTTCGCGAATGCTAAGATTTACAGAGAGAAGGGTCTTTCAGTATTAACAGCTGCAAAACTATTGTTCTTTATTAGGAACATCTCTGTTGATCTCTAGGCCATTCCTCCTTAGGAGAATTTGCTGATGGAGCATTGTTTCAGAGGGAAACTAACCAGCACGCAGGAGTGTGATTTAAGATTTTATATTCTAACTGGATGTTTGCCTTGCAGTCTCATGGTGTTGGGAGGGCTGGTGGACTGAGGAAACTCCTTTTTAACAGGCTGCTTATTTTACAGGAGACGCCAACAGACAAATCAGTGACCTCAAATTCAAACTTGCAAAATCCGAGCAAGAAATAACAGCATTGGAGCAGAATGTGAGTGTGGCATGGTGTCAGTGGCCAAGTAACCCAAAAATAAATGCTTTATCTGGTACATATTTACGTGCTCCTTCAGTGACATTATTGACATTCTTTTGTAGGATGCACCCAGTACCGAATCTATTTAAACTGGGGATATTTTCAAATCTATTTAAGATTTCTGACTAATTCAGGATACTGTAGCAAATCCAAACTCCTTTTTTGTACCATGTTTATTTGTGTTGGATCGACAATATTTGAGACGCCTAATTATTAATCTTTCTAACGATATTTGTTTTACACATTACTTAATGGCTATGATGATTTTGTTTCCTGTCATATTAGTGTATTACTGTGTGCCAATGCCAGTTTATTATCTAGCAACATCAGCTATAAAATTCATGCTGTTTCAGGGATTCTGCTTAGAAACAGAACTATGCCTGAGATCACGGGACGTCAGCATGTAGGGACTTAGGGTTTGATTTAGATCTTGGCAGACTGGTTACTCCCTCACAACGGTGACGGATATCCCGTCCGTCTAAATATATATCACATTGGATATAATGGGATTTATATTTCGCGAAGGGATATCCGTCACTGTTGTGAGGGAGTAACTCGTCCGCCAAGATCTAAATCAGGTCCTTAGTCGCCATACCACATCAGTACCTATAGGCCTAAATCCAGACTAACTCCTAGTGCTTTCCCTGCCCTCCTAACCTTCCAGAGGGTCAGATGAATTAGTACCCTTAGAACACAACAATCTGAACTCTCTCAGTAGTCGCGGTAACAGGCCATCACCTTTTGTTCTCTCACTCGCACGTATCCACAATAAAAGGAAAGAGACACAAAGAAAGCTTACAGTATTTATTGAAACTAGCGTACTGTATCATGAAGAAACTGTGCTGCAATTAGGAGACATGCAAGTCAATAATATGATTAGCACAATTAATAAACTGTACAGAATGAAAAGCCCTTTCATAGCGAATGACAATCAGCCTAAGCCTACCCTTACTATGAAAGCACAGGGTTATACAAAAGATGTCTGGGATAAGTACCTGACGGTCATAATCAGTTAGTCTACATCTCAGGCGCACAGCTCTTTTGTCTCAGAACCGTTTCCCTGCAAGCCTCGTTCCTCTCTGTTTTTAGAACGGCAAGTCTTCGCTTATATAATAAGATTTGTCCTATTTGAAAAACGGCAGCTGGCTCTCACTATTATGTCTAGGTGTTAGTGTCAGACCACAGACAAGAACAGGGCAGAGTGTGGTGTGGCCTTGCATGAATTGTGCAGACTGAATCTCCGCAAAAAAATAAATATGTGCAGCTGATTTCGAAAATGTGTGGCACAAAACCAAGCGAGTTACTTGGTAACGTGCGCAAAGCAAAAGCGACCAACATAGGGGGAAAACTACAGTGGACATTATAGGGGACTCACGCCAATGCCTGCTCTGCAACCTGGCACAGTCTTTAAAACAGTAACCATGTCACATCACCTAGATCCCTACATGTACTTGTCTAATAAAACTGAGTTGCTTAAATGAAATGAGAAATTTAAAGTGAGAAACCAAAACTATAAATTCTCTACTGTATCACTTGTATGTTGGCCAAGCTCGGCCTATAAATCTTAGTGTCATCCTGTGAAGGAAAGTCACACAACTCTAACTTTCATCCTCAAACACAGCTGCATTCTAGAATACTTGTTGGTGATTATTAGAGATGCGGGCCTGGGAAAAAAGAACAGTTTTTTTTCTCCACACTTGGTTGCCCCTTTAAGTCTGTAAACCTTCTATGGCATTAGGCTGAATTGATAACTTTCACTATGTTTTCACTGATATTAATTTGCCAGTGGTCATTATGCAATTTATTAGCATTTGTTCACACTTGGGCACCTACTAGCAATACATCCATGACACTGTATCCCTCATACAGACCAAAAATCCAATGTTTACTGGTTATTTCTATTGGAGGTTTTCACACAGTTAATATGTTTGCTTCTGGTCACCTCAGTCTGTCAAGCAATGGCTGTCATGCAGTTATCTCTGGCCTCATAAGATGGTACGTTTTGCAAAGTATAACAGACATTGAAGCACTGGAACTAGCTAGTGTTTAGCTCCTATCGATGATTGCTTCAGGGTGGTAAGCAGTGAAGCATACAAGAGAGATAATTTAGTAAGAATAACGGGAAGTAATTGGTGCGATACACCGCTTTAACTTTCAGTGCCCCTTTCAAATTGTCACTTTTCCACATCTCTACATGTTAAAACATGACACTGCTCCACTACACAGTATGGTTAATGATACTTGTGAAGGCCTGTTCATGGCTAGGTTTGGGTAACTGTGCGCAAAATACACTGCATATTTATGCTTTTGGTCAAGATTTTTTTGGGGGGGGGGCTAGGAACAGTGCCTTATATATTTGGAACAGTATGAAGAAAGCTATGTAGAGCAGTGTGCGGGTAATTGTACCTGTGAGGAAAAAGGTTGGTAAGATAGGGATTGGACAATTTCATTAGCTGCACCTTTAAAGAGCTTTTTAAGGTTTGTGTAGATAAGTGACAAAGAAAGGCAATGTAAAGCATGGCTTGTGCTAGGCATTGTGTGATTAAAGCTACGTATGTGTAATGGGTCCTCTTTGGTTGTAAGTCACGGTGTGAGAATTGTACAATTTGGGTAGTTGGGCCTGTGAAAGGCAGAGTAATACAGTGTGTGCAGGTAACTGTGCCTGTGAAGCATTCGTCAGGTATGATGTGGGTTACAGTGACTGAATAAAGTTGTGAGATGGCAGTTGCTGACACTGGAATGTCCACTGCTTGGTAAATAGGTGTGTTCCCCTGCACTGGCTGCACAACTGGGTGTATCTGGTATCCTGATTTTTGGATCTGCAATCGGCTAATCATGTCATGGGTTCCGCATATAGAATGGCGGTGGTAGCATACTGTATATTGATAATCTATAGTGTGACCAGACCCTTTTCTGCTGAGTCACTAGTGTGGAGGCCTGATGGCCCACTCAGCAAAATTTCAGCTTCTATGCCCTTGCCCAGTTCTTTTCGCCAACACCCCAAATGCATGTTATGTGTAGCCTGCGCGGTACATGTATGGTGTGTGGAGTGAGCCAGACTAATGGATGCCAGTGGGATCCATTTTGAATATCCCTGACCTTGTGCAAGATGGAGGTGTTTACTGTGGTCCCGGACAGTGGAAGTGTATTGTTCACATTCTCTTAGCTGGAAAGAGAAGACCTAGATACTAAAGGGAGGGAAGAAGACAGGGCTTTGTTAGATATTCTATGAGATATTTTGTAAGCAAGGAGCTTCTGATTATTCTTCATGAATAATGCCATTTGGTGGATGGTAAGGGTGAGGAGTGGGACTGCAGGCTGTTGTGAAGGGCGTGGACATGTTTAGGTGAGGCCTGACCTTTTTCTCTTCTCTTAATTATTTCTTTATTTAGGTTGATAACAGCTAGGTGCACAATGGCACATCTGTTTGTGCCTCTGTTTTGGGTGCTCCAGGATATAGATGATAGGTTGCTTTTGTTACTAGTACTAGTGTGTAGTATTAAGAACCATTGTGTAAATAAAGTACGTTCTTTCTTGAAAACATAAGCACTAAGTTGGATAATCACCATACTGGGTTGTTGACTGATTGTTGAGCTCTCGCCTCCTCCCTATATCCGACCCGCCACACTGCCTTGAGATCCGAGCTTAAGCCTACTCCCTATACCCGCTCCACGACAAGCGTGTAACTGCTCTCCCTCACTACCCTGAAAGTCAAGTGAAAAAATGGTTGTACTTTGCCCAGTTTGATGAGCCATAGTAGGACAGGCTCCAGGACATCAGAGGCAAATGTCCTTATCCCTCACAGTAGGGGCCCAGTAGCCCCTGTTTGCCCCATGCCCGGCCCCCACCAGGATCTGGCTGCACGGCTAATGAAAGTCTGTAAGAAATTATCTGGTTATGTCAGGCTCTGTGTAATGCAGTGCATGTGTCACTGTATATGTAGAAGACACTGTGTGTGAAAAGGTTTGTAATCCATGGCTTTAGCACCTTAACATCTGGAAAGCCTGTTTTGGTAAAAATGCTCACAGCACAGTGCAGGGATGACTTTATGGCATTATGTGGATTATGGTTCCTTTTAGAAGAAATGAAAAGTATACATAGCACAACCCTAATATGGGGAGATTGGGATCACAAGGGAAATCAGTAATGGGGACAAATCTTTCTATGAAATGGAACTGTAAAGCCGGTTTGTTGCCCTGAAAGAGGTGCAGTGAGTAATAAGCACTGCTGAAGTCCTGTAACATGTTTAAAATAAGAACATTTAATAAAAAGAATCTTACTAAAAAATATTGTCTATAGCACTGAGTTGTGAGCTCTCCTATGTTTAAGAGAATGGTAGTCATAAGACCTCATACTGTTAATAGTACCTGAGAAAAACCTTGTAGGGCCTGGTCTGGGTGACAGTTCTTGTTTTTCTTCCTTTTCAAGGTGCTACGGCTAGAGGCCCAGGTGACGCGCTACCGAAGCGCCGCAGAAAATGCAGAGAAAGTGGAAGATGAACTAAAAGCAGAGAAACGGAAGCTCCAAAGAGAGGTGAGGAGGTTGTGGGAGATGGGCACCTCATGAAAAGAAAGGCCAAGTGGGAGACCCAGCAAAATGCTGGTGAAAGAATAGTCTCATTCAGAGCGAGGGCAGTAGAAACAGGTCAGGCAGTGCCCAATTTTGTGGGCGACAGCTACTTGTTTTAAAATAGCCTTGCCGGAATGGGTTGGTAGTGCCCAATAATTTTGGGGCAAGCGTGTCCCATGTAGAGTGAAGAAGACAGAGTAAATGTCACTGTCTGATGTTTGGAGGATGAGGAGTGGTGCCATAGTGCAGAACAGTTCCTGATTTGTGGTGGGTTGTGTGTTTTGATGGCAAGAGTGACCGAGGGGGTGTTGCTTATTGGAAACTGTCTCCTAGCCTGAAGCAAATGCACCAAGTGTGGTAACGCTGCCTGATGTGTGTGGAAGATAGCCCCAATCTCTAAAACGCGGGTTGCTGTCTGTTAAATACCACAGAGGTTTCCAAAGTGATTGAATGAAAAGAAGTCAAACAGTGTCCCAACCCCTTTTATGTAAAATTCTACCGTCTTATGAGCTCTAAGTCCACTCTAAGGATGGAATGGAGGTGAAAAACTCCAGCTGCTTTTGGGAAACAAGGGGATAATCTGCATCAGGTACCAGCAAAGGTTTGATGCTATCTAATGACGCCTCCATTTCCCTGCGTCTATTTGTTTATCTCGAGTAGCTTCTAGAAGCCCTTCATTGTGCATAAAGCTAATCCACTGAGGTCATTATATAGCATTTATAAAGTGCTATGCTACCCAGCAAAGGGTGATCCAGCAATGAAACACTAAGAAAACATACACCAAATACTACTAAAACTATTGGAAAAGTCAGGTCTTTCGTTTCTTCTTAAACACTGGAAAGTTAATTTCCAGTCTGATGGAGATGGACAGTTTTGTTCCAGTTCTTTGGGACCAACAATGAAAAGGCTTGCCAGCCTACACAGGAGTGGAAAATATATAGAAAGACCACCAATGAAGCATTCTTAGAACATAGACTCTGCCTCTGAAAATGTGATAGGATTGACCGAGTCAAGAACCTTGGCCCCTACTGTGTAATGTCTGATGTACAATGCAAAAGGACCTTAAAAGTGGCTCTCATACAGACCTTGGAGCCAATTAAGCTTCTTTCAGAAAGGAGACATATGCCCTGTTCTAGGAAGCTTAAGAATCCGCATTGCAGCAGACTTTGGCACCACATGTAATTGTTCCACAAATACTCCAAGATGCAAAGATATAGAGTATGGGTTCTTAACCTTTTGACTTCTGTGGACCCCCACTTAAATTACTGGAATCCGTGGACCCCCACTGAGTCATAACTGGAAGCGGGAGTTCACAGCCTAAGTAGTTTCGATGCTTTGAACCACAAACAATACACAAAACAAGCTTTCATCAAACAACTACACAAACAATGGAATATTTTGCACAAACAAATATCTAAAAAATTATTTTAAATGGGAAGGTTGGGGCTATTCTGAATTCAGTTGATTCTACCCATCATCCATACTATATTCTGTTTCATGCTGTTGCCTTGCTCCCACAAATCAATCTGAGGATACCAATTTAGTTTTTAGCCTCCAATTTGAAATTCTTTAACAGTTACAGAACCTTTTAATTTTTTTTATTTACATTGTATCCCTTTAATAATATAGACAACTTCTTATCTGTTAATATTATTTAATTTTCTAAGCAGTCACAGACCCCCTGAGTAGGCATTGCGGACCTTGAGGGGTCCCCTGGCTACAAGTTACCAAACGCTGATATAGAACATTCTCATAATGTAGTCTCAAAACAATCAGGGCATGTGTGACCAGTTTGCAAACTTCAACAGTATAATCCGAAAACTTTACACAACATTTTTAGGGTGAAAAAATTCCACTATGCCCACTTGTTTCATCATAGACAGCACCCAATCTAGAATTACAATCACTGGTGTGGATGGCCCCACTCCTTAGTTCAAAGAGTTTTTTTTTT
The DNA here is from genome assembly GCA_963921515.1 of Calotriton arnoldi. Lineage (NCBI taxonomy): Eukaryota > Metazoa > Chordata > Amphibia > Caudata > Salamandridae > Calotriton > Calotriton arnoldi. The sequence continues at coordinate 2,676,195 of CAWUFW010000181.1, forward strand.
ACCCAGCAGAAGAACCTGTTTTGTCTGAGTTCAGTTGAATGCAGTTGTAGTGCATCCAGGTTGCCACTGCTCTCAGACATTCATTAAGTTGGTTTCTGTATCAGTGACATCGTTGGAGATGGTAAAAATAATCTGTGTGTAGTGTGCTTATGTTATAATCTCAAAGCCACATTAACACACCAGGACAGGTAAAGGGGACATGTAGATGCTAAATAGGGCAGGACTCAAAGAAGACCCCCAGGGGCACACCTTGCATCACTGGAACAGCAGCTGACGAGGATTAGGTAAGAGATACTGCCTACATTCTGTCCGATTAAAAAAGGATACCAGCCATAAGGGACTTTTGACAGATGCCAGTCTTAAAAACATGTACAATTAAGACTGCATGAGAAATTGATTCAAAAGCAGTGGTTAAATCTAAGAGAACCACGGCCGTCCAGCTGCCCTGGTTCCAGTATCCTTCGCAGATTGTCCATGGCAGCTACTACAGTGGTTTCCATACTACAATTAGCAGTTTGCAGAATAAACAACTCCGACTGCAGTGCATCCAGTAGAAAATTGGTTTCCAGATAGCTCTGAGCTGTCTAATGATAGCCTTCTCCAAGTGTTTTTCTGGTAAAGGTAGTAAGAAAATGGGACAGATGTTCAACATAACTGCTGGATATGCAGAATGCTTCTTAGAAAGAACTCTGGCATGCTTCAAATCTGTTGGACTAATGCTGAGAGAATGATCCTCTAAATTCTTTTAAGTCATTTAACTTCTAAGCCCAAAAAAACACACCAGGTTCTGTAATTACATTAAAAATGTTATCTACTTGTTTACAGCCTAATCAAATCCGACAGCAGTGAAGTATCAGCAGAGCAATGACTTAGGTCCATGCTGAGTCCAGCAAATTTGACAAATTCAGCACCATTATTCGAAAGGTTCTTTAAGTTTTGCTATCACATGGAGCCGTTTTGGCTTCTTACCTGTGGCTACCCAAGTCCAATTTATTTAGTGGGGAAAGTACTGTCTACCATGCTGACTTGCAAGAAAATTGGAATGTGATCACTCTCTAAAAAAAAAAAAAAAAAAGCTCTCACTGGCTGAGAGGTTTTTATCTATCAGAAGTTTTCCCGTGCCTTGAATCCCAGGTTGAGCCACATTGCCTGACTGTGGGAAATGCACGTCTTCAGAGCAGATCCATCACGGTTGGTGACGCTGCTTTGTGTTTTTTGTTAAAGGTTAATGTCCTCTTGTACAGAGGTGAGTGTGTTGAGTTAAACTGATGTTTTGGGAAATCTGGAGACTTTGGAGCAGAGAACCAGGACTGTGACATGGCTTGATGTTTGAGGTAGACTGAAATCTTATCCAAAATGGAAGCAACAAGGTAGGGCTGACTGCCTAGTGTGTGAAGACAAGGGTCTCCAGAGCGAGAGTAACGCAAGGAGCTAGTTAAGCTGGCATGATGTCTATGGGAGACAAGTGTTTAGGTATTCCAAATATTGTTTTATCTCTTTATATTCCTTTTATATGTGGTTCTTTCTCCGTTTCTCTCTTTGTACATCTTCGCTTCATCTGCACTTTTCTATTTGTATATCCATTACCCATTTTCTATTTACTCCTTCTTTTTCTTCCTTGCTTCAATATTTTTTTCAGTTCAACTTTTCTTCTTTACCTCATCTCTATCCTCTTTTCTACCCTTTCTTTTTATTTATCCTTTTTATCCATCCTATTTTATTTTCACATACTTCTAGTTTTTCCTTTATAGTTTTCATTTGCCCTTTTGACTCTTTCAATGCTTCCTTTAGTTTCTCCATTTCTTTCCAAATCTTGTTTTTATTGACTTGTTGTTATTGACTTTGCTTCTACTGTTTTTCCTATTCACCCGCTTTGTATAATATTTCTAGCTCCGCACATACTTGGATAAAATAGAAGAACTGGAAGTCAGCAACAGCCACTTATCCAAGCGCCTGGAGAAGATGAAAGCCAACCGCAGTGCTTTGCTGTCTCAGCAGTAACCAAGGAAAGAATTAGACCACAAATACATTGACAATGCCTGACAGAAGGAGAACATATGATGTTTTTCTATGTGTGATGGTTTTGAATGCCTCATCATATCAAGCCTACTGAGAAATCCAACAAAGCCAGTATTGTTGTGTTACTCAGAAGCATGCTACTGAGCAAATTTGAGGGAACCTGGAATCAGCAGCTCTGCTGGTGCAATGCGTGTGCTGGAAAATGGGAAAAGCTGATTTCCTCAAGAGCCTTCAATGTACCCAGACAGTCAAACCTCAGTCAATGTGTACCATCCACCAAGCACAACGTGGGCAGTGAACCCTAGGGTGCACATGGCTGCAGCTGAATGTCTCGCCAAAACACACCATCTGTAAAAAGATGATATTGACTTGGTGTTCTCTAGCTTTAAACCTCATTTTTGTTTTTATTTGACTTACTGAAAATTGGAAGAGTGAAAATGACGCCATCTCCCAATACTTGAAGACTGACTTGTTTGTGGTAGGCGCTTTGTGATTCAAAAACATTGTGGAACACAAGCCATTGCAATAGACCACTGTCTGAGACAAACTCTTTGTGATGAAAATTCACTGGAATACAATGGTCCTAGATGTAAAAGTGACCTTATGGGACAATGAAGGTCTGTGACCGATGAAGGCAGGTGGATGAGAATTTTTCATGCTAGAAGTTTTGAACAGGTGGAATGTTTCCACAGTTTCGATCATATAAATATTTTATTTCAGGGCAAATAGCAAATTGCTTCATGGAACTGATAAAAAGGAAATGCAGATGTTTACTTGTATTATTTAATCTTTATATTTTAAAATTAAATGGCTTCCTTGTTTTTTAAGGAGTTTTGTGTTAAAATAAATTCATGCCACATAGAAAAGAAGAAGAAATGTCACTTCTTTAGCTTTTATCATTTGAAATATTTGATTACTGGATCATTTGTGGAGTGGTAGGTTATTAAGTAGCAATGAGTTGTCACGTCCTATATTAAGATGTGTATATCATTCAAACATAGTTAAGGAGCAGCATTAGATTTTTACAACAATTTATCCAGGTTTTTGGGCATATATGGAGATAGCATGAAGAAGATAAGGGGACTGGAAAAGGCAAGCATCTGTGTGTCTGTCTTTTGACTAAAGAAGTTGAATTTCTTAACAGTGATGGATGAGGTGCTCCTTAGAGAGGTTATTTTTTTGTGTGATTTACAGAAGTGTAGAAACCTCTCAGGTAAGACTGATGTATTGGGCTGCTCTTCCAAATCCGTAGTTCATAGTTTGAGAATGTTTGGTCTTTTCTCCATCAGATTATTTATCAAAGAAACCTGGAAGACTGACAAAGTGCTACCTCAGACCTTTAGAGATGGATAGTTGCTGTTTCACAGCTGCATTGCCAATTACACCTTCTAAGGTGGTTTGTCTTTTAGCCAGGTAGAGGAGAATTGGTTGCTATGGTCTTGCAGGTGGTATAGTTGTTGGGGGAAAAAAAAAAAAGAATCAGTAGTCCTTTGAGATCAGCAGTGGCATGAGGACTCTACTCAGAAGTAAGTGCTGACTGTGATTGGTGCATTTCTACTTATGAAGTGGGTGAGAACTAAGGCTTGGCCAGTCCTTCTGAAGTTTGATATATGGTTTTAGTTTATCAAAAATGTAAGTGCTACCTGGCAATTGTTTTTTTCATGACAAAATGGGTTTTAACACAGGTCACCGTTGATAATGAAGTAGAGAGATTTAGCATATTTGAAGAGTTGGGGTGTGAAGCTAAGCACATTCTTGTTGGTGAGCCAGTCTTAGATTGAAGTTCGTGTCCTGCTGTGACAATGAGAAAAAAATAAGTTTGAGCTCGAGGTAGATGTTCTACATTTGTGTTTTTATTAGGGTGAGGCCTATAAGGCGGGGTTGTCCCTGCCTGAGAAGACTTTTAAATATAATTGGGCGTTAATAGACTACAGGTACACTCTGTTTCTATTGTAAGCAAAGAGGACTTTGAAGGGCTCTGTGAAAAGGTCGAGCATATCTGGGGAGGCAAATACGTTTTGGGTATATCTGCTGATATCTGGCACTACCCATCTGGATATACTGACAACATTTGAAGATGTACGGCACCGTACAACAGAGTACAATGCAATTAAATTCTGTAGGGGTTCTTAGAATATTCATGGGGTCAATATGATCAGCAGTTGTGGAAAGCGCCAGTGATCTAGCAAAACTAGCAGATAAGGTTGCTATTGTCCATGTTCTGAAGGACATCATTTTAACTTGGAATTGTTTTGGCACTTATATTTTCCATACCCCTTGTGAGGACTAAAGCACTTTGAAGTGCTCTGATTAGTATTGGGTTCCTGAAGTGCATGGTCAAAATGGTGTTGTTTGTTGTTTGGCCTGTATGCAACATGTTTGGTAAGATGCATGAGGTTAGGATGGCATAATAAGAGCATAGTTCACCTAATCACTGCTCATTAGGAAAGGTGCAGCTGCACCCGAGGACTCCAATGGCCAAAGTAATAATTCCGAACTGTTGATTGCATAGCGGATATTATTGAAGAAAATTAGCTCTCAGGGTCAGAAGAGACTCATGGATGGGATGGTTCTAAGCTAGTTATTGAAAGAGGGAGATGGAGGATGCAGTTGCGGGATTATGTAGAATGTCGCTGACCAGAGACTAGATCTTAAAGCGTATTTAGGCATAAAAAGTAATCCTGTAGATAAAATCTACTTAGTTTTACAGTCCCTGGATAGGTGAGCTGTAAAGCTAACAGGTGCAGAGATTTTGTCCTTCGATCCTTTCCAGGCTTTATTAAGCTCTAACAGGGAAGATGCTACATGGAGGATCCTTTAACCCTCCATCCTTCACCTGGATTAGTGGTTTGGATACCCTTGAAGGATGGATTAAAAATACAGAAAAGGAAGTATTGAACCATGCGAAAGGTGCTGGCAGATGCAACCCAAGCAGAGGGTGCAGGCTCTTGGAAGAGCAATCCTGAAGGAAGGCATAAGAACTCAACTACAACGGAGACAAGATGCCACCTAGTTCATGGAGGAAAGGCAGTTGATTAGGAGGGAAAGTGAATCAAGGACGGCTGCAGGGAGAAATAAACAGACATGTCAGCTGTTTTAGTAACCTGGGAAAGGAGAGGAAAAAACACAATGCAGCAACAAACAATGTAATCAAAAAGCTAATCAGATGGGGCAGCCAAACGTTTTGTGTGCAGACAGTGTTTAGGGAACACAAAAACTGCACTCATATTAGATATTCCTTTTTCTCATTTTCACTGGCAATTACCATTACACAAAACATACTTCCAAATAGAAAATAAGAATGTGTGGTTTCACATATCAAACTGCTTAACGTGCTGATCAGGTCTTAGGGCATGAGACTTCTATGGGTTGGTTTAACGTGCAATGTAATCAGTTGCTGTTTCAGTGATGTGTTGACTTGAAATGGGACGGACAATCACTTAGAAGGAGGACATGATGCTTGTCGATTTATCATTGCAAATGGATGATTTCTAAATTAATTTGCCAAAAATTGGAGATGAGCGGTTGGTCTGTAATTGGTGAGGCTATTGGCAAACATGCTGACTTTTTCTGAGAATGTACAGATGAGGACTATTTTGAGTGCATCGGGGAAAATATTTTCTGTAAAGGGATACATCAGTTAAGTCAAGCATGGCTTTGATTGTCTCTCTGTAGACGTCATGATATAGATGATGGCAGGATCTCTTCTTTTCTGGTGCCTTTGAGAGCAGTGAGGATGTTAGGGAAGTCAAAGTGTAGTGAGGCAATGCCTGATGACTTTGAATAGAGTTTTGCTTTTGGTGGCTGCTTCAGTTATAGTTGTTTTTTTTACCAAGGCTTTAGCAATAGCTTCTGTATGTGTCGAGTGGAAATATTTTAGATAAATGAGATCATGAACAAGTTATATTTTGCAATTTTTTTCTTGTGTGCTGATAGCTTGTCGTTGGAGTTCTCTGTTGTGCCAATGTACAGACCGCTCTTAATTTGTGGGTCTTTTTTCACTGGGGCATGGATTTTGATGCTTGATCATACCTTGCAGTGTTAAAAGTCTAGAAGTACTTTCAGAATTCTGACATGATTGCACTAGTATTGAAGTCTTGCTCATGTTAGCTAACAAGATAGTGTTCAGACAAACTGTATAGTAATTTGGAAATTGTACATAGACTGTGCATGATATGTATCTGAATGACAGTGATGTGATCTCACCAACAGCATGTGGAGGCATGGAGACTATGGCATACTGATGAGGACCACAAGTCATGGTTGTTGGTTTTATTGCAAATAAGCTCAGGATCAAAATGATGTGGTAATCAAGGAATGATTTTATCGTCTTGGTGGTATTGCCACCTGGAAGATAGAAGTTGCCCACAAATATGTTTTTAGAAAGGTTGAGGTGTTTGTTGACCAAATCTGTGATTTCTTTGATGAAAGCTGTTCTATGGCTAAAGTACTGTAGTTAATATGGAAGGTGGCAGATTGAGAGATGGAAAAAGAGAAATTAACTATGAGGAGGGCATGAAGAGGATGGTGGGTTTCTAGAACATGCATGACTGGGAGGAATAGTGGATGACCATAAGTCTTTTTAAAGTCCAGTGTGTGATTGAGGGGTTGTATGCCGTGTCCTAAAGTGACATGGGCCTCAAAGTGCGGGCATGAAAGTATTAGCCCTGTTTCTGTTATGAATAGTGAATAAAGTGTGTATGTTGCTTTACATCTGCAGTGTAGATGGCTTAACATACTGTGGAGAAAGCATCCAGGAAATGTACTATAGAAAAAGGGTGAATGATGATCGTGAGTTGGAAATGAGATTTCTGGGAATGGACGTGCTGGAGTTTTGATAAGAGTTGGGGTGCTTATGTGTGTATGAGGATGGGGTTTGTTGAAGGCAGTGTTAACATGACCAGTCTGGAGTCACTCTGCAGGTGTCACCCCTACTCCTTGTTCATCGTTCTCCAAAGTGGGCTACACCGGATTGCCACAGGTGATCAAACTGATATTAAATCAATCAATTTAGAAACATAAAATGGGTCTCTTAAGCGCACTAAGATGGTTTACAATGCAAAGGTTGCTTGCCTAAAGAAGACGGTGTTACACAACACCACTTTTGTTGCTGAGAATGTTATGATAGCATGATGGCACTGTATTGTTTCCTCATGCAGTGTGAAGATATTCTACTTATAGTCAAATATTGTGCGTCATAGGACACATAAAACATACTTTATGGTGCTGATTTTAATTTCGTGACAGAGCAGGACGGTGCTTTATTTTGGTCCCTGCTTCTTCATCTGTGAAATTACTACTTTTTAATCGCAAGGCTTCTGGTACTGCTGTTGATGACTAACACATGGTGTTTGTTACAGTACTGAGACAAAAGGACTGTGCACAAATAGTTCTGCACAAATCATTGAGATAGCACATTGTTTTAGCATTTCTATAAAGCAAAGGTTTTAATAAGTTGACTACCCACACAGAAAAGGTAGAGCTAAGTCTGCAGGACAGCTTTCTTCATCCACAAAGCAGGTACAGCGTGGGCAGCAGACAGCATGGAGCACCCACACTGATGGGTTAAAAATAAGAAGGTCAACAGCATGCCAGCATGACAAAGAAAGAGTGACCATGGACAGCAGCATAGGGTTGAATGCTTCCAGTGAGGTTTCTGGTTGGTGTGGGCAAAGACTGTGGTGCAGCTGGAGAGCCCTCGTCTCTCCAAAAATCAATGGCTTGCAGTGGAAGATAACTTGTAAGGGGCACCTTTTCCTGCATACTGGAACTCAACAAGTGATTGTTTATTTTCATTCAGAAAATATTTCTCCCATAAACTAAAGCCTCAGGAAACACATCCCATACCATGTCCCCAAGTCGGTGCATGATTCATCATAAGCACTGACTGGTTGGGTTATGCATGTTACTAATTAATAAAGTCTTGAACTGATAGCTGAGACTGGTTCAATGGCAGCAATAGTTTATTAACTCTCGTCTCTGTGGCACAAATCAGTGGGCCATTTTGGAACGATCATTATCCAAGGAAAAGTCTCGCAAACGTTTTACAAAACTAAAGTTTCTTTCAATAAGCAATTGAAATGAAAGTAATTAGAAAATTAGTAAAACATTTGCTTTCCTTTAATATTTTAAAATAAGATGAATCTGTGTGGTGTATGCGTATTCCTATATATTGATGAATGTCAGTATATGCGTACCAAGTGTCATTTTTGTTTCTCTTATGTCCTAGCCATTTCTCATTCTCAATTTGTGCAGACTCTGCCACCTAATGTAGGGACCGCAGTCCGATTCTATACTCGTTAATTCAGAGAACTACGCCCCTCATTGCCATTGATTAGTTTGAGTACACAGCTCCTGGGTAGCACAATTTGCATACCTACATTGTTAGATCTGTCAGCGTTAGGTGGTCCTCCCCACAAACATTTTGCTTTCACATCTTCTAGATTTGCTGAATTCGTTTTTGTTGGCCTTAGGACTCGGCGCACTTTACCAGTGCTAAAGTATTTGTGCTCTCGCTCTCCCCTAAACATGGAAAATTGCCTTACACATGATTGGCATATTTAATTTACTTATATGTTAGTTGTAGAGTGGTATATCATGTACCCAGGGTTTGTAAATTAAATACTACTAGTGGGCCTGCAGCACTTGTTGTGCCGCCCACTTATGTAGCTCCTAAAACCATGCCCCAGAACTGCCATTGCAGCCTGAATGCAGTTTTAAACTGCCAATTTGCCTTGGCAATATAACCCCCCTTGCCAAGCCTTAAACTCCACTTTTATTGCATATGTCACCCCTAAGGTAGGCCCTAGGTAGCCCATAGGGCAGGATGCATTGAAATCAAAAGGTTAGACATGTACTTTGTTTTACATGTCTGATAGTGGAAAAACTCCTAAATTTGATTTTTCACTAGGGTGAGGCCTACCTGTCCCATAGCATAACATTGGATTACCGTATTACATTTAATAAGTGCTGACTTTTGACTTGGAACAGGTAAGCTTTTTATGTTTAGTGTATGAGAAATTGTAATTAAAAATCCTTTAATGGTAAAGTCTGATTTTAAGTTACAATTTGAAAACGCCACTATAACAAAGTTCAAAAAGAACAATTGATGGACAGAATGCAAAACAATTTCATACATTCACCCCAGTACCGAGATCTGGGCCTAAATCCATCGTTTTTTTCCTCCCCGTGCCATTCCAGCTTGAACCCAGCCATATGCAAATCAGTCTTGACCCTGCGCCCAATGGAAACAGTCCAGCCCGAACTGCCAGGCCAAGTCCTCCCTGGACTGGAAGCAAGCCTCCTAGGACCAGTTTCGGGGTTTCACCCCTCATCAGCCAGGATAGCTTGACTCCAGTGGCATGTGTCTTTTACTTTTACAAAGTTGGCATTTTCCTGCCCTATTTGGTGCCTGCAGCATGCTCCTGGGTCACATGACTGGGTGTAACTGACAGTTGGACTTTGTTTATTCCTCCCAGACAGCCACATAATAGAGGGATTAGGTGTGCCTGGATGGGCCATCAACTGGGACGAATTTGGGGGGGGCGGAGCTGGGCATAGGCCCACTTAGAACTGAATAGTCTGTGCTCTGCCTTCACACAAAGGACATGCAACTCCTGCATTGTTCATACAGCCAGGTCATGGAAGTCAGGAAACTTTAAGACCTTAAAAGGGAATTCTTTAGAAACTTCTCCTACTTTAAAGTGGGCACCAACTATAAATAGTGGACCCTCAGACCCAACTCTTCATTGCACATCGAGACCAGTGGAAGACTAAGAGAAGGACTGCTGTGCGGCTTTGCTGCAAGAACAATGCACACCTGCTACCCTCCTGAGTGAAAAGGACTGGACCTGCATCTTGAACCAGGACAACCAGAGTGACTCCAAGGGCTAGTTGGCTGACCTAAGGGACTGAACAGGCTTCAACCACCTTGAACACAGCACCTGGACTCTGCCAGCTGCGAGTCCTGCCTTCCTAAGTGGTGCCACCCGGGTCCTGGACCCTTGGAAGTGGGCCTAAATGTGCTCTGCCAGCTCAGCCTTGGTCCCGGCAGAACCAACGCAGTGCCTCAAAAAACTCCACATCGGAGATGCTGCGCGATGCATCCCTGATGCAGGACTACACATCGCAGTTCTGCAACTCATCGGAACCGCTGCTGTGTGACGTATCCTCGACTCAGGCCTTCGCATTGCGAAGCCCCTTGTTGACGGCATTCCTCGACGAGGACACAGGACTCATCATCGTAAGACCCACAACTCCTTGAGAACCAGCTGGTGCATAACGCATCTTCAACACAGGAGTTCGCATCGCAAGCCTCTCGTTGACAGCATCTTCAACTACGACCCAGGTCCTCGCATCGTAACCTCACAGCTACCCGGAACCACCAATGTGCGACGCATTGCCACACCAGGACCTCGCATCGCCTTGGTTATGTGACGCATCCTGGACACGGGTCTCTGCATCGCTCTGCAACCAGGGTATAATGTACTTTGATCAGTGGTCCTTACTGGGTATCTGCAGCTAGCCCGCGCCTGAACTTGTGACTTTGTCCCAGTCTAGCGCAAGCGGGTAACCAAAGTTGGAGCTTTGTGCTTTTTGGCTCTATTTTTACTTAAAACTTTAAAATTGCATATGTCCGGTTCTACTGATTGAATTTTTGTTTTTTTGGTCTTAAATCATTTATTAAAATGTGCTTTATTTTTCTAAATTGGTGTGGGATTTTTCTTGTGGTGTTCATCTTATTACTGTTTGTGTGCTGCATAAATACTTTACACATTGCCATACGTGTTTTGTCAGGGACATGGGAGACCCTGGCGGCTTTCTGGAACTTCTCCACTAGGACATAGTACAAGAGCAAATGGCTGAGTTCCTGCCATTCAGCAAAAAACAACCCACTCCTCTACTAATATCTTTCTCGTGTCACCTGGCCGGTCAAGATTTACCTAATGGTTTGCCTCCAGTCTTGAGAATCCTTTTCCTTGGGGGAGGGGGGGGTGGAATTAGGAAGACATCTAACAGGCCTAATGCACCTTTTTACCCTAGAGAGACGCTCCACTGTCTCCTGGGACATTAGAATGGTCCTGGCAATATTGATGCATAAAGCTATTGAGCCATTAGCCTTGTATGATTTAAAGCTTTTGCTTGTGAAACTTATTTCTTGATGGTTATACCGTCCACATAAGTGAATTGCAATACCTTTGTGTCTTAGATTGTTTCACTCTTTTCCATTTGGATACGATAGTTTTGAGGATGCCCTCCTCCTTTATTGTTAAATTACCACTGGAGTTCCACCTAACCAAGGATATACTTCTTCCTACATTTCTTTCTTGATGATGATGCCTACTGAGAACACAGCTATCAGTCTCCATGTTATGCACACCATATGGTTTTATCTGGACATGCCCTGCCACTTGTCATCTACTGAGCAACTATTCATGGCATCTGTAGAAAATTGTGCGAGTTGAGAAGATGCTAAGGCAGCTATTGCCAGGTGGATTTTGTCATTGGAGGGAGGGTCAAGAAAGGAGTTATGAGTGGCCCAAAATGGCTGCTAAAGAGAACCCGAAGAAATGGGAGGTGAGCACCCTAGTGGTCAAACAGGAAGTGGGTAAATGGAAGGAGGCAAGTGGAGCACCAGAGGAAGAAGAGGAGGATCGATGAGAAACAGTTTGGGGAGGGAGAAGCGGTAGCGGAGTACATCAGGGCGGAGACTAAGCACAATCACGGAGCGGAGGCAGGACGAGACCGGTTTCTCTGAGTCCACGAGGAGGAGTATTGACTGACTAGTGACCAGGAAGGTGGAAGACGCAGAAGCAGGAGCGCTGAGAGAACCATTCGACTCCAGGTGTGAATGCACTTAAGCCCAGTGACCGAAGGTAGGAAGGCATTTTGGTCCTGGATGACCCAACCCTGTGGCAGGGCCAAGCCGCAGGTAAGTGACATTTTCAGTTCTTGCAGGCTATTTGGGATGGTGACACCAGGTACTAAATGGTAAAATAGGTCACCAGTAGCTTCTGCATTACAAGGACAGGGGACTGAAGATCTGAAGAAGTTGAGTCAGCCTGAGGTGAAGGGTTGGCTCTATTCCAAACATTTGTGAAATACACTTGGAGGTGAAGGTGGTACTTGGTGAAAGATGGAGAGATTTACGCGTGCCAGGAACTTAGTACATGTTCTGTCTTTTTCCGAGAGTGGTATCTTCCCAGAAGGCGGGGGGCAACCATCCTGGCATCAAAGCAAACTAAAACCAGTGGCGGAAGACAGTGGAGCCACTGTCTAAAACTCCTTGGGACTAAGGGATATCAGTATTCTGTGTGCATCAAATAAACTTGATTAAAACTACTTCCTGGATGTTCTCATGATTGTGTGTCGATCACAATAGTGTTACCTTAATCTGGCTGCACAGATGTAATAATTCATCTCTCTTTTTAAAGTAGACCTCATATCGATAATTAACACCTTCTTCCGCAAAGGAGTTGAGTCTGATTCATTAAAACAGAGCTAACGCTCCGGTCTACCTAATATCGATTTTCACCCTTCCTTACCCTAAGGAGATTTTGGAATAGGAAGTTGCAAGACAACTCAAAGACTACGTGTAACTAATTTGTATCCTTCAGTGACCATCAGTTCGGGTACAGGCCTGCTGGAGGTAGGTAATAAGCTTTGGCTACTGTCAGAAAGGAGCTCCAACGATCCTTGCACAAGAAAAAAAAAACAGCACCCGTATTCTTAGAGCTCTCGGCATTCTACTAGACCATAAACCTCATCCCACTGCAGAGAACTATGCTGTCGCTGTATCTGCATTTTAACTGATCCAATCCTTCAGATGCAACTGAAGCCAGCTAGTCTGAATTAGGACTTTAAACTCCTCCTCACACATGGTGACATGTTGAATGGACAGTGGTCATCCGTGTCCTGTATGCTCTTCAGCATGTAGGTGCACCCTCTTGCTCAGGTTTGAGATCAGTACCATGTGAACCTACTGAACCTGATGATCTCTACATCCTCTTGCAGGTGAAATAGGGGGTAGAAATCTAGGCCAACCTTGCCACATGCCCAGATGACATTTTCAATTGTTTCACATCAAGGTTTTGTTTGACATCAAGCTTCCTATGGCTGAATGAGGTGAAGACTGCAGCATATCCTAACTTACTTATCATTTGATTGGGCCCTCAACCTTGAATCGACTCCAGTCTGCACTTAGAGTACTGAATGTGATATTCCTATTCAACTCTGATCTCTCCTTTGTTGCCCCAAGTGATTACAATGTCCCTGCTTTGCAAACTTCAAAGTTGAGTTGTGACAATGTGCCTTTTTCTCATGAAAGTTTGATTACATAAGATTAACCCTGAATGTAATCCATCAGCTTCCAGTGAATGCAAGGTTTAAAAGATATCAAAATTCTATGCCTCCAAAGAGCTTATTATCACAAAGGGCCACACTACATATAGAACGCAGAAGGGGTGTCTTTTGGCGTCGGGTCTTCTTACCAGCGCCGGTTGGGGTCGGGGGGGACCCTTCAGGTTGAGGCTGCAGGCGTCGGCTTGAGGTAGGTTGGGGATCACCAGATCCCAGGTCAGGATCACTGAGGAGACCTCATGGTGTTGGGTCACTCGAACTCGGGCAGTGGGTGCAGAGTGGTGCAGAACCGCAGAGCTGCCTGGATCCGGGTTCTGTGTTTGAAGTCTTTGCTGAGCAAATCCAGTGCTCACGGGAGACAGAGTCTTTAAGGTGAGTGCAGGGCAGGTCCTCTAGGCTCTGTGGGGCTGCTGGACACGCCGGAGTTTCCGCTGTAGTCGGGTCAGAGTCGGGACAGGCGGTAGGGCTGGGGCCAAAGCAGTTGGGGTCCTCTTCTTCCTGGGTCAGCACAGCTTTTCGGTCCTACTTTTTTCTTCCTCTAATCAGCACGGCTCTTCGGTCCATCTTCTTTCTTCCTCGAATCTGAGGAGGCAAGGTTCAGGGTCACCCCTAAATACAAAATTTAGGGGCATTTACAGAGGTGTGCAGGTCACAGCCGATAGGTCCCTTTCTTTGGGGTGGGTACAGCCCCTATTATGCTTCGCTCCAGTGGGAGGTGGGCATGAGCCTCTCCCTAATTGGCTGGCTCCCCTCATCTTCAAGATGGAGGGGACTGAGATGTGTGCTTCACCTCGCCTCCCCCACCTGAGGGGTGGGGTTGTCAAAGGTGGGCACACATCTCCTAACTCAGATTTGCCGCCGATTCTCTCACCCAAAGTGGGGGCCAGAACCAGTGGAAGTCAGTTGCTGGGGGGCAGCAATAGGCAGGGACAGCTTACAAAGGCGGCAGGCCTTTGAAACTACCCCTTCGTGGACCCAGCCCATCCTGGGGGAGGAGGCATGGCACCTCTGCTCAGGATGGGCTTTGTTTCTGGACCCAAAGAGAGGAGGCTCTCTTCCCCGGCGTCCAGAAACCTGTCTGGTGGTGGCAAATGGTGGGCAGCCATTCAAGAACCACACCAGGGCTGGTCGTTTTTCAGGGGGCATCTCTAAGATGCCCTCTGAGTGTATTTTACATTAAATCCCAAACTGGCATCAGTGTGGGTTTAATGTGCTGAGACGTTTGCTACCAAACTTCCCAGGTTTCAGTGAAGCCATTATGTGGAGCTGTGGAGTTCGTAATGACCAACTCCCAGACAATATACCCTTTATGGCTTTACTGCACTTATAATGTCTAAGAATGGACTTAGATACTGTAGGGGTACAGTGCTCATGCAACCGTACCCTCACCTGGGGGCTAGTGCACCCTGCTAGAGGGGTGACTTACCTAGTCCCCAGGCAGTGGGTCTTAGGCATGGCACACAGGGATGTGTGCCATGTTGACTCTTCACTTTTCTCTGCACCAAAACACGCAGCCTGCAATGGCAGTGTGTGGGTGTTAGGTTCGGGGTCCCTAAGGGTGGCACAATGGGTGCTGCAGCCCTTGGAGGCTTTCCCTGTTCACAGTGCCCTTGGTACCCATGGTACCTTTTACAAGGGGCTTACCTGCGGCCAGAAATGTGCCAATTGTGGGTACAAAGGTACAGTTTTGGTAAAGAGCAAAGGCCCTGGGAACCTGATTGGTAGGGATCCAGGGTACATAAAGTCAAAATGCATCGGATGTCAGGCAAAAAGTGGGGGGTAACCATGCAAAACAGTATTTCACAGATGATTTCCTTGGGTTCGGAGGTGAAGGGGGGGAGGCAAACAATTTGCGTTCTTACGGTGAGGAAAGAGGCAATCCATCTGAGAATGGCTCCTTAGATGCCTGTTGTGCAGCCTTGTGATGAGTGTGTGGTGGGAGACTGTATCAAAGGCTGCCAAGAGGTCTAGGAGGATTAAAGCCGCAGTCTCTCATTGGTCGAGTAGGGCTTGGATGTCATCAGTCACCACAATGAGGGCTGTCTCAGTGGTGTGGTTGCTGCGGAATCCAGATTGGGAGGAGTCTAGTAAGGTAAGGTAATTTTTTATTTGTACATGATTAATTAAAACCTTTACAAAAAAGTAAAATATTGCTAAGAATTCATTTTGTTCAGCTTTCGAAGATTTAGAAATTTGCTTAATACCAGTTTAGAGTCGTCAATAAAATTTAAATTTTTAAAAGTTTGCATTATGCAAGTTCATTGTCATCAGTTAAAATTCTAAAGTTCCCGAGGGAAAGATAGTACTAACTTGTTGGTCTTAGGCAGTGGTTCCCAAACTGTGCGCCGCGGCACCCCGGTGCGCCGTGATGAGAAGCCAGGGGCGCCGCGCCGCCGCGGGAAATTACAGCTTCAGCGCAAAATGCGGGGGGGGAGTTTGAAATGCCACCTCGGGGTTAGAAATGCCACCTGCAAAATGGTTTGGCCCAAGCACTGCCGCCATACGCCTACGTGCGTACGTTCGCGTCGTACGTGCTTTTAGAGGCGTAGTTTCCGTCTTAGTGCCATACGCTGCTCGGAGCATTTGAGGTGCGTTGTTGCTGCTCGCCGTGCCTCGCCTCGCCTCGTGGGACCCTCTTGACAAGAAAATCGGTAAGCAAGGGCTTGTAGTGCCGCGCCCTCGATGCGCACTTTCTTGCAAATGTTTTGGGGATTTTTGATCATGGGCATTCAGTGCCCAACACTAATTCCTGGATGGAAAGATGTGTCGCCGAGCAAATGGATGTGGGGACAGCCTTCCATTAGTAGCACAGCGAGCTGGCGTCTGCCGTGGGTCCAAAACATTCCTTAAAGAAGCAATGGGTCTTTGCAAGTAAATCAATGTCCATGGAGACCGTGGCTGGTGCTCAGACTCCAGGCTGGTGTTGGCTGTCCTTATCTTCTGCAGCTGCCCCTGCTTTGGCACACACTTGGCTCCCCTCCTGCCCACGCGCCAGGCATGTTGTTGGGAGGGCAGTTTCATGACCCGGATAGAAGAGCCTCAAAATAGTAGAGAGTGGTAAAGTGCCAAGTGCACAGCTGCGCAAATTTGTCAACGAATGATTTTGCATAAGCGAAATCTATCAGCTTTGACAATTCTTGTTGCATGTGTTTGAAGGATGTGTACTGTCCATTATTAGGGTTTCTACACCAGCAGAACCTATTTTTTCAGTTTGTTTACATGATCTTCATTGGCACCATGTGCATGAAAACATAAATGTATTTTCTGTACTTGTGTGCTTTAGCGTTTATCCTCATATAGGTGCAGAGTTCCCTTTGCACCCAAAAATGTAACTCGCAAACTATTTTTCTTTTTGTTGATAAACACTGTTCAGACTTTTAAAGTGGAATGGGCATAGATTTTTTTTCCCACACCAGAAAAAAATGATTAGCGAGAATGACTGGAATGATCCTCAGGAAATAGTTACAGTCCACACCCGGCTGATTGGTAAACCTGAGGTCGGGCTTACATCCCCCCCCCCCCACCCGCCCACCGGTAAAAAAAATGATGGGGAGCCACGGCCAACTGCCAATTAGGTCAAGGGAGCCACGGGTCAAAAAAGTTTGGGAACCACTGGTCTTAGGGAAGGTATACTTCCCCACGTTGTACCATTATTCCATTGTTACCTCGACTTCAAGTGTCCGTGGTGCGTCTTCAGATGTGTCAAGCTGCCATCAAGGAGCAAATCGGGCTGCCTCTTAATAAGACGCGCTCAACTTGCTCTTGTGCCTTTTTTGTAATTTATTGGTCTTAGGGAAGCTATACTTCCCCACGTTGTGCCGTTGCTCAGCTGTTACCTCGACATCAGGTGCCCGTGGTACGTCTTCAGATATTTCAAGCTACCATCAAGGAACTGTTCGGACTGTCTTTTGTTGATCCGCACTCAGCGTGCTCTTGTGCCTTTTTGTTACTAGGTCAAAAAACTTTGTGACCCAACAGTTTAATTTTGTTTCAGTTGGATTAAAACACAATTTGCCTGCCTGCATGTTCGAACACCGTGTAGATTGAAAGATGGACGTAACAGACTGTGCCTAATATCCTTTAATTTAGGACAGATGTAAACAACATGAATAATGTCTTCCTTGCCAGCTCCACACAAGCGACACTGCTGCGGGCAGTTTTTTCTTTCCCAAGGCGGCAAGTGAGGGGCAACTGGGATTACTCCGAGGCGTAATTTTAAGAACTTTTCTTTCGTCTTTAAGTTAACTCCAATTTTAAGGTATGCTTGAGGTTGCAATGTTCCGTAATCGCTAAGCGTGATCCAGCCATGCGCTCTTTTAGTTAATGCCTCCTTGTCCTCAATAGAGGATATGATTCGTGCTGATTTTTTCGTGATTTTTTTAAAAGACAAAAGATCAGTGGAAGTGCCCCAAAGGTCTGACAATCCCAAAACTTGGAGCGAGTCAAATAAATAATCTCTGGCTGAGGATTTTCGGTGTCGGAGTAGCTCTTCCCATAGATTGGAACTTAAAGAACCAACCTCGGCACTGCAAATCTTATTCCAACTAATGACATACGCGCCCCTTCTTTCCAGTGTTTGTTTTAGAAGGCCAAATTCTAGCTGAATTTGCGCTGGAGAAACATATCTTGGCAAGTTAAAGATTGCTCTGTATGAATTAGCTATCACTATATCCAATAGTGCAGCATCCTTTCCTTGAAGGGGTTCACTCCCATATGTGAGGGTCGGCTGTAGCTTTGCACGCAAAACCTGGAGCAAGGGGTCAAGTGTTAAGTCGGGAAGTTTGACCTTTAAAGATTTTATCGCCAGATAAGTCACAGTTCCCTTCCCCCGCAAGGACTCCAATTGGGGTTTGAACGCGTTCTTATGGTCCAAAATTACTCCCAGGTATTTGTAAGTAGTTACCAAGTCCAACCCTTGTCCATTTAGGTGCCAATTGATCTTCCTCTTTTTCCGATAGTTCACTGCGATGATCTTGGACCTTGTAAAATTTATTTGCAAGCAATTCCTTTCTGAAAAGGTATGAGTTACATTCAAAAGATGTTGGAGGCCGATGGGAGTCCGGCTTATCAATACCAAGTCATCTGCGTACAGCAGATTGGACAGCGGAATTTTCCCCAGTTTTGGTGCATGACAGGGGCATTTATCGACTTCTCCTGGCAGATCTGCAAGGAAAAGGTTAAATAAAAGTGGAGCTAGAACGCAACCCTGTTTTAGCCCTTTTGGTGTCGGGATGGGTTTGGAGAGGTGCGTTCCTGCTCCTAGTTTAACCTTAATCCAGGTGTTTGTATGGAGTAGTTTTAACTGGTCCAAAAGCCGTTTAGGTATTCCCCAATTTTCCAATTTACGCCACAGCTTGTTACGATCGACGTGATCAAAAGCGGCAGTGTAATCAATAAAGCAAAGGAATAGGGGAGATTTGGCCTCTTTTGCTGCGTCCATCAGTAGGGTCAGTGCCATGATGTTTGTTGTAGTCCCTTGACCCCGGCAGAAGTCTGTTTGATTAATTGGGATGATGGAATTTTCAGATACCCATGATGTTAACTCCTCCAGTATGGTTCCTGCAAAATACTTAGCCTCCACATCTATAAGGGCAATGAGCCGATAATGATTTGGGAGTTTCCTGTCGCCCTGTTTGAAAATTGGGCTTATTATTGATCCTGACCAGGACTCCGGTAATGTCAAGGTATCCTTTGTCTTTAAAAACCGGTGTTAATGCTATACTCCAAAATTCTGCGTCTGTTTTATATAGCATTGGTGGAATGCCATTTGGAACGGGGGCTCCTGTTGGTGTGAAACCTTAAAATCTGAATCTCTCGTTTTCTAATTCAGCTGTGCTTCATCCATGCTCACCTTTGACCTGTTTTCAGCCTGACTCTACCCTTGACACCACACCTGCATAAACATTAGGTCACTAATCTAAAGTTGAGATATTGTAGGCTGCGTAAACATGCAAAGTCAGCACAAAAGAACAGCTGATGTCTGCACTGTGGGTTTCGTGTGTGTTTTAAACAATTGTAAAGCCTTAGATAAAGTTTGTTCAGATAAGCCTATCTTGTTGTGCAGCCTCAAAGACGCGACAGTTGCACAAGGCACCAAGACTGTCGATTCTTGCTTTGCCTCATTTGTGTGTTCTTTCCAAAGTTCTATTTACCTCTGGGCGTTCCTAGTCTGTGATTTTCCCTTTATAAACCCATGTAACCATCGTTCAGTGTGCTTTATCCTTGGGTATCTTGATAGTACTTGTCGGATGGAGACCCATTCATGAATGATTGAATAAACTATCCATGGTTTGCCTTCGCTCCAGTGTCGAGTCCTCCTCAATTTGTTAAGAACCCGTGGCGAAGTGGTGATCCCTGCACCAGCAGGTTATTAATTAATCTGCTCCACAAATTGGCGCCCGAACGTGGGTCCCCATCAAAGGCTTGCAGTCGGACCAGGGGAGGAGATCAGGTCGGTAAGACTAACTTCTCTGAGGAGCGCACCACCTGATGAGATTAGTGTTGCTCGTGGGCCAAGGTGATTTTTCAGCTCTCCAACTCTGATCTGCCTGGCGGCTGCTAGCCTTGACTGGGGCCTTCGGACGGTCATTTTGTTTGGATCAGGGAGGATCGACAGGTGGGAGTCGAAGACTACACATGAGGTAAATCTGTATTGAACCGGTTCATTTGTTCATTTGGTTAGGATCTGTTTGATCTTTGCTTGACTTGGTATTTGTCTTGACTTGGTATTTGTTTGGTAATCCGTTTGGAATCTGCTTGGAATTTTGAAACCTAGGATCTGTTTGGTATTTTGAAACCTAAGCTTTGTTTTGAGCCTTGCTATTTGTTTTGACTAACATTTTTTCTTACAGGTAAATGTGAGAATATTTTTATTTCTCTCTGTTTATAAGTTTTTTATATCTTATATAACAAACCTGTACTTAGTACGCCTTGGAAGTTTTGTTGTTGCTGCTGCGATAAGCAGAGCATTTTGGAAGCAAGTCAGCCGGCGCCACCAGAAGGTTCGCCGAATTTTGAGATGTATATCAAATATGGTATTTGTCCCATCATGTATAATGCATTGTGGAACAAATATACAAAAGGGGATCCACAGTTACGATGGCCATTAGAGGGAACCATGGACCCTCACAAACTCGAGTATCTAGAGAAACAATTGTTTTTAAAGAAAGTTAGGCCAGCTATTTTTGACAGTTTGCGTATGTGGAGGAAAGAAGTGAAGGAGCGGCAGCTCAAGGCAGAGAAGGTACAAAGGAAACCGGAAAGGAAAACAGAGTATCAGAAGTATAAGGAATTGAAGGATAAGGAAGTTCAGGAGTGTTAGAAATGGGATTTTTGGCAGGCGTGGGCCAAAGCCAGGCAAAAACCGCCACTCTAGTCAGGATAAGGGAGTTACACGTCTAAAATAACCCCTGCTCACCCCCTTGGTAGGTTGGCACGAGCAGCCAGGCTTATCTTAGAGGCAGTGTGTAAAGCATTTGCACATAACCAACAGTAATACAGTGTAAGCACTACAAAAGGACACCACACCAGTTTAGAAAAAAATATCCAATATTTTTATATAATTAAAACAAGTCCCAAAAACGATAAAAAAATCCACCATACTATACTTAAAAGTTCACAGTTCAAAAATATGCTGATTAAAAAGAGTTCCTTGTGTGGATAGCTCCGTCCGGGCTACCCCGGCGTCGTGAGCACACAAATCCAAAACAGTTCTGGCTGGCCACGGCATCGCATGCCAGCTACGGTGTCGGGAAGACCCGCAGACAGTACCTTTTAGAAATGCAGGGCGCTGGTGACCTTTGGGTCAAGTCTCCGAGAACACGGCGTCCGCAGGCGTCGGTTCCGGAGGTTGGTGCAGAAGTTGTCTGGACCCTTGAAGTTACTCGCGTTGCAGGTCGGGCTCCTCTCTGATGGAATCAGGAGCGCTGGCGCTGACAGGCGTCGGGTGCTGCGTTGCAAAGTGCAGCGGTGCGGCTTGCGGTGCCCCCAGGTCGCGGTGCGAGCAGCGGCTCGGTGACGGCATCAGATGGCGTCGTCGGTGAGACCAGGGTCGCGGTGCAAGATGAAGGCGGTGCGCGCCACGGTGCTAGCAGGTCACGGTGCAAGCAGCGGCATCGTCGTTGCTGAAGCGCTGTCGGCGGATGAACGGGAGTCGATGGTGCCGGCGTCGGTGGGCCAAGGCTGCGGTGTGGGATGAGGGCGGTGCGTCGTGTAACTTATGAGCGGTGCCCCCGAACCACGGTGCAAGCAGCGGCGTCGATCTCGGCGGGAAGTGGCGGCGTCAGGAAGGCCAAGGCGTCCTCGTGAAGCAAGGCGGTGCGGAGTGCGGTGCCCACAGGTCGCGGTGCAAGCAGCGGCTCAGTGGTGGCGTCGACAGGCGTCGTCGGTGAGACCAGGGTCGCGGTGCGGCGTTGCGGTGGTGCTCTCTGCGGTGCCAAAGCTTCGGCGTGAAGCGAGGCGGTGCGGAGTGCGGTGCCCAAAGGTCGTGGTGCAAGCAGCAGCTCGGTGGCGGCGTCAACAGGTGTCGGTGAGACCAGGGTTGCGTTGCGGCAGTGCCCTCTGCGGTGCCAAAGCTTCGGCGTGAGGCGGTGCGGTGCCCACAGGTCACGGTGCAAGCAGCGGCTCGGTGGTGGCGTCAACAGGCGTCGGTGAGACCAGGGTTGCGGTGCGGAGTTGCGGCGGTGCCAAAGCTTCGGCGTGAAGCGAGGCAGTGCGGTGCCCATAGGTCACGGTGCAAGCAGCGGCTCGGTGGCGGTGCCAACCGGCGTCGTCGGTGAGACCAGGGTTACATTGCGGCGGTGCCTTCAGGTCACGGAGTCGGCAGCGGTGTCGTAGACATCGTCGAGTTGGTGTTCTTCGGGTTGCAGCACAAAACACACAGTCCCCAGTGCTGCGGGTCGAAGAACTTGAAGTCTTTGCTGTTCCTGAGACTTCGTGAACAGGGGGCAAGCTCTACCTCAAGCCCTTGGAGAGACTCACAAATTAGGTTGCAGAAAGTCCAGTCCAGGCCTTTCACTGCCCAAGACAGAAGCAGCCACTGCAGGTCAGCCCATCAAAGCACTCAGCAAAGCAGTTGTTCCTTTTCGCAGCTTCTCCGGCTCTTCTTCTTGGCAGTCGTCTTGTTCCAGATGAGTTCTAAAGTTCAGGGGTCTGGAACCCAGTATTTGTATCTAAAAATCCTTTGATCTTCCAGGCAGAGGGTGTCGGGGCCCGGCCAGAACCAGTTCTGCCTTCTCTGGTGTGATTTCCTGGCAGGAGGTGGAGACGGCATAGTCAGAGGCAGACCAGGCCCTTTGAGGTGCGAGGAAATCTCCTCCCCCCTTCCCCCATTGCAACCCAGGTCTATTTAGCCCTTTCCTGACCTACCTAGACCATCTGGAGCCCCTCCGGCCCCCCAGCCTTCTGTCATCCAAAACCCAGACAGGCAATCCACATTCCAGCAGAGGCACACAGGATGACTGAGCAAGAAAATACCCACTTTCTAAAAGTGGTATTTTCAAACACAGAATGTAAAAATCACCTTCACTAAAAGATGCATCTTTAGATTCTGAGTTCAGGCATACTAAATTCTATTTTCTTACCGAATTCCCGGGGCCAGTTATGTTTATAAGATGTTATAAACAAACCTCCCATTCTATCCTATGGGGAACTGGTAGCCTTGCAATAGTGAAAAACGAAATTGGCTGTAATTCACTATTAGGACATGCCACACACACCAGGGCATGTCCTACCTTTCACATACACTGCACCCTGCCCACAGGGGTACCTTAGGCCTACCTGAGGGATGTCTGACATGTAAGAAAAGGGAAGGTTAGGGACCGGCCAGTGTGTGCACTGGCCAAGTCGACATGGCAGTTAGAAACTGCGCGCAGACTCTGCAATGGCAGGTCTGAGTTACCGTTTTCAGGGCTACTCACGGGGGTGGCACAACCAGTGCCGCAGGCCCCCCGAGTAGCATTTGATTCACCGGCCCTGGCACACGCAGTGCCATTTACTAGGGGCTAACAGGTAAATCAAAGCCAATCATGGAAACACTAATCCATAACACAATTTACACAGAGAGCATATGCACTTTAGCACTGATTAGCAGTGGTAAAGTGCCCAGAGTCCTAAAACCAACACACAGGTCAGGGAAAAATAGGAGGAAAAAGCAAAAAGTTTGGGGATAACCCTGCAAAAAGGGCCATTTCCAACAAGGAGAAAAAAGAATGTTTAGCTAGGGAGCATAGATTATTAACATCTAAGGAATATATAGTTATACCAACTGTAGCAGTTCAGGTCCACCAAGAAGATGTGGATTCAGATATTGATGGGTTGTTGATAAAATGACCCCCACCCCCATATCACCCCTTTAACACCTCTTCCCCCTGGACCACTAAATGTTACCCCTGTACCCCCGGTTCCGCCTCCTTTGCCCGCGGTTGTCCAGCTCCCTATTTTCCAACCAGTACCGGTACATTCTTTACCCCCTCCAACCCAGGCCACTGCACACCCACCCCAAGCCTCTGTTCCTCCACCTCAGGCCACTGCATTTGAAATGACTAATGATTCTGTGCTTCCTGCATCTGTCCTGACCCCTTGAGTCCTTCGCTCTACTGTACCTCAGTTTCGTCAGGACGTGATAAAGTTGATGGTATTAAATTGGTTAAGTGATCTAGAAATGGAAGTAGAAGAAATGATAGAAGAGATTCAGGATTTTTCTGAAGGCGAGCTTCTTTGTCTTATAAATAAGCTTTCTCATCAACTTATGGTTCAATGGGAGATGATTACAGGACGAAATGGCCCAGATGATTTTAGAGCTATTAATCGACAATGTCAGATAGGGGGCCTTCCCTCTAAGTAGAGTTAATAATGCTATAGCAATGATAATTGGATACCGTAATGAACTCTCTTCCTCTCCTCGAATAAGACCTATGAGGGAAGCTGCGCCACAGTTCATTCCTGGAAGAGGGAATGCAGATAATGATGACCCTAATAATCCCAATGCTAGAGCCCATTTTTTGTATAATTGGATATATACGCCCTGGAAAAGGACGGATGTACTCACTTTAAAAGCCTCCTTACCAGACATACGGAAAAATCCTAGAGGATTTTATGATGATGTACAGGCAGCCATTGATTCTTGTATCATGACTTTAGCAGATATTGATATTTTTTTGGGCATGATCTTGCCACCAGATATGTGGCGACTCACCCGGAAACAGGATCATGTTGTTGAGTTAGGAGGAGATTGGACTGCCATAGTAGCGGCTGATAGGGATGGGAAACCTGGTCAGAAACCTAATCAGATCATACTGGACCTCCCTGGCAACACCCTCACTTATATAAAGACGATAATTCTGGCATGGAAAATATATTGGACACTCCTTACTGCTTATAAGCAAAAACAGGGAGAGGCCGTCCCTGATTTCTTTATTCGCTTTGAGGAATTTCCTCTAATGTATGTAATAGCCCTATTCTTCCTGTCCTTAAAAGAAGGGATGGAATACAGGATAGAAGTTTATTGATTTATAATTGATTTGAGAGAAAGTAACAAGATAGTAGTCCCTCAATATCTTGTTGTTTCTCAGTTAAAGTTAATACACCTGTGGGATTTTCTGGCATCCCTGTTCAAAGCCCTATTTCACAACAACTGAATGTTAGTACAAGGGTCTCCAACATTTTCTGTAACAAAAGTCACCAGTGATGAAAAAGTGACCACCTCATCCAAGAGTATCAGTAGTGATCACATCAGTGCATTAGCCAGGGTTTTCAGCAGTACAAAAAAAAAAAAAAAAAAAAAAAAAAAGAGGCTTTGACAATTTGAATTGAAATATTACATGGGTACTAGATACAAACAATAGCTGCAATACTCCCTTGCGCCAAGATATAATTATGAGTAATAAGTATCTCCAACTGAAATAATAGCTGTAAGTACATTTTCAAAATGTCAACTATTTTTCTGTAAACATCAGTTTGTGTTGTGAAAATACAAAAGAAATGTTGTCTTGAATGCATAAGTTTTGTTTTTTAAAAATACAGGTTGGACTGCACACAGGAGAGCTACTCACAGGTACCTGGTAATCCATTGGTAGCTCACGAGCCACTCCTTAGAGACATAGCAATGCAGCAGAAGGTTGCAAACAGACTACAGTGAAATTATTGCATCACTTAGCCTCCTTGGGACAAAGTATCTCTTTTCCAATTACAGTATTGTCAACAGAAGGTTACCTATTTAGGTCTCCTCCTGTCGAAGGGGTAAGACGCTACACCAACATAGGATATAATTGGTGCAGAATTTGCAGAAACCACTGACTCAATCTAATATCTGTGCGTTTACTACCAAATTTTTCACTAATTGCAAAACCCCTGCTTGCTTTAACATTAAAGCACGAATGCATGCTGCTTCCTTGGACTAATCAGTGTGAACCTGTCTTTTTGTAATTGAAAAAAATGCTTTATGTAATGCTCCTGCTTTAGGTAAAACCTGATTATTACAAATTTGTGCATGTAAAAGATGATTGCAGCTTGGCACGGTCCCATGTAGGAAGGAATAGATCTGTCAGGGACTGTCCGGGACTATGTGGGGAACACAGTCAGGGACTTGGGCAAGGACTGGGAACTGGGTAGAAAACGTACACATAAAGAGGAGTACAGCGCTGCCCAGGATCATACAGGGAGTCAGAGGAGAAAAAGGGATCCAAAGGGGAAGCCTGTAGAAGTGAACAAGATGGTAAGACTCAGAAAGGAAGGGCACGCATGAGGCAATTTAGCTTTCAGAAAAACTACACCCAGGACGAATGTGCAAGACATATATATGAAACAACATTAACAATAAAGGGGAGTGTGGGGTAAAGCACTCAGGAGCTCCACACGGTAAGATTGAAGCTCAGTAAGTTTCTTACCCACAATTACTGTTACAGATACTGACTGCAAATACCCACATGTAGGATATGCATGCAAAGGCAGGATCTGTGGAGCTTATACCTATGGTGATGTTATAAATGTAACTCAGACAATACTCACAGTGAACAAGAAACACCACCTAGGTAGTCAGCTGTGCCCACGGATCCTGGCGATCTAACAGGAACATGCAAGGCAGTAACAGCAAGGGGGTAGAACTAAACACAAGCACACTAGACAAGGAGCTAGCAAGGAGGAGTGCTTAACAGGAAAGGAAGGAAATCACTGGGCACACTTGGCAGAAAGCAGGTAACAAACATACAAGGTAACAGAAGCAAGACAGCAGAAATAGAAAGACAGCAAACTAGGAACTGGAACCAATGAATTGGGAAGAAAGGCAGGGACTGGAAAGGGATATACAGAAGGGGAAGCTACAAGGGTATACTAGAATAGTGCAGGTTAAGAAATCAAGAAAACAAAGTAGCATAGAAAGGCAGAGCTGGGGCAGGAACAAGAACTGAGCTAAAGCTCAGGAGTCTAGGTAGCCCTGCAGGCAGTGCTGGTTCAGGAGCAGGGAATTAGCTACAGCTCAGGAAACAAGGAGTCAAGAGAGCACTGCAAGCAATGCAAATCAGGAACAAGAAATAGCTGAAGCCCAGGAACAGGAGCAAAGAATAACTAGCTCAGGAACTCAGGAAACAAGAGCACTGCAGGCAGTGCTAATTCAGGTACAAGGAATAGCTATAGCTCAGGAACTCAGGAAACAAGGTAGCACTGCAAGCAGTGCTAATTCAGGAGAAGGGGAAACTGCTGCAGTTCAGGAACAAGGAATACTAAGGCACAGGGGTCAGGGTAGCACTGCAGGCAGTGCTAATTCAGGAACAAGGAAAACAGCAGCAGGTCAGGAACAAGGCATAACTAAAGCTCAGGAAACACTGGAAACAATAGCAAAAGCTCAGGGAGCACTGGAAACAAGAATCGGTCTCACCGGTAAACAGCTACAATGACCAACACTGGGCTGAAGGGAGCTGGGGCTTAAAAGAGCTCTCAGTAATCACATGCATCAGGTGTGAGCAGGCTAGCAGCAGCCAGCCACAGGTGAGCTGAATTCCTCCACCCATCCTTGGCCTGCAGGGGTGGAGACAAAGCAGTGAGCAGGGAATTCTGGGTAATGGAGTTTCAGGCATGAGTAGGCTGGCTTCAAATATAAGCAGGCTGGCTTTCACAAAACCCGCCATGGATTGGGAATGGATGTCAATTCCCAATAAGTGTCCAAATGGCTGGAAGTCAGGATATGCATGCAGGGGAGGGTCTGGAAGCTTATTAGAAGACTGGAAAGTCCCACTATGCGGCCCCCTGGTGGTGGGTACGAGAGCACAGGGAGCAAATCGTGACAGGTCATGTGCATATTTCTCCTCCACATTGGACCCCACTGCAATAAAGCAATCTGAAATGTATATTTAAGGTCACAATTTGACAGTTATGGTACCACATTTAGTGGATATCTTAAAAAAAAATAAAAATAAAAATTCAGACCCAGCACCTGACCAGTGCGATATTAACAGGGTATGAGTTGACACTTTTTGCTCCAAACATCACTCTCAAATGCTGTAACATTTTGAATCCAGCCACTGTACTGCCCCTTTCTGAGTCCCAACAAGATGAGAAGCATGATTGCATATTTATTACTGAGAAGGAGACTAAGGGACGTGTAGACCTGACCGATACCCCTATATCTGACCCACCAGGGGAACTGTCCGTAGATGGTGCATGTTACAAACTACCTGATGGCTCTAGTACAGCGGCCTATACAGTTACCCCCTTGAAATCTGTGGTTGAGTTATGTAAAATACAACAAATGTCAGAGCAATCTATGAAGCTGACAGCTTTGACTAGAACCTATGAATTAAGTAAAGATTTGACTGTAAATATCAATATATATGCCTTTGGAGTTGCCCACTCATTCGGACGACTCTAAAAACAAAAGGGGGCTTTTTTATTTTGCATAGTGATAAGATACAGTATGGGGAATGAATAGTAAGGATACTGGATACCTTGATGTTACCAAAAAAGGGTTGCTATTGTTAAATGTTTTGTCCACAAGAAAATTATAGATGAGGTAATACAGGGAAATATTTTTGCTAATGAAACAGCTAAACGATCAGCCTATTTAGAGTATAGTTTAATGTATATTGTAGGGACAGTTAGATGGACACCAGAAGTAACTATGTTTAATCAGACTCTAGATTGCATTAGGGAAGTACAGGAAGAAGCTACGGAGGAAGAGAAGGAACAGTGTAAAAGATATGGGTGTCAGGATGCGACAGGATGTTGGATAGATCTGTCAGGAAAGCAAAGATGAATGCTTCCAAATTATTATGTGAATGCTATTGTTACCATGGCCCACAGTTCAGCCCACATCAGTGCTAAAGGTATGGTGGCCATGTCAGATCATGTATGGTTCAATAATCTGATTCCCAGGGTGGCAAAGTTCTATGTCAAGAGGTGCATGATGTGCCATACTTATAGCACAGGAAAAGGTACCCCGTTTCAACAGGATATTTTGCACCCCCAGATCTGCCCTTTGAAGGTCTTGCAACCAGTTGAGATGGTTATGGGGAGGCCAGCAAAATGTATAGGGTGTACCAAGATTAAGGACAATCTGACATTGAATTTACCATTCTTGTTGATTATTGTGTTGACTAAAGATTTGCATTTGATCCATTCACAGGTGAAGGCCAGTCTCTCTCCCAGTCGTAAAGGTCCAGGTCACAAGCTGAGGCGTAGAGACGGTGTCTTTACCCAAGAGTTTGAGGCTAGTGCAAGTTCTCTTCACCACCCAGACTGCTGTTAAGTGCACAGGGCACAGACACTGGATTCACGCCAGTGATGTGGAGAAAGCAAGCGCCACTTCCTTTGCCATATGATCAGTGGATAACAAGAGGAATACCTGACTTTGAATATGATCAGATCTCTCAGCAAGTGCCTTTTGGAGATGGTGATCTTTTTGAAACATGGTGAAGTGGTGTCATTGGAACAATAACTTGCTGCCATCATGCCTGACCCAGATGAACAGATTCTGTTTGAACATCCTGACATTGTTCAGCCCTGATACAAAATGCGGACAAGGGCCAAAAGAACTATAGACTTTGATTGAAGAAACTATCTCTGGAGAGGTAGCAACCCATGCCGGTGGTCAAGACCGCCAACGTCCGGACTGGTACATATGCTTGCCAGTGAGGCTTTGAAGCAAAAGACACTGGGGACTTAATGCTCTCTGATAGTGTAGTGAGGGAATTTTGGGAGAATTGAGATTACATTGCTCTGTTTCTGGCTGATCGTTACGCTACTCTTTGTTACCTTGGCAATCAAACAACAAATACTACAGTAAGAAGAAGGAAGGTTAAGAAACATACAGGTTGAATATAAAAGATCAGTATAGGGAATAGTGTTAGGTGTTCTTCTGAAATAGGTATTTGTATATAGATTAGGTTGAAATGGGTAGAGTTGTCGATCTGTCATTAAGGCCCTTTGGGAAGGTGTTTTTTGACCTATTAGGAGGAATAGAAGTACTTGCCTCGAATGCCCCTGCTAAAAGCTGACAATTTTGGATTAAAAAGAGAAAAATAGGGATATTTGTATGTTTTCTATTGTTAATATTGGGATTTTTGGATCTATTTTGGAGACTTGAAACATATTACCCTGTTCATAGCCTAGTGCCCCTACTCCTACCGCATCTGAACATTATCACTTCACCTTGTCCTCTCTTAAGGATTCACACTGCCAAATATATAAGCACAATACATTTGTTCAATATTTGCATAAAAATAAAAAGCCCTTAATGTTAATTGAGCCATCTTTCTAACTTGCTGCTGCATTCAATGTGCCCCTAAGATATGCACCACTTGCATAAATATTTGTAGTAGTATTAAACCTTCCACAGTCAATGTTCATGAATTAAATAGAGAAATGATGGTACAACTTGAAATTAATGAAATAATGAAAATCGAGATATAAATTAATACGTGTACCTCTTGGAATGGATTCAGCACAGCTGAAAAGGAAGGACTGTGAAACCTTAAAATCTGAATCTCTCGTTTTCTAATTCAGTTGTGCTTCATCCATGCTCACCTTTGACCTGTTTTCAGCCTGACTCTACCCTTGACACCACACCTGCATAAACATTAGGTCACGAATCTAAAGTTGAGACGTAGGCTGTGTAAACATGCAAAGTCGGCACAAAAGAACAGCTGATGTCTGCACTGTGGGTTTAGTGTGTGTTTTAAACAATTGTAAAGCCTTAGATAAAGTTTGTTCAGATAAGCCTATCTTGTTGTGCAGCCTCAAAGACGCGACAGTTACACAAGGCACCAAGACTGTCGATTCTTGCCTTGCCTCATTTGTGTGTTCTTTCCAAAGTTCTATTTACCTCTGGGAATTCCTAGTCTGTGATTTTCCCTATATAAACCCATGTAACCATCGTTCTGTGTGCTTTATCCTTGGGTATCTTGATGGTACTAGTCGGATGGAGACCCATTTATGAATTATTGAATAAACTATCCATGGTTTGCTTTCGCTCCAGTGTCAAGTCCGCCACAATTTGATAAGAACCCGTGGCGAAGTGGTGATCCCTGCACCAGCAGGTTATTAATTAATCTGCTCCACATTGGTCTGCCCCTAGCTATTTGCCTCTTAATATCAGCTGATGTGGAGTCGTAATGTTCAGTTTTGGCAGAGGGAGAAGAATTTAAGCCTAGCATTGATTTACCCATACAAGAGGGTGACATAATTCCTTTTGGGTCTGATTCTTGGGTAGTGGCCGTTATATGGCCATTGCCTATTTTTTCCCTGTTGATTTCGTCGCTGGGCCCCTTTTTCCCCTATTTCTTCAAGGTTCTCCTCATTATCAGCGGCTGTACTGTTAAAATGCTTGAAGAGGTATCCTGTCTATGCTTCCTCTGTTATATTAGAGTTTAAACCAAGATGGTTTGGATTCTTAATTCTTTTGATTATTTGCCAAAACCTTGAGCTGTTTTTTTGTTTAACTTCATGGAGGAGCTTGGCCCATAATTTGTCGTTTTTGTTTCTTTTTTCCAATTTCTTCCTTTTTAACAGTTTTTTCGCTTTTCGAAGAGCAACTTGCAGGTCCTGATTTGTTGGATTTTTACGCATCTGTCTCAGTGTTCGATTTATAATTTGCTTTTGTATTTTCATTTCTGGGCTAAGTTGTGATTTTGTTGATGCTCTCTTTTGTTGGCTCACCCTGTTCAATGGCCCTTTCAATAGTTTCTCACCAACGGTTATGATGAAACTTTGCCATATTTCTACTGGTTTTATCGTGAGACTTGCCACTTGAGCATATAGTGTTTTTGCCGTGAGAGATATTGTGATAATATTGCTGGGGTTGCACCGCAGCCGCTTAAGATTTGCGGCCACTTCGATGTTAATGCGTGTAAATGGCTCGATCTTAAGAGGTTAGTTAACTTTTATTGTTGCTTCTTGAGGCAGGTGGTCGCTGTATTCCCTAGTCCCTATCCTAAAGGCTGTTATTTTACCAAACATATTTAATGATGTGAATGTATAATCCAAATGGGAAGATTGCTTTATTGAATGAAACATTGCGACTGGTGGGTCGTCTTCCGGAAAGCGCCCGTTCAAGGCTCTTAAATTAAGATGTTCTAGTTGCCATAATAAACGGTTTGAGCAACTTGTAGGTTTCTTAATTTTTGGGGAGCCCTGTCTCGGCACTTCCCATGCGGCGCTAAGTTCTTGGTCAAAGGCATCACCTACTCCAGAGCTAATAAGATACATATTAAAATCGGCTGCCAGGATAATATAGTCGATATCCTCCTCATCCATTATCTTTTTTGTGGCTTCTATCAATTCCTTGGCAGCTTTCAATTTCCATTTGGGATCGATGTAGGCGTTAATTATTATGACCTCTTGGCGTACGCTGTTAAGCCCGAGTACTATCTTTACCGCCTGCATGGCACTTGGGGGTGCTATTTGAGATTCTATTGTTGTGATCTCTCCTATTGTTACTATGAATGCCATAATCATTAAACCCCCCCCCGATCGACGACCAAAATCAGAGCATTTTATTGCTGGGATACAACAGGATGTGTATCCTTGGAGTTCAAAGGCCTTTTCCTCCCAGGTCTCTTGAAGCAGTAACAAGTCAAATGATTTTAAATATTGCAAAAACTCCGGATCCTCACTTTTACTAGGTAAACCGTTGATATTCCAGGTACATATGCTAATTTGTCTGGACTTGACCAAGGCAGAATCAAGACTACTCTCCCTTTGTCAATTTGTGTGGTCTGTTGTGATAGTACGCTGAATTTGCCTCCAATTTTGTATTGTGGCCAGCAAGACATGACGTGAGTCCCTTAGATCTTGTGCTGAGGGAAAAGTCTTTGTGTCTAAGGCATGCGCTCTTGGGGAGGTACTCCTAGCTCCCTTTAATACTGAGTTGGTGCTTTTCCGTGGAGGCGTCCTAGTGGGGGGTAAGAAAGGTGTCGGATAGGGAGGTTGCTTTCCAATTTCCAACTTTATCCCCCATTGCTTGAACGTAGTCTCTTCTTCCTGGATTTTTTTAACTACCTCTCTAGAGTTCCAGGTTGCTTTAGTTATTTCCGGACATTGTGGATTATTAGTTGGCTGAAACTCTATTTGGAGAAGGTCAGAGGAACTGATGCTTTCTAGGCTTGTGATCGAATGTAAGAGCCGTAGTATGTTTCCTCTGTTCAATATATCATCTCTACCTCGAGACGTGTATTCTGGAGTAAAAAGAATGATGGTCGTACTATCCCCGTGTTGCACTGCAGTTTGCATTATTAGAGATCCCTCGCTTTCGGAGTAACCGGACTGGGGAAAGCGGCTTGTGGTAGCCCTTGGACTGCCACTTGTGGGACAAGTTTGTTGTACACTTCGCTGCCTTTCTCTCCCTAAGTCCCATGTAGTTTTTGTTGTACTTCCTACTGACTGCTGTGGTAACTCCGCATTGCTAATCTGGATGTTGTCACAGGTTTCTGTGATTGGAGTTTGTTCAGTTTTAATAATCATTGTTGAATCAGATTTGTGTAAAGTTTGACTTATTTTTGCTTGAGGAAATCCCTGCTTACTATCACTGATTAGAGGTTTCTGAGATGAGTCTCTAGAAGGTGCGGCCGAGGCCGTTGGCGAGACAACAATGGGTATCAAAGAGAGACCCTGAAAGTCAGCCAAAAGTGACATCGGAGGCTGATTTGCGTCCGCGGCGTTTGGACCGCGGGCGGTTAGGGATAGATGTGGTTGTAATTCTTTACGTGATCTTCCATCAATTAGAAGCCTGTTTCTTCCCTTCCTTTTTTTCTTCCTACGAGTATTACATGGAGTCTGGACGTTGGTTGCTACACAATCAACTGTGGTTACGCAAGCTGCTGGTGAGTGGTACCTAATTTCAGTTTCTACACTCTCTGATGATGGTGTTGGGACTTCCCTGCCCGCCAGAAGGGAGTTACTGTTTACTGCCCGCTCTACTTTTGATTGCTCCAATGGCATTATTAATGGTCCAGGCAATTCGGTATTCTGAAGAGGGATCTGCAAGACAGTTGTTTTTAGATCTGATATTAAGTCCCCTATCATAGATGGTAAGGTTAGTAGCTTGTCTACGATCGGTACACAGGAACATGATGTTGGTGTTGTTTGAACCACATATGCCGCTTCCTGTCCTCTCTTTATGAGGCCATTAAGTTCTGATATCTTCCAGTCAATTCCTGAGATAGTCGACCATTGTCTGAAGAACAGTAAGCTGCAAGTCCATTTTATGAGATTTAAATTGTAAAGCTGCGGCTGAGTTTTGCAAGGTGTTTAAAATTGTTATCCATATCGATTCCGGAATTGGACTTCCAGTATTATTGCTTTTCTCCAGTCTTGGGAGGTTGTTTGCTTCCATAGGTGAATGAGAGTGGACTGGTTTTAGGTTATAGGAGGCAATTATTCTTCCCATTCCTGTGTGGCTATAAAGGTCATATCAGTATACGTTGAATGAGAGTCATCATAAGGTAACAGTGTGCGACGCACTGGGGGCGTATTTACTATTGAGCTGTTATGCTTAGCTTAGTGCTCCCAGGTGTCTGCTTGGGTTGTTTGAATTGGTTTCATTTGAATAGGAGAACTATTATTTAGTTGAGGAAATACATCTTGTATTTTTTCGTCCCGGCTGTCCTGTACCTTAGTTACAGCTGGTAGGTCTGCTTGGGTTGTTTGAATTGGTTTCATTTGAATGGGAGAGCTATTATTTAATTGAGGAAATCTTGTGTTTTTTCGTCCCGGTTGTCCTGTACCTTAGTTGCAGTTGGTAGGTCTAAACAATCTGTGCGAAGCATATTGGTTTGACTTGAATTTGCCTCGACACGACTAGCTGAGTGAGAGTGTTTGTCCAGCTTGGAATATTTACCAACCTTCGGCGGGCTCAACAAGCTGTTGTTTGCACTATTTGTTTCAGTGCAAGGCGAGCCAGATTTAGCCCCGCTTTGACTATCTGCTCCTTTGCCTACCAGATTGATAGAGTCCCCCGTTCCTCTGATTCCAGTTGACGTTGACATTGATGTTAACGTTGAGGTTGTTTCCCCAAGAGGAAGTTGACGACTAGCCCTTACGAACGATGAGGACTCAGCTGGATTGATATGGAGAGGGCTGCAATCAGTTTGACTTAATAAGAGTGGTGTTTGCAGCCCCTTTATGTTCCCAGTCTTAGAGTAAATAGCTGTTCCAGGGTCCTTCAAGAAAGACAATTTTGTATATATCTTAGGCTGATAAGTGCACGTTTTTTTCCTCACAGACATCCCTTCAATGTTTATGAGGTCGTCTAAGTCCCTTGGCGATGTAAAAGGCGATGGTAACTGCGACATCCGTGGTGCCGATAACAATTGAATGGGCAATGGAGGGGGCAGTGATAGTGCACAATCGGCTGAAATTAGAGTGTCAGTTGACGCCAGGCCATGAGCTTTGTACACAAGTTGCCTCTCCACAGGTGGACTTACGGAAGTACTCCGCCCAGGCGATGTAAAAACATTTGCCGTTGTTTTTACATTTGCGGTTGCAATTGTACTTAAGGTGGCCTTGTTATGGTCATCATTGTAGGCAGTGTGAGCATTATGGTCTTTATCTCGGGTCATAGCCGGTTGCAAGGTCACTTTGGGTTCTAGCTTACTTTTTTTTAAACTTAAATTTCGGCTCAAGTAAGGGTTGCCTAACTTTGCCAGATCTCATTACTCCCTTATTGCTTTGGTATTTGGTGTTTGATGTTTTAATATTTTCCACTCAACAGACCCCCGACAAGGTTACTCACTTGTCCCCTGATTGGCCCCCGGGTCTAGGTCTTGACTCCTAATTCTCCCTAGCTGGCTATACTCCTAACTGAGTCCTGGGATCGATTACTGTTGCTATTACTGTTAGGTAGTCCTAGCAACAATGATTGAAGCGTCGGGGACGATGGCGCTGACGGTGTTAGAGATGCGGTGTTAGAAATGCTAACTCACTGATTCACTTGCAGCCTCGCGGCCTTGCAGCCTCGCAATGCTCACCAACCGCACACACACCCCCTCCGGCGAGCCAGGCCTAGCAGAAAAAGCGAGGACGCGGGGGAGGGGGAGCGGAGCACCAGAGAGTAGAGGGAGGCGAGTGGAGGCGCAGAGGCGGTAGGCTTAGATTGGCAAGCCTCAATGACCTCGGGAGTCCTTGTGAACCCCCCTCCCCTCCTGGGGACGAGGGACAGAGGAACAGAAGCTTGGCAGCTATGTGCGGCGCGGAAGAAGGAAAGACAAGGTAAGTTAAGGTGATCACTGGAGGTGCAGGAGAGCAGGGCACACTGGGCGCTGCAGGCCGCACCCAACCTAGTTGGGCCGCCTCCGCAGCGCACCTGGGCACAACACTCCGCAGTCAGCGCTAATGGCGACCGCGCTCTCCGCTTTTACCTTAACCCTACCGCGGCTGCTTCTCCGCTGCTGCTGCCGCGTCCGAAGTCCGCGTTCAGCGGTAACTAGCGACCTTCCGGCTCCTCCTGGCTCCCGATAGCCGGCCGGCTCCTCAGTGCTCACTGTGAACTCGCTGCAGACTCAGAGCTCCGCGTCCAACGACGTTAGAACACACACCGGCAGTGAAGGGAGCTACGCTGTGTGTGGATGTGCGCATGAAGCAGATGACAGGATTCTAGTAGAAAGTTTCATTCCAGATGCGCAGAGAGTTGTTGGTTGATCCTAGGGAGGAGTGGTTGAGATGTCGCAGTATGGCTTAAAGATGGCTTCAGGTTTTAAATCTATCCATGGGCAAGATGGAGGACAAGGTGAAGGAGTGGTAAGGGACACTGCTATAAAAAGGACTAAAGGGAAATTGAAGAATGAGAGGAGGATGTGCTACTGGTAGATTGTAGGTGTTTAACTAGGTTAAGAGAGTCCACAAGGTTAGGTTTTTATAGAATAAGATTTTATGGAAAGTTGAAAGTGAGATTGAGATGAAGAGGGAGGAAATGACACAGATTCATCATGTTGAGGGAGATTTGCATATGTAAGGAATATGGCTTGCCCTGGGAGAACATAAACTCTTACTTTTATGATATGAAGTCTGAATGTATTCTGTGATTACATTAGGTGGGGTCTCTGTGATGCAGATTATCAGAGAAGAAGCATCTAGTAGTTGTGGCTCCATGTAACCATATATTCAATGCCACATTTATGATGAGCTCCAGTGGAGGTGTCAAATCTATTTTAAAAATCCTTTTCGATGGTTATGAAGAGTATGAGATGAGACAGATGGGTAAGATTCTAGAAGGGGATGAGAAATTTAGGATTATAAAGTTACACTTTAATGAATGTTTTCCTTGCCTCATCAGGATATAATGGAAAAGGTTCAACATCAATTGTTGGGGACCCATAGTGACAAATAGATTTGGGGAGATATTTAATGATATAATGAAAGCACAAAAGGACTGGATTGGAGGGTGAGAGGTCTGTCCAAATCTTAAATTGTGTGCATGCTCTAATTCTTACTGGTGTGTGAAGGGTAAAGTTCCTGGTCATACAGGGCGTAATATATCATTCCTGAGTATACCAATCCTTCTCCAGACTAGATCATGTCTTCCTTAACAAACAGGACGTGAGCAAAGTCAGAGATGTGGAATTTTGATTAGGGAGATTTATGACCACTCCCAGGTAGTGGTGGCTGATGAGTGAGAAGGACAAAAGATGCAAGGGTTGTGGTGCTGAATTCTGTGCATCCGTTGAACCTCACTCTTTAGGCCTGATTAGGAGTGCTTAGTTGTCAAATGTGATAATTATTTTACTTGGTAATATCCATTACCAAGGTTCTTGGAATATATTGAGTGCAATAATGGTTGCCTATTTTGAGTGTTGACCTGAACAGGGGCATAACAGGTAGATTTTGGTGCTTGCTTCCCAGGTACCAGTCTTTAGCGGCCTTTTTTTTACCCATTAAATTACAGTTGGTCATTTAATCTGCCATAATTTTTTTTATTTTTTATTGAACATTTTGGTAATCGTACATAGTAGCAGTCACAGCTTTAACAATCCATTCAAACATGAGACAGAAAAATGAAAAAAAAAAAAAAGGAGAGGGGGTACACATACATCACATCCCCCAACAGTATATAGTTTTGTATTCATATAACATAGCAGTGTTCACAATGAAAATACAGATATTGAAATTAATGACAGTTCTGGAACAAGTCAGGATGCTCCCGTAAATAATCCATAAGTGGCACCCAAATATCCAATGGTTTGGAAATAGTTGGCAATTCTTCTGCATATATTAAGAAATTGTCTCTACAATAGACAGCATCCAGTATCCAGCGAGTAATCGTAGGGGTTTGTCTGCTATCCCAATGCATTGCTACCCTGCGTTTGGCCAAAAGCAGCAGCACAGCAACTAGTCTCTTCTTAGTTGATTTTACAGGTATATGAAGGCCTAACAAGCATAATTGTGGTGTGCAGGGCAGTTTACATAATATGAGAATACTCAGATGATGAATAACCGCCTCCCAGAATTGACGGATCCCGTCACAGCCCCATGCAAGGTGTGCAAAATCTGCCTGATCAGACCCACATCTCCTGCAGTTTGCAGTGTCACGCAGACCATATTTGTGTAATTTAGCTGGTGTATGATAGGCTTGGTGAATGAATTTGTAATGAATAATACGAAGATTTCCGTTGGGTGTAAGCAGTGTAGTGAGTGTACAACACGATATCCAGTCATCTGTCAGAGGAGTGTCCAATAGTGTATTCCATGACATTTTAGGGGAACATGGCGGCTGTCAGTTAGTGCCGGTCGCGAGCTCCGTTGCCCGGGTGGCAGAATGGACGTAAACATTATCTTTGCCTGTTGAATGCGGTGTGCGGCTGTCTTCGGTGGGCTCTCTGACTCTGTCTGAGGGGTATTGCCATCTTCGCGCCTCCCGCGGGGGGTTTTTCTCGCTAGTTGTGTCCACTCGATCTCCCCTCACCAAAACGGCGTCTCAGCCGCGGTACGGCGTGTGGGCGGAGGCAGCGAGTCGGCTCAGTCAGGGCCAGCGTGCTGCCGCCAGAATAGGATTTCGAAGCAGTGGGGGTGGAGGCTGCTGCTTGACTCGCACATCAGAGTACAGTTCAGTCTGCATTGGAGGATCCACACGCCTCAGAGCTGGAGAAAACCCGTGGGGGAGGAAAATCAACAAGCCCCTCATAGAACCCCTGATGACTCCGGTAAGAGGAGGGAAGGGTCAAAAATCTAATGTCCTAGGTAAAAGCAAGGCTTTGAATGAAGTACCCACTGATAGTTCCACTGATAGATATACTTTGAGAAGCAGGGATTTAAAGGCTCAAAACTCTGTATTACTACTGCCCACCCAGAAAGGGCAGGACAAAGGAGGAACCAGTTGCCCTCAGTTAGCCCCCCTAGGCAAAGCGATAAAGGGCTCCTCGATAGATACACAGTTATCGGGACCGCGGTCGGGAGCAAGGAAGAAGCGATCTAAGGGAAACCCGATTGTTTAAAAATTACACCTTCACTTCGCTCATACTTCAAAGTTCAATCCCAAATTGTGTATTTAACTCCCACCTCTACCTCAACATCTACATCTTTAGCCTTGACACAAAACTCTGATTCCATAGCTCCCATGCAAAATATGGACGGCACTAACAGCACAGAAACAATGGATAGTGCTTTGTGTCTGGAAAATAGGTTTAGCCCTTTAGCGGCAATAGCAGAAAGCGAATTTGGCGTACAAGTAGAGACTAGCTCAGTAAATATCATTAATGGGTCTCCAGAAGCAACTTCTGCGTTTCTCGAAAAAAAATCGGATCAGCTGGAACAGTCTGCTCAACCAGGTATAGAAAAACTAATATCTACGTTACTAACGGAAGTTAGAGAAAAATTTGCTGTCTCAGAGATAAACCAGCAAAAGATTCAGCATACCTGTGAGACCCTAGAAGACAAGATTAATAGCTTGATGGATAGAGTCGGAGTAATTGAGAGTTCCTTGGAAGAACTTTCAAAAAAGTTGATCTAAATAAAAGTGAGATTGTTAAACTAAAAGACAACGATAAAGAACTGCGGAATAAGCTGGAGGGCCTTGAAAACAACGCCAGGAGAAACAACATCAAGATTTTGAATGTCCCAGAGGGATTGGAAGGGGAAGACATAAGGGGATTTATAATTAAACTCTTAAAAGAATTCAATATGGATATCGAAGAGCCTACCCTGGAGGAAGACATTCAGAGAGTCCATCGAGATCCTTATCTCAAAAGACCAGAGAAAAAAAATCCTAGGAAAATACTGGTCAACTTTAAATCATATTCCCTTAAAGAGAGAATCCTAGCAGGAGGCCTCAAAGCAAATATATATAAGAAGGGTGAATGGTCTTTTAAAGTTAGATCAGATATTTCCTGCACAACTCAAGATAGACAATGGGAGATGGGGAAATTCAGCCAAGAGCTGAGAGGACTGGGCGCTACTGCCAACCTACGTTTCCCAGCCTCCCTAAAAGTGATGTGGGACAACAAAATGCACAATTTCAGGGATCCAACCGAAGTCAGCAATTTCACTGAACAAATTAAGGCACAGCGTAAATAATTATTATATATATATATTTTTTTTTTTCCGCCTGTGGCAATGGAGCTCAAATAAGAGGTAACCATCCAGATACCTCTAGTAGTGTTAGGAGGGTTCCCCGTGGTGGGAAGTGGGGGGGCAAGGGGGGGGTCACCGGCAAAAAATAAAATACAAACAAAAAGATGATTGTTATATGCACAGGGTGGGGGAGCATAAGGGTTAAAAAAGAAAAAAAATCTCAGTCGATATGATTCAATCAGACCATGGCACAGTTCAGCTCTTTTAAAGAGTCATAAACACTCGAAATATATTAAACTCCACGAGTTATATGACCAATTCAGATAGACCAAAAAAACTAAAAATGTCATCATGGAACGTTAACGGTCTTAGAGTAGTCTCAAGGAGGAAAAAGATTTTAGAGTATTTGAGACTTTCGGATAGCGAGGTGATTATAATACAAGAATCTCACCTATTGAAAGACGAATGGGCCGAAATACTTAAAACACAAAAATGGGTAGAACATTGTGTGTGTACTACTCAAACATGTCTGACAAAGGGAGTCGCACTACTTTTTTAAAAATCTATTCAAGTTATTTTGGGGGAATGTAGGGTTGACCTTCTTGGTAGATGGGCAATAGCTACAGCCAAAATACAGGGGTCTTGGCTGACTTTTGTGGGATATTACGGACCTAATACAGACGACCCGGCACCGCTACAGTCACTATTGCTTTCTCTGATAGATATCAAAAATCCAATTATACTTGGTGGCGATTTTAATGTTGTTTTAGATCCAACTCAAGATACTACATCTAAAAGGAGTGCGGTAACTCATAAGATGAGAAGTATCTCAAAACAACTAATGATAGACATAGGCCTCATAGATATATGGAGGTTGATGAGAGTTAAGGCTGGGACGGGTGGGGGAGCCTTTACTTTTCACAATAAAAAGTATGGCCATCGATCAAGGATCGATTTTTTTCTTGTGGACAACTATATTAGAAAAAACACGACCAAAGTTACTCACGCCCCAGAACACCTCTCCGACCATTCAGCAGTTATCTTAGAGGTTACGCTAAAAATAAGGCTACTCTCTAGTAGATGGACTTTAAATAGATCCCTACTTTTAGATCATTGGATAATAGAGAAACTGAAAAACGCCACAAATGAATTTTTTTTGTTTAATATGGACTCGGCCCCACTTGATATTGTTTGGGACACATATAAGGCCTACATAAGAGGTATTGTAACGTCCTTATCGATTGAGCACAACAAAAAAGTTAAGGTTGAGATAAATAAATTGGAAAATACAATCCAAAATTTTCAAGCAGAAATTGAACAAAATTTAGGAAATTTAAATATGGTACAATTAAAGAATAAGTTGCAAGCTGCAAAATTGGAGTTAGCCGATTATCTTGAGGCAATTATAAGGGGAAAATGGGAAGCTAGCAAATTGTCGAATCACGATTACGGAGAGGGGTGCGGTAAACTGCTAGCATGGACAGCAAAAACTAACCAGACAAGAAATCAAATTAGGGACCTCAGATGTCAAATCTCTGGCGATATAATCTCCAATGAAGAAGAGATTGAGGATGCATTTGTTTTTTTTTCCAAGACCTCTATAAAGAAGACTCTAAAGTTGATGATAAAAAAATTGAAGACTTTCTACAAGACATTGAACTTCCCTCTTTGCAAGGACTGGAAAAAGAGAGACTAAATAGTCCTTTTAGTCTTGAAGAAATTCTTCTTATCATTAGGGGCTTAAAAAAGGGGAAAGCCGCGGGTCCGGATGCTCTCCCAAATGAGATCTATATTCTGCTTAAAGAGGAACTTGCCCCGATATTACTGCAGTTGTTCAACTCTGTTTTTTTGGATAGACAGAATCTCCCGTCGTCTTAGGATATGGCCACTATAACTATACTTTTAAAACCAAATAAAAATCCGAGGGCATGTGAGTCATATAGGCCAATTTCTCTCCTTAACAGCGACTACAAAATTTTCACTCAGGCTTTAACAAAAAGATTGGATAAGGTAATAGGATCTTTAATTCACACCGACCAAAAAGGTTTTATAAGAGGGAGGCAACTCTATGAGTTAACTCATGAATTAATCGCGACCATAGATCTTGCGAAGGTGTGTGGGAATCCCCTTACAGTGATGACGCTAAACTCCGCTAAAGCTTTCGACAAGGTTAGCTAGGCATTTTTGTATAAAATGATAGAACGCCTTAACCTTGGAGAAAATTTTTTAACAGCAATTAAAGCAGTGTATAAAAATCCATTGGCAAAGGTGTTAGTAAACGGGAATCTTTCTAAATTAATAAAAATTGATAGAGGGGCTAGACAGGGTTGTCCCCTCTCCCCCCTCCTTTTCAATATTTACATCGAGCCCCTGGCTTGCAAATTAAGGGCAAACCAAAATATCCAACCTTTTATTTGTAATGGATGGTCCAAACAAATTGGTCTATACGCCGATGATCTAATGATCTTTACAGGTGATCTCACCAACTCTCTCTCGGCTATTTGGGAAACAGATCATTTTGCAAGCGTATCTGGATATTCCGTAAATCAACAAAAAACAGAATTGATGCAATGGAATACACAATACTGTAGCAACTTGATAAGGCAAGAAATAAAATACCTGGGAGTACAAATTGTTCATAATCTGGAAAAAATAGCTCAGATAAATTTTGAAAAATTAGTTGTATCAGTTAGAAAACAACTGCAGGCTTGGGGAGCGCTGCCATTGTCTTTTCTTGGCAGATCAAATCTTCTAAAGATGTCGGTGCTCCCAAAGTTTTCTTTTCTTTTTAACACCATCCCCTTAGAATTTAACAAAGCATGGTTTAAAAAAATACAAGGAGAGTTCACCAGTTTCATCTGGGGAAATAAATGTCCCAGAATTGTCCTAAAGAAACTACGCAAAAAGAAAGAGCAAGGTGGTATAGCCACCCCAGATTTATACCAATACTATCGAGCCTTTAACCTAAAGAACTTTCGTCAGCTTTTAAAGGATAGCTCCAGCTTAGCCCCTTATTTAAAGGCTCTTGTAAAGGATCCTCAAGTTCAATCAGAATTTTTTCTCTTCAAATTTGGCCACCCTAAATTTTTTTAAAAGGTCAAACTAAAAATCCTTCAGAATGCAGCCAAGATTTGGTACTACATAAGACTTACATTGCAAATACCATACTACTGTGATTCCGCACCTATATGGGACTCTCCGGGCACCCCGGCCTGTCTTTTGGACTCATTAGCAACCCCGCTACGAGAGAGTGGGATTAACTACTGGGGTCAACTCCTGGAAAACTCTAAATTAATTTCATGGCAGAGATTGTCCGAGGTTTCTAGTAACTCTGTCTCCAAATTTAAATACTATCAATTAGCCAGCTGGGCAAATACACTGGACAAAAAGGGTGAGGGGAACTCTGAGGCTGAATCTAGGATAAATCTACGCCCCAAGCTACAGAAAGAAATCGCAGAGTGGTATTGGCTGTTCATTCAGACAGAAGAAGGGGCTCAGAATTCGTTGATGGAAAGCTGGAAGAGGGAACTGCCGGATAAGGACCATGAATTATTATGGCAAGTATCTATGGCTTATTTATGGCGTTATGTGAGATCTGCCCCACTAAGAAAAAAACATCTCTTCACTGT
Source organism: Calotriton arnoldi (assembly GCA_963921515.1). Taxonomy (NCBI): domain Eukaryota; kingdom Metazoa; phylum Chordata; class Amphibia; order Caudata; family Salamandridae; genus Calotriton; species Calotriton arnoldi. Next base: position 2,720,186 of record CAWUFW010000181.1, read on the forward strand.
CCATAAGGCATACTGGACACCTCGGAGGTTACCAAATGTGGTGAAGAAAATGCGAACGAAGCACATATGTTCTGGCAGTGTCCCTCGATCCAGTCCTTCTGGGAGAAAGTGGGTAAGATTGTATCAGAAGTCTTAGGTCAAGATCTAAAGGTGAGCTTGGATATTGTCATTTTTGGGGTTTTAACGGGAGTGGCAGATAATGGCAATTTTACTAAAATTCAAAAAACCATTATTTTTGTTCTAATTCTGTTGGCAAGAAGGGAATTGTGTATCAAATGGATACTTCCATGTCCCCCCACAGAGGTTGAATGGATCCACTCAGTACAAAGGGTGGCAACTTTCGATCGAGCTACTAGGTTAAGTAAGAAAACAAAATTTTGGGAATTATGGGACATATGGTTAGAAGCCTATAGAAATAGGATAAATCTCAGCCTTTCAACTTGATATACGTTTATTATCTAGAATTTAATTTTGAAACTCAGTTTTCTGTTTTTCTGTTGCTTTTCCGTTTTTTCCTTTTTTCTTTTTTTTGATTATCTGGTCCTATGATTAGTAATATGCTTCTCAGGTTTCGGCTTGTCTGTGTCAGAGCCACTATTTTATTTGTCTGTTTCAGTGAAGTTAGTCCTTTTGACCGGACGGGGGGGATATTACTCTTAAAAACCCGGGATGTTTATAACATCTCCTCCTTACGGAGAGACCGGGTACCCCGGTCCCAGTAAAAATGGACCCCTTTTCTGATATGGTCTTGCATATTGACAAATGAGGACTAAAACTTGTTATAAAAAAATAATGTATTCCATTTTTCACGGGCCTTTAGGGTCTGTGCACCAATATCTGTTTGTATCAATTTATATAGTCGTGAGATTATGTTAGTGTGTGTGGATGTGGCTATTAAAGATTGCAATGATTGCAATGCGGGAGGTTCAGCAGGATATGAAGGATATAGTTCCCTGATGGCAGCCTTCAATCTATGATAGATGAATCGAAATAGGAGTGATTGGTTGCTAATATATGACAGGTCATTGGGGGTTATGAAAGTTCCATTCAAATATAGGTCGCCCATCCGTGCTATACCCACTTGTTCCAAGATCAGCATGCTGTTTTGTTCTTGTGTGACCGACAGATCTGGATGACATTTCAATGGCATATTTGGTGCATATAAGGGGGTTTTGTTCGCTAACTGCCCTTTGCGTTGCCATGCCTGTGATGTCGTCCGTATCGTATTTATTTCTTGCGCAGAGAGGTGTGGCCTTGTATGTGTGAGTATGCTAGATAGCGGCACCGGGTCAGCATCACCATCTTCTATAGCAAGGTGTGGCAGGTATTGTACGGGGTGAAACCAAAAAAATGCGTATTGTGCTTGGGCGCAGAGATAATATAAATAAATATCAGGGACCGTGAAACCGCCTGATGCATATGGGAGTGTCATAGTGTGAAGACTGATGCGAGCTTGCTTGCCAGCCCATATCAGTCTGATGAGGTTCGTACGTAGCCTTTTGAAGATGGAAGTGGGAGGCGTTATTGGTATATTAATAAAAAGATGTAGTAGCTTAGGTAACAATACCATCTTTATAAGTGAAATTCTATCGGCGAGAGATGGAGGCAGAGTTATCCATCTGGTTATTTGTGTTTCTATGCGGTCTATTGCAGTACCATAGTTGTATCTAAGGACTAAATCAGGGTCCCTGTGTACCCAGATTCCAAGATATTTAATGGGCTCTTCCTGCCACATGAGGGGGAACTCCATTTGCGGTGCCTTTGTAATTGCCATCAACGTGATCACTGCTGACTTGCTCCAGTTAATCTGCAGGCCTGAAAAGCGCCCACATTTTATGTATTCTCTCAATAGTGGTGATAGTTTCACTTCAGGATCTCTGAGGTACAACACCATATCGTCCGCATAGAGCGATATGCTGATGGGTCTTAGATTAAATCGTAGCGCCGTGTGCGCATATTTTTGACGTATTTTACAGGCTAGTGGCTCTAATGCAACCACGAATAGTAGAGGAGATAACGGGCACCCCTGTCGAGTCCCACGTTTTATTGGGATTGCCGCTATGTGTCTATTAACCTTAATGCGGGCCATGGGTTTATTGTATAGGAGGGCTATCCAGTTGATGAACATGGGCGGTAGGCCAATTTTCTGCAGGATCGTGAACATGTATGTCCATTCGACCGAATCAAAGGCCTTTGCCGCATCTAATAATACCGCCACAGCTCCGGATTGAGTTGGTGTAAAAGGGCAAATATAGTGCGTAAATTATGCGCAGTTGAACGATCTGGGATAAATCCAGATTGGTCAGGAAGGACTGTAGTAGACATGAGTGGTTGTAGCCTAGTGGCAATGATCTTGGCCAATATTTTAACGTCTGTATTTATTAATGATAGGGGTCTATATGATTCTGCTTTATCAGGATTTTTATCAGGTTTCAGCAGTGTCACTATAAGGGCTTCGCGCAATGTTGGGGGGAGAATTTTATTATGATAGGCTTCGTCATACATCTGAAGCAGATATGGAATTAGCAAGTCCGAGTATGCTTTATAAAATTCACCGGTATATCCATCAGGACCGGGTGACTTACCATTGGGCAATGATTTTATAGCTAGTTGAACTTCATCCTCCGTTATGGGTTGGGCCAAGTATTCGCGGTGTGTATCAGACAACCATACCAGCACTATATGAAACCAATGTGGGATCACACTGCTTCACCTCCCAGCAGGTTCGCCCCTGAGCATTGTGGTCAATGCAGTTCACCAAGCGTGTGTGCTTGCAGAATTGTCTCGAGTAATTACAAAGTTGTACTGGCCATCTCTATACACGTGTTTCTGGATCATTATCCGTCGTCAGTAGAGATTAGGCATCAAATATTTGGGGTTGCTGAGCAGGCTGCCAAAGTATTCTCAGGTCACAGTACCTCTCAAGGCGCGCAGGTGCCTCTCCACGAGCTCGTCAGCTCAGCCGGCTCGAGGGAGCCTTTTAAACAGGAAACCAATGTGGGATCACACTGCTTCACCTCCCAGCAGGTTCGCCCCTGAGCATTATGATATGATCAACGTAGTGCATAATTTCAGGTCCTAGTGCGGTATGTTGTGTCTTATAAAAATCACTGTATGCCTCCATAAATGCATTCAGTATACCCTGGGTATCATAATTCATTATCCCATTAACATCCTCTATCTGCATAACTGTGCGCTGTTTGTGTTCTGTGCGTATTTTTTGTGCTAATACTCGGCCTGGTCTGCCTCCTTCACCTATCTTGCATGCTGTGTGGCGTCGCGAAGTGTATTTTATTTCGTCATCTGCCAGCGAGTTGTACTTATTTATCTCTTCCCTCAAATTACTAAGAATGAGTGGACTATGACTGGCATCATATTCTGCTTCTAGAAGTTTTATGCAATCCTCGGATTTCTTCAGTTGTGTCCTAATATCTCGTAAGATACCAGCGTTCGTGCTTATACAGATGCCCCTAATAGTAGCTTTAAATGCCTCCCAGAGCATTCCTGCACTAGTGACTGAGTGTTTATTGTCTGCAAAGTAGTCTACTATTGCTGTGTGAATTGCTTCCTTATATAGGGGATCTAAGAGCGCAGTAGCGTTGAAACGCCATACAAATGGTGGGGGAATGTATGTCGGGATCTGTAAGGCTAACATTACGGGTTTATGGTCTGAGAGCGTTTTAGGGAGATGAGTTACTTCAGTGGTCCATGTGCAGGCTTGGTCTGTTAGAAGCCAATAGTCAAGCCGGGACCAACTGTTGTGTACTGTCGAGGAGTGAGTGCTCTCCAGTGTAGTGGGATTCCGTAATCGCCATACATCATGCATACGGAACTCTACCATACCATTTAAAATAATGGAGACCACATGTTGATGATGTTCTATTGTGTTGTGCGATCTGTCTTGTGCAGAGTTCAGTGCAACATTAATGTCACCGCCCCATAATAGCTCTAGATCTGGCAGGTTTCGTATTTGTGCCCAGAGGTTCATAAAAAAGTCTGGATCGTCTGTATTCGGTCCATATACATTAATGGTGCTAACTTTAGTGCCTCTTAATACACCCGTAAGTATGACATAGCGTCCCTGCGGATCAATAATTGTCTGATCTAAGATAAAGCAAGTGCCCTTACGTATGATAGTCGTCACTCCCCTTGCATAGGAGGAGTAGGTTGCCGATACCGCTAGTTCAGCCCATCTATTGCCCAAGATATTTGCTTTATGTTTGAGTAGATGCGTTTCCTGAAGTAAAGCTACATCTATGCGATGTCTATTGAGATACGCGAAGACTTGCCGGATCTTTCTGGGATTATTTAGACCTCTGACGTTCCAGGTTATAAATCTCAGAGGTGCATCTCTAACCATATCGTATAATTTCTGTAACATCGAATGTATGGAGTTGGATATATGTGATATCCCTATTCATCTGCCCACTGTCGGACATATTCGCTGTGCTTAACGGTGATATTTGAACATGAACATTAAAGTCCAGCATACATGTGACTACCGATGTACTATAAAACCACCCCATTCCACCCCCCACCCACTTCACCATCCCAATCATGGCAAAGACACTACCCTTTAACAATAAACAAATCTTCCCACCCAACAAAAGTATAAAGGCTGTGGTATACACAGGGGGGCGATAGCCGCCGGCCTACAGCCCCAACTACAAAGCAATTGGGGGATCAAGTCACAATCCCGTAACATTGTGCATATATAGTCTTAAGTGTGCTATAACCTGTATATGATATATAGATTGCCTGCGCTGTAGTAGTTCCAACATTGCGTCGTCTCAATATAGTCATCTCCTGCAAATATTTATGTAACGGTACTTACAGAACTGACTTGTCCATTGAGTACCCAATACTGTGCAGGTAATGTCTGGCAAGGGCGTACCAACTGATTATACACAACTGTGAGTAACGTTAAGAGAGGTGCAGCTGTCATTCTACATCAGATGTATGGTCTTGTTCGGCCTGTGTTCCTCTTGGGGATTCGCGCCGGACAGCTTTTGGGTGTTTATGTTGTAGGAACTTAATGACGTCTTTGGGGTCATTGCAGATTATACTTTTCCCGTCGTCTGTGATTTTCAAGCGAGCAGGGTACAACATCGCATAGGAAATGTTATTGTCCCTCAGTTTCTGTTTGACATCGAGGAATTTCTTTCGTGCTTCTTGCACTTGCGATGTAAAGTCTGGGTATATGGATATAGACATTCCATCATGAGTTAATGTTCCCAGTTCCCGGGCCTTACGAAGCGCTGCATCTCTGTCCCTATAATTTAGTATTTTGGCTATTATGGGGCGTGGGCGTGCTCCCGGCGGCGGCGCAAGGGATCTGTGTGCCCTCTCGACAATGAACACCTCAGAGAATGTTTCTCTACCAAGAAGAGCAATTAAGAGAGTTTCGATATAGTGCTCCATATTTCCTGTTCGCGTCGTCTCCGCCACCCATAAGACGTAGATTACAGCGACGAGATCTGGCTTCAAGATCTTCAATCTTGGCCAGGAGGGATTGTAGTGTCTTGTCGGCTTTGGTTTGCTTTTGTTCAAATTGTTGCTGAGTGTCCTCTGCTTCCGATATTCGACGTTCAACCATGTCAATGCGTTCTGTATGTTTGTCCAATCTCTCCGACATACGGTCAACACGATACGTCAGAGAGTCTATTTTACCATCTATATTGGATAGTGTCGATTGTATAGTAGCAAACATGGTGTGGAAGTCCACCGCCGCGTCAGATCCCGGTGTCGGTGTTTGTGCCTGGCTATGCTCAGGAGTCTCAGTGCTTAATTCTACCACCTTCCGCTGTTGTTCGAAATGCAGTTTGGGTTGGGTTTTATCTGGTTTCCCCATCCTGCACTCAGGCTATGAGGGTCTCGGTGGATCACAGTGGTGTTTCGTGGGCTCTGCCCGATAACTCTGTGGCCAAGTGACTGCCCCGGCCGCAATCAGCAATGTCTGAAGTGTCCCCACAATGACTCAAGATTAAATGCGTAGCCCGTAATGGCTCAACGGTGATTTCAGAAGGGTCTGGAGATGAAGAGCAGCCTCAACGGTGCAGACACAGCCGTGAAGCTAGATTAAAGAGTCTCTGGGCACTACGCCAATAGGGATGCCCATAACCATAGATCGTCCACAGTTGAGGTTGAAAAACCGCGTGGCTGTAGCCGGCAAAATGGCGCCACAACCAGCGGGTGCACTCACATGCCCGAGTGTGTCGCAGATTGGCAATAGGTCCAAAGCTTATGTAGGGAGTACAGACACACCGGACTCCTTGCTATATATCCCTCAAGTACAGTTCCACGGGGTATGCCGCATATCAGAGTATATATCGCGGGGCGGGGTAGCGGGAATCACGCTCCTCTCATACTCTTTTCAGTGTAAGCTGAAATGTTGCACTCGCTCACTCGATTAGTCGCAATACATCCCGCCAGGGGCCACAGTCCAAATACAAGTCGCTCATGGCAGATCAACAGAGGCCCAGGGGAGCAGTCGACATCACATGTCTCCAATGCCCCCCAGAGCGTGCAGCAATCGGGGGTCTACCCTCCTCGACGCATCTCTGCACCCCCGCTCTGTACCTCAATAAGGGCCGATGAATGAGTCCATGTATCAAGCGCTTACATCACGATGGCGGTACCGCTCTCCACCCAAGCGCAGTGACAGACTCGCAGCTGCAGAAGATGGCATCGAAGGCACCGCCAGGGCCCACCCGCCTCCGGCAGTACAGTAGCACTCAGTGATCTCGGCCGCCCCGGCCACCGCCGGTTGCCGCGATGCTCTTAGAGGTGCCTGCCGCGGCTCCAGAAGCTCACAGCGCAGCTCGTCCGAGCCGCACCAGTCCGCTCCTCTCCCCGCCATGCCTATACCGCTGATGCTGCGCCGCAGACTTTCCTGGCGTACACGTTGTGGAGCGTGCGCGCCCACGAGTTCCAGGCCTCATGCCGGCACAGCCGATCTCACAGTTTCTTCGTGTTTCGGGCAGCACAGCTCACCAAAAAGCAGCTAGTTTTGTGCCTGATGCTCATCACATTGTAGTCGCTCGATTTTCATGTGCCATTTACCGGTTACACACTCAGGATACTTGAAGGATCGTGACTCAATCGAGAGAGCTCGCCTACAGCGCGGCCATTTCCAAGCATGGCTTGTTCCGCCCCAATCTGCATTAATTTAACATGTGGTTTTTTGCTCCCAGCAATTACAGAGGGTGATAAACATCTTGACACTTAAAATTGGGATCCCTGCATAAAAAGGTGTTTGTGTAGGGACTGAAACTCTTAAGCGGTTACTTGTAATCTGGGCACCTGTAATCAGGCCCTAAGTAGCCTGCTTCCAATGAGAGGACTAAATAGGACATAACAGAGGAGGATAACTGAATACAAAAACAAAGAAGGCTAACTGCTGACAAGGTTTACTTTGAGAGAAGAAGAAACAATGGTAGTACAGCGCGATGGGAACTGTGAGAGGGCAAACATTTGGTGAGTATTACGAGACGTTACATACTTCTGGAGAATCACCTGAAAGACATGGTTTTGATTAATGTTTAGAGAGATGCCTGTGGAAAAAAATGTATTTTTGAAACGGAGATGGGAACTATCCATAAGATAGGGCAAGTGACAAACCAGTTGAAGACATGTTGGACAACGTTGCCCAATGGCATCCTTGTAGAGTGCTGGAAAAAAAGCTGAAAATAAAGTGAAAATAAGTAAGGCAAAGCTGGAAATATTTCAGGAGTGTAAGAGCAGGAGATGCTTATCTCCTAAGGTAAGACATGATTGTGGCCAGGAAAATAGCAGAAAAGCCACTGTCTCTTATGTGCCAATCTCGCTAATATACACAAAGTGCATGAACCTTGGAGGAGGAAAACGTATTTCACACGGGGCAATCTGCATTCATGACTAGTAGATGTGCCAAACAGAACGCAAAAAGGATTTGTCAATAAATGCAGAGGTCACTGAGTCTGTCAAGTAACCTTTTCTATTTATGCAGGTGGAGTATGTGGTGAAGGTTGCAGCTGATGAGTGATGTAGTGGGTGTCAATGGTGATGTATCAAGTAGCTTAATGATGTTGGGTTAGTGTAAATACATTTGTATAGAACACCATTGCCTTTGTTTTAGAAAAGAAGAAATTGTAATTCTGCTTCAAGTAAACAATGTTAGGTTTTTGCCGAAGGAGGTCAGGAAGAGATTGCCAGAAACACTATCTGTAAGAAATTAATGTATTAGTTGAAGAGGTGAGTATGCAGCTGAAGTAATAACCACAACCTTTGTCAGGTTGGACCCTTAAAGTCACTAAATTAATCTGAGTCTAACCCAGAGGTCTTCAAACTTTTTTACTCTGAGCCCCCCCCTAAGCGAAATGTTTTGAGGTCGGGCCCCCCTCCAAAGCTTTATGGCAAGGATTGGGGGAGCAGGAGGGACATGGCTGCGAGCAGGGAGCGGGGCTTATGAGATGATTTCAGGAATACTTTTTCTATAGCTTATGAACCGCACTAAATATGAGACTTATAAAACAGAAAATGCATCAAACAAAAACAGATCTTATCCCAAACAAACTGCTCCCCATAATTGGGGTGTTGTGAGCCCCTCACACTCTTTGACCCCAATGCAACTACACCTGCTGCCCTAATGATAACTGCAGTCCTGAGTAGCAGGCTATCTCCTCTGCAACTTTTACCTCTTCCCCACCATGGCGGATCATCACCTTGGTCCTAATGCTTGAAAGGAAAATAAGCTCAGATGCCCTTTTTTTAAAGGTAGACAGTCATAACTGAGATGCAGTGGGCCCCTCAAATCCCTGGGTCCCAGTCCTGCTGCACCTGCTTCCTTAATGATAACCAGCAGTGGCCACTTTCACACTTGGCAGCAGTACCAACTTCACTAATGAATGTCCCTCTAAAAGAAAAAACACTTGTATTGTACTCTTCTTTGGGGTATCTCTTTGAAGAAGCTGTCTCTGGCCATTTGTAAACATACAAATAAGTCCCTAGTCTGGGCCTTCTCTTTGACAAGATCTATGAATCTCGCTCCTTTCCTCTGTCTCCTGGACCATTACTGTGAGGCCCCAGGGATCGAGAGGATTAGGGCTCTGCATCTGAATGCAACCCTGCTGGCCTTCTACCTGCCACCCTATGGACTCAGCTTTCACAAAAAAACTGCCCCTGAATGGTTAATACTGACTTTGAGGTGCCTCTGCCTGAAAGCAAAGGGTGTGGTGGTAGTGCAGAAAGTTAAAAAATAAACCAGCCTTCTTACCAGGCATTAATTGATGGAGTCACTTAAAGCCAGGGCCACTGGAATTATGAGTTTCTGCAGCAGCAGAGTTTTTCACATAATTATCAGTTTACTGCATTTGCTACATAATCTGCAGATTTCAACAAAACAAAACTTGATTTTAGCTCAAACGGAACAAAATTTACTTAAAGCTTGACAAAGCGTTTGGAGCAGTGGAAGGCTCTTTGCAAAGATTGACTGGTAATCTTGTAGTTGCTTACTGTTGTATTTGGGTGTTAAACTGGTACTAATGAGGTTAAATATTTCCCCTGACAGCGTTACCTTGAGTTAAAATGACAAAATAATGAAGTAATGCTAACCACAAAATGTGGCGCATTGTGCCGCATAATTTACCTTTTCTTGCTGCATAATTTAGTCAAACCTGCCGCATAATGTGGTCCTCTTTTGCTGAATAATTCCAGTGGCTCTGTTTAAAGCTTCATGGTGGCAAAGATTTATTCTTTTTGAGATGTAATGTAAGGGTGTTATCAGCTGAGATCTGAAATAGTGGAGACACTTACAAAAATGTCTGCATTAGATACAGTTTGATTACATATTACTAAAAAGTATATTTTGTAAGAACTTGTTTTATCTCAATCACTGCATCATTTTGCAGCAGCCTAGCTGAGAGTATGTAAATACTGTATTAAAATAATTACTTAAAAATTCACAGCGCTTTCTTCCACAGGCTGGGACCTCACAGCACTATAAAAAGGGCCAATGGAATTATGCGGCAGAAGGCCAAACTATGCAGCAGCGTTGACTAAATTCTGCAGCAAGCAAAGGCGAATAATGCATATTTTGTGATAGCATTACTGCATTATTTTGCAATTTTTACACTTGTTAACACTGTCCTGGCTTTTATTGCCCCTCATAAGTACCCCATTGACACCCACATATAGCAATAAGCAACAGAAAGGTGACCAGTCAATGCGAGGTAATGTGTTGCTGCATTTTTAGTAACTTGAACCGTTTGAGCTAGAAACAAGATTTTTTTTAATTATGCAGCAGATGATGGATTCTGTGGCAAATGCGGGAAATCCATTACTATGTGCTGTGTGTGCAGGGTGAGCGTGAAAGTGAAGGGTGAGAATGAGGAGTGAGTTGTCTGAATGCAGGGTGCAGTCCCAGACACTTGAAGTAACTCAGCTTGTTATTGGCGGGGGCGTAGGGTTTCAGATATAAGTTAAACTATTGCTATTATGGCATTAATCAGGAATCGAGGGTGGAGGAAATAAATAATGTGCTGATCCTGCAGCAAACTTCCAGTCTTATGATGAGGGTTGCCAGCTCATTATTTTGACGTCGCAGACGGTACAAAATAAACAGTTACCTAAAGCCGTATTTTCAGCACTTATCTGTGCATACGTCGAACAGCAAATATAAATAGAAAGCACTTTTAATTGTGTTCTAAGGCGGCCTGAATGATTCATGACTGATAATTAAAGGGAACAAAGACAGAAAAGTCACATTACAAATGAAAACATACTTTTTTATTTATAACCCTATTTAGTGTCAAGACGAGGTCTTTGCAGGCTCTTTATTACAACACATCGCTGGCATTTTTCTTTTGACAACCCTACTTTATATTCCTTTTCATGAAATGCATTCTCACACTAGTAAATGTAAAATACAAATGCAAGGAATAGGCAGAGTGGGGGCCCAGGGGGTGATGGAACCAGAAAAAAAACTAAGCCTTGGTAACCAGTTTACAAAGGTATGTAAGCATGCAAATGGTCTTTAAAGACCTGTGAAAAACTCGGGCGTGCCTGAGATAAGACTCCAGACACTGCCTAGCCAAACCCACAGCAGCACACTCACTGACCTCTGGCCCCACGGCACTCTGATCTCACTTCTTCAAGGGCTTCCGAATAAATGAAGACAGCCTGGAAATGCAGCAAATAAACACTGCCGCACTTCCAGGCCATCTTCATTTACATGTACTTGCAGAGGCATTTGCGCCCCCCTGGGAACCCATCCACGCCCCCCAGGGGGGCGCGCCCCACAGTTTGAAGACCTCTGGTCTAACCCATGAGAGACATGGCACAGAGCAGACAGGTTTAACTTGGAGGCAATGTGTAAAGTATTTATCAGTACCAAAGCAACAATAGTCCATTCACAGCACATGAAAAATCCCAAATCAATTTAGAAAAATAGAGTAAGGTTTAATAAATAAAACACATGTGAAGATAGTGCCAAAAAGATACCAAGGAGCAAGTTATGGTCGACCGCGATGGACCACAGGTTGGATACAGACACCAGGTTTGACTCAGTTGGAAATTTTACTTTCGGAATCTGGAAGTCAAAAAATCCTCAGTGGGGCAAGGCCAAAGGCTGTGGCTGTGGCTGTGGCTGATGAGGGCTCCATGTCATCAGATAGCCACTAGACGTTTTCTACTTTCGGACTTATTCGCTTTTTTGGAGCTCAAATTCTTCCTGCGCAGCAGGCTGGAGCTTGAGAGGGCTCCGTGAAGTTGGATACCTCCTCCGCTAGCTCCAGATGAATTGGATTTTCTGCTGCCGAAAAGCTATGAATGGGAATAACTTCAATCTTTGGCCCAGTGGCAACTTTGTCAGATCGGCCTGGCAGGTTGATCCTTGTCCTCTGGAGGATCCTGAAGCCAAAAAGTTTCTAACTTCCATATTTCAGGAAATATTAGGAGTGAACTTTGACACTAGCCGAGAGTCCAGGACCTTGGGGACAGCACTGGAGGGTCAAGATTCTCTCCAGCATAGGCCAGCTGCAGAGTCCAGGGCAGATCCAGTAGGAACTGGTCATCTGGAGAGTTGCAGAAAAGGCGTTTTGTAGGTTGTTGTGTCCCTGGAGCTTGGACAGAAAGTCCGCCTTATGACCCTTGGAGTCAACTTCTTTGACCTGGGTACAAGAGGGAGAGCAGGTATAGTATTCTACTCTCTTTTCAGGTCTCATACTACAGGCCCAATAATGTTCTGTTCTTCCACAGGTCCAGAAAGTGTTCTGAGAAGGGTTCTGTGGATGCCACGCTTATGCCTGACACCAGCCTGAGGAAACTCCTGGCCACTCCCTAACCAATGGGGTACAGTTTCCCAGGGGACCCTACACACTTTTTGTTTTCTTCTTATGACAGTCATTCTCACAGGACTCATTTTACAAAGTCATTGAGTATGTAGTATAATCACTATCTGCAACCAATGCTTGCTTACCATATTACCAGCATACCATAATCTCTCATTCAACAACCTTTTAATTTAGTTCCTCACATAATGTATACAATACTGTTTCCTTGAAATTCACTAGACCATTTCAAAACACTAGGGAGAGCGCCGCAAGTGAGGAAAAACCACAAGAGAAAACGAGAAGTAAGGGATGTCAGACAATTGGAATTTTGAAAATTTGAAAAGCCATTTAATAAAAACAACTGCATTTATGCCTCCTCCTAAATTAAATTTAGGAAAAACCTCAGTTAGTTTGTGCAATTCTGACTGACGTTTCAACCCTTAATAGGATAAGAGGGTTTCACCAGAACTAGAAGGATCTGGGAACACCTTCTGTGGGTTGTGGTCATGAATGTGGACCGAAACCATTACATGGATAATTTCAAAGGTGCAGCACACGATCATGCTCACTTCTGTGACTTAGGTAAAATGTTACTCGCAGGTTTATTTAATCCATGAGTTAGCATGGGTCTGTGTAATGTCTGCTTGGTGGAACCGTAAGGGCGTCAATACTTGAGAGGCTGTGTCCCGGTGTGATAAACAGCTCAGTTATAGGAGTGTACCCTTGTCTTGAAATAAGCACTGCAGGATGTGTCAGAGCATGGGGTATGGACCCACAGGTTTGCAGGGCCTGTGGCAGTGCAGTGTGCTAATTGTCACCGTCCAGTCGGTGATTAAATGATCACCCCATTTTGCAGCATTTCCTGTGTGCCCTACTGCAAACAATCTCACGGTGCCCCTCTTTGCCTAAAACCGAGATGGAAAAATCATTCGTCTCCTGTGTAGAACTCATGTGCCCACCCTAGAGGTGTGGCCAGAGAAATTGTCAGCCCCTTTTCTGTGGTCACTCAAAACCAGATCTGTGGGCAGCTATCTCTTCCTCTCTGAATTGGTGCACGGCTCATTGGGGGGGGGACAAAAGAAGGGCCCTATCTATGTGTCTGCTGACATGAAGGTAGGCCTCTTTTTTTTTTTTAAACATAATTTTATTGATTTTGGTAAGACACGGCATATCAGTGTATAACAATCTTCAGATCAATGGTATGCATTATAACATTATATTGTTTACATACTGACCATGTTATCACTGTTCTATGAGTTTCTGGCCTACACGCCAGTTAAATTCCAGTTTCTGTGGTCTGCGTTACAGTCCCGCCATTAATCATGGGTATTACAATGTTGCCTCTTTAGTGTGTCCGCTAAATGAGAATCTAAACAAATAGAGTATAACAATCCCCAACTTCCAACTTCGCCCCCCCCCCCTCCTTCCTGGCTCACCTGTGTGATTTTAAGCACAAATCGAGGTAATGTGTTCCATACCTTGGGTCGTCACATATATGCCATTGTGTTTGCAGGCAGCTGTTCTATTGAATGGTGTGATGCATAGAGTGTTTCCATGTTTGCTCGGTTTGCTACTGATCTGTAGGGGTGAGGGAGGATGACATATTCTGGGTACTGGAGGGTTCGAAGGGATCAATGGCTTTCAGTGTTTCCAGCATCTGATCCCATTCCATAGAAATGGGTATTTTGCGTAGCCCTCGGAGTTCCTCTCTTCTGATAATAGCACTCTCCGCCTCACCCCAGCGGATCATTTCTTTATGCCAGGTGTGGAATGTAGGGGGGAATGCCGATTTCCATCTCATTGTGACGGCCCGTTTTGCTATAAGCATAGCCATATCCGCAAATCTATACTGTACTTTCTGTTTTTTCGGTCGGCGGTGTAGCTTCAAAAGACAACTCTCCGCTGTGTTCCAAGCAGAGGTGCCCGTTGTTTCCTTTACTACATGTCCAATCGTGTACCAGAATCCCTTTAGACGTGGGCATGCCCACAGCATGTATATTATATTTGAGTCGTGTGTCTGGCACCTAGGACAGCAGACTTGTGCGTCAGGATATATACAATTAAGGCGATGTGGGGTGAGGTATGCCCTGTGTAGTATCATATACTGTATGAATTTGAATTTAGCATTATGGGACACTTTTTGGGGGAATTCCAACAGCGAGGTCCACTCCTTATCAGTAATGACTCTACCAAGATCTCTCACCCATTTTTCACGTAGGGGCGTAAGAGAGGCCCCGACATGAGCCATAGTGCCCCTGTACAGCCATCTGATTAGGTATTGTCCTTTTCCCATCAGGTGTAAGCGTAAATTAGTTCATGTGTAGAGGGCTCGTTCCCATCCGGGGACCAGCGTTGTTTAATGTCGTGAGTGATGGTGGCATGTAGTATGAACAGTGTTTGGGGAACTCCGTGTGTGTGGACAAAGTTTTCATGGTCTGCCAATATACCGTCTATAAACAGCGCTTCTACAGTTGTTACCCCCTCTTGTTCCCATTGGGAGATACTCTGTCTATTAATTAAGCCTGTTGCAGTGGGGATTCCGAGTAGATGGGTATTGGGTGCATATGGGGGAGTCCGCCTGGTGTATTGCAATGCCCTTCTCCAGTATAGTAGGGCTGTTCTAAGTAGAGAGTGTATACCAGGTGGTATTCCACTCCCAGGCAGCAGTAGTGTATGGAGTGTAGCCCGATTTAATATTTGTGGTGTATAGCCAATTTCATATAAGTTGCGTCCAGCAAGCCAATAAGACAGCCATTGCAGCTGACTTGCCATACAGTAAGCACGGAAGTCCGTAGCTCCTAGACCTCCTTCGTCTGGCCTCAATTGCATTTTAGCCAGGCTTACCCTTTTACGTCCTTTCCCCCAGATAAGATCTGAAAGGAGGGAATCTAATGTTCGGAAAACTATTGCAGGGATCAGGACAGGCAGATTAGCAAAAAAGTACAATAAACGTGGGAGCATTACCATCTTAAAGATGGCTATTCTACCCATCACCGAGAGGGGTAACGATGTCCAAAAAGAGACTTGGGCAAGTAACGATCTGATCGCTTTCATCAGGTTTCCTTATATAAGGTCCTGAGGGGTCCTGTAAATCTGTATGCCGAGGTATTTGAAAGTGTGTGGGGCAATTGATAAAGTGAGTTGTCCAAATCTGATGGGCTCTAAGTCTTCTCTATACTGCATAAAGAATGCATGTGATTTCTTTTCGTTAATTGCCAGCCCTTAAATATTTTCAAATTGCCGGAATATATGTGGGATAGGCTCCAGATCATCCGTTAGGTCTTTTATATATAATATGAGGTAGTCAGCGTATGCCGAAACTATATGTACTGTCTCTCCCAATTGGATCCCTTTGTTTCCTGCTTCCCTCCGAAGTTTAATGATAAGGGGTTCCAGAGCTAACACAAATAACAGCGGCGACGGGGCAGCCTTGTTGCGTACCACTTGCCACTGGATAAGGACGGGATATGTGGGAACCAGTTCGGACCCGGGCCGTAGGTGCCTTGTATAGCTTGACCCACTCCATATAGCCTGGTGGAATGCCAAATCTTTCCATTGCAGCTACCATGTAGTCCCAATTTAAAGTGTCGAACGCCTGCAGTAGATCCAGGGAGATACATCCAGTCCTGTGGGAGATCTCTGAGCAGTGCTTAATTTGTGCCGGTGCTTTCCGGTGCTAAGCACCGGCACTTATTTCTCAGGGCCGGGTCTATAGAATTGAGAGACATGGGTATGCTAGTGTTGCAGGTTCCGACTTTTAAATGGTGGAATTTCTTTAGTTGCTTGGGCCTCAATCGGAGTTGGTCAGCTGCAGAGAAAGGAGTGGAGCGGGGCTGTGGTCGGAGGAAGATTCAAGGCTCTGCAGGGAGAGGCAGGCCTTGGTGCGAATGGAACAGGCAGGCCTCGGCGCGAATTGACTTCCGGGGCACTCCAGGCAGCACGAAAGCTGATTGGGTGTCCCCATCCAAGCCCCCGGCCGCGGCGCGAAGGAATCTTTCAGAATACAGAAGGAGCAGCTGAGTTCAACAAGAGGACACGGAGCAAGCAGAGCAAGTGGCAGAGGAAACCGTCGTGAATCCCCTAAACCTCCTGTGAGCAAGAGAGCGCTGGGTAAAAGGTCAGTGCAGTTGGAGGTGAGAGATTTCAGACAAGCAATGTTAGTACCAGAAAATGGATACGCCTGCAGAACTTAAAAACATCTTATGATCAGTCTTCTTTGTAAAACGGGAAACATGTTAAAATTATATACATCTTCAGTTTTCCCCAAATTACACATGGAAACTTCTTTGCTAACAAACGTGCAGATTGCTGCTGGGGCTTATTTTTGGTAGGAATATAAACGACCGTTATTAGCACAGAGTCAAATGCCATATTTTGTGTAAGCATTAGGAAAAACGTTGCAAAATAATTTGTGTACACTTGCATACAATTACGGTAATGCAATTAAAATGGTGCCGTCTACGGAGGCGAGGCAGATATGAGTGAATCATTGGTATCATCGTCTGATTCCTGGAGTCTGCATAAGTGCCTTGTGGGTCTCCATTCATAATCAGCCTCACGCATTACGCGCCCATTAACAGTACTGTGTCACAATCAGCCAGCCCAGACAGAACACAATGCAATGCGTGATATGACACTGTTGTAATAAAATGCCACTCCGGGGAAGAGATAAGCGGGGACAATGATTCCATGAAAAGCCAAATGCTTTCTGATAAGCTATTTTCCTTTGTGATGTACATATGTTTTAAGGTCTACTTTTGAAATATCTGATCAGCCATAACAAACAAAGACAAAAAATGTATGGCATCACTCAGCAATTGCATGTGAGATCCTTTCTAGCGTGGCACACCAGAGAGAATACGCTTTTTAGAGATTCAGCAAGCAACACTAAATTAATGCATTTCACTTAATTATGGAGAGCAGAGGCTGCCAGAACAAGGACCACGGTTTATAATTTTGAAGTTAAGACATCTGTAAATGAATTCCTCCTCACTAAGTTGGCTGGCCAGTCATTCTTTCAGTGTTTGCTTTAAAATAATAAATTCCAAAGTATAAATCATTAAGGGCCCATATTAGCTCTCCGTACATCCAGTGGTCTCTCTGTATATGTGTTAGCCTGCCTTCTTATCTATAAGGCCATGCGTCAGCTTAATTATTTGTTTCTATGCCTCCAGGTCTGTGTCCCAGTCCGTTGTAGGTAGAGCCTCCAAAACAGTGCACGCGCTGCTGTGAGGCATATTGTGGGCTTTCTAAGAACATACAGGAGCTTAGAGCCCTCCCATTGATTATTGATTACCACTGATTGGCTTTCCTGCCATTCTGTTTTGCCTGCTTCTTATTCGATGGTTTTCCTTTTCCGTTTTGTGTCTGCCCCTCCCAAGAGCACTGCCAATTTACTTGCATCCTTCCGAGTGCTTAATTTGTGCCGGTGGTGTCCCACAAGAAAGCCTAGGGTCTCGAGTTGGGTAGAGCCAACCCAGATCCCTCCTTCTTTTCAAAACATTTGTGGAACAGAGGAAGGTAAACTCAGAAAGGGAAAGCTTACAGCGCTTCCATCTCTGACCCCGCAGGGTTTGGTATCTGCCCCCACCCAATTGGTCTGCCGATAATTATAACTCTCGGGATTTCTGGAGGAAAGGAAGTAAGTAAACCAACAGAAGGTATAAAGATCACCACCTCTCTATGCTCCTTCTTTAAGGTTCAGTCCAAAAGGGAGAAGCACATAACTCCATATCCACTTAGTCCTCTCCTAGTGGTCGGAGCAGAGTCACAGGAAAGCTACACCAGAACTGTGGAGGGGGCAGGGGAAAAGGGGATCTCCCTCAGTATCTGCTTTTCTTCCCCCATTCACACCTCACTGCTTTGCTTCTCTCCATTCTTCCTTCACTTTCTTCCCTAAGTCCGCGCTTCCTCTTAATTGCCGCCTCCCCTCATTAACTGCTTTTAATTTTTCATCTTTCATTTCCACTCTCCTTTCACATGCTCCCCGCTGTCTGCTCTTCTTCCCTTGCCTTTCTCCTCTTTCCACTTTTCAGTCTCATCATGTTTCACTCCAATCTTGCACTCCCAATCTCTGCTTTCCCCACTTCTTTTCACATTCTTTGTCTATCTTTGTATCTATCCTTGCCTTCAGACCTCTCCTTCTTCCTCCCTTTCCCTTTTATGTTTTTCCTTCTTGTACACATCTTTATATCCACTCCAGGAATCTGTGTTTGATTTCAGGGTCATACATTTAAATCTTGGTGTGGCCACTCAGTCTTTCATTTTTCTGGGGTCGATAAAATGAGTGCCATTGAGCTGGATAGCAACATTTTTAATTTGGTGTCAAGCCCCCTCCCCCCTCTGCTGAATATGTGCTTTACAAACATACATGGTGTGTTAAGGGCACAGAAATGTATTTTAATCTTTTGTTTTTCAATTTCTTTGCATTATTCCCTCTGTCCCTGCTTCATCCAGTACCTTTCAAACTCGCATCCATTCCCTTGACCTCCTTTCTTTCCTTCGTCCCATCTTTTTCCTTTTTCTCTTCCTCTGCACCTCCAGCCATACCTCCTTTCTTCTTTCCATTCTTGCTTCCATATATCCTCATTCATTCCCCCATCCTTCCTCCCTTGGTGCATTTTTTCCTCCATTTATTCCTTACTTTCTTTTTTCCCTACTCCTTCTTTAATTTCTTCCTTTCTTATCCTCAACCCTTCCTTCTGCTGTTCTTCCTCCTTTTCTTTCTTCTTTCTATTCATCCATTACACATTGTTTACTTCTTTTCTCGCACTATTCCTTAATTTCTTCCTTTCACTTTCTTTTCCTATTTTCTCCTTCTTTCATCCATTACTTATTTGTTTCCTCACTCCAGTACTCTCCTTCGTGCCTGCATTTGTTGCTGCCTACTTTAATGTATTCCTTCCTTCATCCCTTCCTTTCTTTTGAACAGCGCAGTGCAAGCACATTCTCTTTAGTTTGCAAAACTGCTTCAAGTCAAGTCCTCAAATGGCCTTACCTAAAGCTGCATTTTGAGATTTACACACATTCTATAATTTGAGTTCATTTTTAAGTTGTTGTCATAGGCTTCCTATATGTTATGTTATATTATGTTATGTAAATATTGATTTGTATAGTGAACTAATCACTCAAGAGGGTATCCAGGTGCTTGGGCAGGTATGTATGTGCGAGGCCGCCGAGGTGCTTATGTAAAGAGCCAGGGCTTCAGCTTCTTGCGGAACTCAAGAAGTGAGGAGGTAGCTCTGATGTGTTGAGGCTTATGGGTGTGGGTGGAGCCAATAAATGAAGTGGGTGGGGCCACTGGAGGAAGTGGGAGGAGCCGGGGGAGTGGGTGTGGCCTTCTAAAAAAATGTGAGCACCTGCACTTAATATTTTACAAATTAAGCACTGTCTCTGAGGCAGCCTCCATGACATAGTGCAGACGCCTGATGTTAAGGGATGTGTTACGGCGTGGGACAAAACCACATTGATCAATGTGAATTAGTTTTGGGAGATAAGGAAGAAGGCAGCGGACCAGAATTTTGAAAAGTATTTTGAATTCAGTGGGCAACAGGGAGAGCGGACGGTATCCTGACATATCCCTTGGGTCTCTACTCGGCTTGGGGACGGAGGTGACTAATGCTTGCATAGTGGTTGGTGGAAGGGAATGGGCCTCTCGAGCTGATCTGTACAAGCATTCGAGGTGTGGAGTCAATTTATCTGCAAAGGTATAGAATAGAATTTGGCCGGTAGACCATCCAGTCCCGGGGTCTTATTACGTGGGAGCTCGCAGATATCCTCTTTGATTTCAACCCTTGTGATGGGAGTAGTTAATTCCTTCTGGGCGGCCTCCGATAATTTGGGGTAGGTCAAACCATCTAGAAATGTCTCGATTTGGTCTGGTATTGCAGCTGTGGGGGAACTATATAGTGTCTCGTAATAGTTGCCGAAGGCGAGGTCAATTTCTGCCTGAGTGTGTACTATGGTGCCATCTGATAATGCCACTTCATGGATAGGGACAGGAGGAGGTGTGTCTCGCAGCAGTCGCGCCAGCAGGGTACCTGACTTATCCCCTTCAGCATGTTTGTGTTGGGTGTATGACCGATAGTCAATAGATCGGAGTTGCTCAAGGAGTTCAGCGTGTCGTATTCTCCCCTCTTGTAAATCCGCTTGTTTGGAGGGGTCCTTACTCGCCTCTTGTTCAAGTGCATTCAGAGATGCCTCTAATGTCTTTAGGTTTTTATGTACCTCCTGGCAAGACCCCACCGTCATTCCTATAGTCCTGCCTCGATTCACTGTTTTAAATGCATCCCATTCTATTAAGCGAGAAGAGGCAGTTAGCATTTTCATTAAAATAATTTGTGATAGTCCAGCTTAATTTGTCACGAAAGACTGCGTCTTCCAGCATCTGCGGCCATAGCCTCCAGGTAGGAACAGGGGTGGGAATTTTCCCCCATTCTAGGGTAATCTCGAGTGGGTTATGATCGGATAGAGTTTTCCCGAGGTTCGTAGTCTGGGAGATTTGAGGTGTGATGGACAGGGAGCAAAATATTCTATCTAACCTTGTATGTAGTTGGTGCGGCGGGGAATAAAAGGAGTATTCTCGGTTAATAGGGTTTTGGAGGCGCCAAACGTCTTTAATCGCCCAGCCCTCTGCCCAAGACTGCAAAAATTCTGCTTGCTTAATAGAAGCGGCACCCTGAATGGGAGGGTGGGATCGGTCCAGATGGACATCCAGAATGGAGTTGTAGTCTCCACCAAGTACCTATGGAAAGTCTACCCAGTCCGCCAAGACTGTATTCAGATTAGTGAGGAATTTGTCTTGGTCATAATTTGGGGCATATATATTTATTTATTTGAAAAGTTTTATATAGCGCTGGCTAGACCCGGAGGTATCAGAGCGCTTTACAAGAGGATCAGCGAGTTACAGGTTACATAAATTAAATCAAAGAATCACGGAGGGAGGAGGAGGGGGAGGGAAGGAAACACAACGGGGAAACGAGGAAAACAATGTCAGATGACCGGCTGGGTAGGTGATGGCCGAGGGGGTGAAACCAGGGCCAGACTCCTCTATAGCTGCATACGACCACTCCACCGGGTATCGGCCAAGGTTGTATATACTGCCTATAACTACATGTATGCCATCTAGCGTACTGTGTATCAGTGCATATCTCCCTTGAGTGTCCGTGCGCTGCTCAGTAATCACAAACGGGACCCCATGTCTAATCCATATGAGTGTTCCTCGCAAAAGCCGAATAGGATGTGGTGAATATTTGGCCCCTCCATTTTTTGCGTAGTTTAACTGTTTCGGACTCAGTGAGATGGGTTTCTTGGATTAGGGTAATTTGTGCTTTCCATCTATTTAGTTGTGCATGGATCCTATGGCGTTTGTGCACTGAGCCCATCCCTCTAACATTCCAGGTTATCACCTTATATTTACCTAGCGCAGCCATCTAGAATTTGTAGTAGTCGCTATGTGGCCTGAGCCCGTGCAACGGGCAGTACGTGTAGTGTGGTGTGGGATGAGCCAGGAACCCAACAGAACCTATTTAACTAAAACTCCGAATACTAGGACTAGCGCATGAACAATGCTGGTCCAAACAACATGTAAAACATTTTGGGCTTCCATTCAGTTACTGTATGCATTTACTGCAGGGGGGGTGGTTCCTGTACGTTGCATAGTACCTTAACCCAATATGGAGCTACACGCATGACAGGACCCTTGGTATGAATAAAGATTAGGAGGGAACTGGGGAGAGAGAGAAAATATGCATTTATATTAGTAATACCTTACTTTCCTCCACCATGGTCACTTAACAATGTTCTCAGGGCGTCACTCACAGGTGCCGCTTTCCTTTAACCAAACAGGTCCTGCACAACTTGTGGAGTGATTGAGGGGAGCAGTGGGTCGTTACTTTCAGAGTCAGAACACATAGTATTGTCATCTGATTGTTCCGACGATGACAGGGGATTGGCCTCCCGTATAGCAGCAGCTGCTGCCAGTGCCAACTCCTGTCCCTGCAGAGCCTGCTCCAGTGAAGGGTTTTTCACTGCGCGTCTACGAGTCGATCGGTTCCGGCACACTCCCCGTCGTGATGCTCATACTGAATCCTGGCGAGTCCTCTGATCAATACTTTCCAGTGCTTGAGAGGAGAGGGTGGCTTCCAGCCAGTCATTTGTGCCTCCGGGCTATCGAAAAAATTGGACTTTTGATCATAGATAATTTTCAACCGAGCAGGAAACAATAGAGCGTATTCAAGATTTAAGGCTTGAAGTTTCTTCTTCAAAGGCTGATAGGAGGTTCGTTGTCGTTGAACCAGAACTGTGTAGTCTGGATATAAGGAGATCCGATGGTGCTCATATTGTATTGAGGTTTTCTCCCTGGCTTTTTGTAGCAGGACATCGCGGTCCTTGTAGTTCAAAATACGGGCTATCATCGGTCTCGGTGGCACCCCCGCCGTTGGTCTACCTGTTGGGATCCGGTGCGCTCTCTCCACACAGAAGTAATTTGATAATCCCTCCGGGGCTATCTGGTCTCGCAGCCACTGCTCCATGAACAGGGTCGCATTAGGGCCTTCTGAACGTTCCGGCAGGCCTATTACGCGGATGTTGGTGCGTCATGCTCAGCCTTCTGCGTCTTCCACCCTGTCAAGGAGGCTTGTCAATTGTCGTTGCATTTGGGATATATGTTCTGTGTGTTCTTTGTGTTGTGGCAGCAACTTCATCAGAGTCTGTTTGTTAGTATTAACTGGGTCTGATAATTTTTCATGATCAGCCTTTAAGAGGGTAAAGCCCGTGGTGAGAGTACCTATTTGTTGCTCTATAGACTTCCTCGAGTCTCGTATTTCCTGTAGGATTAAGTCCAATTTGTCTGGGGTAGGGTCCATATTAGTCAGTGGGATGCAGCTTAACGAAGGTGCCTGGGAAGCCGTGTTTGATTCCTCCTGGGTTGGCAAGTCGATGGGTGGCATTTCCGATGTTCTACCTTTCGTGCGCCCCATGTTATCGTGGTCAGTAGAGATTCAATGACTCAATTACTGTCAGCGAGTTAGCACCGCCGAGCCGCTCCTTACGTTGTCAGACTGCCAGAGGAGCCACCAACAACGTGAAAAAACAGTTCCTGTGGTAAGCTTGGCCTATTACTCTGAGCTCCTGTGCCTGAAACTTGTGATATAGTTCGACATGTATATTCTCAGTACGAGTGTAAGCTGGGGGGCTTGAGTCAGCAAGACAGTTTTACAGTAGAGGAAGGCGGCAGGCAAGGCACATCAGAAGGGGTCATAGGTCTCAAAAGCTGGGTATCAGCGTTGCGATGCAGGATGTTGAGGCATTTAAGATCCTACCGATTTGGATTTGACACCTCTGAGGCCTCTTCCCTTATACGTTACTATCAGGCCAGTTCAATAGACAATTTACTGAATCTAACAGCGCCAGGAAGGTGCAGGCCCAAAGTCTGGGAGAGCTCTGGCGTTAGTGTATTGCTCTACAGCATAGAAGAAGAGAGAATGTCTATATGTTCTGGCTACAACCAGCGTGTTTCCATACACAGCCCCTTCCAGCCTTACTCCGGTCTCATTAGATGTGACTGCAGGCCTCCAATCTTCACCGGTACACCGCCCGGGCCAGTCGCAAAACCACCACATCTTGGCACCACTCGGCGAGCACAGCAGGGAGGGCCGTAGGATGCAAGTGCCCAAATCCAGCGGTAGCGCGCTCGAGCATGTGTTTATGTGGCCTATTGCCGCACGGCCACGTAGTATCATGAGTCCCCCGCTGAGCAGCCCACTGCCAAGGAAGGTAGCGCCGGGGCAGATCACAGTGTCCCAGCGACCAGGGCTATTGCGAGCTGATCCGAGAGTCAGGCAGGGCCCAGGGACTGAGGTCTCATCCCTCAGCGCCGCACACAGAAGCCTTGACTCACCGGACCCTCCAGGCGGCACCGCCGCTTGCAGATCCCCCAGCCTCGCTCAGGATGCACCGGACAGTCAGCAGGCCGCTGTCGGCGCATCACACAGCTCAACGCCGAGGGGGGGGGGGGGGGGGTTGCCGTTATGCCCCAGGGCACCACGGTCAGGATGCCAGCAGCACTTCAGTGGGCCCCCGGATGCAACATCCGACCAGAGCTAGCTCTACACACTCCGGATCGCCGGGCAGGCAGCGCCGGGTCGCCGATCCTTCGCAGGCCCTGCCTCTGTCATGGCCACCAGCAGCGCCCGATATGCGGTGTCACCAGACAAATCCTCGCCAGACCCGGGGGCCACCCAGCAGCACAGCCCAGCGGGCTCCGGAACCAGGCCACTCCGAAGTCAGAGGTGGCGTCAGGCCCTAAACTGCGCAGCAGCCTCAGGGTGAGCAGAATGGTGCTGATTCTTCGTCCGTGGCCGCGCCGTTAATCGTGCCTCCACAGGGTCGCCCCTTTGCCAGCTTGTTGCTATTGTACTCATGTAAGGGTGGGAGGAAAGATACGTGATAGATGGCCCCCAGTTCCGGCAGTATTGACAGGATTAGCAGGTCCCGCAGCGGAGCTCCGTCAATTTGCAGCCGCCATGCTCGGCGGTTAGCCACGCCACCCCATGAAGGTAGTTCCCTGGCACTGCCCAGTTGGTCATACTGCCAAAGAAACAGGACACCTCCCCCCGCATCCAAGGCCTTTGTCTCAGCTCTGGGAGAAAGTTCACACTGCATCAAGATGGCTATTTAGCTGCCAAGTGAGAGTTGCGGGTCATGCAAATGAGCCTCTAGAGGCTTTAGGCAGAGAAAAGAAAAAAAATTTAAAGTACTTTTCCAAAATATTTATTACAAATCCAATTTCACAATGGAATTGGGCTTGTAATAAATACTTCAAAAAGTCCAAAAATGAAGACTGTCCCAGTTTCCTAGCCGGAGATAACATTACAGTATTTAATAGTGAATGCCAACTCTGCTACAGTGAAAATAGCTTTTAGGGCCTTTTCACAGTAAGGACGTTTAAAAATGAAGTTTTACATGCCCTACTTTAAATAACATACACCTAGCCATATGGGCTTTAAGGCCTCATTAGAAGTGACATATTAATATTTAAAAGGGAGGTTTACGCCTATTAAAATGGGTTATTTTGATAGGCCAAATTTGGAGTTTTAAAACTGCACAGCCAGGTTACTGAGAGTAGACCTCCAGGCATGCTTATACTGTTACTGTAGTTGATAACAAAATGGGTGCTGCAGTCCACTTGTGACATTTAGCTACAGGTCCTGGGCACACTTTGTACCATTCACAAGGAACTTATAGGTAAGTTAAATATGCCAATTTCATCAGGTTGAAAGGTGTAGCACACGCAGTACTTAATTTGAGCCAGTGGCTGTCGGTGGGGGCCACCGGTAATTATTTTTGCGGACCAGCACTTATTTTTCCCATCAGATATGCACCAAGCACAGGACAGTGAAACGCACACATCCGAAAGAAGGAGAAGGAGAAATATGACAAAACCATTACAAATGGCAAAAGCAGGAACATGCAAGGGTGATCTAAAGTAGCAGGGGTTGTATGGCAGTGGATAAGAGGCATGAAGTGGGTTGAAAACTATCAGCCATGGTTTTCAGCACACCAACATTTAAGTGCATCGTCCGCTGACTTCTGTGTAGAACTTTGGGAACTGGCACTCTTTCTTTTACAAATTAACTGCTGAGTACAGGCACTTTACCAGTTTTGTTTAGCAGGGGTAAAGTGTGCAGAGGTCTACAGCCAACAAAAGCAATCAAGGCAAAAATCTGGGAGTACACCACGCAAAAGTTGGTCATTTCCAACAATATTCTTCCAATTTTGATAAGTCCCCTTTTAAAAATAATAATATATTTCTTGATTTTACTTATAACAGGTGCCGTTTATATCGAGATACTGCATTACTGTTGTGCGGGCAGAGTCGGCCCAGGTATCCAACATATCGATACTTGTGTACATAAATGAGGAAAGAAATACAATCTTGTGCAAATGACCGTCTCTTCACCCGCACTCAGAAGTAGAAGGTGATTGGGCCTAGTCAGACATTGAAACAATGGTTCATAATAAAGAAAAATAACAACAAGAGAAACAACCACCACATTGGTTAGTCACCTCTCATGGAGTATCTTTTAAAAAGAATTTGGGACAGGTAGTTGAGGCATAGTGACCACAGCGATGCGGAGGGAAGTGAGGGTTGGATAGTATCCATAGACCCATAAGAGCACTTGTGTAGGATACATTTTGGCGGTATTGTGTCTTCCACCAGTAGCAAATATGGGGCTCATCTGTCTGCCAGGTCTTTTCTTGAGCTTCTAGTTAATCTGATCAGCTTTTAGACACTCTGGTACTGGGTGAATATGTCTTTGGCTATCCATAAGCAAATGCCATAATAAAATAAGAGGGTAGAAGAGTGCTCTGAATAGAATGGACCGTAGCCATACAAGGATAAGTTTGCTGATGTTACAAATGTTGCTGTAGCTGTGCAGAGAAAGGTTTAATGATCCTCCAATTACATGAAAGATTAAAGCGATAAAACATTACATTTTTGACTACATATTTGATTTGAATATCCATAAAAGTTTGTTGACTAGAAAAACCTGACGATTGTTCGACTTGGATTTGAAGGGGAGATGACTAAAGATAGATGGTATCAGCAGAAGCAAAAGATGAAGGAACATGTTTACTTAAGTTTGCTATTATGCTGAAGAGAATGACTTTGATCTTCACCCCTTTCACTGGTAACCAAACATGGTCTCTCTATGACTCAATCTCTTTTAAACAAGATATAATATTTTAGTTCACTCCTTTTATCCCTAATGAGGATCTGGGTGCTGTCAGCTTAGCAATAGCATTGCTGATGATGGGGCACAAGGGCATGGGTACAGATGTTAAAAATGCAAGGTGACATGGGTGATTTCTAAGGAATAGCAGTGGAAGTAGGGAGAGCAACCATCAGAAGGCTGCCTAGCATGCTGATCAGTGTAGTTTCTTCAGTAGCTTGTTAAATTGTGGTGTAGGTGGCCATGTGGCTTATATGTGGTTGAGTACTTATGATGTAGATAGTGTTGGTAAGGTGGTGATGTAATGGGTGTTGTGTGGCGAAGATATTGGGACTTGAGTATGGTGTAGGTGGTGGTATATGTTAATGGGAGTAAGGTGGTTGTGTATGGTATTATAGGTAAGGCTTGTTATTTTATCGTGTAAATATATATAAATAAATATATATCTGTGTGTTTTAAGCAAATGTAGATTTAGATCTCATATATATTTTAATTTATTTATAAATATTTAAATGTTTCATTTTAATTATTTATAATTACATCAATTTCATTAATATACATACTTGAATTTAATTTTAATACTAATTTACTCATTTGTTTCTATTTTTAATATAATTAATTCTATGTTTAATAATAATCAATTTTATATTAACAGATTTTTGAATTTATAATGAATTTAATCATTACCTTTATTTTAATTAGAATTCTAGTTATGTTAAGTATTAATTAATATACATTAAATTGTAAACTTTTTCTTAAAAATACATTTTTAAACTCTAAAATACTCTTTACCATCCATCCCTGAACCCTAATTCCC
Source organism: Calotriton arnoldi (assembly GCA_963921515.1). Taxonomy (NCBI): domain Eukaryota; kingdom Metazoa; phylum Chordata; class Amphibia; order Caudata; family Salamandridae; genus Calotriton; species Calotriton arnoldi. Next base: position 2,748,046 of record CAWUFW010000181.1, read on the forward strand.
AAATCACTACCCACCCCTCAGTCCCCCCGAAACCTAAAATCCCTTACAGTGAAAACCCTACCCACATCTGAACCCTAAAACCCCTTGCCCACCCCAAAAAACTACCCATCCTTGAACTCTGAAAAATTCCTTAAAACCCCAAAAAACACTATCCATCCCTGAACTCCAAGAACTCCTACCACCTGTAAGAACTACCCAACCCTAAATGACTCCCAATGTATGGTCTGCGAAGTAATGGTAGCAGATCATTACAGGGTGCAAGTGTTGAAGATGTAGATGGCACAGTACCATCTAGATTGTGGTGTTGGGGTATGTGGTTGTCCAGGTAGTTAAGATAGTGTTCTAAGTGGTAGTTGAACAGTGACCTATGTGAAGTATAGTTTATGGCATATGGTTTTGGTAGTGTAAGGAACAGGTTTGTAGATGGTGGCTTGTGGGACTGAAGCGGAAAAGAGAAAATGTACTGGAAAATTAGGTGGTAGATCGTAGGAAAGCACTGAGGTCTTTTAGTCCCAACAGGGGGCGTGAATTGGAGAATGTAAGGAAGTAACATGCTGCAGAATGCAAGCACAGTTTTAGTGTATGGTGTAGGGTATAGGTTTAGACAGTGAGGAAGGATGGTTTTGGGTGTCAGTCATGGAATAGGTGGTAGGTTGTGAACAATGTAGGGGGGGGTATAGTCACTATAGTTCTGTAATATATGTATAGTAGCATATTTTCATGAAGGGTATTGGTGATGATGTAAGAGGTTAGGGTAAATTGTAGGACGTAACAAATTGAAGGTGGTGTAAGGTTTATATGAAATAGTAACGTTTAGAGTGTAGGTGGTAGTGTTGAATTTATGATGGAGGTGGTATAGATTGTAGCTAGTGGTAACTTCGGCCAATAACACAAGGCCAATTCAGGATGCCTTGTTTTTTAAAGAGATACAAGCATCACCTGTTTAATGCATGAATGCTAATCTCTGCTTAACATATTCTTATGTGAAGTACGGCCAGTAACATCCAACAGAGTGAGTAATAAATTCATACCATTGTCTTTCACAATTGATGTTCATCTATGGTTATTTAGAAGTGTCTTGAATTCATGACCACTGGAGGTCACTCTTTATTTTAGATACTGTTTCCTTGGTCCAACCGCCCTTGTTTAGAAAGGCCACACCCCTTATAACATGCTTGTAAAATATGCACTCATTATGAGGCATTACAAATGGATGTACTCTTGCTGAGACAGAACATATGAATTATGGAATTATTAAAAACATTAGTAATATGTCCCTTTTAAAACTCTCAAGCTATCAGAAGGTATGACTGTTACAAAGCAAAAGCAAAGATGACCGACTAACAGCCTTTAAGATAGCTCCACCACACCATGGGGGACATATTCACAAACTGAAAAATACCTCACCTGCGGAGATCTCTGTACACATAGGCATATGTTTTAGTCGTAAATGTGGAGGGGGGAATGGCTGCAAAATGGGAAATACTTATTACTAAATGGGGGCGGGGGGGTTAAGAGAAGAGTAAGAAGGGGATTTGGGAGGGGTTTAGGAAGGGACATGCACCCACCCTGAAAAATATAAGCCCATTTCTATTGCCAGAGTCTGCAGGAAAAATCAACGAAAAACACCCCATGTAGTCGGTTTAACAAAATTTTTAAGGCGGAACAATTGGAATATACCTGGCGAGCATTGCAAATCCATTCACTGTAATTTGTTGCAGCACATGAGAAACCTTAAGATGGCCGCCGCCGGTTACTGAGGTTCTCGCACTAGCTATTATCAGTTTAGAACTTTCACAATGCCCTGAAAGAAATAGCTTTTAAAGTGTGCACTGTGCTCTGAGGCATCACACTTCACTTGAAACCTTCTAAGGGTAGCATGTGTGACTCGCGCTGGCGTGTCTCCCTCAGTTTAGTCAGATAGGGCCTAGTCTTGTCATGTAGTGTCTCTGAGAAAGAAATTAGTATCTAGGCATAGCGACGTGTAAGCTATTGAGAGAGAAGGTTTGTACTAAATCTCCCTTGGGTTCGTAATGAGGAATTGACCTGTTTCCGCTCTTCTCACACGAATGCTAATCAGAGTGCATGAACTCTTCTCATAGTTTGAGAGAAAGTTTCACAGAAGAAGCAGGCAAGTGAGAAAAAGGAACGTTTTAAAACGAAGAAAAGTCGATACTCGCCACACCAGAGCTTCTCCACTTGCTGCACAATAATAGGAAGTCCTGGTCATGCAAGTACCTTAAGAAAAGAGAATGGAAAAACTATATATTACTGTAACTGTATTCAGAGAGACAACATTACATACAAACTCCAAAGAAATGTAATACACTATGCTGAAAGTATTGAGTTGAGAGAAAAGACATTAATAACATTCTTGTTACACACCATATCAAGCCATCAGAAGTGAGACTACTGCTTTAGTCTTATGGGATATGTTAGAGAATTGTATGCACAGACAAATAGATGTATATATATTAATAGTCAAGGAAGTCAGTGGAGAAGTATAGAAAATGTTAATGTTTTAGTTACAGTTATTCTTCTGTGCCACGCCCTCTTCGATCAATAAAAAGAGAGAACAAGAGGAGTAGCAGAGGAGAACTCAGAAACATAAGACAAGCAGTCTCTTCTTATATCTCCCCATCCCCCCTCATGGCACTCCTAAGTCTCTGGATTCAGTTTAAGAGATTAGGAGGGGTCTGGGGAAGCCATTGGGAATAGGCATCATTCTGCTCCTGTGAAAATTGGTTCACTCTAAAGAGAATCTGACATCTCACGTCTATAGTTTCTACAGCCAAACAGTGACCCAAAATAGTAGTAAATGTACTACAGCTCGAGCAAGCCTAGCACCACACATGGCCAACCACTGGTACAGCAACACCCTCCTATAGAAAATAATAGAGGCAGGGATTTAAATTAAAAGCGTGTAGGAGCTAATGTTAAATTCACAAATTTTTACTTTTTAAAAATATGAATACATTTAATTTCGAAAAAATATATATATAAATAAAACATAATTATTAGTTCATTATAAAATGTTACATTTAAATTAAAAAAAATAATGTGACTTAAAAAAATAATTACATATATTTAATTTAATTCTGTGCATAATCTTTAATAATTTTTGCATCCTAAATTTGCCTTTTATACTTTAGATGGGTTTTTAAACTGAAATCTTAAAAAAATAACTTTAATATATTCAAAATAAATAATCTATAATTAAACATTTAATTCAAAATTAATTTAGTGCTTGTTGCATTTTTAAATTTTTTGTTTACATTAAAATAAATATTTTACATAATGTTATCCCTATACTTTACGATGGGGAGGTGTCCATGGTAGTAACATTACATTGTAAATTATGCTCCACCCCTGAATTCAGTGGATGGAGACATGTAAGCCTACACTTTGTAGTAAATTTACACTCGTTAATGGTGACTAGCCTAAAGCAGTACATTTACTACAAAGAGAAGGAGTGAACTTGCATGTGTATCTTTACCTACATGTAAGTTTACCTTTGTGAATGCCACTCCACCCCCCAAATGTCATAAATACTGGGCCTGCTGGTGATCCTGGCTCTGGATCATTGATCTTCCAGGACTTTCTGAGGCTGGCACCTCATAGCATACCTCTCAGGCAGCTCCAGATGAGGTTCCCGGCTGTGGTAATACAGGATTTACCTAGGACTGGAGCTGTACATGACTCAAATAGAGCCTGTGGCCCAAACCCTGGAGAATCTCTAGCCCCTGAGCAGACAAATACTTTGGTATTGTATTGTTTCCTTATCACCTCCCTTGTGATTGTTGAAAAGTGGCTCCATGGTGATTCTTCCTGCATCAGCAGCCCGGATGCAACCAGGCAGTGTGATTTTGCAGATAGTTGATTTTGTGACTTTGATTAAGTGAGAAGAGAGAGAAGTCATCTTCACTAGAAATAATATGGAGCTAGACCAGTTGAGATATACAAAGCAAAGAAAGCTGGTGACCATATTGAATGGGTTATGTTCCCTTTTAATATGGCCACTGAACCATTGACTCTCACATCACACTGTCATGTCATGAGCATGAAAGTAAATTCAGATATATCCTGATTATGGATAGATGACACAGGAAGCAAAAATGTCATGGGTCACCTTTTCTGATGAAGATTGTTAAAGTTGACGTAAATTCCTTTGGTCCGAACCTATTTTTGAGTACGCCTCAACTCCATCTTCGGTACTGTAATTCGCCATTTTTTCCTGATTTATGCGGAATCATTGCCATGTCTGCCATTGACACAGATGTCATCTGACCTTATCTTTCTAGGAACCGTGAAAGTGTCAAACCATTCGGCTAATGACCTACATGTAACCCCTAATGCAACATTAGTCTGGGACAAGTGTCTACTTATCACCATACGAAAGTCAAATAAGAGCAAATAAAGACATATAGCTAAAATAGTGTAGTCTGAATTGACATCCTTTCACCATATATGTTCATAAAGAGAAGTCTGGGACGTACACCTTAATGTACATAATCTATGTCGGACATTCCTAAAAGCATGTCAGAAATTCCAGTCTGACAAGATTTAGCATATAAGGGCGACCACTTGTCAGTAGAGGTACTTCACCCCGAATATCGCACATGCTTCTGGCAGAGATGGTCTCACCTACTGCCAGCTCACCTGAAAGATGCTACATCTCACCTGATGCTGATAAATCGGAGTCCCGGAGGAAGGCCAGTACTGCAGCATTTGTTTGCCCTTTGCAGGGAACACTGCCTTCGTGCCTCCGCTAATAACGACAGCTCCTGCTGTCAACAAGGTATGCGGTGCGTCTCTTCTCCCTATGAAACTCTAGACTGCAAGTTGCTCTACTCTCCATGCTCTCTTAATGTAGCACATAGAAGTAGGTTTTAGGTTTTATATGACTAACTATGTTAGCAATGTTCATTTTTTTCTCGCTGTTCACAATGTGCCTTCTTGCTGTTCTTATGATAGCCTGTGAAGTTATTTTATATGTGGTGAGAAACAGGTTAGCCCAATTGTAATAAATGCTTTTATTTAAGTGTCTATTTTTCTTATTACAGTGTGTGTGTGATACTGTGAATAACTAAATAGGTTGGTTTCTATTACAATGGTGGCCCTGATCCCCTTGCAGGGATTGTTAGTAACCCAAAATCAATATCTCTACTTCAACAACGTATTGGGTGGCCTTTTGCGGTGCTAGAATAACCTTTCACACTCGGCGCTGGTGTACTAAACTGAGTTCACTTGTGTTACCAGTGGGTGGGAAATCAAACCTTGTATAACTTCGCCAAATTCATAGTTTACGTAGCAAAGCTTTTCCAGATAATGATGGGAGTTATATTGGGGAGATAGGCACTGTGCATTGTAGACCATGATGTTAATATATTTATATGCACTAAACCCTTTACACCTGATGTTTTCTAACATAGAGGTATTAGTTGGAAGATATCTGGGCTATTCTGTTATTTGTGTGGACAACTTCAACTGCATTTCATAGAATGATTTTGATCCTTAATATGCAAGGGGAATGGTATTAGTTAAGGTCACCAGATGTTTATCCAATAGTATGACCTGCTGCATATCTGGAAGGTACACAGTGTCTAAGAGAGGGGTTGCTCATTCCATTTTCATAAGATTTAGCACGGCCCCATTCGGAACTGTACCAGCTTGGCAACATACCCATTCCTGCAGTACATTGAAGTACGGTGATGTTCCTTAAAGTACTAGTAAGAGGTAAGCATACATCAATTTCCTACCGGGTTAAGTGGTTTTGGCCCAGTGAGTAAGTGGAGGATGAACAAAATAAAACTATTGCATTATAGGACACTTTGAAGAAGGATTTAGTACGCTGTAGGATCAAGTTATGCAAAGCCTACAATCATGCAAATGAACAGGAGTTCAGTACATGCATCATTAAACAACATGGGAAATAAACAGCTTGAACTCTACGTTTAGCATTTTATAGATTAAATGTTTGAGAAATGTTTTGGGACTTTTTGTAGTCAAAAGGTTTCAACTGATCCAGAAAAAGTTCAAGAAGTGTTAGATGTGTAAGGGACTTCACCCTTAACTGCACAGGATAATGAGAATTCGGGATCCCTATTAGGTTAGTAGAGAAACATTTTGGGGCCGATTCCGATCTCGGCCGGTAGGGCTCCGAATCGGATTCGGCTTTACCGGATCCGATTCGGAGCCCTATTTCCCGACCGATTCGTACGTGCGTCCGGGCGAGCGAGTACGATGCGTGCGCTTGCGAAATCTCCGACCGACTCGTTCGCAGGACCCGACCGCCTCGCACGGGGACGACTCGCACCGCGCTATGGAGACGTTCCCCGGCCGGGTAAGTACGATGCGCATCGCGACCGCTCCGACCGACTCGCGCAGTCCGGCTCCAAGGAGCTGTCGGAGCCGCACTTTGGGGGTCCGTGTCGGACCCCCTGGAAGCGTAGGCACGCGAGTCGCACACAGGGGGGAGCCATGGGTCCCCCCTACACGTGCATGTGTACGGTGCGACCCGCATCGACGCAAACACGCTTTAGGGGGCGCCCTTGTTCGCGTCGTGCCCATTGAGTCAATGGGAGCCCGTGTACGCGTCGTACGACTGGCTCCCATTGACTTCAATGAGAGTCCGACCGAATCGAGTCCGATAGCATACGTGCGCATCGTACTCGTTCGGTCGGACTGCTAGGGTCCGATTCGGTCGGAAATCTCTCTGAGTCCGGCTCGGTCGGAGAGATTTCCGGCCCGAATCGGAATCGGCCCCTTGGTCTTTAGTAACATGGGTGGGGTGAAAAGCCAATTGGGAAGGACTGGTCATAGAATATTATAGTACAAAAGAATATTTAGTTGCCCTTCCGTTGTTAAGTGCTATAATGAAGTATTAGACATGGGGGAACTTCCTCTGTCATTGAAAGTGGTGATCATTATCCATTTAACGTTTTTAGTGCACGGTGAAATGTTAAGTGGTTCTCAGTTAGGTGAAGCTTGAGCAGAAACACTATTGCACAGTTAAGGCCTAGGACACTACACAATGTGTGTGCTTGAAACTAGGGATTTCTAGAAGTCCAGCATGCTAGATCTTTGAGAAAATTGTACCACATGGAGGGTCAGGAGTAGTGAGGCAGGTGGATCATGCGGACCAGGAAGGGTTCATCTCGGTATGAATACCACCCATAATCACCATAGTTTGTTTATGCCGTTGAGACATTTTAACCTTAGGGATCAGAAAATATGCAATAGCTAGCGTGGATGCCCAAAATTGGGTTGATAGCTGAGGATGGCTATACATGTACAATGCCTTTAGGAGGGTTGGCCTTGGGAACACATTTTAAGAAAGATTTCTTTGCTATAGTAGAGCCAACTAGCTAGAATTTAAATAAATTCGGATATATATGGTTAATGGCTTGGGGGGGAGGGGGGTGTTGCTTGAACATGGAATATGTTGAAAAAACAAGAGACCAGAGGCATTTGGCAAAACAGGAACAGTTTGTTTAATTAAACAATGCAGCCAGGAGCACAGTCACGGGCATAGGGTCTGAGGACTGTCTCAATTTACAATTGGTCTAACACAGACTTTTATACAGTTAATTGAATGTAATAAAATGTTTCTGGCGATCCTTAATTGGAAAGGAATGTGTTCCTCAGTAGTTGGAGCCATAAATTAGGGTATTGGATGAGCAATCCAGGTGTGCCATGATCTTGTGTGAACCCAATGCGGCCAGTGGGTAATGTGTCCAGATGTCCGGCATGGGGAACGCGTGATCACTGCGTGTTCTGTGTCTTGATTGGCTAAGTGTTCCTAACTTAATGTGGCATCTGACTTTATGGTGTTTTGGGAACGCACGCACATCTCCGGCCATGTGCTCTTTATTGGGACCAATCTCCCTGGACCACTGTGGCGTTGCTAAGCCTATCTGTGGGATTTCCTGTTCGCTTGTTCATATACTGGCTACGTGCTACCCCACCTGTGATCTGTCAATCAGTAACCTCGGGACTGGGTCTCAGGGCCTGCCTAACCACGCATTTCTGAGTCTGGTTGATGTAAAGTTCACAACGGGCGAATTAGTCAATAAAGATGCAATTTCGTTTTTATACATGAATGTATAATTGTTCATATTGACATAGACTTTCTCAATATTAACAGGGGGAAGTGGGTGCCACCTGTCGCCAATCATATTTGCTGTTGGAATAGAGCCTCTTGCATGGCTTGTCAAGTGCAAAATCACGTGAAGAGAATTCGAGGTTGGTCAATGAGTCAAAATAATAAAAGGGAATCCCTATGTCAATGTTGGCTTTCCCATTTATCAAAAACTGCTTGACAGATTTATACTATACTGAGCATTAACATAACGGTTCACTCAGACTAGATCCTGTGTGTTGCATGGTGGAAATAGATTCAGTCATTTATTGAGTTATTAAAAAAATAAATGCTGATTTTACAAAATTATGAATATCAGTACTGTTATCTCAAAATAGCTTGCAAGCATTGTTTAAACATTTTTAAATAGTTTGGCTGAGAGGACTTCTGCGTCATGAACTCTTTCTGACTTAAGATCAAATCTGCTCCTGCCTCTCCAGGGTAAGATCCTAGAAAAGGCAGTCTGCCTTAGAGCCTGCTCAGGTGGGATTAGTCTGGCACACCGGCCAGATTGTGTCCTATAGGTGGCATTGGGAGGACCGTGGGTCAATGTGGCCAGAAAATCTGGTTCATGAACTGAAAGCCTCGTTAAAGTAATTGAGATTAGTTGAAGCTCACAAACCAAAGCTTCACAGACTTTTTAAAGATCAACAAAAAATATCTCAAAACCCTCAAAAAGCAATTGAAAACTTTGATAACGATGTTATAGTTGAGATCTAAACACCACCTAATTGTCTGTTTATGGCCACCACTGAACTTATAATGTATCCTTGTCCAATTTGAATGAAATGAAGTGAATGAAAAGAAGAATGGATTTGAGGTGGCGGCAAAAAATCATAACAGGCAAATTTTTGTGGTTTTTAGTTTGTATCTTTCAACCATAATGTCCCCTAACATATATTTTTTCATTCACTTCTATAGATGTATCTATTCACTAAAAAAGGAAAATTACATTAAAGTATGTTATGGTAGGGATCAAATTTAAAAGAGGAATTATGGATACAAAGGCCAGAGACTGATTCTGTGGGTTCCGGCAGACTATAGGTAATGGTAAGACAAGTGCTTAATTTGTAAAAAAAAAATAATAATAATTATAAGTGCCAGGGCCCTTTTCAGGAGGCCACAGCAGTTTGCACCACACATTGCCACTGTACTTACACAACTACTAACCATCACACTGCTACAAGCGTGACAATTCAGACTGTTCGAGGACGCCAAAGCTCTAGAAATGGCGTGGGTGGCAGGTATTGTTTGTTAATTCAATATACATTAAAAACAACTAACTGTCTTTCTGCTTATCTTTAAATTACACAAACAGCGCCACCATGGAAGCTGTCATAAGTGCAGGTTCTGGTAAATACGTGCAGGTGCCGAACACTGGAAACCCCAGCTCAAATTAAGCACTGGGTAAGACGTTCAGAATGGCCCTCTGGTAATGGTCACATGGTGCTAGCATGTTGAATGAAAACAGGGCCTGCTATTTAGCTAGGCCCTGCACTTATGACTTAAACTTGCACCCACAAATCCCCGATTCCAATTCGCCCAAATCTTGTGCTCAGCCATTCTACCCCCAAAACAGCTCAAATGATATAGATGATTAGGTCATCTGTAAAGTCCTGCATGTTCAAGAGCAGAGCATGGCAGGAATGGAAGTTAAGGTAGCATAGCTATCTTAATTGGGATATTTGAAGGGCCAGTAAAGGAAATTATTGTTACATTATGTATTTGTAGTAAGATGCTGAGGGTTCATAGCCTACCACAAATGGGATTCTGTCACTTTTGTTTTTGCTCTTGCTGTTCCAAGTAAATGCCTCCTTCGATAACTGCAAAGATTGCCAATCATTTCTGGAAGTAGCAAGTGTAAGGTCCTCTAGTTTGTCCATGAAGATGCTTATTTCTGTGGGCACTGAGCGCCCATGGAAGTGCCTTGTTTCAGCATTAGACGTGCCACTTCTGGTATCAGACCCATGGTGTAGCAAAGATTTCCCATGTTGGCCATTTCTGGAAAAACTGTAAAAGAGATTTCCATACATACAGTTATTGTCTGTGGCAGAACTCCCAAATTATTGTCAAAGCTGAAGTTAAACAAGCTGTACCTAATGCAGAGTTTAAATGTCGAGATATCAAGAGGTGCATTAGGTTTGGAGTGTGCCAACCACTACAAGCCTCTTTGCCATATGTATTCTCAATCCTTCCATTAGGAGCAAGAAAATCTAAAGTGGTGCTGTTACTCAGTCTTTGGCACACAATCAGTACTTATCTCGCAAAGCTGAATTCTTTGCTTGGGAAATGCATGGCAGCCTTCAACATGTAAGCAGTAGTTCCTATTAAAGTCCCACCACCCTACGCCACTAAATACGACAACCTGTTGTTGACAGCAGTTGCTTGAAGTTTTCTTTAGCTGCCTGCGTCCCTCTTACCTTTTCTTTCCCTGGAGGATTCCTGCTGTCAGGAGCTGTGCCTGGAGATGTTGCTTACCTCTTAGTATGGATCAAGCACGGAGAGCAATACTTCAAACCCGCTTGCGCTAAGTTTCCTTCAAGGAAGTTATCACAGAGTGTTGGCACCGTCTGTAATGAGGTTACGCACTATGCATCAGTGTCATGACAATGAATCACAATTCTCCGCTGACCATGAACTCCTGTATATTCTGGAGAGATGGCAGACATTTTGGATACCTGGGGATAAATTCCCTTGTGACCCACAGCGTCATTGCAAGGCAATCGTGCTACCATGTTGTTGCAGCCGAGAACTTGCTGCACAGATCACGACTTGACAAGACCTGTTGCTTCTTATGGATTTTTATTGATGGACATTAGGAATACTGAAAAGTATTCAGAAAGAGTTGTTAATAAAAACAAACTTTAAACTATTTCTTTTACATTATATGAACTTGTTTAGGACTGGGGGGTTATCCTGTGTCGGAACGGGATGTATTCTTAGACTGGACTATGTTGTACATATTCATAGGAATGCCATGCATTAGATAGGAATTCTAGAACGCCCATATCAATTGCCGAGATTGAAATACAACAGAATATTAACATAGTTGATTATCTTGCAGTTTTACTGACGTAGAAACTATATCTCATCTTTGACAAGAAGCTGCAGAGTGATGAAGCGTGAGGTGGTTATTCAAGTCATAGGGTGCAGTTAATATACATATGTTTGTATGTAACAACACTTGTGACAGTTCTAGCCCTGGCCAGACTCGATTACGGTAATGCCCTTTATATGGGCTTACAAAAACAGCAAATGCTCAAACTACAACGTGTACAGAACTCAGCCGCTAGATTGCTGCTGGACATTCCGAAATTCCAGTCAATTTCCCAGGGATTAAGAAAGCTACACTGGCTTCCAGTGAAAAAAAGGATAGACTTTAAGTCCTTATGTCTAGCTTTCAAGGCTTTGCACGGGAAGGGTCCACAGTACCTGAAACAACACCTTACCTGGTACGCTCCAGCTAGAAATTTAAGATCAGCGCAGAGCAAACTCCTCCAAACCCCCAGATTCAACAAGGCATGTTGGGGAGGAAGAAGCTTTGTTCTGGGGATAGTGAAATTGTGGAACTCACTCCCGATCGATATAAGAACAGCCCAACGTTGCTTTCATTCACAAAAGCACTAAAAACCTGGCTGTTCACTAACTAAATTTCCCCATCTTTCTGTTTTTTCTGGCAATTTACCGCGCAGTGCCTAGACCCCTAGGGCAATTGTGCGCTATATAAATTATCAAATCAAATACTCATTCTTTTGTGTGTCTAATATAGGAAAGCATCCTTTTCCCCTGATTACCCCCATTTTTTTTTGACTGATACTGGTGGTTACTGACTCCAAAAGTGACCTGGGCTCTGCTAACCAGGCCTGGGGCCAGTGCTCCGTTCTCTAAAAATAACACATAACATGTGTAGTTGTAAAGCACATGTTCACCTCAAAGGGTATCTTGGCGCTGCATAACAGATGTTTGTTACCCAAATCAATGGAACTCATTTTATCGACCTCGGAAGGATGAAAGGCTGAGTGGACCTGCCGGGATTTGACTCTGTGTTCATGAGGTCATGAACACAGGCCCCTACAGTGGACGCATTAGTCAACTAAGCCACCAGACCCGGCTGATATATGGTAATTGGTATAACTCTAATTGACAAAGACAACCTACCTTTAAGTCCCTAGTATATGGAAGGGCATGTAGGTTTAGAGACCCCAGTGGACTTAAGTGGTATCAATTTAAAGCCAGGCCTGCCTTGCAGGTTAGTTTTAAAATAAAACTATGTTCAAATTCAACTTTGGAATTAAAAGTACTTCCAAAGTCCCAAACCACCATTTTATGACTTATAAGTCAACCCTAAGATCTGCCAAAGGTGCTCCAAGAGTAGGGTGCATTGTTATAAAAACTAGGGACAATATAAAAGATGTTTTATATGCACTGGTAAGGAAAAACAACTAAAGTAGTTTTTCCATATTGTAGTGCTGCTAGCTCTTTAAGCTAACATGAGAGGGCTTTATTTAACTTAAGACAATCTTAGCATTGGAGCTAGCTAGCAATACCATTAAAAGAATCAAAGTAATGGTTACAATAATTCTAACAACTTGCCAAGGCCGGATTTATTATAACCATTGCAGGAAAGTAGTTTTAGAACTTACTATCCTGAAGTCACCTTAAGCAGCCCTGTAGCATCCTCTTCTGACTGGTCAGTTTTTTGACAGCCTGAGCCAAGCCGCTTCCTGAGAAGATGTGAAGAGGCCTGGGCTGCAACAGTACAGCCATTTGGTGGGAGGATATTTCCTTCCTGGAGAAGCCAGGGAGGGGAAGGGGGCTAGGTAGATAAGCTGGACTTCAAAGGCAGAAGCCTCTGCAGAAAACAGATGTCACAGGACCCAGACCACCCCCACCTCCATGATCTCTACACAGATGGGAGCCCACCTACTTAAATTAGGAGAGGGGCAGGAAGGGTAGTATAATCAATTGTCAGCCATACCTTTAGTGTGGGTTACATAGACGCACACCCCAAAGAGATTTTCTCCATTTTGATTTTTGGGAAAATAGTGCATTCTGGGTCAAAAATATGCCACGCTTCACAGGAAGTGTTCATCGCAGAGGGAGGTAGCTTTATCCCTATTGGTTAAAGTGCACCCCTCCAAGCCCAGAATAGAAAATAAATATACAAGGAAGAGCTGCAGGAGCTCCTCAGATCACTGCCTAGAACAACATAAGAGGAAGGACTGTCTTGCTGGACCCTTGGACTGCACCACAGAAGGCTTGCATTCAGAAAGACTGCACCTGCTGCACTCGCAAGGCTCCACAAAGAAACAACTGTGCTTGACTCAAAGGAAAAAAAGTGGAGTCCTTGATCAGCAACAGGTACAACAGAGCTAGAAGTCATCACCTGCCAAGACAAAGAGAGGATCACCCCAGCTGACCAGTTGCAATTGGAGTTTTCCTGGACTGTGCAGGTGCATTATGGGAAATTGAGTCCTAACCCCCCAATAAGCAATACAGAGTTTCTGAACCCTTGGCTGGTGCTACTAGACCCTTATTTTCCCCGAAAGGAAACAAGGAATTTCAAGAACTCAAAGTTTGGAAACTTTCTGCAAAGCTTTTCAGAAAGCTCTAGCAGGAGACCTGCTCAATATCGAGTCAAGCTGCTGTCATCGACTCGTGAATTGGCCTGACCGCGCTGGTCTGTCCCGCTGAAAGCTCCGGAGCTCCTGTCTGTCGAGGACAAAGACTTTCAGAAGCTCACTGAGGCATTGTGCTGCAGCAGGCTGCCGTCGTGAAATAAAACTCCAGATCTGGGAGACCCGAGGACTCGTCGTTGAGAAAACAGATCCAAGAAAATGACTAAGTCCAAAGGTAAACGTTTGATCGGAACCTAGCCCTCAACCTATCGGCCCCATGCTCCATGCCAGTCAGCCTAAAACATTTACTTTGACAGAGTTCAATGCGACCAGATAGCCACGAGTGGAACTTTAAGCTTTTTGGCGCTCGAATGCACAATTTTTTATTTAATCTTTAAAAATTCATATCTCCTGTTCCCTATATTGGATTATTGTTGTTTTGGTGTTTTGAAAAAAAAATATTCTAGATTTTTATAAATTGGTGTCTGGTTTTTATTCAGTTGTGTCTTTTACTTATTTACTGTTTTGGTGGTATTAAATGCTCTACACATACCTGTCTCCTAAGTTCAGCCTGACTGCTTGTTTGCTAAGCTAGCAGAGGTTGAGTAAAGATTAATTTGCTGAGACTTGACTGGGCATTTTAATGATTTTGGTATTATTACTAACTGAGGGTGAATACCCCCACCGACTAATAACCCACTTTCTTACATTTAATTTTCAGGAATTACAAGTTTCACATCAAAGTACAGAGAATGGCTACCCTGAGGTACTGCTAAGGTATATCAATTCAATATTACAGTTAAGCATAGAACCTATAAAAACTTACTTTGGCTATCTCTTGCCTTTTATATGTCCACTGCATCCTGCGGACCACTTTAATAAGCAGAGGTGGAAAATCAAAGTGGTGGAGTTGTGTCTCTGTTTTTTCTCGTTTCATTCCCTTTAGCATGTCTCTTCCACTGGCCCTCAAATCACTGTGTATGTGGTCACTGGTAGAAGTGGTGGGAGATGGATAAGTGCATCACTCCCGCTGGAATCCGAGCACACAGGTTTTTTTTAAACAAATGTTACGTTGATGCAAAATAGGGCAAACACTAATTGAAGTTCACACGGTTCCATAGGTGACTCTGCTAGGTTCACGTTAAATACATTAACACATAGTCAAGGACCTATAAATGATACAGGACAAACATGCAGTTATTGGCAATGCTGTAGGTATTATGTCTGTTGTGTCCTGGGTTGGGGAGGGAACCCCTCAATCCATCCAGAGAACCAAGTGTGTACCAAAAGGCCTCCATATCTCTTTGGGAGTGAGTTCTCATAGGCATCAGTGCTTAGTAATCCTCAAGGCGTTCCTGACAGTAGGCCGCATAGATCAATCAATCAGGGGAATTGTAAGCGAGCTACTCACCCGTGAGGGTCTCAAGGCGCTTGGGGGGAGGGGGGTGTTTAAGCAGCTCCGTTCAGCCTAAAGCCAGGTCTTGAGCGTCTTCCTGTCTGATGTTGAGTGGGAGCTCGTTCCAGGTCTTGGCTGCGATGTAGGAGAAGGTTCTTCCACCGGTTCTGGCTCGGCGGATGCGTGGGGTTTCAGCAAGGGCGAGGTCGGAGGATCGGAAGTTTCTCTTGGGTACGTGGAAGGAGATTCTCTCGTTGAGGTATTGGGGTCCGGTGTTGTGGAGGCATTTCTAGGCGTGGGTGAGTATCTTGAAAGTGACTCTCTTCTCAACGGGGAGCCAGTGGAGGTTCCGTAGGTGTTGGGTGGTGTGTTCGTGTCGAGGAATGCCGAGGACGAGTCTGGCTGCGGTGTTCTGTATGGTCTGGAGCTTGCGGAGCAGAGACTTGATCCCGGCGTAGAGGGCGTTACGGTAGTCCAGTCTGCTGGTTATGAGCGCGTGGATGACGGCCTTCCTTGATTCGGGGGGGATCCACTTGAAGGTCTTTCAGAGGATTCGTAGGGTGTTAAAACAGCTCGAAGCAACGGCGTTGACCTGTTGGGTCATGGAGAGGGAGGAGTCGAGTACGATGCCGAGGTTTCGGCGTGATTCGTGGGTGTGGGGGGGCTGCCGAGGGCGGTATGCCACCAGGTATTGTCCCATGCCGAGGAGGGAGGGTCCGAGGACGAGGACTTCTGTCTTCTCCGAGTTGAGCTTCAGGGAGTTTCTGCTCCTCCAGGATGCAACGTCCTTCATTCCTTCCTGGAAGTTGAGTCTGGTAGTGATTGGGTCCTTGGTGAGGGAGAGGATGAGCTGGGTGTCGTCGGCGTAGGATACTATGCTGAGTCCGTGCTGTCTGATGATGGCGGCGAGGGGGGCCATGTAGATGTTGAAGAGCGTGGGGCTGAGCGATGATCCTTGGGGCATCTGTAACCCAATCTGACAGGGGCTGCCCCTCCGACTCCCCTGGACCGCACCCCTTCTTTTTGCAATGAGTAGCAACCTTGCAGCCAAGTGGCAAATGCCAGTCGGGACAACAAGCAGGGTTTGGGGTACAGAGTCTGCTATCAACAAGTCTATGCAGTCTAATATTGCTGTCCAGTATTCACGTATTTTGGGGCTGGTCCAAGCAAGATGCAAGAAGTTTGCATCTGCAGCCCCGCTGCGCACACAGCTTGCCTCTGGCACCAGGCTACTCTGCTACCCAGCCATAGTTCTCTCTCCAGATCTGGTTCATATTTCTGCTGATATGAATGCCTTAAAACCAGATGCTGTCAGTTGACTCCTTGAGGATGTACTCAGTGGGGAAGTATTCAGGGCACTTAGTGAGTGGGAAGTATACTGATTTTGACTAGTTAATCATAATTTCAGTGAGAGACGTGTAATGTATGAATTCACGTAGTAGGGGTGCAATGTTCGTTGCCGTATTCCTCACATAGAGGGTGACATCTGCATACACAGACACCACCAGCCATTGTGATGTGTAGCAGATGCCACGTTCAGCATGGTGCTGTTGCAAGTGTGCCACCAGTGGCTCCATGGCAATTGTATATAGGATCGGGGTAAGTGAGCAACCCTGCCTGGTGCCTCTATTTATAGCTATTGGCTTAGAAACCTTCCTGTTGATGCGAAGTCTCGCGGTCGGTAGAGTATATACTAGCTTGATCCACTAGAAGACGCCAATGCTAAAGCCAATTCGCTGTAAGCGGGAGTTACGTACAACCACTCCAACAAATCAAATGCTTTAGTCGTATCGAGGAAGGCAGCCACTGCCGTGAGTTGTAAGTTTACTGTGTGGAGGAGAGCAAAGAGGGTGCAGAGGTTATAGGTAGTCGAGCGGCCAGGTACAAATCCTGACTGACCCATTCTCACAGTCTTGGGCAGGAGAGGCAGGATGCAGGCCACAATCAGAATTTTATTATGTACATTAATCAGGGAGAAGGGCCAATAGAAGTAGCAGTTGTTTGCTGGTTCATCAGGCTTAAGGAGAGTGACCAGGAAGGCCTCTCTCAATGAGGGTGGTAAGTAACCAATGTCCCTGGCTTCCTCGTACATCGCCAATAGATGGGGCACCAGTAGCTCTGCGTACTCCTTATAGAAGCACACTGTTAGGCCATCCGGGCATGGGTCCCTTGTCCCCAGCCTTACACCTTGTAAGATATCATCCGTAGTGAAGGGGGTGTCTAAGTAGAGTTTATGATGGTTATAAAGCCAAAGTAGATGTATGGAATCGAAGTACTCATTAAGCCTATCTTGTTGGACCTCTACATGGGAAGTGTACAACTCGGCATAGAATCTAAGCATCGCCTGGGTGATACCATCTGAGGAGTATTGAGGTTCCCTAACTGGATCCGGTATTTCAGTAATATATGACCTGTTCAAGCACTTCTTGAGCAGCGTGCGTAGGCTGCTGGACTATTTTGATATACAGATTCCACAAATGTGTTCCTTAAAGGTCACCCAGAGGCCTCTTGGAGAGTCTACGGTGCCAGTATTGCGCTCAAACTATTCAATGATTGCAGTGCTTATCTCGGAGTGGAAAAGAGGGTCGCAAAGTGCATTATGGGGAAAGTCGCCAGGTGAAAGCATGGCCTGACGGCTCCTTAAAGGACAGAGTGATGGCCACGTGCAAGGCCCGAGAGCGTCCTGGCCAACTGCTCAAGTATCATCATGCATCTACAGATATCTTGTGTGAGAAGCCAGTAGTCAATTTGCGACCAGGCGGCTGTGGAGGTGGTCATGCACATACCCTCGGTCGCATGGATGTGTCTGAGGCGCCAAACATCGACCAGATCATGGTCCATCAAAAGGGTGTGGATTTGTGCAGCAGCGTGGGGGGTGTTGGCGCCAGCTGGATTGAGACGTGTCGGCAAGAGGGTCTAGGACAATATTGAAGTCACCCCTCCCAAATTCATTGTGGTGTGGCCTACGGCAACGATCATATCCCATATATCAGCAAAAAAGTTTGGAAAGTCCACATTAGGACCATGTATATAAGCAATTGTGACACGCTTGTCCAGGAGAACCCCATGGGGAATTACATGTCTGCCCTCTTCATCTGTTGGGGATCTTACCGTCCGCCACTATAGCCCCCTTCAGAATAGCACGCCCAATTCACTGGCGTACGCAGAGTATATGGAGATGTGCGCTTCATCGATCCATCCAGATTGCAGGGGTTCTCAGGTGTGCTGTGTAAGTTGATCTCTTGCAGCAATGAAATAGCCACCTTGTGGTGGCGGAGGAAGGAACATTTGTCACAATTTTCGTGCATCGTTCTGGCCTCAGACATTCCAAGTTAGCAGTGTGATGCCTGTCATAGCCAAGGGGGCGGGGTCCATCCAGACTACCACAGTGCATGGCCATGGTACAAGCAGAGTCTCCAAGGAGGGATCCAGAGCATGAGGAGTACTTGAGTGTAGCATGTAAAAGGCCAAGAGGAATAGCCGGGGAACTTCAAACAAGCCTATATCCCACCAGTCCCACCCCCCTACTTATTGCAACCACCCAAACTAGTTGAAGAAAGACACCTTACTGATAAAGGAAGGAGCAACAAACATTATGAGACTCAGCTCTCAGGCAAGCCAGAGAGGAGGGTGGTCTCCCAATCCTGCATTGGGGACAGGAGGCCCAGATTTTCTGTCTATAAAGCTGCAAAGAGGATGTTAGTCATTATCGTCGAGGCGGCTGTCTGCATCTGCATCAGCTTGTGAGTCTTTATCTTGGGACCTGCAGGAGTACCTGTGGCAGAATTATATGGCGAGCTTGGATTCAGTGAAAAGGTGGGTTTTCCTGTTAAGAGTGACATGAAGCTTGGCAGAAAAGAGGAGTGCATAAGAGATGCCCAGTTTCAGCAACAGTCACTTGGCAGGGAGGAATTCTTTGCAGGCCACTCTCACAGTGAGAGTAAAATCCGGGTAGAATGATAGCTTATTGCCCTGGTATTGGAGGTCTCCTTGTTCGCGTGCAAGTCGCAAGATGGTGTCACAGTCTTTGTAGTGGAGTACGCATGCTATGATTGGCCTCTCCGGGGCTCCAGGCAGGGGATGTGGGCCCAGTGATCGATGCACCTGCTCCCTGAGAAATAGTCAGATGGTCACAAAATATGGAGCCTAGGAGAGATTCCATGAAGGCCTCCACGAGCTCATGGCGATGGACTCGTGAAGCCGCAGGACCCTGATATTACTGCATCTGGAGTGGGCCTCCAAGTCCTCATTCTTCGCTTTTATCACTTTGAGCACCTTTTCCACGCATAGAAGCTGTTTCGTTCGCATCGCTTTCCCATCCTCTGAGTCGATAACCTGCTGCTCCAACTGGGCCAGCCGGTTTTCATGTTTGTCCAGGCGATTACCCATGCAAACTAGGTCGCTGGTTAATGTGTCTATATTAGCTGCTATCCTTTTTAGGCTGTTTTGCACCTCCGCAAGCAATTCTGGGAAGTCTTGGGCGATAGGGGTTTCCCAGAGGGGCTTATCGTGGGACGGACCCATCAGAGGCGCCATCATCTGCGGTTTTCATGCCATTTATCAAAAAACAACTTGGTCTGCTGTTTATCTAACTTCCCCATCCTTGGGCCAAAGAATGAGGTGGAGCCCGGGGGGACCGTCTGACCAAGGCAGCAAAGGTACTGAAAGATCGGGGGCAGGTCCACTCCAGCCACTCTTGCCCGGCCCCCAGCAGTGGGTAACTAGGCGGACTCCCCGGCATCGAGGCCCCAAAGAAACACAAGCAGCCCTGCCTCACCCCAGGTACACCCAGGAGCGCACAAGCAGGCCTCAGTCACAGAGGTAACAGTGCAGGGCTAATCAGGCCTCAGTGTTGTAGGCCAGCACACTACCTGCGGGCAAAAAAGTCTTGTGGCAGTTCCACCTCATCCCAAACCATGTCACAGGGCACGAGCGGGTTGCAGGTCCCACAAGGCCGCAGCAGGCTCAATCTTCAAGCCCCTCTGCACTGCCAGTGCTGGGCGTGGGAAAGGGGAGCGATCAGTGTTCTTAGCAGGCAAGGATCCAGCGAGCTTAGTTGCGGCCCTACACCTCAAGGGAGCCACAGTCAAAGCCTTGCTTCGCCAGGAAGTAGGGCGCAACACTGGCACACAACCACAGCGAGCCCCACCAGCCGCAACAGCCCAAGCGGCCGCCAGTAGCCCCGGATCCGCACCTGGCTTTAATGTCTGCAGTGCTGCGGGCAAGAAGAGCAACAACAGTGGTCTCCAGGGAGGCGCCTAGGCTGCCACAACGGCCAGGGTTTGCAGGTCCTTGGGAGCCCACACCACCGGAGGCTGTCCTGGCCGGGCAGCCATTCAAACCCCCCCCGCCCCGATTAGGCCACTCGTGCTGCAACAGCAGCGCCGGTGTGAACTCAAGGTGGATCAAACTCCAAAGAACAGGGATGGCAGCTGATTAAGCGGATTATGGAAGGATTATTCTCTGGGGCAGTGCCTATCTTGCATTCCCGGCTCTGACGCCCCAAGCACACAGGTTAGTATATTCTGACAGCTGTTTCTTACATGGTCCGGGTGTCTCCTGCGTACCTGATCCACCCTTGGAGCATCAATGTCTTCTGCTTTGTCCTGGTGTTTGTTTCTTTCTAGACATGGTTTTGGAACTTGTGGATATAGTCCCAGTATTTGATATATTGCCTCAAACTTTCTGGCGGTGAGAAGCCAGTTTGTGGAGGTAGTCTGTCTTGAGCAGTGTTAGTCTCAAGAATATTGAGGTAAAAGGTCAGTGCATGTCATCCTACAAAGATAAAGACATTTTACAGAAATCACTGTCTTCCTGAGAAGCATCAAGTACACATTTAAAAGTGTAATTTATAAGGGAAAAATACTAGCTGAGCATTTATAAAGATGATGTGTAGGAAGTCAAGTGTGCTTCAGAAGTATCAGGTTCCAAGTCTGCCTGAGAGGTACCAAGTTTCCACACAATACGGTTCATCCTGAAAAAGAATATCAATTCCTGGTTGTACTTGAGGAGTCTGCCATCCTATGGTCTTCCTAAAGGAATAGTGGGATACATATTGAATTGAACGTGTAAGTATAGTTGTCAAATCACTTTTAATTCTATAGTTTTACGTTTATTTTCTTGTCATCTGTAGATTCCACAAGGGAATTTAGAACAGCCAAGTACAACAGCTTATGTACTCTCATTCCCTTGCTGAAGGTCCTCCTGAATATAGGTGTTCAGAGACCACTTCACTGGGTGACAGGACATTGGGAGCATCATTTACCATACCATCCTGCTTCCTCAGTAAACCAGGTACTCCAACACATAAAGACGTTGTACTCTTTTACAAACAACGTCAGTCACAAGTCCAAGTACTGAACGATTATGACAACTCTGTCTTTCCTTGTTTGCCTAAAAAGGTACTGGTTTATTGCAAAAACTAGACTGTGGTAGTCACACTTGTATTCAAATTAAATAAGCTCGATCATGTCTCCGTGTAGCGCAACCACTTCACTGGTTAACTATCAATAAGGGTACTGACGTTGAAGTAAATACATCTTTCGCCAACTGAGATTATACTCCAACTTACTTATGTCTATACCAAAATATAAACTCTTTAAAAAGGGGAATAATCACTGCAGGTTCTGGGAAGTTATCTGTGGAACTCTTTGCCACTTTTCACTGTAGTTTGTTCTACACAAGCTTCGTAAGCTGCTTAAAATTTTTCTGTTTGACCTATGAGGCTTTGTCATGTAGTTTCATCTAATCAGTAGAAACCTTGCGTTTGTGGACGACATAAACTTAGGATGGTGCCAGCCTGATTCCATGCACCCCTCAGCGTATGTTGCTCCCCTAACCCTAGACTGGGAGCGAACAGTTCTGGCAACTACTGAACACGACACGTGGTGACAGACCTAGGACCTTTCGCTCAGACACTAATGCTCTCTTTTGCTTAGAGAAATATATAAAGAATATATGAAGGGACGTTTTCAATATTGATTGAACCGAAGTGATTCTTGTACAGAAAACGTGCAGCAATGATCAATAGACAGAAGCAGACGAAACTTATAATAAGTGTCAAGACAGTAAATAACACGAAGAGTCCCATCATCTTGCTGAGACTACATATGTGCAGACATATACAATATTATAACAATCTAGTATATTCCTACAATGCAAACCCTAACCTACGTGTCTAGGGTGTGAATGTATGCTCTGCCAAGAAACCTCCTTCTGGATGATCTAACCCCGTTACCTGGTGGGTAAGAGTGTAGTACCCTGTCTTGGTCACGAACTGGACACTCCTCACAGAGATGTCAGTCAGCTGCTGGGCAAAAAGCTTCAGCATGTTGGGACCCCTGAAAGTCAGCAGAAGCGTCTCCTCTGATATACCTTGTTCCGAGAATGTGATCAGGCTGCCATAGTTTGTATTCCACAGAAAGCTGTGTCGCCATATGGACGTAATAATAAACACATTTGTATAACGCACGTGACAGCCTTGCACACGATGCCAAGGCAATGTGATAGTGTTCTCACAAAGTTCTCTGTTTTAGCAAGATCGGTGATTCCAAGAAACTAACTCAACTGTTACAAATGCAAATGCGTGTCAAAAGTCAACGTGATAAAGTGGAGGCAACTTTAGGAAAGAACCGTGCGTACAAGTAAAATGGCACTATTTCCTACCATGCCTAAATCAGACACATGGCTCCAACTCCTCCTACATAGGTCGGCTAAGAAGCTATCTAAAATGTATATGATAAAAGGATGATAAAATTGGTTTAAAATCAGGTACTCATGCTATTTGGAGGCCCAAAGCATAAAGAAAGCCAATAGCTTGTTAAAAAGTATAAAAGCAATAAAATCTAAGTCAATTTAAAAGAAATTTAGCAGTTAAAAACAAGCCGAATAAAAAGTTTCCACCACACGGAGAGCCAAATGTTTACATGTTCTGAGTGGTAGATGAAACATTGCTGTTCCCAGCATCACAGATGATCCCAGAGGCACACTTCAGAGCAAATTAATAGAGCAAGTATGTTCCCATTCAACCCCCACAGTAGCCGCTGATGGGCCAAAGCCAGCAACTCGATGTTTCGTTGAAAGAGTGCCTAGATCCAAACCACCTAGTGCAGAGGCAACCCAAGGAAGTTCCTAGAATGTGGCATGGAGCAATGGAACACTCATAAGTGCACACGAGACAGCGGAACACAGGCTGTATGCACTAAAGCCATAGAGGCCGAAATGACAGGAGCCAATGCTCATCCAGCTCTCGAAGTAAACGTGTGCCAAAGAAATGCACCATGCGTTCAAGGAACAGGACGTAAGGCAGTGCCAGCTCCATTTGATCTCGAACTGGGACATCCATTGCGGAACAAAAATATTAAAAGCAATATCCCTGCAACCAGGAGCAGGACCAGCAGAAGACCTCCAAAGATGCTTCCGAGGACGGAGTGGATAAAGGATGGAATAACTCCAAACACCGTCTGGAATGTGCTGACCAACCCAGAGCCAATGCTCCTGAAAAACCTGACAATCCCAGTCGTATTAGACATGTTAAAAATACTGTGGACTAGCTCCCGAAAATGCTATGGGAAGTTGGTACGTAGAAGCGCATGTATTTCCAAAGAGAAATGTGCCACCTGAAGATAAAACGTCCCCTTGGCCAAAGTTAAGGCACCATCTTTTTGAAACAATAAAGCTTTTAGTTTGCTCAGGACGTCAAAACGCACGTTGGTAAGATTAATTGAAGGCCTCAGAGTATCCTCCCTAACTACACAGGCAGGCGGAAACAGGGTTTGTGTACAGCATGTAACAATGGAAGATACAGTCAACACATTGGCAACCCATGGCTTCATCCCACAATAGCCTTGACTGTTCAACATCAGGTAACTTCCATTCGTAATCTGAAAGTCGGACGTATCACGGCCGCCGGAGACCCTTTCAAGTAGCAAGACCGGTTTGCCACAGATGCATTGCATGCTCCATGTACGAAACGTCCTTTCATGGTAGGGACCCACTTAACGTATTCTCGCAGTCTGAGCCGCTGAGAAAAACTTCAGTATCCTTATTCCAACACACTCTTTATGCTGCTAAAACTAGGAATCCTTAGTACTAAGGGACTGCTACCCATGAGTGTCAGTGCACTTTATACCAATCTAAAAAATAAAAATAAACCTCTGTCATAAGACACAAACTTGCATGCTAAGGACCCTGTGTCATTTATGCGACCCAGTGTCAATGACAAAACTGTGAAAAGAAATAGAGACCTAGCAGTAAATTACCTCCATACATACCTCAAAAATGAGAAAGCAACAATAATGAATAAGAAACCCAACCAGCCTGTGGCCAGTCACTCTCACCATGTGGACCACCTGCTGTCAGACAGGAAGAGTTTACCTATGGAACATATCTTGGAAACAGAATTACTGGGCTCCAGAGAAGACTTCTTAATATACTATTTGAAATTAATTAATCTATACGGACTGATAATCACGACCAGTGTACATTACAACAGATTTCAAGACTGCGTTGAGTCCATATTGCAATCGCATATTTTACTAATGATGATCAATAGAATACCAGGCTCTGACAAAGAACCTCAGGCAAACAGCTAGGCACAGATACTGAGCACATGAAATGGCCGAATCTATAATCTTATTTTTAGTGCTGCATTCCTTAAAGGACCACATCTTGTAGCAAAATATCTGAGTAGATTAGTATTGTTCCTTTGTCTTGCTTGTTGAGGTATTATACCTTATTTACAATCACTTGCATGAGAAAGTTAAATATATGGGTTTTTTTAAATTGCAGGTAAACAAAGGACTCTCACATTAGCTGCCCTCCTGATATTTTCCACAACTTCCACTGTGCTGCAAGAGCATAATACAGTTCACTGTATTCTGGTAAAATGTGTCCAGTTTCTGCTCGTCTATCTCCACTTTGTTAATAAGAGTTTTGGTGTCTTCCATTTGAATATCCTTAATTGCAGGCTTGATCTCTTCCCCTGTAACCCGTATCTCTGTATTATATAGGTAGGTTACTCCTCTACCATTTTCTAAAGGATGGGCTTTAGCAATACCATCAACTTTTTGTACCCTTACCAGATCATTGATGACCATACCATTTTTCCCTATTCCCACTTTTGGTGATGTGACTGATGCTAAAAAAAGTCTTGCATTTTCCTCCTCAATATGTTCTCTGCCATCATCTCTATAAGCAATCCTCCTGTATGCATTTCTTTGATTGCTAGAATGTCCACCTTTAACACAGACTTTATAGAGCAACCAGATCTCCAAAACAGTGTTTGTTGGATTAGAAGGATCGTATTGAGGGTCTCTCCACTTGTCCCTGCTTCACAATCCCACCAACATCACAACAAAGTCTGTGGGATGTGTGGTAAACCCTATAGTACTCCACTATGGCCATTCCCTTGCTCATCAGCTTGGTCTCATCAGCCGTACAACTTTGCATGCTTATTGTTCAATCCTTGGTGCTGTAATCCTCTTCTTAATCATGACACCACCCCTCACTGGGGTTTCTGAAATGTATGGCAGAGTATAACACCTCACACCCGGTTCTGTCTCTTCTGTGCCTTCCCTAACTGGTTACCTGAGACTTCCTATGTGGTTCCAATAGCGTAAATATTCTGTAAAAGTGAGAAGCTCCAACAAGGTCGCCATCTCACATGCCCCTGTCCTCTATCCTAGCAAGAAATGTTTATTAAATATTACAGAGTACATTTAGAAATTGCATTTACATTCGTTTTAGCTCTTTCTTCCACAGAACAAATCTCACCACCCCAGCATACACCATTATTGCCAAGTCTCACACTGTTGGTCATTTCTTCAAATACAAATGTCTCTGAAATAGCCTACGTACAGGTACAGAGAGTTGCTACTGAATGAACTTGGCTCCAGTGATATTCCTGCAAATGAATGGCACTGAAAGATCTATTTGGAGCAAATCGCTGATTACCCAATGAGGGCACTGGATTTTTACCTACTAGACCTCCATCCATGCAATGTCCCTTTACTTTATCTTAGCCTGAAGCAGAGGGACTAGTTATCTGTCATCTCTGTCTTTGCAGCTAGTTGTCTTTCTCTTAGTGTGATTATTTTGTCATAACCCCCACTCAACGTATGCCAGGTTACGTACTTATCTATTTATTTGTAAACTACTACTTACAGACAATAGTTTGGTGAGAGTGTCTCGGAATACAATGACGTCAGCAACACCTTCAGTAAGAATATTTTATGCTTTAATAGAATATATGCCCAATGACTTCTGAGTTTCTGATCTATAACATTGGTATCTCATTTGAAAGTCAATTTCTAACATTAATGCCATGCGTTTTCTTTGTAGGTCTTTTATCATAATCTACTACTGCTCAAATGTATTCATGTTGTTCAAGTTTCCTCTAAATCTATCAACATGAGTTCATGTGGCTGTTCTAGCCTGGTAATCCATCCAAATGCATTCCTAACAATGCTTCCAAGGTGATCAGTTGTACTGTCTGTCATTGATCCCAAAGATCTAGGAATCCCATCTCTCCTTAATATTTCAGTGTCTTTGAAAACTGACATTTTTGAGACAATGATTCCTAACAGATAAATGGGCACAAAACCTATCGTACCTACAGATACATGGGAAACTTACAACCCCTAACTCACTCAGTCCCGCCTAAAGGCTTTGCCGTCAGAGTCTTCGGGAATTATACCTTTCAGTGATGTTCCTAAATGTGGGATGCTGGCGGTTCATTTGTAATGTAACGGATTATCGAATCCGCCTCTTTTATCAACATCACCAAATTAATATAAGGGGAAGTTCTGCTGCTTCTGGTTTAAAATTCATGGACCTCTAGCATATTCTAATATGAGAACGTTCAAGACTCGGTTTCTAGTATGAGAACACTACCATGGGACCACCTCCATGAAGGCTTTTCAGGAAACTTTGGTGACGGCTCCCTTCAAACCTCTATTCCAGCCGACAGCTCACAGCCAACTGTTCAGGAAAAAAAGCTTTCATTCAGACAGGCCCAGCATTTTGTGATCTCAACAGACACACTATCTCTTCTGGAAAACATTATTCTCCTGCCTAAAGAACACACAGCATCGGAAACATAAAATATCTCATTCCAAAGGTACACTCAAAATCATACAGATCACAAATCTGATCAAAATTCTCAGTCAGCCTGAAGCAAAATTAAAGCACAGACCAACTGCAGCCTAATTCTGAACCTGCCAGGTAGCACCTGTAGGAAGCTGGCTCTTCATATAATATACCAGAAAGAGGTACTCTGAAAACACTCAAGGTATCCCTTATAAGTGGACAGGGGCTTGCTCTAGCAATCCCAAGGTGCTCTTCTAAGGGGTAGTGTGGTCGAGCAGCCTTAGCTTATCAGAGAGGATTGTTTGACATCTTTAATACACACACATTCAATAAATGATGCACACTATTCAATAAGGAGATCCACACCAATTTATAAAAATAACACATATCTTTATATAATATTTGGCACCAGAGTCATCAGAATCAGGTAAGTATTTTTCGAGTTATGAATTTTTACAGTTTTTAAAACTGAACACAGTGCAATGTCTGAAGTGATAATGTTATCCTATGAGGAAAAACATACACTGCATATAGGTAATTCACAGCAACCGTACTTAAGGCAAAGGAGCGTCGCCCCACTAAAAAATTGCCCCCAGAGATGGAAAAATAAAATGGTAATAAAGTTAATTTATTACCATTTTATTTTTCAAGACCCCATCCCAAGCCGAGCGTCAGGACAGGGGGAGGGGAGAGAGAGGGGGGGACTTTATGCTGCTGACAGGCAGCAGCAGATAGCAGTGATACGCAGGGCACTTAAAGTTTAAAGTGTGCATGTCTTTTAGGCCGGCGACGGCCAGCCAAACATGCACATTTTAAACCTCTCGAATCCAGCTGTGAAAGACAGCTGTGTTAGAGACAGCATAGGGCTCCAGTGTCCTCGGGAGTGGCGAGAGAGTTACTGCAGTTTCCTGGATCTGCCTGCCTGGAGAGAAGACCCGACGCCAGGAAGGTAAGTGGAATGATTTATTTATTTTTACTTTTTTTTTGTACCCCTCCTCGCTCCACCACCCTCCTTACATGCCAGCCACCTCTGCTTCTCACCTCATGCCTCTGACTTACGGGACCAATGTCCTGGACTTAAGGTAAGTATGGGGCAAGGTCCAAGGCAGCACCAACAGGTCACTTCCAGCGGTACCAGGCATTCTGGGTACAGAGGTACTTTTCAGCGTTGGGTGCCCAATGTTATCCATGTACTGCATTCGGGTAGAGGAGGCCTGTACAAAGAGGCTGCAGGCGGCGTCAGTGAGTCCACTGTGGGCAAACCCAAGGTAGGCTTTGCCTCTGGAGGGTCGGGGGACCACGCTGGCACCGTTGGCCCACTTCAACTCGGGGGCACAGGTGCAGTGGTGCTTTCTGTTGTCGGGTTTGCGGCAGTTCGGAGTCCTCACAGGTATTTTGGTGTGTCTGTAGGATGCAAGGGAACAGCCCCGCTACTTCATGGGAGTTCCTGGATCTTTGTTAAAGGCAGGCAGTCCTCCCAGGCTTTTGGAGGCACAGCAGCTGCAGGATGAGACACCTTTAGTGCAATTTGGCAGGCACATCAAACAGGCCATCATGGTTGGCACAAAGTCAGTTGCTTCTCCACAGTTCATGCTTCTTGTGGCTCTTCGGTGTCCTCCTTCTTAGCTCAGCAAGAATCGGATTTCCTGATGCCACTATATGACCACTTCCTCTGTGAAGTGAGCATAACCCTGTCCCAGAGTTCCTAATTCTGTCATCACAAAGATAGCAGACTTTGAAATTTTGCATCCACTTCAGGTAGCCCACCTTAGGGGTGGCATTAGCCTGAAGGTTTACAAGCCTTTCTGACTACTAATTCTCCTGCCATTCTAGGCACCAAATAGGCCCTGGCATGGGGGGTTGATAGCCCTCTGAGGGAAGCCAGATTCACATACCAAAGGCCACGGCCTCTTTGAAATCCCCTGCCTTGGAATACAAATTTACACATCATCCTGCCGGAAGGAGGTGTAAACATCCTCTGTCGGAGCAGACTTTGTTCCTGACCTCCTGAGAGCTTTGGCCCTCAGCCCTAGGGGTCAGATACTTGTCTGTAGTGGCAGGCTGGTCAGGACCAGTCATCCAGCACACTGGTAGTTGGTCGGTTTTCAGGGGTCACCCGTAAGGTGCCCTCTGGGAGCATATATTAAAAAATCCATCACTGGAATCATTGAGGGTTTATTTATACAAGATGTTTGATACCAAACATCTTTGGTTTCAGTGAAGCCATCATGTAGCTGGGGAACTTGTTTTCACCAGTGTCCAGCACATGTACTAAAAATGGCTTCCCTATTTTACTATTTTATACTGGCAGTAATTGAACTGACCAGCACAGGGGCATATCTGCTCATACAGATTATGTCCTCACATGTAATGTAATGCACCCTGCCTTAGGGCTGTAAGGCCTGTTGTAGAGGTGACTTATAAATATTACATGCAGTGTTAGGGTACGTGGCACATAAGTGTGTGTCAGGTCGTGTTTTTGCTTTTTAGAGCACCTGGTCACGCAACCTGCAGTGGCAGTCTGTATGAATTTGGTGCTGGGTCCCTTAGAGTGGCACAAGTTATGCTCCAGCTCTTAGGGACCCTCTTTAGAACCTTTGCCCTAGGTACCAAAGGTACCACTCACTATGGACTCTCAGAGGTGCTAAAGGCCTGGTCACTTGGGGATCAAGTGACCACTTGTCTTGTTTTTGGGAGAAGGAACACTGGCACTGGGGACCTGGTTAGCGGGAATCCAGTGCACTTCAGTCAAAGTTGCATCAAATACCAGGCAAAAAGTGGGGGGACCACTGTAACAAAAAAACAGTTTCCTACAGCACCCTGTCTCATATAATTTGCCTCTATGCTTCAATTGTTACCTACATATCAGCTGTTTCATCTGCAAGATCTCAAAGTCCAAGAGTTCACACAAGAGAGTTCTGAACCAAAAATGTATCTTTTAAAGAAAATCACAATAATTGCTTTCTCGGATATGATGTGTCGTGACAGCACCCATTTTAATAGTTGTGCCTTCATGATAATCTCACCTTTATGTGCTGCTAGAAAGTGTTGTTGAGGCCACTGTGTTGTGTCTGAGTCTCCTTTTATGGTTTGCTGAGATCTGTGACCTAGCCATCATTACTTGGTCTTGTTTGCTAACAATTATACCATGAGTCTTTTGTCTTAACTCCATTGCTAACTTTGTTCGGAGGCTTTTTCGTGGCTTCTGCTACTGATATTTAAACCCCTTGCTTCAGACCACAACCTCTAATACTGCTGTCTCATGGATAACTAAACAACAATTCAGTGTTTGTGACACTGCCTCATACAGCCTTATGAACAAAAATGTTACAACACTCAAGATGGAGATTTTGATAAATAAGGAGAATTGTATTTGTCTTTCCTGTTGGACAAGGGTGTCCCGTTATATATGATGATGAATTTGCTCACCTACATGGGAGTCTTTTACTGCAGTCCATCACGGCACAGCACAGATTTATGCCCACTGATCTAAGACACCTTTGCAATACAAGGACACTTCAAGCAAGTGATGGTGCATGAGGGACATAAGGAGGCACTCAATATGTATGTCCTAAGAGCATCAGCTGAAAGGCTGTTCCCAGGGGTTAAGATCTTTGATAAATCTATGTCTAATACAGTTATATATTGCTTAATAAAACAGTGATATTGTTGGAAAAGGACTATACTGAAAAATTCTTTCTAAATCAGTTCACCTATTTATGTAAGATAAAAGACCAAAATAATTGGTTGCAAATTAATGAGTCTGTGAAGATAGTGGGCCAGCACTGTAGAGGGATTAGTTTTAATGTGAAGCAGAAAGCAGAATCTGAAATTAACAATCTGTTGGAGCAGGACATCATCTGGCATGTGGACATCATCGAACCTGTCTATGGAAGGGCCCACCCAGGGGTCTTGTTGATTGTTCCAGTGCCGAAGAAACACAAATCTGTAAGAACATATGTCAGCCGAGTTAGGCCATACACTGAAAGAGGCACATTGCTCTTTGTAATCAAAACTTGATTCATTAATTGAATGGTGAGCAGTTTTTTCATGCTAGAACTTTGGTTGCACCCTTAAGGGAGCAGAGAGTTTTATGGATGGTAAGGCGGCAAATTTACTATTTTAACTACAGTTGCACAATATTTTGTGAACTTACAACTTTCTCCAAAATAGCCCTGGAAGCTTACTTACTGTTCTAACTTCAATACTGGAATATTTTGGGGGAAGTTGATAAACAATTCCAAGTATTTGAAAAAAGAAAAAAGAGTTGGATAGCTGTTAATTTGCATTTCTGGGATGTGCTGCCAGAAGGTTGCCCCCCAAGGCAAAAAAGTAAGAATATCATATCAGTTGGAGCTAGAGGAATCCTCTTGCTACATCACAACATTTTCAGCCCAATTCACATATGTACTTGGGCAGCATACATAAAGAGACCAAAAAGTTACGATACAACAATCAGGTAATCATGCTTGTCAGGAAATCAAGCTTTGTCTGTATTTAGGGATCTGTGAATTTATTCAAATAGATGGCGTAGGAGACTCCAAGTATTACAAAGAATAGCAAACACAAGAAAATAGGCCTAACATTATAATCTCTGATTGGTAAAGCACAAAGATGTTAATGCTTCTGGTGAGCAGCTGACCTTTATTTTGTCCTTTCTTTAGAACTAGTTGTTTTGTCATTTATTTGGATATGATATAGAACAAAGTCAGCATTTGCAAAGGCATTCAGTAAGAGAAGAAGCCAGAGTAATTTACAGTAAGCCTAAATGTAGTAGTCGATGGTGTCAGAACAAAAACCAACAAAGCCTAGTTGTATCACACTGCAATAGTAGAGGTCTAATCATTTGATACATGAAAAAGAGAAGGGAATTGTGTCAATGTAGAGAAGCTTCAGGACACTGGGAAAAGTTCCAGAAAAATGTTTCCTATGGACAACTTCATGCATGACTGTTTGTTTTTTTTAAACATTTTTATTAGATATAGGACTTGCAATAGCAACATTTGCGACATGACCCAATAATATGACAGTTTTCTGTTCATTATGTATCGTTTTCAAGCATAGTCTAACATCATAACGTATCTACATCGTGGGTCTATTAGTGAATGATTATACCAATTTAGTCATCATCGCATGCATGACTGTTTTGTCTCCAGAATCACTCCACTCACATCTACCCTTTCTCTCATTCCTGAACTAGTTAGGAATCTTCACAAGCTAGCTGATGCAGCATGTATACATGCTATAGCATTCAGGGACATCTTAAGCATTTTTGGTGACCGTGGCCAAACCTATTTTGGGGACCACTGTTCCTAACAACTTAGAATTTATGATCAATTTTCAGCTAAATCACGCTCATTGATCATACCTTAAAAGTTAAGCAATAGTAAAAGAAAAATTATAAGCAAATGCTTATTTCAAATCAGCGCTGGTACCGTTTATAACCCCTCCTCTTCTTGAGTTTTTCTTGGACTACATTTATCCACATATAGCACAGACGATTGGCATGGAAGTGGACCATGGGGCAGCCCTGTATGAGGCTGTGGTATACTTGCCAAAATGGTATGACCAAAAGACGTAGAGGTAGTTATTACAGCTTGACTATTTGGATAATTTAATGAGTGTTCCTACTCTGACTAAATAACAAGGGGCACTCTTAAAAGGTCGGGCCAAGGATCAGAGCCCACTTTGCCCAAGCCTTAAACCGTCTCTGCCCATATTGTTGTCTATTGGGGGATAGATGTAATGTCACCCGAATAGCGTGATGGATGTGACACGCTAAGTTGCCATCTTCTGGTGTGCACATTGCATGAAAGAGCGGAACAGAAAGTTAACGGTTGTCGAAAGGGAGTACGACACCTACCCCTGTGAGCCCGTATCATCCAATCTTAGAGAGAAAGGAGGCAACCCAGTAACCAAGGGACCTGGGCCGGACACTTATTATCAAAAAGGTGGTCCCTATGTGGAAAGTTTAGTATTGGACTTTAACAGCAATAGCGACGTAAAGAAATCTTATACAGATTTATTTCAATTATGCGATAAGTGCATTTATTTACTTAAATTATAAGCCCAAATGGCACAGCATTCATATTTTTTTTTAAAGATAAGGTGCTCCTGCAGAGTGACGGCGCAATGAAAGTGAGTAAAGTGAGTAAGTAGTGCGCTTGTGTTATATAGAAATATATACGTGACTGATTGTGACAATATGTTGTTACAAATGGCACTCGTAGTGCAAGTGTCAATAGACACAATCAAAATTTAAAACCAGTCCACACAGAATTTTTGTCACTGTTTCAACCCCTTAGTAAAATTATTTAGAATGGGTCATCATCAGGACAGAATAAGAACAGGAGACACCTGAAAGTAAGAGCAAAAAGAGCCACGTATCGGATTCTAAAATTGTGTACATAGTCCACTCAATGGCAATGATGTTCCAACAACACATTAAAAGTACATACCAGGTAATCTGGGCAAAGAGACCCACAAACGTAGATGTGTCACAAGCAGTCTGAAGGAAATCTCAGCAAACTGCATTAAAGTAACTGCAAAGAAATGAACTGTATTCAAAAACAGCTGTGACTTGGTCCTGTCTACCAACAGATTTAACATGTTAGATATGAGCCTACCAAAGGACTGTGCCATATTCCTTGTCTGCACGGTTCTCGCTCGTGCTCTGTATGGAGGCTATAAAAGAATAGGCTTGTTTAGGATGGTATCTCTAACCGAAGGTGGCGATAAATGCCAACGTGAGGAACTACAAACCTCAGAGAATGAATTGCAGGTTCATAAAGGTACCAAAGTCCCCTTGTGGTAACAGGAAAAAGAAAAAACTTTACCTATAAAAGAAATGGAGACTGTACGACTGTTTAGGATGTAAGCGTATAACAAGTTAGGCCAATTGCGGTTTACTTATGCAATAAAAATATATCGTTTTGTGCTCACTCTGTGCATAAATCATGGGCAGCAGGCTTCGAAAATGATATGCATGTAAAAAACAAAGGAATTATGTTTATAAATTGGGCCGCAACTATGTCGGTATATTCTAATTTAGAGCCAGGAGTCAAAACTCCTTTGTACTTACGCAGTGAATCAATCTATCTTGATTATCTCCCGTGAGTGTAGGAGATAAGAATGGCCTTCAAGAAAGGAAGCTAAATGTAATGAAAACATCAAATTAGAAGCAAAGTGATAAATTAAATGTACTTAGCCATTATACTTGGGTACCCATCGTTATGACTTACATACGGACTAAAAAAAATGGCCACTGCTTTAGAGAAACGACTCGTACAACGGCGCTGGTTACAAACACCATTCATACTTGCTTTTTGCAATTACAGTAACACGCTTGTCCTGTAATGGAGACCAGACTGAATTTAGAAAAGTGCTAGGAAAAATCATGCTGTTTAAAACCACAACGCCTGTGAAATAGACTCACCCAGTTCAAAGTAGCCAATAGACGGAGAACCACTACGGGGAATTGCAAGAAGGAAAAATAATCTATTAGGAAGTGTGCTGGGAGCAATCTCCGTTCACTGACGGCACTATGGTGGAAACTTACTCAGAATGGGGGCACACCAGTAGCATCTTGCTCTAACGCGCCGCAGGGAAAAGCGAAATCTCTTTATAGCCAATGTGCACGTAGTGACATGCATGTAGCCACATACTCCAGGGGATAGAGTGATGAGGCTGGGGAAACCCGATCGATTGGCTAAAATATAGCCTTCAATGTAAAAATAACGTACAACATGACTTATTCAAAGGAAATGTAATATATTCTGTTTGGAAAACTATATTTACTAAAAAAGGAAAAGAATAAAAATGAAAGAAATACTATTGTCAACTTGTGTAATGGCCCTCCCTCTGTATGTGAGCCAGTGTGTTACACACCCCATTATGTCATAAGTACGTGTACAACTTGGTGTAAAGTAGAGAGACTCAGTTATGCGAAAAACATTAATTATGCATAGTGACGCTTGCCTCCCAGGGCCTGGAGATTATTCAATTACAGAAGGCAAGTCATAGGGTAACAAACCACTAAAGAGCAGGTACATATGCACAAAATATGCTTGGTGTAAGTAATAGAAAAATGCATGTATAACAATGCAGACATGTGACAGACAGCGATTTCATCTGGAGATGGCAGAATGCGTCTTCTAAATTGCCATGTCCATCCCGACAAATGTTCATTTTTTTTCAAACAAGTTTTTATTGGTTTTCTGAAAATGCCATACATATTATTCCATGAGCAACATAGGATAATAGCTGAAATATGGACGTACATTACAAATATAAATGGTGGTAAGCTTGCACCCACTCCAGAACTAACTGCATCCCAATAAGTCCTACAGGGTTCCGAGAGTACTCAAGCAAGTCCCGGCCCTCCTCCCACGGTTATCCCAATATGCAGTTCGGCCCATCTCCAGGCAGGATGTAGTCCTCTAGTATAGAGCCACATAAGAAAGCCCCAACGCCCTCCCTCCCCACTCAGTCCCAAAACCCCCAAGTAAGACCCCCCCATCCACCCCCCCAAGCATGCCGCTGACCGTTGAAATACCCAGGGAATCAATCAGATCTCCTCCACCGCCCACCAGAATCCTTGCTTCGTAGGTCCTAACCTAGGGTAGCCCGGGCACATCGGGGAAAAGGCCCTGCGGGAGCCCCAACGTTCGTCCCATGCTTCCCTGCCATCAAGGGGCGGTCACACCATCCGCCTGAGTGCCCTCCATCTCATCAAGTAGAGTCTCACCATCTATAGTTGGGTGTTTGAGCAGGTGTACGAGCGCCACCCACGCCCTAGCCATCTCCATGGTCTTCTCGTTCCCAGTGCGCCTGGCCATGCCCAGCCTACAATTCCCTTCACTCTCCGCCCACTTCACTAGTTCCGTGCGCCAGCACGCCAGGACTGAGCCCCTGCCTCCCCTTCCAGTGCGCAGTAAGTTCCCTTTTTGCAAGGACCAGTCCCAAATCAATGAACTTACTGGTGATTTTGGTCTTGGCAGTGTGCGGAAACCAGTGCAATAAGCAAGCCTGAGGCGTCATATCTATTTCCCTCTCCGTCACAGTTGCCAGCGCAGCCGTCACCCCACGCCAATAGTCGCCCAGTACTGGGCAGTCCCAAAACATGTGTAGAAACCTTGCCCCCTCAACATTACAATGGGGACAGGTAGATGATGCCCCATAATAGTCGTTAATTTTGCCAGGTGTCGGGTATGCCCTATGTAAGACATAAAATTGGATCAACTGGAAGCGCGCATTCCGGGAGCTCTTCCACGCCCGCTCGACAACTGCCGCCCAAGGTTTTTCCCCAATAGGTTCCCCCAAATCCTCCTCCCATTTGAGTCGCAGCGCCGTTAAGGGTTGACGCAAGTCCTGGGTAATCCGCTGATAAAGACAAGTTACCGCTTTAAGGGTACCCGCTGCTAGCACCACATATTGACAGGCAAGAGACGTGTCGGGCTCCTCCAGGCCCCACCGCCAATGCCCTTCTGATTGCCGCTGTCAGGGCCGCATGGAATAGAAAATCTCCTCGCGGTAAGGCATGACGCTCTCGGAAATCGTTGAATGGGAGGAGATTGCCATCCTCGTAAAGGTCTCCCAGTGTGAGGACTCCTGCCTCCCCCCAGGACTGCAGTTTACTCCAGTCGCCCCCATGGGGCAGCACCTCGCACATCCCCAGCGGGATCTCAGGTGCGTACGGGATCTTAACGCGCACCCTCCTGGCCATGCGCGTCCAGCACTGTCGCACCACTCGCAGATCCTGAGGCATCAGCCCATCCCTTATTGGTACACGCAGGAGAACATAGGACAACAGTCGCCAACTCGGATCAGATCCATCCAAAGCCTCCGGGTGTCGGATATGGCCCGCCACCCATTTCGTAAACCATTGGAGTTGCGCAGCGTGGTAATAGGCCTCAAAATCCGGCAACGCAAGGCCCCCCTCTGCCCTGGGCCGTTGCATAGTGGTCAGGGCGACCCTCCGTCTCCCAGTCCCCCACAAGAAACCGGTAATTAAGGAGTTAAGCTGGGTGAAAAACCTACTGGGGATCCAAATGGGGAGCGTCCCAAAATAATAGAGGAACCTGGGCAGAGTAACCATCTTCACCAGTGCCACTCTACCTGCCACAGATAATGGAAGAGTTCCCCAGAAGTCGAAGCAGGTTTTAGTGCTGCGCAGCGCTCGTCCCACATTACCCTCTAATAGATCGGTAGGATCGTGATAAATCTGGGTCCCCAGGTATGACAAGCAGCGGGGTTCCCAGGAAACCCCCCCCTCATTTTGCGGGTCCACTCTTTCCGCCTTGACGGGAAACAAACACGACTTGGCCCAATTCACCCGCAGCCCCGCCAATCTCCCCAGGGTCTCTAACAATTCCCTCGCTCCCCGCAGTGCCTCCCCGGAGTCTCGCAAGAACATGAGTAAATCATCCGCATACAGCGCTATATACTGGAGGTGTCCCCCCACCAATAGACCCGAGTAATATCTTCCCGTCCTAGCATGGGCAGCCATAGGCTCCATCGCCAGGGCAAATAATAGAGGGGACAGCGGACACCTTTGTCTCGTCCCCCGGGCAACTCCACAGGCGGCAGAAATCAGGCCCCCCGTCCGGACTCTAGCTGTGGAAGCACTGTACAACAGCGCCGTCCATCGGACAAAGCTTTCCCCTAGGCCGAATGCTCGCAATACATTGAAAAGGTAAGGCCACTCCAGACTATCAAAGGCCTTTTCAATATCGACTGCGAAAATGCAGGCCCAATCCACATCATAGGAGTCGGACCCCAAGATTCGCATGAGTCTGCGAACGTTCATCGCTGTATTCCGCGATGGTATGAATCCGGCCTGATCACCGTGAACCAATGTCGTCATATGAGGCAGCAAACGGCTAGCTAATACCCGACTTAAGATCTTATAGTCTAAATTAAGCATCGCGAGGGGCCTATATGAGGAGCGGTCCCAGGCAGGTTTGCCTGGCTTGAGAAGGGGAACTATGATGGCTTCGCGTGTGGTGGCAGGGAGAACACCCTCTTGAAGCGCTCTATTGTACATTGCCACCAGGCAGGGAACCAAGGTATCGGCATAGGTCGCATAAAATTCCACAGGTAGCCCATCCGTGCCCGGCGTTTTGTTCCTGGCCATGTGTTTTATAGCGCTGCGCACTTCTCCCGTCTCCACGTCTCTACCCAGGATTTCTGCCTCCTCGACCTCAATGGTAGGAAGCTCCGTTCCCAACAGGAATCCCTCGTCACCAGGGAGACCAGGATCCAGCCTACTCTGGTATAGCACCGTGTAGTATTGTAAGAACTGATCATTAATAGCTCGCTGGGTATAAAACACCTCATCATTC
This sequence comes from Calotriton arnoldi, assembly GCA_963921515.1. Taxonomy (NCBI): domain Eukaryota; kingdom Metazoa; phylum Chordata; class Amphibia; order Caudata; family Salamandridae; genus Calotriton; species Calotriton arnoldi. The sequence goes on from CAWUFW010000181.1 coordinate 2,786,629, forward strand.
TGGCCTCTCAGTTCCAGTATCGCTGTCCCTCTCCGCGCAGGATTGGCGAGCCAGGCCAGCAGCGCCCCCGACTTATCGCGCTCCGCGTGTGCCTTGTCCGTGTAAGCCTTATAGTCGAAACAGCGTAATCTTTCCAATTGGACCGCCAGTGCCTCCCGGGCCTCAAGCAATGCAGCCTGCCTATCTGGATGTTCCGGGCGTTCCCTCTCCTCAGCACGCACTTTCTGTTCCGCCTCCAGTACGTCCCGCACCAGTACTTTACGCACTCCGACTATTTCTCCCATGCAGCGCCCCCTAATCACTGACTTGAAAGCATCCCATTCAACCAGCAAAGAAGACGCTGTGTTAGCATTAACCTCAAAATAATTTTCTATGGCCAACCCTACAGTATCCCGGAACACCGGATCTTCTAGTGTATCTGGCCCAAGTCGCCATGTGGGAATAGCAGGACGGTCCCGCACCCAATGGAGCATCACCAGTAACGGGTTATGGTCGGATGTCGTCCTAGTTAGGTATTCGCTATGCACCATTCCCCCATGTACATCTGGAGAGCAGAGGATCGAGTCTAACCTAACATGCAGATCATGTAGGGATGAGAAGTAGGAGTAATCCCGGTCTGTGGGATGATGGGCCCTCCACGTATCAGTCAGCCCCCATTGCTGCTGCCAAGCTCGCCGCGCCGCAGCCAATCTATGTACTGGGGCATCTGCTAGAGGAGGGTGTGAGCGGTCTAGGGAGACGTCGGTGATGCAGTTAAAGTCACCCCCCAATAGAACAGAACCTGTGAGCAGGGGCGCCAATTTCCCTGAGAGGTGCGCAAAAAATGAAACTTGATCGGAGTTAGGGGCATAGATACTCCCCAGCACAATGTCCTTCCCATCTAAGCGCCCTGTTACCACAACATACCGACCCTCTGGATCGATCAACTGCCCAGTACTCTGAAACGGGACCCCTGACCGCACCCAAACCAGCGCGCCCCGAGCGAAAGCCGAGTATGTGGTGCAGTACACCTGGCCCCGCCATCTCCGCTGCAAAGCCACCCCTCTTGTTTAGTTAAATGTGTCTCCTGCAGCAGCGCGATTTGCACCCCTTCTTCTTAGATAGGCATGGATCTTGTGGCGTCGTGTCATAGTATGCATCCCCTAATGTTCCAGGAGAGACACTTAAAGCCTACGGCGGTTCCCATAGTGTGGGTGTACGTACACTATCCTCCACATCTCCCCCAGCGGCATGCTTGGCCCCTGCAACCCCCCCCTCCCTTCCCCCAAACTCCCCAACTCCCCTCCCCGGGACAGGTTCCCTGAAACTAGTTCCCATCCAAACAAAGAAAACCAGCAATCAGATACAAAAAGATAGATAGACGTGTGCCGACCCATGGGACCCAAAGCCCCTCCCGGCCCCCCCCCCCATTCCGCAGCAACATGGAGGGTCCCTTCCTTAACAATCCAATGGTGCCCCCTCCCGTCCGCAGTCGTTTCCCAGCCTCCCCAACAGGTAGTCTTGACCCTTGGTACAAACCCATCACACCCTGTCGCCAATGTTCAGTTCAGCCAAACAGGTCCACCGTCTGCGGAGTGACCACCGGCAGCTCAGTATCAGAGTCACCAGTCGCGCTTCCAGTTGGGGAAGTCTCAGATCCACCTAATGCCCGGTCAGCAGGCACGGAGGGCGGGCTGGCTGTCCCTCGACTGATCTCTACAACCGCCTGCACTGCTCTATCTCTCTCGAGGCGATGATGCGGCGATGTGACGGCCCTCTGCGGGCTCGCAGGGTCAGGGGATCCTCTCCCCGCAGCGCACTCCACGGGACTCCGTCTGGCCCCCGCTTGGCGCATCTCCAGCCAGCGCCATGCATCTAGCGGGGTGGTAAAGAAGAGCGTCCCTGTACCGTCCACCACCCGTAGGCGCGCCGGGAAGAACATGGCATAAGAGATGTGAAGTTGGCGCAATTTTCTTTTAAGGGCAAGGAAAGAGGCACGCTGCTTCTGAACCTCCCTGGTATAATCCGGGAAGATCATTACCTTAGAGTTCTCGATCTGCAGGTGCTGGTTCCCCCTGGCCCGCTGTAATAGGTGGTCCCTGTCACGATAGTGCAAAAGTCTCGCCACTATCGGGCGCAGAGGTGCACCCGGCTGGGGAGGTCTGGCTGGGACTCTGTGGGCTCTTTCCAGAGCAAAGAACGGAGACAGCCCCTCCGGGGCAACCTCAGACTTGAGCCAGCCCTCCAAGTAGCGAACAGCATCGTCCCCCTCTGCCCGCTCCGGAACTCCCACTATGCGGAGATTATTCCTGCGGGAGCGCCCTTCACTATCTTCTGCTCTCATCTCTAGGGTGCGGACCTTATCCTCCACCTGTCGCAATGAGCGCTGCAAAGTAGCTACTGCATCCGGTACTCCCTCCAGCATTGCCTCTGTCGCCTTCACCCGCTCCTTTAACTTGCTGTGCTCATCTTTGAGCAAAGTGAGGTCCACCCCAATGGCGTCAATTTTAGTTTCAAGGGCCTCACGTGATGAGGTGATGGCTTGCATTATATCCGTCAGCGTAGGGCCTGTCGGGGCAGCAGTGCCGGCTTGTTCCGCCACCTCCTCCTCGTCATCAGTGTGCTGCCCCGCATCTTCCACCTGGAGGACCGCGAAGCCCTTCTTCTTAGAAATGCGCCCCATTCCAGTGCGCCGTGAGAGGTCGTGCGGTATCCCACCAAGGCAGTAGCTCCCCAAGCCCCAGTACCGACGGTATACCGGTATGGTTCCCTCCCTCAGTCAGGACTCCGTAGTAGCGAAGGGCCCCAGTCAAGAACTAAGGACCAGTACAGTGGCGTCCAGCCGCCGTGATAGGGGTCCGAGGATCCCACCAGGGTCCAACACCGCTCCAGCGACCAGGGAAAGCGAGGCAGCGCCCTCCCGCGCAGTACCCCGGCCTCCCCGGGCAGCACCGCAATAAGGAAGAGGCAGCCAGTCACATCCACTGAAAAGGAAGAGCAAACGGGCGGCCCTCCTGCAAGCAGCTCAATGTGCTCCTGGCAAAATCCGCCCTCCCGATGAGGCCTCCGCCTCCACAAGGATCTGCGTGGACCAGGTCTGCCCCAGGCAGCCACGAGTGTCCCCACAGTGCCGGTAATCCGCAGTTGTCGTCCCCAGCACCAATGTCTCCCTCCCGGAGTTCCGTCACTCCGCGCTGGTTGCCACTCACGTCTCCCAGGAGATCAATCGGACCTGATTTTCACACTCCGCCACTGGCATCAACCCTGGCACATCAGCCGCACTAGTTCAGCAGGGCTTGGGAGCACCCCGGAGGTGCCAATATCCCACAATGGGGTCGGTGCGCTGGAATCTGTCTGCACTCGCGCCAGTCACCCGCAGCCACATCATCCAGCCCAGTTAGGCCCCGGAGCCGCCATCTTAGCCTCCGCAAGCGGTGCTCGGTCCGACCTCGCCCTCTTCGTCACTCACCGCTCCCTCGTGCGGGCGAGCGCAGTCCTCTCCCCCAGTGCCGGACTCAGGACTTCCCACCGCAGGAATCGCAGGGCTCGGTTCAGTGCGGTCCACGGCAAATCTCCCGTCCGACCACAGCCGCCATCTTGGATCGCCGCCGGAGTAGCGCAATCAGCGCTGAAAAACAGAGTCTCCTCCGCTCTACAGCTTCCCAGATCGTCGTCGATTTGCCCACAGGGACACCAGGTATTCCGCAGTGAGATACGCAATCAGGGGGCCCCCCAGTACATCAGGATAGCTTACAACAGGGGGGGCCACGGAGGAGCTCCGAGGTCCGCTTCCTCCTACATCGGCGTCAGGCCACGCCCCCCCGACAAGTGTTCATATGAAGTTTGCTTGCCTCCAATCCTCAAGGGTATTCAGACCCAAAGTGATTGTTTTACATTTGTCCATCCAAAATAGTTCTCTTCTGGAAAGTAGACTTGCTTTATCTCCTCCTCTGGGTCCCGGCTTCACCTGTTTGATCACTTGCTATTTTATATCGTCCCTTCTGTGTTGTTGACTATGATAGTGTTCGACAAGTGGTGCTCCAATTGTGCCGCATTTGATCCTGCTCCTATGTTGCAGAATTCTACATTTCACTTTCTGGGTTGTTTGTCCAATATAAAGTAAGTTGCATGGGCGCCATATTGCATATATCACATCATGTGTATTGCAGTTACTGAAACTTGTCAAAGCCACACCCACATCTTAGTGGGTGAAGTTGCTGGTATTGAAACAAAATTTACATTACCTTTCTTATCTCTAACCAATTCTTATATTAGGGATAGCATGCATTTTATCAACGTGTATGAAGGGGTCATATTTGATACCTCTACGGACATACTAGTCATAATGGACATACATTCTATGTGGACTGGTTTTAAATTTTGATTTTGTCTATTGACACTTGTACTACGAGTGCCATTTGTAACAACATATTGTCACAATCAGTCACATGTATATATTTTGTATGTAACACAAGCGCACTACATAGCGCACTACATAGCGCACTACATAGGTGCTCTCACTCTGCAGGAGCACATTATCTTTTGAAAAAAATATGAATGATGTGCCATTTGGGCTTATAATTTAAGTAAATAAATGCACTTATTGCATAATTGAAATAAATCTGTATAAGATTTCTTTACGCCGCTATTGCTGTGAAAGTCTAAGGCTACACTTCACCCCTAGGGACCACCTTTTTGATAACAGGTATCATACAATTGACATATCTTTCAAAGTACCAAATAGCACACTCAATAAATGGATTTCACTCATTAATATATTCTTCATTTTTCCTTTGAGTATTCATACATAATAACGTTTATTGACGTTTAATATATTTTTCCACATACACAAATCCCTATGTGTTTCAGGACACAAGTGTTATCATCCGGGGAAAAGAGTTGTGCTCGGAAATCAAAACAACTATAAACAAATAATTAATTCAACATCCAGTCCTGTATCCAAAATTAAGTCATATTACGGCTTAGTCTTTCACGCACATAATCAGACCATAATGCAAAGTTATTATAATGTATTGTGTTAGATCCAGACCAAGTTCTTAACTAATTCAATCAGATTTTTTACTTCCTTACTTAGACTCACCTGTCAAACTCGCGTGTGTTCTAGCCATAACTGTCAAATCTTTCATATGCCATGAAACCACATTACAGTGCTTTAAAACCCTACTGTATGGAGCATCCATTCCAAGTTTGTGATTAACAGGGGTTGATGTATTTATTTCAGGAATTTAGAAATGTCATTGGACTACTTACAAAAAAATAAATATAGTATTTGAGACTTTTGAGTTGAGAAATATATGAAAAACAGACACAATAAAAGAAACATTCTTTTAAATTGCTGCCTTCTTCAGGGGTTCGTTTGATTTTTATCATAATTATTTTTTTAGCAATCAATAAATGAAATGCTAAACAGTGGCATATGTGGTGAAATTTTAGTGATTCTTCCAAAGGTGGCTCATTAAAACAGCAAAAGAAACCATGCAAGAGGCAATGGTATATTTACAATCAATCAATCAGGGGTTTGTAAAGCACGACTACTCACCTGTGACGATCTCAAGGTGCTGGGGGGGGGGGTAGGGGGGATGCGCTGGTCCCTCTGGGTGTGGAGTATCATTCGAAGAGCCAGGTCTTGAGGTCCTTCTTGAATTGTGTCGGCGACGCAGATTGCCTAAGGTGGAGGGGCAGGATGTTCCAGGTCTTGGCGGCGAGGTAGGAGAATTAACTTCCTCTGGTTCTGTTCTTGTGTATGCTGGGGACGGAGGCTAGAGCGTGTTGGGCAGAACGGAGTTGTCTGGCGGGTACATGGAATGCGAGGCGGTGGTTCAGGTATGCTGGTCTTGTGTTGTGGAGAGAATTTTGTAGGCATGTGTAAGGAGCTTGAAGGTGATTCTCTTGTTGATTGGGGGCCAGTGGAGTTGTTGGAGGTGTTGTGTGATGTGGCTGTGGCGGGGGATGTCGAGGACCAGTCTGCCAGCAGCGTTTTGAAAGTTCTATAGTTTCTTGAGCTGTTTCTGGGTGAAGCCTGCGTAGAGTGCATTGCTGTAGTCAAGTCTGCTGGTGATGAGTGTGTGGGTGGCTGTCATTCTGGATTCCTTTGGGATCCATCTGAATCTCTTTCGAAGCAGGCACAGTGTGTGGAAGCAGGCTGAGGAAACTGCGTTGATTTGGCGGTTCATTGTGAGAAATTAGTCCAGTATTCTACCACGGTTGCGTGCGTGGTGCGTAGGGGTAGGAGGGGGTTCCAGAGCGGCTGGCCACCAGGAGTCGTCCCAGGCTGAAGGGGTGGGACCCAGTATGAGTACTTCGGTCTTGTCTGAGTTGAGCTTGAGGCAGCTGTCTTTCATCCAGGAGGCGACGGCCTTAATTCCGCTGTGAAAGTTGGTTCTGGTGGTTGTGGGTTCATTGGTGAGGGCGAGGATCAGCTGGGTGTCATCAGCGTAGGAGACTATGTGGAGTCCATGGCTTCTCATGATGGCTGCGAGGGGGGCCATGTAGACGTTGGCTGGGGCTCAGGAGGAACCCTGGGAAACTCTGCAGCTGATCTATGTAGGTCCTGAGAGGAACAGAGGGTAGTCTGACTCACTGTGTCTGGCCGGTCAGAAAGGAGTGGATCCAGTCCAGTGCCTCATCGCGAATGCCAGTGTCGAAGGCGGCGAGAGGTCCAGTAGGATGAGGGCTGCGGTGTCGCCCCGGTTGAGGAGGGAGCGGATGTCGTCGGTGGCGGCGAGGAGTGCAGTCTCCGTGCTGTGGTTTCTTCAGAAGCTGGATTGGGAGGTGTCCAGGACGTAGTTCACTTTGATGAACTTGGAGAGTTGGGCGTTGATGGCCTTCTCCATGACCTTGGCTGGGAAGGGGAGGAGGGAGATGGGTCTGAAGTTCTTGAGGTCTGAGGACGGCTTCTTCAGAAGGGAGTTGATCTCAGCGTATTTCCAGTCATCGGGAAAGGTGGCGGTTTCGATGCAGCAGTTGATGGTGCGTCGAAGCTGGGGGGCGATGGCGGCGGCTGTTCTGTGGAAGATGTGGTATGGGCAAGGATCTGATGGGGCTCCCCAGTGGATGCTTTTCATGGTTTTGAGTGTGTCCTCTTTTGTGAGCGGGGTCCAGCTGAACATGGTCTGTTGGGGGGAGGTGTGGTTGCGTGTTGTGGTGGCGGGTGTAGTGGCAGGGTCTAGGGTGTCGAAGCTGTGGTAGATTTGCCTGATCTTGTGGTGGAAGAAGGTGTACCGTGTGTTGCAGAGGTCTTGGGAGGGTGAAACGTCTGTGGTCTCGCTGTTGGGCCTGGCGAACTCCTTGACGATGGCGAAGAGTTCTTTGCTGTTGTGTGCATTGGCGTTGATTCTGTCTTGGAAGGCAGTTTTCTTTGTGGTTTTGAGGAGGTGGTGGTGTGCGCTGACTCCTGATTTAAAGGTTGCATGGGTTTCCGTTTTTTTTTTGTTACTCCACCTTCTCGAGTCGTCTGCAGGTGTGTCTGGACTTGTGGAGGGCAGGAGTGAACCAGCTGGCTATCTTGGAGTGTTGCATTCCTGGTCTCTTCTTGAGGGGTGCCAAAGTTCCATTGGTGGAGGTTGCTTGCTGCAGTGTTGGAGTCAGTTGGCGTTGGCGGAGTGTTTCTGCTGAGGGAGTCGACTTGAAGGTGTACAACAAATATTTTTTCTGCGGAGGAGTGGGTGTTGTTATGTTGGTGGACTGTTCCACCTGTGGGAAGGTCTGAGGGGTGTTTCACTGTGTGGACCCTCCAGATTGCAGGGAGTGCTGGATGCCAGCGGGGGGAGGGGAAAGAAGTAATAAATGAGACCCGGGAACGGCCTCTTGGCTCTTAATCAGAACTACACACCAGTGTCTGTGACATCATTGTCTGGGTGCCTACAAACTACCAGGCCTGCTACTCCGACAACGCAACAACTGGCGATGAGGGTGGTCGAGCCCTGGTGCCCGCTTGCGCTCCGACCTGACTTTCTGGCAGTCCTCTGGTCCCGTGATCAGCCTCCTGCTGGGCCGTTTCGCTGCTGCTGCAGTTGCCGCCCGAACATAGACCGCCGAAATCAGGTCACCGAAGGGGAGGTTGCTGCCGCCATTGCTGTGTCTCCGATCCACCGGCACGGGTGGTTTTCCCCCTGCCGTGCTGTACCTGTCCTGGCTTCTCCGCAAGACTGAGGGGTGTGTCCGCTGCACTGCACGCGACCCTCTCTTGGCTTGCTTAATGAGCCGGGCTCTCCGCTCCTGTTGCCCTGCGGAGGAGCCCCGCCTTGCTGCATGCTGCCTTGCTCCTGGCCGGCCTGAAGTGAGGCCAGCATATGGGAACCACGTATTCCAAACAGATAGAAGGCCCCAGAAGACCAGGCCCAAAAATTAAAATAATAATTAACAGAGATAAAGTGAAGAAAAAAAGGAAAAGTGACAAGTCAGCCATATACTGCCCAGAACTGCATGCCCGGATTCTGGAGAAGAGGCAAGGTGCACCGCAGACTGCTGAACCCTCCTCTCTTGCAAGTAGATAAAGAGGAATAGAGAAGGAATAACTGAGGAAAATTGGAAACATAGAAAAGGATACGCGTGCCCCCCTTGATCATCTATCCAGCACCAATACAGGGTTCAGGTAACAGGCAGCCACTCCAAACCCACCTTTCGCTCCTGGAATTCTGCGCCTACAGCACCAGAGTTCCGCCTCCATCCATCAGCAAACGCCCAGGGTCAGTAGGTACACGTCATCCCCAGCAAGGTGACTACAGTGACCGATAAACATCATGTCTACTGTGTCCCCCATGGAACCTTTTCTAATTAATGGACCACCATCTGCTCAGGCTGACAAATGGAAAGACTGTCTGGAACGTCTTGAGACTTACTTTGCAGCAGTGGCGTTGAAAGTTGACCGTCAACGCCCCATGCTCTTGCATCTGGGAGGTGCGGCCCCCCACAAGCTTGGAAAATCACTTGTAGAGGCAGGGCTGCCCTACACATACAACACGCTGAAGGAGGTTTTGACTGCACACTTGGAGCCTCTGGCCAACCCTGATTACGAACGCTTTCTACTGCGTCAGGCGAGGCAACTCCCCAAAGAGTCAAGGGATAGCTTCTACGCTCGCCTCAAAGACATAGCAAGCACGTGCACGCTGCCGGATGAGAATGATGAAATACGGGTGCAATTCATTCAAGGGTGTGCATCTGCTAAACTGAGAGACCACATACTCCAAGTTCCCGGGATGTCCATGACGGACATGCTAACAATGGGTAGATCCAAAGAATTGTCGAAAGTGCGGGCTGCGCACATGGAAGCAGCATTGCAACGCCAGGTAAAGACCAAGCCTGTTAACGCCATCCTACCTGGAAGTTCTGAGAAAAAGATGCGCAGCAAGCCACAACCCACGATCAGGACATGCTACGGATTTGGTCGACCCTTCCTCTTCCACTAGTGGGTGTATTCACCACCAATATAACTCGGGAGAGGAGTTAACCTAGCGGCTAGGGCTGCTGACCTCAAATCTGGGGAACCGGGTTCGAGTCTCGGCAAGGACGCTCAACATCCTGTGATTCTGGGCAAATCACTTAATCTCCCTGTGCCTACCAAAAAAGAATGTGTCCTTATGTAACGCAACTGGTACTTGTGTAAAGCGCTCTGATACCCGATACCGTCGGGTCAAGTTTGCGCTATATAAAACTCCGTAAAAAAAACTCATGACTCCCGCTCCACTCGGGCCAAAGTGTACGTCACCTAGGGTGGGTCAGGGATGCTACTGAGTTGCCCAACCGCCGAGCGCCTGCAGGTGGTTGCTTTCGCCTTCACTGTCCACCAGGAGAGCGTGGAGGGCATGTTGGCAGAATTTGGACTTCTTTTTAATGGGATAGGATGCCTCAAAGACCGCCTGATCCATCCAACCTGTTGCCTTGAAATACCGAAGGGTTTCCTTTCATCTGAGGTCGAAGGTGGAGGAAGAATTGAGAAAACTGGAGCGGGCTGACATCATTGAACAAGTCTATGGTCCGACTCCCTGGGTATCCCCCCATTGTGGTGGTGCGGAAGCCCAAACAGCCGGGCGAAGTGAGGATATGCGTGGATATGAGACTTCCCAATCAAGCCATTAAGAGAGAGCGTCATCTGCCTCCCACAGTAGATGACATTGTAGCCGAGGTGAGTGGCTCCCAGTGGTTCTCCAAGATGGATCTTAGAGCTGGATATCACCAACTCCTGCTGGATCCTGAGTCAAGGTCCATTACAACCTTCTCGACGCACGTGGGCCTCCGAAGATATAAACGTCTTGGCTTCGGGGTGTCAAGTGCAGCCGAAGTCTTCCAAGACACCATAAGAGGGGTACTAGCTGGCCTAAAAGGTGTCCTCTACGTCAGCGATGACATTCTAGTTCATGCCTCCACCTTGGAAGAGCATCTGGATCGCCTGAGAGGCACTTTTCAGCGTTTGAGAGACAATGGCCTTACGCTCCAACGAGAGAAATGTGCCTTCCTCCAGAAGGAGATAGCCTTCTTCGGGTACCGTTTGTCTCAGCACGGAGTGTCGCCTGATCCAGCCAAGGTGAGCAACATTCAGCTAGCCCCAGCTCCCACCACAGTCAGAGGCGTGAGGAGTTTCCTAGGTATGGTCATTCGTAACCTGACGGACCCCACTGCCCCTCTGAGAGAGCTGACTAAGTCTAACACCAACTGGAAGTGGGGGCCTGATCAAGAGAAAGCTTTTCAAGAAACTAAGCAAGCCTTATCTGCTGACACCACATTGGTGTACTTTGACCCAGCCCGACGCTCTGAACTATCGGTGGACGCGAGTCCTATTGGCCTTGGGGCAGTGCTGTCGCAGAGGCAAAACAATGGGGAATAGGCGCCGGTGGCCTATGCCAGCCGGGCCCTGACAGATAACAGAACAACGCTACTCGCACATTGAGAAAGAGGCCATTGCGGTTCATTGGGGCTTTTGCCATTTTCACCTCTACCTCAATGGCCAGCCTTTTGTGGTACACGCGGATCACAAGCCTCTGATTCCACTGTTCGCGGGATTCTCCTCGAAGCCTCCACCGAGGATTGAGAAGTGGATTCTGAAATTACGTGAGTATCAGTTTAAGGTGGTCTATCGTCCAGGGGTGCAAAACCCTGCTGATTTCCTATCCAGGCGTGCACGACCAGCCACAGCGGAAGAAGATTCCGATGCGGATGAAGTGGAAGAGTATGTCAAGCTGGTGGTACAGCGGTCATGACCATTGCCCATCTCTCTGGAGGAGATCGTGAAGGCCACGTCTCAAGATGAGTGTCTTCAGTTGGCCATCTCTGCAGTGACATCGGGCAGGTGGCATGTCTTGATAAACAAAACACCCTGCAGGACCGAGGAAGTACGGGCGGCATTGGATTCCTTGCACCATGTGTGCCTAGAACTGGCTGTCTCTCCGGAAGGCTGCCTCATGAGGGGGTCCCGCTTAGTGATTCCTAGGACACTACAACGAGTGGTTGATCTTGCTCACCTGGCCCATCAAGGAATTGTCTAGACCAAGTCTCGGCTGCGATGCAAAGTCTGGTTTCCAAATCTTTACGGCATCGTGGAACAGACAGTTTGCCACTGCCCTCTGTGTCAAGCGGCTGGCCCAGCCGAACCACCAGCCCCAATAATCACGGAAAATATACCATCTGGTCCCTGGCGGAGAGCAAGTGCCGATTTTGGAAGTCTCCCAGACGCGAGGCACATGCTAGTTGTCATTGACGATTTCTCAAAGTACCCGGAGGTTGAAGTCATGGACTCAACAACAGCGAATAACACTATCCCGCGCCTGGAGAAGATAATGGCCACCCATGGACTCTTGAAGGAATTGCGCACTGAATGGCCCTCCTTTCTCCAGCCACAAATTCAGAGTACTTGTGGTCCTGGGGCATCGCAAGGTCACCCCACGCTGGCCACAAGCCAATGGAGAGGCTGAACGCTTCATGCGTACTTTGAATAAAGTCCTACGGATTGCATTGGCTCATGGACAGAACATGTATTGTGCATTATACACTTTTCTGAGGGAATACCGACTCACACCCCACTCAACAACCCAAGTCAGCCCTGGATCACTATGCATCAATCGAACTGTGGGTGACTTCATTCCTCACGTGGACCAGTTGTCAGATCTACAGGTGCACGTAGCAGGAAAACTGAGACAGCGTCGATCCAGAAATGATCACATGTCCCGAACTCGTGAAGCTAAGCCAAAGTCTTTTGCAGTTGGTGATTTGGTCATTGTAAAAAAATCGAAATTCAAAAAACAAATTCATGCTCCCTCTCGAGGTTGAGCCCTGGCGAATTCAAGCTGTGAAAGGTACCATGATCACAGCCCAGAAGGCAGGAGAGACTATCACAAGGAATGTGTCCTGTTCCAAACTGTACCTGGCTCCTGCGAGTTCCGATGTGAGGGCATCCTCTGGAAACATGAATGGTGAAGCTGGAAATGCTGGTGGCGGTGTCCCTCTGGAATCTCGCAGGGGTGGGGGCCCTCCACCTGCTACATCTGACATGGGATCTACTGAAGCTGCTGAGACTGCTGTTTGTCCTCCAACTGAGCCAGATCCCCAGAGTGTTCCTGTTGCCCGTCCTGGTCCACCAGCGAGCAGGTGTGGTGATGTTCCGAAGGATGGTGGTTGTCACGGAAATGGGAGGTACCATCTCAGACAATGTCCAGGAAGGTCTTCTCATCTGAAGGACTTTGTGTTGGTCTGAAATAGAGTAAAGTGAAATTTTTTCTCTCTCTCACTCTATTCTTCTATTTGCCCTTCTTCTTCTTTGCCTGGAGATTGGGGGAGGCTCATGCATCTGTTTTTGACACCCGTGTATTGGGGTTTGCCGTATTTTCTCTGTTTAAAATAAAGGAGGTATGTTATGTTGGTGGACTGTTCCACCTGTGGGACGGTCTGAGGGGTGTTTCACTGTGTAGACCCTCCAGATTGCAGGGAGTGGTGGATGCCAGCAGGTGGAGGAGAAAGAAGTAATAAATGAGACCCGGGGAACGACCTCGTGCCTCTTAATCAGAACTACACACCATTGTCCGTGTCGTCATTGTCTAGGGACCGAGTCCTACAAACTACCAGGCCTGCTACCCCCGACAACGTAACAGGTGTGATACTGACCTACCTGGTTTACAAACCTCTGTCCAGTGTGTGACTTATGCAGATATACATACACGCAAATCATTTTGTATCCTTATGTATGAGGGGTTGTACTCATGAGCCCATCATGGGTTCGTTGATGTTTCTTCAAAGGCACATTATAGGAAGTCATAAACCAATTAAAAAAAAATAATAACATTTTGGGTAAAGTGCTTAGATGGCGCTAACCTGTTCCACTGGATCACTACGTGCCGAAATACACAACACACTGATTCTCTGAAGTACGTAACCATACAACCACCTTTCTACGATGAAAAGATTACATAGCATAAACCTGTCACGTCGCGCGGTACGCAATGAATTCTGGTTCGCCCCGCCCTCGCGTTGCGTCGTCCCAGGCGCGGTAAACGTTTTTCAGGCGAGGGCAGGACTTCTAGTGCGTGAACTTTGTGTCGTCTGACGTTTGGACTTAAATGTGCTGCTTCTTTTGTGGTTTTGGGTCACTTAAAGGAAATTAGGCAGGTGAGTTCCCCTACAAGTACTAGAATGTGTTGTGCTATTAAATGGTGCAGAGACAAAATGACCACCGTTATTGTGATTTCCGGTGAAATGACCGTTTAGCCAGAGTCCTTTGTGATGGTCGCGATCTTTAGATGGAGATGGAAGATGTAGTTGGAGGGTGCACATAAATGTTGCGCTTAGTCGAAGATGATGTGGGGGAAGTGAACGGCGCCGCGCTGGTAAACAATGTTCAGGAAACGGCGAAACTCATGCCACACGTCACTTTGTTGTGCAGAATCATTAAGAGTTGCTGATGTACCCGTTGTCGTAGTCGCTCTGTGTTGTGTTACTGCTAGCGGTCGAAGTGCGTAAAAAATGTACGAGAAATGTGAGCCTGACTATATGGGAGGTAGTGTTAGATTCGTAGTCCAAAAAAGAACAGAACACCTTGTTATGAACTATTTTGTTGACCTTCAGTCTGTAGGTAATTCCATAAAAATAATGCACACACCTTATGCAAGCTAAACTAATCTGTGGGAAATGAATTGTTCTGGTAGGAAAGTTCCGTTGGTTAATGCGATCACTACAGAAGTCTTGGTGTGACTGTAGGGTACTTAATTTGAGCCCTGTGTGGTTCTCTGAGAAACTGCGAAATGTATATTCACAGTGCAGTGGGTCCCAGCCAGCCTGTGGCTGAAAGCTTAGTACACATGTAAACCTCTCCAAAGGAGCACGTTGTCATCATGATGCGTATACGCTGAGAAAGTTTTGAAATACTGTGTTTTAGTATAAATTTGTGTGGTATCTGTCCGTTAGTTTGTATTGGTTTTTCTTTATGCATACAATTATGAACATTACACATAATCCTCTTCTTCCGTTCCTGATCACCCGTTTTTGCCTCGTTGTATCTCACACTTTCTTTTAACTCATGACCCTCTTCTGCAAAGCATATTCGTTATACGTCCATCTTTTTCAAGATTGGTTGTGTGAATTCGTGTCTAATGCAATTTCCGTGCTTGCCTCGATTCCTCTTGAATGTGCAAAACTCTCGGTCTCATGTGTCACTGTATCCCTTAAACTCCCAGCCCAGGTAATATAACAAACACTGCCTTCAGAAGTTTTTCTCTTTCCCTTGAGTTGTTTGTGCCATATCTTCCATTTAGCTATCCCCATAATTTCTTTGTTGCCACTGTGCCCCCCCCATATCCCAAATATGGATTGTTTTGCAGCCAGCAATATTATGGGGTATACTTTTACCTTTTGAATTGAACGGGATATATGACTTCAGATGGACTTTTGAGTAACATCATTTCTGGGCATTTTGCTGAAAGAAACCTTCTCCTTGTTTGATATTGATTACCCTTTCCTTAAATCGTCACAGTTTTGTGCAGGACTGCGTGTCATTTTTACAAGGTCTCTCCATCCCCAACAACAAACCAATTCCCTAGGTAAACATTTTGCCTCAGTTTTTTTGGGGTGTTATATGGTATCCAAATGGTAGGTAGCTCAGGAGCTGATGGTAGCTTGCTAGTACTATGGAAGTAGCTACCTGAATTGTAGCTCAACACAGTATGTAATTCAGAGGGTTTACAGAATATTTTAAAAAGTATTGTTCTATTCATCGGTAGCTATGTTATTGGTCATTGTATGTTAACCTACAGTTTTGAGTTTAATACTACTCCTAATTCTTTTTTTTCCAAGCCTCCTGGATTGAAAGTTTCTCTCCTGCTTTTCTGTTATTAGGATGATATATTCTCAATACAACGTGCTTAGTATCCTAATTTAAGAAGTATTTTTAAAATGAGATTAGTTTTCTTGTTCCTCCTCTAACATGGAGATGTTGGCCCTAGTGTTGCACCTGAGTTTACCTATAATGTTATACCAACAGCGGGTCCTGCTAAATTGCATTGGGTTTGTGGATGGGTGGATAGCTAGCCACCCATTAGAAGAATATGCACATAACTTGACGGTACACAGGATAGACTACATCTTTTTAGACAAGAGACGTCTGGTAGAGGTACAGGATATAACCCAGGAACCCTTTACTCTGTCAGAGCATTGGACAGTACAGTGTATATAGAAATGACCAGAGAGACTTGGACATTGTGACTAACTGATTCTCTCTCTCTTTTTTTTTTTTTTTTTTAAACTGTTTTTATTATTTGAAAGAACAAAAACGTAGTCAGCAGGTAAGTCTCACATCGCATCCATGTGATACAATAAGCATCTATCATAATTGGCAAGGATACAAAGATTACATCATTACAGATCCTTTCCATGACTCCCCTCTCCCCATCCCCTTCCCAGGTTAAGCGTGTCACAAATCTCTCAAGCGTTCGTAAGTTCTGGAGTGTTAGACCCATCGTGTTCATACCGCCGCCCAATAGCCCGTATAGTATCTGTTTCCTCTTCCTCCATCTCTAGGTTGTAGTAGCTCAGCCATGACTGCCATACTTTCCGGAACTTTCTAGGGCACCCCCTTGCTTTGTATACCGTTTTTTTCCGCACACATGTACATATCCATACCCGCCCGCCACTCTCTCATAGTGGGGAGTTCTGCTTTCCCCCAATGCCTGGCTATATCTCGTTTTGCCACTACCAGTCCCAAGTTACTCAGCAAGAGCTTGTATCTAGGGATGTCTACTTTTGTGTGTATGCCCAAAAGAACATATTTGGGGTCTGTCGGGATTTGCGTTTCTAGTATATTATTCAGCTCCTGTATTATCCGTGTCCAGTATTTACGTATGAATTGGCAGTGACAGTGTGTGTATGTAGGAGCCTCACTCCGTTTTGCAGGCAGTCTGGCGTCTCTGCCCGGCCCATCGCGTATAGTCTCGCCCTATCGTAGTACACCCTATGCAATATTTTAAATTGAATTAATCGCAACCTAAGCTTAATCGCCACTTCTCTAGGGTGCATTAAGGCAGTCTCCCAGTCTGTCTTCTAGTTTCTCTGTAAGTTCCTACCACTTGCTTCTGAGTGTTACCAGATTATCGGGCATATTATTTATAAGGGTCTTATAGGTCCAGGAGACTGCTTTCCCTAATATCTCTTCCTGTAACAGCCGGCCTTCTAAAGGGACATATTCGGGAATGTCTACAATGTCGGGTCTTTGCGCCCGCCATGCATGTCGGAATTGGATGTATTTATAGTGTTACTTGTCTGATAGATTGAATTCCAGGTGGAGTTCTGCAAAGGTTATCAGGTTACCTCGCTTTATCACGTCTCCTAGTGTAGTAATCCCGATGGTGTCCCACCCTTTGAACCCCCGCAGTTTCGCTATTTCCGGCAGTCGCTTGCCCTCCCAAAGGGGTGTAGACCTGGTTAATCTTTTGTCCCATTTCATTTGATGCTCTGCTTCCTTCCATGCCTCAAATGCCCTCTGTGTTGCCAGCAGCAGGCTCTGCACTCCCCGGCCCCCATATATGTAGTGTAGGTGGGAATGTTTTTGGAATTGAAGCCTCTCTAATGCGTATGTAGGATGGTCCCTGGGTGCATGTCCCCACTCATTTATTACAGTGAGATGTGCCGCCCTATAATGCGCCCGGATATCCGGCAGCGCAATCCCTCCATTATATTGACTGCGTTGCAGCGCTACCCGGGGGTGACCACGTCCCACAATAGTGTGTGTACTTCCTCGTTTATCGCCCGAAAAATTGCCTCTGGTATTTTGCAATATGTATTTTGAAGGACGTACAGCAGTTTAGGTAGCGTAATCATTTTATACATGGCTGCTCTTCCCAGTAGTGTCAAGGGGAGGCGTCACCACCTCGCTACATCCGCTCGGAATTCCGCGAGAATTCGCTGAATGTTGTGGGTAAGACAGTCAGCCACGTTAATGGAGATATAGAGGCCTAAGTATTTGAAGCCGCCTTCCGCAATGGGTAGATGCACCGGTGCAGAGCATATGGCAGTGGGACCGCCAACAGGGTATATAGTTGACTTCCCCCAATTAATATTATATCCCGCCTGTCTACCGTATTCTTTGACTAGGTTAAATATAATGGGGAGTGACGTGTCAGGGTTAGTTATGTATAGCAATATGTCGTCTGCATAAAGGGAGATTCGTTCATCCATCAATTGCCCTTCTGCGTCCTGGAATCCCATTATATCCTGGATGTGTTCTAATTAGACATGCTAATGGTTCCAGCACCAGTGCAAAAAGCAGGGGGGGGATAGCGGGCAACCCTGTCTGGTCCCACGCTGGATGGGGAAGGCAGGTGATTTAACTCCATTAACCCGGACTCTCGCTCTGGGGTTAGTATATAGTATATCCACCCATGACTGGAACTTACACCAGAAGCCTAGTTTTGCAAGTACCTGTCTCATAAATGGCCAGTGTACAGTATCGAAGGCCTTTTCGGCATCGAGTGACCGAAGCAAATGGGAGGTATCTCTGTCTTTTGTTGCGGCTAGCCAGTTCGCTAGTCTACGGAGGTTAAGGCGTGTGGCTAGTTTGGGCATAAAGCCAATTGGTCCCTAAGCACCGGCGATGTGATAACCGTCAATAGTGTTGTAGCAAGTATAGAGGCCAGGATCTTGGTTTCAATATTTAGGAGAGAGATCTGGCGGTAAGAGCCACATTCTTCTGGGGACTTGCCGGGCTTTGGTATGACCACTACTGTGGCTTGACAGAGGTCTGGAGGTAACGCCCCCTCTTCTCTTGCTGCTAGGAACATATTTAGTAGGTGGGAGGCCAGTAGACTATTGTGCTGTTTGAAGAATTCCCCCAGTAGCCCATTGGGACCTGGAGTTTTCCCTGTCTTTTGTTTAGCAATGGCGGCTTGTACTTCGTCCTGGGTGAGCTCCGCCTCTAGGGCCTCTGTATCCTCTTGTTGGAGGGTGGGCATATCGATAGCCCCGAGAGACTCTTATTGAGGCCTCATCTACTATTGACCTAGCCTTATAGAGATAAGTATAATAACGTGAGAATGTCTCTGCAATGGCACTTGCTGTTGTATGTCGTGTGTCTGCCTCCACTATTTGGTGTACCCAGTTTGCTTCCCTTTCCTTTCGGCTTAACCAAGCCAGGAGTTTCCCTGCTCTGTCCCCCGACTCATATAGTCTGTGCTGTGTAGCCTGGATATGAGTTTGGACTTCTCTGCCAGCGCCCGGAGTTCCCTGCGTGTGACCTTGAGCTGTCGAGCATTGTTGCTTCGTTGTCTGGGGTGATCTTGCTTTCCAGATCTAAAAGTTTATCTTCTAGGTCTTCTATTTGTTGGAGTTCCCCCCGACGTTTACGTGCTATTGTATCCTGCAATCTACCTCTGAGGACCGCTTTATAGGCCTCCCATAGGGTAACCTCCGAGGACACAGATCCCTCATTCTCTTTAAAAAATAATTTAGTCTCCGTAGCAATTACATCCGTTAGTGTTTCATTGCGTAACTCCCATGCGTTCAGTCTCCAGTCCGCCCGTTGTCTGTGTCCCTTTCCCCCCCACCGTTAACCTCAATGGTGAGTGATCCGAGATACCTCATGCCAGGTAGTCTACGTCCTCTATTGTCTGGATCTCCCCTGACGGAGCAAAAAGGTAATCAATCCTAGAGAAGGTCCTATGCTCCCGAGAAGTATGAGTAACTACGGTCCGATGGATGTTGGGCGCGCCAAAGGTCTGTCAGTCCCAGTGAGCTCACAAACTCCGCTAGTGGGGTGGGGGGCACGGGTGCCATTCTGCGTACGGGACCCGTCTAAGGCTGGGTTTACTACATCATTGAAGTCACCTCCTGTGATATGAGTCGCAGAGTCAGTCTAGCAGTATCTTGGCTACGGCGCTCAAAGTCTGGGCCTGAAGTCGTGGTGGTGCATAGACACCAACGAGGGTAAACTCTTGCCGCCCCCACGTTCCTTGGACCGCGGCGTATGTACCGCTGGGATCTACCCATGTCTTGGTTATATGGAACGGCCGTGTTTTCCTAATGAGAATAGCCATTCCGCGCGCTCCGGGAGAAAATCCAGAGTGCGCCAGTGTGACGTAAACCCCCCCTAAATATAAATGCACATTGGGTACCTCGGAGATGGGTTTCCTGTAGGAGGACTATGTCAGGCTTAATTCTCCGAATATATCTGTTGACTAGCCCTCTCTTGATTTTGTTACCCAAGCCGTTAACCTTCCACGTCAGTACGGTAAATGGTGTGTCATACATGGCAAGTGTGGTCTATGTACTCCGCTTGGGGGATGGTACCTATCCCGCCCCCTCCTGTTCCCGGCCCTGTATCCTGAGACATCCTGCTGCTGCTAACATTAGAAACCTTTTGAATCTATTAACACCGAACTTCCCCTCCCCCTCCCCGATTTTCCCCCCACCCCACTTTCTCCCGCACCCTACGCCAACCCCCTCAACTGTCAACATGACAACTAGCGTATGTGTCGTCCAATAAGCCTGTCGATTTCCCCCCCCTTCACCTACCCCATAATAATATATCAAACAATAAAGGATATTGTCTTATCCAAGGAGAGGTGCTTCACACAGTCTCCCCTGAGCACAAGCAAGTCTAGGAGGGGGGCCTCCTTGCGAGCGCTCTGTTGCCGATCTGCTCCCGTCTCACGCCCATATTTCAGTCCTCTTCATCGCCTTTCTCTTGCTGTAGTTGGTTTTCCGTAGCAGTTGCCAGCGCACCTACCCCCGGTTCTTCGGTGTCGTTAATTAGTTTAAGGAGCGGGTGGTCGCTGTCTGTATCTGCAATGGACTCCCCATCTGAGCGGTAACTGATTCACTATTAAAAGTTCCGATAGTCGTCATTAACATAAAAGACTGAATCACCAGTTACTTAAGAGAACAACAACAATGAAGCAAATGCAGTCATGCAGTGGGATGGCTTGAAGGCTAATTTATAGCAGAGGCGGCTCGCCTTAAAGAGATGAGGGAAGGCACCCAAATGAGTTGAGAGAAGACTTAACGGAGAGGACATACATAAAAAAAATTGCAATCACAAAACAGTTGTAAAACGCGATTTATGATTCAAGGTCAAATCAGAATCCGTTAAATTGCTTGAGCCAATTACATAATAGCAAAATGGTATAAGATATTTTAGGAAATGGATAATAAGCTTGCACATCCTTTAAGAGCTACACAGGATCACAGTTATGCTGAAGAGGTGAGAAATAATAGGGGGAAATGTGTAAGACCAAAGAGGAGATAGTGGGATGCTTGAGTTTTATTCAGCACTGTATGATGAGTAATCTAAGCCACCCCCCCAGTATAGACAGGGGCACCCAAGTCTAATGGCCTTACTGAAAATACCAGCAACAAAAAAGAATAATTGTGGGGAAAAACATAAATGAAGGAGGAAATCTGGAAGGCTAAGAGCAGCTTGCAATTGTCCAAAGCAGTCGTTCTTGATGGTTTTAAGATATTTTATAAGAAGTTCACAAGTCGGATGAGACTCTAGAAAAGAAGTTAACGCAGACCATGTGCATCCACAATATTCTTAATTTTCATTACTTAAACCCAATGTATAATGCTTAACAAATTGGCTGCACTCCTTCCAAATGGGGTCTAACCATACACCCTGAGGCTGGTTTTGTTTAGGGGAGAGACTTGGTGATAATATGAAAAAAAAAAAAAGCATATCACCTCATAGATATAAGGAGCACAGCCAACTGGAAAATGGTCTTAGCCTCCCAGGATGCTGAAAAAGCATTTGAAGGGTAGGCTAGCATTTTATGCTTGATGTCGTGCAAACGATGGGAATGGGGGAAGTGGATGTTGTGCAGGGTGATAGTGGATGAGTAAACCCATGGTGAGAGTGAGAAGGAATGGCGTGATCTAGATGGATTTAAGAAAGATGGGATCAGACCTCCGCTAGAGAACTGGAAATTGATCCAGCAAAACATTTTATGAAACTGCAAACATGAATGAACATTTTCGTACCCAACATGACAAAGTTTCAGTTCTATGAAGGACCAGGAGGTGAGGATTATATATACTTTCGCATTTATTAACCAGCAGCAGAAATTAAAATAGTACTTAAACTGTGTTTGCCATCAGCACCTAGGAAAATCTGTTATTTCAAACAACCAGACATCAAGTGTGACTAGAAACCACTGTGACAACATCCTGGATGTCCTTTCTTGATTGGGCCTCCCATCAAAATCTTTTCACCTTATTCTCTATTCTGATCATTACTTATAATGCTACAGCAAACTTTAAGAAAAAAGCTCTGAGTCTTCTGCATGATTAATGCAGTATATAAAGAAATCTACATGTCATGCACATGAACAAGAATGTGTTACTGAAAGCACCTTCACTTACACTCACTCTTCACGTCGTCAAGGGAGGGAAACCTTCAATAAATTTCCCCCAAGAATTTTTTGGGGTGTGATAATCTTCACCTCACTGTCCTTAATAGAACTGAAACCTTTTCATATTAACTAAGAAATTTTACATTGTATGTCAGGACTGTAGTTTCAAAGCTTTCTTACCACCAAAGAAACTATGCTGCTCACCGGTTTAAAGTACCTTCTTTTGAAGGTAGGTTCTGACGCCCAGTTGGCCGCATTTATGATCTACTCCAAGCATGCATTCAATCTGAACACCTTGGAAGCCGAGGCACCTCCTGCTGAATGAGCTTCAAAAATGGAAGTATCTGTACCAGCCTTATGCATCACCTTTCTTAACCACCAGGCAACGGTTGGATAGGGAACTTCTGAAAAAGACTTCGTTATGGACATCAACAAATGGTTTGGACCCAGGAAGACCTATTCCCTCAGTCATACCATTGTATGCCTTCACTTACTCTGCCACACAACTTTTGGCAGTCTTTAAAGGATGGATAGGAAATAACCGTAGCATTTGTTTCAGTCCTCCTAGTAAACCCATCTGGGGTAAACATGTGCCATGAAATATCCAAGGCGCTGATGTCTGAAACTCTCCTGCAGGATACCAGGATCAGAAGAATGGCCAATTTACCAGGGAGTCTTTTGCGGAAAGGAAATGGTCATCATTACTTGGTAGGAGCAAGTTTAGTACTTTATGCAACATAATCCAGAATATCTTGGTCCAGGAGTATTGGAAATGTTTTCCCTTGCAATAGCTTGCATGCCAGCTGTGTTCTCTGAACCTCTACATCATTGTCTCCGAAATTGTAGAGCAAAAGTGATTTGCTGACCTGCAAGTACTTCCTTTCTCTGCCAATTCCTATAGGAAGTTCAGGACATGGTTAGACCAATAACATAGGACCGCACAGGATTGATATCCCGTTCCATACACAAGTGGGTCTTAGCTTGCCAGGCAAACTTGCATTCTCGTGCACACTTGAGGCTTACACAGGGGTGTGAAATGTAATAAAATATCTACTTGTCCATGGGGCAGGTTGCTTCATAAATCTGCTTGCCCTGTAACAAAATCCACTTGTCCCTTTCATGCCATGTAGGGGGTATAGGGGTGTGGAATTTACTAAAATACCTACTTGTCCATGGGGCAGGTTGCTTCATAAATCTGCTGGCCCTGTAACAAAATCCACTTGTCCCTTTCGTGCCATGTAGTGTTGGAACAAATTATGGCAGCAATCTCTTTTTAGAAGAGCTCTGATATAGCCTCTCCGATTATGCCAGGGCGTACACCATAGTAGGGTTTGAATACAAGCAATTCCCTTATTTTGCCACCTTTCTGCAAATCTACATACTGGAGCTGAAGATAGTGGTAAGCAATAGTTCCAGCGTTAGAATACCCTTCTAAGCCTGTGCAAACCTATTAACTTGCATATTTTAACGGTTTTCATCAGCTCTTTTCTAACCTTTTCCCATATTGAGAAAGGTTGGAAATTTACTCCTGACAAAGGCAGAAGTAAAACTTCTTCCAGGATTGGGAAAAAGTGGTTGAAGGGGAAGTGAACTTGCAGATGCTCAACAGATTTTCACATGAGCAGATCTACACATGCATGTTTGCTCGTGCTAAAATGCAGTTCACAAATTTTTTGTAGGAATATGATTTCTTGACCTACTTCTGTAAATTCTTAGGAATTCATGAAAGCTGTAAATCTGCACTAGTGCAAGAACATATACCATGGGTGCACTTTTGAGATTTCTTTAATAACTGGGCCCCTGATTAGGTCTGGCGTTAACCAAGACCTTTTGTGTTTATTAAAATACTCTATCTATAGGCTGGCTTCACTGTGAGCAACTGCATTCTGCTCCCTCACAAGGAGCATATTGTGACATAAAGTAGTTTTGTTCAGTGCCAGAAACTAATGTGGCAATATGTGCTTTTTGAGACCAACACATTTTTTTTTGCCAATGCTTGTTATAATGGCAAGGCCCTGGCCGCTCAAACGCAATAAGGTTTTACAAAAACCATGCCAAAACGAGACCCGCATTGACAAAACTAAAAGGCCTACTGATTTGCCAAAGCTGGTTTATTTTTGTGTTTCCCATAATCTTGTTGAAACTGGTTACACCGATTTTTCCAGTGGGTATATTTTTGGGAAATACTAGCATGCATCAACACATTTTATAAATGATGCTGCAATGAAATGGTACCTAAGATTTCACAATAGTTTAGCAACATGTTTTATTTTCTAGTTGCATTATCTGTTGAACATTTTATTTTGAAAGCAAAGAATCATCCATCTTGCTTTTAAGCTCTGCAAATACTTGCATCTAATAAGAGAGCATTATGGGTGCATTATACATAGCCTCATACTGCTGAACTTTGAAAAAGTGTGTACACATGTTTATACTGGAACCGCTGTCAGTAGTGCAGTCCGAGCTTACATTTCCTTGGAACGCTCACCCTAGTAATAAAGGCTTTGCATTAATGAACCATAAATACAAGCTCGACCAGCATTAACATATGAACACAAACATTACCTTCATATGCAGGCAATACCCTTACCTGATCCATAATGTGGTACTGTAAGCTGGCAGCCAAAGGTTTGTGCTGCACAGGGTTGGGTTCATTTGTCCCATGGACAAAATACACATGAAAAGTTGTTGTCCTTGACCCCAAACAATATATCCTGGGCGTGGTGCTAGAGGGATTCCACACCCCTGCTTACACCCTGGCTAGAAAGTCATAGGCTCGTCCAGCAGTCTGGTAATCCGGGCAGTTGAATCATGGATAAATTAATAGATAGATCATAAGTATATTCTTTACGTAGACTATCAATTTCATTCCTCGTGCTCTGAGGAACTCCACAACATGGCTTGAAAATCCTTGTGAAGCACCTAGGTGCCGATGAGACCGAAGAGAAGTATTGTGAAATTGTATACCACTCATTGCAGGTGAGCTGCAGGATCCTGTTCTTGGGACTGAAGATGGGAGCTTCCAGAGAGGCGTCCTTTAAAGGCAAAGATATCATCCTCTGTCCCTTGCACAAGATGCCTCTTAAGAGGTGACTGTCCTACATCTTCAAATGGTGGAACTCCAGCCACTCGTTGAATTCTTTGTGCATGATCACTGGCCTCTGTCTCTTTTCCTTTTTCTCCACCATGAACAAGTTGCTCACTAGTCTTCTGGGAAAGATCTTGTACTTTTGAGATTGCTCCCTTCTCTTCCAGTGCTAATATCTACTAGTCTATTGAGTTTTGTTTTTGGGTGGGGGGTCGGGGAGATGGAAAACAAATGGGAATTGGCTACTACCATTGCCTCTGTAAACCATAGAACTCTATGTGGAAGCCCTCTATTGCCTGCAGGACCCATGTATCTACTGAGATCTTGCACCACTTGGTGAACTCTTCCTACCTCCCTTCTACTTTTACAGGGGAAAGTGTAGAAGAGTATCCTGAAGCAGAGGAGCCAGATCTTCTAAAGGAACTTCTATTAGAGCGCCATTTGGGGTTGTCTCTTGAAGGGAAGTCTCTGCCAAAGCCACAGTGGCTTTGACATCGTTTCCTTCTTGATGTTTCTCTGAAGGCGGCCATGGAATTGAGAACGTCCGGATGAGCACCCTCTTCCGGTCACTGCAAAAAAACATGGATCCCTAAATTCTCTTTCAGTGTCTGGGCCTTGTCTAAAGAGGTGACTGTTAACACAAACTTGCCACGTTCTTTAAGAAACTGCTTTCCAAAGAAGCCCCCTTGAGCCATTGAACCTGCTTTCGAGTTGGCGAGATCACTTTGTTACTGGTCCACCTTAACGTGTGAAGATCTGCAGCTCTTGGTGGAGATGGCGCAGCTAGCTTTACCCAGTAAAATTACTGCTGTCTGGGCACATCCAGACAGAATTTCAGCAGAAATGCACATGCCTGACTCCTTGGCCTCTTCCCCAGTCTCCAAGATCTTCATTAGAGGATTACCAGTATCCAATAAGTTTATCTTGGCAGAACTACCAGGATCTTTCAATGCCCTGCTTAGTGTCCTTGCTGAATTTTGCTAAAAAAAATAAATACACTTTCATTGGTCTGTGAATCTTGGCGGTCAAGGCTACCTTGCTTTCCAAGGTCGGACTGATTCGCTTTGCTCTTAATCTGCTATGGACTTCTTTGTCCTGGGGTTTGCGCAGGTGGGCAGCTCCATATTAAGCTATCTTCACCCCGGCTACCATTCCGCTGACCATGGATTGTATGTGGTATTCTGATCTAGGATGTCCAATAGTGGTTTAGCTTTAGGTTCAGGGTTGTCATCTGTCTTTTGGCTCGTGGAGCCTTTCGCTGGGCTTGAATCTTCCAATTCATGGTCTGGTTCCCCTTTGGCATCATCCTTGTCTGCATCCAGTGGCATGGGGACCACCGGAGATGCTGTAAAGTATAGAGCGGCTAAGTTGCTGGAGCAGCCTACGGTTTGTTCCTCCTTGGAGTTGACCTCAGGTAGGCTAGATTGATCCAAGAAGGCCTGTTTGAGCCTGTGAAAAACATTTGCTGAATAGGCCTGAGCTTTGGAAGGAGTCAGATAAGGGTTTGTCTGTTCTTGGTAGGAAACCCCAAGCCTCCCCAATAACTGAATAGTTCAAGATGGCAAGAGTGCCAGATAGCAAAGATGCTTCCCCAGATGTGCAAGGGCATCACTTACTGCTTTTATTACCAACATATCCACTGCCTTGGAGAGCCCCTGATCCCTGGGAAAGGCTATTCCATACCCTCCAAATGGGAGAAATCCTCCTCACTTCTATGCATGTTGACCAAGGAGAAGAGTCAGCGTGACCAGCCCTGACCCTATATGGACACAAGTCCTGCTCCACATCAAAATAAGCGATGACGGGGCTACCTGCTTGCCTGTGCAGTAGACAGTCACCTAGATACAGACCTCCAGATTAGGCAGGATGTATGTGAAACGTGCTGGCCCAGTGATATAGACTGTAATGAGGCAATTTGAAAATAATGAAACTTTGCGAATAATCTATTGGTATGGGGGTGTTGAAAGTAGTGTCCAATGGATATTTGCTTCCTTACTTGCTCCATGGAGCAAAGGAGTTGAGAACAGCAAAGTTGAGCACCATCGCCTGGTGGGAGGACCACACCGCACTCCGAGATCGCTGTGAAACTGGCCACGCAGGGTCTTCAATCTGGTGCCGGTGGCAGTCTAGTAGAAAGGTTAGTGCTCCAATGCTTTGTAATAAAATACTTAACAAGCTTTTAATAATCTACAAAGGCAGTAATCACAATGTGAGAAAATTGGAACTTAAAGCCAGATGTATGACCACATTTTCCCATAGAGACAGAATGGGTAAAACTGTTTGATACATCTGGCCCTAAGTGCTGTAAGAGCAGCAGAGAAAGACTAATATCAGGATGTTGTTACAGGCTATTTTGCATACATGACAGCATACCTGATTCAGGTGGGAGACTTCCAAATTGTATTTTTTTATTCTTACAGCTCAAAATGTCTTGCGTTTAGCTGTCTCTCTCCTAAAATCTCCCCTGCTTCAATGTAAGTCAATGGGGAAAATATATTTCCCCCAAAATCTCCCTCTTTCTAGGTTCAAAATGTTGATATGTATGTTTTTGATCATTGTTATTTGATTGGTTATTAAAAAACTGCAGCTTCTCTCAAAGGCTTAAGGGAAGTCTAGTTTGTTTTGTTTTTCTGTTGCTGTTTAATAAAAGTGAAGGAACAATGCATGATCCTCAAGTCCATTCCTGACAGAATCCAGGCTAAGTCATTCATACTGCTTGACCAATCTCATAAATCAAGAAGTTGCGCCTCTACAAGACTGCATCTATGCCTCCTCGAATCCAAGGAAATTAGCAAATTCTGTGTACTTTCCCTAAATACAGCTTCAGACAACAGGCTACACTACCTTGGCACTCTATACAAGGGCGCTCCAGAATGACACAGTATTTGCCCTTCAATCCTATGCTTGTATTCCTGCAGACACATCCTCAGAGTGATGAAATATGGTACACTTTACTGTGAATACTTTCACATAATGTAGAGATGTCCTTACTATCATGTGTTCCCCATTAAAGACTTCAGCAATAACTAATCCTCCAAGATAGTAAATCTCCATGTCAAGGGTACCTAAGTGGTATCCGGAAGAGTCAGTCAACCCTGGCCATCAGTATGTTTCATCTTTGCTATTTTTAACCCTAAGGTGGAATTCAGCCCACATCACTAAGACATAACTGTCAAGTTCTTTAAATATTTTACACCGAACCATTGACCTCATTCGCTGTACCACATAAAGGCACCTGGCTAATATCTTGTTACCTAGAGCAGTGTCCTGTTAGCATGAACTAGAACTGTAATTACAACTGTCTGAGCTATGCAGTCCTGCCATGATCCAACTTATTTTGAGATTCTAGGTTTCCTGGTTGCTATGTGTAATCTCTGTTTAAGGACCCCTGTTGTCAAGTTAGATGTAGATCTGAGAGCACAGCAGGATTTTTTCATACCAACGCTCCTGTTGTAAATAACCTAGATTTCTACCAATTTGTAGTCTGGTCAGGCAGGTCAACAGATCTCTGCAGCGGACGCATAAGCACTGTTGTCTCCCACATTGTATCCCTGAAATAAACCAGGGTGTCGCCTGTATAAAAAGACTGAACTTGGGTGTTATATCTTACTTTTATTCCCCAGCCTAGCTTTGTTTTGTGTAACGTTACCAGCAATGGCTGTACTGCCAAAGCAAGTATTGGTGTCACAAGTGCACACTCTTGAGTAGTAGCCCTCTTCAGTGATCACTCATAAGTTATGCCTCAAGTCCTAACCTTGGTGCATGGTACATTGTAAAGTAACCTGAGCTGTTACTTGAGAATGGGGACAAGCTACAATAGTCCTGTAAACCAGAACTGCCATCCCACAGTGTCAAAGGTCTTCTTCTCCATGTCGAGGAAGGCTACTGGGATATTCCTCATCCACTGACTCCAGGAATAACTGTTAAACCTCATTCCATTGTCTTTAGATTTGACTTAATGCTTCTCTTAGACCCAATACCAGACTGGTCAGGATATATCATTGTCTGAATGACTTTCACTAAACTGGTCACCATGACCTTACTTAGTATCTTAACATCCACACTTATCATTGGTGGTAAGTAGGACCCGCAGTCAAACGCTTATCCAGCTTGAGTACCACCACTGTTGCTTTCATCATGGTGTGTGGCAAAAATACCTTTGCTTCCTCCATGGCACTCAAACCTCACCTATTGCATTCTCAAAATGCAAAATAATGTTTAGGAGAATTTCCTTTTCAGCAGCCAATCTTTGTTTTTCCAAATAGCTAGTGGGTGTGACATACATTGCAATCCAGCTGATAGGTATACGTTTTTCTGCATGTTGCTATACAATAACAAAAAAAAGGTATTGAAGAAAATTCTAGAATACCATGTAGATTTAATCTACCTACCACACCTTTCCTGCAGTGAACATATCACTTTGCAGTTGGGTTGACCATATGATCATGAGATAAAAGTTCAATATTAAGAAAAGAAAAAAAAGTCAGTGTACATTTCAGAGTGGTATTTCATCACGGCCATATCAACCAATAAGGTGTTCCAGATTGTTACCACTCCATTGGGGCAGCACAGTTGCCTAGGGAGAAATGTATATTGTCTGCGGTTGCCTGTTTTAAAAGGTCCTTTCTTTACACTGGCACACTAGGCGTGTGAAGGGATTGCCTTTCTGTAAAGTTTTGCGCCAATCCGTCAAGTGGGGCCAAGAAGAAGAGGGGGGGGGGGTCTCTTAATACATACATTTGTTTCCCTTGTTAAATCCCATAGGAAACTTTTGCAGCTACAGGAAAAACAGCTGAAAAGAAATACACCAAATTTGGCAAAATGTTAGAATTTTACTACAAACGTGCTTTTTGTGATTTGATGTAAATCTGTTCAGTAGTGTTAAAGAAACTGTTTAAAGAGGGACTATTAGGGCATGAAGGGCTCACATTCGGTATATCTGGACTGTTAGATTCCATATCTACTCTGATTGGCCTCTTTAAAGAGGACTAGTCAAGCGTGGTTTGCTGGCCACAACCTGAACAGTATGTTGTGGTAACCGTTATAGGACTCAAGGACATGGTTCCAGCTTCCTAAAAATGAACTAAATAAGATTGCAAGGAAAAAATATAAGTAGGCAGGGTGATCACACCCTGACCCCAAGAGGCATGTGTGGCAGTAGGGGTTCCAAAAGGACCCCCCCCCCCTTTGATTGGCTGGCCACAACATGGACAACATTTTGTGGCAGCCATCACAGGACTCTGAGGTATGGTCCCTTGATGAAATGGATGTAGTGAAAGCCTGTTTTTGAGGGTCACAAAGGGGGCCCTTATAAAGGGTTGATGACATATTTTAGACACCATATATATCATTTGTTTGTGGTACCGTACTCATTTTAGGAATTGTGGTGGGTTTTATTTACCCTGTGAAAAATGCTGATCCTCTGCTGGAATTTTGATGAACCATGTTTGAGAAAAAACTGTTTTCTCTCGTGATTTTCTCGTAGTGGTTATGGCAGGTGCCCCGAAGGCACATTTTGCACAAGTTCACACTATCTTTCTCAGCCATGTGAGAATAAAGTCTGATATTCTTGGATAACATGTACTTTCAACACCAGCAGCAGTTTGTCAGTTGATTCCCAAGTGTTCTTCTGCAGCTTAACACAGTGTTTTAATGAACGACTAGGGCGCTAGCATTCTGTGTTCATTACAAAACTGTTGCACGCCTTAAGCCATGTTAATAGACTCAAAGCTGTAAAACTTAAATCATTTCTTTTAGAAATGAACACAGGTTCATTTTGTCATATAAATTATGGTTGAAGTTTTAGAAACCTAAAATGAGGGCAAATGTTTCTATAAGCTCTCAAATGTCTTCCTCATCCATTTCGGTTAAACATTTTGAATTGCAGTGAGAATTACTTTCAACACCAGCAGCTGCCTGTCATTAAACTAGCCAGTGCTCAACTGCAGCTTTAACACAAAGTTCTAATGAACAACTAGAGTGCTAACATTCAGAATTTTTGACAAAAGTGTGGCACACTTAAATGCCATTTTGACGGATTTACAGCTATAAAACTAAAAGCACTTTGTCATGAGTGATCTAATAAGTGTATGGAGGGTGTGCGTGATAGCTTAATAAACTACAACTTTAAATGTTAGTTTTCAATACCCTACTAGAACATCACTGTAACCTCCTTCTTTTTTTTTTTTTTTTTTTTTTTGTCAGTTGTGAGGTTTTTGAAAAAATGTAAGATACAATCTTATCGTACCTAACTATAACATACACTGAAAAACAAAGGTTAAAGTTATTTCTGAGGTTTTATTACCAAACATAACTTTAACCTTTGCTTTTTTTAGTGAATTTCTAGGATTTTCTTTTTTTGAACTTAAAATAAGATCTTATTACCTTACCGAACTATTATGTCTCTTCAACCTTTGCTTTTCTCAGTGAATTTCTGGGTTTTTCTCTTTCATCATATTCACCCAACTTTCCAGCTGACTACACGTTATGGCCATGCATGGTGGGGGACTGTACCTGCCCTGTAGCTGTGTCCTGCACCCAGCCTGTCTCCCTTTGCAGGCGGCCAACCACCTGCGGACCCCCACCCACATTTTTCCAATTTATTATATTTATTTATTTTTACTGTACTCCAGCAGAACCGCCGCACAAGCCTCGCCTACATGGCACACCCCTGCAAGCTTCTCTTACTGAAAATGTGCATGGTCACGCAGTAGCATTGGGGTGCTGTTGATACCT
Organism: Calotriton arnoldi; assembly: GCA_963921515.1. Lineage (NCBI taxonomy): Eukaryota > Metazoa > Chordata > Amphibia > Caudata > Salamandridae > Calotriton > Calotriton arnoldi. The sequence continues at coordinate 2,818,267 of CAWUFW010000181.1, forward strand.
CGCATGAGGGCTGCACTGAATGGGGCCTGCAATAGCTTTCCTGCTGCATTATTTATTTTTTGGCCCTGTGGGTGTCTTTTTGGTCTCCCCTAAAATTGCCAGAGGGCCAGGGTATTCCAACCCTGCTCCATTATTTATTTTTTAAATAAGTTTTATTCATCATCGGGACGCTTGGTCCCATGGGACCGTGATGACTCGCAGCAAAAAAAAGCTCCCTTTAAATTTATAGGACCACGGGACCAACATCCAAATATACCTATTTTTTTTTTTAAAGTATTCTTTTTTTTTGTTTATAAAAATCCTTTCAAGCCTTGCCTGAGCACATCTTTAAACATTAATTTTTCAAACAGCTCAACAGATTTACACCAATTCACAAAAAGCATGCTTCTTGAGTGAAGTACTAACTTTCTGTCAAATGTGGTGTAATGAAGGTCAGTTTCTTTTTTTCTTTCTATATTGCTTCCCAAAAAATCCTACTGGAATTATAAGAAAACAACGGTTAGGGACCAATTTTGCTCGGCCCCCACTTGACGGATCATCCTGAAACACTCCAGGAAGGAGCTAAGGTGGATGAATTTTTTTTTTTTTTTGGGAAACTTTTTTTGTGAAGGTTTGTCACATGGCACCAAAGTTATTAGCAAAACAGAAAATGCTTTTCCTACAGAAGCTCTGACCTGAGCTATCAGCACACTGTAGTGACCGCCATTGTGATGAATATTTTCAACGTAAAAAATAGGTATGACCACTATCTGTTTATCAAAACAAAGGTTAAAGTAACGTTCTAGTTAGGTGAATTTGTCCTTGTGAACATTAACATTTTGAACTAAAAAGCCACAGAAATTCACCAGTTATAGTTAGCACATTAAGTATAAGTTGCCCCCCCTATGCACTGCTTATGATCTCACAAATGACATCACTCATGACATGTTCTATGACATTTACGACATCACTGATGACCTCTCAGATGACATCGCTCATGACCTCATCCAGGCTTCATTTTCCCCGAACATTGGTCTATAAATTACTATGGTATTAAATGCCTGACCGTAAGTACAAAATAGCGCAGAATGAGGCATCATTAGTGCCATCACAGATACAACTCTTATATATGTATTATTTAACTAATTTTTATTAAGTTTCATCAGTTATTCACAAACATGTTGAGTACAGTTGGATCTTCATAGCGCATATAACCACTATAAACCCATCCCAGGTTTCATACATTCATTGTAATACCATTTTTGCAGCAGGAGTCATTGGATCTCATTATGAACAAATAATGACCGCTATATTCTCATGGAAGAGATGAATACGTTAGCAAATCTATCATCTTCCTTTAGGTGGTCATTTTGCCTGTGGTATCCTGTGCGGAGGTGATGTAGAGTGTCAAGCAAGGTATTATCATCTGTTGTAGTGATGTGATAGGTCAGAGAGACATGGCGAGTAATCGGCGTTATGTGCAAATATTGACTAATCAGGGACACCTTCCTTGAACGTCGGGCGCGCCACTGACTCTGCTCTACCCCATTTGAGTGTCGCTGCGCACCTGTTTCAATCCCGGCAGGGTATGGGCTTTACAATGCATTGCGATCGATCTACGCACTATCAGCAGTGCCAGTTCAATGAAACAATTTAGTGCTCTTGCAGTTTTCTTGCATCCAACAGGCCCAGAATTGACCGTATCATAGTGCAAGCCTTGTTGCGACCGTCACCTCTGATAGAGCACCTGCGACTTCCCTCCCATAAAGCCGCCACCGCTAGACACCCCCATAACTTGTGCAGGGCTCGAAAAATCCGCTCGCATTTGCGAGTCGGATTCAATAAGGACAAGCTATTTTTTGCTCTTACTCTCCCTTTCTGGCGAGTAGGAAGACAAACTGACACTTGACCTCTGCCTCTGAAAGCAGAGCAAATGTGACAAGATAGCAAGATTTAAAGGCATCTTTTTTATTTTTTTATTTTTTTTATTAGTTTCATCAATAAATACAATACAAACAATTATACGCACAGTTACATCGCTTCAAGGCAACTCAATACACATCAGGATTGACATTTGAGAACATGTATAAAACAATGTGGGAATACCTTCTGTCCGATGTCAGCTATGGAACGGATTTCAGCCAGTGCTGGTAAGATGCTCAATGCGGTCTGCCAGTGTCACACCCGCACCCCCGCTCTGATCTATTGAATCTGCCGTCCTGACGTGTGTGCACCCGTGGCCTTCCCAGTCTACAATGTGCCCGCCACCTGTGATGATATCTCAGTAGGAGTGGTCTGTGAGTCAGAGACTGTCGGCGGCTATGTTTGCAAGGTGAGTTTGATACGGCCCCCAGTAATTCCTAGGGCGGCTTCTGGGAGGGAGTAACTCATTGTACCTGTCAGCTTGTGTATTGCAATATAGCATGTCGGCATGCCAGTCTTTTAACAGCGGGAGTGAAACTCCCATCCAGCATAGCGCCACCCAACGTTTGGCTAATAGAAGACCAATGGCTAATAACGGCTGTACTGTCTTGCTTACTGTAAGATCCCACCCCAGGAGGGCCATTTTTGGGTCCGGTTCCAGGTCTGCACTAATTGTGCCCAGCTCCTGAAACGCCTTATCCCAGAATACCTTGATCCCTGGACACTGCTAGGCCAGGTGCCAGAATCCAGCTTCCACCGTCCCACACCTCTGGCAGCGGGAGTCCTGCGCCAGCCCGCACCTAAACTGTCGCGAGGGGGTGCAGTACGCTCTGTGCAGGAATTTATAATGGATAAGTCTGTGCCTCCCATTGAGAGAAACTGATCGAGTGCGGGAACAGCAATACTGCCACTCTTTATCGCTCAACTCGGAACCCAGATCCTGTTGCCATTCTAATCTGACTCTGAGGACTTCAGACCCGCGGGTGGCCTGTAGACTTGTATAAAATGTAGTTATCAACTTGAGGGGTTCTTAGGTTTTAATGAGAATAGTGAATGTCTCCATGGCTTGCGGTTTCTGTAAATCGTCATCTAGGAGGTCGCACCACACGTGCCTAGCCCGAAAGTAGTGAAATAGCGCTGTACCTGTCAGTGTTGCGTCCGGTTTTTGCAAATCCTCCCAGGCTGCTAGGGTACCATCTCGGAAGAAATCTCCCATTCTATTTATGCCAATAGATTGCAGTGCCTGCCTGGCTCCCGTATCCCGACTCAGCGAGAACCACAAGCCCCTCTGAAGTGGCATTTCCCGGGGAGTACAGGAATGCCCCTGCCTGCAAGTGCAGAAGCCTTTGCCATGCATGTACCGTGACTGCCAGAGAATCGAAAACCCACAGTCGTCTGGAGGATGGACGGGTAAGTATTTGGGGCAGTGAAAATGGGGCAGCCACGTTTTTTTCCAAATATAGAAAGGGCACGTCTTGACCATAAATCCAATAATGGGCGAATGTGCTATTAGCCGCATTATAATATTTTTCTAAGTCCGGGGCGCCCAGTCCACCAAGTTCATACAAAAGAGTGAGCGAGTCCCAACGTATTCGAGGCTGTTTCCCTGCCCACGCAAGTCGGATCAATTGTGTGCGCCAGACTTTAAAAAGGTATTTGGGTAGAAGGATAGGTATATTCTGAAAGAGGAAGAGGAACCGTGGCAATATTACCATTTTCATTATAGAGATCCGCCCATTAGTGAAAGCGGGAGCCGTATCCATTTGTCTACATTTTCCACCAGCTTTTGCGTGGCTTTGCTGTAGTTTTCTTGTATCACTATCTCGGGATCGGTGTGGAATTGAATTCCTAAGTACTGCACTGCCTCATCAGTCCAGCGTAGCGAGAACTCCATGCTGGGCTCTGTGGTGATAGGGGTAAGGGGGAATACGATGGATTTAGTCCATTTTACTCGAAGCCCAGAATGGCCGCCGAATTGAACGACCTCCCTTAATATGGGGGATAGATTGGTTTCTGGGTCATAAACATATAGTAAAGTGTCATCCGCATAGGCGGAAATACTGAGGATGTATTCAGGAAAGCCCAATTCTCTACGGGCGTGGTACTCTCGAATAGCACAAGCCAAAGGCTCTGCGACTATCGCGTACAGGAGCGGGGATAAGGGGCACCCCTGCTGCGTCCCGCGCGTGATACGGAATGATTGGGGAAACTGCGTCGCCTATCCGCACTGTGGCAGTGGGTGAGGCATACAACACCTGTACCAGTTGTAGGAATATATTTCCGACTCCTATCTTGCGCAGTACCGCGAACATAAACCCCCACTCTACAGAGTCTAAAGCTTTCTCAGCGTCGAGAAACACTGCAGCAGCTTTGACTTCTGGACTTAATCCCTGCACCGCCCCAAACAAGGTTCTCAAATTATGAGATAGATTACGGTTGGGGGACAAACTCCGCCTGCTCTGGTCGTATAATGCCAGGTAGTAAGGGGGCAAGCCTGTTGGCCAGGATTTTGGCATAGATCTTCGCGTCCACGTTAAGTAAGGACAGGGGCCTATACGAGGAACAATGGCTTGATGACTTACCCGGTTTTAATAACGTGACAATCATTGCCTCACGCATAGAAGGTGGCCTGATGCCAGACTCCGCCATCTCTTCGTATAATGTTTTAAGGTGGGGGATCAGTATATCCAGAAATTCCTTGTAAAAGAACACCGGTAGGCCATCCACACCTGGAGCCTTCCCTGCTGCCATCCCCCTCAATGCGCCCCGAATCTCATCCGTTGTCAACGGCGCCATTAAATACTCTGTGTTCGGTCTCCAGCCAAGGTATTTTTATGTATGAAAGATATTCCTCTGGGCCTCACTATCTGCTGGAATTTGCGAGGTGTATAATTTCTGGTAATACTCACGGAAGTGTGCTGCGATACCTTCAGTGGTACCTAGCTGGCTCCCACTCTCATCCAACATGCCTACCATCTTATCTAGCTCCCTTTTAGGCCTCAATAATCCAGTCAACACTGAACCCGGTCGATCCCTCTCCCCGTAGATACGTGCCGTTGCATATTTTCCCATATGTTTAATTTCTTCGTTGGTGGTATCCTGAAACTCCCCCAGTTTTACTTTTAAGAGTGGGGCGCTTTGTGCATTCCCGGTCTCGGACATAGCACGTTCTAGTTGACCGATTTTCCTTTTCTAAAAGGTTTAACCTGTCCCGAATGGAGCGCAGTACTCCTGCATGCTTTGAAATCACCACCCCCCGAATGTAGACTTTGAACGCTTCCCAGACTGTAGTAAATGAGTGTACGGAGCCAATGTTATTAGAGAAGAACTCTTCCATCGCCGTTGCCAATTCCTCCTTAAATACTGTTTCTAATGGGGAGTAAGGGGGGAAGCGCCATGTGAATGCCGGGACATTAGGAGTGTTATAACTCGGTGTTAGTCGTACCGGGGAGTGGTCAGAGTATGTACACGGAAGATGATCACAGGCAAGCACCCGGCTTTCTAACCCTCCGGATATTATCCAAAAGTCTATACGGGTATGAGTATCATACACTGATGAGTAATAAGTGTAACCACGCGCTGCAGGGTGTCTCTGTCTCCAGATGTCCAGGAGGCCATCTGCGTGCATAATGTTTTGCAAGGCTACTGCTGCGGCCGCTGGGCGTCTGGGTGGGCCTTGTGACCTATCCAACTGTGGGTCTAAAATACAATTAAAATCACACACCCCCCACCCCAAAGCCTTTGAATATCCTGAAAATAGGAAGAGAAGCTATTGTCCCCCACCTTACCATAGCACTTAATACAGCTATTTCAGTGGGGCAGTACCCCATCCCCTGGAAGACTGCAGTGGTTAAACCTCTTCTAAAAAAAAAACCTTGTCTGGTTTCGGCGGAACTAAAGAATTATCGCCCCATCACCCTGTTACCAGTTCCAGCCAAAATTTTGGAGAAATATTTGAATTCTCACCTCAGTTCCTACTTAAGGGAGTACCGGCTGCTTGATGGCTCGCAGCAGGGCTTTAGAGGTGAACATAGTACGGAGACAACGCTAACCTCTGTATTTGACAACATTAGTCTTCAGGTTGATGCAGGGCACGCCACGCTGTTGGTTCTCCTTGACCTGACTGCAGCCTTTCATACCCTATCTCCTTTGAGACTGGTGGAACGGCTCAAGGAGATGGGGATTGGGGGCATGGCCCTCAAGCTACTTACCTCCTTCCTCTGTGATCGTGCTCCGATTGTAAAAATGGGTCAATTCTACTCTGCTCCTAATCATCTGGTATGTGGAGTCCCGCAAGGCTCCTCTCTGAGCCCGACACTTTTTAATCTCTGTCGCCCCTCTGGCAAGGGTTGTAAGATCATTTGGATTGGAGGTACTGTCCTATGCTGACGACATGCAAATTATGGTGTCTATTACTCACAGCATTAGGGAATCTGCTTTGAATTAAAAAAATTGCATGCAGGCGGTCTCCTCTTGGATGGTTGAGAACTACCTTAAACTTAATGGGGGAAAAACAGAGGTCCTGATCTTTGGAAACCAACAGAACATCTGGTCTAGTGACTGGTGGCCAGATACGCTTGGTTGATGTCCTCACCCTGTATCCCATGGTAAAAATCTAGGGGTCATAGTGGACAACTCTCTCTCTGAGTCAGCAGATTAATAGAACGGTTTCCACATGTTTTGGGATCATTAGGATTCTTAGGAAAATCTCCCATTTCCTCTTTTGCCTCCCGAAAGCAGGCGGTGATTGCCTTAGTGATGTCCAGACTGGACTATTGTAATGCCCTCTATTTGGGCATTAACAAGAGCCTGGTTCGTCGTCTGCAGCTGGTGCAGAACGCAGCAGCAAGGCTGGTGATGGATCTTCCAAAATACCACTCAGTCTCAGCCTCCCTGAGCAAGCTGCATTGGCTTCCTTTAAATCGAAGAATTCAGTTGAAAGCACTATGTCTTACCCACAAGGCTTTTTATGGCCTAGGCCCGGATTCTGTTAAAGGGCATTTCCGGCGCTATGTCCCTGCCAAGCAGCTTAGGTCAGCTAGTAAGAATCTGTTGGTAGTCCCAAGGTTCAAGAAGACTAGATGGGGAGGCAGGGCTTTTTCCATTGCCGCTGCTAAGCTATGGAACTCACTCCCTGGCGATCTCTCTGGACAAATGTCTCACTCTCTTTTCCGCAAGGCTCTTAAGACCTGGCTCTTTACAGAGACGTCAGTTTGAGCTCTTCCTTTCTTTCTGTATGACAGTCCCTCCTGCAGCGCCTCGACGCCTCTGGGCCAAGTTCGCGCTTTAGAAATTTAATATTCATTCATTCTGTGGGATGCCTCTCCATTGTACCAATTTGGTCGCCAGGGAATTGTAAAACTGAGGATTATCGTAATTCGGGCCATACACACCCACCAACAGGAATTGCAGGTCGCCCTTCTTGCAGAGAGCCACCGCGAACCTGCACTGCGGGTCACTCAACAAGCCTGTCGTCTCAACCACAGCTTTTCTATTGGCCCATAGCAGATCCCCTTGAGCGTGGGAAGTGAAATCAGAAGAAAAACATATCCCATGCAATTTACGTTGTGTATCTCTACTACGTTCTAGGGTGGGATGTGTTTCCTGTAAGATTGCGACGGACACCGAGTGTCTTTTAAAATAAGCACCTATTTTCCTAACCTTTCTGTCATTATTTAGGCCACGGACATTCCAAGTGATGAGTTGTAGACCCTGCGGTCCTACCCTGTTAGTGGCCATGCGCTGGAGGTGATCCCTACGGCAGACGGGTCCCTCTGTCTGCGGTATGTACTGTGCGAAACCAACATAGCGACAAACGCAACCATTCTATCATGTACATAGATAAAAACAACATTCCCACCCACGCCACGAACACCCACAACTATCGCGGCTTATTGCATTCCCCCCGCCCCACCCCTCAACAATAAACAACCCCAGGAAAAAGCAAACGGACAGTGTGATGCACTTGGGGGCAGATGTTGGCATCAGATCTAGTTCCCTCCGCCACCCTGTCAATAGACTAGATCTCTATCAGCCGACGGCTATCTCCCCGTGAAGTGTCAATAAAATGGACCATGCTCCCAGCAAGTTGCGCCTACAATTTACGATCAGTCAAAATGCTTAGTGACATTGGTCTAGCCCGCTCCCACTTACACCCACAAGTTCTGCCCTATTTTAACAGTGTTATAATATACTATGAGGTTATGATACATAAGCACAATCGCGATATAGCGGGTTAGATAATGGCAGAGCGCGAAGGAACCACTAACACACCGATTACAGTGTAGTATATTTTATGAATTTTTTAAACAGGAGTAAACATTATACATCAAAACAACATTTGTGCATAGTGTCCCAAGTGACAAAGGGAACCTAAACCTAAGTGACAATGTGAATATTAAATACAAGGTTTCCATAGTTTGTACAAGTCGACCATTATCAAAATAATTCCAAAATAAAATGAAGGCCGTTGGATAAAAGGTACCTGAATATATGGTTTTTCTATTCTTCTACCGAGGTAAGAATTGGCACATCCTGGCCGCGTAGCCCTTGCGCACAGCCCTTAATTCAATAATCTGACCCCTACTTTATTTTAATTTCCAGAAATACTCTCGGTGCATTGTCACTGTTAATCCACAAAGGGATTCTACAACGCTACGGCTGTGGCGTAAATTAATCGAGCCCCTCTGGCCCACCTACATACCCCATTGGATTGACAGCCTGTCCTCACATTGAGGTAAGAACCTCGGTGAAACTTGTAATTGATTATACATAGCGCATTGTCCAATTATCAGTAATTGCAACTTCTTTTCTCACAATCACAGTACCCGGACGGGTCCTCATGTGAGTAAACCTTTTGCTCTTTTCTTCACGTGTGGCACATCATTTTCACAAGGCTGCGCAACCATATATTCAGGTACCTTTTATCCAACGGCCTTCATTTTATTTTTCCTATTTTTCGCATTTGTGCCGGTATATGGGCATTATGCTCTTTTTATTTCAATCCCATTTAGATGTCCCTTCATCAATAGTCCTGAAGAGACCCCACATTGTTTTGAGGGTCGAAACGCTGTCGACAAACAGAAGAAGCGAACCATATCCCCAGCACATATCATTGTATATAGCTGCTGTTCACATGGAATTATTTTGATAATGGTCGACTTGTACAAACTATGGAAACCTTGTATTTAATATTCACATTGTCACTTAGGTTTAGGTTCCCTTTGTCACTTGGGACACTATGCACAAATGTTTTGATGTATAATGTTTACTCCTAACTTTATTGTTTAAAAAATTCATAAAATATACTACACTGTGGTCGGCCCGGGGCTTGGTTTGGCGGTGCCGGTGCTGTGGGCTTCCGCCTGCTGTGCAAACTGTTGGGAGCGGCATTTCATCGTTGCCCCCTCAGGGCCTGGACGGACACCATCGGCGCCGTGGGCCTCCGCCTGCTGCGCGAGTTGCTGGAGCTGTGGTCTTGTGTCACCCCTGAGGCCCGGGCGGACATCGCCAGTGTCGCGGGCTGCCACCTGCTGGGCGACCTGCCGAGGGCGGCGGCCCCGGTCATCCCCTGGGCCCCAACGGCCGCCACTGTATTCACGGGCCTTCAATCAATCAATCACGGCATTTATAGAGCGCGCTACTCACCCGGGAGGGTCTCAAGGCGCTGGGGGAGGGGGTAAGTTACTGCTCGAACAGCCAGGTCTTGAGCTGCTTCCTGAAGGCGAGATGGTCCTGGGTTCGCCGAAGGTGAGTGGGGAGGAGTTCCAGGTCTTGGCCGCCAGGTAGGAGAAGGATCTTCCTCCGGCGGTGGTTCTGCGGATGCGTGGTACGGTGGCGAGGGCGTGGCTGGTTGATCGTAGCTGGCGTGTGGGCGTGTAGAAGGACATGCGGTCGTTGAGGTACTTTGGGCCTTCATCAGCTTTGAGGCCCACTGGGAGTGGAGAGCCTGTGGGAGAGGCCTGCACACGACCTGACCACTCCTGCTGAGCCCGAGGCCTGAGCCGCTGCTGCGGGTGCCGCTGGCTGCCAGTGGGTGGTATGCGGCGGACGGAGTGCTCCTGCGAACTGACCTGGAGGTAAGGAGTGGGGGTGCTGAGGCATCTGGGTTGGGGTGAGGATTCGGCTGTCGATCGGGCAGCAGGCGGGGTGCAGGGGGGCCCCTGGTCAGCACGGCTCTTCCTCTCTCCTCCCCCCCCCCCCCCACTCCTGACGTGCCCCCTGTGACTTGCGGCGGAGGTGAACCCATCCCGTGAGGTGGTTGCGGCGGTGCGGCCTGCTGGGCCTCCCCTCTGTGGGCCTGGGGTGTGGACGGAATTGCTCGGCCGCCACTTCGGGCGGCGGTGACCCCCTATAGGGCGTCCCTGAACTGGGCATGGTGGTCTGATGGCTCCCTGGGGGCCCCGGCCATAGCTTCGTGTGGCGGCGCTTGTGTGGCCTCCTAATCCTCTCCCTGGGCTTGTCCTGGGTCATTGGTCACTATTGCATTCCTGGGATCACCTACCCGCACCGGCCCTTCAGCCCTGGACCCGCAGTGACCCCGGACCTCTATAGATGCTCTGTGTTGCCGCCCCGGTGGAGTGCCTGGTGGCCCTGGGGTGGGGGGACCTGTACGCGGCACTGGATCGCGGCCCTGCTCCTTGCTTCTCCCTCTACTTCGGCAGCACATTTCGGGCGGCGGCAGTTTGACCCGCGCCGAGTCTTAACGTCTGCTGCTTGCCCCCGCTGACCCCCGTCCGCCTGTGTTAGCTTGTCAACTTCCCACTGTGGGGTCTATTTGTGGGGACTTTGAGCCCGTGATTTCCTCGGGTCGCCATGGGCAGAACGGACCGGTCGGCGAAGACCCCTTCCACCCAGACGAAAATGGACCGCTTCACCACCTTGGAGGCGGGGGCAACCGGGGCTGTGACTGAACAGGAGGCTCCTCCGGCTGCGGATTTGACCACCATCCTCCTGGCTATCCATGCCTCACAGACCTCGGTGGAGGGCAAGATCGCAGAAGTGCGAGTAGACATGACTCTTATTCGACAGGACCTCCGAAACGCCACTGCTCGGATTAAATAGACTGAGACCTGTATCTCCACTGTGGAGGATGACGTCCAGCAACTTAAGGGGCAGGTGGCCCATCTCCAGTCGCACACTCAGGAGTTGCACCGTCGGGCGGAGGATGCCGAAAACAGATCCCGACGCAATAACCTCCGCCTGGTGGGCTTTCCGGAGGGAGCGGAGCAGGGCCGCGCGGTGGACTTCCTGGAGAGGTGGCTGCGGTCGTGGATCCCGGAGGGCTCTCTCTCTCTCCCTGGTTCGCGATTGAGCGGGCCCACCGGTCTTTGGCCCCCAGGCCGGCACTGGGTGCACCTCCTCGACCATTCATAATGCGGGTCCTCAACTTCAAAGACCGCGACGTCATCCTGTCTGAAGCTCGCAAACAACAGCGGCTACGCTACGAAAACGGTGCAATCATGATCTTCCCAGATTACACCCGCGAGGTCCAGGGCCAGCGCCGCTCTTTTGGGGAGGTCAAGCAAAAGCTGAGGGCACTTAACATTCAGTATCGGCTCCTCATCCCAGCTCGCCTGCGAGTGGTGTTCGCAAACAAGACGCTGTTCTTCGACAACCCGACGGAGGCCTGGGCAGTGGAGGAGCGCCCTCTGCGGGCCGACGACCGGGCCCTGGGCTTGGAGGGAGCAGAGAGCGGACCTGGCCGCCTTGCTCCCTTTGCTCCTCAGCATAACCGCTCCCGCAGGCGCCGTGGGCGGAGGAGGGCCCGCTCGGATTCCCCACCGGGCCACTCACGACAGCCAATGTCGCTCTCCGAGGGACCCTTGACCGGGAGGCGCTCTGGCTCCTCCGGCCGTCTGGATGGCGGTGGTGCTTCGCCCGGGCCCTCGGCGATTGACCTCCCAGAATCGGACCTCTCCCGTAGCCCAATACTTCTGAAAGACCCTGCTTGAACTGGTCTCTGCCCGCCGGGCCTGGCTCCGCGGCCGGAGACGGTGCTTTAGCTCTGAACATTTCTTTCTTTCCCGATGGACTCATAAACACACATCCGGACATGAGGAGGGGTCCTCCACGCTTCCCCATTCCCAAGCGTTTTAGTTTGGTTGTTTACTCATTGGTTTATTGTTAGGGCGACAGATGCTTCTGTTCTCGAAGTGTAGGGTGGGGGGTGGGAGAGGGGTTGGAGGGGTGGGACCGTTGTCCCATGTTTCGATTTTACTTTTGGTTGTTTTATTTTTTAGTTTCGCTGCACCAGTTTTCACACTACACCCTAATTTGCATCTCGAGAGACACGCAGACCTCCTTTCAGACACCTTGATGGACCTGCTGATATCCAGCTGGGAAGCCTTATCCCCCGCGGAACCCACAATCACACTGTTATATACACCACTACGCCTGACACACCCCTGCGGGGCACTTCTCTGCATTTCACCAATACTCATATCGTGCCCAGACTTGCATCCGGCGGCGTACATAGACTTCCCTTTGGACACTACACTACACCCTCACGCGCTCCTTTTTGATGTGGGCCCCCCTTCTGGGACCCAATTGCCATGCCATCCCACCATGCCAGATATACCTCTATTGAGCACTTCTCTAAGCATCTTGTCTTGGAACGTTAATGGCCTCCTGGACCGTTTCAAGCGGATGGCTGCCCTGCGCTACGCGCACCGCCTAGGGGTGGACATATTACTATTGCAAGAGACGCATTTGCTGGGTAACCATTGCCCCTTCCTAGCGCGCTATGGATATGATAGGGCGTGGCACTCTGGGTTCACTCGGGGATCCCGAGGGGTGGCGATCCTGGTGAAGCGCTCTCTTCCCCATGTCATTGTGCAGACAACCCTCGATGCCCAGGGTACATTTGTGGCCATCAGCAGTAAGTTACACGGGAGCCCCATCAACCTTGTATCGCTCTATTCTCCTCCTTCAATGCTGGCGGCGACATTAGCTAAATCTACAGATCTCCTGGCGTCCTTACCATTGGGCCCCACTTATCTTGGGGGGGGATTTCAACGCGGTCTCCTCACCTGACCTTGATACGTCTAGTCCCCCTTCCTCCAGTAGAATTGCTCAGGCAAAGCAACTGAGGACCTGGTCTGAGTCCCTGGGCTTATGTGATGCTTGGCGTACATGGCACCCGCATTCTAAGCAGTTCACACACACTTCGGCAGCGCACCACACGCAAGCACGTATTGACGCCAATTCCGTTCCCTCAACAGATTGCCTCACGGTCCAGGACGTTGCCATCCTCCCACGTGGTATCTCGGACCACTCCCCGGTGGTGATTCGCACGGGCCCTCCTCCCGCCTTCATGCGACAGACATGGAGATTTAATGCCTGGTTTCTCCAAGACAGGGAGTTCCGGAAGGCGGTGGGTCAGGAACTTAAACAATATTTCCTCTCCAACGACAGATCCGTCTCCTCCCCGGGTGTTCTGTGGGAGGCGGGCAAGGCTACGATTAGGGGGTTCTCTAAGGGCCAGCTCAAACGTCAGCGACAGGCCCAGGCAGAACAAATTACCAGTCGTGAGGCGCAAGCCTTACGCCTCGAGCAAGCCTCTGCTCAGTCTCCAGACGCCCCTGAAGCCAGACTCCTTGCCCGGCTCCGGTCAGAAATCAAGCAGTTGTCACTGGAGGCGGCAAAACTCCTTTGGCGTTCATCCATGGCCAGGGTGTATGGCTGGGGAGACAAGAACGGTTCGCTCCTCCATCGCCTTGCCACATACCCTAGGGCAAATCGCATAATTCCAGAGGTCATGGCGCAGGATGGCTCGTTGTTCCGGTCCCCAGACGGGATGGCCTGTGCGTTTGCTTCCTACTATTCGCAACTATACATGGCCAGATCCCCATCCCTTTCACTCGCTGGTATGTTGGAAGTCGAGGGTGGCCTCCTCCCCGGCCTCGATCCCATTAGCCAGAAAGACCTTGAGCGCCCCATCACACGTGAGGAGATGGAGGGAGCGATTGCCCTTGTTTCCTCCGGTAAGACGCCGGGCCCAGACGGCTTCCCTCAAGAGTACTACATGCATTATCGGGACAGTCTCACTCCGCATTTGGCGGGGCTGTTTCGGGAGGCTATTGAAAAGGGCTCCTTTCCACAGGAGGTGGATCTGGCCACCATCGTGGTTCTTCCCAAGTCTCAACCACCCTCACCATGGTGTGCGGACTACCGTCCCATCTCCCTCATCCACACTGAGATTAAACTGTTCGCCACGATCCTTGCCCAACGACTCAAACCCCACTTGTCCACGCTGGTCCACCCCGACCAATGCAGATTTATGCCCTCACGTGGCACTAGGCATTGTCTTCGTAGACTGCAAGTCGCCCTGGCACACCGTCATCTTCTTACTCCCTATCTCGCGATTCTTCTGGTGGACTTTGAAAAGGCCTTCGATTCGGTGGACTGGGGGTTCTTAGCGGACGTCCTTGCTATGATGGGACTCGGTCCCCGTTTTTGTGCCATGGTTAAAGTTCTTTACGCCTCCCCCCGCGTCTTAGTGAACGGGGTTCTGTCGGAGCCCTTCCCGGTTCGTAGAGGAACAAGACGGGGTTGTCCCCTAGCCCCACTGCTGTTCGCCTTGGTGATGGAGCACCTGGCGTCCATGATGCGGTCGTGCGAGAGTATGCGGGGATGGGAGTGGCCCAACACCGAACCAGACAAAATTGCACTCTATGCAGATGACGTCCTCATCTATTTGGCAGATCCCGCCAGGTCAGGCCCCCATTGCCTCCGCAGCCTACACCTCTTTGAACGGGCTTCGGGCATCAGGCTTAACCCGGATAAGTCGGCCTTGGTTCCCCTACATCTGTCCCGCGAATGTTTCGACTGGCAATCCAACATTCCTCTTCGCCGTCAATCCTTCAAATATTTGGGGATATGGATGACCTTGCTCCCTGAGCTCAGCTGGGCCCTCAACGTGGCCCCACTGGTTGAAGCGGGTTAAGGCAGACCTCCAGAAGTGGCAGTCATTGCCCCTGAATCCCATGGGGAGGGTCGCCCTATTTAAAATGATGGTGCTCCCCCGTTTCCTCTATGTATTACAAAATACCCCCATCGGCTTTCCCAGAGACTGGTTCCGTGAACTTGATGGCATAGCCGTCAAGTTTTTATGGGGGAAAGGTAGGGCCCGGTTGGCACTCACCGTGTGTAGGATCCCCTCATTCGACGGGGGATTGGGGATGACCCACCTCTATTTATATTATTTGGCCGCGCGGCTTCTCTCCATACATGATTGGTTCAATGGGGGTTGGTCGGATCCGGCATACAGGCTCGAGGTCGGAGAGTTGGGTTTCGCCAAGATCCAGGCTATGCTATATGGGGCCCCTATTCCCTCCCGCTTGCCAGAGGTGACACGCTCTGTGCTGCTGGCCTGGCGAGCTGCACTGCGACATACCAAATGGACATGCACGTTAACCCAATGCACACCCTTGTGGCAAGGGACCTGGCTCAAAGAAGTCAACGCACTACAGGGGTTTAGAGCCTGGGATTTGATAGGCATTTCGCAGCTAGGCGATGTGTGGGCGAAGGATCACATGCGGTCCTTCGATGACCTTCAAAGCAGGTATTCCTTACACCAGTCACAATTCTATAGGTATTTGCAGTTGCGCCACGCCCTTCACACCCACCTTACGACTGGCACGCGCCTTCCTGACCACAGTCCGCCTGAGGCCCAGATAATGTTTGGTGACCTGGGGAGAGGCGGCATCTCCCGCATCTACCGTACACTGATCAACAATGCCCCCACTTGCTTGGACCGACTTCGGGCTCAATGGGAGGGTTGGGTAGGCACCTTAGACGAGGAGGACTGGCGCAACGCCCTTATGGCTTCTAGGACGGTCACGGCCTCTGCTAGATTGCGCTTAGTGCTATTATACTATTTACATGCTGCATATCTCACCCCAATGCGCCTTCACCGGGCCGGACTTAGCCCAACCTCTGCTTGTGCCAGGTGCGGTCACGAACCCGCAGATTTTTTCCATATGGTATGGGTATGTCCCCGCTTGGAGCGGTTCTGGGAGGAGATTGAGGAGGAACTCACTGAGGTTTTGGGGTGGGAGGTCCCCCATGACTCAAGGCACACGCTCCTGGGTATCACTGATGGGCTGGATGGGTCACGGAACGAAAAATTGTTTTACACTACGGCAATGGTGGTTGCAAAAAGAGACATTGCGGCCTCCTGGAAGCTCTCCGAACCTCCGTGCGTTGGACGCTGGAGGACTGGGGTAGATTGGTGTGCCACGCAGGAGAAAGTTATGTACGAGGCTCGTGGGTGTCCTAGGAAGTACCGTAGGGTTTGGGGGAAATGGTTGGGGGAGGTGGAGTAGTCATAAAGGGAACGTCCAATTTTATACTCCTATGTTTTTTGCTATTGTCTGTAAACCTTGTGGTGCTGCTTTCTTTTTCTAAGTCCTGGAATTTTATGGTGTTGGACTGTAAGGCTGGTGTGTTTTTTTTTTTTTTTGTTTTTTTTTTTCTTTTTCCATTTTATTAATAAACACAAATTTGTTTATCAAAAAAAATATACTACACTGGAATCGGTGTGTTAGTGGTTCCTTCGCGCTCTGCCATTATCTAACCCTCTATATTGCGATTGTGCTTATGTATCATAACCTCATAGTATATTATTCCACAGGAACCATTGTTTTTCCTATATAACTATTACCCTGGTTCCTTAGTGAGTAGGGTTCCCCTGTTCTTTCTTGAGCTATTTTAACAGTGATCACTTTTCCTGTCGCATCATGGCGCGCTAGTTACCCATAGTGTCACTTGCCAGTCCTTGTGATATCTTCAGCAAAACAGTTTATGCAATCACTCGTCCTGCTCGCGTTCTTCTAGTGGACTCGGCAAGTCCTCCGTCTGGGACTGCGAAGTGGTCGTTGAGCCTCGTCTTCTTGAGCGCTGCTCTGTCTTTGAGGGCGCGTAGGATAACTTTAGGGTCGGTAAAAAAATGAACCTTGCCGTCCATTTTGATTCTCAATTTCGCAGAATATAGCATGTTATATTCCAGATTCAGGTCTCGGAGCTTCTTCTTTGCTGGAATGAAGAGCCTACGAGCTTCCTGCACCTGCAGTGTGAAATTGGGGAATAGGGATATGGCTGATCCCTCATGATGGAGAGTACCTAATTCACGGGCTTTACGTAAGGCAGAGTCTCGGTCCCTGTAGTTAAGAAATCTTGCGATTATAGGCCTTGGAGGTGCTCCAGGGATTGGTCTTGGTGCCAACGAACGATGTGCCCGTTTTATGACGAAAATTTCCGAGAAGGTGTTCCGGCCCAGGAGTGTGACGAGTAGCTGTTCCACGTACTGTTCCATAGTGCAGATATTAGACGACTCAGCTACTCCTAAGATGCGCACATTGTTCCGCCTTGATCGTGCCTCAAGGTCTTCGGCCTTCGCCTGTAGCGCTCGTAGGATTTTATCTTTCTTTATCAGTCTTTGCATCAGCCCGTAGTACATCCTCTATGTCGGAAACCCGTTGTTCCGCAGTGTCGAGCCGCTCTCCGTGCTTGTCCAGCCGTTCCGACTTGCGATCCATCCGGAATGAGAGTGCATCGGTTTTGCTGTCTATTTTGGAGAGGCTTTGTTGAATTGTGCGAAATGTGTGCTTCACATCTATGTCTGCGCCCGCTTCCTGATCGTCGGGAGCATTGTCCTGCTCCGCGGGTGCAGGGTCCTTCGACCGTGGGGTTTTACGTAAGTCAAACTGTAGCTTTGGCTGAAGCTTATCTGGCTTGCCCATGATGCGAGGATGGAGTCAGGCAGAGTGTGTTGCGCAGAGTATATTGCTTGGCATAAATCCCGGTGACGCAGGAATGCACTCTTTTTGAGGTTTCAGTGTAGCGGTAGGTCATAAGAGTTACCTCTGCACCCGCGTCGTGATACAGTCTTTTCCCCCACAGTATCAGTACTCCCAAATCCTGGGTGTCTCCCCCTTTTAGGATAGTGTCAGTACAGCGCTGTCCCGCATCAGGTGAAGCCAAATTACCTGAGCATGTCTTGGGCAGTTCTGTCCACAGGCAGCCACGTCCGCCTGCACACGGTGACCTGGACTCCCAAAGACTAAATGCACACTTCTTGGAGGCCACTCGCGTGCTGCGATGGCTCGAGGGGAGGTCTCCCAGGGATCGATCATGCCTTGAAGGATTACCAGGTTATGAAGGTCGCACAGCGGCGCTCGTCGCAGGGCCCCTGCTCGTCCCTTCCAGTCGGCATTCAGGGCCTCGATGTGTTAATTCTGTTTGGCGGGGGCCGCCTCACGGGGAAAAGCTCATCAACCAGTGAGGAGCCTGCAGTTTGGCGGGGGCCGCCGCAGATATATGCGGACACCCGATTCTTGGCTCCGGGCCGCTGTGACTTCAGACCCCCTCGCGGCCCGGGCAGCTTGGTTAGGTGGTACTTGTGTGTCTCTGGGGTCTCGCTGGCCGCTCCGCCCGTATCGATCACCGGGCCCGTAGTATTCCACCAAGAGGACGTTGTCTGGTGCCTCCCTCTCAAGACGGGTCACAACGTGGATCGGGACAACGTTCCCCGCTGCACAGCCGCCAAAGTGCGTTACCAACTGTAGCCCTGCCAATTCCGCAATGAATTTTGCGCTGCTGGGCGCGTTAGGATACACTCTGCTGCGGGGTATCGATGGTGCCTTCAGATCAAGTCACAGTCTGGATCTTTATACGAATTTTACCGGATTTCTAGCGGCGGTCGGAGGAGCTGCACTAACTCACGGCCATCTTGGAGCCAGGCAAGCTCCGCCCCCATTTAAAGGCATCTTTATTGCTCACAAAGTGAATGAGCAATAAAAATGCTTTTAAATCTTGTTAACTTGTCACATTTGCTCAGCTCTGAGTCAGAGGTCAAGTGCATTTCAGTTAGGTCAAGTAGATGTTTCACGTTACTAGACTTGCAGGTCTAGTGCAATTTTTATGATTTTTCGAGCTCTGATGTGCCATGTCTGCTTCTGGCATTGAGGGGAGACCGAGGCAGAATCGCACATCTTGTGTAGGCTCATCGGCGTGAGATAGGCTTTATGTAAAATGTTATGTTGTATGTATTGGAACTTAGCATTGTGTGATAGCTTTCTTGGATATAAGTACTCTCTCCCGTTCATTTTGTGTTAGTTCCCTGCCTATGTCTCTTTCCCAGCACCTGTGGGTTGGTAGTAAGGGATCGTGTGTGGTATGCGCATGGTGTACCGGCTGCGTATTGGTGATGTGACATAGCCGGCCTAACTCCGCTAATAGTTGACCATGTGCTAGGTAATGGTGTGCTGGTAATTCAGTCTGCATGCAGCTGTTCAAAGGGTATTGGCGCACTGGTGAGAAATAGGACACCAAGTGTGCCCACCACGGCAATATGCCCTCCCTCCCAATCATGTTGTAAAATGATATAATAGAACTGTTGAGTTTTGGACAATATGGTGGGGTGGGTGGTATGAGTCGTAAACCTTTGCAGAAGCTCTTGTGTGCTATGCACATTAAGTTATTAGAATTACGGGGGGGTCTCCTGTGGTAGGAGAGTCTTCTGTGCACGTGTCTAGTTGAGGGCAGTCCCATCTCCTCCAACCGTTGTCCCGCTAACCAGCAGGCGACCATTGAAGCTGTGTCGCTAGGTAGTAATGCTCGAAGTTAGGGGCTCAAGGGCCCCCTTTGTATATGGGTAGCTGCATTTGTGCAGCGCAACTTTGTCTGCCTTTATTCCAGATTAAACTCCCTAAGGTATCAGGTAAAGTGCGAAAGGTGCTGCGAGGTATGTTCACAGGGAGATTGTGAAAGTAATCTAGTAAGCAAGAAAGCATCACCATCACAGATACAACTCCCTTAGTGTAGAAAACAACCATTATGTGGAACATTGACACTCTACCATGCACTTTACAGGTAGCATAGTTTACGTTAACAATCCTGCACAGATATATGGGAAACCCTCATTGATTATGATGTTCAATCTGTATACAGCTGTTCAGAGAAAGCCTAGTTCCTAAAACTACTGAACGTCTGTACCAAAACGAATGCACTATTGAGGGCAGCTTTTAATTGCTTCAAACCCCTGACACACCCAACCTACATTGAGAAATTAAGTTGATTTGAGTAGACAAGTGAGAACGGTAGACCGTATTCACCCTATGGGGAGAGTTTTTCCCGTACCACACACACTCAAGAGAAATACACTACAGAGCATTTAAAAGTATCTACTAAGAATAGTGTACACTCTTTGAAACACTTGGCAATAAAGATTAGTTGCTAAAAATAACCAAGATCTGAAGGTACTAAACATCATACTACCTGCACCCTTCATACTGTGGTAAAAACTTTACAGCTAGCCCATCTTCTCAAGCAAAACCAGCACATGTACATAGGTTAGTACTTGGTGCACACTGTCTTCTATGTTATGTAGAAATTGTTATGCTGACACGATTTTGTCTAACTCAAGGCTGCTTACAAAAGTTAATATCTCCTACGTTGCTTCTGTTTCCAGATGCTTACGCCGTGGCAGCAACCTGCTGCTTGCTCTGCCCTGGGCCCGAGTATCGGCCCCCAGGCCTCCGCTCTTCTGTCTCCCCCTGTGGGAAACTTGCCACAATGAATAGAACTTGAGGTGTGACACACCTGTAGTGGTATCGTAAACATTTATACATCTGTTGTAATGAATCATAGCCTGTTGAGAAACGTTTAGCTTCATGTAATGTTTAACACATTCAACATGGCGCATACTATAGCTTCCATGTTAACTGCCATTTTAGCAATAGACCTTTTTAGGTCTCGCTGAGCCAGCGCTTGCGCTGCTCTACGAGAAATTTAGTGAGTGGCTTTTCAAAGTGCTACCACAGGCTTTTCCTGGCCTCAAGCTTGCGTTTACGCGAGCAGCCGCCATGTGGGTTTCTGTCAAGGCTCATTAAGCCTTGCGTGCCTCTCTCCGCCTTGCTTGCTTGTTTTATTGTTCTTCCCTGTACCTTTCGTCTGCCTGTCTATTCCCTCCTCTCCTTGCCTGTTACCACCCTCTCTGCCTGCCCTGTCAGATACCCTGCCCGTGTTCCTCGTTATCCACCTACAACCTCCTGCGCCCTCTCTCCTAACCCCTACTACGTATATCCCACCCAGACAGGCAAATGCTTCCTCAGCGACGAGCCATGTCTGCAGGAGTCTGGAAAGTTTCAGCCCCTTTGAAGGATGCCCGCTCTAACCTCAACAATGTCCCGGGCGTGGGTGTCATGTTTGGGAGAGCTTGACATCTGCATTGGAGACAACTTTCACGGCGCACATGCTGTGCGACCGACTGAAATTATTGTGTTCTGCTCACGAGCGTCCGATCCAGTGTACTTTTAAAATAGCGAATTTTGTAGAGGCGATAATGCTGTTTATTCAGACCGAATGGCTTAGTAAGTTAATACGTCTGCTGCATCTGCTCAGGAAATCGGCATACAGTATGCCCAGGGCTTTAAGTGGGCCGGGTCCTGCCGCTGCTGAGCACCGGCAGTTCTTAAAAGCAGGTGCTGAAACGGGTACCTAATCGGCCTCCCCATTTTTGACCTCACCCTCAGGATGAAAAAAGAAATCTTAACTGCAGCAGTACCATCCTTCACTGCCTTTGATGTAACTCTAAAGAGACTCGTTATAGTTCTTTCACAGTCCCATCACGTCAGAACTCAAGTATTTTCCGTGTTGTATACAACAAAGCCATAGTTGTTGCTTATTTATCTTATGCAACTAACAACCATTGCCAAAGCCAATAGTCCTGGCTTGTTGTAGGTGTAATGTTACTTGTTGTATTATTTATCTGGATGCAATGACAGAAGCAGCAAAATACCAGTCGGGCGGCTCACTATGCTAAGGCCAGATTTTTAGCTTACATGCTTATAAGCCACGCCCTTAATTAAATCAGCCACACTCCTTTGGGAGACCCCCCCCCCCCCGTTTTTTCATCCCACTTAAAACCCTCAGTATGCCCATTGAAGCCAGGGCCATGTACAAGACGCCCTGTATCGCTCATAAGGCCCTACACGCATCCACTTCAGGTTACCTGGCTGACAAATTGAAGATATCTGGGGGCAATGCTGCTAGAATCCCCGACCTTTAAAAAGGAACAATTTATGATGGCTCAATCCTCCTCAGGAAGCGCCTTACCTCTGAACCCATGCATTACCAATTTGGAAATTTTCTTTCAATCCTTCAAAGACATTATAGCTACTCCCCACTTTTGACCTCTCTGGTTTATTCTTTGTACTGATCGATGACTTGAGATTTACCGAGCCACCCCCTTTTCACTAGAGTCCATCTTGAACGTGCCACCAATCAACATCCTGTTACGCACATTTATGTCATTGCAACATACAATACACTCCAATGTTCTCCAATGGTAGTGGTTTGTTAAATGTACCTACGTCTTTGCATAATATAAATTTGTGCCTATGTAATGATCTGCTTTATACTCTAATGAATCAACATCTTCAGGTTATGTGAATTTGTACCTTATGTAATGATCTATTTCCCTTTTAATGCTCTCTAGCACTTTTGGGCAATGTCCACGCTATAAAAAAATGCATAAATACATAAATAAAATCTTCAAGCCAAATGACGACTCTTACACTCATCTATCTAAGACCAATACAAAGAGCCTCTTGGATGCTCAGGGCGAGAAGTACCGACTGTTTACAGCGCCATAAAGTTACAAGACTGAAGCAACAAGCATTATATAAGGTTAATATTTTTGGACCAAGACAAATATAGAGATGTTACCAATCTATCTTTGAAATAAAAGAAGTGCCAGTAGGTCAGGAGTGGAAAAGCAAAATGTAATTGATGTAGATTCTTAAATAAATCCTGTCCACTGATAATTACAATGGGTGCATTCCATTGCATCATTCCTTTGTTCAGACTAGCCAACCTCATGCACAAATGGGGTTGCAATGAAATGTTAGACAGATTCCACCTTTCCAGTAGGCTCTTAGACTTCTGCACATGGTGAACCTATAAGTGTCCCACTAGCAAACGCAAGAAGACGCAAGCACAAAAAAAGAACTATTGCAGACATATATTAATCTGTCTTAGACCCACCCAAAGTGAGATAGTCTAGCCCAAAAGGCAAGGCCATACATCCGTTGAACAGAAAATACATTAAACTGCACTCCATAAAAAAACTCAACGTCTCAGCCTGCTAGGAAGAGGCTCTCGATGTTAGTGTGTACATCAGTGGGGGCTCCTCGAGGGAGTGCTGCGGGGCGTCGGGGCAGGGTGGGGGGGGGGTAGTAAACTCTGGCTTACGGCCGAATGGAGTTAAGTTGATAAATAAAATTAATTACATTGCGCGCGCTGTGCAAATGGCGATGCAGCGCGCCCAATGTAATTCGTTTTATTTATTTATCTACTTAACTCCGTTCGGCCGTATGCCGGAGTTTACTACCTCCTACCCACCCTGCCCCTCCCCCGCCGCCCTGCAGCACTCCCTCAAGGAGCCGCCACTGGTGTACATACATAGTAAAGCTCCCTGCACACCCCCACAGAGTAGCAGTCATACCTTCTTCATTTTTTCTGGGTCTACTGGTCATTCACCAACCCCCCCCCCCATGACAGTGGCAGCTGGTGAACTTTTAAAGTGTTGGGGTGTTGTTGTGTAAATAGTTGGGTTGAATTGCACAGAGTGAACAAGAGAAAGCGTAACTCCCCATATTGTCAGTTATATATGTGTCCTTCAAGAACATTTTGAAATAAATGGGGCCTAACTATACACTTTCAACACAATTTTAAAATATATTGGCTAAAAAATCTTGTATTAATGCCAGTTCTGAAGGGGCACTCATTAAAAAAAAATCCATTGCTTTTATGGGCGTGCCAAGCAAGTATGCGATCTTCCCCAGACCTACTGTGGGTTCACACCGTAAGATGTTTTGATACAACAGGGGTGTGGAATTTAATAAATATCTACTTGTCCACGGGGCAGGTTGCTACATAAATCTACTTGTCCTGTAACCAAATCCACTTGTCCCTTTTGTGCCATGTAATGCTTTGACAAATTATGGCAGCAATCTCATTAAAGAAGAGCTCTGACATAGCCTCTCTGATTATGTCAGGGCTCATATCATTGTAGGGTTTGAATACTAGTCATTCCCTTATGTTGCCACGTTTCCGCAGATCTACATACTGGGGCTGAAGGTAGCGTTTAGCAATATTTCCAGGGTTGGAATGCCCTACTGAGTCTGTGCAAACCTACTAACTTGCATGTTTTAAGGGTTTTCACCAACTCTTCTCTAATCTTTTCCCATACTGAGAAATGTTGGAACTTTACTCCTGACAATGGCAGATGTGAAACTTCTTCCAGGGATGTGAAAAAAGTGGTTGGAGGGAAAGTGAACTTGCAAACACTTAGTACTCCTAGAAAATATTTGTGAACTGCATTTTAGCATGAGCAAATATGCACATGTCAATTTTGCTTATGCGAAAATCTATTTCATGGCCTGCTTTTGTAAATTCTTGTGAATTCAGAAAAGTTGTATATCTGCACTTAATGCAAGGACATATACCATGGGTGCACTTTTGAGACTTTCTTTAACAATTGGGCTCCTAATTGGGACTGGCGTTAACCATGAGCTTTCGTGTTTATTAAAATTCTGTCTCTCTCTCTATCTTCACTGTGAGTGACCGCATTCTGCTCTTTCACAAGGAGCATATCGACACACAAAGAAGTTTTGTTCAGTGCCAGGAACTACTGTGGCAATGTGTGCTTTTGAGACCAAAAACTCTTTTTGCTTTTGCCAATGTTTGTTATAATGGTGAGGGCCCTGCAGTTCCCACACCAATAAGGATTTACAAAAACCATGCCAAAACAAGTCACACATTGACAAAACCAAAAGGCTGTCCACCAATTTCGGGCCTGCCCGCTTTGCCTTTGCTTGTTTATTTGTATGTTTCCCATAATCTTATTGAAACTTGTTACACTAATTTTCCATTATGAATATCTTTGGGAAATACTAGCATACATCAGCACATTTTTACCAAATGACACTGTAAAGAAATGATGCCTAAAATTTTACAGTAGTTTACCTAAATGTTTTATTTTCCTACTTGCATTTTTTTGTTAACATTTTATTTTGAAAGCAAAGAATCATCAATCTTGCTATGAAGCTTCCGCAAATATCTGCATCTAATCAGAGAGCGTTCTGGAAGCATTATACATAGCCTCTTATTGCTAAACTTTGAAAACGTGTGTACATATTTTAATACTGGAACCACTGTCGGTAGTGCAGTCCGAGCTTAGAACATTTACTTAGAGCGCTCACCCTAATAATAAAGGCTTTGCATTAATGAACCATAAATACAAGTTTGAACAGCATTAACACATGGACACAAATATTACCTTAACTGCAGACAATGCCCTTCCCTAATCCATAATCTGTTACTGTAAAATGGCAGCCAAAGGGTTTATGCTGTAGGGGGTTGGGCCTACTTGTCCCAAGGACAAAATAAACATTAAAACCTGTTGCCCTTGACCCCAAACAATATGTCATGGGCGTCGGGCTATAGGAATTCCACATCCCTGATACAACTATGGTGTCAAAACAGGTTTTAAAAAAAAAATTCCCCTAAAGATAGGTTAAAAACCCATAGATTTTACAGGCAGTTCAAATCTCAGTATTTAATTTGGAATGTCCTAATATCATGACATAGCCTCTTGCTTCACTTCAACCTTGCACATCTTTTTTTTTTTTTGCTGCCCAGTCAAATCAAGATTTTTTTGGTTATATAGCATAACTCAGAATTTATTTGGAAGGGACATATTGGAAAATAAAAAGTTACATAGAAGTTACAATCTCTTTAAGTAGACAGCAGAGCTATCTTTTGATTTAGACTGCTTTCACAGGCTCAGACACTAGAGCTACCACTCAGATTACCAAGACCGTGCACATTGATGCAACAGGCTTAATAACGCCAGTCATACCGCCTCTGACATCAGCCAACAGGAGTAATGGCAATTTCCTAAAAACTGTGATCAGCATAGATATTGAATTGCTTACACATGAGTCATGTGAGTAATGAGAAGTCATCGCAGTGGGCCCTTTTGCAACTATGAAAAATATAATAAACAAGCACTAATATAGCAAGCAATACGTGTCCCTAACTCTCCATGAATTATCACTCAAATATTAGCTTTAAGTATATTATTGAAATTCATTAATGTCACCAAACTCTAGTTTTCCTCTTTCTGAACATGTTTGCATTTGGTTTCCAAATACAAACTTTTCACACTAAGTACATAATTTCTATTCCCCCCAAACAAAAACCTGTCATTTAAAAAAAAAAAAATAACTTTCTTGGTCACCCAAATGCCAGAGCTCCATTTTTATTAAATCCACAAATTTAGTCCCAAAATGTCAGCTTATCATTTTCATCAAGCACATGCGTGCACTAATACCATGCTGCAACTGCCTCACTTTCCAGTGTATCATAATGATATGGCAGGGATGCCCATTATACATTACTGTTAACCACTAAATGTCAAGGAGGCCCATCTTACACAGGATACCAACCGGACGCCAGGGGTGTTCACTATATAGCAGGGTTAGCATTAGGCCAGGATGGTCCCACATACACCCCAAAACAATTCAGATAATGCTCACAATATGCCAATAAGGATCACCTTATACCTAGGCTACCATAAGGCATAACCCACATTTGAGGGTTTGGTAGGGGATGTGACCACAACATGTCAGTTGTTTATGGCCACCAAATACCAGCGGGTGGCCGCCAGACACCACCACACACATATATATGTGTATGTTCGTGTGCAGATGTATAATACAGACATACGCACATATACAGATACACTTACGCACACATACACAACTTTCCCATCACCACTCTTGCTACGTGACTTAAACAGTCCAGTTGTGCTTCCCTTCCACTATAGACTGGGGACTGTGAAACTGGCATCCTCCTTTCCTGCAGCAGGGCCTGCACTTATATATGCAAGTGTGACTCAGTGCAGGAACTTTAACCCAAGAACAATCACAGGCTACCTGTGAGCGCAGTGTGATTGGCTATAGGTTCCTCAGGCCAGGTAGCCATGTGCCTACACACAGGTTTCCATGCCAAGTACACTCACGAAGGTGGGTGTGGTCAATCGAGCACTACTTCCTTTGTATAGTGAGTGATCCTGTTGGTTACCTTTCACCCCGTCCTTCCTAAACGACCCCTTGCACCACATACACCACACCAGCTTTAGTTTGCATTTTGCACCTCTGGAGGGAGGATTTACCCCTGTGCCAGAGCAAAGAGGATCCACATATGAAGGTAGAACACATACTTCTATATAGAAAAGGGAACATCCCTTTGGGAATGTGTGGGTCCGTGGCTGGGACCAGCCAGTTGGTATTACAGAAGGGGGCACTAGGACACAATCCACATAAATTCTGCCACCATTGGTTTATTTCTCAATTAGCGTGGATCTCACCCCTACTTTAATAAATGTTTTCTATATTTTAAAAATTGCTCTTTGACACGTTTCTGAAAATAGACCATACATGAGGACACATTTAAAAACAAGCATTGGCATAGCCAATAGGTCTCGCCTTTGGGACCTTATAAGTGTTTAGTTATCCAGCACAATATCCTTGGTGCAACAACATCAACTGTTGCATGGCTAAACACTTATAAGGTCCCAAAGGCGAGACCTATTGGCTATGCCAATGCTTGTTTCATTTACTGACCGCACTCGTTTTAAATTGTAGGACCCGTAACTGCTCATGCATCCGCATTGGGAACACTAAACTGCACTAATGAATTCACCCTCCATTAAGGGTACGTTAGTTTTAATGATTTACAGCCTGTTGAGAAACGTTTAGCTTCGCGTGACCATTCACCACATTTAACATGGCGCTCTCTATAGCTTCTATATTTACTGCCACTTTCGCAATAGTCCTTTTTTCATTTACTGACCTCACACACGTTTTAAATCTTAGGACCTGCAACCGCGCGTATATCTGCGTCGGGAGCATTCAACTTCACGAATGAATTCACCTTTAATTTACGTTACGTTACGCACTAAAGCCCATTTTTCTTTTGCTGATGCGACAATTCTTTGATTTTCTGACACTCAAACTCCAACTCACATTCACCTTTTTAGTTGGAATGCGCAAACCATTTTGATTTACTTGTATTGTTATTTGTCGGCATGTTCACTGCGTTGTGAAATGTATTTGTCTTGTTTGTTGTTTACTTGTCACTTAATACTTTTTGGCGTTTTTTCACTGTTTCTTGATTCACTTGAATTTGGTGTAAGCATACTATTTGACTGTCGCTCTCGTAGGAATGTTTTGGTGACTTTCACATTGATTTCATTAACAAACACTTGGCTTTTTCCGTGTCTTTTACACCTTCAACCTTAAAAATGGCAGGCACCCACCTTTCCGCCCGCCGGTGATGCCGAGTTGAGGCTGGTGTAGAGCCCGCCTTCCGCCCGCCTGTGATGCCGTTTGATAGCGGAGTTGGATACCGGTGTTGAGCCCGCCTTCCGCCCGCCTTTGATGCCGTTTTTCCTCACGGCGCCCCAGCGAAGAGCCGGCTGGTGCGCGGATCGGCAGTGGGTTTCTTCGAGGGTGCTGACGAGCGAGTCCTGCAATTTCACTCGCCGGACCGCCCTGACCCAAATTGCCTAGTAGAAGCGGGGAGCGCCCTGCAGGGCGTCTCGCCTGAGTCCCTCTGACTTCGGATTTCGGCTCTCCTCCTTGTGACATATCCGCTGACTGCCTGCCTAACCTAACAAACGGTGAGCACCACGCTATCTACTTTAAACTTATTGGGGTGGTCTTTATTTGTGCTGACTTAACCTCTTGAAAGACGCTTACTTTGTATACACCCTAAGATTGAATCTGACTGAGATGGCCATCTCGACTTTTATGTGCTGGTTCATCCATTTTGAAGACGCTTGCATTTCATAATAGAAGCTATCCTCACTTGCCCTATTCATAGTAAGTGAAAGAGGACTGATCCATGCTTTCACAACAATAGAAAAAGGACTGCCCTATTCATAGTAAGTGAAAGAGGACTGATCCATGCTTTCACAACAATAGAAAGAGGACTGAGCCAGAAGCTCCCCATAATAACTGAAAGAGGACTTCTACAGTGGCCATCTTGACATGGGCTTTGGTTCAACAGCCTTCTCAACTTACTCTACTGAAAGAGTCCTGGTAAACCATTTCAGATGGGCCATCTTGGTGCGGTAGCACTGTCCGTAAGCAAACCTGGATAGTAGGGCAGACCTGCGGATACATCTCACCACGCAAACCGACCGCTGGGACGGTAGTCTCCATCACTCTCCCCAGCATGGCAGAGCCCTGCTTGACCTCCACGGGAGACAACTACTACACCGTTATCTACCCTCCTAATCTCTCCAAATCCGCCTCTAAATCCCTTAAACACTCCATCCTGAAAAGTCATCCTGAGACCCTGATATCTGACCTTCGTCTCTCCGTGAACCAGGGCACTGTCATTAACGACCTCCTCTTCCATTCCAGGAAAACGTCTCTCTGGCGCAATGCCTTTTCGAGCCTCCTCAGAGTACAGGAAGCCAGGAACATCCCTCACGGAAAAAAACTCACAATCACTCCATCTGCAAACCTGCGGGCTGACCTTACCATCACCTTAAACAACAGCGGCATTATCCTAATTCAAGGGCATCCCAAAAACCTCATCATATTTGCGGACCTCTTCACCCTCCTTAAAAAATATGTTCACAACCCGTCCCAGTCCACGCTCCCGCCGGTCTACCTCTCGCCCAATCCGCCAAGTGTACCATGCCTCTCACTAACCACTCATGCCAGTGACCACGTCATTGGGCGACCCGGCCCTGTCACCAACGCATGACAACCACTGCGCGCCCATACCACTGAACCTAGACCTTCAAGCGATCCCCGCTCTGTCGGCTTCCGAAACTCCCCCTAATGCCCACATCACATGCCAACCCAGCCCCGCTATCATGCATCCAGCACATACCATCGGAAGCGTCCCTAAACCCTTAACCTCCTGCCTGCGTAATCTTCCTGCACTCCGGGCTACTGAAACTCCTACTAGGGCCCACAACACTGGTATTGAAACGTCTAGTAGGGCCCAGAACTCTGGTCAATTTAGCCCCACCACTAGGCTGCAAACTCAGTCCGATGAAATCGCTCCCACCCTTTCGGCCCCCTGCCCGCAAGATCTTCCCTCTCATAGGGACGCTGATCGACCTAGCCCCCCTCACTCCATCCGAATAGCTCGCCTGCAACCGGCCCTCGGCCCGCCCGAACCCACCTCTAGGCTACCAGCACATTCTATTAGAACCGCTCCCTTGCAACTGGCCCCCTGCCTGCCAGAACCTACCTCTTAGAGATATTGATAATCTCCACCGCAGAGCCACCGAATTAACACGGAGCATCCACAAGTCCATTCTGGACCTAAAGCACCTCCTTCACATCACTGAACTCTCCTTCTCGAATCTCTGGCTCCCGCAGAACGTGACCCACATCCCCTTCACGATGCCCCTCCTTCACCCACTCCCACTATCCCTGAGACACTTGCGCCCCGCAAGCTAGCCCTGCCACCTCTCGGAGGGAAATTCTTGCTCTCCTCCATACCTACAAACCCACCCCTGGCACACTTAACCCCTCAGAACTCACGGAGGAAGAAGTGGCTGACCTCCTCAGTAGCTACGATTCTGCCTTGACAACCCCATGCCCCTCAGACCTGAGGAAGAACACCCTATCTGCACGGTTGCAACCAACCCTAACAGACCTGCTACCCTCCGCATCAGAGGGGTGGTCAATAGCAAGCTAGCTAGAGTTCCCATCTCTGCTTCTACCCTTGACACTCACTCCTACCCCTCCCTAGCCGGCCTCCTAATAAACTGCCGGTCAGCTGTAAAGCATGCATCTGACGTCGCCGACCTCATCCTAAGACATAAATCGGACCTAGCGATCTTGACTGAATCTTGGCTCAAGGAATCCTCATCGCCCTACCTAGACCTTAGTCCCGCCCAATTACAACATCGTAAGGATGGACAGGCACTCAAAGAAAAAAGGGGGTGGCATTGCCTGCATCTACCGCTCTAACCTCCTTGTTACGGAACTGCCGGTGGACCCTATAGACTCCTGCGAATACCTCGCACTCTCCATCTCCAACAACACCTCACAACTGTGAAAACTTCACATCTTTTACCACCCCCCAGGCAAGAATGACACCTTTACGGACCTCCTCATGGAAATCATCACAGCCAAGGTTTCTCCAAACTCTAATGACATTTTCCTTGGCGACTTCAACTTGCATTGGAACGATCCTAAGGACCCTCAGGTCAATGCCATCAGAGATTTCTTGCCCGATCAAGCCCTTACCCAAGCCTGCTCCCTCCCCACTCATTCGAAAGGCGCCACTCTAGACTGGATCATTGCTAAGGAATCAGCGGTCAAACTTATCTCTATTAACCCTTGCGATTGGTCTGACCACCACGCCGTCACCTTCCTCCTGCCCAGCACCCACAAGACATGGACACCTCAACCCGTGATTCCCAAACGATGGGTTAGAGACACCAAGAACCTTGATCACGAGAAACTGGCAGCGCGTTGAGACCGACCTACCACCTCCCCCCCCCCCCCTTCCTCAGTGCACCTCGGTCGATAACCTAGCGGATCATTACTCCTCAACCATATCCGACATTCTCGATGACCTGGCACCACTAAAATTAAAAAGAACGCAGATCAAAGACAGAAATCCCTGGTTCAGCGGATCCCTCAACAAGGAAAGGAGATCCCTTCGACAGACGGAACGAAACTGGCAACAACACCCATCAGCAGCACATCTAAAACTTCTCCGCCAGGCCAGAAGTGCCTACAATAAGAAAATCCTCAACTCTAAAAAACTATTTTTCAGAACTGAACTTGAGAACGCCAAAAATCGACCTCGCAAGCTGTTCGACTTGGTCAAACACCAATCCAACAAACTAGCGAAAACCTCCAAAGAAACACCTAAACCCTTAATATCAAGCGAGGAATTTTCTTCCTTCTGCGACAAAATCTCTGCCCTAGGAAATTAACTTAAATCCGCAACTCGCCATCAAAATCTGCCAGCTCTACCTCTTCTCTCCGCGTTGTCCTCCCAAACCTCAGCCAAAAACCTAGCGCACTGGTCCAACTTTAAAATCTATGACGAACACTCTATCTCGAGAATTCTTTCCTCCTTAAACCCGAACAATCACTTCAATGATCCTCTCCCTTCTAACTGCCGCCTCTCGGGCTATCATCCCTTCCTGGACCTCAATAATCAACGCCTCCCTCCTACAGGGCTCAATTCCTGTTTCGCTCAAGGCTGGCCAAGTTATCCCCATCCTAAAAAAACCCTCGCTGGACCCTGCTTCCGCTGAGAACTATAGACCCATATCCAACATCCCTCTCCTAGCCAAAGTTCTGGAAAAATGTGTGCAACAGCAGCTGAGCCTACACATCAACAACTTTCACCTGCTAGATGACTTCCAATCCGGGTTCAGACCTGGACACAGCACGGAAACCACCCTCCTCCACATTGTGGATGACTCTCTCCAAGCCCTCGACCAAGGCAAAACCTGTCTCCTAATCCTCCTAGACCTTTCCTCTGCCTTTGATACAGTTAACTACGAAATTCTCCTTGAACGCCTCACTCAGGATGGGGTTGGATGGCATCGTCCTTGAATGGT
Source organism: Calotriton arnoldi (assembly GCA_963921515.1). NCBI lineage: Eukaryota > Metazoa > Chordata > Amphibia > Caudata > Salamandridae > Calotriton > Calotriton arnoldi. The sequence goes on from CAWUFW010000181.1 coordinate 2,850,854, forward strand.
TTAGATCCTTCCTCCAAAACCGCTCACAGAGTCCTCATCAACGGTAATCTATCCGCCCCTCTCCGGTCACGGTTGGAGTCCAAGGATCAACCCTCTCCCCTACCCTCTTCAATCTTTACCTTGAACCTCTGACCGAGGTGCTACGTGCCGCCAATATCTCCTACCTTATGTATGCCGACGATGCAAAGATCTACATAAAAATCTCTTCCCCGGAGGACATCTTCTCCCTGAACGAGGCCCTGAAGCTGACAGTCCATTGGCTCACCGCCAACCAGCTTAAACTCAACGCAAACAAAACTGAATTTCTTCTGATCTCCCCACCCAAACTCAATCCAGACATCCAGGAATGGATCAAGACCATCACAGCACTAAACTGCCCTCCTACCATTGTTGACTCGGCGAAATCCCTTGGAATAACCCTTGACGGCAGCCTAAACATGCGTGGCCATATAAACTCGATGGCCAAAACGGCTAGATTCCACCTGAGTTACCTAAGAAACCTAAAACCCTTCCTCGAAGTTTCCGACCTTAAAACGGCAATCCAGGCACTAGTCATTTCCAGACTAGAATATGGATGCTCTACTCTCGCAGGGCTACCCAAGAACTCTCTGGCCCCATTGAAAGCCTGCCTCAACACCACCGCCAGACTCCTAACTGGCTCAAAGAAATTCGACCACATCTCTCCCCACCTCAAAGTTCTGAACTGGCTTCCCCTAGAGGCCAGAATCCAATTCAAACTGGCCTGCATTACTCACAAAGCTCTTTACTCCAATTCCCCTACATTTCTCGCCCAAAAACTCGTGATATCCGGAGGAGCCAGAAACTCCCGATCATCCAAAGACCTGTTGCTGCAACCAGCACGCTTCCGGAAGAAAAAAACCTACAATCGGGCCTTCTCTGGGGCCGCTCCAAGAATTTGGAACTTTCTCCCACTCGCCAGCAGAAGACTTCCGTCCTTGGCACACTTTAAGAAGGAGACCAAAACCTTCTTAATGGGCAAATACCTCGTCTAATGAATACATCACAATCCCCTCAGTGACATGTTCCACCCTCCACCTCGGCATTATCCACGGCTTCTACGGATGATACCTATTCCTGAACTCCTTGGGCATCCCCCCAAGAGTTGAGACTGCGTGCCTTCTTGTATAATGTATCTACTTGTTTTAATTTTATCCCACATGTAGCTGGACTTTAGACTGCGTGCTTCTCTTGTATAATGTATCCCCTATTGTACCCAATTGATCCCTCCCTTCCTAACGCTTTGTATACCACCCTTAATCCTGTAAAGCGCTCTGATACCCTCACAGGTCTGGTTCGCGCTCTATAAAACTATAAAATAAATAAACTTGGTTTCTTAACTTTGAGAATGGCTGTTTTCTTGGATCGATGACTATTTGAACCTTGGTTGTTCATTACATTGCAGGATTCTTTCTCCTAACGAAGGGCTTGTCCCGAAATGCATTAGGATTAGCTTGGAATATAAAGCTCAGCATGTGACGATTTAACACGATGAATATTAATCCTTTAAAATGCAATGAAATAAATGAAAACTTGCATTACTAACTGTGATGACTACATGAATATTCTCTTAAGCAAAGAAATTAATTGTTTATGTTCAACGAGGAGTGCATAGTGGAGACGTTGATCTGATTCAAGACAACGCTTTCCGTGGGAAACTTGCCACAACCAGTGCTGGTGTGCTTGTGCCCCACGCCACATGACTGTTTGCATTTGGCGGCTTGTAGGAAGGCGGCACCGGAGCACGAGAACTGCACCCCTTGAAGACTCTGTAACTCTGCTTTCCCTCACTCCCACCTTTGGCTTAGAATGGGTGCGGGATTTGTAGGGGGTGGGGTGCAAGTCTGGAGTAACTTTGCACCTGGGGTCACCGGTGCGATGAAGAGCAAGGATAAACTGTGAAACCAATAAGACCTAATCAAGGGAGTAAAAGGATACTCCTCATCCACCATCCAGAATTCTGCAATCAGACTTTATTTTACTGAAGACACTGAAAGGATACAGCAGCATTTATATTGCATACAACCTGAATCTACCCCGGAGGTGTGGGACTGGAATAGGACGGACAGCACTGAGTAATCCGCTTTGGGGAAAGTGGAGGAGACGCTCAGCCAAACTGGGGAATAAGTTCCCTCCATAGCGCTTTTCTGCTGAAATTGATTAAGGGGGAAGGGAGTGGTCGTTAAAGGGACAGAGTACTGATTTAGTCTTCACTACTAAAGGTAGAGCCCCGACTTTGCAGAAAGTGAGGCTTGCATCTAGGTGAACTCCCCAGCACCCAGAATTGTTTAGTTTAAACCCCCCCTTCCCGATAAGGAGGAAGAAATAATCTGCAGCCAAGAGTCACTCTAGAATAGCTATATCGTTTATCACTGCAACTTCATGAGGTAGCCACAGGCACCCTGGGCATTACTTTATATCGATTTGATATCGGGCATAAGATCTGCTGAAAGACTCCTGTCCCCATCCAAAAGAGTGGAAGTTCAACAAATGTACAAATAATTTAAAGGAATCTTGTTTTTGCAAAAGGAGTTTTGAACTGTTAGCCCAGAACCTGCAAAAACTCACCAGTTCAGGCACCAACCTTTAAACACTGGTCAGTTAACAGCTGTAGGGGGTGCCTTGCCGGCCCTCTTCTACAAAATCTTATCTTGTTTGGTGTCATAGGAAATTCAGAAGGGCCCAATATGGACAGCAGGCTTTGGGAGGTTCTAGAGGGATTTAGAAGGACACAAACTGAATAGCGTGAGGTCAGGTCGCGAAAGGGTGCCATGTATATTGACAAGAAGAAAGAAAAGGCATGAACCTCTACCGACTACAAACAGTGCGAAGGCTAAACCAACAAGGGAAAATGAGTCATTAATTTCCCAGGTAGCACGCATGTTTGTGAGATCCATTAAAAGTTCCCCAAAAATGAGATTTACTAAAAGACCCAGGCGGTATCATTTTTTCCAATACATGCGTCCCTTCCAGATCCTATTTTACCAACTAAAAACAGCAGCCTAGCACAAACTTCCAAAATAAATATAGTCTCTGGAAGGCCCAACAGTCACAATGTCAAAGTGGGTGCTTGAAGATAGCAAAGAGACTGCTTGGGGCCCAGTTAGTGATTTGGAGCTTCTGTCGCTAATCTCTCTATCACCACGATCTCCCCTTGAGTAAAAGCAACCACTCATATCTCCAAGACCGCTATTAATGAATGGAGCATCACTCCCAATTGAAGTAATAGTGAAAGTTAACAAGAGAAAAAACACAATGGGGCCAAATTCAGTACTTCATAATGGATCCAGTTCAGTGAAACTTGATCTAGTTAACTTCGGACCTGTATGGGATTATCTGCAAGCCTCCCAAAATTGTCAAAAAGAGCTGGGGGGGATCATCCTGCGGATTTTTCTCTAAAACATGACTGTAGCCAAAGACTGCAGACTTTTCTCTAAAACATGACTGTAGCAAAAAGACCCCGGGATGGTATGGGGCATTTTGTTTAGAACGTCTCCGCTGACTATCGACGCTTTAATGTATCAGTCAAATAAAATTGATGTGCGAGTGGATCTGTTGAATCTAATGGCCACCTCAGTCTCAGGAATTGACCATAAGTTGGCTGAGTTAAACAATCTGATTATCCGTGCACAGACATACGTGGCATCAGCCATCATTAATTGCATGTGTGCATCGGTGGTCAACAAACTCGTCACAATTCCTGAGGCACTCTCCACACTGATGGAAGACCTAGAAACATATTTAAAGTCTCCCTGGCATATTAATCAATCAATCAATCAATCATGTCACTTATAAAGCGCACTACATACCCGCGAGGGTCTCAAGGCGCTGGGGGAAGAGGTGGGTGGTGCTGCTACTGATCGAAGAGCCAGGTCTTGAGGAGTCTTCTGAAGGCCAGTAGGTCTTGGGTCTGCCGAAGGTTGGTGGGGAGGGTGTTCCAGGTCTTGGCGGCGAGGTGGGAGAAGGATCTGCCGCCGGCGGTCGTTTTCCGGATGCGGGGGACTGTGGCGAGGCGAGGCTGGTGGAGCGGAGCTGGCGGGTGGGGGTGTAGAAGCTGAGTCGTCTGTTGAGGTAGGCTGGTTCGGAGTTGTGGAGTGCTTTGTGTGCGTGGGTGAGGAGCTTGAAGGTTATCCTCTTGTTGACGGGAGCCAGTGCAGGTCTCTCAGGTGGGGTGTGATGTGGCTGCGTCGGGGGATGTCGAGGATAAGACGTGCAGAGGCGTTCTGGATGCGTTGCAGCCGTCTCAGGAGCTTAGACGTCGTTCCTGCGTAGAGGGCGTTTCCGTAGTCCAGCCTGCTGGTGACGAGGGCCTGGGTGACTGTTTTTCTTGTTTCCGTGGGGATCCACTTGAAGATCCTGCGGAGCATTCGGAGGATGTTGAAGCAGGATGAGGAAACGGCGTTGACCTGCTTAGTCATGGAGAGGGTGGGGTCGAGGATGACCCCTAGGTTGCGTGCGTGGTCGGTGGGTGTCGGGGCTGTTCCCAGTGATGTCGGCCACCAGGAGTCGTCCCATGCTGAAGGGTTGGAACCAAGGATGAGGACCTCCGTCTTGTCCGAGTTCAGCTTCAGGCGGCTGGTCCTCATCCATTCGGCGACGGCCTTCATTCCTTCGTGGAGGTGGGCTTTGGCGGTGTGAGGGTCTTTGGTGAGGGAGAGGATCAGCTGGGTGTCGGCGTAGGAGATGATGTTGAGGTTGTGCTGTCGGGCGACGTGGGCGAGGGTGCCATGTAGATGTTGAACAGCGTTGGGCTGAGGGAGGAGCCTTGGGGTGCGCCGCAGATGATCTTGGTGGCTTTGGATCGGAAGGGGCGAGGCGGACGCTTTGTGTTCTGCCGGAGAGGAAGGATGTGGTCCAGTCCAGGGCCTTCTCTTGGATCCCGGCGTCGTGAAGGCGTGTTCGTAGTGTGTGGTGGCAGACCGTGTCGAAGGCGGCTGATAGGTCCAGGAGGATGAGGGCTGCTGTTTCTCCGTTGTCTAGCAGGGTCCTGATGTCATCGGTGGTGGCGATGAAGGCGGTTTCGGTGCTGTGGTTGCTGCGGAAGCCGGTCTGGGAAGGGTCCAGGATGTTGTTCTCCTCGAGGTAGCGGGTCAGTTGTTTGTTGACTATTTTCTCGGTGACCTTCGCGGGAAACGGGAGCAGAGAGATGGGTCGGAAGTTCTTGAGGTCCGCCTTGGGTTTCTTGAGTAAGGCGGTGATCTCGGCGTGCTTCCAGCTTTCCGGGAAGGTTGCTGTCTCGAAGGAGATGTTGATTATTTTCCGGAGATGGGGCGCGATGGCTGTACTGGCTTTGTTGAAGACGTGGTGAGGGCACGGGTCTAGCGGTGAGCCGGACTGGATGGTGTTCATGATCTCGCTGGTGTCCTCGTCGTTGATGTTGGTCCAGGAGAGCAGGCGGTTGGTGGTTGTGGGGGCAGTGGTCTCGGTGGTTGCCGGGGCGGTCGTGGTGTTGAAGCTGTCTTGGATGTCGGCGATTTTGCGGTGGAAGAAGGTGGCCAGTGAGTCGCACAGGTCTCGCGACGGCGGGATGTCGTTGGTGTTGGAGCTGGGGTTGGAGAGTTCCTTCACGATGTTGAAGAGCTCTTTGCTGTTGTGTGCGTTGTTGTCTAGGCGGTCTTTGAGTGAGGCCCTTTTGGCGGATCTGATGAGGTGATGGTGACTGCGGGTGGCGCTCTTGTGGGCGGCGTAGCTGTCCGCTGTCCGTTCGTGGAGCCAGATCTTCTCCAGTTTTCGGCATGTTCGTTTGGAGGCCTGGAGGTCTTCGGTGAACCAGGTGGCTTTCTTGCTGGTGTGGCTGTTGGGCGGATTCTTGAGCGGGGCGAGGGTGTTGGCGCAGTCGTCGATCCACTGTCTGAGGTTGCGGGCGGCGGTGTCGGGGTCGGAGGGTTCGGCGGGTGGGCTCAGGGCGAGGGTTGTGGTTAGCTGGTCTTCGGTGACTCTGCTCCAGCAGCGGCGAGGCATTTGTTCGGTGCGGTGGTGCGTGGTGGGCTTCCTGTAGGTGAAGTGGATGCAGTGGTGGTCAGTCCAGTGGGGTTCGGAGGTGTGGTTGAAGGAGACGTGTGGGCTTGCGGAAAAGATGGAGTCTAGCGTGTGGCCGGCGGCGTGGGTGGGTGTAGTCACGAGCTGTCTGAGTCCGAGGGTGGCGAGGTTGTCGATCAGGGTGGTGGAGTTGGTGTCCTTGTTGTTCTCGAGGTGGAAGTTCAGGTCCCCGAGGAGGATGTAGTCCGTGGAGGCGAAGGCGTGTGTGCTGACGAAGTCAGCGATAGAATCGCTGAACTGTGGTCGGGGTCCGGGGGGTCTGTAGATGAGGGTTCCTCCGAGGGTGGTGTTGGGATCGGTGTGGATCTGGAAGTGCATGTGTTCGGCGGTGCTGAGGGTGTCGTCTGTGTTGGTTGAGACTCTGAGGGTGTTCCTGTGGACGATGGCGATGCCTCCTCCGACTCCGTTGGTGCGGTCCCTGCGGGTGATCTTGTAGCCGTCCGGGATGGCAATGTCGGGGGCTGAAGCGGGATTCAGCCAGGTCTCCGTCAGGAATGCGACGTCTGGGGAGGTTGAGTCGAGAAGGTCCCAGAGTTCGATGGCGTGTTTGCGGGCGGAGCGGGTGTTGAGGAGGATGCATCTGAGTTAGTTGGGTTCTTTCCTGGGCGGTGGTTTGGCGGGCGGGTGCTGGCGAAGCTGCAGTTCCGGCAGGTGAAGGGCCCTTGGGTGCGCTTCGGGGTGGCCCGGTAGCAGGCGTGATCTTTTCTGGGGTTGAGTGCGTGGAGGGTGCTGGCGTCGTATCGGCGTCTGTTGATGTGGCGGGCGCGGGGGATGCCCGGACCAGGGGTTCTGGCGCTGGGCGTGGTCCCGGCGCGGACGGGCGCAGACGGGCTTGCCTTAGGCGCGCCCGCTGCGCATGTCCGCTGCGTGGCCGCCATAAATGGGGAGGTGGGAGGGAGGAGCAGGGAATGGGGCAGCGAATGGGCAGTGAGGGGGCGGGGGCGCAGCGGCGGGAAACAGGCACGGAAAGGAAAAAACGAGCACAATCAGGGCAGCAAGGGGGCACAGAAAGGAAACAAACTAGCACAATCAGGGCAGCAAGGGGGCACAGAAAGGAAAAAACGAGCACAATCAGGGCAGCAAAGGGGCACAGAAAGGAAAAAAACGAGCACAATCAGGGCAGCAAGGGGGCACAGAAAGGAAAAAACGAGCACAATCAGGGCAGCAAGGGGGCACAGAAAGGAAAAAAAAAAACGAGCACAATCAGGGCAGCAAGGGGGCACAGAAAGGAAAAAATGAGCACAATCAGGGCAGCAAGGGGGCACAGAAAGGAAAAAACGAGCACAATCAGGGCAGCAAGGGGGCACAGAAAGGAAAAAAAAAACGAGGCACAATCAGGGCAGCAAGGGGGCACAGAAAGGAAAAAGCAGAGCACAATCAGGGCAGCAAGGGGGCACAGAAAGGGAAAAAAACAGAGCACAATCAGGGCAGCAAGGGGGCACAGAAAGGAAAAAACGAGCACAATCAGGGCAGCAAGGGGGCACAGAAAGGAAAAAACGAGCACAATCAGGAAGAGTGGAGAAGTGTGGCTCAATGGTTAGAGCGGCAGACCCTGATGCAGAGATCTGGCCCGGGACCAGGGTTCAATTCCCGCCTCGGCGGCTCTTGGGCTCAATTTCCTCGGACCTGATAATTCTCGCCTCGGTGCCTATTCTAATCATGGGTCCCACTCTGCAACTCTGGGCAATAGCTTGCTTAATCTCCACAACGGCCCCAACAGCGCTGGGATGCCTGGCTTCACCCTGGGGTGCCCAGGAGTGGACATTTCACAGGGAAAAAGCCAGGAAGGGTTCCACAGCGGTATGCGTACAGCGCCTGGACACCCCTTTGGGGGTATGGGTGCGCTTTACAAGTACAAATTTCATTTCATTCATTTCATTTCACAGACGGAGCTGTGTGGTGGGGAGTGACCTACCAGTCAAGGTCAGGGGTCGCTCTCTTCACCACGCAGCGGCCGCCATAAATGGGGAGGTGGGAGGGAGGAGCAGGGGAATGGGGCAGCGAATGGGCAGTGAGGGGGCGGGGCCGCAGGGCGCAGCGGCGGGAAACAGGCACGGAAAGGAAAAAACGAGTACAATCAGGGCAGCAAGGGGCACAGGAAAAAAACTAGCACAATCAGGGCAGCAAGGGGGCACAGAAAGGAAAAAAACAGAGCACAATCAGGGCAGCAAGGGGGCACAGAAAGGAAAAAAAACGAGCACAATCAGGGCAGCAAGGGGGCACAGAAAGGAAAAAAAACGAGCACAATCAGGGCAGCAAGGGGGCACAGAAAGGAAAAAACGAGCACAATCAGGGCAGCAAGGGGGCACAGAAAGGAAGAACAAAAAAAAAAAACGAGCACAATCAGGGCAGCAAGGGGGCACAGAAAGGCAAAAACGAGCACAATCAGGGCAGCAAGGGGGCACAGAAAGGAAAAAACGAGCACAATCAGGGGCAGCAGCAGGGCACACAGACGGAGCTGTGTGGTGGGGGAGCGACCTACCAGTCAAGGTCAGGGGTCTCAACCGGATATGCAGAAACTTCCTGCAACTGGTGGCTCTAGGACCCCTAAAGAAATGATTGGATATGATGACCCAAAAACGAAGGATGTGTCTTTGCAGGATGACCCACCATCTCAAATTGCAGCATCTATGGAAGCCAAAGACTCGCCTGCAAACTGTCCATCAACCACCTCCAGAGCTTAAAGTGACGAAAAAACAGAGGAATAAATTGCGCAAAGCAAGGAACAAACTAAGAACAAGTATAGTAATGGCAAAAGGGACTAACTAAAACAAACCCGAAGAACAACGAAACTACTATCACACATGAGGTGGAATCAACTGAGAACCATAACACCCCGGCAAAAAACATTAAACTCTTCCTGCTTTTTATTCAAGCACAAAAAGCTCCAACTGAGTGAAAAACCAAAGTAGAAACAGCTAATCCTGTGGATGTTCTGGCTAAATCTCCCCTACATAAAGAAACAAGCATTATAAGGAAAAAAACATGGAGTGAAATGGTGCAACAGCAGTAAGTACTCCTGCCTAATGAGACAGGCACATCAGAGTTTTTAAGGTATAACAGTAGTGATGACCATCGTAGGCTGAATCCGGGCAAGGAAATTACAAGTTCAAGAGCTACTCTGCACACAATAGTCTCTTCTAGTAACCGGTCACCAAGATCCGATGAAACGGGAGACCAAGATAGCCAGGCTGACATCAGATTATTATTCGCAATTTCCTAGTTCCTCCTGTAAAACAATCCTCACCCCAATATATCAATCAAGAGGGAGTCAGGACAGCCTCAATCAAGGCAATATACTTAAACTATTACAGGCGGTTCCCTCCCTTGCAAAGATAACTGCGGCAGACCTGAAATCGGTCCAATTTCTAGGCTCAACGGGCGGTAAGATCCAAGAATCAACTTTTGTGACTTGAACAGGAAGCTTGACCGCTAAGATGGCCCTCTGGGAAAAAGATTATTTCCTGGCTTGGGGGGATTAAAATCACCATGCCTCCCCCTGTAGCTTATCCAGCACTGTTTGCTTCATTAAAATTGAATTTAACTTTGTGTACCTCAGAAAACATCAAGCGTATTCGATCTGAAAAACCCTGCTGGGAAAACACTGATAACACCATCTCCATGTCAAAATACTGTGACTGCGTCAGACCAAAATGGGAGGATGAAGTTAAATTTAGGTTGGCTTACTGCAGCTCAGCATGGCAATAATTGCCCATGACACCAGAAGGTTCATAAAACAAAAAAACTTCAAGCACTTAGTCAATTAGAAAGTTTAAATATTTGTTCATGGAACATAAACGGTGCCCAAACCAAAACTCAGGAATACAACTCTCAGATCTTTTGAAAGGAAATTATATAATATGCTTGCAAGAGACTTGGGCACTTATTCTATTCTCAGTAAAAGGCTTTGCTGGCTTCAGCCCTGCAGTCAAAACAAAAAAGTCTGGACGCCCTAAGGGAGGTTTAGCTACCTTTTATAGTGGTAGCCCTGAAGTCTGAAATTGAGCAGGTGGAGTCAGACGAAGAAAATATCCTAATAATCAAACTCACAAAGTGGCATAAATGAAGTGAGAATCCTCTTTTCCTGATAAACCTCTACATACCCCCAAACTCCAGAATGAGGTCTTCAGGTATATCTAAACTCTTAAACCTACTACTAGCCAGCCTGCAAGAACTACTATTTCCTGATATTTTAGTCACAGGGGACTTTAATATGAATCTATTGAACCCATTTACACAAGACAATTTACACGAGACAATCAAATAACCCAGCAGGACTATATATGGTCTGTCCATGTCGAGTCCATGAGGGACACATGTAGGAGACTGGGATTCCAAGACGATTATATTAATAAAAGACCTAGAATCTCTAGGTGTAAGAGTACTGCAAGATGCTTCAATAGAGTGGCCCCATTATTCCACCGTTTTAAATACCATACTAGATTACACAGCTGTCACTCTCCCATTACTCCATCTAGTTACATCTTTTAAGAATGTTAAAACGACCAACCTCGACCATGGGCAACAAAAAATAGGAATTAATGCACAAAACTGGCTTCTTCATAAAGGCATCTTCTGCACTGGGAAAACTCTGCACAACTAACTATAGGAAGCTCCGCTGGTCAGGAAACACGAGAATGTATTCAGGATGCAGCGTTAACCATAGCAAACTACTGCTTTAGTAAGGACTCAGTCTAATTGCCAAATGGTCTCTTTTTACAGGAAACCTAAGGGACAATCAATGACTCACTGGATGGCCATGGCGAAATAAAGAATATGTAGACGATCAAAGAAGGATTCAAGTATCTGCTTACTGTTGTGCAGTCAGGGAGTATTGCAGTTTTTCTCGGAGTTTGGCCCAAAAATATCCGAGGAACCTAGAATTATGCAGGTCCCATAACAGCTTAAATAAAACTTAACAGAAAATAATCTGGGATGAAAAAACAAGTGTAAAACAACATTTTTGGGTAAAGGTGTTATATCTCTCCAAAAAGAAAAATTCAAGTGATTTCTGGAAACTAGTCAGTGGGTTGAACAGAGCACCTGTCCCAGTTGCCAGCTCTTATCTAATGGAGGCCAGCTTGGTCAAGTTCTTGACGAAGCATTTTAAATTTTTTCCTATAGTAACTGCATCTCCTCCTCAAACAATTGTATGTTACAAGGTCGCCACCAAACACCCAGGAAGCTCCTCCATATATCTTTTTGGATGAACAAACTCACAATGTTATCCAAATGTGCAGGCAGGATGGGTCCCCTGGACCAAATGGTCTGCCGCTAGCACTTTTTAAATCAAACCCAATGTTTTGGGACGCTATTTTAACAATATTATTTAACTGTGAAATGCAACAATAGATTATCCCAGATTCGTGGAGGAAATCAATATTTAAGCCAACTTTTAAGAACGACATTCGGCACCAACCCAAAAATTATCAATTCATTACCCTCCAAGATGGTGAAGCAAAACATTTTGCTAGCCTGTTACTCATAGATCTGCTGAGGTGGGTGAAAGACAAAAATTGTACCCCCAAATCAAACGCGGTTTAACCAACATATTAGCATTATCCTTAATACTAGCCAAATGTGAGCACAAAAAAAAAGCAACCACTCTATCTATGCTTTGCAGATTTATAAGGCTGCATTTGACTGTGTGCCACGTAACACTCTTTGGCAAAAGTTATCATCCAAGGGTATCCCAGCCTGTCTTTTAAAAGCCAAACAGCGCTTGTACACAGATACCTGGGCAAGGGTGTGAATTGTAGATGGTTCCATCTTATCCAGAAAAATATAAACATTCCAGGGCCTAAAGCAAGGTTGTGTTTTGGTACCATATTTGTTTAATTTGTTTTTAGCTGATCTATCGACTGAATTGGATGCAGTAAACTCGCAGGCCCCTAAAATAGGTTCCATCTACATTTCAAATCTATTATATGCGGATGATGTGATATATTGCTCAGTCAGGTAAAATTGGGCTGCAGCAACTTGTAGATAAGCTATTCTCATTCTCTTCACCCACGGCATGACAGTGAATTTTAAAGAAAACAAAGATTATGGAAGATAGTTGCTGGATTAAGAAAAGTGACAAATTATTCTTACATGGTGGACAACTGGAGCTGACAACCTGTAGATATGTAGGAATACTTTTTGATGAAAGAGGCACTTTTACACAGCATAAGAGATTTGATGAGGAAAGTTAATGCTTTGATCTTGGCTTTTCGTACCTACAAAGAGTTCGGAATGGACCAAGTTTTCTACCTCTACTGAAAGTAATAATGGCAAAACTTACAGTCTCTCATGTATGGAAGCGAAGTGCTCTGGGGCAGAGATGCAACACTTATAAACTCAATCTCCTTTAAAGCATTTAGACTGCTGTTCGGCCTCCTTTTGAATGCCTCCCCAGCCCAGATAAGACTGGAGTTTGGACTACTAAATGAGTTAAGATCAAGGAAAGGGGATTATATAAAAACCTGGAAAAGAATCAGGCCTGCCTCAGAAGTCAACTCTGCCACGCTGTTTAGCAGGAACTGCAAACTAATGAAACTGCACCTGCCTGCCGTTACCTCGACCTTGCCATTAAAGATTTAGGGATTCCCACAATATGGGAAATTTAACCTCTCCACCGCCTTTAAACAATTGGTCAATGTCACGATGAAGAAAACATCAGTGCTTAATGATACGCTATCTCGTAAATCACATGCCTGGTCAGTTCTTAATGAATATTAGACACTTGAATGCCAATTTTACTTAGAGGCCGGGTGGTCAAGGCACTTAAAAGTTGATTTCATGCATTATCGCTTTGGCCTTCACCCAGGAGAAATCAATAGAAAATCTTGGAAAAAGGTGACTGCATAGGAGTGTTGGAGATTGTGTAACTCTGAGGAAGAGAACATCAAGCATATTACTTGCTCATGCCCAGCCTTGTTACAAGTAAGACTGTTGCTGAAAGTCCCCTTTAATAAGCGCAGGATACGGACCTGCAGGCAGTAATTGAAAGTTTAAAATCTACAGACCCCATGATGAACTGTCGGTACACGCAATTTTTGAGAATCGCTGAAACAAAACTGATTGCCTTCAATGTCTTGCTGTCTTAAAAAGAATTTACTTCCTTTCCTAGTCTTCTATAAATTATATGAAATTTGATATTTTATTGCTACTGTATGGTTTTAATGTTCTGCACTTGCACTTTCATACTATATTTTCTTATGATACTTAATGCTGAAATTATGTATTACGCACTTTGCTTAGATGGACCTATCCTTAACGTATAAGGCTATACATAAGGATGTAGCAATGGATATTGTAATGTGCTGGTTAATAGGCTTGGATAATCAACTTTTTTTTTTCTAATGAATTTGTTTCGTTTATAATTTTTACAAATTGCTACAAAAATGTTATCTATATTGAATGATTTTTAGGAGACTTAAAACATTTTTTTATTTTTTATGAATTGATTGTAAAGGTTTGAATTAATTGTACAATAAATAATTAGACTTGACTACTGCGTAGATTCTTTTGCCTGTTTTCTACAGAACCAAAAATTTGTGTGAAACATGAACACAAGTCAGCTGTTACCTGCACACAGAGTTACTCTTGAATGCAAAGATTTAGAATGTGTTCTTTACATCTACATAGCTATGGTGCATTAGGAGCACATGTTTTTTGTAAACACTTGCACACATTAGCTGAACCCAAGCTGTTCAAAATTAGATAGAAAGTAATATGGTTATGTGCCACTATGTAAACTAGAAAACAAACTAACACACATCAGTCATGTCATCAATGTTGTCATTTGAGTTGTCATCCGTGATATTGTAAAGGATGTCATAAAACATGGCATGACTGTCATAAGCAGTGCATGGCAGGGGTGCAAGTGATAGTTACTGCTGCTGACTATAACTTGTGAATTTTTTTGCGTTTTTTAAAAACTTTTTTATTTTTTAAGTTCAAAACATTAATGCGGTCATTGACAAAGAGGATGTAGCCTTACGGCTAGAGCGGTCAGCCTCGAAGCTGGGGAACCAGGTTTGGGTCTCGGCAATGACGCTCAACATCCTGATTCTGGGCAAATCACTTAATCTCTCCGTGCCTAACAAAAATGAATGTGTCCTCATGTAACAAAACTGGTGCTATGTAAAGCGCTCTGATACCCGATATCTTCGGGTCTATTCGCGCTATATAAAACTCTTTTAAAAAAAAAAAAAAAAGTCACCTATTTGTAATGTTACTTTAACCTTATTTTTCCATTGAATTTCTAAGGTTTTTCTTAAACGAAAACAGATTTTACACCTAACAATAGCGTTAATTTAACATTTTGTGTTTTTCAGTGCATTTCTAGTTTTTTTTTTAAGTTACTTATTTTTCTGGGTTATGTATTGTAGAATCACTTTTATGTGTTCAGATATTTTTACTAAAAGAATGTTTTTTTTTATTGTAACAAAACAGGATATGGTTCACAGTTTTCAAAATCTCTGTAAAATTAGCGTGGTAATATTCAATAGAAATTGTTTATTTGCTCAGTTATTGTAACTATGATAGCAAGTCATGTCACCTGCAATCTGTTTTTGAAGTTTCATTCACAACCTCTGCTTTATTTCAGTTGCTTTATGGTTGTTTTAAACAGTTAATAGCTCTTACATTGTAGTAAAACACACTCTTTTCTCTCCCTGTACAATCGTGCTCACAGGACTCTTGCGAAATCGAACAAAGACCGCATGGCAGGGTCACTCTGTAAATTCCTATGCAACTCTCACGAGAGTCTTGCAGGATCGTACGAGGCCCCCACATCAAGCTTCACCCACAGGTGCTTGGTCGTGACTCTCGCGATATCGTATCAAAATTTGAAAATCGTCCAATAGAAAAGCTCTTTGGGTTTATCATGTAGCTGTGCACTATACAAACAGCAGTTGGTCACAACCTAGCCTACTTTTGTAACTACCAAAAATCTACCATGTACATTTATAATTTTGTCACCCTCACATTTTCTCTCCTCACAGAACTTCATATTGCTCCATAGAACTCCAGCAGAGTGTATTCAAACATCACCTACTCCTTCCTACTTTTCACGATCCCGCAAGTCTCGTGAGATCATAACTTTTTTCAACTTAAGAATTGACTTTTTATTCATTACAGTACTTATCTCTTACACACTTCTGTCAAGAACAAGGACCACAATATGCATTCCTACTAATGGAGTATATTGATAACTCATGTACTCCTTTTTTTACTTTTAACGATCCTGTGAGGTCGTAAAAACTGGTTAAAAACAATATACATTTATTACCTTCACAGTAGTTATCCTTTAGATACCTCTTCTCTCTAAATCTAGGGGGGCAGGATGTCTTTCTTCTTTCCCCTTATATAGACTTTTTACTTCAGTTTTTCACAGTAAACCGAAATGGCAGGTATTTCCTTTCTAACAAACCGCCAGCCAGCCAATAGGAGCATTTATTCTTGCGAGAGCCTCTCGCTCCTGTGAAAGCGTGAAGGCTCATGGGAAAAACTGGCCTCTTAGCCAATCACAGCATTCCATGTTTTTTTCCGCGCTCTCGTTGGCCCAATTGCCAAAATATACAATTATCTTTCACCCTTAATTTTTCAAAAACTACTGAACAGATTTACACCAAATCACAAAACACTCAATCTGCGGACTAAGTTCTAGCTTTGTTGCGAATTTGGTGTAATTCCATTAATCAGTTTTTGCTGTAGCCCTGCCTAAAGAAGTCTTAAGAAAAATGCATGGGGATTTTACGTTTTGGGACCCCCTTTTTTCTCAGACCCCGCTAGACCGATCACCCCGACAATTTCCAGGAAGGAGCTGAGGGGGATGAACTTTTTTGGGAAAGTTTTGTGAACATTCGTGAAACGGAGACAACATTTTTAGTAAACCAAAAAATGCTCAGTTCGTGTAAAAGCAGACCTAACTATAACTACAGAGTCACAACCGCCAATAGGTAATCCGTATCTGTGTGATATATATAGGAAAATATTTTTTCACTGAAAAACCCATAGTTTACAATGGCTTTATACCTATGTGTTGAAATAAGGTAACAACTAAGCATTTAAAAATCAGAAATTGACCAGTTAATGTTAACTGAACAAACTAAATTTGAACCCCTGCCATGCACTGGTTATGACTTCACATATTGCATTACTCACGACCTCTCAAATGACATCACTGATGATATCAGTGATAACTCAATAGTCATATACAGTTTAGCTTTACTGATTGTATATGTATTGTTCAATAGCATGTAAATGGCATATGCCCTAGAGACAAGTGTAATTTTGCATTTCAAACGTTATTTATTTATTTATTTTATATTCATTTTAACAAAGAATCATCCAACATACACAGGATATCCGGTTCCCACATCATCGATTTGGTCTCCAGGTAAGGTCACATTCCTATCATGTCATATAGTTCCGGACTGCTGGGAAATAGTTCAGTGCAAGTCATTAGTCCAAAATATCTCATAGCAGCTCTAACATTAGTGCAGGACCATTATATCTGTGCCAATGTAATAAAGTTCGAGTCAACAGCCTACAAGGAACAAATAGTGAGTAAAACCGACTCAAACCCCCCCCCAGAATCCCCCTTCCACCCCCCCCACCAGACGTGGCACTTTGGCATGAAAATCCAATGGTAGTAATATCTAGGTGCATCATGACAATCAATTACAGCAGGCTTATACATTTCTATGGATAGCAGTAGGATCTATAGCAACTCAAGGATCAATTACAGGCATCATCCCGGCTCCCTCATATCTACGGTACCCTAGCCGGCATCAAGCAGGGACACTCGGATCATTCAGATCATTCACTGTAGAGTCCACATCAGAGTCCGTTTCCGACGTTTTCAGCAATAATGTAAGCGCTTCCCAAGCCCTTGCAGCCTCTGGTGCCTTTTCACTATTTGCGCGGCGTGCTGCTTGCAGTCTGGCAGTACCCTCGCATTCTGCCCATCTAAGAAATACATTCCTCCACCTTTGATAGTGCGGGCCCCTTTTATCCTTCCAGTGTGCCGTAATCTCCCTTTTAGCTAATACCAGCCCTAGATCTAGGAACTTGCTAGTTATCTTATTTTTGGAGGTATGAGGGAACCAGTGAATTAAACAAGGGCCCTGCGCCAGGTCAATACGTCTCTCAGTTATATCGCAGAGCAGGTCTAGTACTTCCTCCCAGTACATCAATATATTGGGACAATCCCAAAGCATATGTCTAAAATCGGCCCCCTCTTTGCCACATCTCGGACACAGCGCTGTGGTCACATTAAAGTATTTGTTAATTTTTGCTGGGGTTAGGTACGCTCTATGTAGTATGAAAAATTGGACCAGTTGGAATCTAGCATTCCTAGTGCATTTCCAGGGTCGCTCAACCAATTCAGCCCACACCTTCTCCGAGATCTCACTACCCAAGTCCTCCTCCCATTTCTGTTTCAATTCTACTAGGGGGGCGAGTCTCTCATATGTCATCCGTCGGTATAAGCACGTAACTGCCTTAATTGTGCCCGCCGCTAACACTACATATTGGCAGATCATTGAGGTCTTTGGCTCCGAGGTTCCCCCCCTCCCCCCCAATATTTTTGAATTGCCGCCACTAGGGCCAAGTGGAGCAGGTAGTCCCCACGGGGCAGGTCATACCGTTCCCTCAGAGTCTCAAAGGGCAGTAGAACATTCTCCTCATATAAATCTCCTATCGCTGTCAGGCCCAGGTCAGTCCACTGGTTAAGCGCCGACCAGTTACTCCCATATGGGAGTATAGTGCACATGCTAATAAGAATCTCAGGAGCATAGGGGCGTGCAATCTGCACCCTCCGTTGGCTTCTGTTCCAACTCAATCTATGAGTTTTGACTTCCATGGAAAGTGTCCTGAGGGACATTGGTTGCTGTAAAATGATGCAAGACAATATCTGTCTGGGCACTCGCCCGACTTCTCGCTCACCCACTCCCTGGAACTCCAGAGCCACTTCCTGAGTAAACCATTGCAGTTGGGCCGCAAGGTAATAGGACTCGAAGTCCGGTACTACTAAACCACCCTCCCCTCTCGGGCGTATTAAGGTTTTCAGGGCCACCCGTCGCCTGACAGTGTGCCATGGAAAGCTTGTGATCATTGACTGCAATCGTTTAAAAAGTGTCGCTGGGAGCCAGATGGGGAGGGTCCTAAAAAAATACAGAAGTCTAGGCAGTGCCACCATCTTAAGCAGAGCTACTCGTCCTGCCACAGACAGCGGGAGCGTTTTCCAGAATGCCATACACCCCTGCAGTCCCCTTATAGCTCTGCCCACATTGCCCTCTAACAGATCTGCCTGTGTGTGGTAAATACGGGTCCCTAAGGAAGTCATACAATTATACTCCCAGTGCACCCCTTTAGTAGTCAGAGGACCCTCTTCCCGCGGGCCAGCGGGGAAGAGACACGACTTCCCCCAGTTTACCCTGAGACCTGCCACTAATTCAAGGTCCGCCAGCAATCGCTGCGCCCCGAGAAGGGCACCCCCGGTGTCTGCCAAAAACATAAGGAGATCGTCCGCATAGAGTGCGATTATATTGGATACTCCTGTGCACCTGAAGGCCCTCGTACCTACTTCCCGTCCTGGCTTGTGCGGCTAAAGGCTAGATAGCCAAGGCAAACAAGAGCGGGGATAGGGGGCATCCCTGCCGTGTCCCCCGGCCTACCGCACAGCTATCCGAAATCAAGCCCCCATTTTTAACCCGTGCCGTGGACGATCTATATAACAATGCCGTCCCCTATACCGAATGCGCGCATAACCTGAAATAAATAGGTCCATTCTAGGCTATCAAAAGCCTTCTCGATATCTACCGAAAAAATGGCGGCGGTTGGTCTCGAATATGTGTCAGCCTCCAAGATGCGGAGTAGCCTACGCACATTAACCGCTGTGTCGTTTTCGGGATGAATCCCGCCTGGTCTTCATGAACCAATGTAGGGGAGTAGACTGGTCGCTAGAATTCGGCTCAAGATCTTATAGTCGGTAGTTAGCATAGACCGAGGCCGGTATGCGGTTCTGTCAGAGGGTGTCTTCCCTGGTTTCAACAACGGAACTATTAGTGCTTCTCTGGTAGTTTCCGGCAGATGCCCCGTCTTGTTAGCCTCGTTATGGAGGGTCACTAATTTGGGCGCCAGCAGGTCTATGTAGGTTAGGTAGAACTCGATCGGTAGTCCGTCCGTTCCGGGCGTTTTCTTACGAGCCATGTGTTTGATCGCCCCTCTAACTTCTGCTAGCGTGATATCCTGCCCTAGCTGTTCAGCCTCTGTTCCATCAAGCTCTGGGAGAGCCGCCTTCCCCAGAAACTCTCTGAGGATGTTCTCGTCTAGCCGTATCTTACTCTGATATAGCTCCGCGTAGTATGCTAGAAATTGCTCATTGATTCCCTGCTGCGTGCGATGAAGATCTCCCGTCGGGCTAGACAGTTCTAGTATCGATGATCCCCGCCTCTCTGGGTTGGCTAACCAAGCCAATAGGGTGCTAGATTTGTCTCGTTCAGCATGAGCGCGTGCAAGGTATTTTTTGTAATCATAGCAACGTAGCCTCTCAACTTCTACTGCTTCTCTTGCTTCCAACAGATCTTTGTCCCTATGAGGCTGCTCAGGACGAGCCCGTTCCTGGTCTCTGAGGCGCTGATCCGCGTCCTCTAAGTCTTGAAGCAAAGTTTTCCGAACTCCAGCCACATTGGAAATGCACAGGCCCCTCACCATTACTTTGAAGGCATCCCATTCGACGGCAGTCTAGGACGCCGTGCCCTCGTTCTCGAGGAAATACTGAGTCACCCCAGTTTTCACTGCTTCCCGAAAAACTGGATCCTCTAGGAACTCTGGATTTAACCGCCAGTTTGGGATCGCGGAGCGGACCTGAGTCCACTGGATCCTAATCAGTAGGGGGTTATGGTCTGAGATTGTCCTGGTGAGGTATTCGCTGTGTGTGACTTTGGTGTGCAATTCTTGGGAGCAGAGTATAGCATCCAGCCGAACATGTAGTTCGTGTAGTGCCGAGAAGTAAGAATAGTCTTGGTCCATTGGGTGATGTGCCCTCCAGGTATCCACCAACACCCAGTGTGCCTGCCAGTCCCTCCTGACTCCAGCTATTTTGTGTGAAGTGGCTGTAGGAAGAGGTGGATGGGATCTATCTAGAAGGACATCCGTGACTGAATTAAAATCTCCGCCGATGATTACATCACCAGTTAAATAAGGCGCCAGTTTCCCAGACAGTTGGGCAAAAAAGGTCGTTTGGTTTATATTCGACGCATATACACTGCCCAACGCCACATCCCTACCGTTAAATCTACCCAGTACCATTACATACCTACCCTCCGGGTCTGTAATCTGTTGTACCAACTGAAAAGGGACCCCCGCTCTAATCCAAATTAAAACTCCACGTGCAAAAGCGGAATAAACTGTGTGAAATACCTGGCCTCTCCATCTACCCTGCAGCGCCTTGCCCTCTTGACCCGTGATATGGGTTTCTTGGAGGAAGGTTATTTGGATCCCCCTGCGCACCAAATAAGAGTGTACTTCATATCGGCGGTTCATTGTATGTAGACCCCTGACATTCCATGATATGCATTTTAAATCCATTAACGAGCCCATGGTGTCGTCTGTGCCCAACCAATAGCGAAAATGCTAGTAGTGCCACGTCTGGACCCCCATGAAACAATCCCAACACCCCATCCCAAGGACAGTAACTATGGAACGAGCTCCCATCCAAACCGTTATTTAACTAATACTATAGGAAACCTCCGACTAGTTCAGAGGACGTGGTGGACGCAGCTGACCAAGGGCTTGAAGGTCTGTTTGCATTGCACCAGCTGCAATATGACACAAGTATCGCAGGGACCTTAGGTTGAATAAAACACTGTAAACGGAGCTATTAGAGAGTCACAAACATCACCTGCTCACACAATATCATCTACGCTTTGAGGACTTACCACCGGGGGTTTCGTACTGCTCCCATTCGATGTGTCCGAGTCATTGTCGTCGGAGTCTCTAGCAGTACCTGCGCCATCATCCGTCTGGGTTGGACTCCTATTCTGCGATAGGGACACCACAGCCCGCAGCGCTGCTGCCCGCTCTCTTGATGCTTGTGTAGTGCTGGGTTTCACCTGAGTTCTCCTCCGTACTCGTGAACCGCGTGCTCCTGAAGACTTGCTCCACTGCTTCGATTCCTCATGGGCCGCAGCTGATGTCAATCCACCTTTGTAGGCTACCAGCCAGTCCCATACCTCAGAGGTAGATTCAAAGTAGTGAGTGGTATTATCAATGGCAATGCGTAATCGGGCCGGGAACATGAGGGAGTATTGAAGCCCTTCTTCTCTCAGTGCTTTCTTGACCTCCAGATAGGACGTTCGCTTCCGCTGTACCTCCAAGTTGTAATCCGGGAATAAAGTGACCTTGCTATTGTCCACTAGGAAGGGACCGTTTGCCCTCGCTCTTTGCAGTAAAATGTCCCTGTCGCGAAAATGAAGCAGGCGGGCCACTATCGGTCTTGGGGGGCCTTCCCGGAGCCAAGGGTCTGGCAGGCACTCTATGGGCTTGTTCCAGCGTGTAAAAGGAGGTCAACCCCTCAGGGGCCACTACTGTTCTGAGCCAACATTCTAGGTAGGACACCATGTCGTCCCCTTCAATTCCTTCCGGCAGCCCGACTACTTGGACATTGTTCCGCCTATTGCGGCCTTCTGCTTCCTCAACCCTACGTTCCAGCATACTAATTCTATCAGTGAGAGCATGCAGCTGTTGTTCTGTTGCTTTTTGCGCTGGTCGCAGTTCCGCCAAAGAAGTTTCGTTGCTCTTGACCCTTTCAGCAAGTTTCTTGTGTTCGTCACGTAAAAGTCCTAGGCCCGCCGACACCGTACTTGTATCCTGATGGAGGGTGGCTTTGGTGTCAGTGATGGCGTCCAATATCTGTTTCAGCTGTTGCTGGATTGGGTCTCCCGGGCCTGATTGTGAGTTTTCAGTTGCGCTGTCCTTAGGATCCAGCGCAGGTCCTGCGGCTTTATTCTTGGGCTTGCCCATGTTTGCAGTGCAGCCCACGGTATCCGAATACTCCGATCTCCCAGGTGCGTGCACAGGTGGGCCTCAGGGTCCCCCCCCAATTGTCTTGTCCAGCCCGGGTGCACCCAGAGGGGACCGCCAGCACCAGGGAGCCGCTCACGCTGTATTATGAAGCTTCAGGCTCTCCCCCTCCCACGATCAATCCACAGCGCCTCCAGTCAGCCAGGATGGGGCTCCCCTAGCACAATTCCCACACGTCAGGGAATCATATAAGGGAGAGGGGTCAGATCATTCCCCGGACGAGTGGCGTTGGGGGGGGGGAAGAGGGGGAGGGGGTCAACCGGTAGCCTGTCAGCCCCCTATAGCGGGCGGTGGAGCAGAACAATTAACAGGCGCTTCCCACCAGCTTTCGCCAGCTGCTCGTCTTTGTAGCTCAGGTTACTGCTCCTTGGGTTTCATCGCCCACCAGACGCAAGGCGGCACCGTTCTAGCCGCTAGGCCCGCTCTCAAAATGGCGGCCAGGTCGTGTTGTGCAGGTTTGATCACAGTCCTCCCGTAGAGCCCCAGGACACTCCACTCCTTAATAAAGTAAGGCGCGCTGCTGTACCTGTTCTGTGCTCCCTTTCATGGCCACGATCACTCCAGGAGAATAGTACAGTAATCACCAAACTGTAACGATTCCCAGCCGGATCTTGCCTCCTATTCTCGCAGGTCTCGGTGCCCCGATCTCTCGCTGAATGCGCACGTCAGCGGCGTGCCCGTTTCAGGGGCCTCAATGTCTGGAAATAAATCGTACCCGCTCATTTCTCGGCCGTTGTCCCCCAGTGCCGTGCAGCAGGGAGGCCCGCGGCCCGTACACCTCCTCAAGGCCGGGACGTCGCGTAATCGGAAGGCCGCTTCAGCTCTCTGGCCAAGCCGACTCCTCCCCTCGAGGTCCGCACCGGAGTGCACCGCCTCCCAATTCCGGGATCGGGGACCCCCGCAGGCAACTCCACCTCGTTCCGTCGGGTCTCCAGATGTTCAGGCAGGTGTGAGGCGCCACCACTCGCTCTTAGCTGGTCCGGATGACAGGATAATTAGACAGCCGGTGCGGAGCTCTGCGCTCAGACGTCCGCCATCGGCCCCTAGCAAGCCACGCCCCTTTGCATTTCAAACGTTCTGTGGTGCAGCGTTTATAAATCACTAAAGTTTGATGTGAAAGAAGTATTCTTTGTTAGATAAGCTAAAGGCTGAGTGCACCTGATATGGATTGAGAGGCATGTCTGAAAGTAGGTCGTGCCTTAAAGCCAAAGCCGTTTTAAAATAAAAATCTGTTAACAATACAGTAACCACCAGTTGATATCTAGTTGCTTGTCCGTGTTAAATAGCTGTAATATAGTGGTATAGACAAACTACAAGCTCTGCAAGTTCATTTCCAGAACTTCAGTAACGATTTTGAAATGTTGCAGAATATTGAATAATGTAAAATTCAGGAGCGTCCAAGTTCGATGTGGTTTATTTAATACTGGTTTTGTTGACATGACTTTAAGGTTATATTCCATTATGCCCATCTCGGGAATGTTTGTAGTGTATTTTACTAAACTATGGAGTGTTGTCCATAGGGCCTAAGGTATCTTTACAGTGGAAAATGTATACCGGTCAACCTCTTGACTTTAAATTACGAGTCTTATGTAGACTTTAAGGGGATAATATCACTAAAGTGAATAAAAAACTGTCTACAGGAGTGGTGTGTTGAATTACTTCAAGTCCACAAACCTGTAGAACTATGTCATAGTGATTGAATGGTGTCAATAGTGATGCCATCTATGATGTCTTAACATGTCATGAGTGATATAATTTGTGAGATCATTGGCTGGCCACAGAGGGAAAAGCAAGCTATAAGGAGCTCAGTAAACTATATCTTGTAAATTTCATTTTAATTGTTACTTTGTTTCAACACCAAACTGTAACATAATTTTCACTTTTTTTTTTTTTTTTTTGTGTTCCGTGATATTCACATAGATGGGTGTAACCGCTTGGGTGTCAACTTTATTTGGTGCTTGTAACGGAGTAGAGGAATCTTGAACCTGGCATTTCTTAAAACTCTTGCAGTGAGACCCAGTGTGTTTGACCATTCTAGTTTCAGAAGCTCAATCCCAAAAACTGCCTTGCATCTGCACATCAAAATAATAGATCGATTCAGGTGGTTTTGTCTTATATATAGATGTGGTCTGGAATTGTAAATTCGCACTGGGTCAGTATCAAGTTTGCACAATTTTAATTGCATATTGATTCTTTTTAGAATACACCTGACATTGTGACATGGTATATGTTGTAACTAGAAGTGGAACTCTGTTTCTTTTGTCCTTTCCTTCACCCTGTCCCTCTTTCCCTTCACCCGTTTCCCCCCTACCCTTTTCCTCCCATTGGTACATACCTCCCAGTAGAATCTTGAAGAGAAGCTCACTGTTGAATGTTGAGTGCGCTTCACTTGTCAGCTGGTGCCTGAGGATCGAAGTTGAATAAACGCACGTTTCCTCCTCATCCTGTGTTGTGACGTTTATCTAACAATTTGGCGACGATCCATGCTGTGCTGGGGGCAGCTCTAGATCCTCTCCCCAGTTCCCATCACCAGCTGTCAGCATGTCTGCCATCTCAAGTTTTCATTTCTAGAAGATCCGTGGTGAGAGTGAAGAACGCTGTTGCTGATATTCTGCCGGTATTTGACGATTTAAGTACCGTAATTTTGAATCCCTGCTGGTGTAGAAGAGGAATTTCTACCTCCGTGAGCAGTTCTACATTCCTCAAGACTCCGCTCCTGTGGTGAGTGCTTGTCACCCTGATGACTTATCATTCGTCTCTGTATTCCTTGTGTGTGGCAACGTTTCTCGAGTGAAGCCTGCCAGCATTCGTCATCGCTGAGCGGCACAGCTTGACGAGTACACTTCAGCGTGTCTCGTATTCCGCTCCTCCCATTTTCACTCAGCTGTTGTCATTAACGGTGAGCGCTGCTCCGTCTTTAACCTCCTCAGCTGGTTGCCGGGTGACGCAGCACGACTCTTCGCTCCAGTGTCCTCCGAGCTTTCTGAGTGCCGTGTTGACTTCGCCGAGGGAGGGGCTGCTAAATATAACCTCCACACAGTGCCTGATTTCTGTGTAGCCTGCCAGCGTTCATAATCGCTGACGGGCACAGTTTGCTACCAGTACCCGCAGCGTGATTCATATCCCGCCCCTCACAGTGTTTCTCTCAGCTGTTAGCGACGGTGAGCGCCTCTCCGTCTCTAACCTCCTCAGCTGGTTGCCGGGCAACGCAGCTCGCCTCTCCAGTTCTCTCAGAGCTTTCTGAGCTCCGTGTTACCTCGCCGAGGGAAGGGCTGCCAATAAAATCCTCCACAGCCTGCCAGCATTCGCCATTGCTGACAGGCACAGCTTGCTAATTGTATACCCAGCGTGCACTCCCATTATTTCCTCAGCCATTTGTTATTGAGGCGAGTGTCTCTCTCAGCTGATTACCGTGTTATACAGCCCGCCTCCCCGCATTGGTTTCCTCTGAGCTGATAAGCACCAGTTCGTGGAAGGAGGGGCAGCCTGAACTTTCAAAACCATATCGTCCATCTCTAATTCCTCTCGCTGATGGTAGCCAGGTCGTTTAAAATTGACAGATGTGTTAGAACCTTCACACATCATTCCTTCTCAGTGAGCCTGGGAACTACAACGAGCTGTCATCTTTATTCTTCTTAACCTAGAGGCTGTCTCCCATTACAGCTCAATTAATTACAGCTCAATTAATAACTTTGGAGACCAACCTACTTCACACCAAGTTCCTGCAGTGTGCCTCTCCTTCGCTGAGGTCAACTTTTTCCAGATTATTTCCACAGAGTGCCTTTCTGCCGCTGACTGGCACAGCTCCTTGCACTAATTCCCTCTTCAGTGGTATTACTACTGCATACAAGCATTTCACAGTTAACCTATTTATATACCTGGTATTTTCACTGCTGATAAACACTTTGTTTACATTTAAGTATTACCTGTTGTGGGTATGTAATAATTATTCCCACCAGTCTTTCCACACTTTCCACTTGCACCTCATCTCTCACTTTTCCTTTTTTTTACCTTCCCACTGACTTCTCCTACTCAGACGCTTCTCCTTTTCAATTATATTACTTTTACTTTCCCTCCTCACCTTCAGCTCTATTCTTATTCACTCCACTCTCACCAATGGCAGCATTTGCAATGTCTCAACCTCCTTCATTCCTGAATGAAGCGGGGGAGCCGCTTAAACCATGGAAAAAATGGGTGAACCTTTTTGAGTCTTATTTAATTGCTATTGGGGGTGATAGGTTTTCGTCTTTACGTAAACAACATATTCTTCATAATTTAGAGAAACATGCAAGAGATTTTTTGATCATCCTGATGCTGTAATTGAAGGTGAAAATGTTAATGAAGATGCGCATGGTGATGTACAACATGATGTTTATCAAAACACTCTTAAGAAATTAGAAGTGCAATTTGGGGAAAAGATTAATGTTGTTTTAGAATGGCACAAATTCTTTTCAAGATCGCAAGGAAAAAATGAAAGTGTGTAATTACATTGCTGTATTGAGAGGGTTAGCATCAACTTGTGATTTTGGTACTTTTACTGAATCTCTTATCAGGGATCAACTAGTTGGATGTACCAGTGATAAGAAGATACAAGAGAAACTATTAACTGATTCCCCAGATTTAAAACATGCTATTGACATTGCGAAAAGTATAGAACACACTGCATTTTGCATGAATGAAATGAGAGACGCAGTTGATGTCAAGCAAGTTATGGACAATGGAGTATATGAAATGTCTGCAAAAGATGATGAGAACAGATCATCATCTACTGAGGTCATGAAACAAAAAACAGAAGGTAACAAATTTAAGTGCTTCAGGTGTGGTAACCCCAACCATTTGGCCAATAACGTTAAATGCCCTGCCAGAAGTGTTACATGCAGAAAATGCAACAAAAGAGGACACTATGCTAAGGTTTGCAAGGAAATAAGAAGAAATGTTACCCATATGGTCAGCAATGAACCTGTTCCAAACGAAGTAGCAAACAATATGGAACTTTCTAGCAACAACGATCCCAAGTGTAAGATCCTGCTAGACGATGTCGCATATATAATGTTTGCTGACTCATGTTCCCCATATACTCATCAATGAATCCACGTTTCAGGAAAACTCAGGGAACAAAGACTATGCACTATTGCCTCCTGACATCAACCCCGGGGGGGGGGGGGCTACAACCATGATCCTATACCTCTTGTGGGCATGCTTCTAATGCATATCAATTTCAAGGACAGATCCACTCTGGGAAAGGTTTATATCACAAAAAACGGCTCAAATTTATTAGGGTGGAAACACCAAAAAGACTTGGGGATCAAGTTGGATCCAAATGCTCCTGAACCGGTATATCTTGTGGAGAGGTCTAGTGTTGGAAAAGAAGTTTGTGAGCAATTTCCCGAAGTATTTTCTGACAAATTAGGATTGTTAAAAGGTTTCCTACACAAGATCAAGTTAAAGATTCAACACAAACCGGTTGTCCACAAAGCCAGATCGGTTCCTCTACTGATAAGGGACCCTCTCAGAAAAGAACTAGACAGATTGGAAGCCAGTGGTGTGATTGAGAGAATTGAGAGCTCTGAATGGTTGGCTCCCATTGTGGCAGCATCTAAGGAAGGAGGGAAGAGCATTCGTCTATGTGTTGACCTTAGAGACCTGAATTCCAACATTTGGGTGGATAGACATCCCCTCCCCAATATCAACGAGATGCTCAGTGTCGTACAGGGAGCAAAGTATTTAAGCGTTCTCGACCTCTCCGCTTACCACCAGGTAGCTCTCCATCCTGACTCCAAAGCCCTCACCTCCTTCATAACTCCGTTTGGGGCATACCAGTTTTGTAGGATGCCATTTGGCTTAGCATCTGCTGCGGCAGTGTTTCAACGCATTATGCAACACATTCTGCAAGGCACCGACAAAGTGTTGTGTTTTCAGGACGACATCCTAATTTATGGAGAATCAGAAGTGGAACATAACAAGGTGCTAGCGGAAGTCCTTGGGAAACTAAACAAAGCCGGGTTCACTACACAGAAGGACAAATGCAAAATAGGTGTAGAATCTGTGGTATATCTCGGTCACACCATCTCAGGTGAAGGAATCAAACCCAAATCTAGCTTGGTGGATTCAGTCAAGCTAGCTCCTGCACCTACAAACAAAGAAACTAAAACCTTTTCTAGGCCTGGTTGAGTATATGTCCAAGTATGTAAAAATCTTTGCAGAACAAGTGCACTCTCTGAGTTACTCAAACAAGGTACCCCGTTCGAATGGAACTCCCAGTGTCAAAATGATTTCACACAGATTAAACAAGCAATAGTGGAAGCACCCATTTTAAGTATGTTTGACCCTAATGCTAGAACCACTTTGACAACCGACGCCAGCATGAAAGGATTAGGAGCCTCACTTACACAAAATGTAAAGGGACAAGAAAGAGTGATAGCTTTTTCGTCAAGGACTTTGAAAGAACCGGAATGCAACTATTCCACAATTGAAAAGGAGGCTCTCGCTTGCTATTGGGCGATAAATCATTTTAAATTCTTTCTGTGAGGGATTCCATTCACCCTAAAAACGGATCATAAACCCTTGCTTCCCTTGTTCTCCACTAAATGCATTGAAAAAACCCCTCCCCGCATCTCCAAGTGGATTCTAGGCCTACAAGGCTTTAACTACACTATACGTTATGTACCTGGCAACAAAAACCTAGTTGCAGACTGTCTCTCTAGACTCCCAATCACTAATGAGAACCCCCAGTTTTACCCCCCTGATGAGACCATTCTTTCAATTGATATCCCTGCTATTAGTAAAAATGAATGGGAAAAATGTATGAAAGATGACACTGCCCTTGATGATCTTAAAAACACTGTCCGCAATGGGTGGCCCAAGAGTCTTAAAGAATTACCAGAGAATCTCAAATCCTTCTGGGTGGTGAAGGACGAGTTGTCCATCCTAAATGACCACATTTCTGGAGGAAATAGGATTGTTCCTCCAGAAAATATGTATGAACGCATCATTGAGAAAGCCCACGAAGGCCATCCGGATAGGAGCATGACTAAAAGTAAAATCAGGCAGGACTATTGGTTCCCCAATATGGATTCCATGGTAGAGAGGATTGTGAAAGATTGCATGGCGTGTGGATCCAGTGACAAATCTAAAGTCATTCGCAAAGCTCCACTCATTCCTGTATCAGTCCCTTCCAAACCGTGGGACAAACTAGGTCTGGACATAATAGGTCCCTTAAATTTGCTTAACTACTCTCAAAGATTCATGTTTGTACTTATTGATTACCATTCTCACTGGATTTCCCCAAAAATGGTCACCACTATCACTACATCTTCCTTAATTGAATTTCTCAAAGAAACATTCTCCAGAGAAGGTGTACGCAGCACATTGATCACAGATAATGGTGTTCAATTCACTTCCGATGAAATGACGCAGTTCTTGGCCACATTATCTATTTCCCATCTCTAATCACCCCTCTGTTGTCCTAAGGCTAATGGGTTGGTAGAAAGAGCCAACAGGATGATTAAGAACACTATTCAATTGGCCTTAGCATCTCGCGAACCTGTTGAAGAAGCCATAAGACAGATGCTATGGTCGTATCACATCACGCCTAATGGAATTTCTGGTGTTTCTCCATTTGTTTCCCTCAAAGGGAGAAATCCTGGTTCCAAACTCACTCCCAATTGGCTTAATGGGGGGTGTCCTGTTTGGGTAGACAGGAAGTCTGTCATGGAAAACGTTGGGCGTCATCAACATGATTACAAATCCAGATACAACCAGAAATGGGGAACTGTCAACAATGAGTGGCGGGAAGGTCAATGGGTGGTTATCAAGAGGCCAAATGAATATCGAGCCAACGTTTCCTCATTTTCCAAACTTATGAGAATAAAACGGGTGAATAATAACTCTGTACTGCTGGAAGACGGAAGCACCTGGTATTGTGTAGCTCCTATTTCCCTAATAGGCTCTGCGCATTGGAATAATATATCCTATAGGTTTGACATAGGACTAAGGTCAGTATGTCCCTATCGAGTATATTAAACTTAATTACTTGTGCCAGCTAGCTCAGAGGCCACTAGAAACTCCTTGACAACAAGAAGGGAGTAGTTTCTGGCAGCCGCAAAACATGACCACTGTGTTTCCCTTTAGAATCAGAACGTGTCCCAGAGTCGTGGAAACAATAGATAACTATTTCACTCAGCTCAGTCGTGCATGCTTAGTTTTCTCCAAGTTACACAGAAAGAAATAGACGGGCGTTTCAATAAAAGATTTATTGAACAGTCTTGTTTCTGGTGTAAGTAAAATGTGCTGTTACGATCACAAGACAGTATGCGAGATAAATAATGTACAGTGTGAGCAGTAGAAATAAATAATACTGCGAGAGCATTATCTTTTAGTACATATGCTGTTACATAAATAACACAGACTAAAAATGCGAGTACTCATACGATGCGTTTCTAACCTAGTTCTACCCCAATGTACCTAACCTAACCTAGGTGTAGGGGAAGGTATGAAGTAGGTGAAGTATTCCTTACTATAGTATACTAAGAGTATGTTAAGCCTAGTATGCCAAGAGTCCCTCTAGGTTCTAGTCTGCTCCATACCTGAAGAATGAGAGAGGTAGGAATCTCTTTGCCAGACTCTAACTCCAACACCCCGCAAGGGAAGTTAGATCACTGGAAGCTGGACTCTCTGCGTGCAGGGACGACAGCGTCTTCTCAGTGCGTCAGGCCGGGAAACGGGCTCCTCTGAAGTCGAGGTCTCCTCTGATTTACAGGGGCTAGGGAAGGTATATTTATACCTGAGAATTACCTCAATGTTAGCATTGACGTGAGTCGGACAGCGGAAGACGTCATGAATGAACCCCTAAGGAATAATGGTTCATGCATAATATGAGACCTTGAAGAAATCGATAGTCCTGGACTAGGGAAACTCCCGCAGCCTAAGGGTCTGTTCTTCAAGAACTCGTTGTGACGTTAGGGTGGACGGATGTCGGAGACCATGCCTGTATTTGGAGTGCACGGTTTAATGCCTAAATAAGGGCTGGGATTTTATGCCTATATAAGGGCAGGGCGAATTGTGCCTATATAAGGACATGATACTGGAAAGCCCGTTTATGGACACCCTAAGAGGAATACAACACCCACTCCACTTTCGTGTGTACGATCATACTAAAATGCTAAACATTTAAAATGCTAAACATTAAAATGGAGTACTGCATATTAAAAATATTTCCTAAAAGCATTAAAAAACATATTAAAAATGCAAAAGGTACTGTACATATTAAGCATAGCCTTTCATTTCAGGCATTAAGTTCGAAAATAAAATGCAATTGGAATGAAATAAGCAGTAATATTTACATGTGACAGAAAATGATCGATAAGTTGTTCAAAAATCAAAGTCATGTCTTGAAAATCAATGAATTGTAGACACACAAGATGACTAAGTGTCCGTGGAAGTACCTTGAAGTCTGTATTATAAGACTAGTTCTACTTTAAGCAGATTGAAGTGCCATTTTCGTTCGAAAAATGGGAAAAAGTTCAATTTTGGTAGAGTTCCAAGTTGTTTTAAAAATGAAGGCCAAATTGTTACTGCATCTCTGGAACACAGTATGCTGAATCAGTCAGTTTACGGGTCTGGTGTAAACATGAGATCATCTATTTCTATAGACAAAACATCATCCACTGTAGTTGGTGTCAGTTGGAACACCTCGTGTAGTAGATTAATTGCACAGAGATGTGAAGCTTCGCTTCCAGCACAGATTGCCGCAGCAAAGTTCGCGTCCGTTGTTACCTGTGTGCCTGTAGATCTTTCTCGTACCTCAGCAGCAGCCGGAAGCGTCTGTGAGATCTCAATGAATGCTGACATCAGCATTGGTAGCCTCTGGGGACAACACAGAGCATGGGCCGTTATCGGGTCCAGCAGAGTATCGACATCCGTTGGCGTAGCCGATGGAAATGTTAGGTGTCCAACACGCATTCTTCACCGCATAGCAGGCATCGTAGAACAGGTAAGATGCAATCTTGCCAGATTGGTCTGAATGACAGGAACCAAGTTGTATGAAGGTCCCGTAGACGAGTCATGCCCAATAGCTGTACTATTCGCTCACGGCACTTTCTTTCAAGGAGAGCTTTCTCCATTTCGCTCGGAGTGATGTCTGCGAATAGGCTGGCCATAGCGCAATAGCAGGAAGAGAAATAGAATTCCGGCAACAAGTGCTAGAATTAATGGTATGCCACCAAACACCGAATGTGCAAAGTTCGGTATGAATCCGAGTATTGCCTGGAAAGGTGCTAACAGACCGGAGCAGATGCTCTTAAATACATGTATAATGCCAGTTGTATCAGACATGTTGAAGATACGTGATATCATTTGTACGAAATGTATAGGGCAGTTTGTACGTATTAAAGTCTGTATCTCAGCCGAAGTCCTTGCTACTTGTAGATCATAGGTTTCTTTGGCCGAGGTCAAAGGCACTGTTTGCTGTAAAAGCATGGCTTTCATTCTGCTCAAAGTATCAAATCTTATAAAAGAGACGTTCAGCGAAGGCCATAGAGGCGACTCCCTGACTGTGTCTATTGGGGGAAACAATACTTGCATACAGCAAGTGACCCTGGAGTTGACCGTTACTAGATATGGGATGCCTGGCAACATGCCGCAGCAACTCTGATCATTCAACATGAGGTAACTCCCATTAGAAAGTTGTCCAAACGTTGGATTAATCACAGCAGCTGGTGTACCCTGCTGATGGCAAGACAAATTTGCCACAGAACCATTGCAAGCCCCGTGTAAAGAAATGTCCTGACATATAAGTGAACCGCTCAGTGCACGTTTACAGTTTGTACCGCTCAAAAACACTTCACGATCCCCACTCCAACATCTATATGTATACGGTAAATTCCAAGATGTCTTAATGTATTCCTTACCCAACCGTTCATATTTGCCTGCTTGCATTTGTCTGAGGCAATACTGAAACTGAAAAGTACTCACAGGTAATGTTATTTTGCCATGAATAAGCCATTCTGTAGCTGGTTTTTCTGCCACTGTGAATGGTAACTTTTCCAGTTTTTCAATGCTCAGCACTGTATACCTTGCTCCTCTTTGTGCCAGTTCGATCTGTTTATCAGTTAGATTGTATTCTGCAAACAGAGCTGACGTGTTGATAAAACGCCAAGGCACATAGCCTGCATGCAAAGATTGCAGCGTCCAGCTTAATAACACAATAGAACGTATTTGAGACTGGCCTTGCTGTAACATCGCCAAATCTTGTTCTAGTATGTCGATAGCAGAGGATACAATGCCATCCAATGAATATATTCTGGAGGACAAAGTTGTTAACCCATTGTCGACCACAGAGAGTGTTTTCTCTAAATTAATACGATCAAGTTCACGTATTCGTTCTGCGGCCTCCATCTGTGATACTTTCCATGCTTCATTATAAGCAGCATAAATGCCGGCATATATGAAACGTTTTTTACGCGGTTTTCTTGGTCCAAGCAAGAATTCCCTAAGGTCTGCGTCCTTTTTAAGTAAGGTTAAGTTTTGTTTCACATCCTGTAGTGTAGACTTATGCAGCCAATCGAGGCATAATTTTCCTACACTGTATGTTGTTACTACCCCCGGATGTTGTCTTTGGACGTATCTTGGGTCTGGCCTATTAATAGTAAAGCCCTGAGTTTTATTCAGGAATCTTTCATGACAGTTATTCGTGTCTGTGGGCCAGATCAACCATTTTTTCCAATCAGGATTAGATCTGTTGAGTTGTAGTATATTGTCAACTGTCACCACTGCCTGTGTATCGTTGTCTCTGGCAGGTGTTGGTACAGAAGGTGTGTTCATCTCTTTGATCTTGGCTAATCCAAGACAAGATGTTTGTTGGATGGTTTCATTCAAAAACATTATTTGTTCAGGGATGATGCAGGCTCTAAATAAAGCTTCTATCCCCTGCACTTGCCATGCTTTAGTACCCCAGACAGTTTTTGTGTCTATTGTGTCTTTCCAAAAGTCGAAACCCTGTCTAGACAGATGGGCATTAAATAATGCAGAGTAAATCTGTTTTGTATTTGTTAACATAATTTTCAGTCCTGTCTTGTTTACATTTTTGTAGAAAAACGATTCTGGATCAGATGTATTGTAACCTGAAAAATATGGAAATTTGTTGGCAAAAGTTCTTGAACTACCGTGTGGTGGTGTAGGACAATGTTCCCATTGGTTAAACATAAACACATTTCTTGGATATGCAGATTTATGCAAATAATGATGACCATAGTGGTTAAAACAATACATTTGTTCATAGTCTGATGAACCCTCTAAATATTCATGTTTAGAAAATGCAGCAGATTTTTCTAGGTCAAACATTGTCATTCACAGTCTCAAAGTCTCAATCATCCGAATAGGTACTGGACGTAATTAGATCACTTAGTGAAATGTTAAACAAATGTGGAATGTTCAATTGCTCCGTCGGGCCGAAAATTTCATAATCCGTTTTGTCTCACACTATACCATCCTGTATAGGAACAGCTGTGATGTTCACTGATGACAAGTCTCTTGCTTCACGATGGGAAGATTTATGAGGTTTCAAAAGTACGTTCACACCTTTTCCTTCAGTGTTCACATGGATGTATCTGCCACTTATAAGCACGCTCACAGTTGTTACCAAAGCTAGCCAGAGCAGGAAAACAAAAAGTCCAGAGTTCAATCCATGGAAAAACCAAATAAGTCTTTTTCAGAAAGTGAAGAAAGTCTTGTACTTGCTGCTTGAATTTCAATGATGCTGGCTACGTTTCAGGTTCACCCGGATCTTCTGAGAACGTATCAAAGTTAATGAAATAGCCAGAAGCAGTTCTGTCAATTGTTGGAATTGAATCAGGATTTGTAGAAATCGCTGGAACCAGTTCGTCACTTGCCACGTTGGTGTAGACAGGTGTATTTGGACGAACTGTTACTTGGTGTTCAAGAGGGATGAGTTCCATAGCTTGGTTGCTTAGTCCTTCATTTGTTACAGCTGAGTTCTCGATGGTTATCACTTTCAGTCTGAACCTCTTGGATAGTAGCGAGAGGAGTACGTCTGCTACTAGGTCGGAGTCCACGAGGCCTACTATTTAGTATTGGCCACATACTGTGGTTTGATGAGGTCGATGGACACAAATCTTTTCTCCTTTCTTCCAGCAAGGGGCGGCAGAAGTACTGTTCTTGTTCCTTGAACTGCTAGGACAGGTACTGGTTGTCTGTAAGAAGGTCCAAATTCCTTCTTATCTGCAATTTTTTCTCTGACTAGATCCCCAACTTTTGGAATCCAGACAGGCCTTGCTGGGACAGCCGGTTGATCCCAAGTGGTGGTGGGCTGTAGGAATACGTTGCTTTGTTTCGTTCTTAACTTGTTTAGTTCCTGTAAAACAGCCAAACGATCTTTGATATCAAACGGTTTATTTTCCACCACTGTGCCTACGTGTTCAAGGTCTGGTACCCACATTCTTGTCCCAAACAGGACCTCATATGGAGTGACCCCCCCCTAGAGAACTTCTTGGCAGGTTGTTCAATGAGCGCTGAACCCCACTAAGGAGTTTGACCCACCCATCACCCGAACCTAATACCCTAGCTGTTATAGACTGCTTTATGTCCCGGTTTTTCCTTTCCACAACCGAATTTCCCTCAGGATGGAATGGAGAGGAGTACCGCAATGCAACGCCCAGACTGGCCATGCCTTCTTTGTAAGCCCTAGAGCTAAACGCAGGACCCTGGTCAGAATGTAGCGTGCCTATTGCGTATATGCCGATAAAGACTCGCAAATCTTTTATAACAGGCCATAACCATAGGAACCTAGAGCAGGAATCCACTGCAACCATGATGTATTTATAGTTACCGTCCCTTTGCAAGGGACCGCAGTGGTCCAGGTAAACACAAGCTAATGGTTTGTCTGAAATTAACAGGGGTGTCTGCGCAGGACGTTTCACTGTTGAGACTTTCATCTGTTGGCAAATATCACATTCTAAAACATAGTTTTTAGTTTGTTTCCGAATGCCAGGCCACCAATATCTTTGTTTGAGTAAAGATACTGTTGCTGAAACACCTGCATGGGCAGAAGCTATCCCTTCGTGTGCTGCTAGGATTAGTCCTAATCTGCGTTCCTTGTTTGGAATTACCCTATCCCCCACTCCAGGGATTCGAGCAAAAGGAACGTTGTTCGCTTCAATTACATAAGAGTACTTGAGTGGAAACTTTTTTGGTAACGCTGCATTGCTGCCTTTGCTTGATGCATTGACAGCCAACATTATCTCACCGTCTATTTTTGTTTTTGAACGAGTGATCGCAGCTACGGAAGCCGTCTGAACAGCCCCCTTTGCGGCTTCGTCAGCCAATGAATTCCCTGCAACGTGAACGCCATCACGTTGATGACTCGGTGTGTGGATCACGTGAGCCTATGGTAGTTCGTTTTTCAACTGAACTACTTGTTCCCAAAGCATTTTGTGCTTTATTGTGCCACCTTTCGCATCTTTGAAACCATTTTCAAACCAGTTTTGTATATAGTCATTATACGATTGAACAAGGTAAAAGGAAACGCACACTATTAGTGTGGGGAATTCTCGATCTGTACTTTCAAGTGCCAGTTTGAATGCTTGTAGTTCAGCTCGCTGACCTGTACAATCTCCTAGAGATTGAGTTTTTGTGACCATAGGTCTGAAGATGCCATTTCGCATGCGACCTTTAACGATTGCACAGGCTGCACTGTAAGCTTGCTTACTCCCTATTGCGGGCTGTGCGCATCCGTCAGTGTAAATTATGAATTCGTACTGATCGAGAGGCAGAATTTCAGTAGGCAGAGGACATTCATGTGCGTATTGCAGGAATGCTTGTGTTTTTAAATCTGGATCAAAAACATATTCAACATCTGTTGCAGCAAGAGAATTAACCCATTGTATCCATCTTGAATGCAATGCTTTAGCATTTGGAATGCTTGCTTTTGTGACCGCTTCTAAAGCTGGTACCGGGGTTACGACAATAATGCGTTTCCCTTGGGCTAAGGCTCTTTCTTTTGCTACAGCGGTTTGAACTGCTGTTAGAATTTTTTTCAGTTGAACTGAAGCGCATTTCCGCTTGTGTGTACAAATGGGATTTGTATGCGATTGGTATTTTCTCACCCTCATTGAAGGTTAAGTAGGTGAATACACATTGACCCGAAATTAGTCGGATCACCAAATTTCGTTGACTTGCGCGTGTTTGTAAGTGATTTGTTGCTAACATGTTAGCCTGGAGTGAACGCAAGATTTCTGTGTGTTCCTGTGTCCAGTTTCTGGTCGAAAAATCAGGTTTGATTAATGCGTAGAGAGGTTTAACCCTTTCTGCGTAATTTAGAATGTATGTTCTTCCAAAATTTAGGAAACCCAGGATGTATTGTAAGTTTTTTTTTTTAGCGTTTTTGGAGGTTGGAGCAGCGCACATTTCTCTAGAAAGTTAGCTGCCAAGCTCTTGCCTTCACTTGAAAGCTCATATCCCAAAAATAGGACATTGAGATGGGCAATTCGGGACTTTTTAAAGTTGAACTTGTAGCCCTCAGAGGCGAATCCCAGTATAATGGTGCTCTCCCTGTTCAAGTGTTTTTCTAGGTCATAGTCTGTCAGATAGATGTCATCGACATAGGACAAAGCCTCATTGTCATAAATTTGTAGTAACTCCGTTACCCTCGCTGAGAATAAACCTGGGCTGTTCTTGAACCCTTGTGGGAGTCGACAAAAGTGACGCTGGGTCCCCATTATGGAGAATGCTGTTAAGTACCTGCTTTCAGGTGCTATGTTTTGACAAAGGAAACCATTTGAGATGTCTAATGTTGTTTTATATTTTTTACGCACAATGTTATTCATTAATGCTGTGCTATGTGCATTTTGCACTGCAAAAGTTTTAGAACAAGTGTTTAGGTGTCTGTAATCCAAAACTAGACGATATGTATTGTCTTGTTTGGAGACAGGAAACAAAGGATTGTTCATTGTGGAGGTGCATGTTTCAATCACCCCTTGATATTCAAGTTGATCTAAGATCTCCCTGACCTGTTTTTTAGCTTCTTGCTTTATTGGGTACTGCCGTTGTGCAGTTGGTTCATGTTTCAGATGTATTTTATGGTGAGGTGAGTCCTCATCCCATCCTACATGATTTTTATATAATGCTGGGGCCTGGGCCACTGCCCATTTCCTGGCATATGTGGTGGCCAGTCCCTTTCTGCTAGAAGTATGTCATAGCCCTTTGATAGTCTTTCCCAAAAAAGTGCTTTCACCTGTCTTGGTTTGTCTCCCTCCATCCGGAGTGTTATGTCATATAACTTTTGTGGAGTACTAACCCTGGTGTCTACAGTCTCTACTGTGATGTACTCATTCAAGTCCACTATCTCCAGAAGTTCCTTCAGGTTCTTTTGAACTATTGTGACCTCTGCTGCACTGTCCAGCATTGTCTGAGCCCATTCTCCGTTCTTGAGTTGTGTTCTCAGTATTCTCGGCATGTCTGATCTTTAGACCTGCTACTTTCTTTTTGGAGAATTGAGGTTTTACTTTATTT
Organism: Calotriton arnoldi; assembly: GCA_963921515.1. NCBI lineage: Eukaryota > Metazoa > Chordata > Amphibia > Caudata > Salamandridae > Calotriton > Calotriton arnoldi. The sequence continues at coordinate 2,889,512 of CAWUFW010000181.1, forward strand.
TTTGGAGCGTGTTTGTCTTTCGATTTCACGCGTTCTTCTCTGTTCCGATCGTCCTCTTCTTTCCGAAGTCTGTGATGAGATCTGAAAGGGACGAGAGGAACGTGTATCAGTATCTTGATACCTATCAGGTTTTCTCAAATTATCCCTATTCCTGAGGTTATACCTCCTTTCAGAGGGCTCCTTTTGAGGAGACCTACCTCGGGATTGAGAACGTTTCTCGTTTGAATTTTGTTCATTAGTTTCCCACTTCTTTTTAGAAGATGTAGGAGTTTGTTTAATTGAGTCCTTCTCAGGACTTTCAGATAGCTTCGGCTTCACTGGTCTTCCACCCAAACTATCTCTGCCTAATTCTGCATAAGATTGTTCCATAATTCTGGGTAGCTCAGTTTGATGTTCTGTAACATCAAATTCCCTTAATTTTTGGCGGATCACCACTGCTGCTGCCTCCCCTTTAATATTAGATATTATTGTTGAGACCTGGTCGAAATTTTTCAGTAATTTCATACCTAAATTTAGAGCAGGCTCAGCCCCGTATTCATTTTGAATTTGTTTTAGGACATCAGGTATTACCGCAATTGACGGAATGCTGTGTGTTTTAGTGTAGATGGCAGCAAAGACTGAGCCCCAAGTGGTGCAGTCTTCCAGTTGTGGTGTGATCCCCATTGGTAAACTGATTGTTAGGATTCTGTGTTTCTCATACGGACTAGTATTTGGAAATACTGCTTCGATTTGAGTCATTTTTTGAGCTATCCAAAATGGAATTTGCTCACGTTTTGTGGGCATTTTACCCATGACTCCGTATAGAGTCTGTGGTGTAATTTTTAGAGTGTTTCCCTGGTGAGGGGTTTGATTTGGAAGTGTCAATGGTGGTTGGACTGTGAAAGTCCGCATGACATATTGGACCAATTGTCTGTAGATTTTTATTAATTCTTGTATTTGAACAAGTAAGTCCTCATCTGACAACATATCCAGTTCAGGATGAGGTGTGTAGCCGGCTAGAATCTGCCATGTTGCTCCTGGTCTACCTAGTGGACCGAGCCTGGTAATGTTTCTGTGATGTTTTAGGGCGCCTTTAAACCAGAGCTGATGCTCCTGGTATGTTAATGGAATTTCTATATCCTCGAAAGGAATGTATTCCTCTGGTGGTTCATCTTCTTTGTAGAAGTGAAACGTGTGTTACTGAATTGGATTCAGGAAATATTACCCATGAATAGAATACCTCTGTCTGAAAAGATTCGTATGCCTCTATCACGAAAACTGCTCTACCGCCTCTTGGTGGTAGGCCATGTTTTATAAGTTTTAGAGTGATGGCTCTTCTTAAGTTTGGAGCTATGTCTATAACACCCTCCTCGGTTTCATTTAAACCGGTAATGTTAAAGGCTGCTGCTTGGGCTGGATCAGCCGCAGCTCCACCGTTTCCGGTGTCTTCAGTCATTTTGTTTTTTTGAAAAATGTAGAACAAGTTTCAAGGAAACCAAGATAAGGTGCACAATATTTTGGAACACTGTATCCTTCAACGTTGAGCAAACCAAACAGCTAATATATAGGGTACTGCCCTATGTAGCCGTGGTGGATACTTAACCCTGCCCACTCCAGACGTCTTTTGGAGTATATGGGTAGGGGTCTCTTGAGAGAAAAAGCACGGCTGTGTTACTCAGTATCTAACGTTGAATTACTGCCTTACCAAACCGTTGGGCGCCATGTAGTGTAGCTCCTATTTCCCTAATAGGCTCTGCGCATTGGAATAATATATCCTGTAGGTTTGACATAGGACTAAGGTCAGTATGTCCCTATCGAGTATATTAAACTTAATTACTTGTGCCAGCTAGCTCAGAGGCCACTAGAAACTCCTTGACAACAAGAAGGGAGTAGTTTCTGGCAGCCACAAAACATGACCACTGTGTTTCCCTTTATAATCAGAACGTGTCCCAGAGTCGTGGAAACAATAGATAACTATTTCACTCAGCTCAGTCGTGCATGCTTAGTTTTCTCCAAGTTACACAGAAAGAAATAGACGGGCGTTTCAATAAAAGATTTATTGAACAGTCTTGTTTCTGGTGTAAGTAAAATGTGCTGTTACGATCACAAGACAGTATGCGAGATAAATAATGTACAGTGTGAGCAGTAGAAATAAATAATACTGCGAGAGCATTATCTTTTAGTACATATGCTGTTATATAAATAACACAGACTAAACATGCGAGTACTCATACGATGCGTTTCTAACCTAGTTCTACCCCAATGTACCTAACCTAACCTAGGTGTAGGGGAAGGTATGAAGTAGGTGAAGTATTCCTTACTATAGTATACTAAGAGTATGTTAAGCCTAGTATGCCTAGTATGCCAAGAGTCCCTCTAGGTTCTAGTCTGCTCCATACCTGAAGAATGAGAGAGGTAGGAATCTCTTTGCCAGACTCGAACCCCAACACCCCGCAAGGGAAGTTAGATCACTGGAAGCTGGACTCTCTGCGTGCAGGGACGACAGCGTCTTCTCAGTGCGTCAGGCCGGGAAACGGGCTCCTCTGAAGTCGAGGTCTCCTCTGATTTACAGGGGCTAGGGAAGGTATATTTATACCTGAGAATTACCTCAGAATGTTAGCATTGGCCTGAGTCGGACAGCGGAAGACGTCATGAATGAACCCCTAAGGAATAATGGTTCATGCATAATATATGAGACCTTGAAGAAATCAATAGTCCTGGACTAGGGAAACTCCCGCAGCCTAAGGGTCTGTTCTTCAAGAACTCGTTGTGACGTTAGGGTGGACGGATGTCGGAGATCATGCCTGTATTTGGAGTGCACGGTTTTATGCCTATATAAGGGCAGGGCGAATTGTGCCTATATAAGGACATGATACTGGAAAGCCCGTTTATGGACACCCTAAGAGGAATACAACACTGGAGCATGGACAATGTGGCACGCTGTTCCAAGGTGTTCTTCCCGATGTCTTCCAGTGAGTAAAGTTGGGACGAGTCTTCCTCTCTCTCTCTCACAAGGGATAGAGGGATCAGAATTAGCCGACCGCCAGCTTGGCAGGCGGATTATGAAATGTATTCTTTTGTTTATTTATGACGTATATGAATGTATTCTCCAATGTGAGCGTTATTACTATTACACATGTTTTTCCTTGGCTTTCCCTTAGTCAAAGGGAGATGTGTTGTAACTAGAAGTGGAACTCTGTTCCTTTTGTCCCTTCCTTCACCCTGTCCCTCTCTTTCCCTACACCCGTTTCTCCCTACCCTTTTCCTCCCATTGGTACATACCTCCCAGTAGAATCTTGAAGAGAAGCTCACTGTAGAATGTTGAGTGCGCTTCACTTGTCAGCTGGTGCCTGAGGATCGAAGTTGAATAAACGCACGTTTCCTCCTCATCCTGTGTTGTGACGTTTATCTAACAGTATCCTTGTGAAGCACACCCCCAAGTTTTTCTAGCAACTCTAGTTGACATGTGTTTTAGAAAAGGCTGTACTGAATTTTTAATTCTTCATTTTAAATCTTCCATTTTGTCAGATAAATGAAAAGTGCCCCCCCCATCACTATTCCATATGATGTCTATAATAAAAAGTTAACTTTACTAGCCAGCTGGTTAAATTTAGAAAGAAGCTATGAGGACAGTTCAGGGGCGTACACCACTGCAGACCCTGTTCTCTTGAGATAGCGGAGTATTTTAGTTGTCTACAGCAAGCAACAAAAAGTGGGCTCTGGACAATGCTCCCCAATTACAAGATCAGTCATTCTTGTGCCCAGGGTTCTACAAATGTACCTTTTTGCAACAGACCCAACAGGTTGCAGCCATTCAGTCACCAATTGGATCTGCACTGCTAGACAATGGGATTCAAACTCCGACCTGGTCAGACCACTCTGGTCAGTCCGTAATAAACCTTTGCCTGTATGTGGTATATCTAGCTTGTAATACACGAATCCTAGTCACGTTTTGTAAGTCATTTCCTCTCACCCTGGAGAGCATAACAAATCCACCTCCAGCTCACCTCTCTTCCAAAGTATCCAATTCATTAGCAAGTTGATATCGTATTTAACCGAGTTTATCCAAGCAAAACCCTCAGATCCCAACAATTATCCTCTCCCTTTGTATTAGACTACGCACGCTTTCCTCAGTTGGTAGGATCAAATTTCAGCATGAAGGTCTGATTTAAAATTCAGCATTTGCTCCAATTCCACTCAAGGTTGCCAATTGGGAAATCTCATTGTAGGTTGACCGCAAGAGTATTCAGTCTGCAGGGGAAATGGACAAAGTCTTACCTACTTACCGCTATTGCATCTCCTGCTTATATTGTCACTTTTGAAAATTAAAATAAACAAACCAGTCTACTGTGAGAACGTGCAGAAGAGGAATAATCTTGTGAAATAGTGTTGCTGCTTTCAAACACCTACTCACCCTAACTGCCGAGTCACCTCTCTCAATGATCTAGACCATGTCACCCTTGCAATGTGATCTCCACAGAACTGTGCATAATTGATGGGGCCTTATGTGTAATTAAAGTCCTCATCGGACAGCGTGAGCAGCATTGCATAAACTCCAGCATTCCTTAGAAGAGCAGAGCATTTTCCTTACAATTAGATGCTTGCACATTGAACAGAGTAATCGCTTGCCCATATAGTACCCCATGTTTTTTGTTTTTTAATCTGACTTTCTGATCCATCAAAACTTCATTCATTAGAAAGGTTACATCTTGTGCTCCTGTGTTGTGAAATATAAATGGCCATTTATTGCTGTAGCACTTGGTAAGTGCTCACACATATGGCAGTTCTCCGGTGCAGTGTGATGAAATTATATGTCCAAGAAACGCACAATGTGTTCAAGTGGTAAATGGCTGACTGGGGCCAGTCTCCTTGATCCTCAGTTGCCAAACTAGGCAGTGGGCCACAAGTTAAATCGGAGCTTATTTACAATAACATTTGGTGAAATGCTTAAAAGTAAATGTATATATTGGCTTATTCTGAACTTGTCTATATTCAGCATTTTTGCTTTATGAATGTGCTGTCGTATTCAGAAAACTAGTCTAAACCTAACTCGTTCATAAACGGAGCCTCTGCATAAACAAAGCCTCTTAAAATTAAAATATTTTGACTGTTTTATGAAAAGTTCTTCAGAAGCACAACCGTTGCCGTCTTTCACTTTTCTGCACCCTCTGGGGGCACTTTTGCATTCTAGAAGGGCCCACAAATGCTTCTGTGCTCCCTTCTGTAATACAGATGGTGCAGGTGCAAATATGGTGCTGGCGTCGTGCTAAAGGCGCATTCCATCATTTGCATAGGTGCGCAGCCACATGCAAATGAGAAACAATTTTCCTCTGCCCCCGCACCATATTGTGGATGGGAATGGACAAAGAGGTTGTGCACAGTCAATCTGATCCAGATGGGCTTGTCGTGCATGGGGAAAGGAGCCCCAAGGACTCCTCATACATTCCACTAAATACGGGTGCTGTTGCATTGCACCCACCTGCAGGAGGACCTCTGCTCCTTTTTAGGTCTCGCTGAGCCAGCGCATGCGCTGCTCTGCGAGACATTTAGTAAGGGGCTTTTGAAGGTGCTCCCAAAGAGGCTTTTTCCGGCCACCAGCGTGCGGTTACGCGCACAAGCGCGCGCGCCTCGCTCCGCCTCTCCAATCACTGCTGCGCGCGCATCCCTCGCGTGCTTAGCACAGAGCGCGTCATCGCAATCACTTTTGCTTTCACCGCGATGACTTTCGCTTTCACGGCCGTGCGGCGTTACTTTTACGGCCGCGCGGCCAATGCTTGTTTTTTATTATTCCGTGCCGTCAGTTTCATTTTCTTCCGTGCCGACAGTTTCATTTTCTTCCGTGCTGTCTGCCGTGCTTTCTCACGAGCGCGGCCGCTCACTTTTATTTTCTTCCCGCGGCCACGATTTGTGCTTTCTCATGAGCGCGGCCGCTCACTTTTATTTTCTTTCCGCGGCCACGATTTGTGCTTTCTCACGAGCGCGGTCGCTCACTTTTATTTTCTTCCCGCAGGATTGGTCTGTGCATAGAAAAGTAGGGCCGGTGCAGCTTTGAGCCAAGTGGCACAGGTGGTGGGGTGGGCAATCCTAGTCAGCATGCCAACCTAGTACCAGCACAGCTAATGTCAAGGCACTCAAGAAGATATGGGCCCGCTTCCCAGCGTCATGCAGTGTCCATGGGTACAGCAGCACAAGCAGCCCCAACAGTACACACGTCAGGCCCCTCGGGCAGTTTGTACTAGGTGTATAGAAGGGCAGCAGGCCTCAGATGTGTACACAGCAAACAGTCAGACATTGGGTCCCCCAGCTGCTGCCCAACCAAGTAATGTAGAGAGGCAAAGAGGTCTGCGTTGCTACTGTGACGCCGTCAGTAAGTTTAGATGGGCAGCGTTTTACCCCAAGGGCTTATCAGATCATCGCATCCATCGGGGAGTACAGCACAACGGTGTTGAATTAGCAGGCAGGGTCCAGACGACTTCAGACCAGCAACGAGACAGGCGCAGCCACACTCCGCCTCTTTGCTTCGCACTGTGCACCAGAAGCGGGCGGCGCCTAGGTTCACACTAATGGAGCAACTTGCACCTCAGCTCAATGTGGTTTATATAAGCAATGCACAACATTGAATAAATGCTTACCACCCTCCACCCCCAAATAAAAATCAGCAACATTTTTAAATTGAGACATTATGGTAATACTTTTCGCTTTTAAGAAATGCTGCTCTGGCCCCCTTTCGACAATGAATTACACAAAGAAGGCCTTCACGTGCACGCTTCCAGTCTGAGTCACTGAGGACTCACACAGACCTTATTTAGAGAGAAAATGCATTGTTATAGGTTCAGTGGCATGTTTAAACTTCTGCGAGAATGAGCGTTCACATGTGATCACAAATGGTTTGGAGTGTGAATCAGACACTAAATCTTAATATGAGGGAGGGCCCTTTACTGAGACTACGGAAGCCTCTAGCGCCCACCTTCAGAGAGGCCTTTTATTTTGGCACATAATACCGCACTTGGGATGTACAACTACTGCAGGGTGAGGTATTTACCAGGCATGAGCATTCACTCCTCGGTACCAGTTGCACACCTGCAAAACACTGTGTATTATCTGCGTACATATGTAATGTGTGCATTCAGTTGGTGTATGTGTGCGTGGGGCTGTGTGTGCGTGTGTGCATGTGTATGGGGGCGCCACTGCAACAATCAGCATCACCACAGCATCAGTCTGCACCACCACAGCAACACTCAGGGCCACCACAGCATCACTCAGGGGCAGCACAGCATCACTCAACGCCACCACTGCATAACTCTGGGCCAGCACAGCATCACTCAACAACACCACAGCATCACTCAGTGCTTCTTACACTTTTTAATTACAACTTCTCCGCATGCTCTACAGCAGAAACACTTCTCTACAGCACAGCTTAGAAACATTGGCAAACTCAATAGCTCTACCAAAACACTTATAAGGCCCCCACAATGCATAGCCAATAGGTCTCGTCTTTGGGACATTATAAGTGTTTAGTTATCCTGCACAATATCCTTCATTAAACAACATCAAGTGTTGCATGGCTAATCACTTATAAGGTCCCAAAAGCGAGACCTATTGGCTATGCCAATGCTTGTTGACATTGGAGACTGCAATGCAGCCTGCTTTTAAAAGACTGGTGCCGCTGTTCAAACAGCTTCTGTGCCTATCACAAATTCTCTGTATCCCCTCCCACAAATGGTTTTTAAAATATATATATATATATAGAATATATACACACACACAATTTTTTTACAGGACAGCTTAATACTTAAAGCATTTTCTCTTTTGAATCGGAGTAAGACTAGGCCATGTAGTGTTCCTGTAGGAGTCCTGGTTGTGAAAGGAAAAAATCGTCGCGGGCTTTGTAGTCATTAACAGCAAAGGTTGCAAGCTAGGAAAGGGCAGAGCCTCTGCTGGGGTGCTGACTTTAATTTCCACTAAGGTAATTAAAGAGACTCCTGATACAGTTTCTGTCCAGTGGAGTACAAATCTCAGTAGTAGAGCTATGGGTGAAGAATAATGAATGCAGGAATTTTTTATTGGTAAACATGTATATTTATGAAGAGAAGTATCGCTGGATGAAAAATGGGTGGAGGATCTCGACCTGTCTTTTCAGAAGGTTCTGGAAAAATTGGGGATTTCAGTGCATGGCAGTATCCTAGGCAATCGGACCAATTGTTGCAGGAGGCATTAGAGTGCTATATTATACCCCAGCTGGCCTGATCAAGGAGGTAAAGGTGATTGGTCAGTGGTGTGAAAATAATGGGTTATGTTTAAATGGCTGCTTTGAGAATGATACTCTGACAGTCTCTGAGTTTCGCTATTGTTGCCAAGAATGCCTTATTGACTGTTTTGTTCCAGCTTGGCAGTATGGACTCTACTGGGACTTGAAAGTACTGGACTATCAGGGTGGTGATCATTGGGCAATTTTGTCGGTTCTATATCTTGAAGAACCTGAGGTGGTCGCTAAGGTTTTCCTCTTGGTTGTAAGCTTTTGTTAGAACCTCCATACCTTCAGCACCTGACTGCGTATCAAGTTTCTGAATGTATTGATGTTTTTGCCAGCGCTTATGAATACAGAATTGCGTGGTTTAATCATTTAAAAAAATGTGCTGGCCTGTATATGTGTGAACCTTAATAAGTGGTGCAGAACCTTAAGTGATGTGGTGTGGTTGAAGGGCCAGGGTAGAGAAGAAGGATGACTTGATGCAGCTTGTCAGGAAATGTAAAGCCATCCATGGAAGGTGTCAAAATAATCCAGTATAGAACTAGATAAAATCGCCATCGAGGAAAGTAAATGTTTAAATATTCAGTGTAGGTGAGAAAATACCTGCCTTTTGTATACCCATTGGAGTGAAATGTTAGAGGTACTAGTCAGGGGACCCTAGAGCATATAGGCACAAAGTGAACAAAATATGTTATACGACTACTAGACACGAGCCCACACCAAATAGTTGAGAGGTAGGTAGTTTATTACTGGAATGTGTGATGAACAAAGGTGGTAAACTAAATAGTCCAGTCCTCCGCCTGAGATTTCCGCTAGTAGGTGGTTTACTTTTGTGGTCTTTTCCTGTGTTCTCCCTCGGTGGTTGGATGTCAGCCTCGGAGGGGGTGGGGGAATAGAAGTATGAGGCTATGAATATCTGTCCTATTAGGTTCTATAGTCCTAGCACCACTGAATACTAATATGTGTATTTCAGCGATCTCGGTGTACCGGTAAAATGCCCTTGGTACCAACTACCTTGTGCCACTATTGATAAGGAAAGGTAAGTATGCACACCGCCACTCTCTGTAACACTGCCGCTCATGCACCCTGCCGTGATTCCTCTTGACCGTTCTCCTCCGCTGCGATGGTTACCCCTAAGTGCGGTTCCAGAAGTGCATATAACGCCGTCAGTGCAATGTATTTAAAGCCCAGATCACAGCAATTCCCTTGTCATGCAAGCAAGGTTATAAAGGTTATACCCCCACCAAGTAGGCTCATGCAGCAAACCAAAAAGCAATGGCACGCCCACCATCCTGTGCCGCTTGCCTGAAGCCCTGACTCTTTGATAGTCACCTCCGCCTCGTCCATCTCTCCTTCCTCCCGGGTGCTTGAGGGCAGCGTCTAGACGTTGGAACTCCTCCTCCCAGCCTTCCGTTGCTGTAGGCAGTCCTGAAGTTCCTCTATGCTGGTCGCGGTCTCTACCTCAGTTCCCTCTAGTCGCTCCGCTTTGCTCTCCTTCCCATCTCGCTTCTCCGCTCCGCAGCCCTCACTCCGCGTTGATGCAGCAGACGTCCGCGTTGATGCAGCAGACGTCCTTCTAGTTCTCGGCTCGCACACCTTGTCCTCTCTTCAGCCTATGAGACTGCCGCAGCAGAGAAAGGGGTGGGCCCCGCACGACTAGAATGCTAGTCGGTGCGCCCACAGTGACATTCGGGTCCCCACCACCCGTGGGCTGTCAAACCAAACCTATAATCCCCATTAGGGGCCATTCTACTGTAGATCACTGCTTTGCCCTATGGGCTATTGTTAGGAAATCACTACCAATTAATCAGAGGCTGTGCTTTTGCTTCATTTATTTTTGAACAGCTTTCGACACAATAGATAGGTGAATGCTCTTGATAAAACTCAGCTTCTAGAAGATACCATTTGACTTACTTGGTATAATCCAGGCATTACATACTATCAATTGGGTCCAGGTAGAATTTGACAAGCCTGGTAGATTATCAAAAAGTTTCCCAATTTGGAATGGCCTCTGACAGGGGTGTGTCTTAACCCCAACCTTTCTCAGATTTACCTGGAGTTTTACAATTATTAAAATCTTTTTCACCAAATGTTGGAAGTGCATTATCCCATGCTTATTGTATGTGGACAATTTGATATTGTTAGATTATACCCCCCACCCCCTTAGCTGGTAAAGGATATTGGAGTCCCTTGATGCCTACAGTAAAAAAAAAGTAATTGAAGATTAACCCAGAGAAAACAAAAAAAAACTATTTTTGGGGAAAGTGTATCCAATTTTAAATGGGTTTTGAATTCTTTACTGGTAGAAGTGGTGGACTCTCGTATATGGGGCAGACTCTCTAAGAATCTGAAGTGGGATGGTCAGATGGGGAGTGTAACAACCAGAACCATGTTACAAACAGGATGCTTGGTTGAGTTCAACCAGTTGTATGGGGGCCTGTCGCTTGCCCCCTCCCGCCCCCCCATGACAGCTTACGAAGGGAAAAATGAATCCCCTAGCCGTGCAGGTGGCAGAGATCCTTGCACTTGATCCTTCTTTCAATTGGAAACCAGTGGAAAGTGCAGTTTTTAAGGGTTTACTGTGTCTGCTACCGGAAAGTATGATACAGGTTATGAGAAGGGAACTAAAACTGGTATCTTGCTTGTCAATTCCCACGTGTTGAAGTTTCTAAAAAGACAATCTCTGGATGAAGTAGCAACAAGGTATCTAAGTTATGCTAGGAAGAAACATTTGTCAGTGAACGAAAGTGGGCCAGGGATGATCGGCGTAGGATAAGAGAACTTAAAACTATGCACTCGTTATTGGGCACAATGGAACACGGTTCCCTTTCCGAGTAAGCTAGGATTGAGAGAACCGACCCAGAGAGTACGATAAACTTTGGATATGGCCTGTTTGAGGGAGAAACCATCAATAAGCTTTACACTGAAGATCGTAGGCCAGGAAGCTGTTTTTCCCTATTCGGCACAATAACCAGTGCACAGGTTATGTAAGTAAATTTGAAAAATGAGACTGGGGTGTAATCTAGATTTTTCCAGTACTGATTGGTATAAGGAGGTACAGGATGAAAATGGCTTTTGTGTGTGCTCTCACAATGTGAAATGCTTATTGTGCATGTTCTCCCGGATTGTATCTTTTTATAAGGCGGGGGCCCGTATTACGTTTTTTTAGACCTTCATTTTTAAAATCTACTTTAGATTAGATGCAGTGGTGTTATTGTTTAAAATGCTTTCTATGACTGTCACAATAGGGATTGCATGTTTTAAAAATGGTTTGGGCTAGGCCAGTCTTAATTGTATATATTTGTTTTTTAGAATGTTTAAAAATGCATGTATTGGTTTTTAGATTGTTTTATGGGCAATTGGCCTAATAAACATATTATTGCTCTCTTGCTCCATGAAAAATAACGTGTTTCTCTTGAGCGAACTGTTAAGGACCCTGCTATTTTCGGACATCTTTGACGACATAACAATGTGGGTGTTCTAGCCCAATCAAATATCAACATGCCACACACACCTGCTGGCCAAACAGTATATCTTGGCCTGTCCTATCAACCTAAAATTAGGGGAATGGTATAGAAGTTCTGTTCCTTCCCCCCACCACTCTCCTAAAGCACACTGGTAGTTCAGATGTCCATATGGTAAAAAGAAACTTCCTGCATCAGTGACAATGTAAATGATGCACAGACCTTTTACTGTGGTGAACATTTAATGCAATCTTGTTTGGATTATCTTCAGGCAAGATTTCTTGGACACTGATGGATGTTATGGGTGCAGTGTGACCTGTTGTATGAATACTACTCTGTAAGTAAAACTACTGCTCTTTGATAAGTAACCACTATGTTCATGCACCGGTTTCGTTGACTAGCAATAAATATTAAAATTTATATATACTTAACCAAACTGGCACCAAAGGTAAGACCAGCGTACCCAGATCTTTTGTTAAAGCGTGGGAAAAGATTGACAGGGACTCTGTGAAGACTTGAGGGAATCTTTGCCACAAAAGTTGAGATCCTCGGAATAAGAATACTGACTATTTGTATATAGGGATAGATAAGAAGGCAGAACAGAAGTCAACTACATTGAACTATGGGGTGTTTGCAGAAACAGATGGTTGGGAAACACGGGTAAATTTGTGAAAACAACATTATTAACCCGCGTAACATCTTTGATGGATCTGTGTAGGTTAGTTTTACCTGCTTTTTTTGTATCGGCAAAATCTGGGTCCTTAGTCAAATGAGCTGTTGGGGGCCGAATTCCTTTCTACCCCATAGATTTCACTGGTACTGAGGAATTCTGGGTAGCTTTCTCTGAGGGTTGATTTTTGATTTTCACTTGTTCCATTGATGATACGAACCCCATATTGTTTGCCCCTGTGGACCATAGCGTGGGTGTTATCTGGGACAGCAACTTGTCAAACATAGAGACAGAACAGTTTATTCTCCCCTTTTTGGGGAATGGTTAGATATATACTATTTAGGGTACGAAATCTTATGCAATTGAGCTAACACCAAATATCCGTACCCTACAAATTTAAGGGAGAGTAATGTTGATCATTGATGGGTCCCAAAGAGGCAGACAATAATGGTTAGCAATACCTACTGCGTCTGCACCAATGCCTGAGAGGTGGTGGGGATTATTCAAACGTCTAGAGAGGAGCAACTACCTCCAGTGTCAATTAGGCAAGTTGGTATGTCTTAGCAATAATAAGGCAATCTACCGAAGAGCCTTTTTGATCTACTGGGATTACAGTATTCATGACACAGTTGAAATATCTTGGGCTGCCCTAAAAATGCAGGATCGGAAATTAGAGTAATCTGATAGAACTCTGGCTCAGGGAAACCTGGCGCATAAGAGACAGTATTAGATCAATCCTCATCCAGTAACTCAGCTGACCTACAGGGGAAGCAAGAACCTCCTTCACTCTGGGCCTCCCTTCGGCCTCCTCTCTCGCCCAGCTCTTCTACCACCCTGTCCTGTCCTCCCTTACCCTGTTTGCTATTCCTTTTTAAGGGGTTCCCCTTCCCACTCCCTTCACCTTTCTTTGCATGTTCTGCAGTTTAATCAACATCTACTTCTGCATTCAACATTCTGTCTGTCTTTCCTGCGAAGCCACGCAGTGATTGTTAACAGATATTGTTCAACTAACTTCCTTTTCTGCCATCCATATGCTCATAGTCATGAAATTGCTTATTACATTTGGTATCAATCCCGCATAATAACTGCACCGTCAACATCCTGAGCCTTCTCCGTCGGCCAGGCTACGTACACCCAAGTATTCTGATGTAGGTGTTTTAAGGTAGAAGATTGTCTGACGGGAGCAGTACTATGTCTATTTGCAGTAGCTACCAGTCTGCTTCACGAATTTGCTTGCTGGTGTCCATTACGCCATATTCCTGATTCAGTTCTCCAACGCTGGTGTTCCCTTACCAATTCATAGCACAGCAATTCTTCACATTGCCTGGGTGGGTATGGTGCCCTTCTTTTTATCTTGTATTAAAGTGGATGGGGTGAGGTTGGCAAGGATGAAGCATGCCACAATAACAGGGTGAGGCTTCCTCATTCAGTTAACTGCACTTTCATTTTGGTTAGTCTCTGGTGAAAGCAGTTTGGTTTACCTGACTGTTACCAGTGATTGATTGTGAGCCTTAATTAGGCATCACAGTTAACACAATAACACTTTTTTTGTGATTTTTATTTTTTTTAATTTTTTTTGGTGGATGTGCGATGGTATGCTTTCATCCCTCCTTTTGTGATAATTGATTGTTGAACAGCAGCCCAGCTGTGAAAGTTTTTCTAGCACAACTAGCCCATATGCCAGAACTTTACTGGCTATTGATTTACCCTTGCTAAAATCAACATGGAAAGTTTTATCATTTGATGAAGACGAGGTGTCAATCTTGGGGGCGCCCCCAGTGCTTGGTGACACCAACCTAACACAGGCTTTGATCCAGCTAGGAGACGGACACACTCCTTGAAATAAAGAGGACCGGCATCACTGAATACTTCTCCCTTAATCCCCTCCCGGAAACCTCACTGCATATTCTTTGCGATGGTTTTAAAGCAGCCATCCGGGGCACGATCACATCTATCGCAATTGCTCGAGGACAGGAATCCAGGCTGGTGGAGTCCAGCCTCACGACCTAAATCAAGCAATTGGAGCAACTGGACAAACCAAAACCCTCAAGTTCCTACTAAGTGACAGCTAGCAGTGCTGCAGGTCCAACTTTGTATGCATCGGACGGGAAAGGCTGAACGAGCTCTCCTGCCGTTGAAACAGTGCTATTATGCAGGGGGTGACAAGGTGGGCAGACTCTTGGCTCGTAGGCTCCACCAAGCGTGAGCTAAGACCCATATTGCTAAACTGTGGTCTGCTGATCGGGAGTGGGCGACATCCTAGCGAGACGAACTCCAGATTTTCCACAATTATTGGCAAATACTATACTCTTGGGAAGAGCCACTCCTGGAGATGTAAGAAACTGGCTCTATATATACTGCACCAAAGTGAGGTACAGTGTGTATAGAGTCCAAGGGTCTCCAGAGGTTTGGCAGAGGTTAAAGTTGGATAGAACCTTACTCAAGTGGTAGCTTGGTCGAGCAGTAAGGCAGTATCGGAGGACAGTGTAAAGCATTTGTACACACTCAGTCAGCAAATGAATCCACACACTCAAGAACTGAGCTCTAGGCCAATTGTTTTGTATAAAAAAATATACTGTTTTATTTCTAGAACCAAGCAAGCCTGGTACAGGTAAGCATAAAAATACTTTTCAGTAGTAAATTACTTGTATGAACACAGTTCAAAATTGCAGTGTAACTGGTACTGGTTTTGGTTACAGTTTTAAGTAAGCAGTTTGCAACACATTGCAGGTATAGTACATTCAATTGAATGGGCTTTTTAAGTAAAATGCAGTTAATTACTTTTCAGATTACCTTTGCTAACACAGGACTGGATCCTAGATTCAGGCCTGGGACATTTTCTGAAAACAGGTGAGTAAATGCGTTTTGGTTATAGGTACGATTTTTAAAGAATATTATTGCATTTCAAAAGTTGACACTTAGAAACTTTTTCACATAGAATCACCAATGTTATCCTATGGGAGGAAATTCACTTAGCGGGTAAGTTAGGTTATCGATACTTTTTCTTACTCAGTGCTGGATCCTAGATTCAGCACTGGGACAGTTCCTGAAAACAGTTGAGAAAATGCGTTTTTGTTATTCTGCTGATTTTTAAGGAATATTTGTAGTTTTCAAAAGTCGACACTTAGAAACTTTTTGGGAGAAAAAGTGTCAATGTTATCCTATGAGGAAAAATGAGTTATCGGTTTTGAGGTAAGTAATTGGTCTTTTGAGTTAGGGTTCTGGGGTTAGACTCTGGGGTCTCCCAGGGTCAGTGATGCACTGTTGTTGCACCCTCAGCGGCACTAGGGCGGCCGGGTGCAGAGTGTTGAGGCCCAATGTTATCCTATGGAGGATAGGGGGGACTCCGGTTGGTGGCTGCTGGCAAGCAGGCCACGGGGTTGTGGGAGCAAAGCTCCTAGGGTTAAGCTCAGGGCAAGTTGGACACCAAGTTAGCACAAAAGGGGCACCCTCAGCGGCACTAGGGCGGCCGGGTGACTGGGAGCCTCTGCACCCACGTCTAGCAGAACTCCTTGAGGAGCCGATTACTCTTGATGAACTTCAGGCGGCGGTCAGGACCCTTCCCCTGGGTAAAACTCCCGGGCCTAACTGCCTCCCAGTATCCTTTTATCGGCTCTTTCTACCAGAACTGCAGGACCACCAGTACGGCTATTTAACTCCTCCTCCTACAAGACAGGACTCTCACACACGATGGCTTCGGCCAAAATCTCTCTCATACACAAGGCGGGGAAAGACCCGGCCTTATGCTCCTCTTGCCGTCCTATAGCCCTGCTCAACATGGACGCAAAACCTTTCACTAAATTTCTGGCCTAGTGGCTGGAACCCTACCTTCTGGGCCTCATCGACTCGGATCAAGTTGGCTTTATCCATCATAGACAGGGTGCAGACAACGTTCGCTGCCTAGCCCACCCGGTAGAAAAAGCCCACCCCCACAGCATACTCGCATACCTCCTTTTGCTGGACGCAGAGAAGGCCTTTGACAGGGTGTACTGGTTCGTCCTGTGGGCTGTGCTGGTGAAAATTGGGCTGGGACCGGGCTTGCTCTTCAAGATAATGGCCTTGTATGTGGCACCCGTGGCCAAAGTGCAGGTTAATGGACAGCTCACAAAACCTGTTACTATCCTGCGTGGCACACGACAGGGGTGCCCGATATCACCCTTGTTTGCCCTGGCAGTGGAACCTCTCGCCATCACGATTCGCAATAGATGACGTGAGGGGTATCAACTTTGGGGGCCAGCCACACAAAATTGGCCTCTTTGCGGACAATTTACTTCTTACACTCAGCCTGAAATCTCCCTCCCAGGTGTTGTGAATTGCCTCCAGGCCTATGAGATAGTGTTGGGCTTTTGGAATAATATGACCAAGTCCTCAGTACTCAACTAGAACATTCCTGCTCAGGACCTCCCGGCCCTGCAACGCCTAGCAAATTTTCAGTGGTCTCAGGCGGCCATTCAATACTTTGGTCTCAATTTCACCCCTACACTCTCCTCCTGGTCTCAAGCCAACTGGTCCCAACTGCGCCGCTCCATCTTGGGCGATTTTCAGAGATGGAAACCATTACGCATCTCTTTGTTGGGGCGCGTGAATGTAGTGAAAATGAATGTATTGCAGAGCGCCCTCTATCATTTTTAGACTCTGCCCACACCGATTCCACAGGATGACATTCTGCTCCTCCAGCTTGACATCCGGACCTTTTTCCTGGAACGGCAAGCGCCCCCGGATAGCAAACGCGCTGTTAATGCTACCACGGGATAGGGGAGGTCTGGCGTGCCCCAATCTTCTTTCGTATTACTGGGCTGCCCTCCTGCTGTATATCTCAGAGTGGGTGGTCCGAGAAAGTGAGCAGCACTGGTTCCACATGGACTGAGCGGTAGCGTGCTGACCATTGTGGGACCTGGTATGGCTGCCCAAACGCGCTCCCCGCGAAGAGAATATATGGCCACCCTGACTCGGACAGTACTTGATATCTGGTATAAAGTGGTTCTTAAAAAGGGTCTGACTGCCTTCCCCTCTCCAAACACACCGATCGCACGCAACTCCGAATTCCCCCCAGCACTTTCACCTCTTTCATTCCGTCACTGGAGTGATGGGGAATGTCGGACGCTTCGAGACTTGTTTATGGGGATAGCATGAAACCCTTTGATCAGTGAAAGTGGACTATCGGCTCATGAATGCCTCACGGCTGCAGTATTGCCAACTGCGGCACTGGGCCTTACATCCATCGGTATACCCAGCGGTCATTTGACCCTACATCCTCTTCGAGAAACACGTCTGCAGTTATACTGGCTTGAAAAGCCTCATATCCAACACCTACCCGGTGCTCCAACACACTACCCCAATACGCACCCATACCTGCCAGTCAACATGGCAGGCCACCACACAGGTAGATATATCACCCAAGCAATGAAAGACAGTGTGGCGAGATATACCTAAAACGTGCCGTAGTCTCTCTATTAGGGAAACAGCTTATAAATTGATGTTCTAATGGTACCACACACCGATCCGACTCTGTAATTTACCTGGGAACATCCTCTCTTTCCTGGCACTGTGGGGAAGGAAAAGGAGACTTCCAACATATCTGGTGGTCATGCAAAGTTATAACGACGTATTGGAAAGAGATCTTGGGCCACATTAAGGAGGTCATAGGCTACCCTCTCCCATTCTCATACCCCACGGTTATTTTGGGCATTAGACCCACAGATCTGCAGGCTATGACTCGTGCAGACTGGAAGCTTATAAGCTACCTGCTCCTAGTGGCATGGCAATTTATAGCACTCATGTGGAAACCGACAGCACCTCCCGCTGTAGCGCAGTGGTTTTCCCGCATTTGGCATATCTTAGCAATTGAACAACTATTGCACAATTTGGCAAAAACTGCGAATTTTCAACGCCTGTGGAGGCCCTTAATTAAATACCTTATGCGCTTAGAGTTAACCTACTTTAGCCTAGTGAAACTCCGAATGCTTCAGCTTTTTGACTAGGATTACCACTCATGCCCCCCCCTTTGCTGCGATGGCTGTGATCAGGTAGAAGGGGGAGCCCTGTCCCATGCTTCGCGCGACACCACACTGTCCCTGGCCCTCCCCAAACCTCGACCTGTTCCTTTAATGTTTATGGGGTTTTCATGGTTGCAAGAGAATGATTAATGTTGTCTTTCTTGTCTTCTATTTGAACGCACACATATGCGATGCTGTCCACTAATTATTATACATCTCTCAGACGCTATCTCAGTGTAACTGGCCGTGTTTCATGCATGTCTGATGTAACATTATATCATGGCAAATGCTAGTGCGGACACCCTTTATGTACACCTGAAATCCGGTCAATACTGATCATTGCTTGTCTACACTTAAGTTGGCAATGTGCCAAGTATGTACTGGTGATTGGATATACAATAAACAGAATTTAAGTAAACAAAAAATGCCACACACCATGTCAAGTAACCAGTGAGCCCAGGATCTTTCTGGATGACAGACTTTGATTGGGCATTACTAGTTTGGAAATGTACAAGAGACTGGTTTGTTTTGATTATAAAAACTGCAAAAAGACTGTCTGATGCCTAGTCATTTAGATCAACACTAGTGAAAATGCCCTGATATCCATATTACAAAGTTAGAAGTCCACAAAGGAATTACTGAATACAAAGAATTTTTGGCTCAGTCAAAGATAACAAAATTTCAGAAAGACCTAAAAAATTTCTTGCACTGGAATGTAATCCCTATGTGAGAGGACTAAATTGTATAAACACATCTTCCTCTGACACCTCGTCACGGGATAGTATTTCAGCTGACTCCAATAACTGTATCAATGAGAGGTGACAACCAAAGAAAAAAGATAGATGCAGGGTGGATATCTCTCCGCCTCCCCCTTAGCCAGGTCACATATGGACCACTACTACCACCTGGCAATTCATGGCTATGGCCATCTAGATATGGCCCTCCGGCATAACCTCCCCCATCAAACTTTCCCTGCCACTACCAAAACAGGCCTTTTTAAAAAATATATAAAATAGGAGGCGGGGAGTAAAGACCAGAAAGTCACATGGCAGGACATTGACACCGCAAGGAGCTACCCTATCGAGAGCCGCAACCCCAGGGACAAGCAAGTCTTGGCCACTATGGCCAATATTGGCATCACCTCACTGAAAAGGTTCTAACCAATGCACAGAATAGTGTGCTTAACAAAGGCTTTTTTTTTTTTTTTTTTACACCAATACCCAGGAAGAACTTCTTCAGATTAAAGATTTAGATAGCCAAATTTGTGTGAAAAATCAGATTGAAAGTGGTCTTTGGCAGAGCTGAGATACCGCGAACCATTGACACAAACACTAAGCTCAGACCAAAATCAACATTCTGTCCCCCTCCTTTAGGGATGCTGCCAGAGGTACTCTCCTTTGAGAAAGCTTTCCACTGGGAACATGTTGCTTTGTTTGATCAACAGTTCGCTGCCTATATCAACATCACAAAGGAGGAAAGACTGGCGCTCGCTGTATTTGCTACAAATGATACTATTGTCATCAAACTGGCTGATTAAGGGGTGGGCCCCAGTAGCAATCTTGCTCATAACGATGTATAATGAAGAGCGTCCATGACTGCTCTGTGACACTCTGAACTATAAACAATTGTCACAATATCCTACTCCAGAGATATTGGAGAAGATCACATTCCTGGTAGGGAGAGGAATTGAAAACAAATGGATTACGGAGCAAAATACCTGATTTAAAAAGAACCCGTATTTTTATATACCTTCCAAAGTACATAAAAACAAATTTGTGCCACCAGGAGACCCTGTAGTTTCACGCATTGCCTCCATTTCTGAGCCTCTATCCCAGTTTTGTAATAAGTACTTGAGACGAGCTCTAAGAAACTTGACCTCCTCCTTGAAAGATAACAAAGATGTCTTGAAAATATTCAGTCGTGATGTTTGATTTCATCAATGAGATCTTGATCAGTATGGATGTGGAGTCCCTGTACACCAGGATTCCGCAAGAAGAAACACTTGGTGATTGACCACCTTTTCACTGATATGAGTTGGGACTTCATTACACCATGTGATTTTGCGTTAGAGACTGCACATATGACCCGAACATGAAATTACTTTGAATATGAAGGAGAATTCGTCCTGCAAGTACATGGAACATCTTTGGGCAGCAGTTTTGCCCCAAGCCTGGCATGTCTATATGTTCACGCTTTTGAGACCAAGTACATCCATAACATCACCAACCCTTTCAAGAATCACGTAAAAATATGAAGCTGACATCCTGATCATTTGGCGAGGAATGAAGAAGGCGGCCATGGATTTCACAAATTTGTTTAACCCTCTTCATCCTTAAGTTTTACGTCACTGTGGATAACCGTTATCTTTTCTTGATCTAATGATTTTTGCTGTGAACGGAGTCCTGAAGTATTCTACAAATTGACTGACCAAAATAATTTGCTTCGTTTTGAGATACCACCCAACCTTCCTGTCGGGCAATTCTTATGCCTGCAAGAAACTGTACTAAATTGAAAGATTATAAGGCACATGCCAAAACACTTACCGACAAACTTCTTGAGAAGAACTATCCATGACACTTGATTGATAGAGGAGTTGGACTAACGGCTTGGGCGGTCGACCTCGAATCTGGGGAACCGGGTTCGAGTCGAGGTAATGACGCTGAACATCCTGTGATTCTGGGCAAATCACTTAATCTCCCCGTGCCTAACAAAAAACAAACCAAAAAAACAAAAAAATGAACGTGTCCTCCTGTAACACAACTGGTGCTATGTAAAGCGCTCTGATACCCGATACCTTCGGGTCAAGTTCGCGCTATATAAAACTCCGTTAAAAAAAAAAAAAGAGCTAGGAAGAGGGCCCAGAAAGACAACCGAAATCGACTGCAAGCAACATATGAAAAACCAGTAATTGATAGGTTGATCAGTGTAACTACTTTTGGTCCAAACTCAAATAATTGGGGACCTCTCATTTGAGAAACCCATGTTTCTCTTCAGGAGAGGAAGACATTTTATAGATGTCCTTGTACAAGCAGGACTGAAAAAGCCCAAATTAAAGGCAATCGGCTAACTTTATGGAAACTACCAGCCCCTATGGAACATCATCCTTGCGAAAACTGCAACGTTTGTCTGACATGCAAGGTGAACAAATCAGACTTGGGCTTACATACCCCTTGGAAGTTGGAAAAGTTCAACTGTAATTCGAATAACATGATGTATGTCGTCAAGTGCCCCTGCAACCTGATGTACATTGGTATGACCACAGCAATAATGTATGCATCAGGATTAACTAGCACCGTAGCACACTAAGATAACGTGAAGCAGAAAAATTGACAAAACACTGTGGAATTTGGCCACATGAGCAAGATCCATTATGATGTGCCACTGAAAACCTCGGGAAAGCACATGACCCAACCACTCTTCTGGTTTGAACAGCGCTGGATGTATCGGTTTGGCACTAACGTTGGGGGGATTAAATTAAGAAATTCTATGGTCATACCTTAATGCCCAGAGTAATACCTTAACACTATGGATTGGGTAGGATGGTATCTCTTCTACAACCCTAGGGATATCCCTTTCAGTTTCAAACTCCTCCTGTGACTAGATGTCTGAATTTGTACAAGTCATGTACATTTTGAGATATCCTCCACACATTACAACTCCCAACGTTGAGGTACTTGTTATGAGGCCCTAAATAGGTCGATAATGAGGATACTATGCCTCCTTAGGTTTGCATCATGCTAGGGGACTCGAGTGCGGAAAAACACATTGGATTCCAGCTACCTACATTTCAACTCGCGCTTTGGCGAAAGAGAGTGGACCATGAGAGATGCGTACAACAATAAAATATATATTTGTTTATGGGAAAATGCTCGGTTATCGTAATTGACCATGCTTCTATCTGGAAACATCTATGCTACTGTAGCGTAGAGCGTTTTTAAAAAAGAAAAAAAAAAAGTGGAACGTTATCACCTATGGCTCAACTCTGTTTGTACATTTAAACATATCATGAGTGATGTAAGCAATATATAAAATAAGTGTGTTGGAAAATATCCAACACTGACAATTTTTACCTTGCTCACCTTCAGCAAGAGATGGGGTTTTACGTCCCTCCATAAATCCTCAATTTCCCGCCGTTGGGACTAGATTTCCCATCAGGCCTACTGGTGGGCAGCCAATAGGAGGGTTGTGGTGTTGTTGCACACTGCCCTTTCTCCTTTTATCAAGAGCCTGTGCTTGTTGAATCACACGAGCGGCTGGTCACATGGGGACAAGTAGGTTGTCCTACAGCTATTCCTCTTGGTGAAGTAAGTTTCCCTTTTCTCTGTTTTTCACTGGTAGGCTTATTTGATCAAAAGGCTTTAACACGAGGGTGTGTATCCCCCACCTCAATCCCGACGTGGGCTGCAATGTGTGTGTGTGTGTGTGTGACTGTGTGTGACTGTGTGACTGTGTGTGACTGTGTGTGACTGTGTGTACCTCCCACTGCCACCAATTATTGGGGAGCAAGCATACGACTACAAATTGAGTGAATAGAGCATGATTATGTACGATCACTGTTTAATAACTGCAATTAGTAACGCAAGCAATTTGGGAAGTTTCTTATGTCATAAGGTTACCAGTGTTTGATATATACTGGATCGATGGATGAGTCTTAAACCTCCCTCTGCCATCAATTATTGGGGAATGGTTATGCAATTTCTTGTTGAGCGAATAGAGTATAATTGTGGACAATCACTACTTAATACTCTTAATTAGTAATGCAAACAATAAGGGAAGTCTTCTGTGTCATGAAGTTATCTGCATTCGGTGAAGATTTATCCTATGAATAAACCCTAAAATTAACTTGGGGGTGGGGGGGGGGGGGAGAGAGGGGGGGGGCGCAGAGCTAGCCTAACTAGAAGATGGCCGCGCTCTAAGCGAGCTCCTTCTGCCACAAATAATATCCATCATTATCCTGCGCCAAATGCAACGCTGCTAGGTCAAGGACACTCACCTGTGTTCAGCTAGATGTAAAACACACAAGTCCAGAACCAGACACCGATAATATCCTGGACTACTGCCAGAAACGTGAAGCTGGAGCGGCCGCGCGGCCTGGAGGAAGGTAGAGCCACCCGGGGACCCAGGGAAATGGAGGCTGCCCTGAAGACGCTGGCCGACATCGCACCGTTAGACTCTTTGTGAGCAGTCGGCGGCCTGAGCTTTGTGTGCGGGCGACTCGGAGGATGCCGCATACAGATTGCTGGGGCGACTGGTGAGACATGGGAGCCTGCGGCGGTGACCCGGTGAGTGGGGCACTGCCTTCAATGGCCCGCGGCGTAGGTTTGCTGTGGGCCGCGACCAATGTGCTGAGAGCTTGGCGGCATGGTGCGATTTCCTCTGTGGCCCCAGGCAATAATACTGCGCTGGTCCCTGACCCCATTACGCAGGGAAACTGCCTGAGACATTGCGGCCTGCACGGGGAGCTGGGCGGTGCGGTGCCTACAAGGGAGCCTTGAGTGTGACCCTGGTGGAGCAGTGGGGAGGACGCTAGCACGACTGTGAAGCACATGTGCAGCACAAAGCAGGTATTGAAAAGCATTTGAATGCCGCAGAACTATCGCAGGCACTGAATAGAAGAGCTATAAATAGTAAGCACGCCAGAGCACTCCGAAGACTGCGGGGGAGGTGTCCGATCCTGCTTGGAGCTACTCCTTTGAGCTGAAACACCTTATACCACAGTCCATTGCCTCACTTACATGTCGACGGCTCAGTCAGGCTGAGGTTCAGCGCAGGGTGCGGAATAATCTCTATCCGCGTCCCACTTCACATCACACCGACCCACCGCAAGTATGGGGAAAGCGGACAAAGTACAGTTGAAGCTTCAGTTTGATCGTCATGGGGCAAGGGGCAGCCGTGCAGCGGAGCAGGAAGACCCAGAAGAGCTGGCCCCAGATTTGGAGACAGGAGGGGATCTACACCATATATTAACAGCAACATACCGGGTGGACAGGCTGTCAAAGCATGCAGAACGTTTGGATATTGTGGAGCGTAGGCTGTCAGACACCGAGGATGCTCAAAATACCACGGATATACAGACCAAGGCAGAAGACTTAGAGGCGCGCTCTAGGCGCGACAATCTCCGTATACTTGGTGTTGCGGAGACCACGAATACAGGTAATATGGAGCGCTTCGTGGAAAAACGTTTGATTGAGCTGATGGGTGCTGAGAGCTTCTCCAATATATTTGTGGTGGAAAGGGCACACAGATCACTGGCAGGCAGCCAGGAGCAAGACCCCGACCCCTCATAGCAAAGCTACTAAATTATAGACAGAGACTCCACGCTACGCCGAGCCAGGGAACTGCAAAATCTCAGATACGAAGGTATGAAAGTCTCTATATACCCTGACTTCACATCGCAAGCCCAGGAAGCACGAAAGAAGTTTATACCAATAAAGAGAAAGCTGCAAGATATGAAAGTGGCCTACGCTATGTTATACCCAGCCAGACTTTAAATTACCATAGATGGCAACTCCAAGATCTTTGGGGACCCCAAAGATGCACACCAGTTTCTGCTACTTAGGGCCAAAACAAGCAGTCAGCGGAAAACACCCAGAGGCGGTGAGGACGATTCAGGCCACATCTCAGGTCTGGATTACCCAGGTTAAGGCTGTGCATTGTAGAACGGCCTAGCTAACTGTATGCTTCTCAATCCTATGACGATAAAATGAATTATTATTGCAGACACTGTGTAATTCCTACAAGCGAGTGTACAAGGCCTGGGTCGTGCCATCGTTCCCAGCCCGGGAAAAGATAAATCTGCAATGTATATGGGCATGTGCTGATGGCGCATTTAAGCTGTTAAATTGCGCCCCCCCGCTGTGTATTAACTCGGGGGTGTCCAGCGGGCCACTACTGCCCCTATGTGTATGTCACAACCTGTAATTAAAATGGTAGGGGGGGGGTGGGCCGAATTTTGGGAATAGAGTTAAAGGAGGGGCATGTCTCTTGATATAATTGGGGTATCGGAGTGGGAGGATGGAGGGTTCATGTTGGGACTGGGTGTGGTTCATATTGGCACCAGTTGATAGGTTGCACTTGAGACACTGTTCACCTTTAGCATACAAACCCCTTCATGCCAAAAGATCAAACTAATTAAGGCAAGTAATGGCACCGACCAGTAGGCCCCTGACCCTACTCACCTGGAACGTAAGAGGCCTGAACAATCCACGGAAAGTTAGACAGATGCTGGCCTATTTAGACAGACATGGAGTGGAAGTGGCATGTCTACAAGAAACACACCTGGCAGCACATACAGAACTAAAGGTGGGGGCTAGATGGGCATCCACACATTGCATCTTCATATTCGTCATATGCCAGGGGGGTATTATTGATGGTCGGGAAAACCACTCCATTCACATTGCTCCATTCGATCACCGACTCTTACGGCCGATACATTATTGTGCAGGGCGTCTTTAGTGGGACGACATTGACAATCGTTAACGCCTATGGCCCTAACTTGGATGACCCAACCTTTTATGCTCAAATATGGGCGTGGCTGCATGAGTTACCTCCAGCTGTAATAGTGTGGGGTGGGGACTTTAACACATGCTTACACCCAGCACTCTACAGGTCGACTAATGGTTATGGCAAACAAGCAGCTAGAGTACTCGGGGAAGGCATGTAGGAGCAGAACTTAATTGATATCTGGAGGCTAAGGCATTCGGGGAGACTGGAGGGCACATGCTCTTCAGCCACTCTTAATACATGTTCACAGACTACTACATGCAGCTCTATGCCTCACGACAACCCGCCCAGGTTAAGGAAGCGATAAGGTCCCTGCCCAATGGAAAAGCCCCTGGTACGGATGGCCCACCAGGTGAATTTTATAAAGAATACAGTGACATACTAGTTACCGATCTCCTCATGATGTATACGGAGGCCTATGAGCAAGGCGCGCACCCGCTGACCCTACGAGAGGCCTTGCTAATAACACTCCTTAAACCAGATAAAAGCCCTGATCAATGCTACTCATATAGACACCTCTCACTCATCAATACCGGCACTAAGGTTTTAGCTAAGATACTGGCCACTAGAATGCAACCCCTAATGCAGCACTTAATCCTACCAGATCAATCAGGATTTATCGCCTCTCGTTCCACAACTTATAACTTGCACACGATTTTTGCCCTTTTTCACCAACTTGATCCCTAGTTGCCAGCCACTGCAGCGTTACTTGACGGTCCTCCGGCGAATGGGGTTCCCGCAGAGCTATCTCTGCTGGATCCAATTATTATATAGCGGACCAGTTGCGAGAATACGGGTGAATGGCATTACGACGGATGCTCGGAGTATCAATAGGTGAACTCTGCAGGGTTGTCGCCTATCACCGTTGTTGTTCACGTTGGCTCTTGAGCCCCTGGCATGCAAAATACGGCAGCACCACACTGCTGCGGCACTCCAATTCTGGATGCGTCCTATAGGAAGATCACTATATGCTATCACTATATGCTGACGACATGGCTCTGTACGTTTGCAACCCAGAAGAAATCTTCATGTTCTTGCTAAGGGAATATGTCCAATTCGAGAGGTACTCCGGATTATGTATAAATTGGTCCAAATAGGCAGTCATCCCGCTGACGCCCTGTACCACGCAGTTCCCGTTGGAATTTCCGCTGTTTTGTCAGTCCGACCCGGTTAAATATTTAGGAATCTGGGTACATGGAGACCCAGAGTTGGTAGTCCGGGAAAATTATGGAAGAGCGCTCACTAAGTTAGAGCATCGGTGGCCCGCTGGATCCGACTGCCACTCATTGGCTGACCGCATAGCGATTCAAAAAGTGATTGTTTTGCTGCGTTTCTTGTACCTATTCCTTACCATCCCTATTCCCCATACGCAGCAATATTTTTGTCAATTACAAGCACAGCTTAATACACTCACTTGGGCGGGCCACCAAGCGCGAATCGGCTGGAAAGAGCTGACGCGCCCCTATACCCAAGGGGGGTTCGGAGCTCCAGATCTACAATTATCTGTGCGTGCAGGCACACTATGCACACTATTAGTTGCACCCGCATAACTACCTCCCACGTTGAGATTGAGAATGACATTACGCATCCCAACCCCCCTCATTCCACAAGCAGCCACTGGGCAGCCGTGTGGAGGTAAACCCAGTTCAAAGCACTATAACGGCCTGGTGAGCACTAGGAAGACAAGCCCAAAAGCTCCCAGTCTATGCCCCGGCCCTCTCACTATCATTACACCCGAATATATCCGTAACACACAAACAGAAAGCGAGAACAATATTGGCTGAGATTGGTTTGCACACTATGGACGACCTGTTCCATGAAGAACAATTTATTAATCCCCCAGTTATTGCCCAGGACATTGACCACTCCGCTAACCATCTTCACCTACTTAAGACTGCGCCTGGCGATTAAGCACTTATATCCATCATTCCCTCGGGAACCCCCAGCATTTCATACCTTGTGTGCACTGCTGCAGGCACCCACACTCGCCCGCCTTTTCACTAAAATGTATGCTGCAGCACAACAAGAGCAATACAGGCAAGCCAAAAAAGCAACGGACAAGTGGAACACCATGTTAGAGACACCATTATCAGCTGAGCTTTCTGCTGCTCACTAACCAAGATGCTCATGCCTAACTGTAACTTGCGCATTATCCATTTTAAATTTCTGCAGCAAACATACTACACCCCAATGCAATTGCATAGATATGGCCTTTGTGAGAATGATACATGTACCCGCTGCGCAAGCAGACATTTTGCATGTAGCATGTCCTACAATAAAGAACAATTGGGGTGAGGTGCTGAAGGTACTGAGGGATATGCTTTCAGAATCATTAACCAACACTCCACAACTCTGTCTACTAGGATTGTTAAGGGTTAAGTCCTTGTTAAGCGGCAGGTTGATATCCAACGCTCTTCTACTGGCCAAACGAGTTGCGATGAAATGGGGTAGCAGGAAAGCTCCCAATGTTAAGGACTGGATAACGGACTTGGTATACTGTAAAGAGCAGTTCACGACATATGAGGAGGAACTACCAACAGCCTCGCGACCAAAAGATATTTGGGGACCTCTGAGGCAATATTTACAAGCACCGGTAGTGGTTTAGGAAGAGAGGATGGGTTGGTGCCGATTGCATACTGTCTGCTGGTATGATATGTATTGTGTATGTGAACAGGTTCTGTACAGAATGCTATTACCTTAAGGTCTCGATATATCATTATATACACTGAATGTAATGGTGGTGCCAAGGTATGCATAATTGAAAAGTGTTGTGCCTGTGTGTGTGCAATGCAACGTAAAGCAAGCATGAATTCGCCTTTGTGTGAACTTTTATTTTCACGTTGCATGACTTGTCACATTTTGTGCCAGTATGTAATTCCTCACCAAGAAATATAAATTAAATATTCCTGTATTTTTTTTTAATTTAAGAAATTTAACTTACCTCGTTTATCAAGGTAGGATCTTTTGTTCACGACAACTATGCAACTCACACTCTACTTAGAAACAATTGACTTATGAGCTTGAGATCCCACTTGCCCTGATGAATGCACCTGACCGATTTCTGCACTCGATAGGACAGAAAAGTATTGGATTCGTATGGCTGGAAGAGTCATTGCCCCTATTTTCCATCCCTCTTCTGTTTTTAAATATACCTAAAGTACCCATCATTAAAGGCATAGCCCTGGATTTGCCTCAAGGTCTTTTTAGTTGATCTATATTGCTTCCTTATCCTTTTATTGAGAACTCCCTCTTACAGAGGTTGAGTCCACCCTGGTAGTATGGTCTTACCTGGGTGGGATGAGGTTGCCAAGGAGGGAGCATTCCACAGATTGAATGAGGAAACCTCAGCCACTTACTAACTGGCACTTTTAGTTTTCTTTGGCCCTAGGTGGTGAAAGCAGCTACGTTTACCTGACTCATACCAATGATTGATTGTGAGCCCTAATCAAGCATCACTGTTACGATCATCACACCTTTTTGTGATTTCTTGGAGATGCCAAATAAACTTGCAAGTGGCTTGAACCATATCTGTAATCTTGCAGATTGTCTGTCCACTATTCTTGCATCTTGGGGCATTAAGTGCGGTGGCGGAATAAGTGGGGAAAAGGGTCACCACCGACATGTACCACACTTCAAGGTTCAGTTCTCTGATTTTGTGGTGTTAATCTTAGTCCTGCAGTAAGAAGGGTGAAAGGCAGTGCCCACTATAACTGTAGTCTAAGTTCATGCATCAGTTTATGCAAAACTGGTGTCCCCCAAGAGACCTATCAAAAGTTTTCTCCATATAAAGACATTGCTCTTTTGTTTAATTTCGAGAGAGGTTGACCTTGGAATGGACACCAAGCTCCCCAGAGGGGAGTCAGGCTAGTGACGTCTTGAGGGATTCTAGAAAGATTTATAGTATTTTGAAAAGGTAACCAACAAACAGCTCTTATTCAACAGGTCTGCAATTGAGCCACAAAAGTGCACCACCATTACCACGGCCCACTATCTCTCCTGAAAACACTTCCATAATCCTAACAAAGACCCAAGGTGCAAGTTCAAGACCTCAAACTTTTATCATGAACTTTTCCACTTAACTCTTTCGAACCTTTCCAAAGTAAAGAAATCCCCCCCAATTTCCGGAGGGCTACAGACATCTTTCCTGGATCCATCCCCAAGGCCTACAATGCTCCACAAGTTATGTATTGTGTTCAATTGTATACCCTCTGTTTACTGTGGGTGTGGCCGCATTCTTACTTGGGGACCTCTCCCCTGTCACTTATAATTACACTGAACCCAAAACTAGTATTCCACATGGACTACACAGCGCACTCTTACACAACGCATGGTATCAGCACATGACTGCAGTGGTCTCCGAGACATCAGCCAGGTCATGTTGCATCTGTTCACTGATACCACATGCAGTAGGTGCAGACAGGCTTTACTTGTCCCAAGAGCTAGCCCCAGAAAAAGCAAAATGACCTCTCCACCTGTACCTATGAAGGATTAGGGGCAAGCTACAACCCAACAGATTAGAATCCCATAGAGTAGTAGTGAACATGACCCGTTACTAGACCAATCCCACATCACTGTACGTCTTCACCGATCCTAGCGAAATTCAAACAGAGCTAGATAGGATGCTCAGGCAGGCCACCATAAAGGAGGATACTGTTTGGCCCTGAGGCTTTCCAGAAAAGAGCTTCTTGGAGGTGGCAAAGCCACTGAACCAGTCCACAAACACGTCTGCTTCAGTATGTGGTCCCAGGGTAGCCCTTAGCCTGTCTGGTGCAGTCGTCCTTATTAACAAATGGACGCCAGACATGGAGTTCCAGTGTAGGGCCATGCACCTCTATGATACAAAGGGAAATGAGTCCCATAGGGGAGGGTAAACCCCAGCATAGATAACCCATGTCAATGAATATAGGACACTGAGATGGATAGGTACACGTGGTTGGAAGGGAAGGGGCACCCCTAATTGTACGGAAACTTACTCTGTATTCCTTGTGTTTCAGAGGTAAAGGAACAATCCCATCTGCACAAATGAGAACTGTGGCACAGTACTGCATGTACCAGACATGCAATGGAGCACCTCCACGCTTATGGATACCTACTGGCAATACAGTGAATTTGCCTACACCCAGCTTGACCCCGGATGGCGAGGCCTGTACTCCCTGGTCACCATACACACCCCGACCGTAGTCATTCTGAAAGATCTGTCGGAGTTTTACCAATATCCGCTACAGAAGAAAACCACTCTATTGCATCAGGTTCAAGAAAAAGGAACTGCTGTTCTTTTTGGCTGGGCTCATTTCAAGGACATTCCAGAAGAAATCAGTCTGTTTTCTGGCACACAAGTCAATGTGGGAGGGTTCATACCCTTCTTCACTGTGCAGATGAAAGCCAAACCCCACTGGTGGCATATAACCAAATAGGGAAATGATGAAAATGAACAGTACTGAGCTCAGCCTTAATGCAATTGAGGGAGCAGTAATAGTATTCCGCCTCATGGTGATGGAACATCGATGTGTGTTGGACTTGATGACCACAATGGAGGTAGCGGTGCGTGCCAATATTGGTGCGTTTTGTTGCACGTTTATCCCAGACAATGACATGGACTACGGGACTTTGACTCTTGCCCTCCCAGCACTGCATCGGTTACAAACCGACATGCGTAATGAGGGAGGTGCACTTGAGCAGGACTAGTACATCAGTTGGTTCTCCTGGCTCCCCCGGTGGGTGACAGGACTGTGCACGTAATTGCTGCCCATTCTCATTTTTGTACTGTTTTAGTGTGGTTTCCTAAAAGTGAGGGTTTCCTGCCAAATGGGTAGAATGCAAGTAACTAGGGAAGTAGTAATAGTTAAAACAAACACAAGCCCCTAACAATGTGACTGTAATGAAGTGTGGGGTAGATAATGTCGTTAAATTCTACCAGAGGGGGGAATGTTAATGTTGATGTACGTAATGATGCATGCATGTATAAAAACAAAATCGAATCGCAGTTGTCAATCTCCCGATTCGACCTCCCTACAGGGGTGTGGAAAATATCTACTTGTCCATGGGGAAAGTTACTTCATAAATCTACTTGTGCTGTAACAAAATCCACTTGTCCCTTTTGTGCCATGTAATGCGGCGACAGATTATGGCAGCGATCTCATTATAAAAGAGCTCTGATATAACCTCAATGATTATGCCAAGTCTCATATCAAGTAGGGTTTGAATACTAGCAATTCCCTTATGTTGCCCCATTTCTGCAGATCTACATACTGGGGCTGCAGGTAGTGGTAAGCAATAGTTCCAGGGTTGGAATGCCATTTTGAGTCTGTGCAAACCTACAACTTGCAGGTTTTAAGGGTTTTCACCAACTCTTCTCTAATCTTTTCCCATACTGAGAGAGGTTGAAAATTTACTCTTGACAATTGCAGGCGTAAAACTTCTTCCAGAGTTGGGAAAAAAGTGGTTGGAGAGAAAGTGAACTTGTAAACACACAGATTTTTGAATGAGCAAATCTGCATGTGTATTTTTGCTCATGCTAAAATGCAGTTCACAAATATTTTCTAGGAATACGATTTCTTTGCCTACTTCTGTAAATTCTTGTGAATTCATGAAAGCCGTATATCTGCACTTAACGCAAGGACATATACCATGTGGGAACTTTTGAGACTTTCTTTAATAGTTGGGCCCCTAATTAGGTTTGGCTTTAACCATGACCTTTTGTGTTTTATTAAAATTCTGTCTCTCTCTTGGTCTATCGGCTGGCTTCTCTGTGAATGACAGCATTTTACTCTTTCACAAGGAGCATATCGGCACACAAAATAGTTTTGTTCAGTGCCAGGAACTGGCACTGTGTGCTTTTTGAGACCAAAAACTATTTTTGCTTTTGCCACTGTTTGTTATAATGGTGAGGGCCCAGCAGCTCCCACACCAATAAGGCTTTACAAAAACCATGCCAAAACAAGTCACGCACTGAGAAAACCAAAAGGCTGACAGTCAACTTGAGACCTATGGATTTGCCAATGCTTGTTTATTTTTGTTTCTTATCTTATTGAAACTGGTTACACTTATTTTGCATTATGAATATTTTTAGGAAATACTAGCATAGATCAACACATTTTACTAAATAATGCTGCAAAGAAATGGTACCTAAACATTTACAGTACTTTAGCGAAATTATTTTTTTCCTACTTGCATTTTTTTTGTAAACATTTTATTTTGAAAGCAAAGAATCAATGTTGCTTTCAAGCTTCTGCAAATATTTGCATCTTATCAGAGTGCATTCTGGGAGCATTATACATAGCCTCATATTGCTCAACTTTGAAAATGTGTGTACACATTTTTATACTAGACCCACTGTTAGTAGTGCAGTCGGAGCTAACATCATTTACTTGGAGTGCTCACCCTAATAATAAAGGCTTTGCATTAACGAACCATAAATACAAGTCTGAACAACATTAACACATCAATACAAATACTACCTTAACTGCAGCCAATGCCCTTCCCTGATCCATAATGTGGTACTGTAAACTCTCAGCCAAAGGGTTTGTGCTGTAGAGGGTTGGGCCTACTTGTCCCAAGGACAAAATGCACATGAAAACTTGTTGCCCTTGACCCCAAACAATATGTCCTGGGTGTCTGGCTATAGGAATTCTACTTCCCTGCTCCATCAACCCAGAGTCAGAAACACGTGGTCAGGCAGGCCCCGCGATCTAGGCCTGAGGCTACTGATTGAAAGATCAGGTGGGGTGGAACGCAATCAGCAGGACAAACACGAAAAACTCTGATTAGTTCTACAGATAGGCAGCAATACCAGAATGGTCCGGGGAGTACGGGCCCAATAAAACAAACATGGACAGAGGGGCGCGTGTTCCCAAAACACCATAAAGTTAAATGCAACATGAGGTTAGGAACACTCAGCCAATCAGTACCCAGCCCCTGCAGCGATCACATGCTCCCCATGCTGGACATCTGGACTCGTTACTCACTTTCCATCATTGTGTCCTCAAGGTCGAGACCCACCGGCATTTGTCATCAGATGGGAGTAATTTATGGCTCCATGGCTAGGCCTTCATTCTTCGCCCTGAAAAGGATCTATGAATTGTTTTATGATTCTACAGGTAATGTATAAAAAGACGTCTTCAGACCAGTTTCTGTATGCTGTGCTCCTGGCCGCACTGTTTAATTAAACCAACTGTTTTTGTTTTGCTAAATGCCTCTTGTTTTTGTTTTTTCAAGGTAAATTCATATTCGAGCAACACATGTACTGAATCCTTTTTGCTGATTTGTCTGCTGGCTGTGGTTTCAACAGTCTCCGTCTTAGAGGGGCGCTTTGCTTACTGAGCCTCAACGTAAACCTTGGTATGGCAACTTCACACCACCATACAGCACTCCAATGTTCAGGTGGGCCTTACAGTTTAAGGTCACCATATGAAACACGAGTGCAGTACAACTTTCATTTTACTTCCGAATGGTGCTTCTATGGGAATCCACCAGATTTGTGATGAGCATCCTAGCGAAGGGGCAATCACATCTGGTGTGGATCGAATTGTGGCACTCCTAAATCCACCACAATACTTCGCTTTCTTGGTATATACAGTGTTGCACAGGTTTGAGTCGGTTCCAAAACACAAAATTCCTACTCTGAAAGTGGACACCAAGCAAACCACAGATGGTCCTGCTTCCGTGCCAGAAGGACTCCGCACTCCACTCGGGAACCTCCAGATTTCCTGGTTACAGACACAGGGAGGTTTGATCGTGGTTAGTCTTGGATGCAGTGCCAGCACCAGCTGTGAGCCTTTTACACAGGGAGTGGTCAGCTCAGTATTTTCCTATGCTGGTCGGTCTTGGTATCACCCCTATTCTGGTGTACTGGGCGGGATGACTGGCTGCTGCACTACCTCTATTCATAGGCCCAGAGTACATGGCTTTAGTTGTCCATGATATCCCAGGAAAGTTTTCAGTGTTTTCCTACATAACAGGTAGCGCTTTGAATCTCCAGTCTTTCTGCAAGCCATCATTGCTCGGGTGGCAACGCTTCTCTTGGTGGATTCCTATGTGCTGAGATAGGAGTTCTTTACAGCATATCACTTGTCAGGGTAGTCTACTCTCCCGCAACTTTGTTCATGATGGGATCAAACTCCGTAATGGACACGAAAATTGTATGCCATGGGTAGGGTAGTCATTGTAGTGTGAAGACTGCCTTCGAGAATAAGCAGTTTCTAAGGTGTTGCAGCATGTAGGTAACTAGGCTGGCCAGAAGGATCAAGTACCCTTGTCTATGGTAACAATCTACATATTGTTCGACCATGTACTTCAACAAAAATAAGTTGTTTATAAATGACAGTGGAAAAAGCTTGAAATTCTGTAACTTTTTGTGTGGGATGGTATGTGCATGATAACACCTCTTTATAAGTGTGCTCTGACCTTCTGTTAAATTGTGCATCTGACACTAGTTCAGGCATCCTTTTGGGATTCATTGTCAAATGAGAAAGCAGGATAACTTGTGTCTGTGCTTTTTAATTCAATTACTTTATTATGAACACACCAATGCTCATGTATGTCTTTACACCATTTCATGGCTTAATTACACTATATTTCTTTATATAAACCTGAAGAGCTGAATAACACTAATCTGTCTATTCTGTTTCATGTAATTCCAAAGCCTGGATGCCATTTTGTTCAGTGTTGTACAAGTGCTCACTTTCTGCACTACGCAGTAAGCATAGCCTTGTTTTCAGGACTGGCACCACAAAGCCTGAATTGTAGAAAGTGGAGTCGGTGCTAGTTTGTAGTTCTGTTTCTAGTATTTAAGTCCTTTTCACTTTCCTTCTCATGAGAAGATCCTGCCGTCTGCTCCTTAATTAGTTTTGTTTAAGTAACCGATTCTCTCACATTTCCATTCACTTGTATTGATTTAAAAACTGAATAAGTGTGATCAAAATGTATATTTTAGCATTATGTGCTCCAACTGGATTTTGGGCAGAAGCCCTGATCCGTTGAAACAACAATTGTCACACATTGTTTTGTTTGCATATTGTCTAGTTTTGCATTAAACATATGTTAAACTTTTAGTCTTTCCCGACGTGGTATGTTTTCTTTTACAGCCTGTTCCTTTGTATGCCAGGAACAGTCTATGCTAGATGAACAGAAGGGCGCTGGACCGCATTCCACATGATGATCCCAAGTGCCAACACTAAAGGAGAAGTTTCTCTAAATTGACGGGGGTGGAGAACGGTCCAGCGTTTAACCTGGTCATTCGGTCGGACAGCGGTAAACACTTGGAGTAAAATTTAGGTAAAGTCTTTCATCTGCTTGTCTGAATAACCTGTTTTGTTTCACGTTTGCCTAGAATCTGTTTAAAGTGCGCGAGCGATGTGTAAGAGACAATGCAATAATAGACTGTTTGGGTAGGTACGAAAGGGTCCAGTGGCAAAAAGTGTGTATGAATCCTTGGTTTTGAGTAAGCAGGTTCTAGAACTAGTGCTGCAATGGGCCAGATAGCCAGGAGCGCCAGGACACGAAGCACAGACTCTTGAAAGATGAATGTGTGAGAAAGAGACCCTTGAACTAGCTGTACTTAGCCTTCATTAGCTCCTCTCTGCACACAACCAAAGGTCAGCTTACCACAAGGAGATCTTTGGGGGTGAGTGGGTGTGAGTGTGTGCACAATCCTTCTCTTCCCTCCCTACCCCCCCTCCCCATCCACAAAATCAGTTAAGAGAAATAACTGAGGGAACCCATACCCTGTTTTCTAGTTTTCCACCATCCCTACACACTATTAGCTGTTGACACAAGCCCGACATACCCATTTCCTTGTTACCCATTTGTGTGTGAAAGACAAAAAATTGTGATGGTGCCAAAATGTCTGTATCTAGCGAGCCTCTACTGAAAGAGACTCCTCCCCACACTATGAATCCCCAGTATTGTAAAGCAATGACCAAGTATTTAATGGATTGAATGAGACTCACTAATGAGGATGGGAAGAAATCCTTTCCTTAACTCTGTACCTTTGATATAGAGAGCTTAGAGAATTTACAAAAACTAAAGGATCCCAAAAACAAGGTAGATGGCAAGCAGTTGCTGCTCTTTTGTGCAGTGGCAAGATGAGGTTCATAAATAAAACACGAGTCACAAGTTTTTGGAATGAAAAAATACCCAGGAAAAGCTGAAGTATTAAGTAAGTTACCGTAGGGGCAGAGTTTGGGCTTGTGCTCCATCTGCTTTGCCTCCTCCTTATCTATTCCCCCGGATCGCTGAACCACAAGAGATAAAGAGACTAAGGCCCCTACGAGGAGGATTTCTTGGACATGTTCTCCATCTTGGCCAAGGAAACCGCAGTGCAGCTGCAAATGCACCAGGAAATTGAGAGGTACCTGCTGGATCGCCATCAAATGGAGCACAAGGAGGTAACGTGCAGGCGAGCACTGCAGTGCGACTGACTGACAGCAAAACACCTGGTAATGGGGTGCAAGTGAATATACAAGATTCAGATTCCACTATCATGGATTGATCCAAAGCAGAAGTGAGATCTGTCCTTGCAGAAAACAGAGACCTCAGAGCGCAGCCCCACTATCACCATTGAACGTTTAAGATGGAAAGCAGACCAGTTGGCTAGGTGGTGCATAAACTTTCCATATTCTAGTGATGCTGATGATGAGGATCCCTCCCTATCTGCCTTTGAGGACCTACCCCGAGACCAAGAATATAATTGGGGACTATGTTCCCTGAACCACCTTCTGACATATATTTTTTTGGGGGGAAAGCATTTTTATTGATTTTAATCAAACATCTCCCATGATTGGTACGGAGCACATAGCAGTGCATCACAAAGGCACAGCAGTTCTGTCAGCAAATCAAATCAATCCCGCCGGAGTGCAGGTCTCCATGCATGGACCATGGCTGGACCGTGTGTTGAAGTTTCGTTGGGGTTCTGCAAGTGTAGTTTCTGGGGTTTGAACTCCACCTGCTAATTTTGTGTGACCATATATCAAGAGCTCGATATTTATCTCCATGTCAGTCATTGTTTCCAGTGTCTCCCTAATAAAGAATATTGCCTCTAGACTCATGTTGACTTTGTGCCTTTGATCATCTGGAGTGCCTGCTGTTGTCCTCTTATTGGGAGTTGCCGTTTCCAGCCTGCACCCTATGTAGGATAATTTGAACTGTGGTCTATTTTTGGTTTCATTCTCCCCATGGTGAGTATATTCTGGAGGTAGAAATGTGCTAAGTCTGTAGTGGCCTGTATGCTGTGTGCAGAGCTCTTTAGTTAATAGTTATTTTGGCTTGCTCTTTGTTGGCGCCTCCAGCTTTTTTTTTCACAAGAAATGTTTTATAAATTTTGATGCAAGCAGTTGCATTGAGTCACTAAGAAAGGGAAGAGATCAGCCTCTTATACAACACAAGGAAAAAAACACAGATCTCCTCTTTAGATAAAGGTTCACCTGTATAGACAGCGAAGTAGTTATTCCCAATAGTCCAAATCCCCCCCCCCGGAAAATAAACCATGGTGAACATCAACAAATGACACAGTTTGGTTAATGCTGTGATTCAGTATTCTTTCCTATACTGTCAAT
Organism: Calotriton arnoldi; assembly: GCA_963921515.1. Lineage (NCBI taxonomy): Eukaryota > Metazoa > Chordata > Amphibia > Caudata > Salamandridae > Calotriton > Calotriton arnoldi. The sequence continues at coordinate 2,927,926 of CAWUFW010000181.1, forward strand.
TGCATTCACCAGAAAATTTCTCTTTAACAGAACGTCTCATGTTGGGCTAGTCGTTATCTTGCCTCCAGGGAACAAAAAGTCCGAATAGGTTCAGGGCTTTCGGCCATGGTAGCAAAGCTCCAGTTAGGGTTTCCACCAAGAGCTAAGCCAGAAGTAGCTCCCAAATAGTCTCACAATTCGCCCATGCTCAGCCAGCTCCCCAGAAGTTGTAGCACAGCACCAGATGGCAGGACTCACCTGGTCTCCATGCCGATCTCTTTATTCTCATGTCCAATGTAGGTGCTGTCTAGCAGACTCGGATCATCACCATCTTAGAGTGGTGGGGCGTCACTAATCTCCATGTTTGTTGGCTTCCTCTGGGCTGGTTCTGGGATCCTCTGGACTTTAGGAGGGGTGTATTGCAACTCCTTCTTTGGCCCTCTGCACACCTGTTTTGCCAGTGGCACTTTTCTCTGGATCTGGCTGTCTTGGAGACCTACCCTATCTGCAACACAGCACCACCCCTGATCCTCCCACAGCCACTTATTGGTTGTTCTATGCTATTTTATTATCTTTTTACTGGCTGCTCTCATGTTAATTCGACCCCTGCTTGGAATGGCAACTTCACTCTGACCGAATCGTGCTCTAAATCCCGTTTATCGTGGCTTTCCTCTTCTTCCTGTGTGGCTGGGTATTTTAGAGGTTGCTTTTTTCATAGATAGTATGTGAATTCCGGTTATCTCTTGACTTGCTGCTCCTTTCATGCTATAATAGGACCCCGTTGCTCTCATTTAATATGATCTGTTCGAGAGGCGCTATCTTTTAAAAATAGTAGAATTACTAATACTTCTGAATTCTCTGGACTCATTGGCCTCCTTGGCATTTGGTAGTTCTTTGATCTAACATGGTGGGGCATAGCTGTGGACATTCTCTCACCCCTTGAATAGATCATTTCAAGTGGTGTTGTAAGAACAGTTAGGAGTAGAAGGTTTAGTCTCCAATAGTCCTTGCTCTGGGTTTATGTTCCTGCTCGTATCCCTTTCTTCTTGCTTCTTACAGTCGATCATCTTCATCTAAAACTTCTATTAAACACTACCTGAATCTGTGACACAATTTGAAAAGGTGTTTAAAGCTTTTTACAATGACTGGTGGAACTGTGTACCTATAGCCAATTGGGAAATAGGGTTCTTAAAATGTAGGTATTTTTTTAAGTGCCATCAAAAGTGGTTGTAAAGTAGCTAGAACACATCCCTAACCAACGTGTGGTGCCAGGACTATGAGCTCAAGAGGTAAACAGGATAGAAACAACAGGAACTATAAGCAATGGAATGTCTGTGCCAACTCACTGGTTTGCCAGATCATCGTAGATGTGAGTGGAGCAATGCAACCTTATGTCCCCTTGTGACAATATCTATGCACATCTGCCCCAATAGGATGCAATATATTTGCAGAGGTATGAAAACCTTCAGGAAAGAGAAGGTACGAGGCATAGAAAATGGGATGCAGAGTTGCAGAGAATACAGGAGAGAGGCTGTGCTCTGCATGCTTAGGTCTGCAGCTGAGATGTGCACTTTTGTGCACAGCCACCTCTTGTTCACTGGTTGGGGTCCTAGCTAGGTTATAGGTGTCGTTATTCATCCATGGCAAATTAAGGCAGTCTCCATCTTTGTTACCTTTTGGCTGCTGTTATTCTGAAAGCCCAGTCTTAGCAACATGACTGCCTTTACATTATTTTTTCAGGGCTGGTGGAATTGTCCCCATTACGTAGAGGTCTTTTGTTTGATACCAAAAGATGACCTCTGTTTCAAAGCCATTTAGCTGAAGTTGTATGGTAGCCATCCAGTCTTTATTAGCATCAGCATTCTAGTAACATTTCAAAGTATTTCAGCCTGCTGAAGATTTTTTCAATCTGAGGGTTGTTTATGTAAGATTGAATACCAACGAGAAATTTACCAAGTAGATGGACCAGGAGCAGTAGCCAGGTAGAACTATTGATATCTGAGGTCCGAATGGAACGTCTCATTCCAAGATGGTGTATCTGTAATTGAAATACTATTTTTGCATAATCGGAAAGCCCCAAACCTACACATCGTTACTGGGGAGGTATTTGACACTGCGGCCATTCTCTCCAACTTAGCTGATGGTCTACGAGATGAAAGATGGCTGAATTGTTGCAACAAGACCAACAGAGCAGCATTACTCTTATTGGCTTGTGCAAGTGCTTAGTAATAAAAAAATCAAAGTGTGCAAAAACCTGGCTGTAAGCCCTATTGAGATGGAAATGTATCATTTTTTTTTCTCAGGGATATTGTATAATACATTAACCACTAATTTACTCATGCCTTTTAGCTTCCACTAGTACAGAAGTAATTGAATTAAAGTTATTGGATTGGAGGACTTTTTTCACTCATTAACCTTTCTGAAACTTGCTGATGCTGCACCTTTTGAGAAAGATCTACACTAATGGTGTAAAAACATTGGCTCATGGCAGCTAGGCAGTAACATAATCTGGATGCCTTTATTGAGCTTTCTTGGTAATAATTTGGAACCAGCTACTTAGTTGATTCCACCAAGAGAATACGTTGGTGACCGGAGGTAATAGGATGAGGTAAATGTATTTTTTTAATTAAAAAGTGCCAGTCTACATGGGGCAGGCATTTTGAAAAATTCCTCTTGAGCACTTATGGAGTTCCTGCCTTAAATTAATTTCTCATGGCGAGTATGAGGTTTGTCGTGTGGAGGGGCTTTTTGAGTGGGTTGTCTGCTGGTGAGAGCCACAAATTTAAAGAAGTATCTGGATTAATTACTGTTTTCAGAGATAGTAAAATTTGAGTTTGGCTCTTAAGACCATGTCTATTATAAGGGTATTTGTCATATTATAGCCACATGCAAAAACTCAGGGGACTACCAGTTTCCCTGAAGTTATTCCCTCTGACCTATGCTTCCAGAGTTGATGTTCCAGATTTACAACACATCTTAAACTTGTAAGGTCGAGAAACCTCTTTGAGGAATCTCATGTCATCTTGCAGTGGCTCATAGCCATTAATCTTACAAAAACAGAAGCATTACCTGGAGTTGTGTGTCCTCTTCTAGTTTTTGATGTGTAATCCTGGTTCTCCATCATTAGTCTCCACTGATTTCATGAGCAAGCCAAACACTAGCCCGGTAAATGATAAAAGTGAACAAAGATGAATAGCAAAAATTTAGATTTTGATTTCGGTTTCTCGTAAGTGAGCTGTTCGGAGTGCCAGCTGCCACCTGGGGCCTGAAAGGTGTTGTGCAATTTTTCGTTTTGTGAAGCTGTGCTGTGCCTCTTGATTTTTCTTACCTTTTCTTGTTCTTTTTAACAGATATTATTCAAAACCTTTCTTTTTGTCAACAAAAGGGTTTGTCGGATATCTTTTCCTTTTGGGTTTATTGTATAACTTTAGTATAAGAAAAATTGCAGGAAGGCTACAACAAGATTTCCCTTGTAAAACTGCTTTGGGAACTTGCCCTCAGGTGGAGATTTTAAGTGTTCATGAATTCAGTGAAGATTCCTGTGTTGGACAACTATGATTACAAGTGAGTAATTTTTCCCTCTTTTTAAATCCTTTGTCTTTCTTACCTTGTATTTTATTTCTAGCCTTCTATTTGTAATGAGGATTTCGTACTGCAAGTGTTGATTATTAAAGACATTTTTTAATTTTCCAACATTTCTTTACATTTCAGGACCCATTGTGTGTTTGTTTAGCTGTGTTTGGCAGCCTGGCATCTCATCACAGGTATTGCACGAACTTTACCTCTGACCTCATTAATCCTGTCCTTTTCAACTACAGAATCACAAAAATGGGTCCTCCCTTGTTTCTAATGTCTTAGGTTCCACAGAGCATGACCTTTCTGCTCTTTGATCAGAACTGTGATTCCTCCATGCCTTTTTTTGGCCATATGGACACCATCTCCCACTTTCTACCAGGAAGTTTTCCAAATCCAAGGGCAGTTTGTCCCACTTTTTTGACAGTGAATCTTGATCATGTTCTCTCCTTCTACAGTGGTGGAAGGTCCGTTCAACCTTTTATGAATACAGCTACAATGGGCCTTGAACATTTCAGTGAACCACCAGGTGAGTTCTTAAAAACTGTGTAAGTTGGGATAGTTCAAACATTTGATAAACATTGCCATTGATAGATGTGCATTTCTCTGCGAAACAACTGAATAGTGTTTTTCATGATTTACTTACAAACAACTAGTAAAAATGTCTACTCACCAACCCCACTTTGCTGTCTGGTGTAGTAATACCCCAGCTTGCTATTTCATGTCTAGATAAATCCTTTTAAAGAAATCAAACCGAAGCTGCGGGAGATAGAAAGTACATTTAACCACCCATCCATATGCTCTTTACGGAAAACCTGACAGTATAATCAATATGTAAATAGTTTTTTAATAGATAAGATACAATTAACTTCAATTAGATTGTTATATAATTTTTTTCCACATAGCACTTCAGACCTCTTGCACGCACCTTTTGTGGCCGCTAGTATATTCTCTCTTTTTTGTAGCTTTACCTTTACTAAACCATTACAAAAAATTGTGGGGTATGCTATGGTATCACTGATCCTACCACTAGTACAGAAGCGAAGATTAGCTGCTTAACATATTGAGGAAATGTATTCTGTTTGGGTGACCACCTACTGAGGGCTATGAGTGGATCTTGGTAAATGGGAACCTCTAACTTAGATTCTGTAGACACTGCATTTCTGCCCAAAATTCCATAATGTTCGGATAGAGCCATACTAAGCGGAACCAATTTATCTCAGCCTCTGTAAAGCTTCTAAAGCAATCTTAGGGAAAAAATGTAGAAGTTCTATAAATAAACTATTTTGCACAAAATTGCATATGCCTGACTGAATGTAGCCTCCATGAAAGACATCACAGTTTAATTCATTATTTATTTTGTAGGCTTCTGGTGTTAAAATAATTTGTGGTACTTTTTCCCATTTCTGAGAGCTATTTCTGTAAAACGGGTCTGGAAGTTTGTTTTCCAGTATAATTTCATACTATTTCCACAAACCTGTGTTCTTGGGAATTTTGCATTAAGTCATATACAAGCTTCTCTGCCACATACATGGAGGAAGGATATATCTTTTGAAAATAGAATGATTTTTTTGTGAATGACTATTAAAAAACTCTTTTCCATGATTTTATGTGGCCCACTTGTTCCAGCCTGTTCCTGTAGCAAAATCTGTTAGTTTATTACTAATTCCATGTTTCTTCCATCTGTATATTTATTTTTCCGTGAGCAGTCCTTTTACTGCCACCACCACCAAATCTTGTATTCTGAGTTGACAAAGGGAATAAAGAAATACTTAAAGAACTGCTGTTTCCCTTTGAAGAACTACAGCAATAACTTATTTATTACTTTTTTTTCGGTGATTTTGGACAATTGCAAAATTATTTCATTTCATAACTGTCAGCATTTCCAAAAGATTATCAGAGCACTTTTGAGGCATGTGTAGGTTCTTAAAGTTGGGACTAAAGGAAGCAAAGGCAGAAAGAAATTCAGCTTTGATTGGTATTCCAAGTCTTAGAATTTCTGCAAATATGATAAACCTAATGAACACCTGGGAGCTTTGTTACCCCAAATAAATTGGAAAACATGCTTTCCACTTCTCTCTAAAAATAAACAAAAATCTCTTAAAGTACCTGCTGCAAACAGATGTTGTATTTATTCAATACCGGTAAATAACTTGCATAATCTGTGTCTGCTAGGCCAGATGAAAAATTAATGCCCACGTATATAGTTCAGGCTTCTCGGTATAGACTTTCTTCTGTATTACTTCGGACAGTGCATCTTTGGAGGTGTTAAAAAGCAACGCACAGTCTTGGACTGATTAAATTTGTTCGCACCCTAATTCTTGATAGGTGCTGAAAATATTATTTAAATTGGATTGATCTGTCTTATCTGTGGCATCATCCACGTACAGTTTTAATTTGGACTACTGTCCACCAGAGGGACAATATTTAGTTTTTCACTAATTGCAATGGTGAGAGATTCTATTAAAAAAGCAACTAACACAAGTGATAATTGGCAACCCTGTCTGGTTCCTCGCCACCTTTTATGGGTCCTCTTAATACGGAGTTAATTATTATTTGATAGTGCGCCTTTGTATAAATTGTATAATGACCTTATAAGCTGGGATGGAAATCCAAATGCATGACGTATGACAAATCTTTTCCAGCATACCAGGTTAAATGTTTTTTTTTCTGCATCAATGCCTGTTTTGTGTAAATGTATATGTAGCCTCAGTTAGGTTATTTGTGTTTGAGTGTCTCCCTGGTATGAAACCATTTTGGTTGAGATGGATCTGGGAGTGCTAACTATTTATTCTACTAGCTAGAAATGTTGCTATTATTTTATAAACCATGTTTAGGAGTGTTTGTTATGTTATGTTATGTTGTATAGCTTATAGAGCGCACAGCTGCTCCAGCAAAGGAGCGTCCCGGCGCTAAAACAGTCAAGAGGAGAGGCCACCAGGAGTCAAGAAAACCTACAGTGGGGGGAAAAAGATAAGTCTTGGTGGCCTTGCGAAATGCCAAATAATTGTTAAGGCTACGAATGGACCGTGGGAGAGAGTTCCAAAGTTTGGCCGCCAGTGTGCAGAAAGCACGTCCCCCAGCCCGTGCTCTCCTCACCCTCGGAACCACCGCCAAGTTTTGGCCCATCGAGCGAAGTTGGTGGGGGGGAATGTAGGGCGAGAGCAGGGTGGCCAAGATGGCCGGGGGGGAGGATTTCAAGATCTTAAAAGCAATGCACAGAGATTTAAATTCCACACGTCTGGCCACTGGCAACCAATGTAGTCGGCGAATGGCAACAGAGGTGGAGCAAGTCCTCGGAAGGCCAAGGAGGATTCTGGCCGCCGCATTCTGGACTCTCTGTAATCTTAAGATCTCTGACTTGTTGGAACCCAAATAAAGCGAATTGGCGTAATCCAATCTCGACAGAATGGCAGCCTGAATGATAACTTGCCGAGTGGACGGGTCAAAATAACTTAGCAATGGTTTAAGCCCCCGCAAAATACCCATGCAGGTCCCTGCCACTTTCTTGGTTTGGGCCTGAAAACTGAGAGCAGAGTCCACCCAAACACCCAGATTCTTTACTATCTGTTTGGGGGCGGGGACACAGCCCAGGGTAGTGGGCCACCAATGTTCGCTCCACAGCTCACTGTCCCGCCCAACCAACAGGATTTCAGTCTTGCTTGCGTTAAGCTGCAGACAGTTAGCAGACATTCACTCAGAGATGGCCATAAGATTGCTCCGAAACAGGACAATATGAATTGGGATCTTCTGTATATTTACTGTCTTAGAAATTTCACAGTTGAACCAAAATCAAATGAGTCTGGGATCTTCCAACCTTCTAAGATATTATTTACTAGCCTGACTGTATGTTTGAAAATATGAGCCATTACGTGGGTTATTTCCCTTGAAGCAGCAAGCAGAACAACAAGGGGAAAAAATAGCCGATTTACAATCAAGTGTTCGGCTTCCTAAGCAGAATGTAACATCAAATAGTTGAGAGAGAAACGCAAGAATAACAGAACTGAAATGCTTTTTGGTGCAAAGCAATTGAATTAAATAACAATAGCTAATTACAGCAGTGTTACAAGGAGAGTGAGTACTCTGGGAAATACTTAGCTTGGGCAGCGAGAGAAAACTGAAACATTTATTTGGGATGTTGCAGCATCCTATCACAAAATGTAAGGCAAATAATTTTGCTCAGTTGCAAGCCATAATGGATCATTTACATGAATGTATTCTACACAACAGGAAATACATTTAAATCAACTACAGACTTTGCTCCCTGTTGATCCCCAAATTGGCTTCATAGGCCTCTTCTCAAATAATAAATAATTTCTTTATAAAGGTAGTATCGGAAGTTATCAAAAATCTCCCAGCTGAATTTTATAAACAATTTGGAGCGCCAACCTACCAGAGTAACAAGGGGTTAAAAAAAAAACCTTGCCTTGAAGAACCACCCCTGTATATATCCTATCAAAATTTCCTCATTCCTGGAATACACAATGGCCTAAAAGGAGCAAGATTCTTTGAAGCCTAAAGACTTTGTTTTTTCAATTGTCTTTAGTTTCTGTACTGTCTGCCCATTATATGCCAGTCAGGAAGCAGTGCCATGAGATGATTTTGTCAAGATATAATCCAAATTGGTCAGTGTGCAAACTTTACTAGGAAGCCCAAGAAATATTTCTAATTCGGAGAGTGAAAATGTTCTTGACATGCAATCACTGCACAGCTATGTAAATAAGTGTAAGTAAATGTCTTGATCTTTTGCTATCAAGCTGGCAACTTAATGATTATTGGTGACCTGCAAACCGTAATGTTGTTCTAAATTCACTGTACATTGCATCACTAGATAACCCAAGACTACACAAAAACAAGTGATCGATTTTAAACCTAAACTTTCTATGATAAGTCATTTAGTAGGTTACAGAAAACTGGCCCTCCCACACAAATAATGCACACAATTTGGTGGTGGTAGGGTAGGTAAGAGAAAGTAATTCAGGGCTGAGAACTTGAAATACCCAAAATAAAATCTCTCCATGACACCTTGCTATATGCAGGCCACAAATCACTGTATTATCTAAAAGTAATGACTTGCTTGTCAGGATTTTGCCCCAAAACCTAATTACCTCTTGCCCACTGTCCGTAGTAGGTCACTCTTTCATTGCTTAGAGAAGTATAAAAGGAAGAGAGAAGTAAAAAATTGGTTTCACCTTGCCTGAATGGTGCAAGCGTTATTCAGATGACAAAGGTTTCTCGTATTAGAGCCACCTTGCTATAAACTTGAGCAAGTGTCATCCAAGTGCTGGTGTCTCTTGTCAGTGATGTTGTCGGTCTGCTGAACAGTAGGTTACACTATTACACTTTATCAAATATGAGATGAGCTGCATATTGCAGAGGCCCCTTCCTGCTGGCACTCAGGATATTGCCATGGTCAAGGAAAAGGGGGTGTGTGTTAAAGGGCTTCCCCAGTCGGCACTAGATTCTCCATCCTCACCGGCTCTATCTGTTGCCACTCCCTGCCACACATTGTGGGCAGTTCCCTCACTTCACCAGGTTGCTGGAGGTCCCTCTGTTTGCTCCTCATACACTGTGCGTCCACTCTGTTCAATTAATTGTTGCAAATTGGACCGCCCAAGGAGAACTAGTTAACAGAGGCTCCACCAACTCTGGCATCTCAGTTTTTTGTTTTTTTGACTTCCACTGCTGTTTGGTGCTGTGCCGGCTTCAAGGTGTGGCGCTTTTACGGTTCCAGCAATAAGACAGCTCAACAGCCCGGCTAGGTCTGTCCTTAAAAATCAGTGTGGTCTTCTCTTAAGTTCTCTTCAGTAATACACTTTAGACATTTTCTTTAAGGATAGAGCCAGTGCAAATATATTTAGATCTCAAATGTATTTATTTACCAATGCAAAAGTCCTACAAATCTTCATATGTTAGACATTAAATATTTGACGCTACGCCCCTCCACATTACATATTTGAAATGCAGAATTCCTTGAAATAAAATGCGCATATCTTTTTTTTTTTTTTTAGATTGAAACCTACTGGTATAGTTTGCAGAGTCTTCTTGGGAACTTTCTGAAGGCTTTCCTGGGAATCCATTATGTCCATTGCTTACCATTGGCTTAGTGGTTTGTAACTCACATTTGCTTGCTATTTGCTGGCTTTATTTGTTTTAGGCTGTCCAGCATAAGTTTGTCCCTCCCGAGGCGCATAGCCTGTTTACCAACTCTCTGACCCGCTCCTTGTATTTTTCCATAAGTGATCGCTTTCTGTAAACAGGTCTTTGACTTTTATTCTTATCTGGTCACTTTTGCTGTGCATTCAAAGACAGCGGTCAAATGTCGAGCTCGGTCTTCTGAGGGAGGTTGGTGTTTACTTTTTGGTCTCGGACTTCAAAGTAAGAGGATTTATGTGACAATCTTGCTGGGCACTGGGGATGTGCTGATGGAAAGGCTGTAGGATGGATGATGTTGTTTTCTAGCACACAAAAAAAACTTGAAATGTCTCCAACCAGTCGATCGCAAGTTACCAGTAGCTCCCAGACACCTTCAAAGTAGCTTTCAGCCTTGAGTTCATTTTTAAATATGCACAGGGTTACATTTTACATTAAGGGAAGGTTGTGTTTACTTTACATTATTACCATCAGGCTGCAGATAGCAGAGCTTGATAATGAGCAGTGCTCTCTCAGATTTATGTGCCAGGGTGCGTTAGACGTGAAGAACTGAATCACTGAAATATTTAACACTTAAATAAAATCACTCCAGTATTGGAACTTTCATAGATTCACATGCTTGAATCATTTCTCGTTGTCATGATGGAAGTCCCCGGTAATTAAAATAGTAGTAGTAGTAGTAGTAATAGTAATAGTAGTATTAGTAGTAGACCTAAATAGTCATAATACACTAATAGGTATAGACTAAAGAAGGCCTAGGCCTCTTAGTTTAATAACCTATCATAGTCCTTATAAAGAAAAGGACTAAAATTTTGCCCCAACCAATCAGCATCAATCTCCCTCTAGAACACTCCTGAGGGAAGCTCAGAGCCTCAGATTTTCTACCGCACGTTGTGCTAGGGAGTCTCCTCTGAGCTCTGCTCGGCCTTCTCAAATCTGATAAATGATTTTGGACTTTTTCTACAGGAAAGTACAATTTTATGATCTTTTCTAAAACCTCATCTTACGGTTTTCCTACTTTTGGTGGATCTTCATTCTATCTGGACTGTCTGACAAGGCTAAGAAGGCTCTCTTCAGAGAAAGTGCCACTTGCCTGAAGAAAAGACTTTGTCGATGATCCTCACAAGAATTGCATTTACTGCCTGTATCCATCACATAAGGCGTCAGAATGCAAGATATGTCGTACTTTTTCAAATAAGACCCTTCGAGACAGGGAAGGACGTCTTCTCATCTGGCTTCAGAAATTGAAAACTAGATCAGACCCTGTGTCAGACTCTGAGTGACCAGTCTAACTCTACAAAAACCTCTGTTAAAAGGGCAAGAGATACATCACAGTCTGATAAGGAGCTTGCTAAGAAATGCGCCTAGAAGTCCTCTTTTGAATCTTCCTCTGAGCGCAAAGGCTCTCATAAAAAAGAACAGCCATCAAAGACTGTTTCTGAACCAAAAACACCTCCTGCGGAACTGACTTTTAAAAAAACCTACTTCTGAAGTTCAGTCAGGGAGTTCTCAGTCAGTGGAAAAAAAGTATTCTAGCTCTGTCGACAAGAGGATGCATTTCTGGAACGTCGACGACCTGTTCTATGACTCTCTCATCGTCGACGACCTTTCCATTGTCGACGTGAGGTCCAGTTTCATCGGCCATTTCATTAGTATCTCACAAGGAGGTTGACACATCGTCGACGAAGCACTCGTCGTAGACGCTGAAGTCTACTACATCGTCGAAGAAAATACCATTGACGAGATCATAGTCGACAACGCCACCGCCGACGGAAAAAAGGTCGATAAACCAGCAGCGGTGGACGAGGGCTTCACCGTTGCCGGACAGGTTGCCATTGATGAAGATAAAGTCACCGGCGTCGACGAAGTCTCTACCGTCGACTCCACAGGTGTGGACGAAGTCCCCTCCGTCGATGAAATCGTCGACGACATCACCTACGGCAAGTACATTAAAAGCTGTGGAAGAGAAGACACTCGTCAACGCAGTCGTTGACAAAAGCTATATCTGTAAAGCTGGCTACGCCAAAAAAGATTCTGGCATCGGAAATCACGCCTGAACACACCTTGCCCAGTAAAATTACTCCTTTTACCCACTCACCTATGAGAGGAGGAAGTTTCTGAAGAAGGGGAAGAAGGTCTCTTTGGGGATGCATATAGCCCGTCAGAATTGCATGTCAAGTGCCAGCCAGATGATGAGGATGACCAGCAATACTATGGTCAAGTCTGTTTTACCCAGCCTGAACAACATCAACAGTACCATGAAGAAATGGTTACAATGCCATCTGCATTACTAGCGGATTTGCAGTTTATGCTGCAGGACTATAGACGGCGCTTCCCACCTTCAGACCTGTCTAATATACCCCTCCACCTCCTCAGTTGACCGCCAGCAAGAGTTAATGTTCCTACTGTGCTTTCGGTGCTGAATACTCCACAATCTGTTCCCCTCCAGGAACCAGCCTCTTCGGATGAGGAAGGGGAACTTCATGATACAGCTTCTGACTGGGATGACTATTGGATGTTTTCACCAGCCTCACCAATACCACCTCCGGTAGATTCCCCACCTGAAGATATTGAGGGATTTCACAATTAGTTGGAGCGTGCAGCAAAAAGGTTTGCCATACCAATGCCTTCCAAGCAAGTGGACTGCTTCTTATATGACTAAAGAACCATTTCGTAAGTCCGTTAGAGCTAGTCCCATAATTGATTAGATCTGGGAGGAAGGTGTTAGAATAATGAAGAACTCGGCTTCTGTGCCAGCGGTGCTTCCACGTATGGATAAGAAATATAAGACGACTGATGATGCCCCAGCGTGCCTCACAGGGCACCCAAAACCGGACTCAGTAGTGATGCAGGCCACTCAATGCCGCTCAAAAAATCCTACGGTACCTCTTTCTGCGCCTCTGGACAGAGAGGGCAGACATTTAGATTCTATTGGAAAAAGATTCTCGTCAATGTCCACTCTAACAGTAAAGGCAGCAAACTCCTTGGCGATCTTAGGGCGCTATGATCGCCAAATGTTGTCTGACATTGCTTCTTATATTGATCAACTGCCGGAAGATGTTAAAGAGGAGGCAAAAAAGATATTGCATGAAGGAGAGAGAACAAATGAGATAATAGATTCAGCGATGGATGTTGCTGTAACAGGTTTTAGACAACTAGCTGGAGCAGCAGTTCTACGAAGACGGGGCTGGCTGAAAGCCACCTCTTTTCATCCTGAGGTTCAAAACAAAATATTGGACCTTCCTTATGATGTAGAGGCTCTTTTTTGGCAGCCATGTAGAGGAAGCCCTTAAAACCATCAAGGCAGACCCAGACACTGCCAAGTCTTTAGGGACGCTACAGTTCAGAAAAGCTCCCTTTCGGGGGTCAAAGGGTAGAGGTCAACCTTCCTATAGAGGAGGATATAGGCAATACCGTTACCGGGCATATTCTTCTACGTCAGTCATACAGACCTCCGTTCTAACAAAGACAACTGCCTCAGACATCCTATGTCGGAGAAAATAGAGGATAGACATCACGGGCCAGCAAGAACACTAACCGCCACCAATGATATACCTCTGGCTCCGGCTCCAACTCTCAGTTCACCAAGCCAATCTTTTCAATCTCATCCTACCCACCTGGGAGGCAACATTTCACACTTCCTCCACCAGTGGCCAACCATTAGTATGGACCAGTGGGTTCTGCGCCTAGTTCAATTTGGACACACTGTAGAATTCACCCAAAAACCGCCTACATTCCCCCCCTCAAGCCTCCCACCACAAATATCTCAGGGCTCTTCAGCAAGAGGTAAAAAACATGCTGAACAAAGGGGCAACAGAGAAAGTACCATTCTCAAGCAGGGGCACAGGTTTTTACTCCTGTTTCTTCTTAATCAAAAAGAAGTTAACAGTGGAGACCGATTTAGGACCTTCGAAATCTCAATCTGTATCTGAAAAAACAATCTTTCAGAATGATAACATTGCAAGAGGTACTGAAGCTCCTGAACCAACTAGATTTCATGACATTAGACCTCCAAGACGCCTATTTCCATATACCTATTCACCCAAAACACAGAAAATACCTGAGATTTGTGGTAGCAGGATGCCACTACCAGTTCAGAGTGCTCCCATTTGGCCTCAAGTCTGCGCCCAGAATTTTTACGAAGTGTCTTACACCGATTGCAGCATTTCTCAGACAGCGGAAACATCAAGTCTTCCCATATCTGGACGACTGGCTCATCAAGTCTCCGTCCGAGCGAGAAGAATGAGTGTCCAGAAAGGCCTGCACAACTCTTCAAAAATTTGGGTCTGACTATAAATCAGCAAAAATCCAAACAGAATCCGTCACAAAAGATTGTCTTCCTAGGAGCGCAGCTGGACACGGTCTGCTTAAAAGCATACCCTGCAGAGGAACGTCAGCGGCGATTTCTTGTTCTGGCAAATTCCATCAAAAGAAGAGTCTTTCGGTCCGACTTTTCAAATTCCTTTTAGGGATGATGTCGTCATGCATACCACTGATCCCGTTTTGTTGTCTTGGGCTGCGCCCATTTCAGGAGGAGCTGTACAAACAGTGGGTACAGTCAGTAGGCTCCTTCGACAACATCATCAGAGTAACTCCACGCATGGTGAAGGCCCTAGAGTGGTGGTTAGCCACAGACCATTTATCGGTAGGAATGTCCTTGCATCAGGAAGCCGCACCATTAGTGATCACAACAGATGCGTCCTTAGAGGGATGGGGAGCTTAGCTTCAAGAGCTCCAAGTAAGCGGAAAGTTGCATCAAGCCAAACTCAATCTCACATAAATTTGCTGGAGCTGAAGGCTGTGCATCTAGCCCTCCAGGCTTTTCTTCCCAGGATACAGAACTCATCAGTGCTAGTCCAAGCAGACAATACCACGACGATGCACTACATAAACAAGCAAGGTGGCATGAAATCTCGCCATCTCTCCGAGGAACCCCAAAAGTTGTGGAAATGAGCCATAGATCACGGAATCTGCCTCCGAGCAGAACATGTCCCAAGACGACAGAACACGATTGCAAACACACTAAGCAGACTGACATCATCGTGTCACGAATGGGAGCTGCACCATCAAACCCTGAGGAACATATTCTTGCGCTGGGGCACACCGGACTTGGACTTGAGCGCAACTCCCCAGAACCGCAAATGCAGGTACTATGCAAGTTGGCATCCCCAACAGGGGTCATGGGGGAATGCCTTTTCAATTGCATGGTCCGGCATCTTTGCTTTTGCTTTTCCTCCCATTCCTCTTCTTCCAAGAGTTCTGAGAAAGATGAAGATCGAACCATGCAAACTGATCCTCATCGCTCCGGCGTGGCCACGTCAACACTGGTACATGGAACTGCTTCTCCTATCGCAGGTCCCTCACTTCAAACTTCCAGTTATTCCTGATCTCCTGACTATGAACCAGGGGCAGATACTACACCTGGACCTCAAGAGCCTGCATTTGTCAGCTTGGCTCCTGAATACAATGAGTTCTGACACTTAAACATTTCTAGTGAATGCCGCAATATCCTAGCAAAAGCGAGGGCAGACAGTACCAACAAGACGTACCACCTCGAGTGAAAGCGTTTCTGCATCTGATGCCATATGGAGAATTTACATCCATGGTCTTCTTCTGCAGAACAAATCTTACCTTCTGCTTCTCGCAAAATCAGGTTTGGCACACAGTTCAATAAAAGTTCACTTAGCGGCCATTTCCTGTTACAGAAGATCATCGTCCTCTTCACCTCTATGGTCGTCTAGAGTAATTGAAGAGTTTCTCAAAGGACTCTTTCGAGTGTTCCCGCCTGTAAGACCTCCACCACCAGCCTGGCAATTGAACACGGTTTTTTCACAGTTAATGAAAGCTCCTTTTGAACCAATTCACACTGCAGAAATCAAAATCCTATCATGGAAGTTGGATTCACTACTTGCCTTGACCTCAGCCAGACGGATCAGTGAAATACAGGCTTTTGTAATAAAGGAATCTTTCTTGCAGTTTAGGTCAGATGAACTGCTGCTCCGTACAAATGCGAAGTTCATTCCCAAGGTGCCATCTGATTTCCACCTGAACGAACCGGTGGTACTTAAAACTTTCTTGCCGAATCCTACGACTTCGGCGGAGAGAACTTTACATTCATTGGACGTAAAACGTTGCCTTAAGTTTTATTTAGATAGGACAAAATCTTGTCTCAACTATATGTGGCATACAGTGTACCAAGGAAAGGTTTCCCGCTCCCCAAACAGAGTATTTCCAGGTGGATCGCTATACAATTTTGTCATCAAAAGGCAGGCAGACCTCTGTCTGCAAGAGTCCAAGCCCATTCCACGAGGTCAGTGGCAACATCTACAGCTTTATTTTTTTGTTGGAGTGTCACTTCTGGAAATTTGCCGGGCAGCAACGTGGAAGAATAGACACATTTTCACCCGACACTACTGTTTGGATTCAACAATTCTCAATGACACAGCAGTGGGTCAGGCAGTACTTCGGCATCTGTTCCATTAAGGTGAGCCACCCCGGTCTACCCTCCTACCTATTTCAACTGTATCACATTTCCGTATAGTAAGTTGGTTATTGTCTTTAACGCTTATGGAAGTTCTTTCCTTTACTATTACTGGTATGGTTATGTCTTTTATACTGTTTGATGATTGCTTGCAGGTTACACTGTTCAGATTCCTGTTAAGCTTCAAAACATGGTAAATGTGCTACCAAACTGCTTGCTAATCTGATTCAAGCATATGAATCTATGAAAGTTTCAATACTGGAGTAAGAAATAAGTTACTTACCTGTAACTGTAGATCTCCAGTATCCGAAGCTTTCATAGATTCACATGCGACCCAACCTCCTCCCAGGGGGAAGCTCACCTTATATGTCTCAACACATGGTATATAGCACTTGTGCTCGAAAATCTGAGTCTATGAGCTTCACTCAGGAGTGTTCTAGAGGGTGATTGATGCTGATTGGTTGGGGCAAACTTTTAGTCATTTTCTTTATAAGGACTATGATAGGTTATTAAACTAAGAGGCCTAGGCCTTCTTTAGTCTATACCTATTAGTGTAGTAGGACTATTTAAGGCTACTACTATTTTAATTACCAGGGACTCCCATGATGACGATGGGGAATGATTCAAGCATGTGCATCTATGAAAGCTTCCAATACTGGAGAACTACAGTTACCATTTACAGGTAAGTAACTTATTTCATCCTTGTCGACTCAATATTGGAACATGCAAACAAAATTGTTTCTGAATGCTTTTAAATAGGGAAAGTTAAAATGAAGTTACCTTAATGATTAACTCGATTGTCTCCCATTTCAAAGTGTTGCATTTACAAGCTGCAGGCCTTTTACTCCTAGTGGCCAGTCAACACTGTGCCATATTTGTAAATGAAAGACATTTTTTACAAATGGGATAAATTTAAAGCGAATATATTTTTTTTTTTTTTTTTTTTTTTTTCTTTTCTATGCAACATCCAGTATTATTGTCTTTCTCCACTTTTAAGTAAGCCAATACCTTTTAATGTTTTTATGTGTTTTCACTTAAAATTCCTCCTATTTCAATAATGTATTTGTATGTTATAAATATGACACCATGTCTACAGGCCACTGGAAGCAAGATGCTTGGTGTTTGTAATGTGACACTTGGAAATGGGAGAAAATGTATATGATGAGTTTTATGGCATCCACATAAATAAAGTTAACTCTTTAGTTCATTTTTCTATACACAGTGTTGTGTATATATAAGTGAAAAATACAGCCATTATTTTAAGTTGAAGAAATGTAAAGTGCAGAGAAATGTTCTATACTCTGAACATTTTTACAGAACATTTTTCTGCACTTTATGGCGAAAGGTGTGTCCTGTGCCACAAGTACATACGACACTGTCACACGTACATATGTATACCATTCATACGCACACATCCCCAAAGACCACGCTCTCTTTGACTCACCTGTCAGTCCTGTCCTAGTGCCCCTATTCAAAGTATTTTGTTCAGACCATAGCATCTGGCTGTATGGGGGGAAAAAAGCCAGTTCAGCTCAGTTTGGGAGCGTCTGGTAACAATGCGCAAGTTGCTTAGCCTTCAGTAGTTTGTGATGATTTCCATTGATCAGAAGTAGCTCTCACTACTGAAAAGGCTGGAGACCCCTGCTGTAAAGGAACTGTGAAAATATTTTAGAATATATCCGAATTCGGAAAGCACAAATAAAACTTTTTTTTTTTTTTTTTTTTTTTTTGCAATTCTGTTGTGTGGTGGGAACAAAAATTTTAGAACGATCAAAACAAATCAGTATACTAGGTGATGCTATTTCTACACATTGTTTTTGCTCTGTATAGTTGGTCAGTATAACTGTATGTCTATGCAAATGTAATGGTCGTTTCAATTGAAAATGGGTTGTCTGTAATGGCAGTGTGTTACCACACCATGCATACTTCATTCTACAACACTCCACTCTACAATACTCTACTCCATGACTCGACTCTACTCCATGCCGCTCCACTCTATGCCGCTCTACTCGATGCCACTCCACTCTTTCCACAATACTCTGACACTCTATTCTGCTCTGTGCCACTCTGCTCTATGCCACTCTATTCTCCTACCTTTTAGCCATGCTGAACTGCTGCCTCGCTGGTGTACAATATAACTAAAACACATTTTCAAAGCAGTAGCTCTTGCATAAGTTAGACTTGTTAGCTTTGCCAATTCTTGTTCTGAATAGCTCCAAATGTTAGCTAAGAGGCGATACCATTTAGGACCACTTTATATGAGCACTGGTTACATCACACAAGGAAACGTGTTCATTTTATTTTTAAGGGTGGGGAGAATAAGCGATATGCCCAGAACCACAGGGTGTTGAGATGCCACCAAGACTCTAACCTGGTTTTCCAGTTCCAAAGTCTGCAGTTCTGGCTGTAACTCCACATCTTCTCTCTGAGTGACTTAAAGACCATGCAGTTGCGATTACATTCATAAAATGCGTTCTTGTTCTTAGCACCAGTGCATCCGAGCAGTTTCAATTCCACACATTGTTAATAAAAGGTCTTCATATCTGCTCTTGCAGCCCATCAAATAAACAATCGAAGACAAAATTCACAGCATTGAATTTAACCAAGATTACAAATACATAAGCCAAAGTTTTCCTTAACATCGGACATTACCCTTTAATGTGCTAGGCAGTATTGATGCATTTCTTTAATTATACTTTTTTGCTTTTCTTTATCTGTCAGCGTTTTAGGAAATGACCAAGGCAAGAAATGAAACAGCATGGTTTTTCTTATTATTTTGTAAATGGGACATTGTACTAGATAAGCTTTACACGGTCGCCAGTTCGCTTATTGCTCTTTGAAAATCATTACTGAACAGAAATCCTGTACTAGCACGCTTGTTCAACTGGCGAGCAAATGGGTTACGCCTTTCCTTCAGAGATTCCCAACATAAGGTTATTTTACCAGGAGAAAAGGTATATCTCCGACTCTGGGATTGTGCCAATAGATCTCAGCTCTCCTCTCACAGCCTACGCCGTTGTGCTAGCTTGTAGATGAAGCAACTTTTTTTCTAGGGTTTTGAAGGCTCTGGGGTTAAAAGCGAACTATTCTGCTCTGTATAATTCTTAAGGAATTGCCTTCCAGTTACAGGCCTTCACTAAAGCTTCCAAGGAAAAGCCTCCATATCAATTGTAACAAGCATTGGCAATGCCAGTAGGTCAGGCTTATGATTACACTGTCAATCCAGACCTAAATATCCATGTAGGGTAATGATAGCCCTCATCCAATCTGTGCTGCTGCCAGAGAAAAACACTATAAATTATCTAGTTATCTAAGACAGTTTAATAGCATCACTATGTCAAACAAAATTATCACTGCTTGGTGGAGCGTAAGCACTTTTTTGTGGAAGCACACAACTTCTGCCCAAACAAAACATGTACTACTGGCTCCCAGCATGTTGACGGATCCAATGCCCTCCCTAGTGATGCTCACATAATTGTCTGGGGACTGCTGTGCTGTCAAGCCAGACCATAAAAACGCTGAAATACATTTATTGTGGCCAGGTGGTTACATTTTAAAACACAAAGGTAATTATTTCAACTCGAATTTGCAGAAAATGGAAGACCTAAATGTTTGTAGGAAATCACTTGCTCCAGCGTTGTCTTTAGCTTATTTGAGAATTTTAACGTCTTGGTTTCATTGACATTAATTGAGCATTTAATCTTTATACAGTAATCTCTGAATGCTGACAATTTTAATTGAAGGTTAACTGGCTTGTGATCTATAACCACAAGGTTTGTTGCAGAGATTCTGCTCAGGAAGAGAACTTGGGACCATAGAACATCAGCATGTAGTCACCATCCCCCATCCGTATCTGTGGGCCCAAATCCGACTAGCTCATAGTGGCTCACTTCCCCTCCTCACCTTTCCAGAAAGACAAGTGATCTGGCACCCCAGAACACAACACTCCCGACCATCTCAGGATCGTAGTAGCAGGTCACCCCTTTCGCTTTCTCACTTGTACTTGTCCACAATAAATAGAAAAGAGACATGAGGAAAGTTTATAGTGTTTGTTTAAACTATTGTGCTGAAATGTGCATTAGTTGAGCCACAACTAGCACACAAATACAGGTCAGTAATGTCATTCGTATAACTTTTAGACAGTAGACCATAAAAAGTCCTTTCATATAATATGAAAGGTTTGCCTAAACCCTCCCTCACTACGAAAGTCAAATGATTATAAATTATAGATCTCTGAGCTTGGCAGCGGACCCCATACCTTAGCATTCATAGATAGTAGTTCTACATCCCAGCTGACACAGCTTTCTTGTCTCAAGACCTTTGTGCCTGCCAGTCTCTGCGCTCTGTGTTTTTGAACAACATGTCCCGAGTTATATGACAAAACATGCGTTTTCAAAACCAGTAACTGGATGTCTCCATTATGTCTAGGGGCTAGTGTCCGACAACAGAGAATAACAAAAAGCAGTGTTGATGACCCTGCCTAGGCTCTGCAGATTAAATCCCAGGAAAAGGACAAACACGTGTGCTAACTATATGTGAAAATACAATGTGGCACAAAAACAAGCATGTGCTTTACTAATGTGTGCAAAGCAGAAGCGGCCTACAATGTGTATAGTTAAACTAACATAGGGAAAATTACAATGTCCATGTAGGAAACATACAACACCCTCCCTTTGGTCGGGACAATAGCATGACCAATAACTAAAAAATTATTGCAATCAAAAGATAAGCCAACTAAAAGCTGATGCACGAAGCACTGTGATAATATGAATTAAAAAAAAAAAAAAAAAAATTATTTGTCAATTTAGAAAAAAGGTAACCAAAATATGGTGAGTCGGAGGAATCCATGATGTCACGTACAAATTCAAAGGTCAGAGACTCCAGGATGGAGTCTGTCTCCGCAGAAGATGATTGGTCAACAACCCAGGTCACAAGTTCCAGAGAACAGACCTCGGTCTCAGTTATTCTGGGACATATACCGGGTAACCGGCATCCATGTTATTAGAGCCAGTGTTTAGTGATCCAGGTGCCGTTTCATGCATCTCTTCATGCATCTCTTCAAGAAGGATAAATAAAAATAAAATAATAAAGGGATTAAAGGAGAAAAACGTGGGTAATAAGGAAGGGAAAATACAAGATTGCTCATGCCAGTTTACCTGAGTGCTACAACTAGCAAATAAATCATCCCACCATTTTAGTTTGGCATCTCGAAGAATCACTCAATCCACACAAGATGGCGCCCCCCCAGCAGTCAGATTAGAAAAAGAATACCTTCAGACCTAGAAACAAAAATAGGACTGCTTTGTATACCAATTCAAAAATACCCTGCAAAACGGGCAGACATCTTGAAAGAGCACATTAGTCATTGGCAGACCTTCATACTTAACCCTCCACGTTTGAACTGGACACCTGGGAAGGAGCGCTAGACAAGAAGAACACTATTCCCCACAACTCTAAATCACCACTAACAGAGTTATTAGCACAATTACTATGTTCTATACTACTCACGTATTCCTGCATTAACCTTCAACAGCGGAAGGGATGTCAGAAGCACCACCCTAGAACTTTTCACAACCCCAGGAGGTACCTCCCAGCTTCAAATAATGGACATAAAACTGGAACCATCAGACCACAATGCCTTTTCTATCAAATACCCCCAACCTCTCCAAAAACGCATCGAAAAAACTCCAAAACACCAATTACTCAAAGCTCATCCAGAAACACTTCTCTCAGACCCTTATTTTAGTATCACCAAGGGAACACGAACTAATGACCTTATATTCCATACAAAAAAAAAGAGCCCAATAGAGAAATATTCTACTCTCCATGTTAAGCATCACCGACACCAGAAAAACACCTCACGGACTTAGATTAGCAGTATCTCCCGCTCCCCTTTTTAATGTAAATGCTACCATATCCATTTATAATAATGGGATTATACTAATACAGACTTCAAATGAAAATCTAACCTTAATCAACAAAATCTTCCCCATTCTAAAAAAGGGGGTCTACAACAAGCCCAATCTTCCCACCCAAAATCGCCCTAACGTGCATGATGGAACACCATCATCCTCCTTAACGCACATGGCTACTCCCATCTCAATCAACTCAATTCCGGTCACAGGTGATTACCGACCCACCTTCGATGCCACCACCCTCTCTCCAGAACCATCCTCCCAATCAAAGATTGAGATCCCTACTAGGAATAGTCGAACCAACTCACCCGCTCACCCCCCCAATATCAAGATTACCTTAGACCCCGACTTCATAGAACTTTATCCCCACCCCCACTCACCCCCTCTTACCTCACCAGGTCGCACCAATGAGGGCTCTCCAAGCAAGCCCTCACTGATCCCCCAGACAGGGAACAATGTCCACACACCCACAGCCCCTCACCAAATCAACCTTAGATCAAATAGATCCCCTAACCTTTTCACAACCTCCAGTACTACACTTTCTCCCATCTCGCCCAATCATCCTCACACATATACACAACAAAAATGCCCAGCTAACAATGACTCCCTCTCTCAACTAGGCACCCTTTATTACAACACACCACTATCGGACCTCTCTACGCAACCCACCGCTACCCTTAAACCTGAGTACTGGGTAATGCGATTCAATGAGATTGATCATTGCCTAAAACACCTTAAGAGGATCTGCAGAGACTTCCATCCATCACAGCCAATCTTTGGCCCCCTCGCAGATCAAATAGCTCCATGATAACCAGAACTGACACCCATACAAACATCCCCCCACTCCACGCCCCTCACACAGCCAACCTGGGATCGGAAACTACACCTTCCCCGAACGATGCTTCTTGACCAAAGAAATCACATCAAGTTCTATCGAACAATGAGATCCATGAACTCCTCCTTTCTTATCAGTCCGAAAAGAATATGAGCAAGGCTGATCGAAATCAAATCCAAACCATCCAAGCGTACCCATTCAGAGAACCGAATCACAATCTCAGAGGAATAAACCAGAACAACCTTAAGCGCGTCACTTTATCACAAATGGCCTCTCATCATAATAATAAACAGCTAAAGTGCATGCTCCTCAACTGCAGATCAGCAAATAAACATGCGGCAGATATCTACGACCTCATTCTCTCACATAAGTTTGATATAGTTATCCTCACGGAAATGTGGTTAAACAACTCCTCTCATCCCATCATAGATCTACTAGTCCCACCTAGTCACAAGATCATTCGACTAGACAGACCCGAGAAAACGGGTGGCGGAATAGCATGCATCTACCACAATACTCATTACGCCAATTGGAAGCAATAGCTGTAACAACATGTGAATATCTTAGCATCGATATCGCTTGCAACAACAAATCCATTTGTAATTTACATGCCTTCTATCACCCTCCGGGCGATAATTCTTTGTTCATCGAACAAATCATGGAAATCTTCACAATAAATGATAATCTTTAAGGACCTCAAATCTTCCTGGGTGATTTTAATCTGCACTGGAATGACCTGAACGACCCCTCAGTGAATAGCCTAAAATCCTTCCTATTAAACCATGAGTTGTCCCAAATTTGCGACAGACCAACACACAACAAGAGTGAGACTTTGGACCTTCTCTCTAAGTCGGACACGATCTCCTTAGTCTATTACCCCCATGTGACTGGACAGACCATTATCGCATCACCTTCCTCATCAACTTAAAGGCGATCCCAAAGAATGGCCAACCGAAGAAAATAAAACATTGAAAAAGGAATCTTCGTAATATAAACCACAATGAACTACACTCTATGCAAGAACACCTTGATCCCACAGACCAACATGGAGGATGTCAATGACCTCACAGACTACTACAATGCTTCTATACGGGAAGTCATGGACTCCATTGCGCCCCTTGAACAGAAAAATATTCCCAATAAAAACTCAAAGCCATGGTTCAATGATAACTTGAACACAGAAAGACTCAATCTAAGAACAGCAGAAAGCTTGGAGATACTCCCCATCCGTGGAATCGCTAAAACGCTTAAGATCAATGAGGAACACATACAATAGAAGAATAAGACAAGTGAAAGCTAATTTTATCAGAACACAGCTCGACCAAGCCAGAAATAGGCCAAAAAAACTATTCGAAATAGTCAAGCAGCAATCACGCAACACATCAAACCCATTAGACTCCGGATCCAGCACCCTTCCGAATTGCGAAGAACTGGCCACCTTCTTCAAGGAAAATACAACAAAGATAGAGAACGAACTTCAACTAGCAAAGGAACTACTACCTGCTACCCTAGTCAGCTTCTCCGACACCTCCAAATTTACGGAAGGGAAGGAACCACCCTGGCCCCCCTCCAAAAACAATGCCACTTGGAACACCTTCTCCCCAATCAGCGAACAGGAAATGTACAATATTCTTTCTTCTTTAAACCCATCTAACCACTTCACGGACCCTCTACCTCCCAGCATATTCAAAGAGATCAAAACCTGTATTCTCCCACTATGGTCCAAGATTTTAAAGCCTCACTACGTCCAGGCACTATCCCTGACTGCCTAAAAGTAGGTCAAGTAACACCCATCTTAAAAAAACCTATGGCAGACTGCTCTGATCCTAACAACTTCCGGCCCACCTCCAACATCCCTACGCTGGCAAAGCTCTTAGAAAAATGTGTACAGAACCAACTCTGCAATCACATAGAAAACGTTCAACTCCTCGATCAACACCAATCAGGCTTTCGTCAAGATCACAGCACAGAATCTGCCCTTACTAATATAGTAGATGACATACTAAAAATGCTGGATCATAATGAATCATGCCTTCCAATATTGCTTGATCTATTTGCTGCCTTTGACACTGTCAAACACGAGAACCTACTGAAACCACTAGAACAAAGGATGGGCTTATCAGGGGTTGTATTACAATGGTTCTCTTCATTCCTCCAAAACAGATCCTTAAGAGTCAAAATGAATCCATCTCTCTCTAAGTGCCACACGATCACTCTTGGCGTTCCTCAAGAATCTTCTCTCCCACATTCTCTTTAACCTATTACTTGACCCACTAGCAAACCTCCTAAAATCTTCTAACATCCACTACCATTTGTATGCGGATGACACGCAGTTATACCTCAAAATTGCCTCTCCAGAGGACATTCTATCCCTCAATTTCATCCTACAAAATACGCCCCTCTGGCTCACGGTTAACCATCTCAAACTCAACGCTGCTAAAACTGAATTTCTTCTCATCTCTCCGCCGAATAACAACCTCAAAATTGATCTGTGGTTGAAACATCTTACAGCCCTCAAATGCTCGCCCTACATCGTAGACTCTGCCAGATCCTTATGTATTACGTTAGACAAACACCTAAATATGCAGGATCACATTAGTGCAGCCACCAAAGGAGCAAACTACCAACTGAGCATTCTGCGGAAACTTAAACCCTACCTACCACACGAAAATCTAAAACAAGCAGTCCAAGCCCTAGTATTACCCAGACTGGACTATGTATCTAGGTAAGCCACATAGTGTGGCACTACCAAACTGCCCCTCTAAGAGCCTCCCTCAACGCAGCAGCAAGACTTGTCCTCGGAACTAAAAGAAACACGCACATCTCACCAGCCCAAAGATCCTTAAACTGGCTACCATACGAAGCAAGAATCCAACTGAAAATTGCTTGCATGACGCACAAAGTACCTGGCCCAAAAGCTAGAAAAATCAGTGGGCAGCAGATCATCGAAGTGCGCTCACCTTGCTTCTGAAACCCCAATGAACCCACAAAAAGAAAACTGGGGCTAGAGCATTCTCGGCTATTGCACCCAAGATATGGAACTCTTTACCACCGGACCTTCGCCAAATTTCCTCTACCTCCGCCTTAAAAAAATAAGCCAAATCTTATCTACTGACTAAGTTCTTACCCTATGTCAATATATCGGTAACATTGAAAACGTATAGATACCAAACTATTATGTAGATTGTCCTTTCTAGTACTGGCTTTAATCCAGTCCAATCCCTGTTATCCTATTTTTACTTTATATGTTCGTCCCTCACGGATATGTTTGCCTGTTTACCAGACCAATTGTTAATCTTATTCTTGTCATGTAAAGCCTCTGATACCCACTAGGGTCATGTTCGCGCTATTCAAAACTTTATAAATCAATGAGTGGCTCACACCTCGCATGATGGAGAAGCCACAAACTCCAGGGACAACTTGATAATGGGTCGATAAAGGACTCATCAGCAGTTCATTGTCCACTGGAGTAGGTGTCTGCACAGCCAGGCAAATATCCAGTGCCCATTCAAAGGGGCACCAAAGGCAGTGAACCAGTGAACAGGTAAACCAGGTATTTCGAAATGTAGCAACCAGTGAAGGTCTAGTTTTTGAAGCAATAAGATTCCAAAGTATTGAAGCATACGCTCATGACACTGCTGGGGTGTTGATAGTTCCAGTGGGCTTGCAAAAGAAATATCCATTGCGGAGAAGCAAAAATGGGATCAAAATGCTGCAAATGAGGAATAACCACAGCAGGAGTCTCCCTCACCCCCCCCCACACACTAGAAAAAAGAGAATGAATAAAAGCCAGTATTACTCCGACTATTGTTTAGAATGAAGTGACCAAGTCGGAGCTTATAACCTTAAAGCAATGCAGAAGACCATCTGTGTTAGATGCGTTAAATTTGATGGATGTTGGAATGGAAGGACATAGCGACCTCACAACAGCTCCTTGCCTAGGGGGAAACGGGACATTATTACAGCATATGACTGGGCGAGAAGCCGATAAAATATTTGGAATTCCCGCCTGCAGTCTCTCAGCAATATTGATCATTAAGCATTAAATAGCTACCATTGGAAAGGAATGTTATAAGTGGAAGAATTGCCGGGGCTGGGATCCCTTTTTAAAAAACAGGCCAAATTGGCTACGGAAGGGTTACATGCACCGTGCACAATAACGTGCTTGCATACTTGTCAAATTAAAAGGCAAAAATAATGCACAGGAATTCAGATAACTTTATCGTTCGTGCCCTTTAGGTGATTGAAGTGTCCAGCTAAACTGCATGATAGATCTAAGCTGACACTGTCCATGATATAATGCTGATGTCACTTTGCATAGCATCAATAACAGACACAATGTTATTTAAATTATAAATGCGAGAAGACAGCATATTAATACTAATATCTACAACAGCAAGCACTTTATCCAAATGATCTTAATCAATTTGTCTTAAACGTGAAGCAGCTTCCATTTGGGACAATTTCCAAATCCGACAAGTCCATGGCTTCCGACAGGAGAGAAAGATGTTGTTTTACTGCAAATAGTGTGGAATGTCCAACCATTGTTGACATGATTTCCCCACTGAAAATGTGGTAACATGACCTGAATGTTGTGAACTAGAATATCGGGGGTCAGGTGTGCTTGATTTAAAGTCAGGTGTGAAATTCAAGAAACAAGCATCACAACCATTTGTGTCTACTGGCCACAATAACCACCTGTGAGGACCTGAAAGTGTGGAATTTAATGTACCATACTATTAAGCTGTTCCTCAGTATAATTTGTCAAACGTTGCCAATTAACAAAACGGGCAGTGGAGGCAATATCCGGGGCATTCACTTCTTTCATTTTTGCCAGTCACAGACGTGGTCTGCTGGATGGTGTCATTGAGGAAGATCATTTGTGTTGGGATTAAACATGCTCCATACAAGGTTTCCAGCCACTGAACTTGCCAAGGTTTGATTACCCAAATCTTCCTATACTGCATCTTCCTGGGAGGCCTGAAGTCCCAACTCGAAGACCCCAAGGACACCAACTCCACATCGCTTCTTGGAAACATGGGCATCATCGGTCTCTCTCAACTGGTCACCGCCACCACACACATGGCAGGACATGTACTGGACCCCATCTTCTCCCCCAATGGCAGAGCCAAATTCTCATACACCACAGATCTGACCTGGACAGACCACAGCATTGTCCACTTCACCATCGACGACCTGAGAAGCCCAGACGAAACACCCCACCCTCCCTTGCTACAATGGGGAAAAGTCACAGAACCCCTCTGGACCACTGCCCTCAAAGAAGCAAGACCCATCCACTCCGAGACTCTTGAACTCCGCGTCCAAAACTTCTCCAACTGGATCTCTGCTGCTGCTGACAGAATCGCCCCCAGAAAGAATACCACCAACAGCAGACCCGCCAAGCAAACCAGTTGGTTCACCCCAGAGCTACTGACCCTCAAACGCCACTGTAAAAAGCTGGAGATACACTGGCGCTCCAACAAGTCCCCGCCAACCTCGACTCCTTCAGTTTTGCCCTCAACAGCTATCACCACCGTCTAAGAGTGACCAAGAAAGAAGCCCTCACAACACGCATCAAGGTGCGCGCCAACCGCACCAAGGAACTTTTCAGCATCGTCGGAGAATTCTCCAGCCACCTCTGCCACTGAAAACACGATCCGCCTCTCCCAAGCCCTCTGTGACACTCTAGCAGACTATTTTCACCACAAGATCTCTGGCATCTAAAGCAAGTGTGACCCCCCAACCCACCATTCTCAACTACCGCTGCATCCAAACCAACAACTCCCAAACCCACCGGATCTCTGACTGGAAGCAACTCTCGATCGAAGACCCCATCTCAATCATGAACTCCTTTCACTCCGGATCCCCCTCGGACCACTGCCTGCACCACATCTACACCTCACAAAGGGAAGTAATTGGAGGCTCCCTCACAGAACTCCTAGACACATTCATCACCACAGCCATCCTCCTCAACGCCTGGAGGCATGCCGAGGTCAAGCCCCTCCTGAAGAAACCCTCACCCAAACCCAAAGAACTCAAAAACTACCACCCATCTCGCTTCTCCCCTTCCCCGCCAAAGTCTTGGAAAAAGGCATCAATTGACAGCTCACGGACTCCATTGAGGAAAACAACCTGCTCGACCCATCCCAATAATGTTTCTGGCCCAACCACAGCCTCCTTGACCTAGGTGGAACAGCTGCTCTCATCCTCCTCTACCTATCGGCAGCCACCATACCCTTGTGACCAGACTCCACCACATGAGCACCCAGGGCAACACACATGACTGGAAATCTCCTTCCTCTCCAACCAAACCGAGGATCCACCTGCCAACCTTCTCCTCCGCACCCAAAGACATTTTCTGCGGCATCCCTCAGGGCTCCTCCCTCATCCCAAACCTCTTCAACATCTACATGACGCCACTGGCAGACATCGCCCGAACCCACGGACTCAACATAGTCTTACGCCGACGACACCCAGCTTAAGATGCTGAAACCACAAGAGCTAATTTCCAAAACACCATGACTGACATTGCCACCTGGATGAAGACCAACTGCCTGGAACTCAACTCGGACAAAACAGAGGTCATCATCTTCGGGAACAAGCCCTCCCCCTGGGAAGACACCTGGTGGCCCTCCGCATTCTGCCCCGCTCCCACCCCCAACGAACACATGCAACCTAGGAATAATCCTGGGCACCCATCTGTCCGTGAAGCAACAGATCAAGGCTGTTTCTTCTGCCTGCTACCACACTCTTCGAATGCTCCGCAAGATCTTCTGATGGATCCCTGTCTCAACCAGGAAGACAGTCACCCAAGCCCTAGTCTCCAGCGGCCTCGGCAACGCACTCTAGGCTGGAACCACCAAACTACTCCTGAACTGCCTCCAAACCGTCCAAAACTCGGCAGCAAGACTCATCTTAGACCTCCCCAGAAGAACCAACATCACCCCTCACCTCGGAGCTCTTTACTGGCTCCCTTTCCAGTAAAGATGCATCTTCAAACTCCTCATGCACGCCTACAAAGTCCTCCACAAACCCGTACCAGTCTACATCAACAAACGCCTGACATTCTACTAATCGACCAGAGAGCTCTGATCCTCCACCCTCGCCTTAGCCCCCATCCCCGCATCTGTCGTAGCCACTGTGGAGGTCTTTCCTTCTCCTACCTCGCTGCTGAGTCCTGGAATGACCTCCCTCTCCACCTGCGCACCTCCCCATTTCTGAAGGACTTCAGGAAGCAACTCAAGCTTGGCTCTTCGACCACCATCGCTCTCCGATCGAGGCTCAAACTACCCCCGCGCCCTGGGAGACCCCCGGGGTGACAAGGCGCGCTCTACAAGACCCACTGATTGATTTGGATCCATTTCAGTTCAATTGTGTCCTTCCATTATAGCCTTAATGGGCTTACTGGTTGACAAATTAGCTGTATATATTAGCTTAGTTTGTGTAAGCATATATTTTTTCGGTGGAGTAGGAACTAATTTGAAATAGTATAAAGTTGGATCTGAAGTGTCATCCTGAAAAATATGTGAATTTATCTTTATACATTTTGGAACTCCCTTGTGGGGAGTCGGTCAATGTTTCCAACGTCTATAATTAAAAAATGTATGTTGAACACTGGCTCTATTCAGGAAATTATGCCGTAATAGTGATCATCGAACATGACTGCATAATAAAGGTACTGGTCCTCTGATTCAAAAAATTGGTAATACTCCAGCTCCGTGAGCATAAAATTTACAGTTTCAACATCCCAATCATCTGAATGTAACCCAGGTACTATTACATCCCCCATAGAAACTTTAAACACATGGTATCTGCAGGATCTCTGTAGGGCCGAATATGTCAAATGGAACCATATCCAAAAAATTTTATCAGTTACTGGAACGGCTGTAATGTTCACAAGGGACAAGTCTCTTTTCAGTTTATAGGAAGAAGATTTGGGAGGGGGGGCAACACCCCATCGACCAGTTCTATAGCAGTAAGTTCTGCAAGGTAGTGGCAGTTAATCAATAAAATAAAAAACGGTCACAAATCCAATCCACATGGAAAGAAAACCAAGGAAAGTATAATCCAAACATATATCCAAGACGGGAGTAGATAAGTGCGTTCCACCCATGAAATAAAAACACAGATCTTACTGAAGGAATGTTTAATACAGAAGAACTGTTTGAGGAAAAATCATCCTGATCCATATAATTCCCAGAAGCACAAAGTTGGAAAACAGCAGATTCTGGTTCTGAAGCAGGACTCAAAAAATCCAAAAGCGGAGGGTGCACTGACTGTGGATCAGTATAAACTACATCGGCTGCAGAAGACCCAGTATTAAGATCAATACTCACTTCGGTCTTATTGCTGGTCAAGGACTCATTCTCCCCAAACACCCCTCCTCCCCTGAGGGGGAATGTCCTGTGTAAGAGCACGGACACACCCTGTGGCCTACTATGTAGAATCTGACACATGGTGTAGTTTGACATTTTCAATTGAGACAAAACGTTTGTCTTTAGAATCTGGAATCGGTGGCAGGATCACAGTTCTTCTGCCTTGGAGGCCAAGGACAGGCACTGGTGCTCGGTATGATGGCCCGAATTCCTTTTTAATCACCACCTTTACTCGAACGAGATCACTAACTTTGGGAATCCAGACGGAAATTTCAGGTTTCACATCTGTTCACAAAGAGGGAGACCTTTTCAATTGTTCGGTTTATTTGGCGTGTCAGAACTTTTGTTGATCCGGTAAGACAGCACAATGATTATCTACATCAAAGGTTGTGGCAGCTGCCACAATGTCTGGACCATCAAGGTTTGGAACATACATCTTGATGCCAAAAAGTACTTTTGTATGGGGTCCGCCCACCCAGAGATCTTTTTGTGAGGATATTTAGAGCCCGTTGAACCCCGCATAGGTGATGGATCCAACCAAGGCCTGTGCCTAATACTCTAGTTGTTGAGGACTGCTTTAAGTCACGGTTCATTCTTTCCGCAACAGTATTTTCCTCTGGCCTATATGGAGAAGAATAATGCACCTGTACACCTAGAGATATCACAGAATCCCAGTAAGCTTTTAACACGAAAGGCGGGCCCTGGTCTGAGTGGAATGGACTGCATGCATGTGTTCCAGCGAAGACTTGCAGGTCTTTAATAACAGTTTGAGCGTCAGCCGAGCGCTGTGGCCAAACCCACAGTAATCTAGAGCAAGAATAGACTGCAACCAAAATAAATGTTAACGCTGGCACAGGAGTAACAACAATAATGTGTTTCCCATGTGCAAGTGGCCATCTGCACTGCAGTCAGAATTTTTTCAGTGGAAGGAAAACACATTTCCGCATGAGAATATAAATGAGATTTATATGCAATAAACACTGTTTAATCTTCATTAAAAGTGATAGATGAAAATCCAATTGTACTCCGCAAAATACAATGACCAGGTCTGTGGTATTGACGTGTATGTAAGTGGCGTGTTTCAAGCTAGTGACCTGAGTGTATCTGTGGTGTGTGCTTAAGTCCAGCATACTGTGGAAAAATCAGGGTTTATTCATTCATAAAGTGGTTTAATGGGTTGTGCATATTCAGGTATGTATGTTCTGCCAAAACCCTAGCAGGGACTGCAATTGTTTGAGCATGTCCAGAGGTTGCAATTGTGCACATTTCTTCCAAAAATGAGGGGCAAGATTCTTTTCCTCATGTGCAAGTTCATATCCTAGAAAAAAGACACTCAGAAAAGCTATATTCGATGTTTTTTTTTTTTTTTTTAAAGTTGAACTTGTAGCAGAGTTCAGCAAATCCCAGTAGTATGCGATCTACTCTGGCCAAGTGGGGATTTAATTCATTGTCCATTAAGTAGATATAATCCACGTAGGACAGCACTTCAGGGTCGATATCATGAAGAATCAACACAATGCGTGCAGCAATTATACCTGGGCTATTCTTATAGCCCCTTAGCAAACATCCCTATCGCATTTGAAAACGGGGGGAAGGGGGGGAAATCGACCTCCGCCAACAGGATATCATAAGACAATGTCAGATTTTCCCAGAATATTGTTTTAATGGTGCATATAGCTACACCTTTTAATTGAATATCTACATGATCCAATCTATCAGGAGGGGCTCAACTGTAACAAAAGTATCAGTTGCTCTTGCTAACCAGAAACTCCTGGAGATTCTGGCTCATGATGGGGACTTCTGCCGTACTGTCGAGGAGAGTCACCGCCCAAATCCTGTTCAGGAGGAGGGTTCTCAGCGTCTGTGGCATATTTAGCTATTAAAGCCGCAACTTTCTTTTTCTGAAATGGAGCTTTGTATTGAGGTTTGTCCTTCTTTATCTTTCCGTTAGATGAGTGTGGGGTCTCCCTTTTCAATTTCACATACTCTTCTTGTCTGCATTCAGATCGCCCTCCTCTGTCGTACTGCTGATCAGACAATTCCTCCAAGGAACGAGGAAAACGTGCATCAGGAACATGATACCTATCTGGAGTCTTAATTTGAGTGCCATCACGAAAATCGTACTGCCTCTGAGGACTCTGGAGTGGAGAACCTCTGCGAGGTTCACTTTCTGTGGTTGTTTAGATTTATCCCATGGTTTTTTAACAACCTCTCGGGCCTGCTTGGCTTCCTTCTCTGTACCAGGCTTGTGAAGAGGTGGTTTAGTAGGTCTGGTTCCCAAATGATTGTGTCCTATGGATGTGTACACATCAGCAACAATTGTAGGCAACTCGCGTTCACTGTCTGCTGGTGTAACCGCTGTGAGCCATTGGCGTATAGCCAGAGTTGCTGCTTCACCTTTAACATTAGACCAAATCATTTTGGACACTATGGTAGTATTCCCCATTAGTTTTATCCTCCAATCCAGGGCAGCACCTACCCCGTGTTCAAGCGCACAATAGAGTAGCTCTGAATGATACTTAGAATGTAATTTGTCAGTCATAAGGTGAAATGTATTATATCATTTAGAATGAAATTTACTCGCTGGTCGAAGGTTGCTAAGACAGTTGGTCGTAGTTATTTGGGAGTACCTCTCTAGACATTTTATTTCTTTCAGTAGTGACAATGGAAGGTCATTGAGTCCAAAGACATGAGTCTGGATCTTGTATATCTAGCGTTCCTTCTTGCAAAGTCTAAATTGCAAATTGTGCCCCTCATGCAGTGTTTCTAGTACTACCCGTCATTCGGTGTATGTTCTTTTTCAAGATAGCGAGTTGTCTGTTTCATGTTAGTACACTTACGATGGATGGTGCTTCAGTGTTAATTGATTCTTATTTCGATCTTTTGACTCCTGTCTGCCTATCGAAGTTTGCAAGAACTTGTGATCATATACAACATTGGTGGTGTTACAATTGGTATGTTTTTGTTGCTCCCATACATGGTGTAAACCAAAGTCGAGTTCTTTGGTTCAAATAGGAAGTAAGATGGTAAACAAGATATCGATCATATGGAAAATGTTCAGTTATCCTGGTTAAGGCCCAACTAGTGGATAAATACCCCACAGCAGTGTCTATTTTTGGTTTTATGTGAACAATTGTGTCTTTAAGATTTTTTGACCTCTTAAAAGCAAATAGTGGCATCTGCAAGGTGATTCCCAGTAAGTAGTTTCCACCAGTTCCTGTTTATTATTTTTTTAAGTTACTTTGATATAGGTATGTATCTTGTAACACAGGTGATCCTTTCCTGTTTGAACTCTGGTATGTATTTCAAGTAATCTTCCCTTTTATTGTTCCTAGCCCACTTATTTGCTATTTTAATAGCCTTCTCTGGATAACCCTTATCCAAGGGTTGGATGGTTAAATCTACGGCTTGGTCATCATAGGGTGAAATTTCACTGCTGTTGTGTCTGAGGCACACGAATTGCCTGTTGGAGAGATTTCTTCGCAATGCGCTAGGGTGAAACCTGTCCGACCTTTTGAAGGTTGTCACATCTGTAGGTTTTTGCGGTCAATATTCCCCTAGAAATACATGGCTCTTGAGGTGCAGAAATTAGTTCTCTCAGTATTGAAATATGTTGAGGTGAATTGAAGGTATAGGTCTAGTCTGTTCCACTCAAATATATATTTTTTGTTGTGTTCTCATCTCCACGCCAAACAATGGGAATATCATCAATGTATCGGTGCCAGAGTTTTAGCGAAGGCTTGAAAGGGTTGCCATCAGAGTTGATAAATAATGCATATATAAGCAAGCTAGCTAGGATTGAAGTTACTTCCCATGGAGCTATATTGAATCTGGATAAATAATTTGTTCTCAAATTGAAAAAAGCTGTTTTTTTAAGGCTATGGTCACGTACACAGTCAAATTATTTATAGAAGTCAGATAATCCCATTCGTTCTTCTGTAGTTCTAAAGTAACTTGTAGCGTGGCATCCTGAGGAATACTTGTGTAAAGTGCTTCATCGTCAAAGGGGATGAGACAGTCAGTAGTTGCGGTGGAATTGATGGCCACAATAAGGTTTAAAATGTCTTTTGTATCTTTGACAAAAAAAGGAATTTTTGTCAGCCATGGTCCTTAACAAGGAATTACAGAAAATTGATACAGGTACAAGTAAGGAAACGTTGCCAGAAACTACTGGGCGCCTTGGTAGTGGAGTCTGCTAATAATGAATATTGGGCAGAATGTAAAAATATGGTATCTGTGGATAAGATGTCATGAGAAACATTGCTTCAGGTTTTAAGATCATCCCTGCTGTTTCAGCCTCAATTACCCTTTCCTTGATGTGCTGACAAAGCATTTTATTTGGGTCAATAGGAAGGATTTATAGCTATTGCAGTCACTTAGTAGTCTTAGGCACTCTTCTATAATCTACAGTACACATGATCACAATCGGCCCACATTTATGAGCTTGGTTTATAATCTTAGTTCTTGGTTGTGTTGAAAGAAACCAAGACCTATAAGATAGTTGAAGGCCCTATGGAAAGCCCCATACATTCATTTTTCATATGGCCATTTTCCATGTAGCCAATGTAATGTTTGCAATCTTAATTACTATTCACTTTATTAGGAATGATAATGTGAGAAAATTGCAGTCCTACCTCAATGTTGATGGAATATTCACCATTTAAAAGAGAGCAAAACAGATGCATGTATTTACCAACTGCATATTATTAAGACTCGCAAGAGTTGCAACTTGTTATGCTGAGTTTGAGAGCTTGCCAGAATAAAGGATTGTCACAACACACGTGTGGATGCACCTGCTTACACGGACTGAAGAGTATGTGGTTTTCATTTCGAATATGTAGGTGTGACGCACCTTGCAGACCCCGACCCGAGAGGCTGGGCGTCCCTAACGTTGTTGTCTTCTGGATGGATATATATATATATATATTTTTTTATTAAAAAAAATTCGCTCTCGAGATACGTGGATCATTACCTAGCACCAATGGTACACAACCTCAGCTCATTTATCAAAGACACAAGTGACTTTCTACACATTTTGGCAAATACTACCTGGAATTCCAACTACATTATGGCCACAGTTGACGTCGTATCATTATATACATCAATAGAACATAGAGTTGGATTACAGGCATGTGGGTATTTTTTGAAACAACAAAATATTACTGAATTACAACATTCAGCCATGCTCCTTTCTATGATTGAACTATGTCTAAACAACAACATCTTTTTGTTCAACCATGAATTATACCATCAGCAGTGTGGAACTGCCATGGGCATTTCATTTTCACCAAATTATGCTAATTTAACCATGGGCTGGTGGGAGAAAGATTGCATGGGCAACAGAGAATCAGAAGGCACTGGATAAAATTGTACTTTGGGTGTGCTATAGCGACGACTTATTCTTAATTTGGAATGGTATGGTAAGAAGGTAGAGTTCATGGAATACTTCAATACATTAAACCAAAATGACATTGGCCTGTCCTTCACATGCTCAATCAGTCGTACAAAGGTGAACTTCTTAGATACATCAGTATATATCGATCAAGGACAAATACACACAACCCTCTTTAGGAAGAAAACAGCGACCAACAGCATCCTACACAGAACAAGTTTTCACCCCAAGCCTCTGCTCAATAGCATTCCATATGGGGAATTCGTGAGAATACGAAGAAACTGTTCCCAAGATACTGATTCAAAGAGCAAAATACTAGAAAGTGCACAGAGATTACAAAATAAAGAATACAAGCCAAGACATTGGGACAATCATTGCTGCACGACCACAAGTAACATACAGAAAGGTACCGTCCTTGCAGGACAAAATAGTCCAGAGTCACTTTCAAGACAAACCCAAAACAAACTGGTTAGGAGAACAACAGCTAGGTTTAAAAAAATGCAACAACTGCAAAGCCTGCAAGATTGGTGTCAACACAAAGGAGATAAAGGATTCAGAAGGTAGAACCATCAAAATCAACCACAAGATTACTTGTACAACACAATTTGTGGTTTACGTCATCCAATGTGCATGTGGATTAAAATACATTGGCAGCACTATCTGTATGTTGAAAAAGAGAATTTTGGAACATATTCGTGCTGTTAAAAACAAGGACATGAACTATGCAACAGCAAGACATATAGCCACATGCCAAAATAATGACTGGAGACGAATGCAATTCTTTGGGTTAGACATCGTTCCACAAAGTGAAAGAGCTGGTGACAGAAAGAAAAAACTCAGACAATTGGAATCACGGTACATTATTAGGTTACACACCAAGATCCCGAAAGGTCTTAATAATGATGAGGAGCTTTATGTCCACTTATGAATACACAGATCATAGACGTCTGAAGAACCAGAAAACAGCCTCCTTGCAAAAATATCTGCGGAAAATTAAGAAATGAACCCCCAACAATATAATTATAAATGCCAGCTCAAACTACTACGAAGTACTACAGCAAATACAGTTGCCCTGTTGCAAGAACGAACTCGGCAGCAGAGTGGTTGAAACCATTTATTACGTAAAACTGGCAGTGACACTCTGATAGTTTCTCTCTCCTGACGCGTTTCGGGGCTGGCAAAGCTCCTTAATCATAGGAAAACAAACTGGAAATGCGCTGAGTAGCTCGGTCAGGCACCATTACTGCATGCTCATTTAAATATTCCCCAGTGGGCCTTTCAAGTAAGTCACGCTATCAGGCATGCTGGTACCTGTGGTCTTTTTCGTCCTTGAGCAAACATTTCTCCCCAGTGGGATCAGCGCACAATTCCCAGTCTTATGTTAAAAATAAATGACCCCAGTGGGCCTCCGAATGCCAGTAGCCGGTAATTCACACCTCCGCCGCGCCCAAAGGTTTCAAACAATTCCAAGCCTTTTGGGCCCCTGCACAGTCCTGCGGTGGTTCGTCCTCTACGGCCGGACTGCCGTAATTAATCCCATCAAAACTTGCCCTGTTGCAAGAACGAACTCCGCAGCAGAGTGGTTGAAACCATTTATTACGTAAAACTGGCAGTGACACTCTGATAGTTTCTCTCTCCTGACGCGTTTCGGGGCTGGCAAAGCTCCTTAATCATAGGAAAACAAACTGGAAATGCGCTGAGTAGCTCGGTCAGGCACCATTACTGCATGCTCATTTAAATATTCCCCAGTGGGCCTTTCAAGTAAGTCACGCTATCAGGCATGCTGGTACCTGTGGTCTTTTTCGTCCTTGAGCAAACATTTCTCCCCAGTGGGATCAGCGCACAATTCCCAGTCTTATGTTAAAAATAAATGACCCCAGTGGGCCTCCGAATGCCAGTAGCCGGTAATTCACACCTCCGCAGCGCCCAAAGGTTTCAAACAATTCCAAGCCTTTTGGGCCCCTGCACAGTCCTGCGGTGGTTCGTCCTCTACGGCCGACTGCCGTAATTAATCCCATCAAAACTTGCCCTGTTGCAAGAACGAACTCGGCAGCAGAGTGGTTGAAACCATTTATTACGTAAAACTGGCAGTGACACTCTGATAGTTTCTCTCTCCTGACGCGTTTCGGGGCTGGCAAAGCTTAATAAGTTATAGTTGGGCTCAGATTCCACCCGTATAAAACCATAGATATTTAGCAGTTAGTTACTTGAGCTAGCTATAACTTAAGCCCCCGCAATGCACTGCTTTTGACCTCGCATATTATATCACTCATGACATGGTCAGTGACATCATTGATGACATCTCAAATGACATCACTGATGACCTCATCCAGTGAGTGTTTCGTAAAAGTTTGAGAGTTAAAGATCTATACTAAGCTATTGCATAAGTTAAATTACTATTCTTTTTGTACTACTGAGTGATACTTTTTCTAATATATCACGTCTGAGTGGCACTGTGATTGTATCAATGTGGGAGTGGGTGTCTCAGTCGCTGTATGGGTGAATAGGTTGGTGTGTGAGTAGCTGTATGGGTGATTGAGTGACTATGTGAGTGGCTCGGTGGGTGAGTGTGTGAGTAGCTGTATTGGTGACTGGTGGCTGTGTGAGTAGCTCAATAGGTGGGTGAGTGGCTGTATGGGTGACTAAGTGGCTGCGTGAATGACTGGGTGTGCAAGTGGATGTATGGGTAAGTGATTGCCTGTTTGGGTGTATGGCTGAGTGAGTGTATGTGTGTGTGTGAGTGGCTGTATAGATGAGTTAGTGGGCGCGTGAGTGATTGTTTTGATGTGACAATGGGTATAGAAGTGGTATATCAGTGGTTTTGTGGATGAGTGAGTCGACGCATGAGTGGCTGTAGGGGTGAGTGAGTAGTTCTGTTAGTAGCTGTATGGGTGAGTGGTTGAGTCCGTGGCTGTGTGGGTATGTGAGTGGTGGTATGGCTGTGTGAGTGTGAGTGACTGTATTGGTCTGTGAGAGGGTATGTAAGTGGTTTTGTGCATGTGAGTGGCTGAATGGGTAAGTGGATGTCTGAGTGGCTGTGTGAGTGGGTGTGCATGTCAGTAGTTGTACGGGTCTGTGAATGGGTACGTAAGTGGTGTGAGTGTATATGAGGTTGTATGAGGCTGTGAGTGGGTGTGTGAGTGGTTCTGTGGATGATGTCCTCAGTGATGTCATGAGTAATAGTTAGCTCAGGTAACTGCTGAATTTCACTGCTTTTGTAAGAGTGAAATCTAGCCTAACTATAACGTTCTGTAACTTTGTGGGTTTTTTTCCCCAGGGAATTTCAACAGTTTTTTTACATTTTATTACTGTAACCTGTAACTCTTGAGAGTGGGTGTGAGTGGCTGTATAGGTAGGTGAGAGGGTGTGTGAATTGGTTTCTGGCGGTGAGTGGCTGTATGAGTGAGTGAGGGGGTTGTGAGTAACTATGGGTGTGCACATGGCTGTGTAAGTGGTTGGAGGAGTGCCTGTGTGGGTCTGGTGAGTGGATGCGTGAGTGTCTGAGTGAGTCTGGGAGTCTGTTCATGAGTCTGCCTGGGCCTGTGAGTGGTTGCATGAGTGTCCTTAAAAGTTTGTGAGTGGATGGATGACTGAGTGGGTGAGTGAGTGAGTGTCTGAGTGGGTCGGTCAGTGGGTGCGTGGTAAAAAAAAAGTAGGGGGTACACAGGAGCAGGTCCTCGTCGCAGCTCCCCCTGTGACGGTTCTCCTGTCCAGCTTGCCTGCAGTTCACTATCCTCTGCTTCCTTCGGTTTTGGGCGTCCTCTGCCCGTTTTCACCTCCTTTTTTTCCTGCCTCTTTTGTGCTCCCTCCTGCCCTCTGTTTTGCCTCTTTGTTCTTATTCTGCCAGTTATTTTGTCTTTCTGATCGCTCTTGACCTTTATTCTGCCTCTTGCTGCTCGTTTCCGACCTCTATTTCGCCTCTTGCTGCTCGTTTCTGACCTCTGTTGTGCCTCTTTCTGCTCATTTTACCAGTTATTTTGCCTTTCTGCTTGTTCCTGACCTTTTATTTTGCTTATATCTGCTAGTTTTTTACCTTTATTCTGCCTCTTTCTGCTTGTTTCTGATCTTTATTCTGCCTCTTTCTGCTAGTTTTTGACCTCTATTTTGCCTCTTTCTGCTCGTTTTTTATCTTTATCTTGCCTCTTTCTGCTAGTTTCTGACCTTTATTCTGCCTTTGTGATCGTTTCTCACCTTAATCTTGCCTCTTTCTTGATCTATATTTTGCCTTTCTGCTCTTTTCCCTGGACCGCGGGGGGAGCCTTAAGGCCCCCGCGGTTCCAGCCAGCTCTCCGCCTCCTGCGGGAGCCGGCATTGCTGCTGCACGGAGGGAGCTGCTGGAAAAGCAGCTCCCTCTGTGCAGGAGCAATCATTTTATCTCTTTACCTGCCTGCATGTCTGCAGGCAGTGAAAGATGAAACTTCCGATTCCAGCGGGTGGGAGCTGTCAAAGTGCTCCCTCCCGCTGGAAGCGAAGTTTTGACAGCTCCCGCCCGCTGGAACTGGAGTGTTTTCTTTGGGTTGGCTGGAGCTGTCACAGTTTCCGCCAAGCCAAAACAAGCAGCTATGTCCCAGGGGTGGGCTCTGGGGGTTGGCAGTCCCCAGAGCAATTATAGGCTCCTGGAGGGGGGGGGGGGTGCGGCCCCCTCTTTTTGTGGTGATGGGCAGGCCCTGGGGACGTGGCGGTGCCTGGGTCTGTATATGGCCCGCAAGGGAGGGGGGGGGGTCTGTTTTTTACTAGCTGGCCCCAAGAAGGTGGTGGTCCTCTGGGCAGAGGGGAGGGGGGGTGGTCCGTGTGGCCCCCGCTATTTTCTTGCTGTAAAGCCCCTTGAGGTGGTGATCCCAGGGATCAAAAGAGCCAATGGAGAGGATCCGCCCGGCCCCCCTCCAATATGTAAATTTAGTCCTGAGGAGGTGGTGGTCCCCAGGGTTCGAACAGCCTTAGGAGAGGGGCACTGTGCGGCCCCCTCCTATTTTTTTTTTTTTTTTTTTAATGAATGCCCCTGGGACGTGGCCCACCCGGGTGCTAATTTCAAAACAAGCACGGGAGCCCGCGCTTGTTTTTTTTTTTAATTTTATTTTTGGGATTTTCACCGGATCCGTGGATCCACCGCGTTTTTCAGTCAAAACTTTTTTTTAAAAAAATGCTTTTTGGCTGAAGCAGAGTCCCAAGATGGCTGCCAACACTTCCTGGTTGAGTGTTGGCAACCGATCAGATTTTCAGCACGAGGACTGTTGGATCTTTGAACGATAGGCATCCATAGCTATCCAAATTTGTTTTTCCTTTTATATTTTAAAAATTACTGAACAGATTTTCACCAATTTACAAAATGGTCGCTTCCTGAACCAACTGCTATCTTTCTGCCAAATTTGGTGTAATTCCTTTCAGCGGTTTGGGCTGTAGCGGTGTCTAAAATCCATATGGGAGATTTCGTAGGGAAAACACATTTTTGGACCTACTCTTTTTCACGCCCCCCCGCTTGACTGATCACCCCGAAGCTTTCAAGACACCAGCTGAAGTGAGTCGCAAGCTAGTTTTGCAAATCTAGCGAGGATTCGTCAAACGGCACCAAAGCTATTGGCAAAACAAAAAATTATTTTCCTATGGAAACCAAGTCTAACTATCACTACCTACTGGCGACCGCCATCAGTAATG
Organism: Calotriton arnoldi; assembly: GCA_963921515.1. Lineage (NCBI taxonomy): Eukaryota > Metazoa > Chordata > Amphibia > Caudata > Salamandridae > Calotriton > Calotriton arnoldi. Next base: position 2,970,281 of record CAWUFW010000181.1, read on the forward strand.
TCACTGACAATGTCATGAGTGATGTAATATGTGAGATCATAAGCAGTGCATTGCAGTTAACTATAACTTGTGAATTTCAAGGCATTTTGTACGAGTGAAATCTGAGCCTAACTATAATGTCCCAGTAACATTTAAATTGTATTTCCTAATTGTAACCTGTAACATTTGTGAGTGAGTGCATGAGTGTCTCAGTGGGTGTGTGAGTGAGTGCATGAGTATCTCACTGGGTGTGTGAGTGGGTCTGTGAGTGGGTGCGTGAGTGTCTGAGTGGGCATGTGAGTGGGTCTTTGAGTGTCTGAGTGCTCTCTTTTGCCCACTTCTGCTTTGTTTTGCCTTTTCTGCATGTTTTTCTGCCCTCTGTTTTCCCCTCTTCTGCTCTGTTTCGTCTTTCCTTCTCGTTTTTCTGCCCTTTGTTTTTTTTATTTAAAAGCCCATGGGACCGCCACCTCCTGGGGCTTTATTTTTACTGAAGGAGTGGGGCAACATGCACCCCCGTCCACCCCCCAAACCCCCGGTGCTTGCATATGCCACAGAGACTATGACATGCCCCAGGGCTAATTTAATATTACGAGAGAGGCCGCGTGGACCCCCGTGCCCCACGGACCACAACCTCTCCTGGGCCAAATACTTTCATTAAAGTGGGACAGGGATCTTGCAGCCATCCTCCCCGGACCGATTTCAGCCTCTGGGATCCCCATCCCCCAGGGGCCGGCCTTAAAAATATTATTTTTTCTTAATGAAGGAGGGGGCCTGTGCGCCCCCTCCCCAGGCTGATTTCAGGCCTTGGGACCCCATCTCCTGGGGCCCGGCCTTGAATTGCTGGGTGCCTTGAGCCCACCCAGTCACCACCGTTTGGGGACCATTGGGGGAGCCTCAATACCCCCACGGTCCCTGCCGGCTCCCTGCTTCCTGTGGGAGCCGGCATTGCTCTAATACACAGGGAGCTGCTAAACATGCAGCTCCCTGTCTGAGAGAGCAATTGTTTCCTCTGTTTCCCTGCCCTCTTGACAGCGGGCAGGGAAACAGACGAAACCTTAGCTTCTAGAAAGCTAGAGCATTCCGTCAGCTCCCGCTTGCTGTAAGTGGATTGTTTGCTGTGACGTGGTGGGAGCTGTCAAATCTCCCGCCATGTCGGAGCAAACCGCTATATCCCAGGGGTGTGCACCCTGGGACATGGCGGAGGCCAGCCCTGGGGGGTGGTGGTCCCTCCCCAGGGCCATTAATGACTCCAAGTAGGGGGGTCGCGCTGCCCCCTTCTATCATATTAAATGGTCTGCCCCGAGGAGGTGGGAAAAAAAAAAAAAGAAAGAAAAAGCAGGTAAGCCCCGGGGAGGTGGTGGTCCCCAGGGCTCTTGCAGCAAATGGAGGGGGGGGGGGGGTCAGCCCGGCCCCCTCCTTTTTTTCATTAAGCCCCGGGAGTTGGTTGTTCCGGGGCTTCAATCAGCCCCAGGAGGGGGTTCCACCTATCCCCCTCCATTTATTAATTAAAGGTAGTGGGCCTCGGGGCTCATTTGAGCATATGGAAGGGGGTTTGAGCGCCCCCCTCCAATATTTAAATAAAGCACTAGGAAGGTAGTGGTCTATGGGGCTCAAAGATCCTCAGAAGGGGGGCCCCGTGAGCCCCCTCCCTTTTAAAAAAAAAAAATATATATATATATATAAAATACCCATGGGATCTGGCCCACCTCGGGGCCCCTTTCAAAACAAGTGCAAAATGGCATTGATAGTCGTAATCGCAGAAATGAGTTTGCTGCAATAACGATTGAAGTTTGTAAACCGACAAGTGCTCTGTGACTTCCCGTTATGGAAATTGGTGAATAGCGGATTTTGATGAGGCACTTTGGTGGTAGGAGATATAGATGTGTGTGTGTGTATGTATGTGTGTATGTATACGTCTATATATGCATGTATATGTCTATATATGTATGTATACGTGTATATTGGTGAATAGTGGATGTTCATGAGGCATTTTGGTGGGAGGAGATGCATATAGATAGGTATATGTGTGTATATATATATATATATATATATATATATATATATGTGTGTGTATGTGCATGTATATGTATGTGTATCTGTGTTTGTGTGTGTGTGTGTGTGTGTGTACGTGTGTGTGTACGTGTGTGTGTGTACGTGTGTGTGTACGTGTACCAATCCCGCTTCCAAAGTGTTGAAACAGGCTCCGGCACGCTGGGTGTAAGTTCCCCATTTATTGAACAAAAGGCTCCTGACGCGTTTCGGTGTAGAACCACCTTGTTCACATAACTCAGCGCCATTAAGAGAGACATATATACAGTGTTGTCATGGCAACCATGTCGCCGACATGGAAAGAAAGAAAATACATCAAATGAAATACAAGCATGTTATTAGTACAATTAAATTATAAAATTGGCAATGGAACTAAAAGTAAAAATTATAAAACCCAATTTATAACAAACATTTCGGTGGAAAACTTAGTTAACATTTGCAGGCCACGCTGTGGGAAACTGTCATGATTTTCCTGAGGTAGCGCCCATTAGAAATGACAATGTGTTCACATCATTTGCTGCGCATCATATATGTTCCTTTTATATTTTATTTTTACACTTGTTTTTGCCAATGCTTGTTGTGAACTATTATGTACTTGCCAATGCTTGTTGTGAACTATTGGCCTACTCGATACCAGAATCCTTTGTTAACCGAGAGTTTTTGGCATTTCTCAGCACCGGTACTGGTTCCTACGTGCTGACATCTGGAAAGTTCCTGAATCCTTCTGAGCCCTTTAAATAGCGACCGCGCCCTGTTCTCATTGCTGGTTATTGAGAACTGAGCGCGAGCAGCAGCTGATCGCTGTTGTCCCGTGAAATTTCTGACAGCGTCTTTGCAGATTCAGGTGTCGCCTTTCAGGCCCTTGTTCTTCTTTGCTGAAAGAAGGTAGGATCGTTTCATGTTTCTTTTGGACAACTCGGATAGCAACGTGTAAGAAATAGCGAACTATTCTTTGATGTTTTGAGACTTTTCTTTGATGGCAAAAGCATTTACATATATTTGAACAAACATTTGTTAAGGAGTGCGAGTTGTTCATTCCTAAGCCAAAGTCTATTGCCAATACTGTACTTCGGATGTGCATTTTACATACTGCATACTCTTTCTGAAAACTAAGAAATTATTGAGGTTACAAAATACTAATCAGAGCATATATTATTATATCATTGGCAACCATAGGAACAGATTGAAGAATACAGAAACAATTATATTCACTGTTCCAAATGTAACCTGCTTTCCTTTACAGGTATGTTAATTGTGTATTTGACCAAGTAATCTATACGTACAAATGAGATTTATGCTCATAACTTGCAACAGACGATCTAATAGAAGACAACGTCTCGTTCCAGATCTCCCTCACCGCAGTACCCTCCCCAAATCCCTTCCCCCCACCTATCTAGCCACTTTGATACTCCGTGCAACTAAGCCAGAGTCAAGGCTGCTGGAAGGTGGGCTTTTTGAGGGTACTGCTCCTGAGGAACCCAACTGTATTTTCAGGATTCTGACAAATACAGTGACATCACTATGCTCCACAGAAGGGATTCCAGCCATATATCAGTGTTTTTATTTTATAGTCATTTTGACTTCCGCCCGCTATTGTATCACTGTAACACTCATGTTACTTAGTTACATCAATGAATACCTCAATGTAAAATAGGATACAATGCATGAGTGAACCATTGCAATAGTGGAGCAAAAAGAGCGGAAGCATGAAAACAAAAACAGGAATTCGGCCCAAGTGGGCTTACTATTAAACTTGTCACAATCCCTAGTACCAACGTGAATCATATTCATGTGAATGATCTCAGCCACTTTGGAATACTTCCAGTTGATATGTTCCCCTCAACAACAGTGACTACATACGTCAAGACACAGTGTCAAAACCGATGTTCCAATGCCACAACCATGACTTAAAATAAATCAAATAAACTAATCTGCACCACAAAGGTCTGCTAAGGAGCGGGTAAAGATAGGTATAAATGTTAAAGTAAATCTTCGAGTTTAATCCATGCAGAATTTTGCTGTTCAACATAAGTATGTAAAGCAATGCCAATCTCCCGAGCTGTAGCTCCCTGTTGCCACCTCTAGGGCTTTTGGGGATAGCGTCAATCACATAATACACCAGTTCATTTGCATTGCCCTGATGATGCTCATGGATGTGCCTAGCCACAGGATAACTCTTATCGTCCTTGGCTATGGCCCTTAAGTGTTGAAGGATCCTAATGTGGACCATGTGAATGGTACTACCTACATACACTTTCGAACAGGTACACTCTAGCACATAGACTACGAACTCACTCCTGCAATTAAACACGCCACAGATAATTATAGGTATCTCACGCAGGGGTGTCTGCACGGTCTTGGTGTTGCGACCATGACGACAAGCTTTGCACCTTGAGCATTTCTGAAAACCCCTACTGCCTCTCAACCAGTCAGATCCTCTCCTGTTTTGGGGAAAGTTCTGCACTAGTTCGTTACCCATGGATTTAGCCCTTCTGAATGATATGAGGGGAGTGCGGGTATGTCATGTCCTATCATCGGATCACTTTTAATAAGCTTCCAGTGCCTGTGCAAAATACTGCGCTGTCTAGCATGGTAGGCGGAGTAACCTGTCATCAGGCAAATATGGCTAGTATCAGTGCTTTGTGATTTCCCCTTCTGTGTACCTGTCAGCTCGGCGATTCCTCAGGAACGGTTCGATGCCAAAAGGGGTCCACCTCTCGATAGTCCCAACCCTGGATGCTATAATAGCACAGGCGAATGGGATGATCAAGCGGGGGAAGGAAAGGAAGGGGTTAGCAGGGAGGGAGATCTGAAAAGCAAAAATACTGAGTGATAAGCAAATGTGTGTATATATACTATTTCTCCTATCTACGCAAGTGAGACGCTCATACCTGTAAAACAAATAAGAACACTCCATCCATTAGGGATAAGTAAGGAATCAACAGTTCTGTATCAGCTCAGTAATGGTAGGTATTGCGCTAAGAAAGGGATAGAGGCACAAAAGGTACATAAATTCTATAGCCCAAACATATGCACAAAGGTGTCTCACATTACTGTATACTAGAAAACATACACACAAGTACACATACACTGTTCCACGTCACAGGGAAGGGGGGCTCATTGAATATGTAACGGTACCAAACAAAAGTTCTTCTCTCTCTTTTTGGCTTTAACCTTCTCCTGAGCGGAGTCTAGCACAGCCTAGCCATAACCTTGCACCCTAAGTCTCTTGTGCAGATCCTTTTGTACCTCCCTGAGTGTATCTTCATTATTGCAATTCCGCTTCATGCGTAGATTTTCTGCATAGGGGATGCTGTTCTTCAATTCGGTAGGGTGGAAGCTGCTAACATGGAGTATCGAATTGCTTGATGTAGGTTTTCTCGAGGTAGATCTGGCCATATTCCCTTGTTGTGTCCCACTCTGTAGTTCATCAAGGTCGTGTTGCAGTTGCATATCTCCTACTGCCAGGTTTCCTGTTGATTGGAGATCTTGATTCTTACCCACTAACTGATCGGATCTGCCTTTGAAAGACTTGTGTAGTTTTAATTTTCTCACAGATTTGAAGAAGTCTATTCTAGTTTGTGCATAGTCAAAATTGGTAGGGGGACATTATGAAAGTCCTAACGATAAAATTATTTCCTCTTCCTCACATAACCCCATATTGGAAATGTTTATAACTGTGTTAGAGTTGTCAAGTTCCATCATTACTTGTTACGTGTCTGTTTTGCCTTGTTCTTTTGGCTTTCTCCTCCCCAGTCTGTTTTTCTGTTGCCTTTCCTCTTCCCTCCTTGTCTTTGCGTTGAGGCCGAGGTCTGAGATAGAGGTTTAGAGTCCGATCCAACCGTAAAAAACGTAGCTCTTCCACTACTGTTGGTATGTCTCTACTGGATCCTATTCCTCCTGTAGCACTACCCTCATCTGGATCCGTTTTCACTTCCAAGCTGAGTTCTGAGCTCGTTTCCTTGCTTTGAAATTTCAGTGGAAAGCACTTTCTCAGATAATTGTTGGTGCCTCAAATTGTCAAAGCGCTGTGAAAAGGTGTAAATCCGGCCCTTTTGGTAGTCCAGCTTATCACGCAGAAATGTTGGTGCCTTGCGGTCCTTGATAGATTGTTCATATGTTTGCAGTTTAGTTTTCATCTCACTTTCAAATTTGAGCAATTCCTCTTTATTAGAATACTGGTTGACTTCTTTCTGCAGTGTTTCAATTTTGACTAGGATGTCCTCCCTGTCGCTAACCGCGTCTTTTATCAGTGTTTTCATCATACGCTGAGACGACTCTGCACTGTTGTCTGCCCATTCCTTGAGCATATTCGGGTTAGGATTTTCATAGGTTGGTGCTACAAAATGTTGTAGTCCACGTGAAATTCTGCCAGATCCAGGTACCTCTGGAGTGACTTGCACTCCCACCATTTGGAAATTTCGTTTTTCCTCAATTTCTCCAATGTCCGTATTTGTGCCCTCAAGTTCGCTGCTGGTGAATGTGACCTCGTATCCCCTCTTATTCCTTCAGAGACGGGAATGCGATCATTAAATAGTTCCTCCACTGCTAGCTCCCGCAGCCAATCTTCAGCCATCCTGTTCGCCGAAAGCAATCTGGTGCACTCCAGCTGTTGCTATGAATTAGCAACTCCCTCTCCCATCATCCCCCAATACAGCATGTGCGTGTATGAACTAGAGTGAGAGCTTACCTGGCTTCCCGATTGCCCTCCGGATACTAGCAGTTCTCTCCTTCGTTCGCCACGCTATTCTAGCCGTGTGTCGAGGCTGCAGGGGGCTCCGGGTTATATTTCCAATATTTTTTCCACTGATGCCGGCAGACGCGGTGCTCCAAACGAGGTCGTGATGGCGTGGACGATCCTGGGCACTTCGTCACTACAATAACACCAATTCCGCTTTCAAAGTGTTGAAACGGGCACCGGCACGCTGGGTGTAAGTTCACCATTTATTGAACAGAAGGCTCCTGACGCGTTTCAGTGGTAGAGCCACCATGTTCACATAACTTGGCGCCATTAAGAGAGACATATATATAGTGTTGTCATGGCAACCATGTCGCCGACATGGAAAGAAAGAAAATACATATAAATTTGTGTGTGTGTGTGTGTGTATATATATGTATATATATATATATATATATATATATATATATGTGTGTGTATATCATTGTATAAAAATATAGGCATAGATCATACGTACACACACACCTTTTTCTAACACAACATGCATTTGACTGACACACATCTATGCGCCCTTTTGGAATGAACCAAACCCAACATTCAGGGGTGGGGGGGCGATCGGATACACATTTAGGCACAAAAACTGGTGCGCAGTTGAAAGTGTAGGTATTTTTTGAGCCATTTACACACACTTAGTAGTTTTAAAACTGGGCGCATTGACCATTTTTCACACCACTTGTGCTGTCATTTTGCTGTGTCCACTCACATGATGTGTAATACGTGGAGCAAGGTAATTTATGAGTGTTATTGTACATAATAATGATCAACACTGCTTGATGATGACGGGCAGCCTTAACATATTTTTATGTTTATTAGGTTCTAATCAAAAACAGCAATACTGGTAAGTTCTGGTGTGTACTTGCCTCACAAAATCTCTTTGCATGCACACAATTGCATTTTCTGTGAATTCTAATTGCTCTGCATGCGTTTAAAATTTGGCTTACTTAACTTAGATTAGGGTTCTTTCACACACAGATTCAGATGAATGCCACTGACCCTGTTGGGCTACTAGACAAGAAACATGTCGACCAATTATTATTATCCTTGAAGAATAATGTGGTCCTGCTAGTCCACTTTTCTTTTAATCTTATCATGGATTCAACCAATAATAAGTAAAGAATAGTTTAGCTATCTATAAATTATTTTACTTATATTACCCAGTCTGTAACCGTCTCACTCCTACAACCTGGAAACGGTTACAGTCTATTGGTCTATTTGAACGTATGATTAGGAAATGGTCTCCAAATAAGAGATCTGAAAGGAGCCAGTTTGGTATTGCACCCCCATGCAATTGTTATGTTTGTGTTTTGTAAAGCGCATGACTGCCAGAGGGCTTCCATCCGTTGGTGAGTGCTGTGCTGAAAGCTGAGCCCCCTAGTGCATTAAAGAGGAAACGGCCAGGTCTTGAGTTTCTTCCTAAAGGAAAGTTCTTTTTTCAGTGCTCTGAGGCTGGGTGGGAGGTCATTCCACAGCTTCAGTACCAAGTGTGCAAATGATCTTCCTCCCCATCTCTTCCTGTTAACTGCGGTTGTACTGAGGAGATGTAGTTGAGAGGATCTCAAGAGTCTGGTTGGAGCATGCATAGATACCAGCTTTCTGAGCTTTACTGGACCCTTGTTATTTATGGCCCTGTGAGCAATACAGAGGGATTTAAACTTAATTCTTGCCTCAATCGGTAGCCAATGAAGCTGCTTGAGGGATTCTCTTACGGAAACGTAGCTAGGAACCTTTAGAAGGAGCCTTGCTGCCGCATTTAGTATGCCACAATGTAGAGCACGACCCAATGATTAAGCATACCACCTTTATGTGTGAGGGTCTGTGCATCCTATAAAGGATTACCCTTAAAGCCTCTTGAGGTCAAAGATAGTGGATCATCTGTGACCCTTTAAAACCATTACCTGTATGGAACGTCACACCTGTTTGTGTATATACATTACCTGGGAGGATATGCGACGGACCGAATTACCCTCTCGTTCAATTGAGATATATATATATCTATATATCTATATATATATCTATATATTACAAAACTATGTATTTTCTGATGCATTTTTTCCTTGTTTTTTCACATTCATTTCACAGAAACAAAATACTTGAGATAGTGACACTATTCCGAGCTAATGTTAAACCAAATCAAAAAAACACTTTTCATTCAACTGATGCAAATGTGTTATAAATATTGATTTGAGCAGTATATAACTGTTCTCTTTGTTTGGAAGCCGTTTGATTTTCCAAAGTTGAATAAGCCAGACAAATAAGTCTTCTTTCAGATCAATCTAATTGCCATAAGTGAATTGCTGAGCCTGATTGCAGGATTTGAGGATCAAACTTGATGCATCACTTTAGCTGTAAACTAACACAATTACAACTTTTGTTTCAATAAGGTGTACAACTAGAATAAGTCCCCCATGGTGTGCCATCAGTCACCTATTGTGTTTTTCCGACATCTAAAGCAGCTAGAAGCAATTTTGGAATTAAATGTAAGAGTTGTGGTTTATAATAAATTCTTAGTTTGACAAATCCATCTATCTAAAATTGGCCTCCCTAAAGAGTTGCATGTATTTTTAGGAAATCCCCCCTCTATTAAATAAATATGACCATTTCATGGGTGTCTACTTTAAGTTTCCTGTACCCACATCCTAAACCAGTAGTTGTACCATTAAATAATATACTGTCTCTTAATATTCATTCCAGACTGTAGAAATGTGCTGATAATTTTTACTTGTTGCAACATAATGCAAATCTTTTTTATTTTTCATTCAGTGATAGTGGATTTGTTCCAGTGCAATCATGTATTGCCAAGAAGGAAGCCAGTGTAAAATTAACTGACAATGTTTCCTATTTTTTGATTGCCTCAAGTTCTAAATTAAGCTCTAAATACGTACAATATATAGTGTGGTGCAGCATAGTGGAAATATTTAAGTTAAAAAAAGTCATTTTTTTTTTCTCCATATTAACTTTTGGAGTGTTTTATCTCTTTCCCTTCTGTTTATTTGGTGCATGTAGAGCGAATATTGGATCTATTATCATTTGTCGTATGAGGTAATTAACATCTGATTAATTGACCTTGATTTATTCGACTCTCCCTATTATATTATGTGGGAGAGACTGCCATTCTGATCAGTAGTTGTTTTACACAATAGCTGGCTATAATTTAGTTTAAGCAAATCATTATTCATATGGGGATTCCCAAATATCTTGCACTCTGACTCTCACTATTATTTCCTCTTAGCTTTGTCCGCGATATATCACGAGACTAAATTTATAGTAATGTCTCCATTTTTGAAGTATTGACCTTGTACCCTCCAATCGCAATAAATACATGAATCCTCATAAATGCATGTGTAATTGTATTTGTCTGCTTTTTAATGCTTTATGTCGTCTGCATACAAGTTCACTTTTGCCATATGTAGTCTTGCATTTATAATGAATATTTCAGCATGTATTGAGGCTACTAATAGTTCAAGAAAGGGCACGAAAATGGTGTTAGGCAATTGACACCCCGCCAAGTATCTCTTCTGATACTTGTGCTGCCTTGTCCAGAATTAATAATTATTGTGGCAAAGGCTCTCTTATAGGTGCCTCATTACTTTTGTGAACTTTGATGGGAATCTTAACTAGTATAATGAATAACTTGTTACAGTTCATGAAGCTAAATGCTTTTCATGTGTTTATCATTATAATTGCTGTTTTTTCTGTCTGTGAGACTGAAGTAATCGCATGTATTAAATAATTAGTAATTGCAACAGTTTGCCTTCCTGAGATGAAAGCAGTTTGATCATTATGAATTAGCCTCCTAGTTGTTTTGGATAATGTATTAACCAGAATTTTAACTGTAATGGATTTCTTAATTCTCCGTAGAAAGTCTTATTTTTAGTGGAGAAAATGTATGAGATTGATGACTTCAGCTGCTTGATAGTTATTTTAGCAACCATTATTAGTGGCAGATATGCATCTCTCTGACTTCCCTTCACATTGCAATTAGCTTGATAGATTTCCTTCTAATGAGGCAAGAAAAGTTCTATATCTTTGTTCATGGTGATTGGTTGTTTTATTAGTTATTGGATGCCTGGCTTTTCTTATGTGATTTTGATAGCCTAACTTGGCCTTTCCTTTTCTCATCCGGGCTAGTGATGATCATTTGCTGAATTGCAGTCCCAATTTCCTTTTCTGTGTTACTAAATAGGGCCTTCCTGACAGACTTTTGAGCATTTACTGGACTCATGTAGGTGGCTTTAAACACACCCCAAACAGTTGCTAAATTGGCAAGTACACCTAAAAAATCGATTGATAAAATTACTTGTTTATTGAACACAAAATTTGCCCTGAAGCAGTAATTTATTAAATGATCTCCTGTATACAGGGGGGCGATCGAAGCTGAATGCCTTTGTAAGTTGAACAACCACGTGACCAGAGAAGCTATTTGAAATAATTTCTGCTCTTTTTCTTTTTAACAATTTAATGCCTTTAGGATTTAGGAAATAACAATCATATCAACTTTCTCTTAGAAAAATAAGTAATTGTTTCAGAGATGTATCGATTATCAAACCGCCAGGAGTGAGACTGGTTTTTATATTTAGCGTGTTTTAACTGTTTTGACTTTTATCTTTTTTTTTTTTAGAGGATTTTTTGTGACCAACTCTAAAAACAAATTGGTCCCCCACAGTTATTATATGACTTGCCGACCTCCTCAAAGATGCCTGAAGATATTGTAATGGTTGTCAATCATCCTTTGTCTGGCCATAGTTTACAAATATCCGAATCGAGTTGCAGTTTGAATCTAACCCATACCCAGCAAACTGAGTTATCTGACGCCTTTTGCATAATTTACAGCGTATGTCCGCTTCTAAGAATTGTGGCAACATCTTTGTACCTGTCTGAGCGAATGAAACAAAAGTTAATTAACCTAATTAGGAACCCAGTTTGACTACTTTAACATGTAATGAGCTTCTTGTATCAGAATTACATCAGGAAAGTGAGCCCTTTGCAATCAAATTAATGTTTTGCATTTCTGTATATTTAAACCATTTATGTTTCAAGTTCTTACTTTAAGTGCAGCCATTCCTCCTAACTGATAGTTGGCAAAAGAGCTGATCTCTTCTTCGTAAATGAATAACAATGCCAACGTAATCTGACTATAGTCACACGCTTAAATTGTCAACATTTGTTCACCCTTTTCTCCTGCCAGCCACTTCTAATGGGATACTCACCCTCCGTACAATTCCCCAACCTTTGACAATCAGAGGCCCTGCCTTCTTGAACCCCCAGGCAACCTCCCTGACTGCCAACACAGGTGACATGTTATTGTTCCTTGTAGTCCCTCCATCTCAGTGATGTCACACCTCCCAATACTTTATAACATTGAACTACTTATACTTCGAATCTAGTGTCCTTCAAAAGTGTTATGCCTACTTAACCTCTGTGAATATCTATAGTTTCCCTATAGGTAACCCTTTCAATTACTCTTGTTGAAGAGGGATGCTTGGGTGCCAATTGATTGAAATTGAGTAATATGTTTAAATTATCTTTGATTCATAATCGTACCTGAAAATATGTGAAAATCTAATTCATTATTCACCTTAATTACTTTAGCAGGAATAGCTTTAGCAAAGATACTTTCCTTAATCCTTAAATAGGTGAATTTTGCAAGTTATTATTTGAGGATATTTGAACTGTGTTGCTTTTGGCATATGGTGAGTAGCTCGATAACACCACCAATGAATTTTGGTAAAATAAGATTCTTAATCCGGTTTTCTATTAGCACTGCTGGGCTAGATCAATCTTCTTTTTGCTCTGAAATATCCACAAACTGAGGTTTTGAGCGTCTGGAAAGATTTTGTAAATTCTCTTGCTTCGATTTTATTCCAGCCAAATCTTTATTGTGGCATCCATAGTGAGACTGCAATCAGGTTTATTGGTCCTTAAAGTTTGAAACCCTTTTTTGAGTTCCTCTATCTTGTTAGTGAAATTAGAATTTCTCATCCAACCTCTGTTTTTCTCTACATTTATTTTTGTAAAGTATGCACTAGTGCCCTGACTAGTAGGTGTTGGAGGGAATAAAGATTTTCAATTCCTTTTTGAGGATCGGAAGTTGGAGACTGTATAAATGGATTGGGAGAGAAGATTTCAATTATTGACTGCCGGGTAGGAAAAAGAACGAACCACCAAACTTGTTTGTCTTAATGCGGGAAATTGAGAAGAGTGCAAGGTTAGCAAAATGAAGAGATTGAGATTTCAGTCTTCTGTTTAGGTAGGAAGGACCAGTTAGGCCGAATGCTTTGTGTGCGAAGCAAAGCACTCAAACCAGGAGCATTTCTAATTGGGTGCCAGAAAAGTCCTTGTAGATGGTGAGAAATGTGGGAAATGGCTGGGCGATCCAATAAGTCTGGCTACCGTATTTTTGATCACCTGAGACAGTGAATGAGGTATACTGGTATGCCAAGATATAAGGCAGTACAGCATTTAAGACTGGAAATGATTAGACCATAACTGACTATTTTTTGCACTGAAGATATATGCATGGTTGTTTATGATTGCATCAGTTTGATCTTTTACCTTTATCAGAATAGTGTCCATGATGTATGAAATGGGGCACTGGCTCAATATTTGAGCTTGTTATTGATTTACAGATTGTACTGAGGATGTGATGTAATATAATTTGGGTTTTCTGAGCAAGCCCTGCTATGTTTAGTAGGACTGCTTTTATTTGTCTAGTACTTCGTATGATCCATCAGATCCTGAATTCCTGTAAGGGGCAACAAAAGTTTACATTGTCTGTAGTTGCTGCTTGTAACCAGCCATTTTCATTGTTTGTGCAATTAAAGTTGATCATAATGTTTATCATGCAATTGTTAAAAGTTGCTGCATGATTTTGAACCAACTCACTGCTACAACTAGAGTTCAAACATTGGGACAATGGAAATGTCAACGTAGCAGTTAAAGTGTGCAATTCTGTTTCTACGTTTGTGTAGTTAGGCTGTACATTTTCTTTTTGTACTCTTTAGTTGTATGAAGCGTGATGGCTTAATTCTGCGTCCATGGACAAAGTCCAAGAATGTGTTATGGAAAATGATCCTGCTAGAGGAGCATTGTCTGCCAGTTTGCAAGTCCTATAAACAGTGTATTTTTAGTTCAGTCTGACATATATGTGGATGTGGCAAGGTATTCTGGCGAAACAGAAAATCTGCTTGCATCTCTTTTTGGCATTAATGTACTTGAGCATATATTGCTAATGTTCTTTTTTTAAACATCTGAGCTCCAAGATTAACTGACTTGGTGACTGTGGATCCTTCAACTCTCCTCTATGCCTCTTAGATGGCCAATCTTCGGTTTTGCCTCCTTGGGCCTCTTGCCTTTACAGGGACTGCCTCTCACCATGGGTGAGACTTCATTCAGTCAATGTGAAAAGCATTTCTTGTTGAAAAAGTGACAAATTGCACCCGGTTCCTGCCAGACAACGCAACTAAGGTGCGTGTACAGCCTGGTGAGCATGGCCACGGCTCCCAGCTGCCTGTTCAAGGGATTGTGCACTCATCATGCAAGCTGTGCCTCTGCGCCTTCGGCACAAGCGCCCTAGTTTTTTCTGTTGTAATTGTCTGACAAGTGGCAGTATGCCTAGATCCCCTCTCGGAGTGTCTCTTCTGCTAGCATTCCACCTTCAGTTAGCAAATATTCTGACAGTCCAAGCACTGCTACCGATGAGGCACTATCTTGGATAGCACATAACGTCGCCTCCTACTCCCCCCTCCCACCCCCCCCAACCCCATAAACCTCCCTCCCCAATGTGGTTTATTACCGAAGCCCTCAAATCCTTACATGGTAGAACCAAAGCTCACTGTATTACTGGTAAAGCTGCAACTTCTACTTTAGGAAGAAACATACTCTTAGAGATCTGCAAAGCAGCTACTTGGAGGATCTTAAGTCTCGATACAATTAAACAAGAGCAACTGTCACACCCGTCAGTGTTGATGGGATACGGTTGGTGTGCTTTGTTAATGGAGCAGTGACCGTTCTGAAGTCTTTCTTGCTACATTTGTCCATGTTCTCTTTCATGTCCCCTTATCAATAGGCTTATGAAAGAATTTGTCTTGACATTAATCCAGTGACACTTGTCAATCCTAATCAATGGGCATTACCCTGAAGGAGAACTAGATTTATTACTAAGTAACCTTTGCTTGTACAAGAAGTTCTTGTCCCAGGCCTTTTCATAAGTAGCCCAGCACAGGTCATGAGAGGAATACATGGTCAGTACTGTTGCTGGGGAGATGAGTCTGAATGTAGCTCTATATACTGCTGAATCACCCCAGTTGTCAATGGAGTCTGTAAAGCAGCGCTACAGGCACAACCTCTTATTATATCACCTCCATAAAGGAGAGCCGCAAGCAAGTAGTTTTTAGTATTAAATCGATTTTATTGGAGCTCAAAGCAAAGCAAACAGGACACTGGCGCCTACAACCCATCGGGCCGGCCAACTTCTATCAGGTTGCTGTAACGAGACAATGAAGGAGAACACACCGACTAGTAATTAACACAGCATGTCGCCTACAACCCAAAGAGGGCCGGCCGCGTGGAAAAATGGGGGAAGGAGGGAGGCGATAACCGCCACCCCGGTGCATGTGTAACCAAGTGTTCCAGTATGCTGCCAGACATACGAGCTGCGGAAACCGGCAGCCCAAGTCTGATCATAGTTTCATAGCAGTGTTGGTTTTGATAAAAGACAAACTATAAACAGCCAAAAACAATTCCCCTCCCACCCTCCCCAGTGAGCGGGAAACAAATAAAAAGGTGAAGAGTTTAATCCATGAGCACTTTAAGGTGCGGGACCTCCAATAGGCTAAGGGGCCAGCGCAACCAAGACCTACTACGCTATGCCGAGGGAGTGCTCTCAGGAATTAGCCTCAGAAGCCGGAGATAGCTAGGACAAGTTAGTTCCCAAAATTCAGTGGAGAGGATGGCTATGAATGGGGCCCAAATCTTGGCGTAGTCTTCGTAGGTCCCTGGTGTGGCCATCGAGAGCCTCTCCATACCCAGGAGATACCAGAGTTGGTGCAGCCATTGTGTATGGTCCGGGATCCTATCCGATTTCCACCCAGCTAGAATCACTCGGTGTGCAGCATTCAGCGCAAGTGCCATCTGTCTCCTTCTAATAGAGCGCAGGGGGAAGGTCAGCGCATTGGGAAGGCCTAGGAGAGTGTAAGCTGGAAGCCTAGGGATGGTGGTGTGAAAGACCTCATCAATGTCATCCAGTATTTGTTCCAAGTAACGCGTATGCTTTGGGCAATGCCACAGCAAGTGGAGGAGGGTGCCAGGGCTGCCGCATCCCCGCCAACAGGCACCCGGATTGCCACTTGGCGAGTCGAGCTGGGGTATAATACCAATAGGACGCAATCTTAAAGGCAGTTTCCGCGTGGCCCATGGAGCGTGCAGTGTGGTGTGCTCGATAAAAAAAATATCCTCCCATTCCTTATCGGACAGTGTACGCCCCAGTTCCTCCTCCCAGCGTTTCTGCCCTGCTGTGCGAGCCTTAGGCATGCCCGTTGTGAGAAAGGAATATATTTCAGAAATGAGCCCCCGATCGTCTGTTTTACGAGTGAGCCATTTCTCGAACGGTCGCATTGGTCGGTGTGCCAGGGGGCGAGTCGCTGGATCTGAAATCCAATGAGTCATCTGGGAATTGAGAAAGAGGTCAGAGCTACGAAAGTCGTAGTCCTCCCGCAGGTCCTTAAAGGGGATGAGACCCTGGATGTCGAATAGATGCCCTAAGCGCTTGCAGCCTCCCTCCAACCAACGCGCTGCTAGCTTTTTGTCCATCACAGGTGGGAAGGCGGGATTGGAGAAAATTTGGGTAATTGGCGATGGAAACATGGTCAGGTTTGCCCGCGATGAAACCCTGTCCCAGACGAGCATTGTGGGGCGGGTGACCGGTGAGGAGTAAAGTCCCCAGGCGCGCGCAGAGCGCGGAAGCCAGGCGTCACGCCAGATGTGGTGGCCCGCCACCGTCAGGTCCATGAAGACCCAGTGTTTCTCAGTCATAGGGCGGTTCCACTCCACTAGGTACCGTAGCAGTGAAGCCTGGTAGTAGCGGGTAATATTAGGGAAGGCGAGGCCGCCCTCTTTCTTAGGGCGTTGTAGCAAAGTCTTTTGTAAGTGGGGGGAAATCGGACCCCACACAAAGTGCTCAATCGCAGTCTGTATATGTCGCATTGAATGCGGAGGGGGCTCCAGGGGGAGCATTTGAAACAAATATAGAGCCCGTGGCAAAACGTTCATTTTAACAGCGGACAGCCGACCAAACCACGTCAAGGGCAGGCGCCGCCAGCGGGCCAAGTCAGCTCGGATACGAGAGAGAAGGGCTGCATAGTGCACGGCCACCGTTGCCGCGAGGCTTTTGTGAAGGACCAGACCGAGATAGGTGATGCCATCCGATACCCAGTCGAAGGCGAAGTTAGCTCGCAAGGCATCTACCGTCGGTTGGGAAGTGGTGAGGTTAAGTACTTGGGATTTCTGCATATTAATTCGAAAGCCAGAAACCTGGCTAATGGCCTGTAGGTCCTCCACAACGGCCGGCAGTGAGGTTATAGGATGGGCCATCGAAAAAATGACGTCGTCAGCGTAAAGGCTAATAAGATGGTGATCCAAGCCAAATGGGATACCGCGTGCCATAGGATTGTCCCAAAGCCGTTGGGCAAAGGGCTCCATATAAAGAGCGAAAAGCAAGGGAGAGAGGGGGCAGCCCTGCCGTGTCCCCCTCTCCACTGCGACACTATCGGAGAGTAAGCCGTTAAACCTCACTGCTGCTGTCGGAGCGCTATATATGCTCGCAATTCATTGACGAAATCTGGGCCCCAGTCCAAATCGCTCCAGGGTAGCGAAGCAGGTAGTTTTTAAAGTGCGAGGCAAGAGTTTCTAGATTTTCTTCTCCTCTTCAGATAGTCTGGCTGTACACAACAGAGGAATCCTTGAAAGTATACAGTTGTCAAAGAGGACACATCCATTGGAATTTAGGCCATGATCTCTGTACTGGGCTGAACGTATGACATTGTTCTGAAATCTGTCCATCAATTGTTCTTTTTGTGTTGGAGCTAGCAGCGTATTGCATTTGGGCAGTGGTTTTTTTTCCACGCATACAGAACATTGTCGACAGATGAAATTTAAAAAGAAGGAAAAACCTTATACCTTTATTTCACGAAGTGCTGTGTTGGAGCTAGCAGCGTCTTGCATCTCGTCTGTGGTTTTTTTCCTGTCGCATCATTGGTCAGAATTGTGCACTTTTCATTGGTCAAGATGATTGCTGGATCAGTGATTTGCATATGACAACCTGCACTTATGTTCAGCCAGCGGATTGGGCAACAGCAGTCAATATAAAAATAGGGCTGTACAGAGCTCGATAAAGTGAATGTTGTGGCAAGTGATGGGTCTTCCAAAGGGACAACAGGACAACAGTGACTGCTTTTCTTATTTGTTAGTTGTTTTTCCTGTTTAGACAACAATTACTGCTTTTGTTGTTTCAGGTTAATTAATGAAGCTGTCGTGTGAAAATGGCTGTTCAAACCACTGTACGTCCTCCTCCATTTTTGCAAGAAGCAGGATTGTCTAGCATGGTGTGGAAGGATTAGAAAGTCTTTCGTGACATACTTGGAGGCTATTGGGGTTGATGTTTTTGTGGCATAAAGAAAATTAGCCATTCTTAAGCACAGTTTAGGTTTAGAGGGCAGGAAGGTTTTGGAAACATTGCCTGTACCAGGAGACAGGCAAGATGAAGAGAATAATGAGGATGAGGATCTTGGTGAGGATGTGTATGTAATCTGCTACTAAAGTCCCTCCCTGAAAACTGGGTGTTAACCCTTTTTGATCATTCCTGACCATTTTTTATTTAATTTTTTGTTATTTATTTTCCTTCATTCATCTCTATTTGCCATCCTTCAGTGAACTTTTTCGTTTTTTGACTATTTTTGTGAGTTTTACTTTTTGGGCATTTAAACCACAGAACCCATGTTGCAATTCCTTTTTTTTTTTTTTTTTTTTTTTTAAATGTTATTTCTGATGGATACTTCTAACTGCACATTCCTCAAATTTAGTATATCCAATATCCCTGGGCACCAGTCTGGTTCTGCGGTAGGTGGCATCATACAGTTTCTGGATGACTCCCTATGGAACTGGGAATGACAGAGCGGAGCCACATACAAGTACCATCCCTGTGCACTGACATCAGTCCCTTTCTTTCTAAGCCCTTCAATGCAGATCCGTTACTGCTCCCAATGTTGTGGATATTAGGCCTGGGCATTGAACTCCGCTGAATTTGCGGAGTTTTCTGCACTCCGCTGAGCTCGCGGAGTGCAAGAAAACCCTGCTTCGCGTAGTGCAGCGGTTTTTTACCCGCTCGCGAACGGTAATTTTGCGAGCGTGAGCTGCTGCTCGGGTAGAATTTCTACCCGAGCTACAGAGTTCGCACTACACTCCGCCACTTGCGGAACTTTGCTGAGTTTTTTTGTAACTTCGCGAAGTTCCGCATAGCAAAACTCTGCGAACTACGCCCAGGCTTAGTGAATATTCCAGGGACTCAAAAGAACATTTTTACAGTGTGCTAGGCAACGATGTTCCTATTGAAAATGACAGGGTTCACATTGTGCCAAGACTGCAGGAAGTAGATTTGTCATGGCCCTGCACGAGGTATGCCTACGGTGCCTAGGCTCAGGCCAAAGCGTGCAACAAGTTTGCCCTTGTGCAAGCTAAGGCGATTCAGGATTGTGAAGCTGAGCTTTGCTTTGACCAAGACCTTTTTTGTTCAGCGACAAGAGTTCTAGTTTGTGGGCCCAAGGCTGCTTCTGCAAAAATTCAACCTTTCGCTTTCAGGTATCTGGAAAGCTGAAGTAAAGTATAGGTATAAACTTAAGAAAGCCAAAATGGGCTCGACCACATCTTGCCTATTTCAGTCTCCTGAATCTGATCCAATCCCTAATTAGTCCTGGTGCCCCCACGATGTATTCCTGCAACAAGCAAGGCTTAAGTGGTGCCCTGGATGTTGTGCCAGGAGGCACTTCAACTCCTGGGATGGCTGGACCAGCAGCAGAACATCTTCCAAGTTGCCAGTCTCTTGGCAAGGTCCATGAATATCAGAGTGGACCCAGGGTGGTGCAGGTATCCTGTATCAATAGGCAACCCATTGGCAAAATCTCTTTGCCACAACTGAGAATGCAGTGTCAGCAATTCTGCGCTTTTGATCTTCCCCCTAAGGCACTCTTGATTCTACTAATCCTGGCTGAAATAGACCAACTGACTCCTGTAAGCATTTCCACCACTACCACTCCTGCCTTGAAATCAGAGGAAGAAAAAGACGGACTCGGCCCAAGTCACTCGTTGCTCATGACTGGAGCAGGAGGATGTTGTACCCAGAGCTCCCGAGCCAGAGTATCTGTCCAGGTTTTCATTTTGAGAGGACCTTCTGTCTAAGTAACAGGGCTGGGTACTGTATCCAAGTCTCTGTAACATACGTCTACATGTGTGGAGAGTGAGCAACAGCAAATGCTTGCATCTAAATTGCCAACTGAGTTGGTTAATGCCATCCTCGTGGCCAGATGCCCTTCCATGAGGTCTATTTTTTTAATAAGTGATTTTATTGGGTTTTAACATTCAGTGGGTGGCCAACAAGATAAAGGCACAAATTAAGCAGACCGTATCATTTACACAAGTTACAACCAAGCGAACCATGACACATACAGAGATAGATCATTGAGTCCCTCTAGCACCACAGTTTGGATACAGCAAGTCAAAGGTGCAGCCATTTCCCCCACACACAACCATACTTTTGGGGACAGCCCCTTGCCTCAAACACTACCGTCTCCTGCTGGGCACACCAATCAACTCCGCGGTGCCACATTGTGATGGTCGGAGGGGCGGGGGTCAGCTATTTTGTTACGATGTCGCGCTTCGCAACCAGAAAGGCCGTACCTAGGAAGGCCTTCTCTGCCCTGGTGCCTCAGGCACCCTCGGATATTCTCAGATGGATCAGGTTAGGGAAGAGGGGAACCGCCCACCCCAGCCCCTCTGCCAGTTCTCTTGTTACTGCAGCCCAGTATGCTTGTTTTGTCACACAGGACCATGTTATGAACCCTAATGTACCCCAAAATAGGCCTAGGTAGTTACACAACCTTTTACCTACATCTGTCCTACCATTGTTCTACATAACTGGTCTGGCGCTGACCTTTTACCTAGTTAGATGCTACATGACTGTCGTGTGGCTTTCGCCGAAAAAATTGCCTCCTGTATTATGCATGAGGATTCTTAGTATCACAGCAGGATTACCATCGTCTGCATAATAACTCTGTATAAGGGTCATCTCTATCGTCATCCTTGCCCGACATGCTCATAGTACACTTCTAGATGGAACCTCTGAGGGCACCTTTCGGGTATATAAGCACTACATCTTCGCTGGGCAAACAAGAGGAGAAAAAGACTTCCATGCTGACACGCTCACCCCAGACGCTGAGGTTCCTGCACGCAGACACTCGAGCGTTCAGTGGTCTGACATCCCACGCAGGGTGTCCTCCTTCAGACCAAGGCGGGGTCCTTCGCTCTCCCACATCAGGTAATGGGGTTGGCTTTATCCTAAGGGTATTCTTGGGTATACATCTACATACACGCTAGGTACACTTGGGTACATCTAGTTAGGGTTGCATCGTAGGAGTACGCATTATCACCGTCATGTATTTAAATGCCTGCATATATTCATTGTTTTAGCACTATGATAGAATTCTACCTTTTCTTTACTCTAGTGGTGCTTATAACCGTATATATCTGTTTCTGTCTCATGGTTGTTGCAGTACACGTATTTTATACTAGAATGACGCTGGTTCAATAAATAGTTACTGAAAACGTCACCACAGTTTAGTCTGTGCATCTCTCTGAGACAAAATGAGCACGAGTGACTGAGCGAAAGGTACTGTACTGTTAACACGATCCCTCAGGGGTCAGGGTTGTCATGTTCGATAGTTGGCAGAAGCTATTCGATCCTTGGTAAGTGGGGCTCATAGTGGCACTGTGAGCTAGCTGGACTAACAGACAAACATATCCTCTGGGGGTGTCCGGAATCAGTCTGGACATCAATCCCTTAATTTGTTGTCTGAACGCGCAGTTCCTATATAGATTTGTAGAAACTACACGACATGGCGCCGCCAACGTTGGTTTGGTTCTTATTTAATGGTCAAATCTGAGTAGTTGAGTCATGGTTTTCTCAGAGACCCCTACTCACATATACCCAGAGACGTCTGGAGCGGGAAGGGAAAAATCCGCCACAGCTGAGTAGGCATATCCTATGTATTGGCTGAAAGTTTATTCAAGCTTGAAGGATTGTAGTTCCCTACATTGTGCATAAAAGCTTATCTCCTTTTCCTTGAAAATCTTTCAACAATGTCTGTCGAAGAGAATGCAGCGCCAGCATTACATGCGAATGCAGCGGGGGATGGGGAGCAGGAAGGTGCTATAAAGATTTCAGAAAATGTCAGAAATGCACTTACTTTAAAACTAGCAGAGTTTGGAGTCTCAGCATTAGGTGGGACTGTAACATTCGTGATTGAGGCACACGAGTCATTCAGGGCGGAGGTGTTCCATTCATGGGTTAAATTCCCACCTAGAGATGCATGCACAAATACATTTCATTCTTACACCCCGGATGAAACACCGGAAGAATATTGTCCATACGAGGACATTGAAGTTACGCTCAGTTACCAGGAGCATAATGAACGAGTAGTTTGTAAAGCGCATGACTCGCCCCCAAAGGGTTCTCTGCACTGGCGAGCAACAGCCCAGGTTAACAGTTGTAGAAAAGTTTGGTTTTCAAAAGTTTCCTGAAGGTAGGAAAATTGTTACATTTGCGGAGGCCGAGAGGCAGATGATTCCAATATAGGGGCGCTAGATGGGAAAAGGATTTGCCCCCAGAACGGGACTTCTTAAAACGAAGGATAATAAGGAAGGATTTGTCACCTGACCGTAGGGTTCTGCTTGGCCGATAATGGAGAAGTTTATCTGTTAAGTAGCTGGGACCTTTACCATTGAGCGCTTTGTGTACAATACAGCATATCTTGAACTTAATTCACCGTCTGATGGGTAACCAGTGTAGCTGTCACAAAAGAGGCGACGTGGTGGTTCTGGATGGCATATTCTGTACCAGGCAAGCTGCAGTGTTCTGAACCACTCGGCATATAAACTTGTTTAAAGGCGCCCTGCCACACACCACAGATAAAGATAAAGTAACACTCGGTCCGCTCAGCAGAGACAGAGCGACTTGGCCGGTCCTAGCGGCTTACACACCGCATCCAGACGTTGACACATTGCCAATTGCAGACTTGCGTCCACTTTACAAAGGAATAATAAAACTATACAGAAGTCTGACACACAGTTCGTTATGAGAACACTCACACTTCAACCGATTTTAAAATTACCCCAGCAGGTCAACTACAAGGAACTGCAACTAAAATTACCCCACAAACACTGAACGCAGTTATGGGAAGAATGCCCACTAAACGTGAGCAAATGCCATTCTGGATAGCACAGAAAATAGCACAATTAGAGGCAGTGTTTCCACTCACAGACCCACAAGAAAAACACAGAATACTGACAATATGCTTGCCAATGGGGAAAGCTCCCCCGATAGGATTGTACCACTTGAAGTACAGTCTTCGCTGCCATCTATATCAGAATTCATGGTATACCTTCAATAGCAGTGATACCAGAAGTATTAAGACAAATACAGACTGAGTATGGAGCAGAACCTGCTCTGAACTTGGGGTTGAAATAGGCAATTTTTCCCAGATATCTACAATTATGTTAGCAGACATAAAAGGGGAGGCAGCAGCGGTGGCGATATGCCAACATCCGAGGGAATGCACTCCTGAGCAAGAATTACCAATGATTATCGAAGATACATACGCTGAATTAGGTAGAGATAATTTGGGAGCCAGAGCTATAAAACCACAAGTAATGGGTAGTCCTGAAAAGGATAACATCAAGCAAGCCCCCGATTCTTCAAAAAAGAAATGGGATTATAAACAACAAAAAAATAAACAGAATAGATCACAATCAAGGGGTGGGTCTCCTCGACAGGAGCCCTCCGAAAGGAGGTATAACCTTAGAAACCGTGATAACATTAAAAAACCTGACGGGTATCCGGATACTGATGCACGTTCTTCTCGTTCCTTTCAGGGTTCACCAAGAAACTCAGAGGGAAGGACGGTCCGAACACAGGTCAGAAGAGCAAGCCAAGTCAAGAGACACACATCGTACTTCAGACTTTAATATCAAAAAAGAAGATAAACCAAAATCAATACCTCAATTTAAAAAGAAGAAAGTAGCAGGCCTTAAGATAAGAAATGCCCAGGCTGCTGAGAACTCAACTTCTGAACAGGGATTGGGCTCTGACGATGCTAGACATCGCAGCAGACGTAACAGTAGCTCGCTAGAACCTAATGGAATTTCTGGTGACAGCGGCGTTGAATGAACATATCACGGTGGAGACACCTGATACTAGGGTTAGTATCCCACACCAGTTATACGAAATAACACTCCAAATGGAGGGGGACAACCCAAGGAAAGTTAAAGGTCTCTTGTGTGAGAATCTGAGTTTTGATTATGACAGCCTTTTGGCTGAAAAGATTGGCCACCTGAGTTTGTTTAGGATTATCCAAAACGAGAAACCGTGATTGTAGCAGCCTTCTCCGACCTTGTTCCGGAATCACTAAAACATTCATACGCTCAGGAGTGGGCTGTAGCACTAGCTCCTGCATTATACCGCAATCATGCATGGTGGGATGCTGAGTCACCTCACCATGTAATCCCAGTAAAAACTATTCCAACTCCACAGAGACAGTACCCAATTAAACATGACGTGAAAAAAACAAATCCGGGAGATCTTAGATCAACTTGAATACCAAGGTGTAATAGAGAGGTGCCCCTCTTTCATGAATAATCCTTTGTTTCCCGTAATGAAACCAGACAATTCATATAGTCTAGTTTTAGACTACAGGCATCTGAACACATGCACGAAAACATTTGCAGTACAAACTGCACACAGTGCTGCATTAATGAACAACATTGTGCGGAAAAAATAGAAAACACTAGATATCTCAAATGGATTCTTCTGCCAGAATATAGCGCCTGAGAGCAGATATTTGACAGCATTCTCAGGCCTAGGCTCTCGGCGTCAATTTTGTAGACCTCCCCAAGGGTATAAGAATAGCCCGGGGTTGTTCTCAGCAAGATGCTTTAAAATTTTGATGAGGAGGCATTGTCCTATGTAGATATTTATCTGATGGATGATGAATTATTGGATCATTTGGCCACGGTGAACAACGTAATTTTGGGGTTCGCCTCTGAGGGCTACAAATGTAACTTTAAAAAATCAAAAATTGCCCATCTCAATGTCCTATTTTTGGGATATGAGCTTTCAAGTGAAGGGAAAAGCCTGGCAGCAAGCTTTTTAGAAAAGTGTGCGCTGCTCCAACCTCCTAAAACTCTGAAAAAGTTACAATTGATTTTAGGCTTCCTAAATTTTGGCAGAACATACATTTTGAATTACTCAGAAAGAGTGAAACCTTTCTTCAACTTAAATAGACCTAATTTCACAGTTCAACATTGGACACAGGAACACACGGAGATACTTTGAAAGCTATCTTGTCAGCTTGTAGGGAACAATCACTTACACACACGTGTAAACACTACGAATATGGTGATCCGTGTAATAGCGGGTCAATCTGGGTACAGTCACCTCACCTTCAATGAAGGCGAAACAGTACCCATTGCATACAAATCACATTTGTACACAAACGCTGAACGTTTTGCATCAACTGAAAAAATATTGACAGCAGTACAGACTGTTGCAGTGAGAGAGAGCACTGGCTCAGGGGAAACAAATTGTCGTGACTTCATTACCAACCTTGGGCGCTGTTACAAAAGCAAGCGTTCCTAACGCTAAAGCATTACATCCACGATGGATACAATGGGCTAATTCTCTCACTGCAACAGATGTAGACTACAAATTTGATTCTACATTTAAAAACACAAGCATTTCTGCAGTACAAACCAGAATATCCACTCCCGAATTATATAATGCCTCTAGATTGGTATGAATAGATCATTTACATTGACGTGACGGTTCAGCTCAGCCAGCCATAGGCAGTAAACAACAATACAGCTCAGCATCTGCGATTGTAAAGGGTCGTATGCTGGGCGGCAAGTTCCGTCCTAGCAATATGCAGGCGCTGTCTCTAGGAGATTGCACAGCTCAGCTGGCAGGACTAAAAGCCCTAGTACTGGCACTAAAAAATACGGATCGAGAATTCCCCACGCTTATAGTGTGCGATTCCTTTTACCATGTCCAATCATATAATGAATATCTTCACTACTGGGGCCAAAATGGAGTCAAAGATTCAGAAGGTTGCACAATAAAGCATAAAATGCTGTGGGAACAAGTGGCAGAGCTGAAAAAAAGCTTGCCGCGGGCTCAAGTGATCCATACGCGGAGTCATCAACGTGTTCGCGTGCACGTTGAAGGGAATTCATTGGCTGTTGAAGCTGCCAAGGCGCCAGTGCGAACTGCTGCCGTAGCTGCAATCACTCGTTCTCGCACAAGAGTAGACTGACATAATGGTAGCTGTCATCGCTTCATGCAAAAACAGCACAGCCTTGCCAAAAGGTTTTCCACTCAAGTACTCCTACAAGTTAGATGCAAAAAATATTCTGTATGCTCAAATTCCAGGAGTGGGGGATAGAGTAATACCAAATCTGAAAGAGACACGTTAGTGATAGATTCCTTACCTTGGAATATCCCCAGGCTTCAGACTGGATCCGGAAAGTTTTTCGTCAGCAGTACCCCTGCGCGTCGGTAGGTGGCGTTGTCCGGCTCCGCGTTCGTTGCTGGCGTCGTAGGCGCCGAGATGACGTCACGGAGACTACTTAGGTGCCACCCATGCGCGCTGACGTCAGTTCTTTCTTTTTCCGCGCCAGCAAGCGCAGATCCGGTTAGAGCACGTACCTTAGTCACTTTTTGACTAGTTGTTTTTGAGACTTTGTCTCTAATTTCTATATTTTGACTCCTGGTGCCACGTAGGGATGCCTGGGTTTAAAACCTGCGGGGCCTGCTGCCGTACGATGTCGGTGGCCGACCCCCATGGCGTCTGTCTCTACTGTCTAGAGCGCGACCATGACTCCCAGTCATGTACCTACTGTCTGGCCATGGCTCCGAAGGCTTTGCGGGAACGGTCCCGAAAGCTGCTGGAGGCCCGACAGTTGTCTCCGTGCCGTTCCAGGTCCAGGGGTCGCTCGAGGGACCGACCGCGGAGTCGCCATCATCGCTCCTCGGGGTCCAAGTCTTCACCCTCGGATTCGGGTAAGTGACGTTATAAAAAGAAGTCGAAGAAGCGCGTACGCTCTCCGACCTCCCCCATCGGTCTTCGGACGCGGACGTGGGGGCCCGGGGTTTTTTTCTCCCCCGCGGCTCCGTTGGAGCCTGTCAGTCCCGCGGCCTACCCGCCATACCCGGGTCCCTCGGCGACTCCGGCCCATGTGCAAGAGTTTCTTGCTGCCATGGACAGCCTTTTTGGGCCTAGGGCTCCCGCCGGTGCGCCTTTGGACCCCGCGGTCCCTTTTGGGGGTCCTTGGTTGCCGCCGTCGCCGGCTCCAGCCCCAGCGGTCCTCCGCCGGCGGCTCCGGCGCCGCAAGGACCTCCGCCGGCGGCTCCGGCCCCGGTGCCCCCTGCGGCTCCCTTCCCGGCGCCGCCCTGGGTGCCGTTCGGCCCACCTCCGCCCTTGCCCGCGTTTCCAGCTTGGAACCTGGATTGGGCCTTGGAGCCGGAGCGGCGCCGTTCCCGCCGCCGGTGGAGCATTTCTTTTCCCCTGTGACTCCCTCGCCGTTGCAGCCTGTGCCTCGGGCTGTTGGGGAAGAGGAGGACTGGGAGGGGTCGGAGGACCCTCTTGCACGGCAGTGTGAGTCCGAACAGGAGTGGGCAGAAGACTCTGAGGATGCCAGTGGCCTTGACCTCTCTTCTGAGCCTGGGTTTGTCTCCTCCCACACTCATGGAGGAAGGCGCAACCTACACTGTGGTGCTCTGTAGAGCAGCTGAGGCTCTTGGCCTTGAATTGCCTACTGTTGCCCTCCAAACTAACCTCCTTACTGAGGTGCTTCAGCCTACAGCAAGTTCTGTGGAACCTCTGCTTCCGTTCAATGAGGCCTTGACGGATGTTTTGATGGGTACCTGGTCTAGGCCAGCCACAGGGGTCCCTGTAGATAAAAATGTGGCCAGACGTCACCGTCCGGCACCGGGTGACCCTGCCTTTCTGACAACTCATCCGACACCAGAGAGCCTGGTCAGTCAGGCTTCCACTTCCCAAACAGCATTCTTACCGCTCCGCCGGATAAGGAATCCAAAAAGCTGGAACAGCTTGGCAAAAGGTTGTTTTCCTCTGCCAGCCTGGGCACCACATGCTTCTTGGGCTGCTATTCTCATGCTGTGTGGGACACGGTGGCGCAAACTCTGCCCCAGTGCCCCGAAGAGGTTCGGGCTGTGCTTTCCCAAGCTGTTGCAGAGGGGAAGGATGCCGCGAAGTTCGCCATTCGGTGTGGGTTGGACACCGCAGACTCTTTGGGAAGAGCCATCTCCACGACAGTGGCTTTGCGGCGACATGCCTGGCTGCGGTCCACGGGGTTTTCGGGGGATGTCCAGAGTTCCCTCATGGACATGCCTTTTGATGGTACTCGCCTTTTTGGCGATAAGGCAGACAGTGCAGTGCGCTGGAGTGTTTTAAGGACTCTCGGGCTACAGCCAAGTCCTTGGGTCTCTCCACCTCCCGCCCAGCCACGTCTACTTTTCGTTCCTTTCGTGGCCGCGGCAGGGGCGCCTCTACCCGTCCGTTCCAAAGGCCTGCGCAGAACCAGCCTCTGCGGGGGCGCGGTGGCTGCTGTGGCGGCACAGGGGGCCAGCGTGCGGGTCAGCCCACCTCCGCTCCCGCAGCATCCGCCTCAAAGCCTTCCTAGTCCGTGCTGTGGGGTGCACCCCACGCCGGTGGGCGGCAGGTTTCAACATCACCTCCCCCACTGGCGCTCTGTCACTTCGGACGATTTGTAGCACCCAGCTGTCCGAAGGGACTATTCCATCCCCTTCGAGTCTGCACCCCCGTCCATGCCACCTCAGTTCCACCGTATGTTGGGGATCACTTAGCGCTTCTCCAACAGGAAGTCACGGCCCTCTTGGCCAAGGGGGCCATCGAGCGCGTTCCTGGGCCAGAAGTAGGTCATGGATGTTATTCCCACTACTTTCTGGTCCCCAAGAAGGACAAGGGGGGCTTGCGCCCTATCTTGGACCTCCGGAACGTCAATCGCTTCCTCCGGAAGGAGAAGTTCAAGATGTTGACTCTGGCTCAGGTCTTGGCTGCCCTCGACCCTGGAGACTGGATGGTAGCGTTGGACTTGCAGGACGCATATTTTCACATTCCTGTCCTGCCGGCCCACCGGCGTTACCTGCGGTTCACGGTAGGCCAGGAGCATTTTCAGTTTACCGAGTTCCCCTTCGGCCTTACAAGCGCCCCTCGGGTGTTCACGAAAGTGATGGCGGTGGTCGCAGCTCATCTGCGCAGGTCAGGGGTGTCAGTCTTCCCCTACCTCGACGACTGGTTGTTGAAGGCGGGCTCGCCCCAGGCAGTCGTCACCCACCTTCAGACTACGGCCGACCTCCTGCAGTTGCTGGGGTTCTCCATCAACGTGCCGAAGTCACACCTGAGTTCTTCTCAGAAGCTCCCCTTCATCGGAGCGGTTCTGGATTCGACGCAGTTTCGGGTTTATCCTCCCGAGCAGCGAGTCCGGGATATTCAGGCTATGATTCCCATCTTTCAGCCTCTATCCAGGGTTTCAGTCAGGATGACCCTCTGGCTCCTGGGCCTGATGGCCTCCTGCATTTTGCTAGTGCAACATGCCAGGTGGCATATGCGGGCTCTGCAGTGGGACCTGAAGTTCCAGTGGGCACAGCATCAGCTCAACCTGTCCGATCTTGCCCAGATCTCGGAGGGCACTGCATGACAATTGCAGTGGTGGCTCACGAATCGCAATTGGGTCAATGGCAGATCCCTCTCTCTTCCCCAACCGGAGCACACAGTGGTGACGAATGCGTCCCTCCTGGGATGGGGGCGGCCATTTGGGAGAGGCGGAGATCAGAGGCCTCTGGTCTCCGGCGGAGTCCCGGCTCCATATCAATCTTTTGGAGCTTCGGGCGATCCGACTTGCACTGAAGGCATTCCTTCCCTCTGTCCGGGGAAGTGTAGTGCAGGTGTTCACGGACAACACCACCGCCATGTGGTATTGCAACAAACAGGGCGGGGTGGGTCGTTGACCCTATGTCAGGAGGCTCTGCGCCTCTGGACATGGCTGGAACATCAAGGCATTACCTTGGTGGTTCAACACCTGGCAGGTTCTCTGAACGCCAGGGCCGACGAACTGAGCCGCCGGTGTTTGATGGATCACTAATGGCGTCTGAACTTGGACGTGGCGCAAGGTCTCTTTCTGCAGTGGGGAGATCATTGGTTAGATCTATTCGCCACCGAAGAGAACGCGCAATGTCATCAGGTCTGCGCGTTGGAATTTCCAAGGCGGGCACTCGCTCGGCGACGCTTTTTATCGCGAGTGGAGCTGCGGTCTGTTGTATGCCTTTCCGCCTATACCACTTCTGCCCAGAGTGCTGAAGAAGATTCGGCGCGACCGGGCCCAAGTAAGTAAGTAAGTAAGTAAATCCGTTTTTATATAGCGCAGCTACTCACCCTTACGGGTCTCAAGGCGCTGGGGGCCGTAGTAGAAATTAAGTGAGCTATTGCCCAGAGTCACATGGTGCTGAGCTGAGCTGCCACCGGAGCCGGGGATCGAACCGTGAACCCTGTGCTCCGAAGTCAGCTGCCCTGGCCGCTGCACCACACCTCTCCACAAGTCATCCTTGTGGCTCCGGATTGGGCACGAAGATACTGGTATCCCGAGCTACTCAACATGGCGATCGATCCCCCGATCCGACTGCCTCTTCTGGAGGATCTTCTGTCGCAGCAGCAGGGGATGGTCCTCCACCCGAACCTGTCCAGCCTCCACCTCCATGCGTGGAGATTGAGCGGCGACAGTTGTCAGCTTTCGATCTTCCTCCCGAAGTTTGTGATGTCATTCTGGCAGCCAGGCGTCCCTCCACTAAAACGGTATACGCCTGCACGTGGAACAAGTTTGTGGCATGGTGCACAGCAAAGTCTGTGGATCCCCTTTCTGCCCCTCTTTCTGAGGTCCTTCTGTTCCTACTATCCTTGGCCCAGCAGGGCTCTGCTCTGGGCACTGTCAAAGGTTATCTTTCGGCCATCTCCGCCTTTCTCCGGCTTCCAGATCAGCCTTCTCTCTTTAAGTCCCCGGTTGTTAACCGTTTCCTCAAAGGCATTACACACACGTTTCCTCCCGTCCCTTTCATAATGCCTCAATGGGACTTGAATCTTGTCTTGACCTATCTCATGTGCGCTCCCTTCGAGCCCCTTCATAACTGTCCTTTACGTCGTCTTACTCTAAAGAGGGCTTTCCTGGTAGCTATCACATCTTCCAGAAGAGTGAGTGAGCTCCAGGCTCTTTCTTCTAAACCTCCTTTCCTTTCTGTTCATCCGGACAAGGTGGTTTTAAGGACCCGTCCTTCTTTCTTGCCAAAGGTTGACACGCCCTTCCACATCGGGCAGACCATCACTTTGCCCACTTTCTTTCCGCCTCCGCATCCTTCAAAAGAGGAAGAGAGGCTCCATCATCTGGACCCAAAACGTGCGCTCTCGTTCTATCTAAAGCACACACAACAGTTCCGGGTGGATGACCAGCTCTTTGTTGGCTACGTGGGTGCCAAAAAAGGTCGGGCCGTGCATAAACGCACCATCTCTCGGTGGGTCGTTTTGTGCATCAAAGTATGTTACTCGTTGGCTAAGAAGGAGCCTCCTGTGGGGCTGCATGCCCATTCTACCAGGGCAACAGCAGCCACTACTGCCTTGGGACGTGGCGTTCCCTTGCAGGATATTTGTCAGGCAGCCACGTTGCCCTCGCTGCACACATTTACCAAGCATTACTGCCTTGACAGTCAAGTCCGGAGAGACGGCTTCTTTGGCCGTTCTGTTCTCCGTGACTTTCTGGTGTAATCTATTCGCAGACCCACCACCGGGGTTGGTATTGCTGGGGTATCTATTCTAAGGTAAGGAATCTGTCACTAACGTGTCTCTTTCAGATGCACAAGTTACTACTTGTGTAACGATATGTCTGTAAGACATTAGTTAGTGATAGATTCCTTACCGCCCCACCCATCCTCCCCGTTCTGCGAACTAATTCTAGGGTTAAGGTCATCCCTTTCAGGGCCCTAGTTTCATGGCACCAGTGGTCGGTTTCTTGCATGGCTCTGCATTCCTGGCGCGTAAAGTCGTGTACAGAACTGACGTCAGCGCGCATGGGTGGCGCCTAAGTAGTCTCCATGACGTCATCTCGGCGCCTACGACGCCAGCGACTAACACGGAGCCGCACGACGCCACCTACCGACGCGCAGGGGTACTGCTGACGAAAAACTTTCCGGATCCAGTCTGACGCCTGGGGATATTCTAAGGTAAGGACTCTATCACTAACTAATGTCTCTTACAGATATATCGTTACACAAGTAGTAACTTGTGCCTATGGATTGCAGATTAGATTTAATACTAGTCGCACACGAGGGCCTGGGTTCAGCACATGCAGGTATTAATGCAACGGTTTCATTACTGAAACAACGTTATTGGTGGCCGGGTCTTACCAAACAGACACAAGCATTCGTTCTTAAGTGCGACATCTGTCAGCAGATGAAGGGTTCCACCGTAGCACATCCACCACAAACAACTCTACTGATTTCAGACAGACCTCTCAAGTGTCTATTTGGACCACTGCGGCCCCTTACAATCTGATGGGGCTTACAAGTACATCTTGGCAGTGGATTCATGCTCTAGATTCCTGTGGGTTTGGCCGCAGCGCTCGGCTGACGCCTGAACTGTTATAAAGGATTTGCAAGTCTTCATAGGGACATACGTAATTGGCACATTACACTCTGACCGTGGACCCGCGTTCAGCTCTCTGGCTTACAAGGAAGCCATGGGAAGTTTGGGTGTGGCATTGTGGTACTCCTCTGCGTATCATCCCGAGGGTAGTTTGATTGTGGAAAGGAAAAACCGGGACTTAAAGCAATCCTTAACAGCGAGGGTATGAGGCTAGGGTGGCAGTTGGGTCAATCACCTATATGGGGTCCAGAGGGCACTAAATAACATGCCAAGAAGCTCCTTAAGAGGCCGTTCTCCATACAAGGTCCTGTTTGGGAGGAGAATGTGGGTACCCGACCTCGATTGTGGCAGCACAGTGGCGGATGAAAAAGCTTTTGACATCAATGATTATTCAGCTGTTTTACAGGAACTCTGTGAATTCCGGGCACTACAAAGCAACGTCCAAGTAAAACGCACCGCCACTGGGGAAGTTAATGTAAGGGAGACAAGGGACACCCTACTCACAAGGAACCAGGGTACATAGTTTATAAGCAAAAACAGTGGTTCCTGTGGACAAATGTAATCCATAACCAATATAGATACGCACAATGGCAATAGGGAGGGGTAAAATGGATGTCCGAGAGAGATATGAGACCATATACCACGGGATACTTTGTAAATTCTGAAAGTTTATATGCATAAATCATCACAATTATATACAAAATAGTGCATGGTGTCCCCAGTAAACATGGAACCTACATAGCAATTCCTGACATTGGGACATAAAGAAATGGTTTCCAAAATAACAGTCGACCATCAGACTAGTATAAAATGAACACAGCCTTCTAATGTGGTAATAGAGACTGGTGAATGGTTCGCTTTAGGTTTTGTCGACGGCGTTTCGACCCCTTAGAAATAGGGGGTCTCTTCAGGACCTAGCAATGCAGGGACATCTGAGAATAAGATGGAAAATAAGTGTTGGGGCCAGGAAGCAAGACATCAGCTGTTAGGATATGCTATTGGAGGATCGAGCTGGTACCTGAGAAAGGAATTCGCTGTCAGAGTGACAAGTGCACCACAAGGAAGTGAAGGTATAAGAAGGGTACTCACATGGGACCCAGCCGGGCTACCATACAGGACTTTCAGACAGAAAGATTAATAACATTTGAAGATTCGACTCTAAGAAGTGAAGGAGTTACCGACAATGGAATGGAACTCGTGCCTATTGAAATTGAACAACAAGTAAGCAAAAATGAGACCTAGATCTCAATTCGGCCTATACCGACATCTACGTGAATGTCTCAAAATGAGTCATCTGCCAGTTCAACAAAACCTGCTGAGCTACCAAAGATATAACGAACAGCTTCTGGCTATTCATCGATTTTAATATCTTCTCACTGGATCCGAGTCACTGCCATCTTCTGTTTTCCGCAAAGAAAAAACATCTACCTTTGGCTGAAAAAGACTTAATTTGTTTCTCCCTGGCTACAGCTATAGATTGCAATCGGTCTACTGTTCCTAGTCTTCTGGATAGGGGTAGTGACTGTCTTTTTCCTTCTTCTGAAGGGACATTATCTCCCAGGACGCTCCGCGGTACAACATGTGAACTTGATCCTGAAACCACATATGTCATCTCATCGTGAAATAAGAGACCTGTCCTTTGTGAACATTACAGCAGTTCCGATTCCTGAAGGAATAGTTTGGGGTAGGGTTTCATATGATGCATTTGGTCCCACTGAACTTTTGACAATACCACATGTATTTAAATTTGTTGCAGGCATTCTGCACAAATACAAAACTATGTGCAGGAATATTGGACCTTGGTGTATAGGGACTGGGTCTTCCTACCACCTTAGTACCCACAAACCCAGGAGCGACCTAGCTATAGTGTCTCACTTGCTCTCCTACTCACCACAGAGAAGCAAATGATTAGACACCCCAGAACACAACACTCCCAGATATCTCAGGAATCGCGGTAACAAGACACACCCTTTCGCTCGCACTCTTGTACTTGTCCACAATAAGATCTGACAGAGACACGAAACAGTTTAAAATATTTATTTTAACTAATGTGCCCTAACATGCAGTATACGTGCCACGACAAGCAGGAAAATGCATAGTACAAATATAGTTAGCATAGCAGCTAGTCCATATATAATGAAGGGAGATGTCATCATAGAAGGACAATGGAGAAAAGACTACTGTGCCTAATCTCCCTCCCCTTGCAAAGAAGTATTATTATTATATGATAGAAGATCTCTGGGCTTTGTCAGCAGACCCCATACCTTAGCCTATAGATGGTAGATCTACATCATAGGTGCTGTCTCGCTCTTCTCCCTGGAAAGGTCCCTCTCCAAGTGTGTGTCACCTATTTGTGTATTCTAATAAAACCCAAGTACATTTGTCCAAACAGCTGCATCGGTATGTTTTGTCCAAGGGCTGAGGTCTGACCAGAACAAAATAACAAGGGGCATTGTTGTTCGGCCTTGCACATAATGATCAGTCAAAATCCCAGGAACATGCAGAGAGTGAACACAGCGATGAGTTCTCATGTGAAAGCAGCCATAGAAAATATTGAAAAAAATAAAGACGTCGTAATGTGTGGAAAGCAGCAGGCAAGCTGCAACGTGCTCATGCTAACTTAGTGAAGACGACAATGTCCCTATGGGCCACGTGACAACATGTCTTTGAATGATATCATCGCCTCCAGTACATTCTCAGATGTTTGAGACTTTGAAACTGTGAATAGAATGCTGTCTGATTTAGAACAATGTGCTGCTTTTTCAAAAAATGTATTGTATGAGGATACATCTGTTTTCGGCC
This sequence comes from Calotriton arnoldi, assembly GCA_963921515.1. NCBI lineage: Eukaryota > Metazoa > Chordata > Amphibia > Caudata > Salamandridae > Calotriton > Calotriton arnoldi. The sequence continues at coordinate 3,005,891 of CAWUFW010000181.1, forward strand.
CCATGAATTGTTACCAACATTATGGTAATCATTTCTTGCACAAAACAAGTATTCCACGTAATGTTTTTGCTTACCATCAATGGGAACATTGCTCTGCACCACTAAAAGGTAGTTCACAAATATTTGCACAACAATTTGCATATTTTTCTGGGTTCAACACTTCAGACCCGACCTCCTATTATTATAAGGTTGCACCTACATCTGCGAAGAAAAATCTGCTCACCAAGACGAAACAGATATACTCTGCTTCTTTATTTCCCATCTGTCTTTACAAGGTTTCGACTTTTGGAGGGACACCATAGACTCAATCAGTCTGGGGGACTAAAGATTGGCAGGTTCAGGGAACTGAGGTGTTATTTAGAGCATGCCACATACCACAGCAAATTATCTTCCTAAACAATACCGTGCAACAGACCTCCTGTCTTGGACTAGCAAAGGTTAAGGACTTGAACACACCTCGGATTCCCTCACCTACACACTTTGAGGGGGTGGTAGAATTATACATCACGTAGTGAGAATACACTGAATGACATTGTACATGAAGATTCATACAATTCCTCAGACCCCAGTTGGAAGGGATGGTTAGTTTGGCCTATAGACCGAGATAGGTGTCAGTCAAGATTGAACAGTACCACTGAAGGGTTTAGTATCCATAAGCCTGACCAACACTATGTACAATGAGAACAATTAGGGGTGGTGACATCCTACAGTGTTGGGAAGTTATGCCTAGATTGTCTAAAAACCTCAACACTGTCCCAGGTGAAACAACACTTGTCCTTACTTTCAGATGACATGGATTTAAGGGATTTTTTGCTAGGTCCCTGGAAGACACGTCGTAAACGCTTCTTATACGGTATTTACAACGAAGTTTGGAAAATCTCTCAACAGGAAGCTGCGGAGAGGTTGTGTGAAATTGACAGGGTTAACTTGGAAAAGGCTTTGGCAGTGGTTGATAATGACATGACCATGCTACCATCCAGGATTTATTCACTGGGCAACATTGTGTCTTCTGCTATAGATATAATGAAACCGGATCTGTCCATCCTACAACATGGGCAATCAGTTACGATCCATCAATTACTAAGCTGGACGCTACAATCATGGCATTCTGGTCACGTGCCCTGGCGATATATTAACAGCCCGCCTCTATTTTCGGCCTATAGTTTAATAACCAGGCAGACAACAATGGCACAGAGATACGAAATATACAGTTCTGCACATTGAAAAATTGGACCAATTGCCTTTCACCGTGTCTGAGTCACCGTCCACAGATTGGTTAATTCATGGCCATATAACATTGCCTGTAACAACATTCCAATTTCAATATTGCATAGAATACCACCAGGTAGGCAGGTATGAAGCGTTACGGAAGGAATACATCCATTAATCTTTGGACTTACCATACAGATTTAGATGCAGGAATGGGGACGCTGAAGTTTTTCTCAGTGGTTCGGACTGCGAGAATTCATTAAGTGGGGCTCTAATTTGTCAGGATATTATGCTCCACAGAGCTTGCAACGCTTCGGTTGCAAACCTGTCCTGTCATTTGACAGGATCCCCAGCTGACGTGATTCATACGGTGTTCAAACTACTCTTGAACTGGAGTTATTTGATGTTAAATAAGCAAGGTTGTTGTGGGATGCTGCCGGGCCTCGTATATCTGGTCACAGTAAGTTCCAGGGTTACTTGTATGCAAGTATTGTTCCCACTGACCCACACAGTCAGGGATGCGCCGCTATGGCCTTCATTGAATGTTTCCCTTATACTGTTTGATTCTCTGAGTAGACTGAAAGCCATACTTTTACAGAAGGAGGTGGCATTAACCTCCGCTCAAGAGACTTTTGATCTCCAGGTTGCAAGGTCTTGAGCTGAGATATAGGCTCTAGTCCGAACTAACTTCCCGCTCCATTTTGGAGAAATGGTACATCGTGTCTTTAACATGTCTGATACGAGGGATAGTTCACCTATTTAAGACCATAGGTTCTGGGCTATTAAGCACCTTTCAGACGATTTTCGGAGTTATTCCATCTTTAATACACTCCGTATTTGGAAGCATTTTTAGAGGGCTTCCCCTGATCCTGCTACTGGTACTGGGTATTCTGGTTTTAATTTTTCTGCTATGCAACGGAAGTCCCCAATTCCAAGGAGATGGAAAAAGTGCTCTTGGAACGATGTTGCCTTGAATGCATGGTATTCAATCTAGGCACATCTCTGCTTCGGGAGCTAAGATCATGATGACTGCATTCTCTAGCCACCACGGGATGCTTCAGCTCCTGCTGGAATGGACACCGGCTCTGTACCAGGCTTACAGGCATCAAGTGCTTCCTCAGTAACAGTTGTGGGAACCGGAGAAGATCACCTTTGCTCCATTGACTTGATTCAAGAGGTGTTGCAGGGACCCGTCGTCTGCGAAGGCAGGTAACAGTAATGTTGTGTCTCCCACACAGGACACACAAACATTTGGCTCTCCGTGTGCTGGGAACAATTCGGCCTTTTTCGAAAACAACCTAAATTGGAATTCAAAAACATAATTTTGTTTTATTTGTTTTAATTCTGCTCTCACTGAGCATTATGGCTTTCGGCATGCTCAGTCAGTCTTTCAGTATATTGACTTTTTAGAGGACTTAGAGGTTTTTTTTGCGGATATACCTTTTTTTAACATATACCATGTTTTTATACTTATATTTTAGCAATGTTTTTATGCTTTATACACAGGCATATTTTTATCATTTATCATGTCGTCCAGTCGAATGAATGAAATTATTTATAAAGCGCTACGTTCACTCCAAGGAGCATCTTGGCGCTAGCAGAAAAAGATCAAGAAAAACGCAGGGAGAAAACGAGAGGATAGTTATAGAGAGATGCATTAATAACAAGTATCATATAAGGGAGAACACGATGTTGTCAGGAGCAGCAAAAATCCATGTTTTCAATAGTTTCCTAAAGAGACGTTCTGATTGAGCCAGTCTCAATTGGAGCGGCAAAATGTTCCAGGCTCTAGTTCCTAGAACAGCTATGGTTTTGCCTCCTTTTGTTTTCAAACGATAGCTAGGGACTGCTAGAAAGTTACCCGAAGATGACCGCAAAATACGTTGAGTGGTATAAGGGCGTATTCTGGACCTGAGATATATTGGCCCTAATGCTTTTATTGCTTTATAGGTAATAGTTAAAACTTTAAACAGGATCCTTTTGTGGATTGGTAGCCAATGCAGTCGTTGGAGTGCTGCCACTGAAGGGGATCCTCTGGGCAGCCTAAGCACCAACCTGGCCGCTGCATTCTGGACCACCTGTAACTTTTTTAAAACAGCCTTACTAACTCCTGCATACAGACTGTTGCAGTAGTCCAAACGCGATAGAACCAGTTCCACAGCAACTGTCTTCCTAGCATTCATAGGGAGTAGGTCCAGGAACTTTCTCAGGATTTTTATGGTATGAAAGCACATGCCTGCCACAGAAAGAGCCTGACTATGGAAGGATAGAGTGGGATCGAACTTAATCCCTAGGTTCCGTACTGTGTCTGCAGTATTTGGAGGTGGAACCATATTTACAGGCCACCATTGACTGGGCATAAAGGGATTGGCTTTCCGAACAGCATGATTTCCGTTTTTGGCTGTTACATTTCAAATGATTGAGTTTCATCCAGTTCATAACTGCCGTTAGGCAGTGATAGAATTTTTCTTCTGCCACAGTGGAGTTTTTGTCAAGGGTAAGAATGATCTGTGTGTCGTCTGCGTATGTAATGGCTTCGACCTCAAACGAGTCTATCAAGGCGAGCAGTGGAGTCATATAAAGATTGAATAATGTTGGGCTTAAGGAAGAGCCCTGTGGCACCCCTGATAATAGCTGTTTTTCTGCAGACTTATGGCAGCCCAGGGTAATTATGTTGCGTCTGTTTTAAAAAAAGAGGAAAACCAGGCGAGCGCCTTATTAGTAACGCCACTGGACGCAAGTCTATCTCGCAAGATATCGTGGGAGACCGTGTCAAATGCGGCCGATAAATCCAACAGAATCAGTACTGCGTCCTTACCCTGGTCTAGGGCCAGCTTTAACGTATCCGTTGTGTGAAGCAGCACTGATTCCGTTGAATGTCCCGGTCTGAACCCGGATTGTTTGGGGAGAAGGATGTTTTCCTTTTGCAGAAAATCATTTAGTTGCTTATTGGCCAACTTCTCCACTATTTTACTTAGCCATGGTAATAGTGAGATTGGCCTGAGATTGGAGAGGGTGGTAGGGTCCACAACTTTCTTTTTTGAAGGGGTTTTACCGCCGCAATCTTCCAATTATCTGGTACACAGGAGGATTCAAATGATGAGTTAATTATTTGATTTATGGTTGGATTAATAATGTCGACAAGTGCATGTAATACTCTGGGAGGACAAGGATCAAAAGGTGAGCCAGATTTACAGGCAAGAATGGCTTGTCTTGATTGTTCAAGACTAATTTCTTGAAAACAAGAGAATTCTCCTGTAATTTCTGAGGATATAGGCTTATTGGCCAAGGGAATGAACTCAGTGAAATCTTTCCTCAAGTCAGTAATTTTATTCTCAAAGTATTCGGCTATTTTATCGCATAAACCTTGTGATGGTGTGATTTCCTGATCTAATATTTTGGGTTTAATAAAGGATTGCACGATGTTAAAAATTGTTTTTTGATTTTCAGCTACTTGATTAATTTGGTTGGAGTAGAATGACATTTTTTCCAATTTTATATGATGGTGGTAGAGTCTGAGGGCTGCTTTAAAGGAGAGAAGGTCCACTGATTCATAGCCTCGTCTCCAGATTCTTTCCAATTTTCTACATTGTCCTTGTAATTCCTTTAAACGAGGGGTAAACCAAGAAGCCTGTTTTTTGTTAATCGGGCCTTTCCTGGAGCAAGCAATTGGGGCTAAGCTGTCTGCAAGAGATGTCATCCACTCATTGAATCTGTCGTTATCAATCGAGGGGATGCCCGAAAGACGTGGGTGTTATGAATCCCAGTGTACCACAATATAGGCCTAGGTAGTTACACAAACTTTTACCTACATCTGTCCTACCATTGTTCTACATAACGGGTCTGGCGCTGACCTTTTACCTAGTTAGGTGCTACGTGACTGTCGTGTGGTTTTCTTCGAAAAACTAGCCTCATGTATTCTGCATGAGGATCTCAGTATCACAGCAGGATTACCATCTTCTGCATAATAACTCTGAATAAGGGTCATCTCTATCGTCATCCTTGCCTGACATGCCCATGGTACTCTTCTAGATAGAACCCCTGAGGGTACCTTTCAGGTATATAAGCACTACATCTTCGCTGGGCAAACGAGGAGAAAAAGACTTCCATGGCGACACGCTGACGCGAGATGCTGAGGTTCCTGTACGCAGACACTCCAGCACGCAGTGGTCTGGCATACCTTGCGAGGGTGTCGTTCTTGAGACCAAGACGGGGTCCTTTGCTCTCCCACATCAGGTAATGGGGTTGGCTTTATCCTAAGGGGATTCTTTGCTATACACCTACATACATGCTAGGTACACTTAAATACATCTACTTAGGGTTGCATCGTAGGAGTATGCATTATCACTGTCATTTATTTATATACCTACATATATTCATTGTTTTAGCACTATGATAGAATTCTACCTTTTCTTTACTCTAGTGGTACTTATAACCGTATATATCTGTTTCTGTCTCATGGTTGTTGCGGCACACGTATTTTATACTAGAATGATGCTGGTTCAATAAATACTTACTGAAAACGCCCCACCGTTTATTCTGTGCATCTCTCTGAGACAAAGTGAGTACGAGTGACTGAGCGAAAGGTACTGTACTGTTTCCACAATCCCTGAGGGGTCAGGGTTTTCATGTTGGATAGTTGCCAGAAGCTATGCGCTCCTTGGTAAGAGGGGCTCATAGTTGCACTGTGAGCTAGATGGACTAACGGAGTAACATATTCTCTGGGAGTGTCCGGAATCAATCTGGACACCAATCCCTTAGTTTATGTTGTCTAAACAGGCAGATCCTATATAGATTTGAGGGAACTACACGACAACCAGATTTTGTGGAAGAAATCCGCTGGCGCGATTGCGCATCTGGGGCTAGTGGCGTCAGATCGGAGACCAGCCCTATGCAGACGTGAGAGGCAGAGGTATGCTACGTGAAGGTAGTAAGCTTTTATTAGCCGCAATTTGGAGGAGATGGTGCGCTCGCAGGGAGCCATCAGGGCATCGCGCCAATCTTAATCTTCTAGTGGACCCACCCAACCTTCCCACCGGGTCTGGAGGTGGTGGAGTGAGCCGGGGGAGTTTATTATGAGGGTGCGGTAGATTTGTGAGACCCCTCCGCGTCCCAAGTTACTCATCAGAATTTTCGCTTCTAGTGGGTTAAATTGCGGAAGGGGTTCTGAGTTGCGTATGTGGGTATGGAGGGTGTGTCTGACCTGGAGATAGTTGTAGAATTGAGAGCGTGTAAGGGTAAATGCCTCCTGTAGATTTGTGAAGGAGCACATGTGTGTCCCTGACCACACTTCCCTTAGCTGGGAAATCCCGATGTCATCACTTGCCCTGAAGCCTTTAAGTGTTGCCACTTCCTTCAGCCAGGTGCCGTGCCATAGAGGAGTTTGTTGTGTTAGTTTACTGTCCCATTGCACGTGACATCGGGCTGCGCTCCAAGCTAAGAGTACCACTCTTGTGACCGTGGGCAATTGGGAAGAGATTGGGGCACCATACAGCAATGTCTGCAGAGTAGGGAACCAGAGTCGTGAGAGTTCTAGTTTATAGGTCGGGTCTGACCACCCCCTGTTGAACCAGTCATGGGCGACGAGGAGTTGAGAGGCAAGATGGTAAAGGTACAAGTTGGACATGCCCAGCCCGCCATCATGGGGACCTCACCTATGAGGTCTATTTATGCTGGGCACTAAGACAAACTTGTTTCTTGGTGTGGTGCTCATAATCCTAAACCATTCCAGACCAAACATTTGCATGTTCTTCGGTTTTTTTCATCCGTTAGTCCAGCAGGACCTTGTGGTATGGTGAAAGTTTAATTGTTGTCCCTTTTGGCCTTTGTGTTTGCCTGACCAACAGTCACCAGTTGTTACCTCCCCTCCCCCAAGAACCGTTTTTTTCTGTATAAAATCTGAGCTTGGAACTTGATGTTGACATTTATGACCCATCACCTGTAAATTTTTATTTTTATGATTTTTTTATTTTTAAAGTAGACTAGCAAAACCAGTTTTTCATCTCTCTATGCAGAAATCGGTAAAATTGGAAAACTGGGAACATGTAAGATATGTGAAGTTCGTTCAGTAGGTTTTTCTTAGAAATATTATTATATTAACATCTATACTCTGATACCTGGAGAACAACCACACATCTTTCAGAGCTCACTTTAGCACTTTTGTGTTCAATCCATATACCTTGCAATGTGATCCATTGTGTTTTTACCAGAGTAAAACAAATCCATATATGTGGTTCTGTGACATATGAATAGTCTGATAGTATAATTTTTTAACCACAGAATCCCAGTGTATAACTACATTTAGAAGAGAACAAAATATTTGTGTGTTTATATTCAGGATCGTTTCGTTTCCTTTCAACCTCAAAGATTAATGCATTCTTGTAAGCTTCTTCAGTGCTGCCTAGTAGTCGCAAGAAAAGACTGATCCTGAGTCTTCTCTCCATTGTTAATACAGAAAGAATAATGTAGTTTCTAAACATTTTCCAGCTCTAATAATCCTCAGTTCTCCCAGGAAGCGGAGTGTGCAAGGTTCCTTTAGTCTCCCAGGTCTCCACTGTCTTTGTTGGTCTGCCAAGAGAGAGGGGACGATACAGGACAGTGTCTAGGAGGTATTGCATATCTTGAACGTATTTTGTGTCTCTATGGGGATTGGAGCGTTCCCTCTGACTGACCATGTGTCTTTCGATTGCTGAGTAAAGGGTCTTTGCCCCTTCTTGAACTTATGTACCATGTTATTAGATGAGAAGTCTTATCAGCTTGCGTCCCCTGAAATGAAAGACACCACCCCTTTTTCTGATCGTCCATGTATTTGACTGATGGCATTCTCTGGGAAAACAAACCTGGCTTGTTGGAGGTGGGGTATTGAAACGTCAATTCTGAGACCAAAAGTAGGACTCTGACAGCAAAGACTGTTTTTCCTGGGTCTCCATCATGCTGGTAGATGCATTAATTGATCCTACCTTTGCTTGAGTCATGTACTGCAGTTTAGATATGGGCAACTGGCAGCTTCCTATTCTTCCAGCAGGGACACTCCTACCATTTGCACAATTCACCGTACTGTCAGAAGTCAGTTAATGTTGTTCTGGTTTGGGTGCTCCTACATGTTTGTCCCTAGATGACCAGGTGAGTGATGTCAATGGAATGTCCGCTAAAGTTGCTCCTTCAGAGTAATATTTTACTGAAACTGTATGTATCTTGAACTTTCATGTAAGAGATGCAAAAACAATTATTGAAAAAGTAGATGGCCTTGAGTACAGTGGAGTTTAGGATTTTGTCACCCTGGATATCAAGGCGGTATGCTTATGTTTAAGGGATTTATAACATGCTTATCACCAGCTACTGGGGCCTCTGGGGACATGAATAGCAATATAAGTAAAGATGGTATTGCCATGATGTTCAAAATAACCCCCGGTGTGGAGGACCAGTCCTCGGCTTCTGACCTGTCTGAGGAGAAGTTGTGGAAAATGTTCCAGGCTATGGTGTTGTCCGAATACCATGGTGAAGAGGAAGGTCTTAAAGGAACTCCTGAATTTGCAATGTTTCTGTTCCAATCTGAATTTCCTAGGTTCGATTGCCGCATCTGTTATTTCTGTATTGTTTAGGTGTTAACAGCCTTTTGTCAGCAGATCTGAGGGACTGGGGTGCCTTGTAGAGAATGAAGAGGCTGGCAATGTGATTTGGTGTACAGTTATTTAAAGCCTTCTGGACGAGACAAAGTGGTTTGAACATTGTTCTTTCCTGAATTAAGAGCCAAAGGAGGCATTTGAGAGCATGGTGTAACATGGTCATGTTGTTTGAGGGTGCAGACTAGTTGGGCCGGGAAGTTTTGAACTCGCTGGAGTTTCTTGAGGACATTGGTAGGAAGGCCAGTGTAGAGGCAATTGCAGTAGTCCAAGCGGGTCATGACCAGTGCTAGGAACAGTGCAATTTTCTGCATGCAGTATAGCAAAGAGAAGATTGCCCTTCAGTTGACTGAAGTGAAAAAAGTCATTTCTGCAAACTACATTTATCTGTGGAATAAAGGAGCTTGCAATCAAAGATAACACCCAAGTTGCGTGCTTTCTTCACAGGAGAAAGCAGGGAGCCTATTTTGGCCGGCCAGACACAGGGGAGTGGGGAGCTGTCTGAACCAAAGAGCAAAATTTCAGATTTGTCCCTGTTGAGGCATAGGCAATTATTTTGCTTCCAGCGGTGAATGTGAGAGAGGCCTTGAGAGAACATGGAGGAATTGCTGGGATTATCCTTTAGCTTCAAGAAGAGCTGAATGTCATTCACCTACATGTGGTACCCAATGTTGTAGGAATACAGGATGCTGGCTAAGGGGGCCATGTAAAAGTTAAATAGGATGGGAGGCAGTGCTGATCCTTGGAACACCGGAGAGGGTTTTGGTATGTTAGAAGGGAACGGGCCTAGTTTTACGTGTTGTGTGTGGTTTTGAGGAGGGAGAAAAAACCTGAAAGGGCCTTTTCTCCCACGCCTGTTGATGCCAATCTGTTTAAAAATACATTGTGTTCGATTATGTTGAATGCGGCTGAAAGGTCAAGTAGTATCAGGGGAACTGAGAACTTTGGCAGATAGGAGTTACTCTCTAATATTTACAAGAGTGGATTTGATGGCTTCTTTTATGCCTGAATTCTGACTAGAAGTCACTGAGGAAGCGATTGGACTCAATGTAATGTGATAACTGACAAGAGACTACTCTTCAAGTGCTTTGGCCTCAAGGAAGGCCTGATATGGGTCTGTAATTATAGAGGAGACTCGGATCCAATGTGACTTTTTTTTTAAAAATAAGGGTTAGGATAGCATGCTTAAGTGACTTTGTTATGTCTCCACTGGCTAAGGAGCAGTTTGAGATTTGTGATGGCAGGTGTTGGGGTAGGGAGGCCAATGTTGATGACTTTAGCGTTGGCTATATCCCATGCAGGTGAGGTCTCCTTGAAGGAGAACAGAATTTTACTCACTTCGGATTCAGTCGGCTGCAAACTCAATAAGGGAACAGCTGCTTGTGGGATGGGGAGCAGGATGGTGATTTTTCAAGGTGGGGTAATATGGAGTCAGAGATTTCAGTTCTCAGATATGGATTTTACTGCTGAAGAATGCTATGAGATTATTACAGTGATTCTCCAGCATTGAATCTTTCATAGATTCACATGCTTGAATCTTCCCCGTCGTCATGGTGGGAGCCTCACGGTATTTAAAAATAGCAGTATTAAAGAAAATTAATGTAAAACAATGCAAAGTGCAACCAGTTTGCTAACCTATTGCCCTCTTTATAAGGTCCAACTAACAGCCAATGAGCTGCCAGCCCTGAGACCACAATCCCCTGCAGAGCCGCCATACCTCAGATTTGTACCGCAAGTCGTGTGAGAAGAAGTCTCCCTGAGCTCTGCTCAGCTTTTCTCAGTTGGTGAACTTTTGACCCTACTGTTTCCACTTCAGAACTCTCTACAGAGAAGACGTATTGTTTTTTCTTCATATTGGTAAAATGTCCGAGGGCTCTAAAAAGAGATTATTTAGACCCTGCAGATCTTGTGGGAAGGCTAGATTGTTTTCTGAGGACTCCCACAAGGACTGTCTATATGCTTACATCCCAACCATGTTCCCAAAGATTGTAAGCATTGCAGGACTTTTTCTGCTAAAACATTGAAAGACCGAGAGGCACGTTTATTTCTGTGGCTACAGAAGAAGAAATCCAGGTCAGAGTCTGGTTCGGACATTGAAGAGGCTAATTCTACTCCAGAACGCAAAAGAAAGCTGGAGTCTGTTACTAAAGCTGATACCAAGAAGCCTAAAGTCTCTAAGACCAAGGACATTTTGCCAGCCTCTCTGCCCTCTGTGACCACATCTCTAAGGAAGTCCTCTTCATCTTCCTCAGTGCCACATACTCCACTAAAAACACCTGTGGGAAAAAAGACCCCGTCGACGAGAGCAGCAAGATCGTCGGCAGTCAGTCCCTCGCTGATAGTTTTATCAACGCTGACGACGACGACGGCGTCGTTGACGACGGGGATCACAACACTTACCACTTTGACGGCCTCGTCGACGGCCGTTCCGACGACGACGACATCATCAACGACGACAAAGACACCGTCGATGACGACACCGTTGTCGACGACCCCATCGACGACTGTTTTCAAATCGCCAACGATGAAACACTCGTCGACGACCATAACGATTAGAAGGAAGACACCGTCGACAATCTCGTCGACCGAGGCAAAAAAGTTCTCCTTGACGCCGGAATCCGGAAGCAGGTCATCTGAGTTGGCATCTTGGAATAAAATCTCGCCACTTCCGCCTTCTCATTTGTTGGAAATGCAGGAATCGGAGGAGGAAGGTCCGTTTGGGCCTGCTTATTCCATCCCAACTCAAGGTTAAAATGCCAGGATACAGATAATGAAGAAGATTATCAAGAAAAGTTGGAATATTTAGAGGCAGATTTCTCTTTTGAAGATCACCCACCTCCAAAATCACATAGATATGAATCCTTTCAGGAGAGTTACGATTTTGAGGAGGAAGAGGATCTTCCGCCGCCACGGGACGATACCATTTCAGTGCCAATCTCATTGCTCTCAGACCTAAGACACATGGTAAACGACTATTACAAAAGATTTTCGGAAGCTAATGCTCCAGCACCTACCACCCGAGTAAGCAGCAGGGTGCACCTTCTGAGATTTCACAGCTGCCACCGGTTACACAGAAGACACAAACTCCTAAAGTAATAGCCATCAGGGATGACTATATAGAAAGTGATGTGGAGGACCAGCCTGAAGAGGGAGAGTTGACTCAAGATGAGGTACCTGTGGGCGATGAATAGGACGACTACGTCGTGCCTTCCTCTCCTTCTCCCTCACCTTCCCCAGCGAACTCTCCGCCGGATGACATTGGAGGGTTTCACGAACTGCTGGAGCGAGCCTCGAAGAGTTTTGACTTACCTCTTCCCGTGAAACAGGCGGACTGTTTCCTATATGATTTTAAGGATTCCGCTAGAAAATCAATCCGGGCCATCCCAATTGTGAACCACATATGGGAAGAAGGGTTAAAGATTATGAAGAGCCCGGCCTCCGTACCAGTGGCAATTCCGAGAATGGAGAAAAAATATAAGGCTCCGGAATAGTCTCCAGCATGTCTAATCGGACATCCAAGGACATCCAGGTCATGCAAGCAGCCCAGAGACGCTCAAGAAATCCTACGGCTACATGTTCTGCTCCCCCTAACAAGGAGGGTAGAAGACTAGATAGTACGGGAAAGCGTTTCACTGTAATGGCGGCCATGTCCATCAAAGCATCAAATACATTAGCCATATTAGCTCGGTACGACCGACAAATGTGGTCCGATTTGGCACCTTCCAGGCGATAAAAAGGAAGAGGCGATGCAGATTTTACAAGAAGGGGCTAGGGCAGCCTCGGAAATCATAGATATAGCCATGGATATCTCAACAGTGGCTTTCAGACAAATGGCAGGAGCAATCGCCTTACGAAGACAAGGCTGACTTAAAGCTACATCTTTCCGTCCGGATATCCAAACCAAGATCGTCGACATGCCCTTTGATTGTGAAAACCTATTTGGGAAACATATAGATGATGCGCTTCAAGGAATTAAGGCTGACACGGACACGACACGCTAACTAGGAACACTGCAACAGCAGCGGTATCAGTCCTTTCGAGGTAGAGGTGGAAGAGGCCAATACCAGCAAAGGCCGTCCTTTCAATCCTATAGATACCAACCCTACCAACAGGGTTATCGCCAATACACAAATCAACAACAATACCGATCACTTAATGTGCCCTATCAACAGCAGACGGCCAGAAGAAGACCTGCGACACGAGTAAAGGCACAGGACAGTGGTAGACGTCGGTGACACTTTCAGAGCACCTCTCACCTCGCTACGACACAAACCTCATCAGAACCACTACCTCTCTCAATACTATCAACAATGGTTAGCAATAACATCGGACAAATGGGTGTTAGACATCATTCATCAGGGACACACCCTAGAGTTCATTCAAAAACCTCCTCTACCTCCTCCCATCCCCAAGAAACATCATCAACTGACATTGCTAAAGAAGGAGATCTCAGACCTTCTTTTGAAGGGAGCGATGGAGGAGGTCCCTCAACAACATCGAGGAAAAGGATTCTACTCACATTTTTTCCTAATACAGAAAAAACAAAGTACCAAATGGAGGCAGGTAATGGATCTAAGGGGTTTGAACACATACATAAAGAAACAACTCTTCAGAATGCTATTGCTACAAGAAATTCTCCTAATGTTAAACAGGGGAGACTTTGACATCATTGGATCTCTTGGATGCATACTTTCACGTCCCTATTCACGTCAAACATTGACGGTACCTAAGGTTCGAGGTGGCGGGGTGCCACTATCAGTTCAAAGTATTGCCCTTTGGTCTCCGGTCAGCGCCAAGGGTGTTTACAAAATGCATGGCACCAGTGGTGGCGTTTCTGAGGCAACAAGGACACCAGGTCTGTCCTTATCTGGACGACTGGCTAGTAAAGGGACCTACATATCATTCAGCTCAAAACTCCTTAAGAGCTTGTCGTCGGCTATTCAAAACCCTTGGTCTAAGACTCAATGTGGAAAAATCCTCCCTGATACCATCTCAAAACTTACAATTTCTAGGGGCAGTACTGAACACAAGAGAGGCAAAGGCATACCCATCAGAGGAGCGCATTCAAAAAATCCTAAAGTTGGCGTCTCAAATCAAAAGAAAAGAGAATGTTTCAGTGAGAATGTACAAGTCTATGCTGGGGATGCTTTCGTCCTGCATTCCATTAATTCCAAACTGTTAGCTTCACATGCGGCCACTTCAAGAGCAAATCGATCTGCAATGGATTCAGGCTCAAGGATCTTTCGAGGATCTAGTTTTGATCACTTCACAAATAAAGAAAGCTCTGTCATGGTGGGGGGTAAGAACGAATCTTTCAACAGGACTACTTTTCGAGCCTCAACCTCCCAGTTTCATAATGACAACGGACGCATCCCTGCAGCGGTGGGGAGCGCACCTACAGGACCTGGAAATTCAAGGTCACTGGAACTCTCAGGAAGCACTGATACACATCAACTTGCTGGAAGTAAAAGCTGTGTTTTTAGGTCTACAAGCATTTCTTCCCCAGAATCCATGATTCTCCAGTTCTAGTGAGAACGTACAACACCTACTGCTCAAGCAGGGAGGAACAAAATCACAAACATTATCTTCTCAGGCTCAAGAGATTTGGCAATGGCTTCTAAAACACAATATCACTCTACAGATTCAACATGTTCCAGGAATCCACAACACGTGGGCAGACTCCCTAAGCAGATCCTCCAACCTCTGCCACGAATGGGAAATGGATTGCCAGAGAATTTTACAGATAGTCGATCAATGGGGAACTCCAGGTCTAGACCTATTTGCAACAAGAGAAAATAAGAAATGCAAAAGGTTTGCAAGCAGATTTCCTCAGAAGGGTTCGTGGGGGAATGCTCTTCAACTACAATGGACAGGAATGTTTGCCTACGCATTTCCACAGTTCCCTTTAATCCTGAAAGTAATATGCAAGATGAAATCAGAACCGTGTCATCTGATCCTCATAGCACCGGCATGGCTGAGACAGTTCTGGTTCATGGAACTTCTGCGTATGTCGATATCCCCTCACATTCGATTTCCGCCTGTACATGATCTGATATCCATGAGCAAGGGGCAAGTGGTGCATCCACAGATAAGCTCTCTGAATTTGTTGGCTTGGAACCTCATGACCAGGCATTTCAATCCCTGAATATTCCTCAAGACTGTCGAGATATTCTCAGTCACTCGAGCAATTACCACCAATAAAACGTATGCTGCAAAATGGAAGAGGTTCCGTCAGTGGTGTTTGGATCACTCTTTGCACCCTCTTCAGGCAACGCCAGAACAAATACTGCCGTATTTGCTGCATTTAGCCAAAACAGGTTTAGCCCATTCATCACTTAAAGTGCTTCTAGCTGCAATATCGAGGTACCGGAGAAGACCGGGGCAGGTTTCTCTTTGGTCTTCCACAGTAATGCAAGAGTTTATGAAAGGACTCTTCAGAGTATTTCCACCTATAAAGCGTCCAGCCATTCCCTGGCAACTCAACAAGCACCTTTCGAACCTATTCACAAGGCTGACCTAAAGTTCGTGTCCTGGAAAACAGCACTATTACTAGCTCTGACATCGGCCAGGAGAGTTTGTGAAATACAAGCCTTCTCAATTTCCGAACCCTTCATGCAATTCAAGAAGGATAAGGTGGTACTGAGAACGAATCCAACGTTCATTCCAAAAGTCCCGAGTTCTTTCCATTTGAATGAACCTGTTATTCTACCTACATACTTTCAGAAGCCAACGTCTCTAGCGGAAAGATCTCTTCACACGCTAGATGTCAGACGTTGCTTGAGATTTTACATTGACAGGACAAAGACATTTCGGAAATCAAATCTACTGCTTATTGCTTTTGCTCCTCCCAGGAAGGGGTATGCTTTGCCTAGAAACAGTATATCCAGGTGGATCTCTTCAGCAATTGCCTTTTGTCATGAGAAGGCAGGAAGACCTTTGACTGCGAAAGTGTCGGCCCATTCGACACGAAAGATGGCTACTTCTGCTGCACTGTTCGTGGGAGTGTCGCTCCCGGAAATCTGCAGGGCGGCAACATGGTCAAATGTCCATACCTTTACCAGACACTACTGTTTGGATGCAGCATGGAAAGGGGATTCGGCGGTGGGACAGGCTGTACTCCGTCGACTATTTCATTGAGGTACTCTTTCAGAATCATTTGTCTATATATACATGATTATATGTTATGATTCCATGTGTGTGTATATATATATATATATATTTAGTCTTTGTTGTTTTAACCTCTGTGACAGACAACCTACTGTCTTTTGCTTCAACTGATAGGTTGTGAAGTGTTTTTGGTTTAGAAGGAGCAAAGGAGTTTTGCCCTAAAACGCTTCTCTGGAATTTGTATACTGCTTTCTATTCTGATTCAAGCATGTGAATCTATGAAAGATTCAATGCTGGAGAAAAAACAAGTTACTTCCCTGTACACTGTGGTTCTCCAATTATTGATATCTTTCATAGATTCACATGCGGCCCGCCCACCTCCCCGTTTTAAGGCAAACCACTCTTACCTCATGATGGGAAACTTATCTACACTTGTGCTTGAAATCTGAGGTATGGTGGCTCTGCAGGGGATTGTGGTCAGGGCTGGCAGCTCATTGGCTGTTAGTTGGGCCTTATAAAGAGGGCAATAGGTTAGCAAACTGGTTTCCCTTTACATTGGTTTACATGAATTTTCTTTAATTCTGCTATATTTTAAATACCTTGAGGCTCCCACCATGACGACGGGGAAGATTCAAGCATGTGAATCTACGAAAGATATCAATACTGGAGAACCACAGTGTACAGGTAAGTAACTTGTTTTTTATTGCGAGGGAGCAATTAATTATTGTGACTCCTATCCGAGACCATCTCCTTGTAGATGCAGAAGATCTCTTTGAAAGAGTTGCTGGATTAGGTGATCTGGTACTGGTGGTAGACAATTTTTACCCTCATGCAAGCAGCCTTGTAGCCTTTCACATGTATACAGTAGGCGGTACAGTCCGTGGTAGACTTAGTTTTACAACAGCTTCTTTGTAGTACTCTCTACCTGACCTTTTCAGTTGACGCAACTTGGTGGTGGACCAATTAAGGGGCATGAAATGATGAGTCCTGAGTAAGGAGGGCACTAGAGAATCCAGAGCGTTGATTAGCTTGGAATTCAGGTGATCTAACATATTTACTACTAAATTGATGGATGGGGGTCATAAATTGTATCAAGTGCTTGTGTGAAGGAATCCGGCTCCAGGTTATTCAGGTTGCGCCATGGGAGTAGAGGGGAGTCTAAAATGAAGGGACAAGGGTTTGGTATGAAGTGGCTTATCGATGTTTAATTTTTATTAGGAAGTTGTCTGACCACGATACCTGGAGAATGTCAAGACATTCAAGCTCCGGATTCGTAGTGAAGATTAATAAGGCAGTGTGGGAGCCAGAAAGACTATTGGGGCCTGTAAGGGTAGAAGCATAGGCCCATTCTCAGCCCCGCCCCCGCAATAAAAATAAAAATTGCAGTCAAGAAATCCCTATTGTCTAGGGGGGGAAGATTGTGGGTTGAACACTCCTATTTAGCCCCGGAGGGGGATCTTGGGGAGAAAATCGAATGGGACCCAGGTCAGAGGGAGTACTGGCCAATTCCCTCTATCTCCCGCTACCTCTCAGTCCTCATTCCTGGTGTCTAGTGGATTGATCCCTGCTTGGGGATCGTTCTCCAGCAGCGACCCCTAAATAAAGATCCACTAGGGAGAGATCACTCAAAAGGGGAGATTCTCTCCTTTCCTCTGACAACTTCCCCCCATGGAAATCTGTGCTAGAGGCTGAGATCTGCTCAGGAGTACCAATTTAGTGAAAGTGAAATGAGACCATTGGGTCATTTAACTTTCTGTAGAAATGATGTCAACGCGATATGCGTGCTGATCGTCATTTTACAAAAAAATAGAAAAGATTTGAGCTTATAGGTGAGATGCCCTAACCTCCCTGCCACGCAGGCGGACAATGCCCTACAGATACCTGCCTCACATTAGCTTTTTTTGTTGTTGTGTAAATTGGTAATCCGGTGGGACTACATTGGGGGCTGTGCTGGCTCCCGCAGGACCGTGCCGACTCATACCCTAACTTTTCTTTTCCAATTTTGGACCACGGAGGGTCCCATGGCTGGGGGAGCGGGGTGTCAGGCATCCATACCCTGCCCCCTTGTATTGGTTTATTATATTCTGTTTTAGGATTTGGGGACCGAGTCCCCAAATCCTGTAATGGTGACCACAACATTTCTCTTCATGTTGCTGCCAGCCAATCACAGCTCTGTCCTGTGGGTCCAGCCAATCCAAATGTTTTATTTTGACTTTTGTTATCGCAGTGCTAGATATCTCTGTTTTTTACCTTCATTTTTCAAAAACAGCTGAACAGGTTTTTGCCGACTCACAAAGCACGTTTTCTGAGTCGAGATCTAGCTTTCAGACAAATTTAGTGTCCCTTTGTTCCGCTGTATTTTTCTGTTTTGTGGTCCAAAATAAC
Source organism: Calotriton arnoldi (assembly GCA_963921515.1). Lineage (NCBI taxonomy): Eukaryota > Metazoa > Chordata > Amphibia > Caudata > Salamandridae > Calotriton > Calotriton arnoldi. Next base: position 3,024,214 of record CAWUFW010000181.1, read on the forward strand.
CTATGGAAATTACATGGGGAGAAATCCTTGTTTCCTTTCTCTTTTCCCCCTCTTCCTTCCCCTTTCCCTTCCGACTAATCGTGCAACCAGTCTGCTTCTCTTAAACATCAGTGTCAATTCATTCAGGTGCTGGATACTTTAAATTCTTGGAACTGAGTATCTCTGCCCTCACCTAGCACTCTCATAAATTAGAGGTCCAAGTCGACCTACTGCAAGCAATGTCCTCTGTCATTATTCAGCTACATAATAGGGCTGCAACTTTATCAAGCGTAGTCAGCAACCTAAACGCTAACTTTCGGGATTGTCAAACGTCATGCTTATGCTCCCCCCCCCATGGTCAATAAATTAGGATCTACCTTCCGTGCTGCTCCCGCTAATTTATGATCTTAAATCAGCAACTTTTTTCTCCAGTCCGGAAATGTCTGAAATTAGGTCCTTTAGACTGCTGTAAAGAAGTACTCAGCTCACATGTAAGGCAGCCCTGCACAGACCCCCACCGCTGTGATAGAGAAATCGCTGAACCTGATTGCCCACAGAATACTCTACCCATTAGTGATTTTTTTTTCTCCAAACATATTTTTATTGGCCTTTGGTTCAATATCCATCAGGAGTTACAACAGTACTTGTTATATCACATTAGTACATCACATCAATAGCACATATGACGCTGTGCATACTACTGCTCAATGCCTTATATCATCTCTAGCAGTATAAAAAACGTCCCCTGGAGGATTATTCTCACACTCGCACAACACTCAAAATTGACACATCATACTCTCTACACATATGTAGTATAAAAATCCATACTCTTACAGTTGGTATTCAAATATAAACCCCACGAAAATCAAGATGTAGTGCTTACTCTTATTTTATTTTTCCAAAATTCATTGGAAGCACTTTTTCATGTTTTAAAAAAATATATATATTTTTTAAAAACATGAAAAAGTGCTTCCAATGAATTTTGGAAAATAAAATAAGAGTAAGCACTACATCTTGATTTTCGTGGGGTTTATATTTGAATACCAACTGTAAGAGTATGGATTTTTATACTACATATGTGTAGAGAGTATGATGTGTTAATTTTGAGTGTTGTGTGAGTGTGAGAATAATCCTCCAGGGGAAGTTTTTATACTGCTGGTTACCAGTGCCCTGTTCCCTGAGATAGTAGGGCCACCTCTCTAGTTTCACTACTTATATCATCTCTAGACACAACTCAGGAAGCCATGAAAGGATTTTCCAATTATCTATATATGTATTTGATTCATATTGTCATATGGCTCACTCTTGTTCTTCCTATTGTATTATTAGGGAGAGGCTAATCATATTCTGTTTGAGATCACATGTAGGGGGCCATTGTATAGTAAAAGCTCAGTTTATAGAAAACTTTGTAACTTGTACAACACACTAATTAACTATGTAGTGGGGTCGAGGTCGTGCAGTTATGGCAGTGATGTAGGTGAGTTGTCCGGGGTATGCGGGCGCGCACTTAGGCTGGGGCAGTCAGGAAGCAATCCACCTCTTGCCGGGTTACGGGGTGTTATTGCCCTCTGACTGCATGTTATAAGCGCTGTGAGGAGATGAGTGGTGCACGGGGGTGGTGCCCATATCTTACTGTCTTACAATGTGCCAGGGTCCATATGTGGTGGTGATTTTTATTAGTCATCCCAGTAATTGTCGTTTAGGTGTTTTCCCCTTGGCCCTGTTCGTCACTCGTCAGTGTATTATCGTCACTCCCCGCTCCTGTCTCTGTCTGGGTTTTCCCATGTCTTTAGGATCTCTCTCCAGTGCTCTGCGATAGAGCTTTGCCTCAGTCCGCTCACCTCATCCCTCGCCAGCACCCTGCCCTCAGCCCCGGCCCAGTGAGTCACGTCTTGCTTCCAGATTTCAATAGCCGGTCCAGTCTCGGACTTCCTAGCTATCGCTATTCGTCTCTTAGCCAGGACCAGTGCTAGGTCCAGGAATCTATTACCCACCTTCTGTTTAGGTGGGCGGGGGAAAAGCTCCATCAAGCACACCCCGGTTGCGGGTTCCAATGTGCGTCCCACCGCTGCTCCCATGAGCTGCAATCCTTCCTCCCAAAACCTGAGGAGTGTGGCGCAATCCTAGGTCATATGCACAAAATCTGCATCAACATAGTCTCATCTCTAGCATTTGCGCATGTCGCCTCCATAGGCAACCTGAAGTTTGAGATGTCATGTGTGTAGTTGAATTGTGTGTATTTCAGTCTGGTATTACGTGAGACTTTTTTAGGGTATGCTAGGATTTTGGCCCACTCCGGATCTGTGAGGTCTTTACCTAGGATGGTCTCCCAGCGGTTACGCAGCTTCGTTAGGGGTGTGCAGGCCAATTCCAGTTGCAAGGCATAGAACCATTTTACCTTATGCCTTACAGTGCCTAACGTGAGAATTGAATGTAATACCTCGTATGGTTTGGGCTCTTCCAGGCCCCCACCCCCCATAACTCCCTAAAAGTGCGCAGTACGATATCGTAGGTTAGGAATTGGCCTGGTTGTAAGCCTGAACTCTTGAGCAAGTCCTCGAATGGGGCCAGGGTTGCGTGCTGTTAAGTCTCCCACTGACTACAGTCCGGCCTCAGCCTAGGATTTCATCAGTGCTGGAGTTAATGTCGTCTTATGGTTCCCGTGGGGTAAGCTCACCAAGGGCAAGACCGAGGCGTACAAAGGAATTTTCCCTGCCTTAAACAAACAACGTTTCCATCAGCGTAAGGCTGTGGTTTGTAACAGTGATAAGTGAGGGATGGTCTCTTCAGGGTCGAGCATTTTGGCCAATATCAAATCTGTATGGATCCCGAGGTCAGTTAAGTTGGTTCCTTCCGGTCCTGCACCTGCCAGCCACTGCGCCAGCCACTGCAATTGGGAGGCTAGAAAATAAAACTCAAGTTTGGCACTCCGAGTCCCCCCCTCTATGGATGGGTGCTACTCGCCTCTCCCTCTTTCCCATATCAGATCTCGCAGTAAGGCGTCCAGCTATCTAAACCGCGAGGAGGGGGCTGTGATAGGGAGATTAGTGAAGAAGTATAACAGACGCAGCAGCATAACCATTTTAGAGAGGGAAACCCGGGCCATGATCGGGAGCTGTAGCGAGCAGCAGAAGGAGACGTTCGATCACAGGGATCTAAGAGCCCTTCTGAGATTGCCTTCGCGCAGATCATCCAGCGAGTGAAAGACCTGGATCCCCAGGTATCAAAGTTGTGGGAGCCCAATTAATGTCTTCCACAAGGTCAGATGGGTGGGTCATATCAGCTGACACCGGGAAGAGGTAGGTCTTAGTATGGTTAACTTTAAGCCCGGACAGTAACTCAAACTGCCACATCAGGCGTATGGCTGTCCTGGTTCCCACAGTTTGGTTGCTAAGATAGATCAGCAAGCCATCAGCGTACGAGGAGATAATGTGTATTCCCCCTAATGTTATACCAAGCCCCTCGCCACCTCATCTAAACAACGCCGCCAGGGGTTCCATCGCAGTGCGAACAAGAGGGGTGACAACGGCAGCCCTGTTGCGTACCTCGGAAGATCCTGTATTGTGTGGACACCGTTTTACCCATTCTCACTCTGGCTGTTGGGTGTTCGTAAAGTAGCATCACCCATTTTACCCAGCTCTCTCCTAGGCCCATGTGTTTCATGGTTTCGAACAGGTAATCCCACTGCACTGTCGTAGGCCTTTTCAAGGTCTATTGAGAAGAGGGCTGCTTGTGGCAGTTCTCGAGCGTCTATGTAGTACATCCTGCGCAAGTTGTACGAAGTGCTCCGAGCTGGAATTAATCCATTCTGTTCTATGTGGACCATGTCCGGCATGTGGGGCAGCAGGCGAAGCGCTAGGACCTTGCTCAGAATTTTAAAATCCATATTTAACATGGAGAGTGGTCGGAAATCTGTGACCTTCTTCTCAGGTGTAGGTTTCTTGGGAGGGGGAACCACTAGTGCATCTTTTGTTGTCTCTGGTAGGTACCCCAGCTTCAGTGATTCTGCATATGACCTCTCCATGTGTGGTGAAAGTTTCGAGATGTAGGTTAAATAAAATTTGGCCGGGAGGCCGTCAGGTCTCGGAGTCTTCCCTGTGGCCATGCTTTTAATCGTGGCTCGAATCGCATGGACTGTCACCGGTCCTCCCAATGTGTCCACCGCCTGTTTGTCAAGGATCCGGGGGCGCAGCACTCCTAGGAATTCCCTCTGAGTTTCAAGGGATGTCAGGGAGGGGGCCTTGTACAGTGTTGTATAATCGTCACAAAATAAGGCATTGATGGCATCTGGGTCATAAATTGGGTCTCCCACAGCAGGTTTAACTTGAGTGATTGGGGACCCCGTATCTCCGGCTTGATTAACCACGCATACAATCTACCCGGCCTCCCCTCTTCTTCCTGCACCTTAGTAAGTTAGCTTCTTTAATCATGACATCGCAGCCGGTCAAGGGTTTGGTGGTATAGTATGCTTCAGAGTGTTTAGTGCGTCTGGTCTGGTTCCCTGTTCGTTGTCTAGCATATGTAGGTCACCCTCTAAAATTTCCAGTTCCCGATGGAGTTCCCTTTGGGCTCCTAGTGATTCCCCCATGCATTGCCCCCTCAACACCACTTTGAATGCCTCCCATTCTATCCGTGTATTGGATGCCGTTCGTGCATTGCTGTCAAAGTAAGTGTCTATGACTGTGCCTATGGTCTCCCTGAAGCAGCTATCTTCGAGTGCCAGTGTGTTCAGCCGCCACAGTGGTATCGGTGGGCGGTCTACTATAGACTGGAGGGCCAGCAAGAGGGGACTGTCATCTGAAAGTGTGTGCCCCAGCTATTTCTTGTGGGTAACTAAGCGACCCAGGCCGGGTGTGCTCAAGAATAAATCCAGCCTGGTATGTAATTGGTGCAAGGGGGAGTAGTAGGAGTAGTCTCGGTCTCCTGCAAGTTGCGTCCTCCAGGTGTCTTCCAGTCCCCAATCTCCCCTCCAATCTCGGAACCCCGCTGTTATGCGGTGGGCTTGGACGCTCAGCAATGGGGGGTGTGAGCGATTGAGGGCGATATCATTGACGCAATTAAAGTCTCCACCCAGAAGCATGTTCGGGGTTAGTACTTCAGCCAGAGAGCCTGAAAGATTCCAAAGAAACAACACTTGGTCGTGATTAGGGGCATATACACTATCCAACGTGATTTCCTGTCCAAAGAGCCTGCCCTTCAACAACACATATCTATCCCTCTCGAAGTATATGCAGGTGTTCAAATGGTGTGCCAGCTCTAATCCAGATCATTGCACCCCTTGCATATGCAGAGTAGGTCGCAAATACTTGCCCCCTCCATCTCCTGCGTAATTGCTCCCCCTCGCCACAGGTGAGGCGCGTTTCCTGAAGGAGTGCGTTCTGCATCCCCCTCCTGCGCAAGTAACGGTGTATATTGTGGCACTTAGCGGCTGAACCCACTCCTCTAATGTTCCATGTCAATAGTTTTAATGCGTGTCGTTCAGTGGGCATTTTCAAGAGTCTGGGTACTTGGATCTCCTCGTCCCCCACCCCCTCCCCCCAGGTCCTGGAAGTGATAAGCCAAGACCCCACTTGCAAAAAGGACAAAAAGGTAAAATGGAACAAAAAGAACCCCCACAAACCAAAACTCCCCCTTCCCCAAAGCAGCCTGGCAATGGCCAGCTGCCCAAACTACAGGCAAACCGTCTAGATCGTCGGGAGACTCCCTCCATGGTTAGGTGAGGCCTTCCAGGGGGGCAGGCTGCTGTGTACATGGAACAGTCTATTTTGTAAAGTTCCTGTGCTCAGTGCAGCTGGCGCTGGCCCATGTATCCAATGTCTCCAGTCGAGTCATCCATGGCCACAACTGGGCGTTGTATAGTGTCTCCTTGTATGATTCCCTGCTGAAGAGGCTCTGTTCGATTTATAGATCGTCTTCCAGTCTGGGGGTAACAACCGTCCATGTGACACTGTCTGCTTGTGAGCTGTCCGAGCCCTTAGTCCCTTTAGTTTATCTAGAGCCAGGCTCCGAAGCAGTATTGGTGGGTTTCATGATTTCAGCTACCGCCTGCAAGGCTGCTGCTCTCTCCTTCACAGTCTGGGAAGGGCTAGGTCTTTTAGGCGGTTTCCGCTTCACCCGGGTCTGTTCTCTTTTCCCTGACTTCGTTGTACAATGTGGGTTTTCAGCACCAGCGTTCCCAAGGTTATCTCCTGCCTTGTAAGATTCGAGCCATTCCCAAGCTTCTTCCGGATTTTCACAAAAATGTGTTTTCCTGTCTAGCATTATGCGAAGCCTGGCAGGAAACATCAGGGAGTATTGCAAGTTGTCTTCCCTTAGTGCCTTCTTAATCTTCAGATATGAGGCACGTAGTCTCTGTACTTCAGCCGTATAGTCAGGGAAGATGGAGACCCTAGAGTTTCCCACCGTAAAAGGGCCATCTGTGCGTGCTTTTTGCAGGAGGACGTCCCTGTCTTTATAATGGAGACGTTTTGCCACCACCGGACGTGGTGGACGGAACAGGGCTGACCCACTATTCTCACATTGTTTCTCCTATTGTCCGTCCGCATCCTCTCCCCTACGTTCGAATATTCGGACTCTTTCGGTAAGCTCAGTGACTTGGTGGTTTAACTTCTGTTGTGTGGGGTGTAGTTCCATAATCGAGACCTCGGCCGTTTTCACTCGTTGTGTGAGCTTGTGATGTTCCGCTCGAAGCAGGCCCAACCCCACCAACACTGTACTAATGTCCTGATGCAAGGTAGCTTTGGTGTCTGCAATTGCGTCCAGTATCTTGGTTAGTTGCTGTTGCACTGGTTCGGTCATTGTTGGCGAGTCCATTGGGGCCTGCTGAGGATCTGCTGTTTCTTGTCCTCTGTCCGAAGGGGACCCTGCCGTCTTCGTTCTGGGTTTCCCCATTTTGGGTTTATTTTGTTTCCCCTGGGTGCGGAGTGTCAAGGCTCTAGTGGAATTGTCCTAAATAGCACCCCCTCTGAGTCGGGGAGAGAGACCAGCGTCCAGCCTGGGTGTGGGGTAACTTATGGCAACTGCAGTGGGCTTTTAATATTTCACCGAGGTGGTGCTCAGTTGCTGGGAAAGTGGCGTAGAAAAGCACTATACGTTATTGTCCGCGTGGGTATCCGTGGGCAGGCCTCAGGCTGCCCCCGATGGCCCAACCTATCCCTCCAGGCCTGGATTTTGCAAAACGCAGATGTTAGACCTCCTTCTGGGCCTTCTCTTAACTCCCGGCCGGTACAGAGTCTGCCCTGCTATGCTAAGTCCCCCCCAGCCCCTTTTCACTGAGCATGGCTGGTCTCCCAGACCCCTGACCGGGCCTCCACAACTCTGTCTCCCCAGTGGGGTAGCAGGCAGGGGTAATTATCAGTGGGCTCCAGGAGGGGTCCTTGGCACTTCAAACTCTCTTCTCTCCTTGTTGCTGTAGGCCCAGGATCCTCCCGAGACGTGGTATGAACTTCAATGCGCTGCGGGAGTCCAGGCGGGGCCCCCAGGACAGCGCAGGCCCCCCACCCTAGACAACGTGGGTGGCCAATGTCCTCCCGCTCCAACTTACAGCTCTTCTGAGGTATGCCACAGCAGTCAGCCGCTGCAGCCAGTATTATCTAGGGGCGCGCCCGGTCCGTAGACTCCAGCTTTCTGTCCTCCGCAGAGCCCACAGTTAGCACCGAGACCCTGTACCTCTCACCGCAGGCCAGATCACTAATGGCGTGCATAGGTCTCAGGCCCACAGCATGTGGCCTGCTTGTCTTTTCCGACTCCCTTCTTTCTCTGTTGCCTCAGGCCTAGGATCTTCACGGGACACGGCGTGAACTTCAGTGCACGGCAGGAGTCTAGGCCGGGCCCTCGGGGGACGCAGGTCCCTCACCTTGGCTAATGTGGGAAGCCGGGCCAATGTCCTCCCGCTCCATTTCGCAGCTCCTCTGGGATACGCCACAGCGGTCTGTTACTGTAGTCAGTAGTATACGGGGCGCCCGAGGCGGCGGATCTCGCCTCTGCGCCTGCCGCTACTCCGAGGGCACGCCCAGTCTGCGGGCTCCGGCTCTTTGTTCTCAAGGGTCCACAGCGAGTGTCGGGACCCTGCTCCTCCCACCACGGGTCGGATCACCAGTGGAGCGCACAGGTCTCAGGCTCCCAGTGGGTGATCTGCTCGTCTTCGCGGGCCCCAAGGGATCCCGGCTACCAACCACTTCCATGGTGTGGGGGGGGGGAGAAGGGCTGCACTTCACTGTTCGCTTAACACGGCTGCCATCTTGCGGTCTGGAGCGCCGGATATTCAAAGTCCTTCATTAGTGTCTCTCAGGCGTCCGCTGCAGCCGAAGACGTCTCGGCCGGTCCATCAAGCTTTCCCTCCTCTTGTATCACCGTCCCGATATAGGTAGCGCAGGCAAGGACTGGAAATTTAACAGGATATGTGTAGGGCTGGCGCAGAGCTGCAGGCTCACGCGTCAGTCATCGGTGGCTTCCAAGTCATGCCCCCTACCCATTAGTGATTTAACAACCTTTGAGAACCCTGACATCATGCAACATCCTTCGCCTAGTGGCCCTGAGATGCTCAACTTCCTCAATCCAGAAGCTTGCACACAGGACCAGTCTTGAAATGGCCTCCTGAACCCGCTGAGAAACTGCACCCTTCTATGCACAAATAAAATGGATCTGGAGATGCCAGCTGTATGCTCCGGCCTGGAGAAACATAACTCACAAGTGTGAACAACCCTGTACCGTCAAAGACTTACTCAAATTAACCCCAGAGAAACCACTGGTCTGATGTTCTGGCAAAAACCCTGCTCTTCGAAGTTTGTTCTCTCCAAAAAGCACAGGAAAAGACTGAAAAAATGTAACTGAACAAATATCTATGGTCAGCAGCATCTAGTCTACACATTTGGAATGGAGCAAAGAAAACACTGCATAATCCAAAGAAACCCATAGAATTTGCAGGGCAAAGAGCAGCTCCAGATTTTAAATCTAAAATGCCCTCTCAACAATCTGTCCCTTCCGCCCGCAGTAAAGTCTATCCATCCACTGACTGTAGGACGCTGGCTCTTTGCACATTATACCTTACTTTGGTATAGTATATAGAGTCCAGGGAGTCCCCAGAGATATAGCAAAGGCTTAATTAGGTAAATACTAACATCTCTCTTTGTGGTAGTGTGGGCGAGTAGTTAGGCTTATCCAGAGGGTGTGTTAAGCAATTATTGTATTAACTTAATCAAGACTGAAGGCACACACTCAGAGACTGAATCCAGACCAATTGGGTAAGCATAAAAAAGGTATACTTGTTTTTTGTTTCTAGAACCAAGCAGGACTTGGTGCAGGTAGGTAAAATATACTTTCAATCATAGAACATTTCAAGAAGTGCAATTGGGAATGGATTTGCAATCGTTACAGGTTTGTATCGATTCAAAAAGCAGTTTAAATTACACAATAATTACTCGTGGAATACTTTTAGATTACATCGACTACTTTGGGTGGTATGCCTAGATACCACACCGGGAATCTTAAATACAAGGTAAGTCATACTTTTTAGGGTTTGCAGTTTAGTTACTTTTTCTTTCATACAAATTCAGTTCAACACTTGGAACATTTTTGGAACCCAAACTCGTAACATTGGTTCCTATGGGAGAAAAATGGTCATCGGTTTCACAGGTAAGTAAACGTCTTATGAGTTGGAGTTTTGGGGGTTTAGGACCAAGATTCCCCACGGTCTAGGTAGGCACTCAGGTTACACCACCAGCGGCACTGGTGCGGCCGGGTGTAGAGTGCAGGGGCCCAATGTTAGTCAATGGGGCTAAGGGGGGCCTTCAGTCAGGGACTGCTTACGAGCAGGTCACTTGGCTGTGGGAGCAGGGGTAGAGATCAGCACTACAGGGGCCAACAATCGGCACAGGAGCGACGCCACCAGTGGCACAGGGGCGGCCTGGTGCAGTGTGCCTTGGCGACGTCGGGGGCCCTGTGGATTTCAATGAGGATCTCTGGTTCAGTAGAGATGCTGCAGGCTCCGGCAGGGAGGCTTCCCAGAGGCAACCAGCAGCTGAAGAGTTAAGTTGGGATCTCTGGGGATGCCTGGACACTGTCGGTTGGGCCACCCAAGGCTGTGGGGCGTCGGGTGCAGGGGTGTCTTTTGGCGTCTGGTTCTTCTTACCAGCTTCGGTCGTGGGGACCCTTCAGGTTGAGGCTTCAGGCATCGGCTTTAAGCTTGAGGGAGGTCGGGGATCACCAGATCTCAGGTCGGGATCGCTGAGGGGACCTCTTCGTGGTGTTGGGCCACTTGAACTCGGACCATAGGGGTTGGGTGCATAGTAGTTCAAAATCACGGAGCTGCCTGGATCCAGATTCTGTAGGTGAGACTTGGTTGAGCAAATCTGGTGCTCAGAGTCTTAAAGATGGTTGCAGGGCAGGTCCTCCGGGCTCTGGAGGGCTGCTGGACACACCAGGGTTTCGCTGTAGTCAGGTCGGATTCGGGACAGACCGGTAGGGCTGGGGCCAAAGCAGTTGGTGTCCTCTTCTTCCTGGGTCAGACTGGCTCTTTGGTCCTTCTTTCTTCCTCGAATCTGAGGAGGCAAGGTTCAGGGTTGCCTCTAAATATTAAATTTTCCGGTGTTAAAGGGTTGTGCAGGTCCAGACCAATGGGTCCCTTCCTTCGGGTGGGTACACACCCTATTATGCCACCCTCCAGTGGGAGGGGCCATGAGCCTCTCCTTAATTGGCTGACTCCCCTCATCGTCAAAATGGAGGTGACTGAGATGTGTGCTTCACCTCACCTTCCCCACCTGAGAAGTGGGGTTGGCAAAGGTGGCCACACCTCTCCTCGTAGCTTGGTTTTCCTGCCAGTGCTCCTGCCCAAAGTGGGGGGCAGAACAGGTGGGAGCCAGTTGCTGGGGGCAACAAAAGGCAGGGACAGCTTACAAAGGTGGCAGGCCTTCGAAGCTTCCCTTTCGTGGACCCAGCCCATCCTGGGGGAGGAGGCATGGCACCTCTGCCCAGGATGGGCTTTGTTTCTGGACCAAGAGAGCGGAGGCTCTCTACCCAGGGATCCAGAAACCTTTCTGGTGGTGGCATATGGTGGGCAGCCATTCAGGACCCACACCAGGGCTGGTCGTTTTTCAGGGGGCATCTCTAGGATTCCCTCCGAGTGAATTTTACATTAAATCCCACACTGGCATCAGTGTGGGTTTGATGTGCTGAGAAGTTTGCTGTCAATCTTCCCAGGTTTTAATAAAGCCATTATGGAGCTGTGGACTTCGTAATGACTAACTCCTAGACCATATACTCTTTACAGCTTTACTACACGTACAATGTCTAAGAATGGACTTAGACACTGTAGGGGTGCAGGACTCATGCCACTGTACCCTCACCTGAGGGCTACTACACCCTTCTAATGGGGTGACTTACCTAGGCCTCAGGCAGTGGGTCACAGGCATGGCACACAGGGATGTGTGCCATGTCGACTTCACTTTTCTCTGCATCAAAACATGCAGCCTGCAACGGCAGTGTGTGTGGGTCAAAGTACAGGGCCTCTAAGGGTGGCACAATAGGTGCTGCAGCCCTTAGAGGCCTTTCCTGGTCACAGTGCCCTTGGTACCCATGGTACCTTTTTATAAGGGGCTTACCTGTGGCCAGAGATCTGCCAGTTGTGGGTACAAAGCTACATTTTTGGGAAAGAACACAGGCCCTCAGAAAATGATTGGCAGTGACTCAGGGCACATCAAGTCAGGTTGCATCAGATGTCAAGCAAAAACGGGCACTTTCCTACACTGATTATAGCCAAAACGGTCAGACTCAAAAAGCAAACCAGGGCAGTCCCCATTGTGCTCTCCTCTGTTGTAGCCAAACCCTATAGACGTTTGCTCAACCATGGCATGAGCTGAATTAAAACTAAAACTTGCTGTGCCTGCTGTCCCCCTTATTCTTAAACCCTGCAAATCCCAGCACACATCTGTTTCCAACGAAAAATGTAAGTCCGCCTGACTTATATAAACATGAGTTCTTGTCTGGCTCCATATTTGAAAGGCTCCTTCAGTCACTTGAGGGAATACATATTGAGAACAATCAACAGCCTCAAAAGGCCTTGGCAAGCCTTAATTTATTACCATCAACCAGTCTCACACCCCCTCAAATTCTTCCACACCCTAGGGCCCAGCCAACCATTCTTCAACCTCAACCCGATCCAGATGCACCTAACTTAGACATATGTGAAAGCCCACCTCCTGTCACTGGAGCGAACACATAATGAAAATAACCAATTGCATCAAAGTCACAGCAAGCTTAAGTTAATGCTAACAACCACTGTCACATTACCTCAAATTTTCCCAACCCCAAGGGGCTATCCATCCATTCCTCAACTCGATTCAGCCGCACTTATTTTAGAGTCCAGGCCCACCCTCGGTGATCAGATAGCAAGAAGCCCTCCTCATCAAACCCTTAATTTCACATGTCCAAGCCACCAGAACACTGTACGTTTACCTACAGAACAGTGTAGAAGCCCATCAACTTGTGCCTCTTCTTTAATGTTCATTTGATATTATATCTCTAAAGGTAACCTTACATCTTAAATTTGGGAAACCTTCTGCGCCTATTCAAGTCCCTTCAAAACCTAGCCACACACCCTCCAACGATATTGACAGAGTGGGCTTTGCCTTCTCAGTGGCTGGATACCTGGAGACAATGCTGATCACCTGCTGCGAGCAATGGCAGCAGTTCTGATCTCTGCACACCAAAAAACATTCACTAAATGGGACATTAGTATAGAAAAACCTACTGTTTGTCTTTATCCAACCTCATTAGTACCACACGCAGCACTGCAATATGCGATTTCCGACTCCAAGCCTTCCACAAATTTAAAATGTGCAGTAGAGCTGTCTACTAGCCTCCTGTGCAACCTTATAGGAGTAAAGATTACTTGGAATGAAGCTGGTGAAAGATTTTTTAGCTGGTCTGAGCCACATATCGAACAACCTGCTGTTACACATAAGAGCCTCCTCCTCACTACTTGAATTCTGCAAGAAGCTTAAGACCTGACTTTTCGAGTAGTCACACGAGGCCCTAGGTTTGGCGAGACTTGCACCTGCTCAGTGCCAGGATACTCTCCCGGGTGAAAGTGTGCTCTTCAAATCTGCATAACATAAAGAAAGGAATTGGGCATGTGCAAGCTGCCACATAAATCACTCCAATGTACACGAGTCAATATTAATCAATCAAAAAGAAAAATCAATCAAATAGTCTCTGGAACCCATTCGCTTTGGTTCATGGAACATTGCAGACATACAAAGATTAATGCAAAGCCATATTGCAATTAACACAGTTAAGAACCACAATATTTCCTTCTGCCAGGAGACCTGATGTACCAAAGCACAACTTATCGACAGATTTAGGGTAGTTCATAATCCAGCTCAGAAACGAGGCTGAGCTGGCCCCCCTGTGAGTTGATTAGCTACCTACGTATCTTGTTCTCTTGACTTCTGTCACTGCAATAACAGACTGTATTTATGTTCAGGTACTGTTCTTAAAGAGCAAAAATCAACCACTCTGTTTGGTTGAAATTATAATTACAAATGTATATATTAACCCTATGGTCAAAATCAAGAAACAGTCCTCCTGATCAATCATGGATGTATGGAGTAAGCTGAAGGTATCACACTTAGCCAAAATGCTAATCACAGGAGACTTTAACATGAACGTTCTACGAAGTGGCGCTGTTGAAGAGTCAGTGGAAATACAAGACTGGGTGAGTAGAATCCCCCATTGCTTTTTCCCCGAAACAAAATACCACCCTACTAAGCACAAATGTCTTACTTCCCTGTTGACTCTGTGAGCACTATGCCTGAACAGGCTGTTTCAGTCAGACAGAACACGAAATTGTACCAGTCACCAACTACAGAGCCAAAATATTGAATTGCTTCTTTGCAGATTTCTCTTTGTTTAGATCCATCAAGGACTTCTAATTCTTAAAGTCTACTATAGACTGCGATCACTATGCCAAGTTTGCAATTTTTACACTAGATCTTCTACAGAAGGATAAAACTAGAATCCTAGGAAAATACTCTGGCCTACAAGGCCTAAAAAATTTAAATGGGGCTTAGGAAAAATTGAAGATGGCCAAACCCTCTGGATGGATGGCCTTCCCCGATGCGGCGGGATGCAAACTCACCCAGAGGACCACATCACACTCCGTGGCCTAGAGGACATACTAGAAGCACCTAAGACGGATACCGGGGAAGTTTGTTGGCTAATTGTTGATTCAAAGTGTTAAGAGGCTTTATTGGCCCATTTCGGCATGGGATATGCACACAAAACATTTGTATAGACCCCTATACTGAGCTGTAGAGTGACTGGATAAAAGTGCATGTAAGTGAATGACTGATTTACCTAGCAAGAAATAAAATGTTGCTTGCAACATTAATGTGATAAACAATTTATGTTTGTAACAACACGAGTAGTGTTTAACAGATAAACCGAGTCAATCACTGTTAAACACACAAAATCCAATAAAGACAGTTTTAAGACCAGTAAAAAAAAAAATGGTCGAACCTAAAGTGTTGCAATGGCTGCCTAGGATAAAGTACTCCCAGCTAGGCTTGCAGCCGGCACTGGAGTTGAGCATTCCTGCTCTGATCTGGAGTGCCGCAACATCTCATTTGATAGCATCCAACAAGGGCAATGGGGCTAAAAAGCTAAAGGAAAGTTCACCATCCATCCGGGATAAACTCATGGCTTCCCCAAGTGCTTCTCCATCTAAAAGGAGACTTAAATAGCCTCCGGTGTAAATCCTTTTAGACAAGTGCCTCTCTGGATTCCATCGAGACATTTATCTCACGTAGGTCAGTGTACAAGAAACTTCTCTAGCAAGAAAAACCCTTGCAAAATGACAAAGAATGGCTGACTTAAATACAAGCTATGTATAAGACAAGATTCGCGAAAATTCTGTGCTTACATAAATTCATGGAGAGACACCACAGCCATCCCAAGCAATATTATACCGGCAACCAAATGGGAATCTCACGCCACAGCCATCTCAAACTCTCCTGAAAAAAGTGCACCATCTCTAATGCATCACTACCCTAAATGTAGCGGCGAACCAGGTCTTTGGTCAGCAACTGATGGGGAGACAGCCCCCAGTATCACTGGGGCAAATAGAATCAGCAGAGCAAGAGCAAATAGGGCACCGGGCCCTAACAACCTGCCTTCAAAATTGTTTAAAGTGGATGTCAACTATTGGTTCCATTGGTTGTGTACACTGTTCAATTGCTATTTCTTAGGTCTAATTTTCCCATCCTCGTAAGGCTCCATTCTGTGCCCTTTGTTCTAGAAAGGTTTTTGTTCCTGCCACACAAATTGTAGGATGATTGCTTTATAGGACACAGAAGCCAAACCATTAGAACCATTATTACTAAGGTATCTCAAAATCTAGGCTGACTATCACAAGCTAATACCATGGTTCCAACAGTAATTAGAAACCGCCATGGCACCCTTGACAGCATAATGGCTGTCTCTGTGCTAGCCAAAAAACATATGATATCCTCTACCCAGGACCTATCTGCGTGCTTCATTAACCTTCGATCTGCATTCAACATATTAGACAGGAACAAACTATGGCTGAAACTGAAAAGATGGGGAATTAAAGGACCCTGCTGAGGGTAAATCAAGCACTCTAGATGGTAACAAGGGAACGAGTGAAGTTTGGCGATGATAATTCTCTAAGTAATAAGATCTATACCACGGGGGGCCTAAAAAAGGGTTGCGTTCTGCCCTAGTACTTTTTAACCTGTACGTGGCAGACATGGCGACCACCTTGTTCAATTTTCAATCTTAACCTCAAACTAGGTGCAAAGCCTAAATGACTTTTAATGGATGCGGACAATAAAGTCCTCTTCAATCAAACAGATACTGGTCTCCAACAGGCACTAAATCAGCTAGCTTCTTATTGCTCCCATTAAAACCTGACTGTAAACAATAAGAAATCTAGCATCTTGCATTTTGACAGTAAACTTAGCAAGAAAAGAAAATTGTATTTAAACAAGGCACCAATTAAGCTAGCAGCCATTTATAAATATTTGGGAATATGGCTTACAACAACTATAACTTAGGCAGGCAGAGGAAATCAAAAGCAAGGAAAGTAATAGTATAGTATAGTTTATGATGTAGGTGTTTCTGAATGTATCAGGTCTTTCATTAAAACCCATATTTGAAGTCATCAAAATCAAATATATGCCATCGCTTATCTACGGCTATGGAATCTTTCCAGCCAGCCTGATAAAACATCTAGACTTGGCCCAATGTAATCTGTTCAGAGGCCTGTTAAATCTAATACCGTCAACATCTTAAGCTCAAATCAAATTGGAATTCAACCAGCCCAATCAGATAATTATATTGGGCTCATCGAATTGCCTGCTTTGGCAAAGTTGCAAGAGAGCTAGGATGGGATCACTGAGATCTCTCATATGAAAGGAGCAACGGATTACAAACATCACACCTTGAGATCCTAATGAGCTCAATTAAGACTCTCCAACTGTCGGATCGTAGGAACTCGTCCGTACCATGATAGCATTTTAAAACTCAAGTTTAGAAATAAGTGAGACTGCTCTTGATAATTCTAACTCTCTTGCACTCAAGCACACGGTCACTCTATTAAAACCTTCTATCCGTAGCACAGTGCCATTTTACCTGCTTATATCCACTTCGCTTGTACTAAAACAAAGTACAGCGAGACTGAAATTTGGCCTATTAGAGGAGTGCAGGATACAGCACAAATGGAAATCTTCCTGCCGCACCAGGTGCTGCAGTTTTTGCTATTATTGGAAAGGATCGCTGGCTCGCGTAATGTGGTGTTGCCGTGATTTTTCAGATGAGTGCTCCAAATTTTTACCACACACCCCCCCCCCCTTTTTTTAGGTCGAGCCTAGCGGCAGTGCGCGTGCGGTGCTCGCCCTGCGAGACTGCTGTAGTAAAGTATGGGAGAGAAGCCGCGCCCACTCTCCTCCCATATTTTTCATTGGCTTGTGTCATTGTCTTTTGTAAATGCTGCCTTCGGATTCATTAATAGGCTTGTTAGTCCCTCCTTAGGACTGCCTTTCCCTCATTTGTACCCTCCCATGGCGAATGGCCCCTTTACTTCGGTTGTTTCACAGGACCCGTTATTTAGTCTGTAAGCACTATTTACTTTATTGAGTTGCTCTTACTGCAGGCCAGACATGCACTGCTGCAGCTGAAACCACTTGTGTTTTTTTAAGCAGCATGGCTGCCCTCGTAGCATGGGCGCCTGCTTTCAATCACTTTAGCCCGGCATTATCTTGTGCCTGTTCCAACCCCCCCCTCCCCCCCCCCCCCACAAGTAAAATGGATTTAGAAATGATTAGTGAATTAAGTCATGTGAATTCCAGGTAGCACATATTTCTGTACTAAAGGGCTGAAGCTGACAACAGCACATCTGTGTTGCATGTAATCTGTACTAAAGCCACCTGAAGGGTTGTTTTCAAAAGCCTCTTTTATTAACAACACTAGCACCACCACCACCACCACCACCACAATCAATACCCCCACCACTAATACCACCAATACCACCACCACTGCCAATACCACCTCCAATAACACCACCACCACCAATAACACCACCACCACCAATACCACTACCAATACCAACACTACCACCACCAATACCAATGCCAATATCACCACCAATGCCACCACCACTAATACCGCCACCACCACTACCACCACCAATACCATCACCACCATCAATACCACCACCACTACCACCACCAATACCACCACCACCACCAATATCGCCACTACCACCACCACCACCAATACTACCACCATCAATACCACTACCACCACCACCATCAATACCACTACCTCCACCACCACCAATACCACCACCACCAATACCACCACCAAAACCAGTACCACCAATACCACCACTACCAATACCACCACTAATACCACCAGCAATACCACCACCACAAATATCACCACCACCACCAATATCTCCTCCACTAATACCACCACCACCAATACCACCACCACCACCACCAATATCACCACCAACACCAATATCACCGCCACCACCAATACTACCAGTACCACCACCACCCAAAATACCACCACCAATACCACCACCACTACCACTAATACTACCACCAATACCACCACCTATACCACCAATACCACCACCAATACCACCACCACCAATACCCCCACCAATACCAGTACCACCACCACCAATACCACCACCAATGCCAATACCAGCCCACCACCTCAGCACCTCTAGCTCACTAGTAATAGCAGGGGCACTGTACGAGGCCGGAGCTGCAGCCGAGACCATCCCTCCCTCCCTGCCATAAAGCACAGCCTTCCCTGCACCAGGAGGTGAAGCCGGGGCCCTACTGCAGCTGGAGTGTTTTTTATTAGGCGAAAGATAGCAATGACATTACGCAAAGCCACACTCCAATCACGGAGAGGGCAGGAAATAGCCCCCCCCTCCCGCTCTTCCTCCTGAGCCGCGACAGTGTAATCAGAGAGCGAAAGGTGTTGGAGCGCTTTGTTAGTGTTTATAGCTTGGATCATATGTAACTCTCACTTCACACTGTGTCTGTGTAATTTGCAACACTTGCACATCTTCATCACTGCACTATTTATCACTACTTTGAAGACGTCGCAGGCCGGTCTCTTCCTCTGATATTTACAATCTAACAAGCGGTCGAGAAGGCCCTTTATTGCAATGCAATAGGTCTCGCATTTGCGAGAGTTTAAGCTATTAGTATTGTAAATGACAATGCCTTTTATTTATGATCTAAATCCCAAAACATAAATAAAATGCATTGTCATTTACAATGCCAATAGCTCAAACTCGCGTGAATGCGAGACCTATTGCATTGCAAATGCTTGTTTTTTTAGACAAACATGTAAATCAGCGATCAAGGAACGGTTTAATCCAGCAAATGTGCAACTGGCTAGTGGAGCTGTACATTTTGTTTTCAAGTGGTTTTAGCAAAACAGCTTGCAGTAAGCACAGCTTAGTTTTGCTTTGTTATTTTATTTTCTGTTAATAAGATGTTTAATGGTTTTATCAGTGTTAATGTTTTAATCCTGCTTCTTGTAATTCTTTTCATAAACCACACAAAGATTTTTCTTCTTTAAACAAGACACTTTAGAGGGAAGAATCCCAAATTGAAGTTATTGCGAAAGAGATTGGGAAGGTTCTATCTGCCTTTGAGTATGCTTCTCTGGAGCTGAACTGCTTCCACAAATCCAAAATAACGGGATGCTAAGATAGGAGTCATTGCCCTTTTTTCTTAATGTTGCAACATTAGGAGAGCAAAATATTTTGCACGTCCACAAGGAGTTTTTGAAAGAGTTAATGTCGTCCAACTACATATAGTTATGAATAAGGGGGACTGGAGAGAAGATTAAAATGTGTTCCAGGGGAAGGAAGAAGTTTGACAGTTCTCCAATGTTCACCTAGTTTTGACAAATATACATTTTTCTGTTTGATAACACCTAGCCCAGTTGGTTGTGTATAGATACAAGCAAAATTTCTGAATCTAAACTGATGTTTGCATCAGTTGTGTGGCTACAGTGCCAGGAGTCCTGATACAAGCAAGGAATATGGGGTTTCAAGACTGCTTCTCTTAAATAGAACAATGATGAGGGTTCTTTGGACCCCTTAAACCAATAGGCATTGGTTCTGTTGCACCATTGAAAGCTGCATCAGTGGTTTGTAAAGAGAAACTGCTATTGTTGCCTAGGACAGTTAACATACTTATTTTTCGCCCTATAGTTTTTTTAATGGCAGCGGATTGTGTGATTTGTTATAAAATGGGGATGGGTTCCAGAGCTCCTCTTAATCTGTTTGAACTGTTGTACTTGGAGTGTAAATTATCCTGGGATGTATCATATGCTTTTATTTTGATTTAGCAAAGACTTAGAAGAAGGCTGAAAACCTCACCAGTGCGGCTGGGTTAGGTAATGCTGCTGCTTACAATGACTGCTAATGTTGCTAATACTGGGTGGGACGCCTAGGAAAGTAAGGACGCCACCAGTCGTTCACCTTTCGTTGTCTTATTTTTAAAATTCACTTGGGAATGTTCATATTGGTATCGTGTCCCAGAGACAGTCCTGAGACAGTCCTGATAAACCCTGCGCATCTTGACTATGTTTCTCTGCTGGGGAAGCTCTGCCAGGCAGGCCCTGAATGCACAGATTTTTTCCTCCGGCCCCGGATGGACAGCACTTTACCTCCAAAAGTTGACAGAACACAAGTTGGGTGCACACGTCCAGCCACTATTTTCGGGGGGTGGACACTGTCTCCCGTGCCAAGAAGTTGGGCTCCAGTGAAATATGCTGAACTTGTCCCAGTGTGATTTTTCGACACTGGCGTATTTCGCAGGGCCTGCATGTTGTCTGCTTTCCATTCCTTGTAGCAATGTGCAGGCTTCGAGAAGGCTTTTGTATTTTCGATTCCAGCTGGGCCCAAAACAGAGGCTGAATTTAAGGGGCCCTCAGCCCTCTTTTTGTTTGAGTATGATCCTGGCTGGGAGCTATCTGGTGCCTCACACCTAGATGGCAATGGAACGGATGGGAGACAAAGGTACACAGCTTATCACTTCACAAGTACTTAAGAGTAACTACGATTTGGAAGCAAGCTTTTGCCTTTGTTCAGTCCGTGTATATAAGAGATATGCATACACTGAAGAATATCAGATGTATCTGTATGAATGAGTATTTACATGGATAATAATGTAAGTACCAACATTTTTTTCATTCTTTTATAGTGCTACTTTTCTCAATGTAGGGTGTTGGTACGCCTCACATCACACGCACACATTATACATTGAAAATGTATTCTTACAAATGTGTAAATCAATGTACAGGATGTTACTTAAGGCAATAAGGGTTACACTGTGTAGGAGTTGCATAGTTCTTCATAGGTCACTGTGCTAGATTAGTAAAATTGCGATTTATGAACTTCAAGGAGGAAAAGCAGTAATCCACTTGTGTCTACATAAAATAAAAATCTGTCTTCTGCATGTTACACGATGTGCTTTGCAGGAGACCCATTAACCCATTATGCTACTTTCAAAACTGACTAGACAAAACACAGATCTCGCTCACAAATGCATTAACCATCATAGTTTTTTTTCCCCATTATTGTTTTTCCCTGAGATTTGCAGGCACACAAAGATTTGTGCAGCAGGTGCCTTAACCCCATAAAATATTTTAAAATAGTCTTTGCAACCAATTATGCCAGACCAAATTTATGGTCACATTTCTCAGTGTTGCCAATTTCTTTGTGGTAGAGTTTTAATTTTTTTAATTAATGTAGGAGTTTACTTTGAAACTCCTTTTGGTGACTACGCCCCTTCTGACTCCACCTCCTTTTCATTGCCACAACTTGACCACCAGTTTATGCGTTCCTGGAGTGGTTTTTCCAATTCGAGCATTGCTGTAAGGATTACATACAGGACAGTAGCATGGCTGGAAAAATGTTTCAAGCCTGCCTTGTGTCCGCCCTGTTATTTTTCCAGCATGCTGTAGTAAGGAGGCGGACACAGCTGGTGAGTTTCAAGAGTTTATTTCTGGTAGAGGAGTAGCACCCACGACCGGAGCCGTCCAGTTGCTGCGAGTCCAACGCGAAGTCTAGCATTTCCAAGGACACCGCAACAGATGAGATGGAGTGCTCGTGAATCACAACTTCAAATCAATACATAATACAGAATGCAAATGCAGAGAGAAGGGAGAGAGGCCCGCGTGACTCTAACTTACAACATATTACAACATCTCCCCCCTTAAGCAACCTGCAAGAAAAGAAACAATTTTTTTTTAAAAAGTCAACTCTACATGGGTGCAAGTTATGTCATGCAAGTTTCAATTTAGTACATAATCCTTCAACTTGTGTGGCATTTGTCTCTGCCGAGTGGCTTTACTACTAGCACTCTGAACCGTTTGAAGTGAAGCCTTTTGTGCAGGTGCAATAGCCTCCGTACATGGACCAGATTGCAAATTACACTTTTCAGGTAAGTCAAACCAATCACCGTGTTCTGTATTGATGTCAACATGTTTGCTGATGTCAGCTTGTGAACTAGAAATTTTGACCAAAGATCTCTTGTTCCACCTTTCTTTGTTGTCTAGAAGGGAAGCCCTTGCTTACCTGTACCACAGTTACGGGCGATAAAAATTTTGAGCGTCCTTTCCCCACCTTTCTGGGACTCTTAATGAGAACCCAGTCTCCTTTTTGGATAGATTGGACCATGGAATGCTTACCTAGGTCAAAGCGCTCTTTCATTGGGCAGCAAAACAGTTTGTTCTTTCCTACCTCTAAGGAGAACGAAGGGAACCAATACCTGTGGTCAAGTATGGGGTAGTCTTGAGCCCACACTTTGCCACGTACAAATTCCATTGGGTCTTGACCACAGGAAATTGCAGTTTGTATTACCTCTGACAATTCTGTTACCCCGTACAACTAAGCCTTTAGAGGAAGGTGAATAAAGTGCAACCTTGAAATGATTAATATCATGCAATTTACAGTTCAGTTCAATCAGTCTTTATTTCGATCGTACTGATCATAAAAGACACACACAATATTTACAGTAATACATAAATGATCTTTGTATAAAAAGAACAAGATCTCTAAAATGAACAATTAAAATACATCATGGTGGTTGAAAGTAGAAAATTGATAATGTGCTAAAAACAATCAATTAAAAAAGGCATAATTCATTACAAAGAATGTTTTTTAAGAATGCTAGGCTATCAGTGTTAATTTTTAAAATTCATTTCTTTCATGCCTCATACTTATAGAGAACCCAATAAAAACTGTTGCATGCAGATAAATAGCTAAACATCAAGCAATAGGTCAAAGCTGATCGATAGCAACTATTATTTTTGAGGATTTTGACCTTATTCTCCATATCCAGCTTAAAAATGTTGCTAAAGCTATCACAGTGGACTCTTGATAACTGGTCTTCAATATTCTTAGAGCAGTTGCATATGACCTAGTACCCAAGTTACAACATATTGGTTTTAGCCATCTGCTTCGTGGAGAGGTATATGCCGGACATACAAATAAAATATGGGGTAGCGTCTCATCCTGATCTGAACAGAATACACATTTGCTATCTAGGGTCTGCTTCCATTTAGCAGTAAAGGAGTTAATTGGCAGGGTGCCCACTCGGAACTGATAAAAGAGTTTCCTATCAATAGGCCTAGTGACATGTCCCAAAAGTTTTCAAACATAGGATCAGGCTTGTGTTCCAAAAAAGTGCTGGTCAATATGATTACTGGTGGACAACAACATTTTTTCTCTAGACCTAGTCCAGTAAGCCTCTTTGAATGCTTTTTTGGAGGGAAACGTGTTACCAGCCGGATCTTCCCATAAGTGTGTCATACCCATATTCACCAGGTAGCATTTTATCTTTTGGAGCCAGGTGATCTTATGAGACGTATCAGCGTCTCTGACATCTTTGAGCACATTTGCATAGTGTAGAAGCTCGGGGGTTGACCAAAGTCTTCGCCAAAATGCAAGAGATCTAAATCTTGCAGCCTCAGCCAGTGTATTGCATCCTAGGTCCGCGTATAGAGGTGTAAGGTGTTTTCTGTGGAAGGCCAGTAAGACCTCTCACAAATTTATTCTGAGCTATGGTCAATGGAAAAATGTTCGCAAACCCCCAGAGTTCTGCTCCATAGAGGGTGGAGGCCAGAACCTTTGTATTATAAATCTTAAGGACTGGGCCTACCGGCTTAGTGATGGAAAGCCTATGCTCACTTAGTAATGCTCCTGCCAATTGAGAGTGCTTGAGTGCCATTACATCTATTTGGGGCTTCCAATTTAATTTTCTTCCCAAAGTGATCCCCAGATAGGTAAATACATCTGTTTGTTCCAGTTGCACCCCATTCATAAAAACCCTGCCCTTGACCGCCTTGTGCTTGTGCAGAACCATGAACTTGGTTTTGTCCACGTTCACCACCAGTTCATGATCTCTGCAGAATACTTCAAAGCGACAAAGCGCTTGCTGCAGCCCTGCTTGAGTTTTGGATAAAATTAGGGTATCATCAGCAAACATAAGAATGGGGACCTTTGAACCAGCTAAAGAAGGAGCATCTGTTGGGTTAGTTAGAAAATAATTAACAACCCCGTTTATGAACAAAGAGAATAAAGTGGGAGCCAATACACACCCTTGACGTACCCCTTTTAAAACAGAAAACCTGGGAGTGACATTGCCCTGGGTTCCCCATCGAACTTGTGCAAAATTGTGCTCATGTAGTTTAACTACAAGTGATAAGAGCTCCAGGGGTATACCCATACAATTCTGTTACCCCGTACAACTAAGCCTGTAGAGGAAGCTGAATAAAGTTCAACCATGAAATGATTATTCTCCAGTATTGGGGTATCTTTCATAGATTCACATGCTTGAATCATTCCCCGTCGTCGGAGTGGGAGTCCCACGGTACATAAAAATAGCAATATATATATATATATACACCATATCCTAGGTAAATTAGAACCAGGAAGTAAGGTAGCCAGAAATCAAAGGAAAAAAATCCTCCACTTTCATGACTCGTCCAAGTCATTATATATAGTCCAAAGTCCAGCCAATCAGGCGACAGCACCACCCAGAATGTTCTCCTCAGAGGCTCAGGCTCTCAGATTTTCTACCGCACGTCGTGTGAAGGGAGTCTCCCTGAGCTCTGCTCAGTTTTCTTCTCAGTTCTTTGGATTATATTCTTCTTAGGATGTCTTCTTCAAAGAAGTCTCTTTTTCGCCCTTGTGACTCTTGTGGGAAGCTCCGGCTGTTTTCAGAAGATCCCCACAAGAAGTGCATTTATTGCTTATATCCTGACCATCAGGTGAGAGACTGCAAGATCTGCAGAACTTTTCCCCAAAAGACTCTGAGGGACAGAGAGGGGCGTCTACTTCTGTGGCTACAGAAGATGAAAGACCAGGATAATCCCTTATCTGATGTGGGGAGTATTGCCTCTGTTCAGTCTACGTCCTCCAGAAAGAGGATTGCTGACACAAATTTATCTTCTCCTGGGGCTAAGGTGTCGAAGAAACAACCCTCCAGCAGTGCTGAGTTGCCTTCTACTTCAAAAAGACTCTTCCACCTTCTAAGCCTAGATCTATAGCTTCTACGCCCCGAGAAAGTCTAAAAAGTCTCTCTCTTCTAAGCAAGTTTCTGACAAGGATTTGCCTCAGAAACGGAGTTCCTCGTCGACGGGCTCGTCGGCGACTCCTTCGTCGACGAGCTCTTACATTGCAACTACGACGTCGACGGCAACATTCTCATCGCCGAAGACACAAATGATCATGTCGTCGGCGTCTTCGCCGTCGATGCTGGTATCCGTCTCAGTCAGACCAGTTCCGTCGACGAAGGTGTTGGTATCTACCGTCGATGCTCCGACGACGAAGAGTAAAGGAGTGTCGTCGTCGACTGCCTCGTCGACGACCATCCCGTCGACGAAGGTCCCGTCGACGAAGTCCATCTCGTCGACGAAGTCCATCTCATCGACGATACTTCCGTCGACGCCTGCCCCGACGACGACTACTTCGTCGACGGTTTCCTTGTCGACGTTACCACTAGCCTCATGCACGGCTCTGCAGGTTTGGTCTTCGTCGACGCCTGCAGTAGAGATTACGCCGTCTACGTTGCCTCCGTTGACAACGACGTCTTCTTTATTACAAAGACGTGCATCTTCTTTAAATGTATGTTCTCCGCTCACAATCTCTCCTCCTAAGGTTCACCTTAGACTACCTGACCAATTGCTAACCTCTGATGAAGACGATGAACAATCAGAAGAAGGTGATATGTTCCGTACCGCCAGGAGCCCTTCAGAGCTCCTCATTAAATATCAAGATGAGGATCCAGAGGATGACGTCTGTCAGGAAACGGTTCCTTTACCTCCAGATTCACTGCCTACGGCCCAAATGCCTTTGGCTCTTTTGAACAATCTACAATACATGTTAGATGATTACTATCGCCGTTTCCCTCCATCAGAATCGGCTTCTTCTATGCCGCCCACACCTGTGCCTCAAACTTCATCAGCTTTAAGGTCACCCAGGCCACATTCTCCTGTACTGTCGCAGCACTCAGGACGCCCACACCTCTGACGACGATAGAGAGGAAGGAGAATTAGATGACAGATCTTTACTCACGGAATGGGATGAGTATCAGATTCAAACTCAATCGCCTTTAACTCCTGCTCCTGTCGATTCTCCTCCTGCTGACGTTGGAGGTTTTCACCTTCTTATGGAGAGAGCTACAAAGCGTTTTCTACTTTCTATGGAAACAAAACAGGATGATTGCTTCCTCTATGATTTTAAGGATCAACCAAGAAGACAAATATGATCCATTCCCATTATTGACTTCATTTGGCAAGAGGGATTGAAGGTTATGAAAGCTCCGGCCTCTATTCCTGCGGTCATGCCCCGCCTTGATAAAAAATACAAGGCGCCGGACAACTCGCCTGCATGCTTGATTGGTCAACCAAAGGCAGATTCAGTTATAGCACAGGCAGCGCAACGACTAGCGCGGAATCCCTCCTCTCCGCTATCCGCCCCCCAGATCGGGACGGTAGACGTTTGGACGCTATTGGGAAGAAGGTGTCCACTATGGCAGCGACAACAGTTCGGGCAGCTAATTCACTGGCTATCTTAGGACGCTATGATAGACAAATGTGGTCGGACATTGCTCCCTACATTAACATGTTGCCTGAGCCTTCTAAATCAGAGGCGCTTAAAATCCTTCAGGAAGGGGAACGAATCTCGGCTGAGATTATAGATTCATCGGTGGATGTTGCCTCTACAGGTTTTCGACAAATGGCAGGTGCTGCAGTCTTGCGGAGGCAAGGCTGGTTAAGATCAACTTCATTTCGCCAGGAGGTTCAGGCTAAGATATTGGACATGCCTTTTGATGGCGAGTCTCTTTTTGGGAACCATGTTGATGAGGCCCTACAGACCATTAAAAAAGATACTGAGACAGCAAGTTCTCTCGGAACACTTCAGTTTCGTAAACCGCCCTTTCGGGGTGCGAGGGGCGTGGATCCTTTTCTACTAGAGGAGGATATAATCAACAGAGACAATATCAGCCCTATCAAAGTAATCAGCGCTTCTCTTCCCAGCGCCAACAACAATTCAGGCAACAATCAGCGACCTCTTACTCGCAAAATAGAAGGAAGTCTACCTTCCGAGGACGTGATACCTCTAAAAAGCAGTGACAACTGCCACCTGCTCGACCACTTACCCCTTTACAAGTTGGAGGAAGAATCTCCCGTTATTACTCAAACTGGTCGAAAATAACAACAGACAAATGGGTCTTGGACATTGTGGCCAGAGGCCACGTTCTAGAATTCGTAAAATTTCCTCCAAATTTTCCCCCCAAAGGCCCACCTCCAGCTCACCTCTCAGAGCTCTTTGCCCAAATAAATTTGATGCTGCGAAAGGGAGCCATCGAAGTAGTCCCTCGACTGCAAAGAGGAACGGGTTTCTATTCCAGATTTTTTCTCATAAAAAGAAATCGGGAGAATGGCGTCCCATTTTAGATCTTCGCTCCCTCAACCAATATCTCAAGAAATTATCATTCCGGATGCTAACTCTGCAAGAAATTCTTCCTCTCCTTACTGCGGGGGATTACATGACCACCCTCGACCTCCAAGATGCTTATTTTCATGTGCCAATTCTACCCAGACACAGAAAGTTCTTGAGGTTCAGAGTGGCTGGCAGGGACTTTCAGTTCAAAGTCCTCCCTTTCGGACTACGTTCCGCACCCCGGGTCTTTACCAAGGTCTTAGCACCGGTGGCTGCACACCTTCGACTGGAGGGAATTCAGATTTTTCCCTATTTGGACGACTGCCTTATCAAGGCGAATTCCTTCAACAGCGCAAACGTCCATACTCCGAGATGTCTATCCCTGTTCCAATCTCTGGGCCTCTCCATCAATTTCGACAAATCTCACCACCTCCCATCGCAGGAGAGAACGTTCTTGGGAGCCACCATAGACACGTTGCGAACAGAAGTCTTTGTCTCAACCGAAAGACAAATGAAACTTTGCAATCTTGCACAGCTACTGAGATCAAGAGTACGTTTCAGTTCGACGGTTCAAGTCGCTTCTGGGGATGCTTTCATCTTGCATTCCTCTGGTCCCCAATTGCCGTTTCAGAATGAGACCCTTGCAAGAGGAACTCAACAAACAGTGGCTGCAAGTCTCGGGATCCTTCGACGATCTCATTCGCATCACTTCACAGATAAGGGACACTCTACGATGGTGGACTTCAAAGACAAATGTAGCAGCAGGCTGCTCATTCCTCATGAAACCTCCAAGCTTCGTCATCACCACGGATGCCTCCCTAGAAGGATGGGGAGCCCATCTGCAGGGACTGACAGCAAGCGGAAGATGGGATGCTCAGCAAAAGACTTGTCATATCAACCTTTTGGAATTGCTGGCGATCTTTCTAGCCCTGAAGTCTTTTCGCACCATCATTCTCGGAGCATCAGTGTTGATTCGGACGGACAACACAACAAGTATGCATTACTTGAACAAACAAGGAGGAACAAGGTCCACACTGTTGTCTCAGCAAGCCCAGGAAATGTGGGATTGGGCGATCAAACATCAGATAACTCTGACAGCAGTCCATGTCCCGGGAGTGTCCAACGTTCTCGCGGATTCCCTCAGCCGCTTGACAACTTCCAATCACGAGTGGGAGCTCCATCAGCCAACGTTGAATCGAATTTTTCAGGAGTGGGGTCAGCCCAACCTGGACTTGTTTGCAACCAGTCTGAACCGCAAATGCCCATTCTTCGCAAGTTGGCGTCCCCACAACGAATCATGCGGAAATGCCTTTTTGATGAACTGGTCGCAGATTTATGCCTACGCTTTTCCACCGATACCGTTGGTTCCCAGGGTTCTCTGGAAAATGAAGAAGGAACCTTGTCGCCTAATACTCATAGCTCCCAGGTGGCCTCGCCAGTTCTGGTTTACCGAACTACTCCTTCTCTCCGAATGCCATCCCATTCAGTTGAGACCAATACCGAACCTTCTATCCATTCAGAACGGTCAGATCTGCCATCCGGATCCTGCATCCCTGCACTTAGCAGCCTGGCGCCTGAGCACCTTGAATTCGCCCACTTAGATATTCCTTCTAACTGTAGAGAAGTTCTGGCCAATGCTAGGGCGCCTTCCACAATAAAGACATACACGCTTAAATGGAAACGATTTTGCCTGTGGTGTCAAGCCAACAACATACATCCAGTACATGCAAAGCAGGAACAAATTTTACCTTTCTTCCTGCATCTGGCAAGATCAGGCCTTTCTCATTCTACGCTTAAAGTATTCTTAGCAGCAATCTCAAGATTTAGGCAGGATGGTTCCAACTCTCTCTATTCCTCTAGGATCACTCGACAGTTCTTTAAGGGGTTGTTTCGTATGTTTCCACCTATTCGCCATCCACCTCCAACCTGGCATCTTAACGTTGTGCTCTCACAACTTATGCGACACCCCTTTGAACCTATTCATCGGACAGAATTGAAGTTTCTTTCATGGAAGGTGTCTTTACTATTGGCCCTCACATCTGCTAGGCGGGTCAGTGACATTCAAGCCTTCACTATAAAGCCGCCGTACCTTCAATTCACAAGAGATTCCGTAGTGTTACGCACTAACCCCGTTTTTATGCCTAAAGTACCTTCGGACTTCCATCTCAACGAACCGGTCATTTAAAAAAAAAAAAAAATCCCAATCCTCAATCACCTGCGGAAAGGGCTTTACATACTCTTGATCTCAAAAGGTGTCTCAAATTCTATTTGCAAAGGACATCTTCCATACGGAAATCTGATCAGCTATTTATAGCTTATGGAAAAATGCGTACAGGACACCCAATATCAAAACAGTCCATTGCCCGTTGGATCTCTGCTGCGATTGGTTTCTGTCATCAGCTGGCAGGCAGACCTTTACAGACAACTCCAAGAGCACATTCTACGAGAGCAATCTCTTCCTCTACCGCTCTCTTTGCTGGTGTGCCTATTCATCAAATCTGCAGAGCTGCTACGTGGTCCAACAGGCACACCTTTACAAGGCACTACTGTTTGGAAGCTGCCAATGATGCAGACACGTCTGTGGGACAGGCGGTTCTCCGTAATCTTTTTAAATAAGGTGAGCCTCTGTTTTTCCCTCCTCCTCTTACTATTGTTTTAACATGGATTTATACATGTATATCTTTATATGTGAATAGATATATAACAATAAGCTATATGTTTGTGATTACACTTTGACTGTGTTATGCATATGCTTATGTTGTGGTGATAATGTCACTAGTATTGTTCTGGAGTCACTGCTATCTACTCTGATTCAAGCATGTGAATCTATGAAAGATACCCCAATACTGGAGAAGAACAAAAGTTACTTACCTGTAATCTGTGGTTCTCCAGTATTAGTATCTTTCATAGATTCACATGCAACTCCGCCCACCTCCCCTCAGAGGCTCTTTTGCTATGCTCTGTTTCATTCTGGATCACACTTGTGCTGGAAAATCTGAGAGCCTGAGCCTCTGAGGAGAACATTCTGGGTGGTGCTGTCGCCTGATTGGCTGGACTTTGGACTATATATAATGACTTGGACGAGTCATGAAAGTGGAGGATTTTTTTCCTTTGATTTCTGGCTACCTTACTTCCTGGTTCTAATTTACCTAGGATATGGTGTGTGTGTGTGTGTGTGTGTGTATATATATATATATATATATATATATATATTGCTATTTTTATGTACAGTGGGACTCCCACTCCGACGACGGGGAATGATTCAAGCATGTGAATCTATGAAAGATACTAATACTGGAGAACCACAGATTACAGGTAAGTAACTTTTGTTCATACCATGCAATTTAAAAAAGGAACACATTTGTTGTGATGCAAAATGTGTCCCATTGTCGGTGATGATAACCTTGGGAGAACCCTCTGTCAAATACCTTTCTCAAAAATGTAATGGCATTTTCAGTGGTAGCCCCCTTACAAAAACAATAGTAAATCCATTTGGTATGGAAATCAACCAGCAGGATTAGATATGTGTTGTCAGATGATAGTTTCATATGGGCCAGAAAAATCAAGGCCCACTTTGTCCCATGGATTCTCTGGGAAAGGGACGGTGAGGAGGAGAAGAAAGGGTTTTCTAATGGTTGTCTCATATGAGACACTCCGTACATTTACCAATCTTGGTCCTAACCTGGGAATCATTTGAGGGCCACCAATAGTATTGCTTCAAGCGTTGACAGGTCTTGGTAATGCCTAAGTGCCCTTGATTGGCTATGTGAATGATGTGTTGCATAGAGCCTCAGGGGGAACAAAAAAGTGATGCATAACCATATCATGTACTACAGATAATTCATCAGTTACATTTGCAAACGCTTTCATTTCATTAGATACATTTCTGGTTTAGGCCAACGAGTAGTAATAAATGTTTTGACTTTTGAAAGCATTGCATCACTGGCATAGGCAGTGTTCCATTCGTTCTCTGTGATGGATGAACATTGAACTACAGAATCGATAGCAGCAACTACACACTCTGTCATCCACTTCACTAGGTGCTTCATTCAGAGCCATTCTAGAAAGACAGTCTGCCCTAAAATAAATTCCCTCCAGGAATATGTTTGATGGTAAAATGATATTCTTGGAGTTTAGAAAGTAAGAGGATGAGTCTGGCTGCTTTGTTTGGGCCACTGTTGGTAAGTAAATGCATGAGGGGCTTGTGGTCGCTGTATAGATCGAACTCACGACCCCAGATGTAGGATTTAAACTTGTTAATGGCCCAAACGCAAGCAAGAGCCTCCCTCTCAATGGTACTGTATCGTGTTTGTGCAGGTTGGAGTGTTCTGGACGCAAAGGCTATAGTATGCTCTTTGCCACCAACCCATTGTCCTAATACAGCCCCAAGACCAGTGAGACTGGCGTCCACAGTTAAAAAAAACATTTGTGACCATCTTGGAATGAATGCAATGCTGGAGACTCTTCAATGAGTTTCTTGATGTGCTTAAACACCAGTTGGAGTTCATTAGACCACTCAAATGTGGCCCTTTTTTTTAGAAGACCCCTCAGTGGTTCCACAATTTGTGCATACCCTTGAACAAATCTAGCGTAATATTCCGGAAGTCCTAGGAAGGAGCAAAGCGCTTCCTTATCACTGGGTGGAGATGCATTCCTAATGGCTTTGATTAGAGAAAATTTGGGTCTAATACCATTGGATGAAAGAGTGTGTCCTAAATAGTCTAGTTCCTGAACTGCAAACTTGCACTTGTCCTGTCTAATGGTCATTCCAGCTTCGCAAAGTGTCTCCAGTACTCTGACTAGGGTTTTGTCATGCTCTGCTTGACTGCCAGCGTACACCAAAATGTCTTCCTGGTATGCTTGCACACCAGGTATGTCTTCCAGTAAGGTGTCCATCAATTTCTGGAATACGCTGGCAGCAGAGGCCAGCCCAAAAGGTAATCTTAGGTACTTCTATGCCCCGAATGGAGTCACGAAGGTGGTAAGTTCTTGTGACTTAGAGTAAAGGGGAATTTGATGGTATGCTGACTTTAAATCTAAAATGGAGAAATATTTAGCTCCTCTTAAGTTGGCTAATAAATCATGGATCTTGGGCAAGGGGTGACAATCCACCAAAATATTGCGATTGAGGGAGTGCAAGTCGGCACACAATCTGACCTCCCCAGACCTTTTGCTGGCAAAAACTATGGGAGAAACCCATTCAGATGAGTGGCACTGTGTGATGATGATTTCATCACATAGATCTTTCAAGAGTTTCTTTAATTCTCCTCTGGCGCTTAATGGCAAAGGGCGGACTTTGTGAATGACTGGTTGTGCATTGGGCTTGAGGCGAATCTGGTGTTAAAAACCAATTACGCTACCCACTTTGTTGTTAAACACAGAGGAAAATCGATCACGAATGTGATCAGTAACAGTCCCTGAAATGGAATAGTTAAATAAATACATTTGGCTCAGTGTTGGGCTCTGGAAGAGAAAAATTAGATACATTTGCATTGTGTGATTCAGCGTAATCATAATAACCAGGAGGAATATCTCCAAGGGCGATGGGTTGATCCGCGCCTGGCTTGAGATACAAACCCATTTTTGCTAAATCCATCCAACCTATGATTGTACTACCTTTTAAGACAACATACACCTTGCCAAAGGTACGTCTGCCTAAGCATTCAATCCTGGAATGAAAATAACCCAACATGTCTATCGGTCTCTCCAAAGCCTTTTGGGTTAACATCAGATTTAGAAAGAACGCTGTCATCCCAATTTGCATGAGATGTGACATCAGATAATATGGTGATTGGTGACCCTGAGTCTGCTTTCATTTATAAGGGAACATCCCCAATGATTACCTCACCCCAAGGCCCTTTGATTTGACCTAGATCGATGGAATTGCATTCAACGGTTAAAACAACATTATGTAATTTTTCTGAACAATTGTCTAAGTCTTCGTTGACTTCTATGCTGTTGACCCTGGTGAATTTCTTTCCTCTACATATGGCCTGGAAGTGTCCAATTTTTTTGCAGGAGGAACATCTTTTACCAGACGCTGGGCAGGTTGGTGAGTTCCCTAAGTGGTTCTTAGATCCGCATCTGTAGCAACTGAGGGGTTACCTGTGTGGTTGCTTGGGGAATTTGTTTCCAGCCTTTACCGTGCACACAGAATTGTCCTCGATGACATGGATGTTTTGATGTATCGGACTTTCTTGTAAGAATCTTAGAAGAGATGGTTGCGCGTTCAATACCTTTAGCAATATGAATTGTTTCTATTAGGGTAGGGTTTTTGTAGCTAAGTAACCTTTTTAAAAAAAATTTTTTTTTAAGAGAAACATGAGAAGATGAACTGATCTCCAATGCACATGTCTGTAGTAGCAGCAAATTCGCAAGTTGCTGCGAGGATTCGTAGCTCAGCAATGTAGTCCTCTACACTCTCATCAGAACTTTGTTTACGCTGAAAGAAATTGTGCCGCTCGAGCACGATGCTGGGTTCTTCAGCATACTGTTTGGGATGTATATAAAGAGGCTTTGGCTCGTATGTCCAATCGTCACCTGATCCACTAGGTGCTGAACATTGAGGATGGTTCTCATACCTGTTGTGCAGCGATGCCGACATCCATACAAGATAGCTACTTTGTGTGCTGGAGATTATTTGACTGTGTCAATTGCAACAAGGTAATTTTCCAACCCTTTTAGTCATTGTCGCCATTTAATGATAGGTTTGCCAGGAGAGTGCAAAAATGGAGCAGGTTGTTGAAATTGTTGTACAGAAGCCATGGCCATAAATTAAGCAAGAGTTTGAACTGTTGAGGCCGTTGACAATTGAAAATATGAGTAATAACCCGATGTGTGCATTAAAAGCAGGCTTAAGTAATGTAGCGTTTTATTGCACTCAAAGGAAGAAAAGTCACAAATAGCGGCAAGTAATGCATAATTTTTGAATTATGCAGCAATGTCATAAGCGCTGGCAGAAAAGGAATGATGCAAAACGATGAGACGCGTCGTCTTACCAACGCGTATAAAATTGCTGAGGAGTGAGGCTAATGTTGCCTAGCAACATGCGTAGCCTTGAGCATAGTTATTGGCGCACATGTGTGCATGCCTTAGCGGTACCTGGTTTTGGGAGGGGTGGTGCCTGAGCCACTTAGCCGGGAGCGCCAGCGATATGCAGCCGGGGAGTTGCTTGAAGGCAGGATCCAGCGTGCGGCAATGACGAATCCAGGGAGGCGGCAGGAATCAGGCGAAAAGCAGGAACCGCTCCAAATCTTGGTGATGGGTGCAGGAACAAGGTGTGTCCGCTTGTCGCCAAGT
Source organism: Calotriton arnoldi (assembly GCA_963921515.1). Lineage (NCBI taxonomy): Eukaryota > Metazoa > Chordata > Amphibia > Caudata > Salamandridae > Calotriton > Calotriton arnoldi. Next base: position 3,058,997 of record CAWUFW010000181.1, read on the forward strand.
TGTAGTAAGGAGACTGACACAGCAGGTGAGTTTCAAGTTTATTTCTGATAGAGGAGTACCACCCATGACCGGAGCCGTCCAGCTGCTGCGTGTCGAACGTGAAGTCTAGCGTTTCCAAGGACACCACAATAGCTGAGACGGTCCGCTCATGAATCACAACTTCAAATCAATACATAGTACAGAATGCAAATGCAAAGAGAAGGGAGAGAGTCACGGGAGCCCGGGTGACTCCCACTTACAATATATTACACATGCCCAGCATCAGAAGCTTGGAAGAAATCAGCAGGAAGAACGAAGAAAAATGTCCATCCTGCGATTCTCCCAAAATGCAGCTACCAGAAGCCAAAAGATAAACAGATCTATCTGTAAATCTTAAAGTGATCAGACAGAATGTTGATCTTTTTGTTCCCGAGCCACTACACCTGCCTTAGCCTCGCTGCGCCTTGCCTTCCTTTGGAACTGGAGCACATGCTACACCGGATAGACTGGAGAAGAAAGGAGCCAGATGGCTATTGCTGGCGGAGAGGAGTTGGCTGTATCCAGGTCTTCTTACCGGTTCTTGGTAAGTACTGCTACCTAAGCCAGAATTCACCCCATCTCACTGCAAAACAAATATGGAGTCTCATCTTTGGATAAAATGCTGCCCCTGTGATGCGAGAACTGCTTAGCATGCGGCCTGATTCCAAGGAAATGTTTCCTACTCTAAAGGCTGGGACCTATGATACCATTACAATCATCCAGGCCACAGCCTTGCTTTCAAACGCTGGATTCTATAGAAGTGGGCGACCTAACAAATTAACAGAGGATTCGGGCTGAGCTATGAAACTGGCAAGTAATTCATGCATCAAAATAAGCAAAGTTGCTTCACAATTCAAAAAAGTGTATTTTGTGAAAATGCAGAAACATTTCACCATAGTATTTGAGATATCACTGCATTTACTAAAAGTGATATCTTGACTTCAGTGTGAATTTGGAAACAATCATGCCCCCCCCCGCCCTGACAAAAATGCTGTTAATGAATTAATTGCACAACAAGCAAGGTGATGGATGATAACCTAAAATAGTCTCCGCTATTGGCAATCCCTCGGGCCTCATCCCAATCCATACTTTTTCGACGAGCATGGCACCTCAGTTTAGCCCCAGCCAGTTGCAAATCAGTCTCGGCCCTGCTCCTCATGGTAACACAAACAGCCAGGCCAGGTCCTCCCTGAACCAGAACTCAAGCAACCTAGGACGTGTTTCGCCCAAGTTTGAGCTCTTCAGCCAGTGGACAGAATAACAATGGATTGGAATACGGCCCTGGGTGATTACCAGTGGCTGAGATTAATTCGAGCATTCCATCCACCACTGTTTGGTATACTAATTGTGTCCCCCGAAGTGAGACTGATATGCCCAGACGCGAGTCCTGTGCACACTGTGTCAATAGAATCAAGCTGTACCCTGCTGATCATAACTAGGGCTAAACCGGTGCTGGTTTACTTGTGTTCCGGTTCAGGGAGAACCTGGTTTGGCAGTTCGGGCTGGACTGTTTTGATTGGAGCAGGGTCAAGACTGATTTGCGTATAGCTGGGTCCAAACTGAGGTGGCATTGTCTGCAAAATAGCGATGGATTGGTATGCAGCCTGAGTGATATCCAGTGGCTGAGATTAATTCAAGCATTCCATCCTTCACTGTTTTGTATACTAGTTAATGTATTAATTGGCAAGTCAAACACAATTGGCCTAGATTCCTATTGCAAAAAGAAACAATTGATGGGCAGAATGTTGGACAGTGTCAAACCTTCACCCCAGTACTGAGATCTGGGCCTAAATCCATCGTTTTCTTTGCTCCAATGCCATTCCAGTTTGGACCCAGCCATATTCAAATTAGTCTTGACCCTGCTCCCGATGGGAACAGTCCATCCAGAATTCCCAGGCCAGGTCCTGCCTGGACTGGAAACAAGCATCCTGGGACCGGTTTCGGGGTTTCACTCTTATCAGCCAGGCTAGCTTGAATCCAGTGGCATGGAGAGCACGGGCCCCACGTCTGGACATACCCATCCCACTCTGGGTGACAAATGCGAAAAGAACAATTGATGGACAGAATGTTGAACGATGTCAAACATTCACCCCAGTTTGTATTTACTATGTTCGCCCTAAGTGGCCATGGGTATGCCCAGACGTGGGTCCCTTGCTCGCTATGCCACTGGATTAAAGCTAGCCTGGCTGATGAGGGGTGAATTTGGTCAAACAGAAAAGCTGGGATTGATCCCACGTTTTCTGCTTTCAGGTTGTTTAATTCCACCACTAGATGGACATTGCTTTATTTCTCCTGTTTTACATCAAAGTTGAATGCTTTGTCTTTAATTCATAATGTATGAGGTTAGTGGTGGGTGGCAGGCAGAAGCTGTATGCAAGTCATTTGCAACCTAGGTTGCCTAGATTCTTATTATACATGAAGCAACATTATATTTGATTAAATCACTAGAGCTTTCTGCCTACCACTCATAGGAAAATACCAGTTCAACTTCCACTTATGGCTGCATGCTTGTCAAAGTGTATAGATCTGTGTATGTATGTTAAACTTGTCTACTTGAACCAATTGTTTCACATTTGTTCAGTACCACAGATTAATTTCCCCTTATTTGCCAACTTGTAGAAATCGCATGCTTGTTTCTTTTGTCATCCATGCTGCAACTGTGCATTTTTGCCTTCAAATAAGGACTGTCTTGGATAATCCTGCTTGCTCCTCCATTACATAAATATATGTTTTGTACAGATCTATCTTAATCCGTCACACCACAACAAAAATTGATTTCCAAACATTTCACGTTATGTGCTTTATTTGCCATTTCCAATCACTAAATTGAAATGTTTGCCAAGTTCTTACCCACCCTGGGTATGGCGGGTCTTGTTGTTGCCATTCTCACCCCTACTTTCTGTAGCAATGGTGCAGGGTTTGCATTGTACTGTATCAGAACACCATAACACAGGGTAGATTTGCTGTTACAATGCTCTTAGGTCTGACAGGCTGATGTAATTCAGAGTTATGCTTTGTATGAGATTAAATATCATGTGTACTTAAAAGGGCTGGGTCCTCCAAGATGAGGTTACAATGAATAAGTAAGCTCACAGGTCAATGAAAGTGTAAAGAAGTAGGCCTTCACCAGTGGAGGCTCCGTGTTGGTAATGTAAAATATCTAAATTGTGCAAAGTTCTTTAGTTGCAAGCTTAATTTAATGTAGATTCTGATTATTGGCCATAGTTTTTAGTGTCTCTCACTATTCCTACATCTCCACACTTAAGTAGTTTTTCTATGTAAACAAGAAAATATTGGCCTTCCCAAGGAAGTATTGCTAAAGTGCTAGTTGGGACTGGAATTGCATGTGCCTTTTTCTCGTGAGTTAACTTTAGCACCATTTCCGTCTCATCCTTGAACACTGGGCAGCTTACACTTATTTTGATGTGGAGCTGATGCCTCTTACTGTGAAATGTATGGTCAGTTATTTGTGTGGGTATTCTGGTGGTAATGATTCCATGGTGATCTGTCCTTTGGTAGGCCCGGTAAACGGGAGGGTGGTTTGGATGTAGTTAAGCCAGCAATAAGAACATGAGCGATGTCTGCTATTAAATGTAGGGAGGGGACAACCTTCTGGGGGGATTGGATCAGTGTGTAACTTGTAAAATCAGTGATGCAATGCTCCAAAAGTTTTCTTAGGGTCCCATTGCTGAATGCCAGCGTTGCCATTACCTTTTTCTTTAACCACCTTACACTCGCTTTGACTTTATCTTATTCTTGCAAGTTCTTTTTTCATCCACTTTTCTACCTTCAAAATTGTTTTCCTATCCCTCTTTCTTCCATTTCTGTCTTTCTCTCTTGCTCTGGTTATGGGCTTTTGCTGATAAGTTGAGCCCCAATGTCTTGCTTTGAGTGCAGGTGGCCTCCACAGACAATAAGTGGTGGGTGCGACTGGGTAACCATACTTCTCATAAATGGCGGTCTCACCTCTGGGGAGTGTAGGTAGCTAAAGCAATCTCATCTACTTGGAAATGTGGTCACGTGGAATAGTACTTCTGGTGGAGTGGGCTGGCGGCAAAGTTAGTTTGTTCAATCCTTGGCTAAATTAACTTTTACACTGACAGCAGGCAACATAGTTTAATGTGTAGCTTATTGGAGCATCCATCTGCAGCCTAAATCATGATTGTCAGCTTATATGCTTCTTGTCCCTTAGCGTCATAATCTATTTCACAATCTCTGCGAGCATTCTGGAATGTTTCCAATCATGGCAAAGATGGCACTTAATTTGTGTCCATGCCTTGGCCACTGATATGTCTGTCAAGCTTCAGCACTGTTTTGTGCAGTTAGTAGGTTCTCAGTCCAGTCAATGATCCTATCTCATAAATTTAGATGTTCCTAATTCAACTGGTCGGTACTAATTACATCAGTTTTCACAGTGGTGAAAGTTTGAAGTGGCGTGGCTTTGATTCAAACATATCTGTATGCTATATGTAAGTCTCTGCAGTTGACTTTTAAAACTTACAGCCAAATAATCAGTTCACCACTATGTTAAACATTTTACTTTGTATATTTAAGCCTTGTAGGGCATAAAAAATTTCCCTCTGATAAACGGTTGGTCCTACCAGGGGTTGCATCATGTGAGCTGGCTAAAATGAAGGATTTTATTTCATCATAATAGTGTCCATATTTGGACAGTTGGCAACCAGGATGGGATGCTGCGCTGCCTTGTTGGTGTAGAGGCTAGTGAAGACTTTCTTTGTCCCAGTTTAACCTTGCAACCCTTGTATGTTAATGCTTGACAGCCGCTGAGCGAAGGACAGATCAGATTTCCAGATCCCCAGATCATCTTGAAGGAGTGTCTCCCAACTTGCTGTCTTGGGGCATTTTTTTGGGAAGCCTAGGCGGTGTCCGTTGACCCGTGCGGCACTGGGCTGTGTTAACTTTTTATTGCACTTCAAGCCATTGTTAGCGGCAGCAGGTGCCGTGTGGCATTCAGAGTGCAGAAGGAGCAGGCCGCACGCCAGAAGAGATCGAAAGGAAATGCCGAACGCTATAGTGTCAGCAGTGTGTGGGGGGGGGGCGTGGCAAGTAGCACAAGATGGGGGTTGCATAGGCAACGAGCTCCTGGACCTGGGACAATAATCCTGCACTATCCCTATGTTATCCGGGGTGTACATGCCGCTGAACCGCACTGGGTCACCACCCAACACAAGCGTACTCACCAGTGGTGGATCCGGCCCGTGGCCGAGCGGCGGAGGGCTAGCTGAGCAGCGGTCATTAGAACCCGCATGGAGCGCTGCAGCTTGGGACCCCCCTGATCCGCCCTGTGACAGCTGACTGCGACTGGCCTTGGTGAGCGGAGCTCGTTGGCTGGGTGCAGGGCCTGCCGGAGCATCCCCGCTGGTACTGGGCACAGGTAAAGAGGTGCCACCTACATCGTGACGACCCTGCCGAAGCCCGTTGGCCCACTGCCGGGAGAGGACGCCCAGTCCCTGGGAGGAGGCCTCCGTTTGGAAGGCCAGGCCGGGTGACCGTACCCAGACAGGAAAAGTGTTCATACCAGAGAGCGGGGCTGCCTCGCTCTTGGCTCTCGCTCCCAGAGTGGTGGCCGTGACGACTCCTCCCTCTGTTGCCTCGCCCTTCTCCGGCCCTGGATCTGCCCGGATAATCGCCCCCTGGACGATGGCGGCCTGCTGCGGAGGGACGGCGCGTGAGGTCACGTGTCTCCTCCTAATGCGGGTGAGGGGAGTGTGGCTAGGACCGGAGGCCGATGTTGGGGGTGGCCCTGTGAGTACCGGTCCCACCTGACTAGCACACGGAAGCTCCCACAGTGATAGACGGGCTCCCCTGCGGCTATTTCCAGGACATTATAATACCAGCTTGGAGGGCATCTGGGGGTCCCCGCCTCGGGACTGGGGGAGCGCGAGCTGCACCTTCGAAGTGAGCCCCCATCCAGCCCACCCCCACCAGGAACTGGAACCTTTGGCCCCCTGAGTGTCCGCTGCCCATTTGCTCGCAGGCGTGGAGTGTGGAATGCAAAAACCTTGCCAGATATATAAGCCAGGTTGGGGGGGGGGCGCATGCCTGAGATCTGCCTTTGCTTACGCCACTTGATACCTGTGATACCCATTGTGGCCTTAATTCTACCGGACAGGTCTGTCATCTCCTGGCTACCGGCTGGGGTCCGCGACTGAGTACACAGCGCCACACTTTTGAGTAGATAACTGGAAGCAGGCCCTTGGATAACAATTCTGGTTACTGGTGGGGACTGTCTAACCTGCCATAACCCCTCCACAGGGTGCGGCCCGTCACCGAGCCCCCTGGTTTGGGTCGCCCTCCCTTCTAATGCTTGACCGCCAGGGTCCCCACACCCCTTCTTTCTGTGGGTCTGCACCGGTATACAACTATAACCCACGACCATCTCCCTGGTGTAGGCTTAATAGTGGCTCCTCAGTGGTCCGCCTTCAGTAGGGGCACAGTTAACATCGCTTCACCTATAGTCATTTCTCCCAGGTTACACGCAACAAACTTCGCCTACTTGTGACCATGGGGCACACAAAACCCAGGACTGGGATGCCCCTGGCAAGAATCCGCTCTGTCTTCTCCTACGGAGGCTTTTTCTGCTCATTCCATGCCTAGGAACACTGACTCTCTAAACCCCCCCCCCCCACACCCCACAGACAAATTGGACATGATCCTTCAAGAGATCTGCGAGTCCAGGACGGCCATAGCACAACAACTAGTGGTGATCTCCACTAAGGTCAGCCTAGTAAAGGACGATTTCCGAAAGTTATCGGACCGAGTCGAGGCTAGTGAAGTGGTGCTAGATGCAGTGAATCCCAGTGTAAAAGATCCTTCCGTCCAACTATTAAAATTGAGCCACCAGGTGGAGATTCTCCAAGCCCGAGCAGATGATGCAGAAGGTAGGTCCCGATGGAACAACTTGCGCGTAGTGGGCCTCCCCGAGGGCCCGTGCCCGACGCTCTTCATCGAAGAATGACTTAAAACGAAATTGGCCCCCCACGGGACTATCGGATCTCTTCACAGTGGAACGGGCACACCGTGTACCCTCTAAGAAACCAGTCCCTGGCGCGAATCCACGCCCAATAATAGCAAAAATGTTGAACTTTAGAGATCGTGACCTACTTCTCCAAGCCGCTTGTGACAGCGGCCCCATTATGGTTAACAATACTAAAGTCTCTATTTCCGGACTATACTCTGGCAGTGCAACGCAGACGCTCTTCACTCCAAGACATTAAAACTCCCCTCCGTGCAGCAGTTCTCACCTTTGCGCTTCTCTTTCCGGCTAAACTGAAAATCCTCCATAATCAGCGCTCTCACTTCTTTAAAACACCAGAAAGTGCATGGGACTGGTTGGAACAGCAATTCCCTAGCACCGCAGAAGGAAGACACTGCACGCAGTCACCGCCGAAGTCACAGCCACCCCCCACGTAGGCGCAGAAGAGGGCTTCCTTCCCAGGACAGTATCACTGAGGTGCCATCTCCTAAGCTGGCCCTGGAGGGCAGACAAGAGGCACTCGCCCACCCATTAGTTCCACTTCATCACAGAACGTGGCATCAGACTCTGTCTCCGGTGGGAGCGTGACCTTGTTCCCCTTGGTGTCCTATCAACTGAGTAATGATCCACTGAACTGAGAATTTAGGAGATTTACGTGGGTCATATGGTGGGGTGGTTATGGAGTTAAAGAACCTTGTACACACACAGAGGGCCTAGAGGAGGTTTAAGGACCTGCGTGGGCACACTCCCCACTTGTCAATATCCACACACAACGAGCCCACGGGTCCAAGACATATGACTGAGAGGAAAGTGGACTAAAAAGACCAAGCGCAACGCGGGGGATATCCCTTTTCAGGACGGTTCCCCTCACACACCAACGAGCCAACACCACATGTCCAACACCTTAGGCTTGTGCGATATTTCGCGCCCACTTTTTCCGTCAGCATTTATGCATACCCTCCTGGGAGGGTCCCCTGACATAGTCCCTGTCCTCAAGCCTTTTTCTTTTTCTTTTAGAACTGTGGTTTGCCTAGACACACTCGGCACCATAGACCTAATGAGTGGTACCACTACCCTTATTTCTAATTTAGCTGGGTGTTCTCCATATAATTACACAAGTACGATTGGGCCCCACTTTTACAGTGTTTAACCTAGTCCAGCATAGCAACACCTGAGATATGCAACACCCATATCCAGACAGGTACCCAGACACTGCCCTTTACTATTCCTGTCTAGGGTCCTGTTTCCCCTATTCCTGCACCCTCTTTTCTCTCCTCTTCTTGTTTTGTCTTAGTTTTGTCCAAAACCTTGACGCCACCACCTTTCTCTCTTAGGTTGGTTGGCGCGTGTACCTACGGCTAATTTAGCCCCGGACAGAAGTGGTAACATTTTTACTTTAGATTGGTAAGTGCCTCTTCTCCTGCCACTTTTTGAATGTGTCACATTTGTGTGGAGCATAGTTCTCCTCCATGGCTGTTTAGATGTGGTATAAACCAAGCTTGTATTCTCTTCTTTTCTTTTTTCTAGGTCCCATCGGTGAGGCCTACTGGACACAATCACTCTGGTTCAGTACAGTATACCGAGGCACCTTTGAAATCATTCATCCTTGTGCACTTTACACTAGTTGCAGTAGCTGTTCACTAACTGATCCTGAAGAAAGCCTGATGGCTGGAACATGTTGATCCTGCATATGTAGCTGTCTCTAATGGTGATCAGCTCCATAACCCAGCTTATTGCTTTTTAATCCTGTCGCTAGGTAGCTAAATAAAGTTCGCTGTTAGCTAGCCTCGCAGGCAGTTTTAAACTCACTAGCACTTCCATTTGAGCACTGCACATTCTTTATGATTTTTTTCATATACCATGCTCACATAGGGTTTTAGTACAACCTAGTTGCCCAAACTAAAAACATCCCTGAGTTCCTCCCTCGTAGAGAGGGGGCTGTAGCCCGCGTTAAGTCTAGGTCCTGACGCGAGGAGGCACCCCTATGATGAAGCATGACACTTATGGTGTGTGAGGGGAACCGTCCTGAAAAGGGATATCCCCCGCGTTGCGCTTGTTTTTTTTTAGTCCACTTTCCTCTCAGTCATATGTCTTGGACCCGTGGGCTCGTTGTGTGTGGTTAAAGAACTTTGCACAGTGGAACTGAGTGGTAGATAATAATGTACCATTACATAAGCTGACATTATCTAGGACCTAAACTTGCTTTCCGTACGTATGCTTCCCTTCTTTCTATGGTGCCGATATATCCAAACTAGGGGATAGCACTCAATGCTGTTAGATCAACACCCCGGGGTCCGGACAATGCTGTATGGCACCATCAACTGGAAGAAATGCACACTTTTTCTACCCAACAGAAGCTCTTCGCCAGCCCCTTAGGCGAAGGCACTTCTTACTTTACAGTTCAAAATGTCCCTGGTTTTTGGAAAGTTTGGTCGAACGACGTTGATTCGCTTGACTGAGTATTGGGTACCTGTTTGATTGCCAAGCTTGATAATGGTCATGGTTTTTGACAGCACTTTGACAGTTTTTGCCGGAGTGGGGAGGGGGGAAGCTCCTATGGTCTAACGCAAATTCCCAATGTCTGCAGTTGCTAATTCGTATACCTTTCTCACCTGGAATGTCCGGGGTATGGGTTCAATCCAAAAAAGACAGAATATTGGCACAATTACATAGACGTGTATCTTTAGGAAACACACCTGATGCCTACAGAGGCCCTCAAACTGAATAAATGGGGCAACAGCATTGTACTTCATACTCAAGGGGCGCGGCAGTGTGGATCCGTGCTGGGGTCCCATTTGCCGTAGTAGAGTCCAAGATCGATGACCAAGACAGATATGTGCTGCTTAATGGCGCATTGGATGGGAAAACGATAGTATTGGGTTCTATATATGCACCTAACTCTGATCATGAGGCTTTCCTGGCTCGCTTGTCGGTTGCACTGGCGGAATGGACGCAATACCCCTGGCTACTGGGTGGGGATTTGAATGCAGGTTTCTATGCACACATGCTTTGCTCTCATCTGTGACCCACACCACCTATCTAGGCAAAACTATTTCAGATCACAATCCGCTTGAACTTGCACTGCATTGGGGCTGTGTACCTTCCCCGAATCCGACATGGCATTTGCAGCCCCAGCTGTTGAAAGACTCCGTATATAGAAGCACTTTTGCCACCACCATCGCCTCCTACTTTTCTGAGAATGCAGACACAGCCACCATGCGACCGATAGAATGGGAGGCCTTCAAAGTAGTGATCCGCAGGGGTCTCGGAGTGCTGTAGTGGGAGCCAAGCGGGAAGTCATCTGGCATATAACAGAGTTGGAGACAGAGTTGCAATCCCAAGAGGTAGCTGCCCAGAATGACGTACCGAAGGAAGTGGAGCTGAGTGAGGATAGAGTAAGATATGCAGAACTCTTAGAGCGCTTGCGACTGATTCACCCAACCACCTATACCCAACGGATGCATGCCGATGCAGACAGGTCGGGCACATTATTGGCTCGTCTTATACAGCCCCATCTTTCTCCCAAACCTATATTATCAGTCGCCACCACTGTACACGGGCTAGTGACTGTGCAATTAGAAATAAATACAGCTTTATACAATAATTACACAGATCTCTACACCGCTTCACTACCATCTTATCCAGCGGCATTAGACACTTTGCTTGCGGCGGTACCCCTTCCTGTGATCTCCGCAGTGAATAATAAGGACCTGGCGTCCCCTGTCACAAAGACGGAGGTTCATGGAGCCATTAAGGAGCTAGCTCGCAAAAAGGTGCCAGGCTCGGATGGGCTTCCCATAGAGTTTTACTCTACCTTTGCATCACAGCTAGTACCGAAGCTGCTACAATTATACGTATCCTCCCTCGAGGAAGGAGCCTTGCCCCCTACGATTAAGGAAGCAATAGTAACTTATGCCCGAGTGGGACGGGTATGCCCAGACGTGGGTCCTGTGCTCTCCATGCCACTGGAGTCGAGCTATCCTGGTTGATTAGGGGTGAAACCCCTAAACCGGTCCTAGGATGCTTGTTTCCAGTCCAGGGAGGACCTGACCTGGCAGTTCGGGCTGGACTGTTCCCATTGGGCACAGGGTCAAGACTGATTTCCATTTGCCTGGGTTCAAACTGGAATGGCACGGTGAGCAAAAAAAAACGATGGACTTGGGCCCAGATCTCTGTACTGGGGTGAATGTATGACCTTGTTCTGCATTCTGTCCATCAATTGCTCTTTTTGCATTTGTCATCCCGAGTGGGACGGGTATGCCCAGACGTGGGTCCCGTGCTCTCCATGCCACTGGAGTCAAGCTATCCTGGCTGATGAGGGGTGAAACCCCAAAACCGGTCCTAGAATGCTTGTTTCCAGTCCAGGGAGGACCTGACCTGGCAGTTTGGGCTGGACTGGTCCCATTGGGCACAGGGTTAAGACTGATTTGCATATGGCTGGGTTCAAACTGGAATGGCATGGTGAGCAAAAAAAACGAATTTAGGCCCAGATCTCTGTACTGGGGTGAACGTATGACATTGTTCTGCATTCTGTCCATCAATTGTTCTTTTTGTGTTGGAGCTAGCAGCGTATTGCATTTGGGAAGTGTTTTTTTTCCACGCATACAGAACATTGTCGACAGATGAAATTTAAAAAGAAGGAAATGCCTTATACCTTTATTTCACGAAGTGCTGTGTTGGAGCTAGCAGCGTCTTGCATCTCGTCTGTGGTTTTTTTCCCGTCACATCATTGGTCAGAATTGTGCACTTTTCATTGGTCGAGATGATTGCTGGATCAGTGATTTGCATATGACAACCTGCACTTATGTTCAGCCAGCTTGTTGGGCAAGAGCAGTCAATATAAAAATAGGGCTGTACAGAGCTCAATAAAGTGCATGTTGTGGCAAGTGATGGGTCTTCCAAAGGGACAACAGGACAACAGTGACTACTTTTCTTACTTGTTTTGTGTTTTTCCTGTTTAGACAACAATGACTGCTTTTGTTGTTTCAGGTTAATTAATGAAGCAGTCGTAGTGTGAAAATGTCTGTTCAAACCACTGTACCTCCTTCTCCATTTTTGCAAGAATTCGGATTGCCTAGTATGGTGTGGAAGGATTGGAAAGAGTCTTTCATGACATACTTGGAGGCTATTGGGGTTGATGTTTTTGTGGCATAAAGAAAATTAGCCATTCTTAAGCACAGTTTGGGTTTAAAGGGCACGAAGGTTTTGGAAACATTGCCTGTTCCAGGAGACAGGCAAGATGAAGAGAATAATGAGGATGAGGATCTGGGTGAGGATGTGTATGTAAAGGCACTTTAGGCCTTAGAAGAGAATTTTGGTAAGAAAACAAGCATAGTCATGGAAAGACATTTACGATTTTTTCACAGGCATAGCTACTTGGCGAATCAATTGAGCAGTATGTGGCAGTCCTGAGAACACTAGCTGCATCATGCAGGTTCAAAGAGTTACATGAGAAAAGTGTAAGGGATCAGATGATTAATGGAACCAGCAATACCAAATTCCCAAAAAATTGCTAGGTTTAAAGTATCCCTTGTTGGAGAATTTAATAATTATAGGTCACCGAATTGAAAACCCATCTCAATATATTAAGGAATTGAATCAAGATCAGAAAAAAATAAATCTGAGGGTACGAAAGTAAAGGGGTGAATGCATTACACTCTAGGGGAAACAAAAATGTAGATACAAAGAGTGAGGAAGTGCGTGAGAGGCTTATGGGGTCCAGTTGAAGCAATGCTTCAGGTGTGGTAGGACAAAACATTTTCCTAAGTTGAACGTGTGCCCGGCTATCAAAGCCAAGTATTTTAAGTGTAAAAGAGTTGGACACTTTTCACGACTGTGTAAAGAGGGAAAAATAGTAGGTAAGAAGACCAAAGTGTGTTTAGTAAGAGAGTGAAGGTCGAGAGATGGTTGCTCAGATTCTAGCACTTATGAAGAGAAAGTGGAAGTACTAGTGGTGTGTGAGGTAGATAAAAAGGGTTATAATTCAAGTCCAAAGGCTTATCATCCACCAAAGTGTGAAGTTGAAGTAAATGGTACAAAGATTCACATGTGGGCTGATTCGTGTTCCCCATACACGTTGAGTTGATAAGGCTGTGTGGAAAAACATTAAGGGTTCTGAGTTCACTCCAACCGATGTAGAACCATGGGATATTGTGGTGTTAAATTAACAATTTTGGGATATTTCATGACCGAATTGAAATACAAAAGTAGGAATGCATTTTGCAGAGTATATGTAGTGGAAAAAGGGAAAGCACTATTGGGATGGAGAGAACAAAAGACACTAGGAATGATATTAGATCCTAATCACCCCAACCAAGTGCTGTTAACTGCACCAAAGAGTGTGGAGATCTCAGTTCCCTAACTTGTTTAAAAAGAAACTGGGGAGTGATCAAGGGCACTGTGTTGCTCGAAACGCGTCGAACGGAGGTGTGTAATTAAATTGTTGCCAATCTGCCTTTGGAGTCCGTTTCTCTCTTTCGCCGTCAGGAGGTTGGAGAGTTGTTGGTTTCGATATATATATATATATATATATATATATATATATATATATATATATATATATATATATATATATATATATATATATATAATTTACGAACACCACATTGTTCTGAAAAAGAATGCAGTGCTGAACGTTCATACAGTACATAATGTCCCCTCGGCTTTGCGTGGGCAGTTGAAAGCAGAGTTGGACCGTTTGTGTAGTGCCAGGGTTATTGAACCCATTGAATTATCAGAGGTGCTTAGCCCAATTGTACTAGCAAAGAAAGACCATGGCAAATTACGTATGTGCGTCAACTTTAGGGATTTAAATGATAGTATATGGGTGAATCGCCATCTATTTCCCCATATCAATAAGATGCTTATGAGAGTGAGAGGGGAAAAATATGATACTATTCTGGGTTTGTCCAGCGTAACATTAAATATGTTTACATCCTGATTCCAAACACTTATCATTTATTGCTCCTGAAGGTGCATATCAATTTGTGCGCTTGCCATTTGGTCTGGCATCAGCATCTGCTATATTCTAGAGAGTCATGCAAAATGTCTTGAGTGGTTTGTCCAATATCTTATTTTTTCAAGATGATATATTGGTGTGGGGTGGTGACAAGTTTCAGTATAATACAAGATTGAAGGATGTGTTGGCAAGGTTGGAACAAGCTGGTCTTACTATAGCATTAGCGAAGTACAAATTTGAACCAGATGAGGTAGTGTATTTGTGTCACACTGTGTCATGTGAAGGAGTAAAACCTAAGGTGAAGTTGGTAGAGGCAATTGAAAGGAAGCCTGCGCCGAAGGACAAGCAATAGTTGAGTGACTTCCTAGGATTGTTGGAATAGTATTCCAAGTTAGGAATTATGTGGAAAAGGTACATGCACTCTGTGCATTAATGAAAAAGGGTGTGCAGTATTGGACTACCGAATGTCGGGACGTTTTTGAGGTGGTAAAAAAAAATCCATTAGCGAGGCAAGCCTGTTAAAACTGTTCAATCTCAATGACAAAACCATAGTAATTACAGATGCCAGTGCATATGGATTGGGTGCAGTTTTAATGCAGGAGAGTAAAGGGCATGAAAGTTCTACAGCGTTTGCATCACGTACTTTGAGAGGGGCTGAATTCACTAGCGTGTTGGTGGGGTGATCAGCATTTTCGCTTGTATGTTTGGGGTAATCACTTTGAGCTACGAACTAACCACAAACCTTTAATAGATTTGTTTTCCGCCAAGGGTGCTGACAAAGCAAGTCCTGCGTAGCCAAATGGCTGTATCGTTTACAGGAATTCGTTTTCTATGCACTATGTAACTGGTAGCACGAACCGTAATGCAGATTGCTTATTGAGGCTAGCGTTGGATGAGGGCGAGAGTGTTGAAGATGAGGAATGGGTGGTAATGGATGTTAATGAAACTTGCAGAGGTGCCATTTGGAAAGATGAATGGAAACTGAGATTGGGTGAGAACCGGAGAATGTTGTTACTAGTTGAGAAATTATAGGGTAATTCTGTATTGAGTGAGCAAAAAGGAATATTTGAGTGAGTTTACTCCCTGTTTGGGATGAATTCTAAATTCTGGATGGTATTGAAAGGAGGAGTGGACAGACTGGTGGTTCCAGAGAGTTTGCAATGCAGACTGCTGGAGCTTTTACATGAAGGTCGTGGTGGGATATCTGCCATGAAGTGCAAAGCTCATGTTGACTTTTGGTGGCCGGGAATGGACCAGTATGTTGATAGATTTGTAAGGGATTGTTTACCTTGTACTTGCGATACAAAAGGGGATGATGGACGGAACGTTTGAGCCAATCAAACACTCACCCCCAGTCAACTGATCTGGGTTTAATCCATCATCATTCTTTAGCTCACTCCACCACCCCAGTTCAGACATGGCCATATGCAAATCAGTCTGACCCTGTGCCTCATGGGAACAGTCCAGCCCGAACTGCCAAGCCATGTCTTCCCTGGACCGGAAACAAGCATCCTAGGACCGGTTTCTGGCATTCCTTGTACTTGCAGCAACAAATCTCATGCAGTTACAGAGACTCCCATTACACCTATTGTTTTTCCCACTCATGCGTAGGAACGTTAAGGCATAGATATTTGTGGTCCATTTGATTGCTTAGGGCAGAGAAGTAGGTATGCTGTTGTGTCGATAGACTACTTTTCCAAATGGCCAAAGGTGGCGTTTATGAAAAAAGTAAAAGCCAACCATGTGGTATCCTTCTGTGAGGAGATTTTTAGAAGGGAGGGTTGTCCAGCGGTATTGGTATCAGACAATGGTCCGAGAGTTTTTCTGCTGAATTCACCAAAATTTCTGAGGATGCAGGGTTTTACACATCATAGGACTGCTGTTTATCATCCCAGAGAAAATGGATTAATTGGGTTTTGAGTGACTGTATCCAACTAGCTTTGTGTGACGGGTTGGAGCGGAAACAAGAAATTAAAAACATGTGGAACAACACCCCACTCGGTCACGGGGGAGTCTCCGTTTTTTCTGGTAAAAGTAAATGTAGCATGTGCTACTGCAGTTCCTGCATGGATGGAATGAACATCCAGTGAGATAATATATCAGCAGTTGTTGAAAGAGAAAGTCAGGCAATATCAGGATCAGTATACACCGAGCCATAATGAGGGAATAAGAAAATTGTGTGATTTCAAGAAGGGCGAATGAGCAAGGGTGTATTTGGAAGGTCTTAAAAAGGGTTGTTCCAAATGGTCCCATCCTAAAGTGATCAGGGAAGTGAAGGGAAATGCTTTTGGTGGGAAAATGATAGAATGTGTGTAAGGTGGTGAAGTGTCTCGTTGTTAAACCAGAAATGTGGGAGAGTAATATTCGCCAGTGTAATCATGGAGACAATGTTATGAAGAGTGAGGAGGAGAGTCCAAACGTTTCCCAGCGGTTAAGAAAAACTCCTAAGCGTCTGGAAGATTACGTGTGTACTTGATAGTTTTCAGGCTTCTCCATATTGTAGAAAAATAATTTAGAGAGTCTGCAATTCAAATTGCTGCAATTTTATAGTGAGCTATGTGGGTAGAACATTCCATGTAGCACTCCAAAATCCAAGAGTGTATATTTTATCTTAGTAATTTTATAATTTTAGTATTGTTAGTTACATGTAAGGTTCCTTTCCATCAATCTGCTTTGTATTTAATTTTCTTTCTTCCCTTAAAAAGGGGGATATGTTGTTGTAATGATGCATGTTTTCACTGTGCTACCCATGGTGACTGTTGGTAAGTATCTAAGAATAAAGCCGGGTGGATTCTGGAATGTTGTGAGATGAACGGTTGGTCCTGCCAGGGGTTGCGTCGTGTGAGCTGGCTGAAATAAAGGATTTTATTTCATCAAATAAATGTCCGTCTTTGGAAAACCCCCATTGTTTTATATTTTTTCTTTACTGATTTCAACAACTTAATTCTTGAATTCAGAGTTTTTCTTCCTGTATTCTTTTACTATTTTTGTTTAGGACATTGTAAGGTGTGGGTGTTAAAGCTGAAGGAGTCTTGCCCCACAGTGCATGCTATGTATGCTCGGCAAGTGCTGGCTGTCCATGTACTTGGGTACACTGGCTACACAAATGCCTGCAAAAACACCCTCCTTTTAGGGCCCTCCATCTAATGCATAAGAGCAATTTTGAGTGTATGTACTTTGTGTATGGACCTGTGCAGAAGATTTTCTGTTAATTATAAACTCCTATCAGAAGGTTTCATTGACTTTAGCGATAATGGTGAGAATGAGATTACGGAACAACCGCAACCTGTTTAGCGGGCACTAAACACACTACCAGTGACTTCAAGTGACTGTAAGAGGGGTTGCAGCACTATGAACTTGATAATGTCACTCATACGAAACTGGCCTTGTATCGCATGCCTTTCTTCTGTTCATAGATCTCATGGGTCCTCCTTTACCTCTTTGGAATTCATTGCCATATGTTAATGGCTGGCTGACTACTAATCGCCTTGCGTAGTTTCGGAAGGTAGATCTTGCTGCCCATTACAACAAAAGATGCATGGGATTTTTTAAATGATTTGGTTACCCCACAAATGTGAAGGTTTCAATGGTGTACAAGGCCTCACTAATTATAAATGGTTTGTGGTTAAACATCCTGTGGCAAAATAGTATGGTCCATAATGTCTGAATTAATATATGTGCACGATATCCAGCTATAACTGTATGTTTTACAAGGAATATTATTTGCATGCTTAGAGCACCAAATGTGGTGTGCTACTTGCAGTTTTTTTTATAATGGTCAGTGTGCTAAAATTGTCAGTGTATAAAATGGTGGTATGTTTGGGAGTAATAGTTTTGAAATTCCCAATTGCAGTTTCTAGCATTTTAAATGCTATGCATGAACTATGCATTGTTCTTGGTGCCAAGTTTAGTATGACTAGCTTGTAGCACCTAGTGGATTGTCTAGTGTAGTTAGTCAGACACCAAACTTAATCCACATTTGGACTGTGTATTTCTTAAAAAATGGAACTCAAGTTACAGGCTTAGGTGCTGATCAGCTATCATTTGTTACACCTGGTAATGCTTTCAAATGTGCTCACGATAGATCTGCAAAAAAGAAATGTGTGAGGTCTTAAGATCTGATGTCACTTAGTGTAATGTCACGTCCTGTGAGGTCATGGGTTGTGATGCCACTTCCTGTGATGTCCTATTTTGCTATGCCACTTGCATACTGCCTAACTTGGTTAGCCCTGCCCCACCTTCTTTCTAAGTTAAGACTAACGCTCTGCCAAAATGGTTTGATGGACTCTAGGGTTTGGTGTAGAGTGGACGGATATGTGCTGCTACACCAAGTCTTTTAGTTAATCATTGTCAGTCCCGAGATGGGCTCCCTGGATCCAGGGCAGGCATACACAAACTGTTCTGACTCATCCATTCAACTATTGAACTGTCTACTCCGCAACAACCAAAGTATTTCTGGTTGTAATCGGGGACCTGGCAGTACTTCAGTAAGCACACTAGCACAATGGATCTGGGCGCACACACACTCTGCTCACACTTGCATAGCATTATATTATTTATAACCCTACTTACACCGCATAGACCATATCACTGATTAGAAAATAGAACGAGGAAATCTGAACAAGTGGGTTAATTTCCCCTTCCCCCACGCTCTCGGAGACTGGACACAACACCTAAGCAGCAGACATGTCTCCCCATCAACGCCACACAGTTGGAAAACAAGTGACTGAGGCTGGCATCCGCTCAATCACACGCTGCAACTGACCTTGCAATTCAGTTTAACTGTGTGACAATCTCTGGTGCTTGCGGGGATATGATGAAAATTAATGAACTGTCCTACTCTGATCAGAGATGCGTGGCACTTTGAAGAACTGGTGCAGAGACTTAATTAAATTCATATAGGGAGTCGGACAAACTCTACCTAACAACACTGTTGGCTAGGCTTAACTATTTACCACATTAGACCTGTTGATTGTTTACCAACAGATCAAATTGTATTTAGAGTCTAAACATCTTAAGTGTTGTCTCACAAAAAGGTGCATATAGGTTTGTAAGATTGCCTTTCGATCTAGCATCTGCAGTAATTCAGCCCATGATGCAGTGTGTTTCAGGGTATCCTTCTGGACACATATTTCATAGATGGCATATTAGTAAAAGTCAGTTGGTACATGACACCGTATTAAAGAAAGTATCCGATAGAAACAGTTAGTTGTAGATTCCTTACCTTAGTCTCTCCCCCAGGCGCCAGTCTGGATCCGGAGATTTTTATCTTTAGCAGTACCCCTGTGCATCATTAGGTAGTGTCGGTCGGCTCCGTGTCTGTCGTCATCGTGGGCGCAGGGATGACGTCGCGGGACCTACATAGACGCCGCCCATGCGCGCTGACATCAGTTCTTCTTCCTCGCAACCTGGAGAGCTACACTTAGGCACTTTTTGGCTAACGTTTTGTCAGAACACGAAGCCGGATCATCGTCGATTCAGATGCCGGAAGGGACTTTCGTCCCTGTGTTCATTCCTGGCGTTCCTTTTGGGCCAGAAGGTGAGGGAGAGGACTTGGAGGGGCCACTGGACCCTTTAACTGACCAGCTTGAAGAACTGAACTGGAGAATTGACCTAGGTGATGACAGTGGTCTGGACACTCCCCCTGACAGTCGCCTGCTTTCTCCCCCTACTGTGGCTACGGAGGAGGGTGCTTCCTTTGCTGTGGTGGTGAGGAGGGCAGCCGAGGTCCTCGGCCTCAAGCTCCCTACGGTGGCAGTCAGGACTAACCTCCTGACAGAGGTGCTTCAGCCTGCGGCCTCCTCTTCTGAACCCCTTTTGCCGTTCAGTGAAGCCCTCCTGGACATCCTTCAGGATACTTGGTCCAAGCCCAGCACAGGGTGGATAGGACGTTTGCCCACCATGCCGCTCTGGGTGACCCAGCGTTTCTGACCAAACACCCCTCCCCTGAGAGCTTGATAGTCCAAGACTCATCAAAAGTCGCATTCCCTTCTGCTTCCCCATATAGGGAATCCAAAAAGCTGGACCATCTTGGGAAGATAATGTTCTCTTCCTCCAGCTAGGCATTGCGGTCGGTGAATACTGCATGCTTCTTGGGCTGCTACTCCCATACTATCTGGGATACAGTTGCGCAGGTGCTGCCCCAGTACCCGGAGGAGGCCCAAGCTGTTCTCTCTCAACCAGTGGCAGACAGGAGAGATGCAGCCAAATTCATCATACGATGTGGACTGGATACCACCGACTCACTGGGCAGAGCGATTGCCACGGTAGTCGTTAGACGCTACGCCTGGCTGTGGACTTCTGGCTTCTCAGGGGATGTCCAGTCTTCTTTGATGGACCTGTCCTTTGATGGCACGTGCCTTTTCGGCAACAAGGCAGACTCTGCGCTTCAAGGATTCTCGAGCTACGGCTAGATCCTTCGGCCTCGCGGCTACCTCACAATCATCTCAGTCTGCCTTTCGTCTCTTTTGTGGCTACGGAAGGGGTGCCCAGGCACATACTGTCCAGCCCAGCAACAGAGTAACGCAAACTGTCCAGCCTCTGCGTGGCCACGGATATGGGACCCTGCTCTCTGCGTCCTCGCGGGTCAGGGAGCCAGCGAGCATGCCAGTCTACCCTTTGCCTCCCTGCCGTAGCCTACAAACTTCCTAGTCCGACATTTCAGGTCCGTCAACGGGCAGTTGGAGGCAGGATCCACCATCACCTCCTCTACTGGCAATCAATCATGTCGGAGAGGTGGGTTCTGCAAATAGTCCGAAGGGGCTACTCCCTTCGCTTCGAGACTATCCCCTCCCTCCATGCCACCTTCTTACGATCACATGACAGAGTAGCATTTGACATTTCTCTGCCAGGAAGTATCGTCTCCCTTGGCTAAGGAAGCTATTTAGAGGGTCTCTGTGCCAGAAGTAAGTTGTGGTTGTTATTCCAGCTACTTTCTGGTACCCAAGAAGGACAAAGGCCTGCGTCCTATCTTAGACCTCTGGGCTCTCAACTTCTTCCTCCGGAAGGAGAAGTTCAGAATGCTCACCCTAGCCCAAGTTCTGTCTGCACTCGACCCAGGAGACTGGCTGGTGGCGTTGGACTTGCAGGATGCTTATTTTCATATCCCCGTCCTGCTGGCCCACAGACGTTACCTTTGGTTCACGGTGGGCCAAGAGCAGTTTCTATTCACTGTGCTCCCCTTTGGCCTTACCAGTGCCCCTTGGGTGTTCACAAAGGTGATGGCGGTGGTCGCAGCTCATCTGTACAGATCAGGGGTTCCAGTCTTCCCCTGGATTCCAGTGTTCCCCTATCTCGACGACTGGCTGTTGAAGGTGGGCTTGCCCCAGGCTGTCGTCTACCACCTCCAGACTGCGGCGGACCTCTTGCATTTGCTGGGGTTCACTATCTACGTGCCGAAGTCACACCTGACTCCGTCTCAGACGCTCCCTTTCATCGGGGCAGTTCTGGACACAGTGCAGTTTCGGGCCTGTCCTCCCAAGCAGCGAGTATGGGATATTCGGGCTATGATACCGATGTTTCAGCCTCTATCCCGGATTTCGGTGAGAATGACTGAGGCTGCTGGGCCTCATAGCCTCCTGCATCCTGTTAATGGATCATGCCAGATGGCATATTGGGACTCGGCAATGGGACCTGAAGTTCCAGTGGGCGGAGCATCAGGGGAATCTTTCAGACTACGTCCAGAACTCGGAGGGAACTGGGCACCAACTGCAATGGTGGCTCACGAACCAAGATTGGGTCCGAGGCAGATCCCTCTCACTTCCCCAACCAGATCTAACAGTAGTGATGGATGCGTCACTTCTGAGATGGGGCGGCCACCTGGGAGAGGTGGAGATCAGAGGCGTCTGGTCTCTGGCGGAGTCCGGCCTCAAGATCAACCTTTTGGGGCTCCGGGCGATCAGACTGGCGGCGGCCACCTGGGAGAGGCGGAGATCAGAGGCGTAAATCAGAGGCGTCTGGTCTCTGGCGAAATCCGGTCTTCATATCAACCTTTTGGCCCTCCAGGAGATCAGACTGGCACTGAAAGCATTCCTTCCTTCTCTCAGGGGGAAAGTGGTGCAGGTGTTCACCGACAACACCACCCCCATATGGTATTCCAACAAACAGGGCGGGGTGGGGTCCTGGACCCTTTGTCAAGAGGCTCTCCGCCTCTGGACATGGCTGGAACATCAGGACATGACACTGGTGGTTCAACACTTGGCGTGCTCCCTGAACGCCAAGGCAGACTAATTCTGCTGTTGGTGCCTAGTCGATCACAAATGGCGTCTCCATCCGGAGGTAGTTCAAGGTCCCTTTTAGTGGTGGGGAGAGCCTTGGTTAGATCTGTTCGCCTCCGTAGAGAATGCGCAATGTCAGCAGTTTTGCGCATTGGAGTTTCCAAGACGGCACTTGCTCAGCGACGCTTTTCGTCACAAGTGGAGCTTTGGGCTCCTGTACGTCTTTCTGCCTGTACCACTTCTGCACAGAGTGCTCAAGAAGATCAGGCGCAACCGGGCTCAAGTCATTCTTGTAGCGCCGGACTGGGCACGAAGAGTCTGGTACCACAACCTTCTGAGCATGGCCATCGTCCTCCGATCAGACTGCTCCTTCAGGAGGATCTTCTGTCGCAGCAGCAGGGGAGGGTTCTTCACCCGAACCTGTCCAGTCTCCACCTCTTTGTGTGGAGATTGAGTGGCGGATGTTGACAGCATTTGACCTTCCGCCCGAAGTCTGTGATGTTATCTTTGCAGCCAGGCCTCCCGCCACGAAAATGGTATACGCCTGTAGATGGAACAAATTTGTGGCATGGTGCACAGCAAAGGCTGTTGATCCTCTTTCTGCTCTGCTTTCAGAGGCTCTCTTGTATATATTTTCTTTGGCCCAGCAGGGTTCTGCCTTAGGCACTCTTAAAAGATATCTTGCAGCCATCTCTGCTTTTCTTCGACTGCCAGATCAGCCTTCTTCATTCAAATCTCCTATTGTTAACAGATTCCTTAAAGGCCTTTCTCATCTGTTCCCTCCAGCTCTTTTTGTAGTACCCCAATGGGACTTCAATCTGGTTCTCACCTTTGTGTGCTCCCTTTGAGCCTCTTCATAGCTGTCCCCTCAGGTTGCTGACTCTCAAAACTGCCTTTCTTTTTGCCATCACCTCTGCTTGCAGGGTGAGCGAGCTGCAGGCCTTATCTTCTAAGCCCCCTTTTCTATCTGTCTATCCAGATAAAGTGGTACTTCGGACCAAGCCTTCATTCCTTCCTGATGTCACGCCTTTTTTATCCACCCCCGCATCCCTCCAAGGAGAAGGAGAGACTCCACCGTCTGGTCCCAAAACGTGCATTGATTTATCTTGATCGCACAAAAGATTTCCGGGTGGATGGTCAACTCTTCATGGGCTATGTGGGTGCCAAGAAAGGTCGGGCTGTTCAAAATGGACCATCTCCCGATTGGTTGTCACTTGCATCAAAATATGCGATGCTTTGACGAAGAAGGGACCCTCCTGTGTGACTGTGTGCTCATTCCACCAGAGCAACGGCGGAAACCACGGCATTAGCACATGGAGTTCCAGTCCTTGACATCTGTCAGTCAGCAACGTGGGCATCCTTGCACACGTTTACAAGGCACTACTGCCTGGACAGCCAAGCCTGGAGGGATGGGTACTTTGCCCGTTCGGTCCTCCAGGAATTTCTGGTATGATTTTGGTTTGCAGACCCTTCTCTGGGGATGATATTGCTGGGGCATCTATTCTAAGGTAGGGAATCTACAACTAACTGTCTCTATCAGTTGAACAAGTTACTTACCTTCAGTAACGATGCATCTGGAAGAGACATGTTAGTTGTAGAACCTTACCGCCCCACCTATCCTCCCAGCTCTGCAAACTGATTTCTAAGACTAGGTACTTCCCTAAAGGGCCATAGTTTTGACACACCAGTTGTCAGTGTCTTTCATGGCTCTGCGCTTCTGGCGTGGAAAGTTGTGTTAAGAACTGACGTCGGCGTTCATGGGCAGCATCTCTGTAGGTCCCACAACGTCATCCCGGCGCCCTCAACGCCGACGACTAACGTGGAGCCGACCGATGCCAACTAATGACGTGCAGGGGTACCGCTGAAGAAAACAATCTCCGGATCCAGACTGACGCCTGTGGGAAATTCTAAGGTAAGGAATCTACAACTAACATATGTCTTGTCCAGATACATTGTTACCGACGGTAAGTAACTTGTTCTTTAGGTGTTCTGAATGAGGCCTGTTTGACAATTGCCATAGGGAAGTGCACGTTTGCTATGGTAGAAGAAGGCGCACTATCTCAGTTGAGAGAAGTAGACTAAAATGTAAATAAGTTGAGGATTGAGAATGCCTGAGACTAAGGAGCAGTTATGTTCCTTTCTGGGAATGTTTGAATTGTATGCAAAATGTGTATCACTGATAAAACTAGCGCCATGTTAAAGAAAACCTTATGTAGTGTCAAAATGCATTTCAATACATTAAACGTTCATAGCACAGGTGGTTATCATCAATCCTTATGATCCCAATGATAGAACCATTATGATGACTAATGCCAGCACCTATAGTCATACATTCAAGGGGGCAGAGCGTTACTATACAGCTGTAGAAATGGATGCTTTAGCCTGTTGGTGGGCAGTGAAGCATTTTAGCATTTGGGACATTGAAGTTGAGTTACACACAGACACTAAGCTAAGATTATATTTGTTACACGAGTGCAGGAAGCTGTAATGACACACCACAATTGCTGTACTTTTTACGAGAGTTTACTTACAATTTGAGATATGTTCTTGGAAGTTAGTGTCCACACACTGTTTTGTCTTGCTTTCCCTCCAAGAAGCAGGAGCATGATGAGTGGTAGATTGTATGAAGGAAAGAGTTTGAGGACGATGGGAAAGTTAATATGGTTATGAATTAAGCCATTTCTGTATTCCTTGACTGAGTGGGTGGCCAAGGAATAATAAGGAAGAGGGTTTGTTGAATACTTACAAAACATTTTATGACCAGAATTGATGGTGGTAAAGTGAT
This sequence comes from Calotriton arnoldi, assembly GCA_963921515.1. Classification (NCBI taxonomy): domain Eukaryota; kingdom Metazoa; phylum Chordata; class Amphibia; order Caudata; family Salamandridae; genus Calotriton; species Calotriton arnoldi. The sequence continues at coordinate 3,083,971 of CAWUFW010000181.1, forward strand.
TGTTACAACTGGTAAGTTGGGTTGCCCTGCTAGGTTTGAGGGTAAGAATAATGACATTTCCACAAGAAACTGTAGAGGCTTTAAATCAATGAAGAAAACAGCGAGATCGGATTTCTGGTCCCCTGGCATGGATAATGAAATGGTTTGTAAGGGACTGCATACCACGCCCATAGATTAACAAAACACAAATATCTCAGGAGGCTATAATTGTCCTCTTGAGATATGTAAGGCCATGGCAAAACTAGGGATAGATATGTGGAAATCCTTTTTTGAGAAGGGTGTCTGGAAAGTGTCATAATTTTACTTTGCTGTGACCAATTTGTTGGTCACATGACAAAGTGACAAAGGAAATCATTAAGGAATTAATGGTTAAGGTTTTTTCAAAGGAATGTTCTCCCAAATAGGTGGTCACTGACAATGTGGTGCAATTTGTTTCCCAGTCCATTAGGCAGGTATGTGAGAGACAAGGAATAAAACGTGTCAAATTCATTGTACCACCCAACAGAGAATGGATTGGTACACTTTAATTGTGTATTAGGTGAGTGCATTCACTTAATAATGCAAAGTGGCTTTCAATTGAAAGAAAAGATAAGGAAACTCTTTAGGAGTTATAGAAGTACTCCACAAATTTTTGTTTTGTTTTTGAGAGCTAGAATTCCGTGCTTCAAGTTATGCCTGAGCTAGGTGGGCAGGAGTTAAGGGAGATGTTCTGAGAAGTTATGTGTAAGAGGGTGCGGGTTAAGTGGCAGCTATACTATCACCGACATCGAAGAGAGCTAGGTATGTGAATAGGAAGTCTTTCAATTTTAGTTTGGTGCGTGTCAGACTAGTTATGAGAGCCAAGATGGGTGAATCTAAACCTTTTACTGAAAGAAATAGTGAAATAAAATTGCTTTGGAAGGCAGGGAAGCATGTAAATCAACCCTCTGTATGGTAAATTTTAATTTGTTGGAATGCTCGAGAACGAGCAAAAGAGATAGTGATAGATACGTGGCTGGAAAATATTTCTTGTAGGAAACTTAATGTACCTAAAAATGCAAGGTCTTTATTGTATATTGACTAGAATTTTGAAACGTTTTCTCCATATATATATTTATTTAATATTTTTTTTGGGGTGGGGGGGAATGTCCTTCTTGCCTGCTCCTTTTTGGCAGAATTGGTATTGGAGCATGCAACTAGAATGTAGGTTTGTAAGATCAACTGGGATATCGACAGCGTCTGCTGGTCAAGGGAACTGTGGTGCATGTCTTGTGCACTTTATAAATATTTAACCACAACTTGCCCTAGATCTTTCTAGTGAAGACCTAGGAGTATCCAGAGCCTTGCTGATCGAAGAAATAGGAAAGTATCCTGGAAAAAACATCATCTTTTTCATGTGATGCTTCTTGTCTTGCCCATTAACAACAGGATTGAAAAAATAAATAAGGAACTCTAAAATTAGTGGTGTCAGACTGTGCTTACAACCACTTTTATACTGTGAGCTGTCACCTTGGTGCACAAATGTAACTCCTACTGCTGATGGGTTAATCATTCATGCCCATTCAGTAGCAGTATGTGTGTTACCAACGTGCAGTGGGCTTTTTTGTCTTAATTTGATGCCTGTCTTATTCGTTTAATGAAGAAAGGATTGAGCAAAATTTAAGATGCACAGATTTGCTCTGGTCTCTATTTAATATATAGGCTTTGCTTTTGACCCTGCAGAGTGCTTCTCAGCCACCGTGAGTGGCTTTTACTTATTCTTAGCTTATGATTTGCAATTATCCTGTTCTGGAGAAGTCAGAGTTGCTTCCCTGCAATAGTTTTACAATATGAATTCCTGACTTGTGCCCAACATTAGTAAATATCAGCTGCTGAAATTTGGAAAGTATTTGTCATTAATGTAACTTGGGTGGAAATTACACCTGCTGGGAGTCTTCTGAATTAGATGATATTTAAATTGACAGAAACCCGAATGTGAGAATAACCATCATGGTAAACTTCTATAAAAAAAAGTTAGTTATTTTTACATTTTTTGCCATGCTGCGCTACTCAGTGACAACTCACTTTGCCAAGTTTGAAAAACAGTCTGCACTGCAATGGCAGAGGATCAACAGTGCTTTAAAGGGCTAACTATTAACGCTTAAAGTTGGCTGCTGATGTACACATACTTAATGTAGTACACTAATTTATCTTTTTAAAAAGAAAACAATTGTCACTACTTGATGTACAGTGCAGTCAGTGATGTAAGATGGTGCTTGCAAACAAGAAGTTTTGCTGTATAATATACCTGGACTTCAAGTAAAATGGTTTGAAATACCAGGAATTCAGAATTTTGTATGGTAATCTGTAAAGACAGATGCTCCTTTACAGTGTGTCTCTTATAGCCATTAAGAACTTTCAGACATCTTAATGGAAGCCATGACTTTTTTTGCTGGTTGAAGCCTGCTTCCATTATGCAGTTGATGGCAGAATGAAATTAAGTACTTTGAAATCATGTTTTTTTTTTCTTCTAGCTCTCGTGCAAGAAAACCTGTGCCATACCTGTAAAGAACACAGAAGAGAAATCCTGAACAGGTAGCCTTTTGATTCTTGCAAATGTATTCCAGTGATTAGATCTACAGTCACTTGTTTCTGCTCAAAGGATTTCGATCCAGCCTATGTTCTACTTTGCTTCTTTCACCTATTTCAGAGACTTGTCAAAATAATTTAGGCTTTCTGTTTGTCAGCCAGTTTGTTGATTTTTCTTTTATGTATTGAAGCAGTAGGTTTTCCACCTTTGTGTCTCAATGCAAAAGTAGAATAAGTTGGACAAAGAGGGAAGTTCTACTCAGTTGAACAATTTTAAGATTCTTTGGTCTTGTGTACTAGACAACGAATGTGCTGTTTGTTGTGAGATGTATTGGTAGGTAGTAGAGGGCTTCGAGTCTGCCCGTTACTTATCATTGGTTAGCTTCATTCTCACTTTCAGTAGCTTGCTTCTGATTTGTTAGCTTGTGTGGCTATTACTTTCGCTTTGTGCGTTTGTCCCTCTCCTTGAGTATGGTGCATTCCTTATGTTCTTCCACTGCTCATTTTTCAAGCACTACTTTTTTCTCTTTTTTTTTTTTTAAGCACTCCATAAGAGTTAGTGTTGTGTGTTTCTCGCATAGCCCATTGTTGTTTTCCCTATGTTGTCCTAATTGTGCACATTGTAGGCCGCATTTATTTTGCACACGTTACTACATAGTACATCTGAAAGAGACACGTTAGTGATAGATTCCTTACCTTAGAATATCCCCAGGCGTCAGACTGGATCCGGAAAGTTTTTCGTTAGCAGTACCTCTGCGCATCAGTAGGTGGTGTCGTGCGGTTCCGCATCCGTCGTTGGCGTCGTACGCGCCGAGATGACGTCACGGAGACTACTTAGGCGCCACCCATGTGTGCTGACGTCGGTTCTTTCTTTTCCGCGCCAGTAAGCGCAGATCCGGTTACAGCACGTACCTTAGTCACTTTTTGACTACCCTTTTTTGAGACTTTTGTCTCCTGTCAGCTTTGGTTTCCTTGGTGCACGTAGGGATGCCTGGATTTAAGTCTTGTGGGGCGTGCCGTCGCAATATGTCGGTGGCGGACCCCCACGATGTCAGCCTCTACTGCCTGGAGACCGACCACGACTCTCGGTCCTGTCGGGCCATGGCCCGAAGGCTTTGAGGGAGCGGCACCGGAAGCTGCTGGAGGTCCGGCACTCGTCCCAGCGCCGTTCCCGGTACAGGGGCCGTTCCAGGGAACGCTCGCGGGGCCACAGTCATCGCTCCTCGGGCTCCAAGTCTTCACCCTCTGATTCGGGTAAGAGACGACACAAAAAGAAGTCGAAGAAGCGTGTTCGCTCTCCGACGTCCCCCTGTCGGTCCCCGGATGTGGACGAGGGGGACAGGGGCTTAGCCCCTGCGGCTCCTTCGGAGCTCGAGAGTCCCGCGGCCGTCGGCGACTCCCGCACAGGTGCAAGAGTTTCTTGCTACCATGGACCGCCTTTTTAGGCCTCGGGCTCCTGCCGGCGCGCCCTCTGGCCCCGCGGTCCCGTGTCAGGATCCTGTTGGCCAGTCGGCGCCGCCGGCGGATCCAGCTTCGGCGCCACAGGATCCTGCGCAGTCGGCTCCGGCCACGGCGCCACATGGTCCATCGCTGCCGGCTCCGGCCCCAGCGCCACCCTCGGCTCCGCCTCCGGCGCCGCAGTGGGTGCCATTTGTCCCGCCCCTTGCCCAGGTTCCAGGACCATTTTGCTCCTACCTGGGATCCGCATTGGGACCGGCGCCGTTCTCGGCGCCGTTCCCGACGCAGTTTGTCCCTTCTCCGGCTCCTGCCCTGCTGTCACGGCCTGTGCCACATGCGGCGGAGGTGGAGGACGACTGGGAGGGGTCCGAGGACCCTCTTGCTCATCAGTGTGACTCTGAGCAGGACTGGCCGGACGATTTGGGGGATGCCGGCGACCTCGACGTCTCTTCTGACCCGGGGTTTGCCTCTCCCCCGCCTACTATGGAGGAGGGCGCCTCATACACGATGATGCTCCGTCGGGCAGCTGAGGTTCTCAACCTTGATCTCCCTACAGTGGCCCTCAAAACTAACCTCCTCACTGAGGTGCTCCAGACGGCGTCCACTTTTTCGGAGCCCCTGTTGCCCTTTAAAGACGCCCTCACTGATGTCTTGCTGGGCACTTGGTCGCGGACCGCCACAGGGGCCCCTGTGGATAAGAACGTCGCCAGGCGTCATCGCCCGGCGACCCTGCCTTTCTGACCACTCATCCTACGCCCGAGAGCCTGGTCATCCAAGCTTCGACGTCCCAGAGTGCCTTTCCCACGGCTCCGCCGGATAAGGACTCTAAGAAGCTGGAGCAGTTCGGCAAGCGGTTGTTCTCTTCGGCCAGCTTGGGGCGGCGGTCGGTGAACACCGCATGCCTGTTGGGCCGCTATTCCCACGCGGTGTGGGATACAGTTGCACAGGTGTTGCCTCAGTGTCCTGAGGAGACCCAAGCTGTGCTGTCCCAAGCTGTTGCCTAGGGTAAAGATGCGGCTAAGTTCGCCATTCGGTGTGGTTTGGACACCGCAGACTCACTAGGTAGAGCAATTTCTACGACTGTGGCGCTTCGTCGCCACGCCTGGTTGAGATCTACTGGGTTCTCGCCAGATGTCCAAAGCTCACTCATGGATATGCCCTTTGATGGCACTCGCCTGTTTGGCGATAAAGCCGACAGTGCGCTGGAGCGTTTTAAGGACTCGCGGGCCACGGCCAAGTCCTTAGGTCTTTCCACGAGAAGCCCAGCCGCTCCTGGTTTTCATTCCTTTCGTGGCCACGGAAGGGGCGCCCAGGCACGTTCCTTCAGCAAGCCTGTGCAGAACCAGCCTCAGCGGGGCCGCGGACGCGGTTTCCGCAGGGGCGGGTCTAGGAATCAGCGTGGGGGTCAGTCCACCTCCGCCCCCGCTGCTTCTACCTCCAAACCTTCCTAATCCGAGCTTTGTGGGGCACCCCACGCCAGTGGGTGGCAGGGTCCGCCATCATCTCCCCCACTGGCACGCTATCACATCGGACAAGTGGGTGTTGCAGATCATCCGCAAGGGTTACACCCTTCCCTTTCAGTCCACCCCTCCAGCCATGCCACCTCAGTTCCACCGCATGTCGGGGGACCACTTGGCACTTCTCCTGCAGGAAGTCACGGCCCTCTTGGCCAAGGGGGCCATCGAGTGTGTTCCTGGGCCAGAAGTAGGGAGGGGTTGTTATTCCCACTACTTTCTGGTCCCCAAGAAGGACAAGGGGGGCTTGCGCCCCATCTTGGACCTCAGGAACGTCAGTCGCTTCCTCCGGAAGGAGAAGTTCAAGATGTTGACTCTGGCTCTGCCCTCGACCCTGGAGACTGGATGGTAGCGTTGGACTTGCAGGACGCCTATTTTCACATCCCCGTCCTGCCGGCCCACCGGCGTTACCTGCGGTTCACGGTAGGCCAGGAGCATTTTCAGTTTGCCGTGCTCCCCTTCGGCCTTACCAGCACCCCTCGGGTGTTCACGAAGGTGATGACGGTGGTCGCAGCTCATCTGCGCAGGTCAGGGGTGTCAGTCTTCCCCTACCTCGACGACTGGTTGTTGAAGGCGGGCTCGCCCCAGGCAGTCGTCACCCACCTTCAGACTACGGCCGACCTCCTGCATTTGCTGGGGTTCTCCATCAATGTGCCGAAGTCGCACCTGAGTCCCTCTCAGAAGCGCCCCTTCATCGGAGCGGTTCTGGATTCGACGCTGTTTCGGGTTTATCCTCCCGAGCAGCGGGTCCGGGATATTTAGACTATGATTCCGATCTTTCAGCCTCTTTCCCGGGTTTCAGTCAGGATGACCCTCCGGCTCCTGGGCCTGATGGCCTCCTGCAGGTGCGACATGCCCGATGGCATATGCGGGCTCTGCCGTGGGACCTGAAGTTCCAGTGGGCACAGCATCAGGGCAACCTGTCCGATCATGTCCATATCTCGGAGGGCACTGCTAGACATTTGCAGTGGTGGCTCATGAATCGCAATAGGGTCAATGGCAGATCCCTCTCCCTTCCCCAACCGGAGCACAAGGTGGTGACGGATCCGTCCCTCCTTGGATGGGGTGGCCACTTGGGAGAGGCGGAGATCAGAGTCCTCTGGTCTCCGGCGGAGTCCCGGCTCCATATCAATCTTTTAGAGCTTCGGGCGATCCGGCTTGCACTGAAGGCATTACTGCCCTCTGTCCGGGGAAGTGTGGTGCAGGTGTTCACGGACAACACCACCGCCATGTGGTATTGCAACAAACAGGGCGGGGCAGGGTCCTGGACCCTATGTCAGGAGGTTCTGCGCCTCTGGACATGGCTGGAACATCAAGGCATTACCTTGGTGGTTCAACACCTGGCAGGTTCTCTGAACGCCAGGGCGGACTAACTCAGCCGCCGGTGCTTGATGGATCACGAATGGCGTCTGAACTCGAACGTGGCGCAAGGTCTCTTTCTGCAGTGGGGAGAGCCTTGGTTAGACCTATTCGCGACCGAAGAGAACGCGCAGTGTCCTCAGTCCTGCGCGTTGGAATTTCCAAGGCGGCACTCGCTCGGCGACGCTTTTCGTCACGAGTGGAGCTGCGGTCTGTTGTACGCCTTTCCGCCTATACCACTTCTGCCCAGAGTGCTGAAGAAGATTCGGCGTGACCGGGCCCAAGTCATCCTTGTGGCTCCGGATTGGGCACGAAGATACTGGTATCCCGAGCTACTCAACATGGCGATCGATCCCCTGATCCACCTGCCTCTTCAGGAGGATCTTCTGTCGCAGCAACAGGGGACCGTCCTCCACCCGAACTTGTCCAGCCTCCACCTCCATGCGTGGAGATTGAGCGGCGACAGCTGATTCCATTTGACTTACCTCCTGAAGTCTGTGATGTCATTTTGGCAGCCAGGCGTCCCTCCACTAAGACGGTATACGCCTGCAGGTGGAACACGTTTGTGGCATGGTGCACAGCGAAGTCTGTGGATCCCCTTTCTGCCCCTCTTTCTGAGGTCCTTCTGTTCCTACTATCCTTGGCCCAGCAGGGCTCTGCTCTGGGCACTATCAAAGGTTATCTTTCGGCCATCTCCGCCTTTCTCCGGCTTCCAGATCAGCCTTCTCTCTTTAAGTCCCCGGTTGTTAACCGTTTCCTGAAAGGCATTACCCACACGTTTCCTCCCGTGCCTTTCATAATGCCTCAATGGGACTTAAATCTTGTCTTGACCTATTTGATGTGCGCTCCTTTTGAGCCCCTTCATAACTGTCCTTTACGTCTTCTTACTCTAAAGACGGCTTTCCTGGTAGCCATCACCTCTGCCAGAAGAGTGAGTGAGCTCCAGGCTCTTTCTTCTAAACCTCCTTTCCTTTCTGTTCATCCGGACAAGGTGGTTTTAAGGACCCGTCCTTCTTTCTTGCCAAAGGTTGTCACGCCCTTCCACATCGGGCAGACCATCACTTTGCCCACCTTATTTCCGCCTCCTTCAAAAGAGGAAGAGAGGCTCCATCGTTTGGACCCAAAAGGTGCGCTCTCGTTCTATCTAATGCGTACACAACATTTCCGGGTGGATGACCAGCTCTTTGTTGGCTACGTGGGCGCCAAAAAAGGTCGGGCCGTGCACCATCTCTCGGTGGGTTGTTTTGTGCATCAAAGCATGTTACTCGTTGGCTAAGAAGGAGATATATATATATATATATATCTCAGTAACATTCCTGCTCTTCTCCCAAAAGCAGGCAACGGCAACAAGGAATCCGAAAAAGGTATTTATTGTTTGGCAGAAACTGACATGGGGCGACGCGTTTCGGTGGTCACTACCACCTTGATCACATATAAATATATAATATTACCTACAGTACCTACTGGCAGTCTCACTGGAGCGGCTTCTAGCACTAGACAAACCATTAGAATTGAATTGAGCTCCACCGCAATCCTCACAGTCCACGCTGTGTTGCCTGAATTACATGTGCCGGCCTCCGAGGATCCGACAGTCCCCATGCTGAAATGTGATTGGCTGACAGCCCTTCAACCAGGAAATGTTGGCAGCCATCTTGGGACTCTGCTTCAGCCAAGTCCTTGAAAAATGTTTGAAAAAAGGAAAAGGGGCAGGGTTGGAATACCCTCCCTCCCCCAACCCCTCTTGGCTCTGGTTCTGCGGTCCCCCTCGCACCCCGCAGGGCAAAAAAGCATTTTTTTTTTGGGTCAGTGGTTTTAGCAGGAGTTGCGCTGGATCTGCGACTCCTGTCAAAAAATAAGCGCAGCGCAGGCTCCTGCGCTTCTGTACTGTTTAGCCACTGGGTGGGCCAGGTACCGGGGCATGCATGATTAAAAAAAAAAAAAAGGAGGGGGGTACTCGAGGGCCCCCATCTGAGGTTATTTTGAGCCCCGGGGACCACCACCTCCCTAGGGCGTTATTTCAAATTTGGAGGGGGGGTTTAAGCCCAGGGGCCACCACATCCCCAGGGCTAAATTAAAAGTAATGTGGAGCCACAACCTCCCTGAGCCAGCCTGTGTAGATCAAAGGAGGGGGGCCGAGTGTCCCCCTCCTGGAGCCATACATGGGCCTGGGGACCACCAACCCCCTGTGGCCAGCTCATGCTATGTCCCAGGGTTCCAACCCCCGGGACATAGCTGCTTGCTTTTGCCTGATGGGAGCCTTGACCGCTCCCACCAAGCTAAAGTAAACACTCAAGTTCTAGTGGGCAGGAGATGTCAGTGCCACCCCCCCGCCCGCTAGATGCGTAGGTTTCATCTCTTTCTCTGCCTGCAAACATGTGGGTGGGGAAAGAGAGAAAACGATTGCTCCTGCACAGAAGGAGTTGCCTTTCAAGCAGCTCCCTCCGTCCAACAGCAATCCTGGCTCACGTAGAAGGCAGGGAGCTGGCTGGGACCACGGGGGCCTTGAGGTTCCCCCCACGGTCCCGGGAAAAAAAGCAGACGGAGGCAAAATAAAGGTCAGAAAGCGACAGAATGAAGGTCAGCAAAGAGGAGATAGAGCAAAATAAAGGTGAGAGATAAGCTGAAAGGGGCAAAATAAAGGTCAGTAACTAACAAAGGGGCAAAACAGGGAGAAAAATTAGCTGAAAAGGCAAAATAGAGGCAGAAAATTGAGCAGGAAAGGCAAAACAGAGGGCAGAAAAGGCAAAACCGAGCAGAAGAGGGCATGATTAGATCATTCATGACATTGGAAGGGACATCACTGGCATCACTGACATCTCAAATTAAATCACTGATAACATCACTGATTACATCATCCACAGAAGCACTCACACCCTTATACAACCGCTCATACACCCGCAAAACCACTTATATACCCATTAGCAGACCCATATAAGTATTCACATAGCCACTCAGACACACACTCACTCATAGAGCCACTCACATACTCATACAGCCACTCAGACAACCACAGTCCTGCAGCTATTCATACAACCAGCCACTCTCAGAGCCACACACTCAATCATACAGTTACTCACGCACCCACTAATTCACCCTTAATGCCACTCGCACACTCACCCACCCATCCATACAGTCTCTCAACACAGCCACTCGCTCACACAACCACTTACATATCCATTCACACATCCATTCAAGCACTCGCATCCGCTCACTCTCCCATACAGCAATTCGTAAGCACTCGCGCTCCAATGCAGTCACTCACACACCAACTCACTTAACCAACTCACTTAACCAAACACCCACTCACCCACCCATACAGCCACTCACACACCTACCCAATCACTAACCAATACAGCCATTCACACAACTACTCACTCACACAGCTACTCACACACCCACTTATACACTCCTACAGCCCCTCTCACACCCATACAGCTACTCTCAGACACCCACTCGGATCCACAGTCACAAAGCCACTCAAATAATTTGTTAGAAGTAGTATCACTCATTATTAGTGCACCTAGTATTCTAATCTAACTTTTGTAGTAGGGTATTATATATCTTTAACACTCATAATCTCTTAGAAAATCCTTACTGGATGATGTCATTTGAGATGTCATCAGTGATGTCACTGACCATGTCATGAGGGATGTAATGTGTGAGGTCACAAGCAGTGCATTGCGGGGGAGTAAGTTATAGTTAGCTCAGCTAACAATAATTGCTGAATGTGACTGGTTTTGTACGAGTGAAATTGCGATTCTCCTATCACCATGACAAGAGAATCTAGATTTCATTAAAGACACGGAGGCTAACATTATGCATATTTCTTTTAATGTAACTCCAAGCAGCCACTTGAAAGCATTACATCACAAAGTGAAAAAGTTCTAGAATAGAATCTTCAGTCTATAGAATAACCATGAGCACAGAACATTCTGCCTCTTTTAAATGTGGAGAAATAGTGAAAAGTTCCAATTATTTTTATATTGTTTTTTTCTTCTTGCTCTTCTTTAAAACCAATGAGAACGTAAACAAAGAAAGTCAGGAAGTCCAAAACTTCGGATGATGAATCAATTAAGAAGTTACCTGAAATAAAGAAAAGTAGAAGTACTCCATTTTTTGGATTGACAGGAAGAAAAGGAGATCGAGACGAGCAATAAAATTCAATACGTCAAAATGTTATTGTAATAAACCATTTACACACAGTATGTTATGGAAAAAAAAGACAATATGTTCTGAAAATATACCATATACTAAACAGAATAAAAGTTTACCACCCATGGGAAGGGTCGGATGGGATAATGTTAGCCTCCGTGTCTTTAATGAAATCTAGATTCTCTTGTCATGGTAATAGGAGAATCGCAATTTCATTACAAGACCGGAGGCTACCATTATGCATGTTGGTAGCTTTGTAAGACTACATCAGACATATGTTCAATTGGTTTGCAATAGTGTTGTGCAAAGGTGTTTGCATTAGACCAGTCAGCTGCCTTGAGAATGTCGTCCAACTTACCTCCAGTCCAGAAGGATTTACTGGCCATAGCACCTCTGAGGGAGTGTGCTTGGAATTTCTTTAAATCAATGACAGCTAATTCCATTGTGGATTTAACCCATCTGGCTATAGAAGCAGAAGTTATGGCTCTAAAAGGTTTCACGAAGGATATAAGTAATTGACTTACACCATGAGCACGCAGGTCTTTCATTCTACTTTCGTATTCTTTCATGCAATCTACAACACAGAGTTTCTTGCATAAGTCAAAACGAGGATAAAAAATTGAATCCGACATAGTTTTAGTTCTGCCAATTATCTCAAATTTAACAAAAAACATATTGTAAGATCTGTTGGTGACTTCAAGGGCTTTGACGTCCGAAACCCGTCGGCAAGATATTAGGCACAACAAGGTTGCGAGTTTAATGGAAAGACTTTTCCTATCAAGCTGTGTGTTATCAGGACAATTAGTGAAAAGATCTAAAATTGCTTTAACGTCCCACAGTGTCTGGTACTTCGGTTTAGGGGGTCTGCTTAGTCTGATATTTTTTAAGACTCTATAGACTATGACGTTCTTACCTACTGTTTTCCCATTGACTAGGGCGTGACCAGCAGAGATAGCTGATCTATAACAATTAAGCGTTGTATACGTGAGACCCCTTTCGAACTGTTCTACAAGGACGTTTACTATGTGTACGATAGGAGCCTCCACGGAATCCAAGTTCCTCTCCAGGCACCAACGTACCCATTTTCGCCAGATGTTGTTGTACCTATAGTGTGTACCAGGGGACAAACCTCTCCGAGAGAGTAGCAGCTGTTGACGAAAGTCCAGACACGTCATTGGATTTCCTGACACTTTCCAGGCAAGAAGGTTCAAACTCCCTGTCTGTACTAGGGAGTGATCTCTTCCATCTACGCCTGTTGGGAGCTCCCTCTCGGCTGGAATTTAAAAGGGAATGTTGCAAGCTAATTCCAGCGTCGTGGGGAACCATGCCTGAGATGGCCAAAAGGGAGTTATTAGTACTAGATAACATTGTACCCGTCTCACTTTCTGTAGGACTCTCTGAATCATGGCAAAAGGAGGAAAGGCGTAAGCTTGGATATCTTTCCAACACTGGAGAAAAGCGTTTACTGCAAGAGCACCCGGGTCTGGCATCCAGCTGAAGTAGTTCTCTAACTGGAAGGTTAGGTCTACTTCTAAGGGGCCCCAAAACTGATTGAGGGCTCTGAAGACGTTCTGGTTGAGTTTCCAATTGCTGTGATCTAAGAGGAATCTCGAGTTCCAATCTGCTGACATGTTTACCTTCCCTGGGAGGTATTCTGCTTTTAGGGAGATCTTGTGCTCCAGGCAAAACATCCAGAGTTTCTTGGCTAGGTTCGATAAATCTGCTGATTTGGTCCCTCTCAGACGATTTATATAGGCCACAGCTGACATATTGTCCATCTTCAGAATGACTGATCTCCCCTGAAGGGAATGTCTGAAGCTCATCAGAGCATATAACCCTGCAGTCAGCTCTAGGAAGTTTATATGATGCAAACTCTCTGCTTGAGACCATACGCCACCTGTGTTCTGGTCGAGAAGACAGGCACCCCAACCATGAAGGCTTGCATCTGACTCCAGGATGAATTCTGGAGTTGACCCAAAAATGGCTTTGCCATTCCATGCATCTAAATTCTCTAACCACCTAGTCAGTTCTGATCTCGCTTCCTGATCTAGGGTTATCTGATCTCCGTACTAGAGGTCAGACCTTCGATCTCTCGCTTTTACCCTTTGAAGAGCTCAGTAATTCAAAGGTCCCGGGAAGATGGCTTGAATAGAAGAAGAAAGTAGACCCAGAAGTCTGGCTAATTCCCTTAGTGTTAGGCTCTCTTGTTTCTAAACGAGCCTTATTTCCTTGCAAATTTTGGTTATTTTCTTTGAGGGAAGTGAGAGGAGGCATTCCGATGTGTCTACGGTAAACCCCAGGAACTCCAGGTATCTGGAGGGGGATAGTATCGATTTCTCCTTGTTTATAATAAATCCCAAGCTTTCTATGAGGTCCATAACTTCCTTCAGGTCTTGCAAGATTTGTGTGTGGTTTTGGGACATAATGAGAATGTCGTCCAGATATATAATTATTCGAATTCCTCTTTCCCTTATGAGTGAGGCGATAGTTCTCATTACTTTGGTGAAGCACCAGGGGGCAGATGAAAGCCCGAACGGAAGAGCTTGAAATTGAAACAAGTGGTTGTTACAAACTGCAGGAAGGGTTGGTGTTCTCTCGCCATTAGGATGGTAAAGTAGGCATCCTTTAAGTCTAGTTTGACTAACCAGTCTCCTTCAAATAACAAATCCTTCAGGAGGTGGATGCCCTCCATCTTGAAGTGTCTGTAGGCTAGGAATTTGTTTAGTTCCCTGAGGTTTATAACGGGTCTCCACCCTTCTTCCTTTTTCTGGACGAGGAAGAGAGTGCTTACAAATCTCTTCAATTCCCATGGTACCTCTGATTGCCCCTTTCTCGAGCATGGAGGCTATTTCCTCTTCCACTATTTTTTGTTGTTCCTTGGTCAGAGGGAAGTCTCTTGGGTGTGAAGTTTGTGTAGGTGTTTCTATGGAGTCTATCTTGAAACCTTTGACAGTTTACAATACCCATGGATCTTGAGTGATTTTTTTCCAATTCTGATAGAAGAATCTGAGTCTGCCTCCCACCTTTTGAGGGAAAGAAGGAGGAGGAGGGGGTAAGGTACTCACTCTGAAAGTTGTGGTTGTTGGGTAGTCCACGAGATCTGAAGCCTCTGTTACGTGAACCTCTCCCTCTCTGTGGGTAGAATTGGGGAGGGTTGGATGACTGGAAACCTCTTCCGAAACCTCTGAACCTTGAGTAGGGACTTGGGTTGAATCGGCCGGAGAAAAGGCCCCTTCTTCCGGCCCGTCCAAAAAGGTTTGGATTGAAGACGCGTCTCATATTGAGTTGAGCTTTGTCGAGCGCCGTGAATGTAGAAACGTATTTGCCAAGCGTTTTAATCATGTCTTCACCGAAGAGTAAACCTTTAGGGTTTTGTGAAGGTTCCTTATCTGCCATATCGCTCAGCTTAGGATTTATTTTGGTGAGAACTACCCTTCTCCTTTCGGCATTGAGATTGGCGTTAGCATTTCCCAGTAGGATCATTGTTCTCTGGCTCCAACCTCTAATAAGCTCAGTATCGAGAGCCGTCCCATTTATATGGCTTTCTTCAGCTATGTCTATAATTCTGGCCAGAGGCCCAAGGACGTCGAGAAGGCGGTCTTGACAAGCCTTAAAAGGTCTCTCCATCCCCTTCCTGGGGTCTCTCCCGAGTTTGAAGAGAAACTTAATTAGTTTGGGGTCGAGGTTGGGAGTCTGACAGACTTTATCTTGAATAGAGGGTCTTGAACATTCAGCTCTGAGAATGTGACGTGTATCTTTCTCAAGAAGATTCCTGAGGCATTTCTTAATACATTTTGCCACATGATCTTGTGGCCACCATTCCGAGCTTCTCGGATGCTTAATATTATAGGGTGAGAACATTTCTTCACCAAGAGGGTTGATTATGTTATCCTTGAAAGAAGACAGAAGTTCATCTTCAGTAGGTTGGCTGTTAAAATCATGATCATCTTCATCTAGATCGAGGACATATTCGTCAAAGGTGTTAGCCTCATCGTCCTCCATATCATTATCATTAATATTGTAGTGAGCACTTTGATAATTTGTGCCACTAAGGACACCCATATGCGTTGTGTCGCTGTGGACACCAGTATAATTTGTGCCGCTAGTGACACCTGAGGCATTCGAGGTGCGAAGACCTCTTTAGTCTTTTCCCCCTATTTTGGGAGACGTCGTCATTAACTTGTAAAGTAGGGCTTTCTGTAATATCATCCTCCTCTGTAGGGAGGGATCTTTTGGATGACATTACTTGGTTTAGAGTCTCCAACATACATGATCTCATTTCCCTGTGAATGATTTTTTTGAAAGCCTCATTATTCATGTTAGGGGTAGAGGCTAATGCATCATCCGAATCGATCTCTGACATTTTAAGTTAAATATGATAAAGCAAGAATGGATTATAGCAATTTAGGTAAATAAGTGGACTTATTTTAAATATTTTTAGTTTATTTCAAATTAAATTTTAGTTAATTTAATTTATTGTAAATAGAAGGCCAACCGGAGGTTAAATAAACTAATTAAAACGAATGTGAGCAATTAGGGCTCTAGTATAAAATTGGCTTGACCGCCTTTATAAATAAATTGTTCATAAGAGTTGTTCTTGTATTATAATTATTGTTATTAATCTTGGATTAAAGCTGTTAATATCTTGTAACAGGAATGGGTACTCTCGTGTATCAGAAAGGCACCAGCAGCTGATCGGTAAGGCAGCGCAACTGTCACTTTTTTGCTCGAGAGACCCGATCAGCTGCTGCTGGTTGCCAGGAAACAGAGGAAAGACAGGCTTTGTTCCTCGTGGTGGCAATTATTGGAGGAAAGCACCTTGGCAACGGTGCGACGCGACGTCCGCGCTGCCAGGGTACTTTCCTACAATAGCTTCCTCTACGCCGATAACGGAGAAGGAGTCGAAGGAGCCAAACCCTGCGGGGATAGAGGGCTCATGTCCCCTGCGGTATTGCTATGGGGAGAGAGGCGCCCGCACTCGGCGACGTTCTCTCCCCGCTGCCTACTCGCAGAAGCGGGATTTGAAAATGGAGTTCTCTACAAGCGGGAGTCTGGGATCAGGTAAGCGCTAATAAAACAGTGCGTGCCTGCTATCGAAGGATTAATAAGACTGGGGTTAAGCTCCGGTGGGGAGATGAAGGGGGGGTGGGGGGAGAAACTGTGTGAGAGGCTGAAGGAAAAGCTGATCTCTGTAAATTGGAGATCAGTTGTCGAAAAAGGGAAAGGAAAGGGGGCGGGGGGGGGGAAGTCCCATGAGGATATAAAAGAGTTTCTACAAGCTATTGAAAGTTAGTATTGAAAAGGCAAGCAAAATTAGTAAACAGAATAGTAGAAATTGAACTTATCTGCTTGGAGCCGCATTTAAAAGAGGCAGACTGTTCTGTGCTCATGGTTATTGTATAGACTGAAGATTCTGTTCTAGAACTTTTTCACTTTGTGATGTAAAGCTTTTAAGTGGCTGCTTGGAGTTACTTTAAAAGAAATATGCATAATGGTAGCCTCCGGTCTTGTAATGAAATCTGAGCCCAACTATAACGTCCCTGTAACATTAGTTTTTTTTCAGTGAATAGATATGTGTGATTTTACTTACAGTGATATACGCGTATTTCAGGCTTCACACTAGTTACATCCCTGGTATCGGTGGATTGCTGCTTTCTCATTCCGCCAAGGGTTCTATTGCTAATGCAGACAGGAGGGGAGAATGACCGCCTCGCCTCCTTTCCCTCTCTACTTGGAATGTCCCAAATGGAGTTGCCTTGAACCTTGCCTTTGCTAGTGATGGACCCTAATTCAGTTTTACCCACAGTGAAAAGTACAATCCAAAGCCAATCTTTTGAAGTCCCACGAACATAAAAGGTCACTTAATGGAGTTGAATATTCAGTGTCTACTGGTAACCGGGCTTTGGGTTCTCTTTCCTTTACCTATATATGCGAGTTAGATTTGTAATATATGTAGGCTTAGCCTTGTTAATCTTTGTGCCATGAATGCAGATTGATCTTGAAAACCCATGGTTAATTTGTTAATCAATATCTGTTTTCACCTCCCGTTTTACCAGCAATGTGTGCGATAGGATGAGTGCTCCTCGCTTGCCTTCTATATCCTAGCTATATCTGCCACCTGCAGATCTTCTGACTGGAAGCCTTTCGCTTCTTCAAACATTTTTAGCATTGGCGAGGCTACCACTGCCCTCCTCCACTTAAGAAAATCTGACAGTAGCCTATTGGGCCCTTTTGTTTTCCCTGTTTGAAGCTTTGCCAAAGAGACTTCTTTGTCTTCTGTTGTAAGTCATTCTTGTCAGTCAACTGGATGATTTGATATTTCAGTACATATTCCATCTACGTCTAGCTAATGATCCATTAATGGACTAATAGGATGATTGAAAAGTGAAAGCGTGTTTCCACCACTTTTTCATCCCATCACAAACTATCAACCCCCTCTGGTTACTGTTTGTGTATGCCCTACTGCTTTGTTTCTTCTTTGAAGCCAGGCCAGTAGTTTCCATACTTTTTCATACGTCATAAGCCTTCACTGACTGCAAAGAAAGTGCTTACGGACTTCATTGATAAGTAATTTATATTCATCTATTTTAACCTGTTAGACCTGGCATCTTTTGGCGTATTTCCCCTGTCTTTTTACTTTCGGACCTCCCGGTTTTGACTGTTTTTGCTGGTTTAGTGTGTCTGCGCACTTTCTCACTGCTGTTCAGTGTTAAAGTGCAAGTGCCCCTGTTGTAAATTGTGTAATGTATTGGTGTTTCCATGATTGGCATATTTGATTTACTAGTAAGTCTCTAGTACAGTACATTGAGAGTGCCAGGGCCTGTAAATCAAATGCTACTAGTGGGCCTGTAGCACTGACTGTGCCACCCACAGAAGTAGCCCTGTAAAGGTATCTCAGACCTGTCACTGCAGAGTCTGCACGCAATTTGTAACTGCCATGTTGACCTGGCAAGTGCACCCACTTGCCAGGCCCTAATCTTCCCTTTTCTTACACATGTCACCCCTAAGGTAGGCCCAAGGTAAGGTACCCCTGTGGGCAGGCTCCTGTGGATGTTAAAGGTAGGACATGTTCTGGTGTGTGTGGCATGTCTTGGTAGTGAATTATAGTGCATTTCGTTTTTCCACTATGGAAAGGCTATCTGTCTCATAGGATAGAATGTGAGTTTTATTTATAACATCTTAGAAGCACAACTTCCCATTGGGACAAGATAGGGAAATGGAGTTTAGTATGCCTGGAATGTAAAAATGCATCTTATAGTAAAGATACTTTTTATGTTCCGTGTTTGAAAAGTCCACTTTTAGAAAGTAGGTATTTTCTTGCTCAGCCATCAGGGTGTCTCTCTGCTGGGTTTGTGAATGGACTGTCTGGCTTTGGAGTGACCGGGGCAGGGAATGTGCATTCTCTTCAAACAGCCACTGGGGGGGGGGGGAGGGTTGAGGTGTGTTCTGCCTTTCCTGGATGAGTCTGGGTTGGGCTGAATAGACCTGGACTGCATTTAGAGTAGTGGGAGGAGATTTCCTTGCACCTGAATAGGCCTGGTCTGTTTTAGAGAATGCTGTCTCCACCTTCTGCTGGGAAGCTGGGCCATAGAGGACCAAACTGGTTTGACTAAGCACAGACACACCCCGCCTGAGAGAACAAAGGAATTTTGAGTATAAATATTGGGGCCAGGCCCCAGAACTTTAGAACTCGCTGAAATCAAGGAACCTGCCAAGAAGAAGAGCCGGAAGAGCTGCCAGGAGGAGTACTGCCCCTTTGCTGTGTTGTTGCTTTGTTGGGTTGGCCTGCAGTTGCTGCTTCTGCCTTGGGCAGTGAAAGGACTGGACTGAACTTTCTTTACTTGTGCTGAGTCTCTCCAAGGGGATTACCTCCTGTTCTGATGGCTCAGGGACTGCAAAGACTTCTCCAACCTCTGGGTACCGCTTCTGGAACCGTTGTTTCAGTTGCCACAGAGAAGGAAAAAGCAACAGACTCCGTCACCGACTCTGTGTCCAGAAGGCACAGCCGCTTCTTGCACCGCAACCCTGGTCCCACCGGCAACGACGACCGCCACCTGAGCCGCTGTTTGCACCGTGACCTGTGGGCACCGCACTCCGCACCGCCTCGCTTCACTTCGCCGCCCTGGTCTCACCGATGTCGTGGCTGCCTGCTGACTGTGACACCCGTGATATCATTGTGGCTGGGGGCACTGCTCGTAAGTTGCATGACGCACCACCTCGTCCCACACAGCAGTCTGAGCCGACCGACGCCAGCTCCCGTTAACAAGCTCTGCTGCTAGCACCGTGGCCTGCCAGCACTGCGACGAGCACCGCCTCACTCCGCATCGTAGCCCTGGTCTCACTGACACCGCTGGACGACCGTCACCGAGCCGCTGCCTGCACGGCGCCTTGAGGGCACCGCACGCTGCACCACTTCACTTCACTTCACATTGCAACCGCGACGGTTGCCACGACTGGCTCGTACCAACGTGTCGGCTGCAGCAAAAAAGGTACGGTTTACGAGTCTGCCGACACCCCCGGCCGACACGGTCAGACGGAACTGTTGGATTCTGTTGTTCTCAGTATCGCTGTAGCCCCGGACGGAGCTACCGACTTGGAAGAACTGTGTTTTTGAGAGATTTTTGCAATTTTAAAGGATATCTTGCAAAGTATATATTTTTAAGTACTGTATGTTTAATTCATGCATTTTTGGTCTTGTTTTGGATATATAAAAATATTGGCTATTTTTCTAAACTGGTATGGTGTTCTTTTGTAGTGTTTTCACTGTATTACTGTGGGTTATGTGCAAATGCTTTACACACGGCACAAGCAGTCAGGCTGATCTCAGAGGCAAAGCTACCAAGGGGGTGAGCAGGGATTATTTTAGGAGTGTATCCCCCTTACCCTGTCTAGGAAGAAGGGTCCCTACTTGGACAAAGGTGCAAACCATTTCCAACTAGAGACCCCCATTTCTAACAACCTGCAACTGTCTTTCTATTAACTGTCTTATTCCCTCCATGAATTATCTTCAGGTTGAGGATCTTAGTTTCTTGTTGTATTTTCTTTTCTGTGCTTTCTGTCTCCGTTGCTTGAGGTAGGTAAGCTCCTAACTGCTGGTATAGAAGCGTCCCACTTTTTTATTGTACTATCTACTAGTTGATTGTTTTTGAAATCATGGTCAGATGACTGTTTGAACATCTCTAAAATCTCTTCAGCAAGGTACGAAGGGTCTAGGCTTTAGCCTCTCAAGTATTTCGGCATGAGTGACATCAGTTCCACCATTGGGGGTGAATACTCAGATCTCACTCTTGCCATGAATGTACCCGTACTAAACTTGGATGCATAGGGACCCATAGTGAAGATTTAATCCATGTGGGAGTAAGCTTAATATTGCCTGACTAATATGAGAATGCCTTGTATTTTTCGTAAAGCACTCTCCATATTTATCATGTAGCCCTATAATGCTCACAAACCCTGTTTGGTGTGAGATGTTTGCTGCATGTGACACCAGTCTGTCCGCCTCCTTATCTGTTACTATCTTGAAGTCCTGGAATAGAATCAGTAGGGCCTGTCGAAGGTCTAAAATTAGCCCCCGTGTTAACTCGGGCATTGAGAACGGGAGCCTTTGGGTGCATGTATTTTTACCAGAAGTAGTTTCTCGCTTTCCCACATACAGTATTGCTGCAGATCTGTGTTCTCCACTTGTAGAATTGTCATGTTCTTTAGGATAGTCCCATTATGTACATACCGATTACATACATTGTGTCCCATCCAAACGACATAACGGTCCTAAACACTGGTGACCTTTTACCTAGTAGCTTACTTCTGTCTCTTCGACAACCAGGCTCTCGGTATCCTATCTTAATCCCTGTACCTGACGTACATAAACATGTCCCCAGGCACGGTAGATTTATTCTGTATAAGGGTCACCACTTTTTTCATCCATGGCCAACAGCCAGCTGTACATGAGTGTTTTTGTTTAGAAAAGGATTGGCAAAGGATTAGTGAATGTTTTAAAAACGTATCGATTCTGGGAAAACCCTAGAGTGACCACTTTAGTATAAAAGACCCTCACTCCCCCTTACAAACACAGAGGAGAATTCCTTCCAGGCTGGACCGAGACTCTGCAGGCTGATCCTTCGACAGGCAGAGACCTGACATCCCTTGCGGGGTACCATCCTCGACGCAGAAACGGGGTCCTTCATTCAGAACCATCAGGTGAGGGGTTAGCACTTCCCCGGGGGATTCTTGACTCCATTAGGATCTATCCTGACATTTACATACACAGGCTTCACCCACATACCTAGGCTAGGTACATTTAGGTAGGCTACGCATCGTAGGAGTACGTCAATGCTATTGTTTTATATATGTTTTTATTCATCTTATCAGCACTATGGTAAAAATGTATCTACTTTTTACGATATTGGTACTAGCGATTACATTTGTCTGCTCCTGTCTTTTGATTGTCGCAGCTAACATGTTTCATACTAGACTGACGCTTGACCAATAAATAATTATTGAAACTGTTCCAATCGTCATTCTATGTGTATTCTGAGAAAAGCAAGCACGAGTGACTGAGCGAACGATACCGTATTGTTTCCACGATGCCTGAGGAATCAGGGTTGTCATGTTCAGTGGTTACCAGAAACTTCATACACCACTGTAGAATACAGGGGGGTGGTAGTGGCACCATAGAGCTAGCTGGTCCAACGGCTGACTCATCCTGTGGGGGTGTCCAGAGTCTGTCTGCACACCAAGCCCTCAGTTTAGGTCATCCAAAACGCGCAGGTCCTGGGGGGGTCTTAGGAACTACACAACAGGATAGTTGATTTCCTTTCGAGTATGGCCACTACTTTTGAGTGTGTGGTTTAAATTTGCTTCTGCCCAAAAAGTGACTGTTAATACCCATTATGTGTTTTCTGTAGGAACTTCAACTTTGCGTTCTTTTCTTAGTAACATCCCTTTCTTAATTCTGTTGATCAGTCTATTTATATTCTATATCAAGGACACCAGTTTCTCATAGTTTCTGTTTGTAGTTTAATGTTCTGTGTGGTGCCTGCTCTTTTTTGGCTCCCCCATTACAACTCTCAGACTAAGAGCCCAAAATTGCCTGCTTCCCCAACCATAATGTCTGCTGACCCAATTTTGTGTCCAACATCTCAAACCAACAGTAACATCCTATGATAATCATACTGGCCCAAGAACTCCTCAGCTGCACTGGTTACCACAAATAATGTCTACTGTTAGAGTGCCAGAATTAAATGTCTAATGCATGAACTGCCCTCCTACCCTGATCCCTCTTATAGGTTCTCAGTACATCAATCATTTAATGTTTTTATATTCTTTCCAACTGTGGCTTTACTCACATTGTCTGGTCATTAGTTTCCACATTTCCATTGCCCAGTATGCCAGCTTTGCAGTCTCCTACTTACTGTTTGGTGTGGCTAATATCGACACATCAGCTGTGATAGTCACAACATTAGACAGCCCACCTAGTGGCCTGTAGCTAGTCTGCACCATGTTCCCCTTTTTGTTTTACAGAACAGTATCCGTAATCTCCATCTAATTCTCTGCCTGCTGCCCTGTCAGATATGGGCTGACCTCTAGCTCAATGGAGACTTAATTTCTGCCCTCATTTCCTGTTGTCTGCTGTTTGTGGTAGTCATCTTCTGTTGATATTGTTGATATTACCCATACTAATGGTTACATTTCATTCTAGTGTTCTTTTGTCTTTGGCTGCATTGATGTGGCACTGGTTGCCATACCTTGAAATAGTCCCAAATCTTTTACTATTTTGTGAAGTGCCATGTCTTTCCCTCAGCTATTATTTGTAGTTGGGCCTGGAACCTAATCATGAATGATATACACTCCTTTATGAAGGCCTTTTTCACTGCAGAGGCTTTTTTTGTTTTTGCAGTGCTGTTGTGCAGTCTGGAAATAGATGCAGGGGGCGTTCTCATATTTTATTTGCTCTTGCTGTTTTAATATTATGTGGTGGTCCCTCAACTTGAACAGACGGGCTGTTATTGCCCTTGGTGGTGCTCCTTGGTTTTGGCGGGAGGGCTGGTGCTCTAGGAGCACCAGCAACGGAGAAAATGTTGATGTGTTAATCTGTTAGTAATTTAGACTTCCATGAATAATTTAACTTTTTACCCTTTCTGTGGTAGCCCCACGAGTTGTACATTTTTTCTCATTCTCCTACTTTCCAGCATCCACTAGGTAGGTCTGAATTGCCCTGTTCACTGACAGTATTACTTTTATTTCAGATTGCCTCTGTTATGTCTGTCATGGCCTCCAGAATACTTGCTCTGGCTGACCCACCATATGGCTGATTTTCCAGAGATCCTTTCAGATAATGGTACTTCTTAGGATTCATTATGTCCATCTTATTTTCCAGTGAAGTCTTTGTGTCTTTCACTGCCAGAAATGCTAGATTAAGCAAGGATTCAGGCGTTGGTATGATCGTCATGCCAAGGTTTTGTTTGGTGGCATTTCTGTACCTCCAGTCTCCATTGTGATGCTTTCATGGTATGTTCTTGTCCTATTAGAGGGTCTGCTGCTTTAGTGGGCTCAAAGGTTGTTGCAGTGGCTTAACACACATGCCTATCTGATGGTTCCCAGATTCGTCCCATTCATGTTAGGAGCGGAGGGGGGCAGTTTGCTCTGTGCCGCCATGGCGCTGGAACTGTCCGCAGCTGTTCTGCTGTGGCCTGTTTGTTTTTCCCTCCCCTGTGTACCCTTTGCTGAATATTTTTGACAGTGATATTTCAGCTATGTTTCAGCTCCATTCCTTTATTGTCCTTACCATGTACAGTTAACTTAATTATTTATTTGGTCTTGGTTGCAGCTAAGTGCATACATCAGGGGTCTTGGCTGTTCCTCACTACTACTTGCGCTCTCTTCATTTTGTCAATGGCTGTCAGAACTCTTGTGTCCCATGCAGCGGGACTGATGCTGGCAAAGGCCCACCTCCTCCTCTTCCGCTCCTCCTTCCTTGATGCATGGGTTTGTGAGGGGTGTAGTCCCCATGAAAAACGCAGTCTTCTGGTGTTATGCGCAGCAGGAGTGGTGCATTACATAGTGCTGTGGGTGTTGGCAGGGGCCCACCTCCTTTCAGTCCTTCCTTGGCATGTGGGCTATATAGTCCCCATAGAGTAACAAAGATATTACAGGACTTTGATTTCCAATACTGAACTTGTACAAGATGACGACTTTCCAGCGACTCTGCTGGGGCCACCAGGCTGGTTGTCGCTGGGGTTTAAGCACCTCCCAGCCACAGAGATGCTTCTGGACCAAATGTCTTTGTCCACCCATAACCAGGCCTTGTGATCTTCCTGCTGCCACTCATTGGTGTTAACCTCGGAAAACAGGAAGACTAGAGCTGTTGGGGGGAGCCAAACTTCAATAGTTTTCTGAACCCCATATATTTTATGCACCCTGATTTTTACCGTGGGCAATTAAGCTTCAGGATCTCCCGATGAATAGAAAATGGGAACATTTAATAACTGCGTTCTAGATCAAAATAGAGCTTAAAAGATGTATTACAGAATTGTTAACGAAAATAATACAGAAGAATTCATAATTTGACATGAAGGCTTAGATACAGAACATAGAATAATAAATAAAAATAAAATCCCTATTTAGACAATTATATCTCTCTAGATTCTAAATGTGAAACTCTGAGTATGGACAGTATTCTAAGGGAGGAAAAGAAAGTCTCAAAATAATCTGACAGAGTCTCGGGAGATAAGTGAGAAGTCACCCCCGAACCTTCAAAACCAGGGCTTCTAATACACAATTTATAGATATAAATTGTCAATAGGGTGGATTCATCATCGTAGGATCATGGTGAAGTCTCACTGGGAAATTGAAACTGCCTCGGAATTGTTTGCACTAACCCATCTGTTAAGGTAAAAAAATATTTCCACTTCCTTCCTCAGCAATTGCACTCCAGAGATGCACAACATAATATGAAACATTTTTCAAACAAAAATAGCTCATAGAATTATGTTCTTCTGCATGCCACCAACTTGCAGCAGAAATCCTTCAAAATGATACATCAGGTACACGATGTAAAGTTTCATTCACAACACACACTTTCTAATACAATCGCTCATTGTTGCACTTTGTTTACAGTTTCTGTGGAGCACAGAGAAGATTTGCAGTGGGTCCATTATTGGGAGGTAGGAAAAGACTGGAGCAAGATGCGTTGAATTTCAGAAACCACATCCATTTTATCAAAATGGAATCTCTGCACGAAAATTGTAATCTTACTATATTACATTACTAATCGCATTTCTAATCGCCCATATGAATTCATTTTTAAGTGCATTTGCATTAAGTCATCTGTTACCACCATATGCATAATTAAAATCACCAGTTCCTGCAAGTAAATGGTCACTCAAATTTACACAAAGTTTAACAGCCTCCCTCGTGATTATTTTTAAATAACTACTATAAGCTTGATTAGATAATTGAATTTTCTTTAATTGTTTTTATGCCAGATCTCTGTAATCCATTTCCATATCCATTGATCTTTTTTCTCACTTTAATTTCAAACAATTTCAGTGAAATAAATGGAGTAAATGCACAAATCATAATTATTGCTGATGTTAAAACTGGGTCAAGAACTCCACCATCGATGTTACCTAAACATTCAGCTACCTTACCAAAACTACGTCCTAACTGCCTTATCCAGGATCCTATATTCTCCCATGATTGTTTCCTCCAAGAATCTAATCTCGTGAGTAAAATTAGTTATGTTAGTAATAAAAGAATCTATTGCTCCACTATAATGTGGTACATAAGCACAACACCTCTTAGCTTTAATTAATTTACAAATGTTGCCCTCTTTCACCAAAACAATATCTAAGGCAAGATGGTTCTGCATGACCATTGCTGTAATTGCTACTATCTTTGCCTTCACTAATTTAAAAGACCCTGCTGTATCTACAGCAAGTCTATCTACTAATGTAGACAATGGTCTAATTTTCACATCATTCATTGCTATCCCCAATGGGAATAATTGCACCTAAAATGTCTAAAACCACTTGTCTAAAACTTTGTTGCACTCTAAGTATGTTCATCCAGCTCATCTACATGATACATTATAAGAAAAACTAAAGCCAAGTAACCTGAACCCACCCAGTTTCTCAAAAGGTTAAAATGAGCAGTCTTTCCAAAAGCATAATAAATTCCCCTCATAATGGGTTCTCCTCCAGACAAAAGATTTCAACTAACCTCATAAAATGTTTTACATACACTTTCACTAACAAATTCTTTCTTCCCTTTCATAGGACTACATCTTACCATACACATTTCACCTTTTCTTTCCTGATCCATTTTCAGTTTAGTATGTCAACCTGAAAACCTACATTCTTCTTTTATTTCCTTCAAATCTTTTGCTCCTCTAAATTTCTCACTCCTTTCACTCCTTTCACTCCTCCATTATATTCTCTAATAATATCACGCTCTTCGTTACTCAGTAAAGATAAATATTCTCTGTTCAGATTACTATCCGATCTGTTTTGTGCATCACCTTCAAAAACTCCCCATATTTAATTCATCGATTCTCATTAATGAACAGATTCTCTAGTGACACATTAAAATAAGTCCGATAAGGAGATTGAAATTCTTCATGATTAAAAATCATGTGAATAAATGAAAATTAATATAAAATCTCTAGTTGTACATATGTCAAACCCTACCCAGCCGATGTGGGAAGGTAAGTACATGCGTAGCACTTACTCATTTTCATTTTGTCTATATACTCCTTAATCATTTTAGTTTACACATTCTTAAAACCACTAACTAAATGCTCTTCATGTACTTGTATTGTTTGTTTAAATTCTTTGATTAGTTTCAACTTCAACATTACTATTTATACGGTCTGAAACTTTTCCCAGAGTAGTCACTAAGCACAATGATAGGCCAACTAATACTAGCAATGTTACAATTCACAGCCCCATCCCTACAATTTTGAAGCATCTACTGTTTTCCATCTTCTCGTTTGATCCTTTTGTTGCAAAAATAATCAGAATAACCAACATTTTCTTTAAAACAATATTTCCTTCTTTACTTCTTTCATTAAAACAATAAGAGAAAACAAGTAAAGAAATCATTGTCTGCCTTTCAATGTTTGTGAAAGTTCATATCAAAATTTATATTTAAAAAAGCCTGTCGTAAACTGATTAGACTTAGATTATATTTCAGTCCTGAAGCGAAACATTTTTGATTATTTTCATATTTATCATCAGAGCTTTTACTTTTTAGGATGGCTCTTCAGTTTCATCTCCGGGTCTGAACCATTTTCAAAACTGTATTGGCACTTGTTTATTCGGAAATAATCCTCCTCACTTTAGTCTACTACTTCTTTTGATACTGTGGCTAAATACACCCACTCAGGTGAGGCATATTTTCTATTTGGAATTCTCCTTCTAGTTGTCACTGCTTTGATCAGAGGCTACTTCTTCTTGCTATTAATTATGCTGGCCTAGAAAAATCCCCAAAATGTTACTAGACTTGCAGGTCTAGTGACTTAAATAATCTACTCGACCTAATTATACTGCTCTTGACCCATAAACTGGTTTCAAATTGTTATCCTGGGCAAGTATTTTAATTCACTGAGACGCCATTTTCTTCTTTATCACATATGAGAGCACCTTCAAATACATGAGTTAAGCACGTCTGCTGTACAGAAAACTATTTTGTTTGATTCAGTAAACTAACCATTAACTCCATATAGAATACAAATATAGCCACATAAAGGATACACATGACAGCTGACTTGCCTCTTGTTGCATTAACTGCATTGTCATAAGGGCGGGGGCAGGAATGCTTCTCAAATCATGTTTAAAAACGATCACTTTTAATACATACATAACTGAAGCATAAAGTAGCACCACACTGTCATTTGCAATCAGCAGATTTTACAATGAAATGGCCACAGAATTTGTCACTGACGTGGTTTTAAAACTATGTAGTGTGCAATGTTTGGAAATAAAGTGTCTGCAAATATTTGTCATTTGCACATCACCAAGTAAAGTATTCTGATTTACTTTGCTCCTATTTAAATCTTTGTTTGCATTGCACTTCTGAATTACAAAAAAAAATATTTTCATAATTCCTGTTATATTTTGAAATACTTGTTCTATTCATTTTCATGCAGTTTAAATGTTGGAGGAAAGAAACTGACATTTTACATCCTTTTGTTTCACAATTCTTGTCAACTCACTTGACAAAACCCAAAAACTAACTGTAATAAGTGAAAGAAAAGTAAAAACCATTTTCCAGGAACAGATAGGCAACAATTAGTAAAAAGTCAAACTGACATTTGACCTTGAGCAATCAGCCAATGTGTCAGGCGTCTTAATTGCTCATACACTTTCTGAATGAATAGAACACCTGTTTCTTCCAGCTTAAGTTTACTCTTCAGCAAGGACGAGTAAGTGCTAAAAATAGCTCGACCTGATGAATCTCACTCGCAATTGCGAGTGGATTTTCTGAGGCCTGTCATGCTTTGCTCTTGTGCATTGTAACAGCTATTCACTCTGATCCCTCTGTAATTTGCCTTCAGTTGTTTCAGGTTTTTCATCCGATTTTTCACTCACCTAAAACTTTTGCTATTGTCTTTGCACTTTATCTTCACCTCTTCTGGAACATTTGGCTTGGAGCTTGATAAATGGACTGTGTATTTTGATCATCTGCCTCACCCACTGCTTTTTTTAATAAAACTACATTGAGTTTTGTTGGTAGGCGCAATTTCTTTGTGTGATAATGGTGCTTAAATAATAAATCTATAATATATGGACCATTAAAGTATCAAAAAGGATTTACAGGTCTGGTCTTGCGTCAAACTACATCGAGCGTAAACAGGAATTGTTAATCATTGAACACAACTCACCAAAGACTGCGATTACTTGATATATTCGCAATCATACATCCAAGTTGTACACGTATTTGAGAAATGAAGTCTCAGATATGGCTGTCACATAGAAGCATGACTTAGTGACAGTGTGAACACGAGTCTCACAGTAAGAAATCATCAAATGACAAAAACATAATATAATACGAAAGAGTGCAGTGGAAGAATGTCCAACAGCTCAACTTCATAAAAACGGTTATTACTGGCACATTCTCTAGGCTTGTTGGCTGCGAACATTGATCATCAATGTTATCGTTGAGGTTTCACCCCGATAGGTATGAGTTAATTCAACATCACAGCAGTTCTTCCTCAGGACTAAACATACGTGAACAGCCTGTGTGAAGAAAAATTCAGAGTCGGACTGTGAGTGGTGTTAAAAAGGTCATTATCACAGGAGACCTAAAAAGCGAGTCACCTGGATGAAAAATGGCCTATAAATGGTCGTTTAGGAATGAGACCCCTCCAAGCCTGGATGGAGTCCTATATGATGTTTTAACAAAAGTTTCACTTTTACTGGCTATAAGCGTTTATGAAACATTTAAAAAACC
Organism: Calotriton arnoldi; assembly: GCA_963921515.1. Classification (NCBI taxonomy): domain Eukaryota; kingdom Metazoa; phylum Chordata; class Amphibia; order Caudata; family Salamandridae; genus Calotriton; species Calotriton arnoldi. The sequence continues at coordinate 3,113,451 of CAWUFW010000181.1, forward strand.
ACTAGGGGCTCGAGCACCTTAGAAATGGCTTACCCAGACGTTGTCTTGCCTACTTGTGGTGGAAGCAGATGCGGCAGGGAAGACACTCCTGATATAGTTAGACAGCTGCTGCGTGAGCTTGCACGTCCTCTCAGTGAGAATACGTTATTGGAGGCATGATGGTGAGACAGTCATACTCGTCAAGGCGTGGGAGGCTCGGCTCCAGCTATCCTAGAGAGATTTAAAGTGTCATTACCTACATCGCCATCACTTTAACAACGCGACAGGAAGGATACACTGTATCCAGCGTGAAGGACAGAGATGACATAAAACGCTTTTGTGGTTTGACTTGGTTTTCACCCGCTGCGGCGCGGACTCCAACCGTGCGGTTTCTTAGCTTTCACAAAATACTGTGGCCATTGCGCCTTTTCTGCTGAACACTAAGTGTCCCTAATTAACATTTGTGCCGTTTTTTAACAGATTTGCATTCATGGCCATTTGTTAACTAGGTTCTACCCGTGGTGTCAATCAACATGCTCCTTCATGTTGAATACATTGTATCCTTCCTGATGCGTTGTGAAAGCAATGGCAATGTACGTAATGACACATTCTATCTCTTTAGGATAGATTGCGCCAAGCCTTCCACGGCATGACGAGGTTGACGGCGTCTCACCGTCATGCTTCCTGTAATTGTATTTTCACTGAGAGGATGTGCACGCTCAAGCAGTAGCCGCCTTTCTCTAACTATATCAGACGTGTCTTCCCTGCTGCATTTGGTTCTATCCCGCGGAGGGAAGACCACGTCCGAATTAACCATTGCTAAGGTGAGCCTCTAATGGTTGTTTAAACGTTTCATAAAAGCTTTGCCAGTAAAAGCGAAACCTTTTGTTAAAGCATCCATTCATTTTGCTTCAGAGAATCCCATGGGGATCATGATGTGACTCTGCACTCACCGCAGACATCACTTTTAATTTGGGATGTTGGGCAGCTGCATCTATTGGTGAGCGGCATCCGTATAGATAAGTGTTTGTACTTATTTTAAAATTATTTTATTAATTTCTTTACAGGGAATGCCCTTGGGGATCCTATCTAGAGCTTTATACCCTGATTACATAAAATTGTGGATACAATTCGATCCATATTAGGACTCCATCCAGGTTTGGAGGAGTCTCTTTCCTAAATCACCATTTCTAGGCCTTTTTTTCATTCAGGTGAGTCTGTTTTTAGCTCTCTTGTGATAATGGCAATTTTACCACCACACACTGTTTGACTTGGATTTTTTTCTTCACACAGGCTGTTCACGTATGTATAGTCCTGAGGAAAATCCGCTTTGATGTTTAATAATTAACTCATACCTACAGGGTCGAACTTTTGACGATAACCTTGATGATCCTTGTTCACTGCCAACAAGCCTGGAGAATGTGCCAGTAATAACATAGGCTTTATGGAGTAGAGCGGTTGATAATTGAAAAAACAGATATTCTTCCGCTGCACTCTTTTGTCTTACAATACGTTTTTGTCATTTGTTGATTATTTTTTTTTAAATTGTTACTCGTGTCCACACTGTCACCTTGTCACTAAGTCACGCTTCAATGTATTTTTGTGTAACAGCCATATATGAGACTTCACCTCTCAAATACGTGTACAACTTGGATGTATGATTGAGAATGTACTAGGCAATCAGTCTTTTGTGTGTTGTCTAATGATTAATAGATCCTGTTTACGCTTGATGATGTCTGATACGAACCCAGACCTGTACATCTTTTTGGATAATTTGATTGTCCATATATATGTAGATATATTATTATAAATTGCGTCTCCCAACAGAACTCACTGTAGTTTTATAAAATTGTGCACCCACATTCTGAGTGGCACAGGGCAACCCCATTATGATTAATGGCCATCCACTGCTTCAACTACTCATTTCATGTAAGCAGTGTGTATCCTGTGAGGCACACCTGCACACTTGACAGCACTATTTCTTGTCAAATTGCTTGGAAAGGCCCTCTCTCTTTCGTCGAGACCGCCTTTATAAACATGTTTGTGAATCACCACCCAATCTCCATCATTCAGTCCATGCTAAGGTGCATCTTAGTAGCTTATGTTCCACTCACCTGATAAGATACAGGTTTCACCATATCATCCAGACCTTTGCTATAATCCAGAACGATGTCATCAGTTATTGAAACTAGTGCAGCTGGAGGAACATATGAAAGTCTCATTGCTCTGCCCTGCACTACTTCATAGGGCGATAAACCTGTTTTCCTATCAGGAATACGCCTCATATTCATAAAAACAAGGGGAAGAGCATCGGGCCACTTCAGACCAGTTGAAGCAGACTTTTGCCAGTTTATTCTTGAGTGCTGTTTGTAAGCTCCACTAAACCTGATGATTGTGGTCGGTAACTAACTACAATGAAATCTCTGAATGATCTAAAATACTGTGCAGAATATCTAACACTTGATTTGTGAAGTATGCACCACAATCAATGTCAATAGAAGTTGGGAGGCCATATCTAGTAATCAACTCCCTCAACAACAGTTTGGCAACTATAAGGCTATCTGCTTTTCTCATGGTAAATGCTTCCACCCTGTTCTGAATTTTCATACAAATCCTGATAACACTTTTTATAGCCCAATTTTTCCCATTTACTTTTCCCATTTCCAGGAGCATCCTCATGTAGGTCTCTTACTCCACTCAAAGATGTTTGCATTGAATCCATTAATAAACAATTCACATTTATTTGAACTCTGTATAGAATCAGTTGTGAAATAATCATTTTTATTCTCTTGAACAACTGACTCTTGTTGCAAGGCACGATATTTTGCCCTCTGTTCTGCATATCTGTTTCCTAATGTAGCCATATCCTTACCAGCCTTGTGACAACGGATACTTATCTTGGTTTTTGAATTGCACCTAACAAATTTAAAAACAGTATGTATCTATAATTGGAGCTCCTGAAGATGTCTTAATTCCCTTTTGGGACCATAGCTGTCCATAATCCTGATCAACACCAAAACAATACTGGATTTCTGTAAACATAGTCACATCCACATTTTCTGGTAAGCATCAAGCTTTTAAGGCAGTATGTTCTGCCCCTTGCCCTGATGTAACATTTGGTAAGAAAGATGGTTCAAGTGTCTTTGAGAAAGAGCATACTGCGTAGCCAGCTTTTAGTCCGTCATACTGGTCTCTTAGACAAGAACCATTAACAAATAATGTTAGATCTGTCATTTCCAATGGAACCTCTTTTATTACATTTTCAGCTGAAACCAAGAGAGGACCTGGTGCACTACACATTAAAGTTTCAATAGTTTAAACAATTATTAAATTTCAAAGAGGAATAAATGGTTGCCAATCACTCCCTAGTAGGAAAAACTCCCAAGAACAGCAAATTGAATCCCCCTGAGCGCACTCACCATCCAGTCATTAAAATGAAACCCGGGCCTGAGAATATTCTCCACCCTTCATCTATATTTCCATCCGAGCCAACACGTGTTTTGTCATTAAGTGACTTCATCAGGGCTTGAAAATTATATAAATTAGACAATTAAATTACTTTGTGTACGAAATGTAAAAAACATAAAAATTTAAAAACAGAAGACCCTTCCAATCCAGTGCTATTTCCATGTAACCTTCACTAGAATTTGGAAAATTCAAGACAAACTTATTTGTTAAAACTTAAATATCATGCTAAAACAAGCACACAGAATTCACTAGAATTTGGAAAATTCAAGACAAACTTATTTGTTAACTTAAATATCATGCTAAAACAAGCACACAATTTATAATGGATTAGTATGATATAACAAATCACCTTGTGTCAAAATAACAGAACATGTCCTCCTAGAAATCCATTAAATATCCAGTATGCATGTGATTAGAAAATGTGACTCTAAAACAAATGCTCAGTAACACACTAACTGAGTTCCAAAGCGTATTCAAATCCCTAATATACAACTGTGTTCGTGATACAATACAAATCAGAAAATTAGTGCAAAAAGACAAAGTTCTTACCTCTACCATCTATGCTTGCCTTTTTAGTCAATATATCATTAAATACCAGAACTTGACGATTGAGTAAGCATTGCCTATTAAAACGAGATCTAAAAATGCAATTTAACTTCCCATGGCTAACATCTATTATGTTTTTAATGAATCAAAAATTCTCTAAATTCATCACTCACCCAAAACAAAAACTCAAAAAAACCAAGAACAAAGTAATTATGGAAATATCACACTACACCCATAGTATTGGAAATAAAATGAATAATTTCAGTCTAGTCAACATATTCCAGAAATTAATCTCCTTCAAACACAAGTTAATGTTCCTTTTACAGCAATTTTATCTCATACAGGTGCGTCTACCTGCACGGTGAAAACACGTGTATCTGGCGTTCTCCATGGGTGCCATTTTGGTTTGTAATTGAAGCCAATATAACAGATTAATCCAGAGAATTCTGATCACTTACCTGAGCCCAAACTTGAGCCATCTTGAAGTAATAATCCCAAGCAGTCTTCAAATCATTACACATGTATCAAATAATAAAATAACTCCTATCTTACATAAGGTAAATACATTCAGTATTAATCAATGAATCACACATTCCATGTTTCACTGTCAATATATGGGTCACGCTGGTCTGCCTCCAGGTCTGCTCCAACCAAGCAGTCCTTCACCCTCCCAAAACCCAATTCCCCACATGCACCATCATTGCAAAGTACTCCCTGCCATCTTGTCATTCATAATCATAGTATTTTGTTGCTATACAGCATTTTATGGCATTTTATTTCTCTTGTTTTGTTGCATTACCGGGGCTGTTGACATGTACATTCAAAATGATTTCTGATTCTGCCTATTCTACTTTTAGGGCCAGATGTACGACCATTTGATTTTGCGCCTCGCGAGTCGCAAATTGCGAGGTGCAAAATCAAATGTACAACAGTGTGTTTAACACTTTGTGATTCCCAATGGGGTCGCAAATTGCGAGGCTCATTAATATTAATGAGCCTCTTGCAATTTGCGAGCCCATTGGGAATGACAGGCCCTCCCAGGGATGGTGGCCTGCTTTTAAATAAAGCGTTTTTTTTTTTTTAATGCATCCCGTTTTCCTTAATAATTTCGCATGCATTTGCAAAGGGGAAGGGGCCGCCTGGGGACCCCTTCCCATTTGCAAATGCCTTACTACCTACTTGAAGTAGGTAGTAATTGCGAGTAATTGCGGTCACAAAACATTAGTACATGGGTTTGAGACTCACTATTTAGAAGGGAACGCCCCTTCCAAATAGCGAGCCTTTAAACACTTATTTGCGAGTCGCAATTCATTTGCGACTCACAAAATTGTGGTGGTACATGGCCATGACAATTTTAGCATGTGCAAAGGGGTCGCTAACCCGTTTGCGCATGCTAAAATTGTTCATACATCTGGCCCTTAATTCTCAGGACCGGAGGCGAGGATTATGCTCCTCTTTCTTCCCTTTATTCCATACAGCAGCCATTTAATAAACAAACCTTTCCCAGAAAACCATGAGGGAAAGAGAAAAACATCACAACCAATCAAACAGTCCAAGTAATATAGACCTTCACTCTTTATGCCCCCTCTTTCTTCGCTGCTTGGCAGCCATGAGTTAAGTGTATTTCATTGCCTCCTCGCTTAAATGTTGCGTTCTATGCTTTATTGAATTCTTGTGCCTGTTTAACGTATCTGATCGGAGGATTGTGTTTTTGCGCATTTTAACGTGGTGTTTCCTTTCATAGGTGGCCCTGTGAACGCCTCTCAGCGCTCCTAACGCGGCTTGTAAAGCTGTGCCGGGGGCCGCATGTGCGCCGTTCTGCCCACTGGCCACTAGAGGGCGCTCACAGTACAGGACTCTCCTCGGGCTCTGCGAACGTCGCGTGCCAGTTCTGCAGTGACCGATGCAGCATTGCACCGTGGAGCCTTGGCCTGCCACACGTGCCCCCAAAGCAGCCTGGAAGCCTCTACACTTCGTTCCGCGGTCTGTAATTATGAGCACCACCGTGGTAGATGCTCAATATATGGTAGCGGTGACTGCCACGTCCGAGGGATCAGTTATGTAAAAAATTAACTCCGTTGGCACCCGAATGAATGCGCAAGTGTGCCTGCAGGTGTGTGCAAGCCTGTTTACTGTATTTTGGGGCTTGTTGAGTCAGTGGGGTGGTGGCCCCCACTTGTAAGCGGTGTGTGTCCCGGGGGGCTTATAAGCCCTTGTTCAGCCTGCTTGATTATTTATGTTCTAGTGCAGGCCTGTTAAGGCCTTCTTTCCTTCTGTCAGCCCCATGGCACCACTAGGACCGGCCCAGGCTGTCTACCCTTTGAATACTGGTCCTATTGCCTTGAGTCTCTGACTCTCTTGAATAGCTAGACTGCCTAGCATCATAAGTGGTCTGCTATGCAGGAAACAAAGCGATTATGTGGAGGAGCAGGTCTCCTTCCTGCCATTGAATGATGAATTTTGTGAGGCAGTAGACTCCTCCATACAGGATGCTTGAACCCTGGCCTTGGCACCCCTAGAACGAAAAATTGAGAAGCTGGCTGAGGGGCAGCAGAAAAAGGTACCATGTTAGGCGCCCTGCGGATCAGGGCGTTGATAAGGACGCTTTCAACAGCCTCAAAAAAGCCTTTCTAGCACAGGTGCAAGGGCCGGAACCCTTTGGGCAGCCCCTTCCCTCCCCCTTTGGGTACGGCTACTCTCCTGATTCTGATGGGGACCCGGGCCTTTCCTGGCCTTGGCGCACCTCAGCAGACTAAGCCCCAATTCCTCCTACCCCTACGGCTGCCCCAGACTCCCTAACAGCAGATATGTTGGATCAGGATGATCTCCTCCATCCTATGTCTACTATGTGATCTTCTAACAAGAAGGTAGCGGCATATGTTGCAGGGAGGCTTCACAAGCTGCTGGACAAAGACGCCAGTGCCCGCCTGCGGGTGGAGTGTTCCCGACTATTTCTAGAGGGCAAGGTGGCCCTTACCCTGGAGACAGATGAGTGTATGGTTATGTTCTTAACAAAATGTATTGGGGATCCCAAGATGAGCATTGATAGCTCATGGGGTCATGCCAAGACAAGTTATTGAATTTGACGGAGCCTATCCCAGTGATATTCGACATGGCTGAAGAGGCCAAGCCTTCAGGTGAGCTCATATCTCCTGAGTTTCGGTCTGGATGGGCCCAGAGAGTGGTAGTCTTGTTGGGCAATGCGAATTGTGCCCCTTCGGCGGAGAGATGGTTTGCTCTTGATTAAGCTGAATCCAGAACTTGGAGATCTGGCAACTTCAGAAGCGGGCCCCACTGTGCAGGGAGTATTGTTCAGGGACTCCTTTATTAAGTAGTTGGGCAAATACGCTGCCACCGTTGGTTCTTTGGATAAGGCGCAGGCATTGATTCAAAAGATTTTTTTCTCCCCCAAGATTTTTTGCCAGGGCTAGATGTGGCAGGAGCGCTCATTTGGCCATTTTGCTTCCAACGCCTCTCAAAAAGACAAAGGCTCGTGCCACGAGCAATATCAAGACTATGCGAGATTTGGCAACTTTTATCCCAACGCTTCCAGCGATCCCGTGGGAACAGAAGGGATGGACATGGATGCGCCCAAGGATGTACCCAAGGTAAGGTCTCTCTGTTCTTCCCCACTAAAAGTGGGGGGGAAGGTTGGCGCTAGTTGCAGAGAATTGGGGGGAGTTCACTTCAGATGCGTGGTTCCTTCAGAAGATCCAGGGTTTTCAGCTGGAGTTCTTGGGGACTCCCTTTCAGGTGATGGATCAGTACCCACAGGTGCTGTCAGCTCCGTTCCAAATGATGGTGAATTTGCTGAAGCGTCTGGGATTTGTGATACTCTAAAAGAAATCCCTGCTGGTCCCGGATCAACAAACAACCTTTTTGGGTTTTTTAATCAACTCCCAAGACTACTTTCACTCTTCCCACCAAGAAGATGTTGAAAATTCATCACAAAATCAGGAAAGCTATGGCCAGGACCCACATGTCACTCAGGCAGTTGGCTCGTCTGGTAGACTGTTAGCATCCTCCATTCAGGCAATTTTCCCAGGCCCTCTCCATTACAGGGCAAAGGTTGAAAGCGCATCACCTTCGGGAAGGCGCGTCTTACACAGCAATGGTTCGGATCTCGATAGAGGCCAGGGAAGAAATGCAGTGGTGGTTGAATCACATAGAGGCCTGAAACGGGAGAACCATCTTTGGTTTTGTCTGGAAATTTGTCATTCACTTCGATGCCAGTAGAACCGGCTGGGGGGCCGGCTGTAGTGTGGTGTCCACAGGAGGAAGGTGGTCGCCCGGGGAACAGTGAATTCACATCAACTGCCTGTTGGTGCTGGTGGGCTCTTTCGCAGTCCGATGCAGTACAAGATGAGTTGCTTCATGTTGCTGAAGATGGACAACATCTCGTCAGTGCGGAATATCGACTACCTGGGGGGGTGGGGGGGGTCCACGATCCAAGATGTTGGCGGATCTGGCTAAATGATTTTTGGAACTACTGCCTGGAACACAACATCTCGTTGACCGTGGAATATCTCCCGGGAAAATCCAGCGAGGTGGCCGAATGGCATTCCCGCCATCTGCAGGACTTCAATGTATGGCAGCTGCATCTGGAGTTGTTCCAGGTTCTCCAAAGGGGGGTGAGGCTGTCTGTCCCTGCTCCTCTGTATTCCACCCTGTGGGATGTGAATTTGTTTTGTTCTTGGCTAAGCAATAAATATCTATCAAGGAGGCAATTATCAGCTAAACTGGCCATCTTGCTGTGTTTACTCTCCTGCAAAAGGCTAACTGATATCTGGGCCCTGGATATTACAAGTAGGATTTGCACCCTGGAAAGGGTTACTTTCCATATTACAAGACGAACAAAGTGTGAGTCAAGGATTAATTCGTACCCAATGTTTGAGGAGGTCCCAAAATTGTGTGTGGCCTACTGTCTTAAAACACATGAAGCATTGATAGTGGACGTTCGTCCAGCGGGAGAACGACAGCTTCTCATTGCATTGCGTAAACAGTTCAAGGCGGTTTCTTCTCCTACAATAGCTCAATGGGTGAAATATGTCGTGCAGGAGGTAGGTATTGACATGTCCGTGTTCAGAGCACATTCCGCATGGAGTGCTATGGCTTACGTTTTTTCGTTGGGGGGCTCGCCTCAAAGACCTAGTGCATAGAGCCCATTGGTCGTCAGACTCCACGTTTAAAACGTTCTATTTTAAACTGGTAGTGGACATGGCTACCATGGTGGTAAATAAGCTTTGAACAAGCATAATCCTCACCTCCGGTCCTGACATAGAATATAAAATTTCCTAGCTATCATAACGAAAGTTTATATTTTATGAAGGAAATGGAGGTGAGGATTATTCCAACCCGATCAAGGTTGCTTATCCCTCCCTAGTGTTTTTACAGGGATGTGAGGTTCCGGAGTTACTCTTGTAAAGATGAATACATTTGGATTTCTTATAAGGACAATGTTCAAGCATTATTGTAATGTTGTTTTGTAAATGAAGTATTGTAGGTTGCTTCTAATGACGCTTCACACAATTTGATTTTTTAATGATAAATGTGGGAAGATTTTATAAGTTTGGATTTATGTTTTGGGGAATGACACCTCTAAACACGAGTGAGCCAATGTTTGATGGAATCTTTCCTCTGGAAGGCAGCTCTCGCACGAAGAAAGAGGGGGCATAAACAGTGAAGGAGGACTATATTACATGGACTGTTTGATTGGTTATGTTTTTCTCTTTCTCTCATGGTTTTCTGGGAAAGATAGTTTGTTTATTAAATGGCTGCTGTATGGAATAAAGTGAAGAAAGATGAGCATAATCCTCACCTCCGTGTCCTTAATAGAATGGAAACTTTCAGTTAGGGTAGCTTTAAAATTTCATTTTTGTGTCTGCGTAATTGGTTTCATATTCACCTGAATGCTGTTATGATTTTGTCTACAGTCTTTTCCAGTGTTCCATCCTCCCACAACAATGGCGTGCAGTATTCTTTTTCAACAACTGCATTCATCCCATCTCCTCTACCTCTTTGCATCTCTTGATTCGTTTCATCCTTTCCATTCTGTACGAAATTTATATTTAAGCCCAGTTGATTTTGAGACCCTGTCTCAAACTATTTTTTTGAGCGATCATCTTCCTTCTGCTTCACCTTCATTTGCCTGGTCTCAAAATAGTCACTACTATTTATCGCCTACATCAAGATTTCGTCAATGCCCTTAGTCTGCCAACACAATTCACTCTGTTGATTAATCTCGGATCTCAATCAATTCACAAAAGCAGAAACAAAACCACCAATTTCATCTTTATCATGGTTTTTGACTGTGCTATGTTTCTAGTAAGCATGCATCAGCCTCTCATAATAAGTGTGCACTGATTCTTTGGGTTCCTGTGTTATTCTCAAAAATGTAAATCCCTTTCAGGAACTCACCTTTTCATATATTCCATTACCTCCTTGTATTTGTCTACTTTCTCTGTTGCAGGGGCATTATTAGGACCAAGTCTATCTAGTTTTTGTGTTGGCCATCCAACAATAACTTTACATCCTAGCTACAGATCTCCAGGAACTACAATCTCATGCAGTTTATTTAAATCCGTCCATAACCGCGGGGAAAGATGTGGCAACTTATGTATCTGAAAGAGACACGTTAGTGACAGATTCCTTACCTTAGAATATCCCCAGGCGTCAGGCTGGATCCGGAAAGTTTTGCGTAGCAGTACCCTTGCGCGTCGGTAGGCGGCGTCGTGCGGCTCCGCGTCCGTCGTCGGCGTCGTGATCGCCGGGATGACGTCGCGGGCAGTACTTAGGCGCCGCCCCTGCGCGCTGACGTCAGTTCTTCTTTTCCGCGCCAGCAAGCGCAGATCCGGGAAGAGCAGTGCCCTGGTCAATTTTTGACCATACTTTTTGGTGATTTTTTCACTGTTTTTTCCAACTTAAAGGTGTCGTAGGGATGCCCGGCTTCAAGCGATGCGGCGCCTGTGCGCGGATGATGTCCGTCACCGACCCGCATTGGGAGTGTCTCTTCTGCCTCGGCCGAGGCCACGACACCGAGTCTTGTCCCGAATGCCAGGCCCTCAACCCGAAAGCTTTGCGAGAGCGGTCTCGAAAGCTCCTCGAGGCCCGGCATTCGGCTCCACGGAGGCCCCGGTCGCGTGAGAGGTCCAGGGGTCGCTCGCGGAGTGCACACCGGTCGTCGGCGTCGAAGTCTTCTTCGTCCGGTAAGTCTAAGCACAAGAAGTCCAAGAAGCATCGTCGCTCTCTGACTTCGCCTCGCCGGTCTCGCGACTCGGCTGAGGCCCCTCCCGGCACCGTCCCCGCGGCCCCGGACTTGCCTGTGGAGTCGCCCCCGCCATACCCGCCCTTCCCGGGTTCGGGGGCGGATCCGGCCAAGGTACAGGAGTTCCTGTCGGCCATGGCCCGCCTCTTCGGGCCTTCAGGCCCCTCCGGTGCGCCTTCGGGCCCCGCGGGCCCTGATGGGGTTGCTCCGGCGTTGCCGGCTGCTCCGGCGTCGCCCGTGCCTCCAGCCTCGATTCCGGCCCCGGCCTCGATCCCGGCTCCACAACCCCCCACGACACCTCCGCCGGCGTCTCCGGTGCCGTTCTCGACGCCGCCCTGGGCTCCGGGCGGCGTCGTCCCCCAGTTCCTTCCGGCTCCGGACATGGACCCGGAGCGACGTCGCTCGACGCCGGCTCCGGCGCCGATGGGACCTTGGGTCCCAAATGTCCCTCCTCCTCCTTATTTTGAACCAGAGGAGGACCAGGAGGACTGGGAGGGGTCTGATGACCCTCTGACGCGCAACTGTCAGTATGATGAGGACTGGACAGAGAGTCTAGGGGAGGCCAGTGGTCTGGATACTTCCCCTGACACTGGCATGCTGTCTCCTCCCGTGGCTACGGAGGAGGGGGCCAATTTGGTACGGTGTTGCGTAGGGCTGCTGGGGCCTTACGTCTCCAGCTCCCTACTTTGACGGTCAAGCCTAACATCTTGACAGAGGTGCTTCAGCCGGCAGCCTCCTCTGCGGAGACTGTGCTGCCGTTTAACGACGCCCTCACTGACGTTCTTTTGGGCGCCTGGTCCAAGCCCAACACAGGGGCTCCTGTGGATCGGAACGTGTCACGACGCCATCGCCCTGCTCCGGGCGACCCCCTGTTTCTTTCTGTCCACCCCACTCCTGAGAGCTTGGTTGTCCAAGCCTCCGCTTCCCAAACCGCCTTCCCTACCGCTCCTCCGGATAGGGAATCCAAACGCCTGGATCAGTTTGGGAAGAAAGGTTTTTCTTCCTCCAGTGCTGGCTTGCGGTCCGTTAACACCGCTTGTCTTTTGGGCCGATATACCCACTCCCTGTGGGATTCGGTGGCGGATGTTTTGCCCCAGTGCCCTGAGGAGGTCCAGGCACTGCTTTCCCGCGCCATTGCGGAAGGAAGGGATGCGGCCAAATACACTATCCGTTGTGGCCTTGACACCGCCGACTCGCTGGGCAGGTCGATTGCAACGACGGTGGCGCTCCGACGCCACGCCTGGCTGAGAACCACTGGTTTTTCAGGGGATGTCCAGAATACTCTCATGGACATGCCCTTTGATGGAGTCGGTCTTTTTGGGTCCAAAGCAGACCATGCGTTGGAGCGCTTTAAGGACTCACGGGCTACTGCCAAGTCCCTGGGCCTTTCTGCTACACGCCCTCCGCTGCCTTCTGCTTTTCGCCCCTATCGTGGCCACGGTAGGGGCGCCCCTTCACGTCAGCAGCCCAGCCACCGGCCCGCGCAGCAGGCGTCTTCGCGTGGCCGAGGACGTGGATTCCGCCGTGGCGGATCGGGCAACCAACGTGCGGGTCAGGCCACCACCTCCAACCCGTCCGCGGCCTCCAAGCCCTCCTAGTCCCTCCTTTCAGGTGCACGGCACGCCAGTAGGGGGCAGGGTCCGCCATCACCTTCCCCACTGGCGCACCATCACCTCGGACAGGTGGGTCTTGGACATTGTCCGAAGGGGCTACTCCCTCCCCTTCGAGACCACCCCCCAGCCATGCCACCTCAATTCCACCGCATGTCAGGGGATCACTTGGTGCTTCTACAGAAGGAAGTCACGGCCCTCTTGACCAAGAGGGCCATCGAGCATGTTCCGACCCCAGAAGTAGGGCGTGGTTGCTACTCCCACTACTTTCTGGTGCCCAAAAAGGACAAGGAGGACATGCGTCCTATCTTGGACCTCCGGAACGTCAATCGCTTCCTCCGGAAGGAGAAGTTCAAGATGCTCACCCTAGCTCAGGTCTTGACTGCCCTCGACCCTGGAGACTGGTTGGTAGCGTTGGACTTGCAGGACGCGTATTTCCACATCCCCGTCCTGCCGGCCCACCGGCGTTACCTTCGGTTCACGGTAGGCCCCGAGCATTTTCAGTTCACCGTGCTCCCTTTGGCCTTACCAGTGCCCCTCGGGTGTTCACGAAAGTGATGGCGGTGGTCGCAGCTCATCTGCGCCGGGCAGGGGTTTCAGTCTTCCCCTACCTCGACGACTGGCTGCTGAAGGCGGGCTCGTCCCAGGCAGTCGTCTCCCACCTCCAGACTACGGCCGAACTCCTGCACTCGCTGGGGTTCTCCATCAATGTGCCGAAGTCGCATCTAATTCCTTCTCCACAGCTCCTTTTCATCGGAGCAGTTCTGGACACGACGCAGTTTCGGGCCTATCCTCCCGAACGGCGAGTCCGGGATATTCAGGCTATGATTCCGATCTTTCGGCCTTTATCCTGGGTTTCGGTACGGATGACCCTGAGGCTGCTGGGCCTCATGGCCTCCTGCATCCTGCTGGTCAATCATGCCAGATGGCATATGCGGGCTCTGCAGTGGGACCTGAAGTTCCAGTGGGCGCAGCACCAGGGCAACCTGTCCGATCACGTCCAGATCTCGGAGGGGACTGCAAAACAGTTGCAGTGGTGGCTCTCGAACCGGCAATGGGTCATGGGCAGATCCCTCTCCCTTCCCCAGCCAGAGCATACAGTTGTGACGGACGCGTCCCTTCTGGGATGGGGCGGTCACATGGGAGAGGCGGAGATCAGAGGCCTCTGGTCTCCGGCGGAGTCCCGGCTCCATATCAACCTTCTGGAGCTCCGGGCGATCCGGCTTGCACTCAAGGCATTCCTTCCCTCTGTCAAAGGGAAGGTAGTGCAGGTGTTCACAGACAACACCACCGCCATGTGGTACTGCAACAAACAGGGCGGGGTGGGGTCTTGGACCCTTTGTCAGGAGGCTCTGCGCCTCTGGACATGGCTGGAACATCAGGGCATGTTCCTGATGGTTCAACACCTGGCAGGTTCTCTGAACGCCAGGGCGGACGAACTCAGCCGCAGGTGCATGATGGATCACGAATGGCGTCTTCACTCGGAAGTGGCGCAAGGACTCTTTCTACAGTGGGGAGAGCCTTGGTTAGATCTATTCGCCACCGAAGAGAACGCGCAATGTCATCAGTTCTGCGCGTTGGAATTTCCAAGGCGGCACTCGCTCGGCGACGCTTTTCGTCGCGAGTGGAGTTGCGGTCTGTTGTACGCCTTTCCGCCTATACCACTTCTACCCAGAGTGTTGAAGAAGATTCGGCACGACCGGGCCCAAGTCATTCTTGTGGCTCCGGACTGGGCTCGAAGAGTTTGGTATCCCGAGCTACTCAATATGAGCATAGATCCCCGATCCGTCTGCCTCTTCGGGAGGATCTTCTGTCGCAGCAGCAGGGGACGGTCCTCCACCCGAACCTGTCCAGTCTACACCTGCTTGCGTGGAGATTGAGCGGCGGCAGTTGATTCCTTTCGACTTGCCTCCCGAAGTTTGTGATGTGATTCTGGCAGCCAGGCGTCCCTCCAGTAAGGTGGTATACGCCTGCAGGTGGAACAAATTTGTGGCATGGTGCACAGCAAAGGCTGTGGATCCCCTTTCTGCCCCTCTTTCTGAGGTCCTTCTGTTCCTTCTCTCTCTGGCCCAACAGGGTTCTGCCCTGGGTACCATCAAGGGTTATCTTTGTGCTATCTCGGCCTTCCTCAGGCTCCCTGATCAGCCCTCCCTTTTCAAGTCCCCTGTTGTTAACAGGTTCTTAAAAGGCATTACTCACCTCTTCCCTCCTGTTCCGTTTGTAATGCCTCAGTGGGACTTGAACTTGGTTCTTACCTTTTAATGTGCGCTCCCTTTGAGCCTCTGCATAACTGTCCTCTTCGTCTTCTGACTCTGAAGACAGCCTTTCTGGTGGCCATCACCTCCGCTCGGCGGGTGAGTGAGCTCCAGGCTCTATCTTGCAAACCTCCCTTTCTGTCTGTTCATCCAGACAAGGTTGTTCTTCGGACGCGTCCGTCCTTCTTGCCAAAGGTGGTTACTGCTTTCCACATTGGGCAGACCATCACTTTGCCCACCTTCTTTCCGCCTCCGCATCCTTCCAGAGAGGAAGAGAGGCTCCACCGTCTGGACCCAAAACGTGCGCTCTCCTTCTATATCGACCGCACAAAACACTTCCGGGTGGATGACCAACTCTTTGTTGGCTACGTGGGCGCCAAAAAAGGTCGGGCGGTGCACAAGAGGACCATCTCCCGCTGGGTTGCCTTGTGCATCAAGACCTGCTATTCTTTGGCCAAGAAGGAGCCTCCTGTTGGGCTGCGTGCCCATTCCACCAGGGCAACGGCTGCTACCACGGCCTTGGGCCGCGGTGTTCCGCTGCCGGTTATCTGTCAGGCAGCTACGTGGGCCTCGCTGCACACGTTTACAAAGCATTACTGCCTTGACAGTCGGGTCCGGAGGGACGGCTTCTTTGGCCGTTCTGTCCTCCAGGACTTCCTTGTCTGATCTTTGTTTGCAGACCCACCACCGGGGTTGGTATTGCTGGGGTATCTATTCTAAGGTAAGGAATCTGTCACTAACGTGTCTCTTTCAGATGCACAAGTTACTAACTTGTGTAACGATATATCTGTAAGAGACAGTAGTTAGTGACAGATTCCTTACCGCCCACCCATCCTCCCCGTTCTGCGAACTGATTTCTAGGGTTAAGGACATCCCTTTCAGGGCCCTAGTATTTTTCAGACACCTGTGTCAGCTTCTTGCATGGCTCTGCGTTCCTGGCGCGGAAAGTCGTGTACAGAACTGACGTCAGCGCGCAGGGGCGGCGCCTAAGTACTGCCCGCGACGTCATCCCGGCGATCACGACGCCGACGACGGACGCGGAGCCGCACGACGCCGCCTACCGACGCGCAAGGGTACTGCTACGCAAAACTTTTCCGGATCCAGCCTGACGCCTGGGGATATTCTAAGGTAAGGAATCTGTCACTAACTACTGTCTCTTACAGATATATCGTTACACAAGTTAGTAACTTGTGCATTTTGTCATACCACTTTACTAGGTCCTCTTGGATTTTTGGAAAGTTATGGTTAAAAACTTATAAACCCCCTTTGCCCTCTGAACCTGCACCAAATTCCCACCATGGACCTCCCTTAAAGGGAACTCTGTCACTAAAATTCTCCCTACTTCTGAATCACTTAAAATATTTCTCGTCTTTCCCTCAATCCCTTTCATTTTTTTTTTATTCACTGTCCCTGCCTTTCATCTCTCTCGATATTTCTTCAAGTCATTCCAGTCTCTCGTTTCACCAATTACATCTTTAAAATGAGCCCTTAAGGTAATCATGGCCTATTTCCTTGATCCCATTATGTGTCAAGTTTTAGAAAGCAACTAAAAACTGATTTGTTTACCTGAGCATTGTCACCCCTTATGTTTCCTAGTAGCACTGGGAAGCCCGTGTTTGGGTAGCCATGCACTCTATGGGAACTCGAAAATAAATAAATCCATTTTATAATTTTGTTTTGCAGTTTTCATTTTGCTAATGTCAACTGCTAACTCATCTATTAATTTTTCCACTTTGTCATGTGCTTCATTACAACATCTAGATGTTTCTTTTATCAAATATCTCATCAACATTGTCAAGTCAGTAGTTTAGGTGGTGGCTCTACTACTATTCCCATAGAAGTAGCCTGTGTCTGATCTTCGGGGCATATGGTGCAACTCCAGTAGGAGCTTGTACTATCACTGTATCTCCCTCAAGCATCCTTATCAATCCATATAGTAGTCTAGGTTGCCTCCATTGTTATATATTTATGCGGAGGAGATCTAGAACTCAACAGCTTACTTATAAATTTGTCAGCATCATCTGGCTCTTCATACCTTTTCCGGTGACAATGGCAGGAAAGCTTTTTACACATTCAGTCACATCTTCCCTCCAACTTTTCTCTTGACAATCTAATTTACTTTCTAGCCTACTCCTGAATGACTTCTCTATAGTTCTATCTTTCTTTTCCTCTTTTTTCCAGTCTCCATTTGAACTCCTTTATAAAGCGCCTCAAATTGTGTAGTCCTGAGCACTAGCCTCATATCGTACATAATTTGCCTTAAAAAATCTAGCTTTTTAATATTAAAGGTGCCCTCCATCGGAAATTGTAAAGCCTCATAGTCTACTGTGCATTTATTCCATTCAGAAATTCAGATGCTAGTATGTACCCCCCTCTACCATCATTTCATATGCTGACGTTCCTTCACTCGGAAATTTCTGACCCTCTCTAGGTATATCCTCCTTAGGTTTGGGCTTTGTGAATACACCACCCATGTTTTACACCTAAACAAGGTCCAAATCAAACCCAAATCTCAATTAAAAACATGGAGACTGGTGTTAATAAACTCCTCTCACTTTGCAGTCAAAGAAAGAAAAGTAAGATGAATTATGTGTCAATCTTTCTGGGGTCCATGAAGTGTGAAAGGAAAGGCTGTAGGATGTCATATTTTCGTAACAGATTCACAAAATGTAAATACCTGTAAATGAACTGTACATATTCAGCAGTTAGAAAAGCAAAAAATAAGCACCTTTTTTGTAATTCTGAAGTGTGATGGAAACAAACTTTATCAATTGTGTGCAGGATAGTTTTATCAGTATAACTGTAATATATGCAAATTTAGTGACTATTTCAATGGAAAACGTGCTGCCTGTAAATTACAATGCGCCACCACATGATGCTTTAGTTACATGTCTATTAAAGCTGGGTGGGTTGCGAAAACATTTCTTTCTAAAAAGTGGGTTGTGGTTCTAAGAAGTTTGGGAAGCACTGCTATGGATAATTCTTTGTGAAAGAAACAAATGAAAGTGTATTCTTTGCAAGGTACTGCTCTGGTTCCTAGATGTCTTTGACTTCACAGAGAAGCAGATAACAGGATTCCAACAAGAAGTCCGAGCTGCAACAATATAAGTGTCCTAGTTGCTTATCAAGGACACCATAGACCCACAAGTAAATTGTAACCTGTGTATTACGATGGCTGCAGCCTATGGCATGTCTCCTGAGATTCCTGCGGGTTCCTGGGACATGTAATCTTTCTTGTCTTTACATGGGGATTTTGACATGCATTCTAGGATGCAGTCCTGGCAGCACCCAGACCCAGCACATCCTCCATCTTCCATAAGCCTCAAAGTAGGGTGTCACACAGATCCAGAACACAGTAGTAAGCACATCCTACCACATATATGACGTGTACACCCAAACTCCACTGAAATACCTTCATGAGACAAATTAGGCTGTGTTAGCTGCCTTAAGTGACGTGGAGCTGGAACATTCCCCGGCTGATGGTATTTTAAGGGACATGGTCAGAAGACCAGAGTGTATTTTCAGTTAAGATGGAGGTGAGTACAGGTGGCTCAATGCCATTCTGACCTGAGAGAAAGGGCCACTATCCAGGAGGGGGAAGCACACTGAGATTTACTGATGTCATGAGTGTGCTTTTCAATCTTTTTCCTAATGTGTTGTGTGGGTATTGGTAACATTACACATACTGATTTGCTTACATCTAAGATTTAATATAGTGGTGGGTAACCTTTTACCTCAATCCAAATTCTTGGGTCTGCAGTTGAATTGAGTTTAGGCTTTTCCTTCGTCAAGAACACCTGCAGTCCATTTTGTGGTCAGTCTTGTCCGCATACCCATTATGCCCATGTATATCACCAATGCCACTGTAATGTCTGACTACTTTGTTTGCTGCTTTAATGCATAGATCCATTTTTTTTTTTTTTTTTACTGTAAATGTAATCTGGGCTTTGTGATTCCCCTGAGAATTCAATGGCAGCTAAGGAGCAACAAGCTTATCGTGTTTCCATTTCCCTGTCTAACATTGACAGGTGTGCTCTTTATGGTTCCCTGCTTTATACCTGCTTTCATACTATTAATGATCTCCTATGTTCTCTCCATTGAATCAATCATAATAGAGCTGAACCTTAGTACATAAAACTGCTGTATTCTGTTCTCTCCCACTGCTTTGTGTTTTGCACATACCTGGTGACTAATGGTCTTTCTCAAACTGACTGCCTATCTGCTGATCTAAATACTAGCACTGGAGGAAGGTAACTCCATTTCCAAGTCTCACAATCTTTTGGTCCCTTTTGTTTTCCAGGAAAATGACTGCATGAAAGTTTAAAGAGCATTGAAAACACACCAGTCCTACACAAGCTACGCATCCTAAGTCACTGATCTATGGACCCGACACCCAATGGCACTCTCATAACCACCAGCAGAATGTTGAGTTTGACAAAGGCTATCCAGGGTGGTCATCCAGTTGTTTCAGTATTTGTAATTTGTAGGGATGTGGAACCTATTGTTGGAATTCCAGTGGTGTTGCGATGCCACTATTTTAATGAAGAGAGGACTCTTAATGGCAATCTCTGTGATTTGCCTGTCTGTCCCAGAGAGGGTGATGGTCCCATGCAGGAATTCCAGAGGGAAGTATCGCAGTGCTCTGTGTTGTTGCCTGTGATTAGCAACTCTGCCTTCCTTGTGTTTAGTATCAGAAAAGTGTGCCCCATTTACTGTTTGGTGCTACAAGATAATTGCTCACCTTCAATACAGAGATTCAAACTTGCTTATCAAGACTGATATGGAGTTGTTTTTCACCTAGTAGGACAAAGCCCTACATCCAGACCGTTAAGTCACCTCATAGTGGCCGAACTATAGTTGTGAGACACTATGTGCAAGTAGCATGAATATGCCTTATGTGCTTACTGTTCTGGAATCAGCCCCTACCCTGCAGCCTTCAGTGGAAATGTCCAGTGTGACCGAATAGCCAGCCCAGTCTCTACATGATTTATGTGTTGTAATAATGGTTTTGCATACACATGCTTGGTTTGGGTGTGCTTATTTATGTGGAAATAACTACTACACATCTGAGCTGAATTTTCGTTGACTGATCTAACCTTTGATATACCACCTAATAAGATTTTTATGTTAGATTTTTTTAAATTTTGTTTTGTACCTACAAAGTGATATGTTCATCTTTTGTCTAGGCAAGTCTATGATTTGGTTACCAAAAATGGCTCCCTTGAGATCACAGATCATAAGTTGCTTGGATGGTATATAATGCTGTCTGCTGAGGATAGAAAAATTATCAAAGGTAATTTACGTTTTTTTCTTTCTAAAGATTGTGCGAGGATGAGTAACTTTATTTCTCCAGCATGAGCTCTTTCAAAGAGCCACATGCTTAGCTTTGGGTATTAAGCTACGGGCATCAATTTTTGGGATGTGTATTGAGGACTTACTCACCTAAGCAACTTTCTGCCATTATTTTCAAAACTCCCAAATTGCCCAAAGTCTACGATCTGTACAGTTACAATTTAGAATTAATATTTCGGTTTGCAATAAAGGAGCAGTGATATCCAAGGTTCAGGCTTAAAAGAGATCTGAATAGTGGGTTGTAAATTTCAGTAATAAGGAATTTATGCTGTGGTGCTGCACTTTTTATCCCTTACTTAGTACTTAGGATATGGGTATTGAGTGTCATGTTGCAGAGCGTAATGAAAGCAAGAATTAACATAAAGGAACCTTGTTTTTTAAATAATTTTTTTTTATTGGGGCATTTGCCCATTTGACAAACTCAATAGACTGACACAATAGCGTTGGGCATGACAGCACATGAGCTATTTGGAAAGTAACAGCTGGTTAAGCATACATATCTTTCTCCCACACATGCTTGGCTCACAATTGGATCTCAAAATGAGTCAGCCACGGCTCCCAGATTTTTGCGTGTTTCTTTGGGCATCCCCTAGCTTCGGAAATATGTTTCTTACATATGGTTTATCTATCCATTCCCCTCAGCAACCCTTGGCAAAGGCAGATTTGCAGTGCTTTGTGATGTCACCCTTGACCAGTATGTAATCTAATCCAGTACGAGCACCTCCTGAAAAGCCCAATCTTTTCCATAATTCCCAGTAGTGCGAGTTTAAGAGACATACCAGTGAAGAGGTGGACGAGATCTGCTAACATACCAGATGTGGCAGACCAGAATTCCCGAATCACACCACATTTCCCAGGTTTTATCAAGAAAGCCCTCTTTGAGACATTGGCTTTTGAAGCACTGTGGGTATGGGTTTCTACCCATCTTTCAGAGGTGCTCAGGTGTAAAGTACACTCTGTGCATATATTTGAATTGAATTAAGGGAAGCCTTGATTAAATTGTGCCCGAGCTACAGTTTTTGCCTCATGCCAGTCACTGTCCTCCAGGCGCAACAATTTTTCTTTCCCTCAAATTGGTCTGGTATTAACTTTTGCCTCTACTTGGCTTTATTCTGGGAGATCATTTAATTCAAACAGACTTCAAAAGTCTTGTTCCTATACATATTCCTTCCTAGATGTGCCTATGCTGCTTCCACGGCCCAAATCTGCACAGATGGTTAACTCGTCTTATCCACGATTCACACCAGATTGGAACCTCCTTGTTCACGTGACAGTAACACCCCATCCATCGCAAGGCCTTGTGCCTGAAGTCGATTACTACCTTTGTAATCTGAGATGTGACGTGGGCAACTGGTCTCCATAAAGCATGTGGAGTAGACCTGGCTCTGTCATGCCAGCGAGCTCCCATCTCATGGCAGGGTCTTCTCGATGCCCAAACAGCCAGTCATTAATTATTGTCACCTGTTATGCCTGGTAACTTAACTACATGGCTGTCATACCCATTCCACCTTGATATCATGATTGCACATATTTGTCATATGCATCTCTTGGTGCGTTATTTTCACACAGGAACCACAAACATTCACATGTTTTCAGGAATAACTCTTGGGGAATTTCGAAGGGTTGATTATGCAGGACATACAACAACTGGTACATCGACCTTTTTGAGCAGGACCACATTGTTTTAGTATTAAATATATGTATTTTCAATCTTGATATTCATAAGTAGGTACAGCAACGAAATATACATTATAAACTCTAATATATAGTGAAGTAAATGGAATAACTGTAAAACTTTAAGGATACAAAGGAAGGGTCATAATGCTAGGAAAAACCAATTCAACAGATCTGGTTGCATTGTATAGAATCACAGTAATTGTTAAACGAGTCAAAAAGTGACTTTCTAAGTCCAATCTCTCAAAACATTGTTTGAAATCCAAAATTGTAGTTTCTGAGACAGCAGCCAAGGAGAGAAAAGTCATTGACATTAACTTTGGTATACATTTTTAATATAGAGCTGTAAGGAAAGACAGCCTTGTCTGGAGAGTGATTCAGCTGTTCTCCCCAATCCCTCCGGGAATGCTGCTACCGATAATGCTGTGTCCGTACATCTCGTTGTCATGTAGTATTGAAGGGGCTTATGGAGGAATGATAATCAAGGTCACTAGTTGACTACATTGCCCTCCAAATCTGTTGGCAATATGTCTGTAAATTCTGGTGAAACCATAAACCATAATATTTGAATTGTATCAGCATCTGGGTCACCGTATTTCCAGCAATTGTCACTGCTCTTATCCATCCCTCTCAACTGAATCAAAACTGTATAAATTCAACATGAATACTTCATCCAATCTTGTATTAACTCAAAGATGCCGAAAAGGCCTCCAGACTACACCCATTAAGTTGCACCATCATATGAGATATTAGTGAATTGGATATTCTGTCAGCTCTGATGACGTGTTTATTCTGCTGTTAAATCAGTGTTTAACTTTAAGTACCTCCTTACTTGGCTCCTGGTAAGGCTGAACTCTGTCTTTAGATAGGTGAAATGGTTTTATCTTTCCATTCAGTAAAATGCTGTTTAATTGGTCACAATGGTCAACCAAGGGTGTGGACACTTTAAACTAGCATGTTCGTTTCATATGTTGCTGTAGATAAACAAGCTCTGCATACTTTTCTCATCTAGTGTTGGGCTTTGATGTTTGCAAGTTGTTTTTCTTCAAAGAAGCCTTTCAGATCACAAGGTATAATGATTCCTCCCTCCATGTTTTTTTTCCGCCATCTCGTTTGCACTTGTAACGATGGGGCGAGTTGTCTATGGGGCTTGTAGCCTTTTCTTCAGACCCATTCGGTTGCCTTTCGACTCCAGGAGCACCTGAAGAAACTCTTGTCAGTGATTGTTCTATTTTCTGCATAGAGACGTTCAGCAGACACTAACGTTGACGCCTCACTGTCAGAGCCTCTTTGTGGCTCTGGAGCCCTCGCCTTGAGGACTTTATTGCCAAGAATCCGTGAATGAAATGGACACCCTTCCTGTACTGCCCCTCTTGCCACTCCAAATTCCCTCTGACCAACCACCCTCTGAGAGAGACATCTAGCCGCAGATACCTCATCTTAGAATTCTCCCCAGGCACCAGACTAAAACCGGGAAATAATTCCAGCAGTACCTCTGCGTGTCGGTAGAGGGCATCGAGTGACTCCGCAGCAACGTCGTCTCTCAAATGTGACGTCAACAGAGTCCATATAAGCCCTCCCCCGACACGCTGACGTTAGTTCCTTCTTTTCCACGCTAACATGTGGATCCACACTGCAGTTCCTCTTTCCATTTTCGGCCTACTTAATGTTTTTTCATTGACAGAACAGTGTGCCTTTTTCACTCTTCTTCAGTGTCTTTGGTGTTCAAACCTTGTGAGTCCTGTGGATGACAAATGTCCGCTACTGTTCTTCAGTCGGTTTGCATGTGGTGTCTGGGTGAGCACCACGACTCAGTGTGCGACTCTTGCCAACAGTTCTGACCGAAAGTGCGGAGGGAGCATTGCATGAAGTTCCTGGAGGCACGGATGTCCCAGTCTTCAAAATCTTCTCATTGTCCTTGGTCCCCTATGCATTGTAGGGAGCGACCACATGTCCATTCTAGAAGCCATTCCCCTGTGCGTCAATCACCTTCGACATCCGGAGGAAAGTCTTTGTGCCGGCGGTCGAATTCGCTGCGCCTCCCGCCTTCGTGGAATACCGCCAATCCCCACTCTTCTGTTGAAGTGCCGAGGCATGATTCCACCCTGCGTCTCCCCACCTATCCTGGGGCCAGGGCGTCTTTGACCCAGATGAAAAAATATTCGTAATCTCTTCTTTCTGTTCTTAGGTCGTCACCTCTCTCTGAAGCGCCCTCAGGCCCCATGAGGAAGTGCATGAGTTTGTGCCTGTGACTCTGCCGGCGGGTTCTCCCCCGGTTTCAGGTCGACCTCTTGTGTCTGACACCTAAACGGCGCCAGTGCACAGCCCATTGTGGCTCTCACCTTCAGCTCCTGCTCTACAGACTCCAATGTTGGCGTTGAGCTCTTGTCTGCAGACTCCCGCAATGGTGATGTCGACACCCATCGACATTCCTTCCGATGTCGAGGCGTCGACCGGCTTTGGTCACGGTGTTGGATGCTGCGCCGATGAGGCTGACCATCCTGGATTTTTCCCTTCTGGTTTTTCTTTCTGAGGACCATGACAGTGGAAGTACTACAGATGGTGTGGTGTGTCGCCCTCCAATTCCGGACACGGCATCACCCCCTATACAGTCTAGCTGGTTACTTAACTTGGGTGATGCCAGTGGCTTAGAATCTTTGCCAGCCTCCTGTCTCCTCCTGGTTTGGCTACGGAGGCGAGTTCTGCGCTGGCGGACCGGCTCAATCGAGTTTCGGTTGCCATGGATTTACACCTTCCTTTGGTGGAATTGTCAACAGACCCCTTAATTGGTGGTCTTCACCCTGCCCAGTCGAATGTTGAGCCTGTACTTCTTTATAGTGACTGTCTTTTCAATATTCTGTTGGGTGCTTGGACTAAACCTGAAACCGGGCTCCCTGTGGATCGTCCTGTTTCTCACAGGCATAGCCCAGCCCTGGATGATCCCTCCTGTCTACTTAGACATTCCTCTACGAAAAGCTTTGTGGTTCAGGCTGCTTTAGCCACGCACAGTATTGATTTTTCTCCCCCATGTCCCTCAGGAAAGGGAAGCCAGGAAATTTAAGGTGTGTTTCTGATGGATACTTCTGCCTGTGGATTCCTCACCTTATAAATACCCCCTGCGCCAGCATTCCGCGGGAAATTCTTTCCTAGCTCTCCCACGTCGACGAGGACGTCACAATAGCACCGCTCCGCTCGCGACACCGTATGACGTCATCGGAGCCATAAGAAGACCTAGTCGGCGTGCTGACGTCAGTTCCCTTTTTTCCGCGCCGTCGACGCTTAACGGTTTTTCTTAGGGCTCTCCATTTTCTTCGAGGAAAACTTTGTATCTTTGTTGGTTCCTGATGGCTACTTCTAGGAAGACTGGATTTAAACCCTGCAGAGTGTGTGGCGGGCACATGTCAATCACGGACCCGCATGAAGATTGCCTCTGGTGTTTATCTTCGGATCATGACGTCAATGAGTGTCGAAGCTGCAGGAAGATGAATCCAAAGGCCATCAAGGAACGTGAAGCTAAGTTCATGGCCAAAGCCAAAAAGGAGAAGAGAGGTCGTAAGAGGGCAAAGTCTTCGTCTTCTCATACATCGAAGTCGAAGAAACATAAGAGATCCAAGAGGAGGCATGGTTCTCGACACCGATCTTCGAAGTCCAGAGTCTCGAGGTCGCCGACTCCGGCTGAACGACCTCAAAGGAAGGACTTTGTATCTCCATCTCCTTCTCCTCAGGTGTCGCCGATTCCATCTCCGGATCCGGTATCGCTGGCTTCGAAAGGTTCTTCGCAGCATGAAGGCTCACCGGCTCCAGCAATGTCTCCGGAGCCTAGGGAGTCGTCTCCAGGTCGGGTGACTTCTCCCGTGCGGGCGCCGTCCCCGGCTCCGCAGCCTCCAGCTCGACCTCAGGAAGGTACGGATCCATATCCTGCTTTTCCTGCTCCTGGATCAGACTCTTCGCATTTTCTAAATGCGATGTTTAACATGTTTGCCAGGGCCTCTGCTCCATCCGGTGCGCCTTCGGGCCCCGTTGGTCCTTTGGCCTTTAACTTGGGTGTTCCTCAATTTTATCCTCAGGCACCCTTTATGCCATTCTTGCCGTCGACTCCGGCTTGGCAATTCCCGGCGCCGAGGTCCTCCACTCCGGCTCCTCGAACTCCTTCAGCTGTTGACTCTGCTCCGCCTTGAGTTCGATCGGCGTCGAGGTTGATGCGCCTCTATCGACGTCGTTGATGGCTTCACCGACGTCGCAGGTGGCGCCGTCGACGCCGATACCTAAACAACGCTCTAGAAGAGAGGCGCAGAGGCTCCTTGAAGATGAGGAATATGCACAGATTCAGGAGGAGGGAGAGATAGTTGATTCTATGGATGAGTTTGAGGGCCTCCATGAGGCAAGTGGCTTGGATACTTCTCCTGAGTATAATCTTCCATCTGCAAAGGCTGGTGTTGTGCATGACATTGCTCCTTATCATGTGGTCATAAGGAAGGCGGCTGATTTACTTGGTCTACAGCTTCCCTCGGCTGAGGTGAAATCCAATATTCTTACTGAAGTTAATACTTCTTCCACAACTGAACCGTTGCTTCTCTTTACGGATGCTTTGACGGAACCAATAATGGAGGTGTGGCAGACGCCTTTGTCTGCTCCTGCGGTTCCTCGCTCCATTGCTAGAAGGTACAGGCCTGCTCCTGGTGATCCGGCTTTTTTATCCTCTTATCCTACGCCGGAGAGTCTAGTTGTTCAGGCTTCTTACTCGAAGCAATCGTCTGGTTCTTTCCCTACCATTCTTGGAGATAGGGACTCTAAGAAGATGGAGCAGGCAACAAAGAAGGTGTTCTCTTCAAGTATGGCCCTTAAATCCACTAATGCTACCTGTCTTCTTGGAAGGTATATCCATGCTTTAATGGACTCAGTCATGCAGCTAGCTCCTAAACTGCCTGAGGAGGATCGGGCTAATTTCTTGGAAGTCCTTTCTGATTCACAGGCTGCAGCACGTCAGGTAATTCAGTCGGGACTGGACACTGCTGACTCTGTAGCTCATGTGATGGGGTCTTCTGTGGCTGCAAGGAGACAGGCTTGGCTTCGTTTGTCTGGTTTCTCACCTGATGTTCAGGCAACTTTGCTGGATTTGCCCTTTGATGGGTCAAAACTCTTTGGTTCAAAGGCGGACTCTGCATTAGAGCGCTTTAAGGACAGCAGGGCTACTGCAAGGTCTCTAGGCCTCCAGGTGCAGTCCAGAGGATATGGCTACAAGCGATATCGTGGTTTTGGGAGGTCGGCTTCCTTTCGTGGCCGCCAGCAATCTCAACAGGGCCAGCAACAGCAGAATCCCTTGTACAAGTCATACAGAGGGAGGAATAAAAGAGGTCTCAGGGGTGCAGCACGACAACAATCCTCCTCCTCTTCCTCCACTTCCCCTCCAGCCACCGTTACATCAGGAAAGAAGTTCTAGATCCCCCATCTAGAACATGTTGGTCCGGTTGGAGGTCGGGTGTCCCACTTTCTACAAGAGTGGAGACTGATCACATCAGATCGTTGGTTCTTGAATCTTGTAGAGAATGGGTACACCCTCCCCTTTTTGGAGTTTCCTCCTCCTTACCCTCCTCTCCAAGGTTGGTGCTCAGAGGACCACTTACTGCTTTTACAGCAGGAAGTTCTTACCTTGCTACAGAAAGGTGCGATAGTGGTGGTTCCGGAGCAGGAAAGGGGTCAGGGTTGCTACTCCCGGTATTTCCTGATTCCCAAGAAGGATGGTCGCTTGAGGCCAATCCTGGATCTCAGGATTTTGAACCTTTACCTCAGACAGGAAAAGTTCAAAATGTTGACCTTGGCTCAGGTTCTTCTTGCGCTGCAACAGGAAGACTGGATGGTGTCCATCGATCTACAGGATGCGTATTTTCATCTTCCCATCCTGAAGTCGCATCGGAAGTATCTCCGGTTCACGGTAGGGTTGCAACATTATCAGTTTGCGGTTCTTCCGTTCGGTCTTACTTCAGCACCTCGAGTCTTTACAAAGGTGATGGCGGTGGTAGCGGCTCATCTCAGAAGGTCAGTGGTCCCTGTTTTCCCCTACCTGGACGACTGGCTGTTGAAAGCGGAGTCTCCAGAGTTGGTTTCGCGCCACTTGCAGGTGACAGCTCATCTGTTATTTAAATTGGGTTTTTCGATAAATGTAGCCAAATCTCACCTGGTGCCTTCTCATCGCAACCTGTTCATAGGGGCAATACTGGACACTTCTGTGTGTTGTGCATACCCTCCTCAGCAGAGGATTCTCGACATTCAGGAAATGATTCCTTTATTTCACGATGGAGCGGTTGTTCCAGTCCTGAAGGTTCTTCACCTGCTCGGTCTGTTCGCTTCCTGCATTCTGTTGGTCAACCATGCACGCTGGCACATGAGGGCACTCCAGTGGTGTCTCCGCAGGCAGTGGTATCAGCACAACGGAGATCTCGGGGAGAAGATCAAAATCTCCAGAGAAGCTGCAGCGGTGCTGATTTGATGGAGTGTGCAGGGCAACCTGTCTCAAGGAAAGCCCTTTCAGCCTCCTCCACCGGTGGCCACAGTGATCACGGATGCCGCCACTCTAGGGTGGGGTGCTCATCTGGGGGATCTGGAGATCAAAGGTCTTTGGTCTCCAGAGAAAAGGTTGCTTCATATCAACCTGCTGGAATTACGAGCGATACG
Source organism: Calotriton arnoldi (assembly GCA_963921515.1). Lineage (NCBI taxonomy): Eukaryota > Metazoa > Chordata > Amphibia > Caudata > Salamandridae > Calotriton > Calotriton arnoldi. The sequence goes on from CAWUFW010000181.1 coordinate 3,142,271, forward strand.
TTTGGCACTAAAGGCCTTCCTCCCTTCCCTTCGCGGTTGGTCGGTTCGTTCAGGTCCTGACGGACAACACTACCGCGATGTGGTATATCAACAAACCGGGAGGTGTAGGGTCGTTTCGTCTCTGTCGAGAGGCGCTGCGGCTCTGGTCCTGGGCTCAGAACCATCGGATTTGTGTGTTCGCAAATCATCTGGCCGGTGTGCTGAATGTTCGTGTGGACAGTCTCAGTCGGCGTTACTCAGCCGATCACGAGTGGCGGCTTCATCCGGAGGAGGTCCATCGCATCTTTCAGATGTGGGGGTCTCCTCGGTTGGACCTGTTTGCCACTCACGAGAATGCGCACTGCCCGTCGTTCTGCAGTCTTCAGTATCCAATGCGGGGAGCGCTGGGGGACGCGTTTCAGTTGGATTGGAGCTCGCAACTCCTTTACGCGTTTCCTCCCATACCCTTGATTCCTCGGGTTCTGAGGAAGATTTGCCAAGACCGGGCCCAAGTTATATTGATCGCCCCGGATTGGCCAAGAAGGGTGTGGTACACAGATCTACTTCACCTCTCATCGCACCATCCGCTCCGTCTCCCTCTCAGGGCAGACCTCCTCTCGCAGTCGCAAGGGCAGGTTCTACACCCCCACCTCCAGAGCCTGCACCTTCATGCCTGGAGATTGAACGGGGTAATCTGAGTTCCTTCTCTCTTCCGCCGGATATAGTGGATGTTATTTTATCGTCCAGGCGACACTCCACTAAGTCTGTTTACTCTTCCAGATGGTCCAGATTTGTTAAGTGGTGTGGAGAGAGAGACATTGACCCCTTGAAGGCCCGTTTGTCTAATATTCTTGAGTTTTCACTTTCTTTGGCACAGCAAGGTTGTACTGTAGCCACTGTTAAGGGCTATTTGTCGGCCTTGTTGGCTTTTTTATGTTTGCAGGACCAGCCGTCTTTATTTAAGTCTCCCATTGTCATGAGGTTCATTAAAGGTCTTACAAATAAGTTCCCTCCCACACCTTTCATTATGCCTCAGTGGGATTTGAATCTCGTTCTTACCTTTTTAATGGGTTCTCCGTTTGAGCCTCTTCATACTTGCCCGTTGAGGCTTTTTTCTTTTAAAACGGTTTTCTTGATTGCCATTACCTTGGCTAGGAGGGTAAGTGAGCTTCAGGCTCTTGGTTCGAAACTTCCTTTTTTGACCATTCATGTGGATTAGTTGGTTTTAAGGACCAGGGCTGCTTTCCTTCCCAAGGTGGTTACCCCTTTTCATTTGGGACAATCCATTACTTTACCTACCTTCTATCCTCCCCCCTCACCCTTCCAAGGAGGAGGAGAGACTGCATCGTTTGGACCCTAAGAGAGCTGTCAGCTTTTACATGGATCGGACAAGGGATCGGAGGCTGGACGATCAGCTCTTTGTGGGCTATGTTGGGAAGATGAAAGGCAAAGCTGTGCACAAGAGGACTCTCTCCAGGTGGATTATCTTGTGCATCAAGATTTGCTACGCCTTGGCCAAGAAGGACCCTCCTGAAGGTATCAGAGCTCATTCTACCAGAGCGAAGTCTACTTCTTCTGCTTTGGCTAGAGGTGTTCCTATTGATGACATTTGTAAGGCAGCAACCTGGGCCTCCCTCCACACCTTTGCGAAGCATTACTGCTTGGACTCCGAGGTTAGGAGGGATGGCCATTCGGCTCGTTCTGTTTTGCAAGATTTTTTGGTTTAGTCAGGTGGACACCCTCCTCCAGGGGAGGGACAGCTTTGGGAGTCTATTCATAAGGTGAGGAATCCACAGGCAGAAGTATCCATCAGAAGAACAAGTTACTTACCTTCGGTAACGCTTTTTCTGGTGGATACAATATCTGCCTGTGGATTCCTCACTGTCCCGCCCGTCCGCCTCCCCGTTGTCCGCCTGTCTCTACCAAAAAATGTTTATTTTAATATGTCTTAATCATGTTGATATTTTAATAATGAGAAATGCTTTTTCAGTTGCTATTTCTCTGTCTTTATTGATTATGCATTTGTGAATTTATATATGTGTATATATTTGGTATGCTATGTTTGCATTTGAAAATGTGTCGGTCCGCCCGTTTGCCTCGGTGGCACGGAAAAAATGGGTGGAACTGACGTCAGCACGCCGACGAGGTCTTCTTATGGCTCCGATGACGTCATACGGTGTCGCGAGCGGAGCCGTGCTATTGTGACGTCCTCGTCGACGTGGGAGAGCTAGGAAAGAATTTCCCGCGGAATGCTGGCGCAGGGGGTATTCATAAGGTGAGGAACCAACAGGCAGATATTGTATCCACCAGAAAAAGCGTTACCGAAGGTAAGTAACTTGTTCAATAGGTATATTTCTATTCTTCTAGGGCTGCTCTGCACTCTCTGAACACTTCTTGTGTGCTCGCCTGCTTCTCCCACGCCTTGTGGGACTCTGGAGCGCATCGTGCTCTCCCTTCCAGAGGAAGCCTGGAATGTTCTTGTTCCTCTGGTACAAGATGGGCAACAAGCTGTCACACTTAGCATCCACTGTGGTATGGATACTACTGATTATATTGGTTGGGCTATGGCCTCTTCCACTGCTCTACGTCGGTGCGCATGGTTGCGTACTTCAGGTTTTCAGCGGCTGTGCAAACAGTTTGATTGACTTTTGGCGGCACCTCCATTTTTGGTGCACATGCCGACTCTGCTTTATGACTGTTTGGGGATAGTCATGGTGATACGGAGTCTTAACTCTGTTGTAGTACTAAAGTCGTCTGGGACAGTTGTTTCTCCTTATTTTGACTCTTTTTCACTTTCATAGGACCGAGTTCTTCTCTCCCCTCCAGGGATACACCCAGTGTGGTGTTGCTGCTTTCTGCTGGTGCTTTTTGTATCATTTCTGCTGTCGGTGACAGGTTTCGTTTCCAGCCATCTGGAACTTATCTCACTTTACGGTCTCCTGGGAGTCTGTTGTTTTGCTTCTTTTGCAGCTTGAATTTTCTTACCAGAGTACCTACTCTGTGGCAGGTATTCTGTTTATGTTGTATGGATGCACTATGGCCTTGCTCCCTATTTTCGGGGACCTTATTTTGTATGCCTGGAGGGCATTTGTTTAAGCTACTTATGCACTTAGTACCCCTTATAGGCAATTTGCCTTCCTCTTTTCTCTTATGTCCATATGCGTTATGCTGGTGCTGCAGGCAGGCAACCTCTTTGGCCGGATTTGCTTTTATTTCCAACTTTGACCCTTTTAGGTGTGGCCCCCCTTTTTGCTTTGTTTTACTGTCTGGAACACATGGATTTCTCATTTTGTGTTCCTATTGGTTCAGGCTTAGGTTCCACAACTCCAGCCTTATCGTGCTCCTGAGACTGTTCTTTTCTAGCAGTCTGGTATTCTTGTGCCTGTTTTATACATAACTGCCATTGCACCGGGGGGTAGTTATTGTGTCTTCTGTTCTTTTCGGTCCTTTTCACCTGGGACACTGGTCCTCTTGATTGTTTGGATCCTTGCCTGTTATCCTTATTTCACAAGAGACTGGGTTTCCCTTGCTTTCCTGTATCTTTCATCCATCCACTCCCGTCTTCATGGCTTCTCTTTTTCTATGGGAGAGGTTACATTTCAGCCTTCTTCTTTAGTGGGAGTAATTTCATTACTTTCTCTTGGGGCAAATCCTATTTTTCTCTTAATTCCATTAAACATTAGTCAGGTTTCTTGCCTTTCTTCTGTTTCCGTAAGTTGCATAATATGTGATTGTCATAATCAACTATCTGTTGCCCTTATGTTCCACCAGCCCTTCGTTTCACCCTGGTGGTCTCTTCCTCATTTCAATTACTGTCCTTCTATGTTTTTATATGCATAATTATCCTTGTATGCATTTATCATTGGATGCCTCTGCCTGTATATACCTATCACTTGAACGGATCTCTTGTGGATGTCTTTTAATTCAGGTATTTGTGTGTGCGTTTGCACATATGGTCATCTGGCCTTCTGTACGATGTCAGTCATTGCATCTTACCTCCATCCTTCTTGGTGACCTGCTTTAACATTCTTGGTTGTACTTGTTTCTTTCCTTCTCTTCAGTGAGCGTCTCCATTACATTACCACGGAGGGTGTTTTCTGTACCTTCAAAGCTCTCCGTTTAAGAGTGGTTTCTTTACTGTTCTTGTTGTTTTCCTAGTGATGCTGTTCAGCATTCATTGCTCTTTCTCCAGCGTACTTTCATTGGAGGTCCCTTTTTTTGCAATCTGTTTCTCAGTGTAGTTTCCTCGACGATCAGTGGGTGCTCTTATTCACTGTATGTGTTACTGCGGATGAGCATGCTGTCTGCTCCTTCCATTTGATTTTGTGCCTTAACTCTATGGACTGTTGTCCTTGGTCCTCTTGCATTCCCCGATCTTAGTTTGCATTCCCTTTGGGGTTTCCTCTTTTACAGTTTCTGTATCGTGTCTCCTGGACTTATGGCTTTTTACTTCATGCGGGCTTCTCATAGTCCTTCTTGGGAATTGGTCCTTTAGGTGAGCATCTTGCTTCCCTATAGTTTTTGGGTAGTCTGGTCTCTTTCTGTTTTTAGGACTGGCTTCTCCTGTTGGGGGATCTTTGGTAAGGTCAGTTTGCAGCCCCTCTTCCTGGGATGGTATTGCTTGTGTATCCGATTCTAAGATAAGGAATCTGCGGCTAGATGTCTCTATCAGATTTACAAGTTACTTACCTTCGGTGATGCCTTATCTGGTAGAGACAGAATTTAGCCGCAGATTCCGTATCGACCCACCTATCCTTCCCAGTCTGCGAACTGAGAGCCCTGTGGTCTCCACTTGCACTACTAAGGTTCTTTCGATCTGTACTTGTTGATACACGATTTATTCTCTTTTTGCACACTGTTTTCTGAGATTGTTTTTCCAGGTGGCTCTGCGTTGTTGGCACACATAGTCACAAAGGAAACTGACATCAGTGCGTTGGGGGAGGGCTTATATGGAGTCGTTAACATCACATTTGAGAGACCACCTCACTGCAGAGTTGCTGGACGCCCTCTACTGACGCAGGTACTGCTGGAAACATTTCCAGATCCAGCCTGGCCCATTGGGAGGATTTGAAGATAAGAAATCTGCGACTAGATTCTGTCTCTACCAGATAAGGCATTTCTGAAGGTAAGTAACTTGTCCATCAGGTCTGCAACTCTGTTTCTTCTTCTACCACGACAACGCCACATGCAAGGCCTGCCTCACCTTCCGGTTGAAGAAGACCCTTTGGTACCGACTTGAATGGAAATAGGGCCATTAAAAAATATAGAGGCAGGAGTCTGACAACACACCTGACATTGTTTGGGTGCACAGCATCAAGGCAGAGGAGGAAGAAGCCGTCCCTAAGGAGCACAGCTCATCCATTCGCCTCCCAGCCTGAAGGCACGCTTTTCCTTGGAGTCTGATGTAGTATAGCAGAACACAAGTGCCTTGCAGGGGTGAAGCCTCCAATTGTGAGTACCATGGGCTCCGAATCACAGCGCAATGTCCCTGAGCCAATTCTGAGCACTGCCTCCTGTGCCTAAGAAACCGCCAGCTGGGACGCCATTGCCCTCGGTCCAGTGTCTAAGTTAAATTAAGGGGAGGACTAACAATAAAACATTTGGCCCACTAATAGAGATACCTTTTTTTAAAAAAAATAGTTTTTTTATTTTTTTAAATTTTGTTTATTCATTTCTGACATACAGCAAGACGCATCTAACAACGTGTCAACAAACCCCAATTGATGTTATCACAGGACATTTATCGATCATATTATACAGTTATGCAAGACAATTTTACAATTTGTTTTACGTTTTAGACTTGACTCTATTCCGACCCCCCTTCATCTGATCTGGCATTCGCAGCTGTTGATAACAAATAGCACATGAGAGGAACCCAAATGTCTTTGGGTCTTGATGGCATCGGCAATTCTTCAGCATAGTGCAGCAATCCGTCTCTACAATATAGAACATCCTCCAACCAAATTTGTAGTTTGGGCGCATTTTTACTGTCCCAGTTTTGCGCCACCCTTCTCTTTGCCAACAATAATGCAATCAACACCAATCTTCTGTTTTGAGGTTTTAAGTACTTTACCAGCCCTAACAGACATACTTGCGGAGTGCATTTTACCGTCTCTAAAACCATGTCAGATAGAGCTTTAGTGACCAGTATCCAATAGCTCTGCACTCTTTCGCACATCCAGGCCAAATGGATAAAGTCTGCTTCCTGCATATGACCGCTTTTACAATTTGCCTCTACTCAGACCATATTTTTTTAATTGTTTGGGAGTATAATACAGTTGTTGAAGATACTTGAAGTGAATTATTTGCAAATTACAGTTAGCAGTCAATCGTGTCACAAAACAACTATAATCTCATTCGTCGTCTGAAAGTGGAGTATCTAGAACCATATCCCACCGTTCCCTAGCTTTGCTGTATTGGGGTGTGGTCTCAGCCTGCATAGCAATGTACAGCCTAGTAACCATCTTTACCCGTGAGGGACCCGCCAGCAGAGTCTGCAATGGCCTTAGCACTATTGGTGCTGCAGGATGTCTGTCATTAAAAGCTTGAAGGGTTTCCCGTAGCCTAAAAAACGTGAATACTGACAGAGGCGAGCAGGGGTGACGGTCTTGTATGACTTCCATTGTGATAAAAGTGCCTTCCGGGTATGCGTCGCCCATCGTAACTATACCCATGTCTGCCAATAACGCCAGCGCCTGACTATCTTGTGTCACGGAAATGCAGGGATGATGCGCTAGTGGCAATGCCGGCGCGTATATTGGAGACCTGCCCGCTCGCCCCGCCAACCTCCGCCATGCCTGCGCTGTGCAGTCAGTAGTGCTCATCTCTCTTGGGAGGGAGGGGAGAGGGGGTGGGAAAAGTAGATCGTGACTTTAGCAGCAATGCCGTCAGTCGGTCCGGAAACACATCATCTGTCTCTACAGCCACATGCAGCAAGAGGGGCGGGGGGAAGAACCAATAATGCGCAAATTGTGCCTGTGCACACAAATAGTACATATGTAAGTCGGGTTCACCGAATCCCCCCTGTGAGTACGGCCTTGTGAGAATCTCCCAGCTACACCTGGGTTGCTTTCCAGCCCATGCTATACGTATCAGCACTGAGCGCAGTCGTGCAAAGAAAGTCCCCGGCAGCCTGATAGGAACGTTTGTGAATAAGTATAAAAATCTCAAAGTATAGTCATTTTTATTATTGCTATTCTATCTGCCAGCGACAGTGGTAACTTAATACATCTGTCCACTTGCTCTTCTGTTAGTACCAACGCTTTCCCAAAGTTTTCCCGCAGTACTGTCTCCGGATGGCTATGTATCCATACCCCCAGATATTTCACTGGGTCCTCTGCCCACTCCTAAGGGAATTCCAATGCAAATTGTACTGTGCTAGGGGTTAACGGAAAGATAGATGATTTGCTCCAGTTTATTCAAAGCCCCGAGAGGCGCTCGTATTTAATGTACTCCCTGATTAACTCATGTAGTGCCTCCTCCGGATTACGAATGTATAGTACCATGTCATCTGCGTACCTGGATATGATAAGCGGGCGTTGCCTAAATTTTAGAGCAGCACGGGCGTATTTTTGCCTCGCTATGCACGCCAGCGGCTCCATTACAATGACAAAAAGCAATGGGGAGACCAGGCATCCCTGACGTGTTCCTTTGCATATAGAGATGGGCTCTGAATGACAATTATTGATGCGTACCCAAGCGACTGGAAAAGTATACACCACCTCAATCCATTGAATAAAAGCAAATGGCAGCCCCATCCGCCTCAGAATATCAAACATTAACCCCCATGTTATAGAATCAAATGCTTTAGCTGCATCAAGCAGCACTGCTGCAGCTTTAGTATCTGGATCAAGCTGGTGCAGTACGGCAAATAATGTTCGTAAATTATGCGCAGTGGAACGGGCTGGAACAACCCCCGATTGGTCCGGTAGGACCAGCGCCAGCAGCAGGGGGCGCAACCTCTTGGCTATAATTTTGGCAATTATTTTTGTATCTATATTCAGTAACGACAGCGGTCTGTACGACTCACAGCAATCCGATCGTTTGCCTGGCTTTAGTAGGGTAACAATAAGCGCTTCCCTAAGTGTTTGAGGTAAGATTCTTTTCTCGTATGCTTCGCTAAACATATTCACGAGGTGAGGGGCCAGCAAATCTGCATAGGCCTTGTAAAACTCCCCAGGCAGCCCATCTGCGCCAGCCGCCTTGCCTGATGGCAACGTCCGGATTGCCTCCATTACATCCTCTTTCGTGAGTGGTTGCATTAAGTACTCTTTGTCCCTCAGAAAGCCATGCCAACGCTTTCTCTTCCAGGAAGGCTGTGACTTCTCTACCTAAGGCCTCCTCCCCCGGGCCATATAGCTTGGCATAGTATTCCCTAAAGCACTCAATGATTTCAGGTGTGGTATTACACCTGGTGCCGTCCTGGCTTTTTAAAATTTCTGTAATGTATTCCTGCGTACGCGGACTCCGTAACTTTGCTGCCAGCGTGCGACCCGGACGTCCTCCTTCCCCGTAGGCCCAGGCAGTCTAGCGTCTGGACATATGCCTGATCTCCTGATCCGCCGTTTCGTTGTATTCCGTCACTAATTCCCTGATTTCCTCCAGCATTTCTTTTTGGAGAGTGGCAGCATACTCTTTCTCTAGCCTAGTTAGTTCACCCTCCAAATGTCTCATGCGAGATCGTAAAGCTTTCAATACCCCTGCTTGCAACCCAATGCATGTCCCCCTGATCATGGCCTTGAACGCTTCCTAAAGGGTGCCTGCTTCCTCTACCGTTCCCTTGTTTTCTTGGAAGTACAACTCAATGGCCTGCCTCACCCCCTCATTAAAGACAGGGTCCAACAAAGATGAAGGCTGCAACCGCCATTGAAACGGTTGTGAGTGTTGTGTGGGAATGTTAATGTCTAGCACCACTAGAGAGTGGTCCGAAAGGGTGCGGGGCATGTGCTTCACCCCCTTAACCCATGGAGCCGCCGTTTCAGAGATCAACCAATAGTCCAACCTGGATCATGACTTGTGTACAGAGGATGTAAAAGTACCTTCACGTGCAGTGGGGTGTCTGTCCCTCCAGATATCTCTCAATCTATGCGTATGCATAATGTCGTGTATCATTTGCGCTGCGTGTTTACCCTGCCATGTTGTGCTAGCACTTCGAACCATATCCGGATCCAAATATGTATTTAGGTCCCCCAGAGCACCACCTCTGGCTGCAATTGAAAGAGTTTATTCTCCAGTCTGATAGAATTCAGGATCATCAATATTGGGACTGTAAGTTGTGATGATCGACGCCCCAGCCAGACACCTTTGTATGAGTGTGAACCGTCCCAAGTGATCCGACTCTGTCTGCACCAGTTTAAATGATGTTCCTCTTTTAACTAGAATCATCACCCCCCTGGCGTAGCTGGAGTATGATGCGGCTGCCTTTACCATTGCCCATTTTCCGCCAATGCTGCCCTCACCCACACATGTGAGATGTGTCTCTTGCAGTAAGGCCAATTGAACCTGCGGCCTATCAAGGTAAGCTAACACTTGCCTGATTTTTTTTTTAGGGTTATTCAACCCCCTCACGTTCCACGTCATAAGTCTTATGTCACCTACCATGTGTCAAGCCGGCTCCAAATTGTACGTTCTGTCTACATAGCAACGTCACAGGGGTGTCCTGCCTATCTGCAATAATCCTGCGCTTGCAATATCCCATGTCCTTTAACATACAAAACAACCCTATCTCTCCCCCTCCCACTTCAGCATCCCAATTATGCCAAAGACATATCCCTGAGTAACAGGCAAAAAACATTGCAACCATGTTGGGGAATACCCACTTGTGGGCGACCAGCAACCCGTTTCCCACCCGCAAAGCAGGCGTGGCCGGGTATATAATTACGGGTGTCAGACATATATCACAATATCAACAGCATAACATCCTGACCTAGGCAGAAGGAACTATTCCACCCCGTCCTCTGCCATGCTCCTCTTTTTCTCCTATATTGTCAAAAACATAACACAAGTGTCACAGTTCACGGCGCTTATCATGATACTTAAAGTCCCGTTACTGATGTGCCTCCCCCAACTGATGCCATATATAAAGGCATGCTCTTAAGGACATTTGCCTAAATTGCAAAGCGTTACAGCCCACCAGTAATGTCCCACCAACTTACTGCCGCTTACACATTGTGAAGACCCCTCATGTGTCTAAGTTGTCTTATAGTCCGGGGGTCACACGTTATTCATCCAATAGAGGTGAGCATAGCTCCAATTCCCGACCCATACAGGACTTGTCCTACCTTCCCACAGTATGCAGGAACCGATAGTTTTCTTTGAGTCCACCAGAGGAGTGCCTATTTCAGAAGCCCCCAACCTCATTCCGTCGCGCCGGACTTCTCCGATAGTGGTGGCGAGGTTGACCTCCTAGAGTTCTTCCTTCTGGCCTGCATTTGCTTCAGAAACTCTTGTGCCGCCTTCGGGGTCTGGAATATCTTCTATTTGCCCTCCACTGTAATCCTCAGCCGAGTGGGATAGAGCATGGCATATGGAATCTCAATTTCGCGCAGCTTCTTCTTGACCTCAGTGTACTCCCTACGAGCCGCCTGCACCGTTATGGTAAAATCCGGAAAGGAGGATACTGCGTTTCCCTGGTAGGTTGTGTTCTGTTTCTCCCTTGCTAGCCGCAGTACTGTGTCCCGGTCTCACTAGTTTAGGATTCTCGCAATAATAGGCCGTGGCGACGCACCTGGAGGTGGTTTGGGGGCCAACGATCGATGTGCTCGTTCTACAATTAGCACTTGTGGCAGCTGACCAGGCCCGAACAGGTCTTTGAGCATCCCCTCGACATAGTCCTCCAGTCGCCCTGTATTTGTACTCTCGCGAACACCCATTATGGGTAGATTATTGTGGCAGGAGCGCGCCTCCAAATCTTTGTTTTTCGCGCTTATGACCTCTAGAATTTTCTCCATATCCCGGCATCTGCCCACCGTCGGGTGCGATTTTGTCCTCGACTGATACGATGCGCTGCTCCGCCGCAGTTAGACGCTCTCCCTGCTAGTCCAGCTTGGCTGCCATGTTGTCCATTCTAAGCTTCAGGGTATCAATCTTGCCATCGATGGCTTGGAGACATTGCTGCATGGCCTGTAAGGTGGCCTCCAGGGTGGAAGCATGCGGTGGTCCAGCCTCCAGTTCGGTGTTTGAGTGAGCGCCAGCTGGTCTTGTCGAGCGGCGCGATTCAAATGAGATTTTAGCCTGGTGTTTGTCTGTTTTCCCCATCTTGTGCACTTCACTGTATATGTAGTTTAATATGTGGAACTGAGTTCCCAAATCGGTTTCCGCGTTGCCTGGTGACACGCACACAGTCCATGCCGACAACGTTTTCCCTCTGTTGCTTAATAAGGGCGGCGCCTGGGACGGAGTTGTCTATAGAGAAAAGGCCCTTCCACTTGCCAACGTGCAATGCAGGCAATATCACCCTCCGTGGAGTCTCTTGAGTACACACGTATACGCCGCCAATACCTCCAATTGTTAGGCTGCTCCCCGACCCGTTTTGCGTGGGACTGCTGTGCTACTTATCGTGGGGCAACTGATAAGATTTATGGTGGCTCAGCCAGCGCGGCCTTACTGTTATCAGGCCCCCTTCACGTTTTTCTGGCAGTTTTCTTCACAGCGCTATTCACAGCGCTGATCGTACCGGGGAGAGGGGGGGGGAGCTGCACCCGCCCCACTCACCATCACTTGTGCTCTGACCCGAACCGGCGAGACGCCCAGGCACAATCCACCGGTGCCTGCGCCGCGAGGCTGATGGGCTTCGTCCGCATGGAAACCGCGCTGCAAGGCTGCCAATCTCCGGGCGCCCCCCTCGGCGGCCTCAGCTGTCGTACCTCTCCCTTCCTGCTGTCCAGTTATCGCTCCGCTTGCCGCACTGCAGTCCGACTCGGTGAGACCTCCTGTGCGCTGGGGTGCAGGGAATTGTCGGATGGGCGCCACTGCATAGATTGCTTCACCTTCCGGCCTCGGCGCCGTGTCTGCGCCGCCATCTTGTCATCTTTTAGGCCGCAGCTCCACGCGTCTCAGACCGCAAAATGTCGTCTGCAGTGAGTTACATCGTCAGCAGTGGCACAGGGGTGTCCTCCTATGTTCACCAGTCGTTCGCCTTACTTTTCATTAGTCGATGTCCACCCAAACCGCTGAGGAATTTCGGATTGTTTAAACCGGCTGGCAGAGCTGCACTACAGTGCGGCCATCTTGCCACGGGCTCACTGGCGCGCCCTCCCCGCCCTCTTCCTCCCCCCCCCCCCACTAACAGAGATACCTTGAGTAAAGGGCATTATTTCTTTAAGATGAGGTACCTCTGCCAATGAACAGACGACCGCAAGATCGAAGAGGTACTTCATCTTAATCAGTTTCTGTGATAATCCTATTGAAGGCAGGAAATGATTCAAGTTTATTCCCATTTGTGGCATATATTGAGCCTATCACAAGATGTTCTTTTTTTTATATAGCTAGTGTCCGGTGGGGTCGGACCAGATCTTATTAGCACATAACATTTTCTACAAGAGTATGGTCACCTCTCGTTTCCTGTGTTCTGGTCCTGAAGCCAAGATCACTCTGCCTACTCAGTCTCTTTTTAATTTAGCTGATTTTTGATGGCACCTGTGAATCTCTTGTAGCAAAACGATATCGTTTTCTGTTATTAGATACATGAGTATTTTCTTTCTCTTCACAAAACTGGTTAATCCGTTAACATTCAGGGAGAAGATCCTCAAGTCTCTTGTCGCAGTCATTGCAATTGTATTACGGTCAAAAGAGCATCTAGAATGTCGCACCTGATAGCTATCTAAACTCTATACTGGAGAGCTATACCGTAAGACGTCATGCCTGCGCTCAGCTGAGAAAGTGAGAATGTCGGGATAACCTTTGTAGCGATAGATATGTTGGAAGTTGGAAATTAAAGATATGAATTATGGTGCATTTTGGTTGCAGTTCCAACTGAAAATTAGATTTGTTATAGGATACGACTGGTCCTGGCCTTCTCTGTTGTGGTGGTGTGCAGGATTTCCGGTTGTGTGGGTATTCCTCTGAGTCATGTTATTCCCTTCTACAACCCACTAAAGTCACAATTCTAATGACTTGCTCTAACCCTTTGTTAGAAATGGGGGTCTCTAGTTGGCAGAGGTAGGTACCTTTGACCAAGTAGGGGCCCTTGCTTCTAGTCAGGGTAAGGGGACTACACTCCTAAAATAACCCCTGCTCACCCCCTTGGTAGCTTGGTACGAGCAGGCAGGCTTATCTCAGAGGCAGTGTGTAAAGCATTTGTGAACACATACAGTAATACAGTGAAAACACTACAAATAGACACCACACCAGTTTAGAAAAATAAGTAATCTTTATCTAGACTTAACACAAGACCAAACGACAAAAATCCACAATACAGTAAACAAAATATGACTTTCCAATGGTAGAAATAGCTTAGTTCAATGTAGATGGTAAATGCGACACTTTACTCTCAAAGTACCTTGGATGCGTAACGCAAAACAAACAAAAGGGTCGCAGGGAAGGCGATGCATCAGTTCCTTGCTTCAGGGGAGGCGGCGCACCTGTTCCTTACTGCAGCGCAGGGGAGGCGATGCGTCTGTTCCTTACCGTAGAGGAGGCGAAGCGTCTATTTATTACTGTGATCCGGTGCGATGCGACAAAATGGTGCCTCAATGCGATGCGACGATCCGGTGCGATGCGACAAAATGGCATCTTTGATGCGATAACTTGGATGCCCGGCGGCCGTGCGGCGAACTCGATTAACTTTGGAGCCGCGACAGGCCCTGCGACACGCTTCTCCGGTGATGCGAGGGCGACCTCTGCAGCGGCGACCCGCTTCTCCGGTGATGCGACGCGCTGCGTCGGCGATGCGAACGGCAAACTGCGGCGGCGACACGCTTTGGCGATGCAACAGCTGCGGCGGCGACACGCTTCTTCCTCGTTGCGTCACGCTTCCAGCTCCCAGCGACACGCAGTCTCCAGAGGGTCCAAAACAACAGCAGGCACCTCACTGCAGGTAGAATTCCCAGCAAGGAAATTCAGGGGGATCTGGTGGTGAAGTCTTTGTCTCCCTGAGACTTCAGAACAGGAGGCAAGCTCAACTTCAAGCCCTTGGAGATCTTCCTCAAGATAGTAAAAGTACACACAAAGTTCCTTTTCTCCTTTCCTTGGCAATGAGTAAACCACTGCAGGCCAACAGCAAACAGCACAGGGGCAGTCTCCTCCTTCAGCTTCCTTGATTTCTCTCCTTGGCAAAGGGTTCGTCTTGATTCCCAGAAGTGATCTAAAGTTCTGGGGTCTGGGCCCCAATATTTATACTCCAAAATCCTTTGTTCTCTGAAGGCAGAGAGTGTCTGTACCTAGTCAAAACCAGTTCTGTCCTCCCTGGTGGTGCAGCTTCCTGGCAGGAGGTGGAGACAGCATTGTTGAAAGCAGACCCGGCCCAGGTAGCTGAAAGGAAAACTCCTCCCCTACTCTCTATTCTATGAGGGCTCAGGCAAGTGAAAGGAAATCTCCTCCCCTACTCTCTATTCAATGTGGGCTCTATTCAGCCCAGCCCTGACCCATCAGACTGCTGGAGCCAAGGCCCTCTCCAGCCCCCTGTCACTCACAAACCAGACATGGAATACACAAACCTAGCAGAGGCATACTGGATGGTTAGGCAAGAAAATACCTACTTTCTAAAAGTGGTATTTTCAAACACAGAATGTAAAAATCACCCACACTAAAAGATGTATTTTAACATTCTGAGTTCAGGCATACTAAACTTTATTTTACTATCTTGTTCCCTGGGTCAGTTAGGATTGATTATAAGATGTTATAATCAAACTGCCCATTCTGGCCTATGGGAACAGAGCCTTGCAATAGTGAAAAATGAAATTGGCTGTATTTCACTCAGGACATGCCACACACATCAGGGCATGTCCTACCTTTCACATACACTGCACCCTGCCCACAGGAGTACCTTGGGCCTACCTTAGGGTGACTAACGTAGAAAAGGGAAGGTTTAGGGACTGGCAAGTGGGTGCACTTGCCAAGTCGACATGGCAGTCCCAGACTGCACACAGGCTCTGCAATGGCAGGCCTGAGCCACATTTTACAAGCTGCTTCTGTGGGTGGCACAACCAGTGCTGCAAGCCCACCAGCAGCATTTGATTTACAGGCCTTGTGCACTCGTGGTGCACTGTACTAGGGTCTGACAAGTAAATCAAATAGGCCAATCATGGAGTCACTAATCCATTACAACAATTTACAATAGAGAGCATATGCACTTTAGCACTGATCAGCAGTGAAAAAGTGCCCAGGGTCATAAAACCACCAACAACAGGTCAGAAAATAGGCTAGGAGGAAGGCAAAAAGTTCAGGGATGACCCTGCAAAAAGGGCCAAGTCCAACACCCTATTTAACATCATACAGAAAATTGTCTAGCCTTACAACCAATCCATACACAATTGGATATCAGTTTCTCTTGCAGTCTACTGGTATGGCGATTATATGAACTTTATTATAAAGCTGACCATTTCATTTTGAAACTTAAATAACATGTCTGGCCTATTGGCACCGTATTAGGCAAGCTATCGCTGGTCTCTGTGCATTTTATTGGCGGATGCATTTTCGGTGGGCTTTTTCCAGTTCATTCAGTGCATTTCATTTCTGATGGCTACATCTGCCTGTGGATTCCTCACCTTTTGAATTACCCCTGCGCCAGCATTCCACGGAAACTTCTTCTTAGCTCTCCCACGTCGACGAGGACGTCACAATGGTACGGCTCCGCTCGCGACTCTGTATGACGTCATCGGAGCCATAAGAAGACCTCGTCAGCGTACTGACGTCAGTTCCCTTTTTTTCAGCGCCGTCGACGCGTAACTGTTTTCTGGGACTCTCCAATAGGTTTCGTTATTACTTTGTTTCTTCTCTCCTGGAGTAGCAGTGCGATGGCTACTTTGAAGAAGTTTGGATTTAAGCCTTGTAGGCAGTGTGGGGGACATATGTCCATCACGGATCCCCACGATGACTCGCTGCTGTCTCTCGTCGGACCACGACGTCGGAGGCTGTTCCAGTTGTCGGAAGATGAATCCGAAGGCTCTGAAGGAGCATGAAGCTAAGCTCTTCATGGCAAAAGCGAGAAAGGAGAAGAGGGGTCGTAAGAGGTCAAAATCAAAGTCTTCGACCTCGCATACTTCCAAGTCGAAGAAACACAAGAAGAAGAGGAGGCATGGTTCTCGACGTCTATCTTCAAAGGGTAGGGCTTCAAGGTCCCCTTCTCCGACTCCGCGTCATCATTCTAAGGAGGTCGTCTTGCCATCGCCTTCTCCTCAAGCGACTCCGGTTCACTCTCGGACGCCGAGGGTTTCTCCGGCGCCCAGTGTTTCTCCGGCGCCAAGGAATTCTCCGGAGCCCAGAGTCTTCTCCTGCTCCTGTGGCCTTGCCTGTTCCAGATCCGGCGTCCTCGGCGCCGGAGCCTCAGCCTTCAACTCGGCCTCGAGGGGATTCAGACTCTGCACCTTATCCACCCTTTCCTGGGCCTGGGTTGGATCCATCGCATTTTCTTAATGCAATGTACGGCATGTTTGCCAGGGCAGCCTACCCTGCCGGTGCGTCGTCTGGCCCTGTGGGTCCGCTTGCCTTTAATTTGGGCATCCCTCAGCATTATGCCCAGGCACCCTTTGTGCCCTTTATGCCGACGGCGCCGTCCTGGCAGTTTCCGACGCCGATTTCACAGTCTTTGGCGCCATCTGGTGGCCCTTCATCCTCTCGACTTCGAGCGGCGCCGTTGCCCACTTCGGAGGGTCCTCCTTCGGTGATGGTGTCTCCGGGGCCGCATCTTGCATCGCCGACGCCGATTCCGAAGATGCGGTCAAGGAGGGAAGCCCAAAGACTGCTGGAGGAAGAGGAATACCGGCCGAATGAGGCAGAAGAAGGGAAGATCAACGACTCCGTTTATGAGTTCAAGGGTCTTCAAGAGGCCAGTGGTTTATACACGTTTCATGAGTGGGAGCTTTCATCTCCAAAGGCCTTACCTTCTCAGGATGTTGCACCGTACCATGCTGTTATCATGAAGGCTGCTGAACTTTTGGACCTTCAATTGCCCATAGCTGACATCAGGCCACATATTCTCACTGAGGTGTTGCATTCTCCATCTTCTGTGGTTGAACCTCTTTTGCCTTTTAATGAGGCTTTGACAGAGCCAATTCTGGAGGTGTGGCGGAAGCCCTTATCTGCTCCTGCTGTTTCAAGGACTGTGGCAAGGAGGTACAGGCCTGCTCCTAATGATCCTGCCTTTCTAACTGCCCATCCTTCGCCGGAAAGTTTGGTGGTGCAGGCTTCCTGTTCTTAACAGTCGGCTGGGTCTTTCCCTACAACTCCGGGGGACAGAGACTCTAAGAAATTGGAGCAATCTGCCAAGAAAGTTTTTTTCTTCAAGTATGGTGTTAAAGTCAACTAATGCCACATGCTTGTTGGGGAGGTATATCCATGCATTAATGGACTCGGCCAAGCAGTTGGCTCCTAAGTTACCAGACAATGATCGTGGCTCCTATTTGGAGGTTTTGGCGGATACGCAGGCTGTGGCCCGTCAGGTTTTTCAGTCTGGTCTGGATACTGTGGATTCGGTGGCCAAGGTGATGGGTTCCTCTGTTGCTACCAGGAGGCATGCCTGGCTCAGGTCTTCGGGGTTCTCTCCAGATGTGCAGGCTACACTTCTTGAGCTACCGTTTGATGAATCCAGACTTTTTGGTAAAAAGGCGGATTCTGCTCTGCAAAGGTTCAAAGACAGTAGAGCAACTGCAAAGTCCTTGGGTCTGCAGTCCCAAACTAGGGGTTATGGTTATAGGAGGTACCGTGGTTTTGGTAAGACGGCTTCCTTTCGGGGGCCGGCAGCAGCAGGACCCTTTGTACAAGTCGTACAGAGGAAAGGGTAGAGATCGTCTGCGGAGGGCCTCCCCACAAATCTCCTCCTCCTTCTTCCTCCCCTGCCCCCACTGCTGGTACCACGGGAAAGCAGCTCTAGATCCCCCATCTTGGAGCATGTTAGTCCTGAAGGGGTCGGGTGTCACATTTTCTACAGGATTGGAAATCTATCACTTCAGACCTTTGGGCTTTGAATCTTGTGGAAAATGGGTACGCTCTACCCTTCTGAGAGTTTCCACCTCCTTGCCCTCCTCGCCAGGGCTGGTGGTCGGAGGACCATTTGCTGCTTCTGCAGCAGGAGGTTCTTGCTTTACTTCAGAAAGGTGCGATAGAGGTGTTTCCGGAGCAGGAAAGGAGTCAGGGATGTTACTCCCGGTATTTCCTGATCCCCAAGAAGGACAGCAGGTTAATACCGATCCTAGACCTCAGGGTCTTGAATTTTGACCTCAAGCATACGAAATTCAAGATGTTGACACTAGCTCAGGTTCTTCTGGCGCTGCAGCAGGAAGACTGGATGGTGTCGATCGACTTGCAGGATGCATACTTTCACATTCCCATCCTGAGGTCGCATCGGAAGTATCTCCGTTTCACAGTAGGGTCTCAGCACTACCAGTTTGCGGTCCTCCCGTTCGGTCTTACTTCCGCACCTCAGGTCTTCACGAAGGTGATGGCGGTGGTGGCAGCTCATCTCAAAGTCAGGGATTCCTGTTTTCCCCTATCTGGACGACTGGCTGCTCAAAGCAAAGTCTCCAGAGATGGTGCTTAATCATCTGCACGTAAAAGCATGGCAGTTGTTCGACTTGGGCTTCTCGATAAATGTGCCCAAATCTCACCTGGTGCCCTCACAGCGCAACCTGTTCGTAGGGGCAGTACTGGACACAACTGTGTCTCGAGCTTTTCCGCCTCCACAGAGGATTCTCGATATTCAGGAGATGATTCCTTTGTTTCACGATGGAGCGGTTGTTCCAGTCCTGAAGGTGCTACGCTTGCTCGGTCTGTTTGCTTCCTGCATACTGTTGGTCAACCATACACGCTGGAACAAGAGGGCACTCCAGTGGTCCCTCCGCAGGCAGTGGTATCAGCACAACGGAGATCTCAGGGAGATGGTCAGGATCTCCAGAGACACTGCAGCGGAGTTGTCTTGGTGGATTGTGGGGGGCAACCTGTCTCAAGGGAGGCCCTTTCAACTTCCTCCTCCGGTGGCCACGGTGATCACGGATGTCTCCACTCTAGGGTGGGGTGCTCATCTGGGGGATCTGGAGATCAAAGGACTTCATCCGGAGGAAAGGTTGCTTCACATCAACCTTCTGGAATTGCGGGAGATACGTTTGGCTCTCAAGGCTTTTCTTCCCTCCCTTTGCAGTCAGTTGGTTCAAGTCCTAACGGACAACACTACCACAATGTGGTACATAAACAGGGAGGTGTAGGGTCGTATCGTCTCTGCAGAGAGGCTCTACGACTCTGGTCCTGGGCTCAGGGGCTTCAGATTTGTGCGTTTGCAAATCATCTGGCCGGAGTGCCAAATGTGCGTGCGGACAGTGTCGGTAGTTCTCGGCTGACCACGAGTGGAGGCTTCATCCGGAGGTGGTCCATCACATCTTCAAGAAGTGGGGATTTCCTCGGTTGGACCTTTTTGCCACTCGAGAGAACGCGCACTGCCCGTCGTTCTGCAGTTTCCGATGCGGGGAGCGTTGGACGCGTTTCAGTTGGAATGGGGTTTGCAGCTCCTTTACGAATTTCCTCCCATACCCTTGATTCCTCGGGTCCTGAGGAAGATTTGCCAAGACCGGGCCCAAGTTATATTGACCGCCCCAGATTGGCCAAGAAGGGTGTGGTATCCAGACCTTCTTCACCTTGCATCGCACCCTCCGCTCCGTCTCCCCCTCAGGGCAGATCTCCTCTTGCAGTCTCAGGGGCAGGTTCTACACCCACACCTCCAGAGCCTGCACCTTCATGCCTGGAGATTGAACGGGGCAATCTGAGTTCTTTCTCTTTCCCACCGGATGTGGTGGATGTTATTTTATCATCCAGGAGACACTCCACCAAATCTGTTTATTCCTCTAGGTGGTCCAAGTTTGTGAAATGGTGTGGAGAGAGGTCCATTGATCCTTTGAAGGCCCATTTATCTGATGTGCTTTGTTTCTCTTTCCTTGGCTCAGCAGGGTTGTGCTGTGGCTACGGTAAAGGATTATTTGTCTGCCTTGTCGGCTTTCCTCTGTTTGCCATACCAGCCATCTTTATTTAAGTCCCCCATTGTTATGAGGTTCATTAAGGGCCTCACCAATAGGTTTCCTCCCACTCCCTTCATTATGCCTCAGTGGGGTTTGAATCTAGTACATACTTTCCTGATGGGTTCTCCTTTTGAGCCTCTTCATAGTTGCCCGTTGAGGCTTTTTTCTTTCAAGACGGTCTTTCTGATCGCCATTACCTCAGCCAGGAGGGTAAGTGAGCTGCAGGCTCTTAGTTCTAAACCTCAGTTTTTAACCATTCATGCAGAAAAGATGGTTCTCCGGACCAGGGCTGCTTTCCTGCCTAAGGTGGTCACTCCTTTCCATCTAGGGCAGTCTATTACCCTACCTACCTTCTATCCTCCCCCTCACCCTTCCAAGGAGGAGGAGAGTCTACACCACCTGGACCCTAAGAGGGCGGTCAGTTTCTACCTGGACAGAACCAGGGACTTAAGACTGGACAACCACCTCTTTGTTGGCTTTGTTCGGAAGATGAAGGGCAAAGCCGTCCACAAGAGAACGCTATCCAGGTGGATCATCTTGTGCATCAAGATTTGCTACGCCCTAGCCAAGAAGGAGCCTCCTGAAGGTATCAGAGCTCATTCTACTAGAGCTAAGTCTTCCACATCTGCTTTGGCTAGAGGTGTTCCTGTAGTGGACATGTGTAAGGCTGCAACATGGGCCTCCCTCCACACTTTCGCGAAGCAATACTGTTTGGATTCTGAGGTGAGGAGGGATGGCCATTTTGCACGTTCCGTGCTGCAGGACTTTTTGGTATGAGTAGGTGGACACCCTCTTCCAGGAGCGGGACTGCTGTGGGTTTCAATTCAAAAGGTGAGGAATCCACAGGCAGATGCATCCATCAGAAGAACAAGTTACTTACCTTCGGTAACGCTTTTTCTGGTGGATACAGTATCTGCCTGTGGTTTCCTCCCTGACCCACCCTCCTCCCCGTTCTCCACCTTCGTATACCGAAAACGTTTTTCATTATTTGACATGGTTGTTTTCCTATGTCTTTTGCTTGCCATGCTGTTGGTTTTTAGGAAATGCTTTTTTTTTCTTTAGCTTTTCCTCTTTTGCTATATACTGTCGTATATTGTATACTGTGTATACCTCAGTTGTGTTGTCGGTCCACACGTTCGCCTCGAAGGCACGGAAAAAATAGGTGGACTGACGTCAGCACGCCGACAAGGTCTTCTTATGGCTCCAATGACCTCATACGGATTCGCGAGCGGAGCTGTGCCATTGTGACGTCCTCGACGATGTGGGAGAGCTAAGAAAAAGTTTCCGTGGAATGCTGGCGCAGGGGTAATTCAGAAGGTGAGGAATCCACAGGCAGATACTGTATCCACTAGAAAAAGCGTAACCGAAGGTAAGTAACTTGTTCGTCAAGCCCAGAAGAAACTATAAGGATCCGGTCGGGAATAGTGACATATTTTCACCTTCTTTTTGGGGAGACTGGAGATCCTTCTATTGTCCTATCTGCTTCTATCTTCTACAGCAGTCTCCTTCTTTTGCAAATTCCATATGTCGTTTCTCCAATCTGGGAGTTCTTGCCTTTTTTGCTCAAAATTTGTGAAGGCAGTAGCCAGTTTTCTCTTTTCTCATACTAAGATTGACCAGTTCAGATAGCATGTTCTTCACATCCTTATTGGTTCTGATGTTAAATTCTACTGCCATGCTAGTCATCCTGTTCGTTCATAAGCAGATCTAGTGTTATCGTGGTAGCCATTTCTGCAGGGCTGGAAGTGTTGATACACATTGTGGCTAGAACCATCTTCTATGAACACTGATTGGTGCCTGTCATGCAAACTTTTTTGATAGGTGCTTTATGATGCACTTAGCCAGCTTTTGTATGATCAGGATCACCCAAAAGCCAAATCCTTGTCTGGACCAAGCATGTACTGTGTGTTCAGAACTGCATTATTATAGAAACTGGTTGTCCAAGAGGCTGTTGGAGGAACAGTGCAGCAGTGGAGTGTGCCCCGGCAGTGCTGTCCGCTAGTTTTTCTTGGGCACAGAGGACTGCACTGTGTTTGACGCTGCACGAAATTCAGCTGTCTGTAGTTTGTATCATAGTATTGGTAAGCGGGGGTCCTTTCATGTCTGAATTATGGCCTATAAGTGAGGCTTCCTGGAGCTTATTTAAAGGTCAGTCATTTTGAGCATGACCAAGTTCCTCCTTCCACTATGTTAAATAGAGGAGATATAGCTCCTTTTCCTCAAACTTTTTCAGACTGTTTTCTGTTGAAACATCAAATATTTTCTTGTCTTGTGTTTTAGTTCTATCAAAAAGTTACTTTATTAAATTCAGAGACCAAATAGGTTCCATGGGTAGGAAAATTGTTTATTTTTGTTTTGCACTTAGTTTTGTTATGGTGGACAGGTTTAACATTTGTTTCATTTCATGATGTTGTTGTTTTCTTTTCTTGTGTTGCATTGATGTTGATTTGCTTGTTTTGTTTAATAACCTTATTAAGTAAGCAACAGTAGCCACTTTTAACATCCAATGTGGAAGATGTTGCAAAATTTAGATACATTTTGTGACAAAAATGGGGCACGTTTGATAAGAAAGCAAGATGAAAATACATATCCAAGGCTTATAGAGGAACCTCCTACCAAGACATTAAAACTGTAGCTATACCTATGATCCACCCGTCTTCTATTTTAAAATGAGTTCTAATGTCAGTTTTTTTGGAAAACGAATGGTGCATGAATATCGAAACCTCTGGCATAGTAGATATTGTTGCAAACATGTAGAGATTAAAAATGAATGCAGGTACCGTGTTCCAAGCTGTCAGTGCAGGCTTTGTTAAAAAAATATTAACATAAAAACATTTGACAGCTACCCATCCTGGAGAATGGTTGTTACATGTGATTGTTTTTCTCTCTCAAGTAATCACGAGAAGTCTTGCCATGGATGTCTAGAGAACATGCGCCCTGCTGCAGTCTTAACTCTGGAAGATTAAGTGGATCTACTCAGAAGGACTTTGACATCGATGGAAAACAATATGCATGTCCACAAAATACTTCAGCTTTCCCTCCCCATTTTGAGACACTACATTGCGAGAGCCTGTTCCCGCTCCTAATTCTGAAAAGTGCCCTTATATTTTCTATACTAAGTAATTCCAGAAACGTTTCGTAGAAAATCGGCTATCAAGCGCATCCAAGGTGTTCAGGATACTCCCAAATTATCCCAAGTATATCCGATCTAATAATACATGTCCAGTTTAGAATAAAGTGCTCAAATTACAGTACAAAAATCATCAATGTAGTTAAAATGCACAAGCGCATTCTCCTTATGTGGTGTTGTCTAAAATGTTATCACAAGCCATGACCCCTTCCCCCATAACAAAGGCTTTTAAGAAACATTTGTTCTATTATTTAATGCTGGTACAAAAGCCTTTCGCTCTTAGTGCATGGTCTCCTCTGAACCGACCCTCCACAGAAGTCTCTGAATACCATTATTTACCATTATATCCTAGTGAAGTCATGTCCAGTATACCCTTGATCGGGAGATTGGAGTTTCCCCATGTGAACTTGTTCCTTAGTGTAGCCCTGTAACAACGTAGTATTACCGGCCATCCTCCCGTTAACTCCCCTTCCAGCCCATATTTTTATTTTTTCTCTTAATGAACCCTGGTTTTCTGACATGAGATTTTCTTTGAATTCATATCATTTACTACAATCCCTGTGGGTGGTGGTGATACTGCAATACACTCTTGATAAACTAGGTTTCGGTGTGACTTCATTAATTTTGCCCTAATTTCTCATACCAAAACGCATTCATGAAATGGAACTCTCTACCACATGGCAGTTTCTTCAGCTCTAACTTTCTGACTAGACTCTCTTCGCATTGGTAAGATGTGGAGGTTGGGCAAAAACGTTCTTTTTTTCATATTTAGATTTCTTCACTCATACTCAATTGCTCTGCCTATTTGTGTTATCCAATTACCCTTTACAAGAAAAAGAAACGATTTTCTTTCTTTTTAAATATGTGAATCTACACAGTTTATTCTTAACTTTTTACATGGTTTTTGTGTCAAACATCAAGCAATGCAAAAAAAAGGTCTGAAGAACTGCATGGTTTTTCAAAGCACTGTAGGTTAACATAGCACACACGCACATCTGCAGCACAAAAGACAGTTGCGCATTGACCAGATCTGGCTTCCAGCCGCAGACGCGCTCCTGCGGCTTATATGGACTCCTCCCCGTGGCATATCCAGCCATTCATCCCTACTTCGGGAGCTGGGACTCTCAAGGGGCACTCTGCATCCCATGTGGCACTTTAATGCCTGATACTGAGTGGGCAAGGACTGAGATTACCTTGTGGAGGAGGAGGAAGTTAAAACCTTTTTCAAGTTGAACTGTAACAGAGTCTGCAGGTACCCTGCAGGCAGCCAGTAAGTCTGCCATTGGGGCCAGATTAAAGGATACATACAAGGTCAGGAGTCTAAGCGACTGGCGCAGGTGACGTACGTAGAAGCGCAGATCCTTTTTGTAGAATGGTAGGTACGCCACGTGCCCTCGATGGGGTTTCCCGTAGGCTCACTTTGGCAAGGTCTCAGCTAAATCCGATATCATTGGAGGAGGCCAGACAATGTGGAGGGCATCAACCCAGCGGGTATACAAAAAGAGACCAGTCAGCCAAACATCTTTACTGGTTGGCCACCATAGATGCAAAGTCAAGATTATACCTGCCATGCGCTTTGCTGAGGGTGACCTTCATGAATGCATGGGGGGGGGAGGTGGCACATTCTTCACGGATTGCTATCACACATTGTATGCAGTTGTCCCAGTGCCCCCACAAGAGCTTGCATCTCCATTGTTGGAGGAGATCCCGCTGCCTTCGATGCCTTACCCACAAGCTGGACTAGCCACTCACATCTGAGGAACTTAGTGAGGCTCTGTCTGACCTGGCTCTGGGTAAAACGTGACGGCCGGATGGGTACTCAATCGAATTTCTCAAGCTGTATTGCTCCCTCATACTTCCACACCTCCTGGCGCTCAACAAAGAGGCGGCAGACCGTGGTTCATTCCCCCATAGAGCTCGATGCAGCGACAATTGTAGTGCGACCCAAGGCTGGCCACCCTGCAGACCAGTGCGACTCTTCTAGACCTTTTTCCCTGATAAATGCTGACATGAAGGTTTTTGCAATGTCCTTGCCGCTTCGGCTGACTCTGGCCCTTGATCCACTCAGATCAATGTGGCTTCGTGCCGAACAGGATCACCCATCACGGCATCCGTAGAGTGCAGCTAGCTCTGTCTCAGGTTCATCGCATAACTGGCCCCACAGCCTTACTCTTGATTGACTTTGAAAAGTCATTTGAGACAGTTGTATGGCCTTTTCTGGCACCAGTTTTACAGAGGGTGGGCTTTGGAACCTATTTCTGTAAACTAGCTGGCCTTTTCTTCGCTGCTCCCACCACCCAGGTGTAAGTAAACGGACTGTCTCCACCCTTTCCCATTCGTAGAGGCATCCGGCGGGGATGCCCATTCTGTCCACTCCTATTTGCCCTGCCGATTGAGCTCTTGGCATGCCTCATTCATAGCGATCCCTGGGTGAGGGGGTGGTCCTTTGGGAGTAGACCAGAGGAACGCATTGCTCTTTATGCCGATGATGTGCTCTTGTTCCTTGAAAACCGGCAGTCTTCGGGCCTAGGTGCCTGGAGACTCTCCGAATGTACGGGGAGGAGTCTGGGTTGAGAGTAAACAAAGATAAATCTATGCGGGTGCTGGTTGGGGGGGATACTGATGAGCGCCCTTGGTGCCCTGGGATTCCAGTGCGCCGTCTTTCCTCTAAGTACCTGGGAATATAGCTCTAGCCTTCCGGAGTTGATGTGGAGCCTAAACATCAGGCCTCTTGTGGCAGGGCTGACTGGGGAGCTATAGCTCTGTGGCGCTTACCCCTAAATCCTCTGGAGTGGTCCGCGTTGTCCAAAATGATGAGTCTTCTAGCTTTCTGTATGTCCTCGCACCTTTTCCTTTTCCCCATCTATGAAATCGTTCCAGACACTAATATAGAAAATTGCAGGCTTTATATGGGCTGGCGGTCGCCACCGGGTGGCCTGTGTTAATGGTAGGCACTCACCGTACAATGGGGAGGTTGGGAATGACAGACCTTTGCGGCTACTATCTGGCCACCTAGTCTGCGACCATAAGGGAGTGGTTAAATTGAGGATGGGATGACTCTGCCTATCGACTGAAGCTAAATCTACTGGGCTTGGATGGCCTCTTGGGGCTGATATATATGGGACACCAATCCCTCGCTCCCTCTCTGATTGCACCCGGGTGACCCTGCTCTGTTGAAGGGAGGTTATTCGCCTCGTTAAATGGGACTGTAAACTTACTGGGATGACCCAGCTGTGCCAGGGCACCTGGCTCAGTCACGTAGCTGGTTTGCGAGGTTTTGTCATAGGACAGAATAGGGATCACCCACATACAGGATGTATGGTGAGGTAGGACCCTGATGTCATTTGCGGAGCTGCAAGAGCAAGATCAGCTCTCCTCTACACTATTTTACTGGTACTTTCAACTGCGTCACGTGATGTCAGAACATATCTCAGCGGGCACACGGTCCCTGACAAACCTCTTGTGGCCAAGATGCTACTAGGGCGACTGGGCAAGGGTGCCATTTACCGCCTTTTAACCGTTAATGCCTGACATTTTTTCAGTGCTCTGCCAATGGTGGGAGGCTTGGGTGGGTGACGCCTAGACTATTGGTGTGAAGCTTGGATGGCTCCCATAGAGATGGCTTTTACCGCCCTCCTATGCATGGTTCAACTTAACTACTTGCATATCGCCTATTCGACACCACAGCACTTGTGTTACATCGATAGGGCACCCCAAGCTCAATGCGCTAGATGTTCACTTAGTGAGGCGGATATTTTCCACATGGTCTGGGCTTGCCCTACATTGACCCCCCTTCTGGGAGGGAGTGGGAAGGAAACTATCTGTGTTCCTGGGGCGCTTGTTGGAACTCACTTCTAGAGTGGTGCTGCTGGGCTTGTTGGAAGACATTGGGGGACCGATACTTAAGAGCATTCATGGGGATAGCTACGTTGGTAGCCAAAAGGGACATTGCCCATAACTGGAAATCGCGGGATCCCCCCTTCTGTGGCGGAATGGAGGAGAGGGGTGGACTGAAGTGCTCGCCTGGAGCGGCCAATCTATGAGGCCAAGAAGATGTGTCCGGAAACATTACCAGATCTGGGGCAAGTTCTGGAAATACCATGCATTGCTGCATTGAGCGAACATTGATTAACTGCCTATTGTATGTTGGTGTGACGTGGATCAATTGTGTACCATTACCTTTGAAAATCAATCAAATTTGGTTATTAAAAAAAAGAAAAAAAAATCTCCATGAGGAACACCAGTAATACTAATTTCTAGCCATCATCCCTATTTTTGCCCTTTGTTGCCAGAACAATAGTACATGGGGTCCGAGGGCAGTTGAACGAAGACTGGGAAAAATTCATGATTTTATTGCACATTTCTTAAAAGTGATTTGAAGCACAGGGCAGTCCAAGCTTTGCGTGAAAATGTTATGCTCGTTCCAGTACATTTAGAGCATTCTTCTATATATTCCATAAAAATGTATATCTTCATAGGACTTATGTATATTTGATGGAAATGCTTGATTATACATCTATATACTTGTATAGGTTTATATTTGGTTCCCGAATGCTCCTTCCTTAAACAAGAAACACCTATTCCACTACTAGTCAGTAAGGAAAAAAGGTGTTCAAGGCATGTGTGCTGTAGATGCACATGCTTTGCATACTCCTGCCATCTAGTGTTGGTCCGGATGTTTGCAAGTTGTTTTTCTTCAAAGAAGTCTTTCCAGTCACAAGGTAAGGTGACTCCTCCTTTCGGTGATAGTGCGCATGGGCATCGACTCCATTGTCAGATTCTTTTTTTTTCCGCCATCCAGTTCGGATGTGTATTGCTGCGCTCTGGTTCGAAAACCGTTCTTCGGGTTCCCCTCGGTGCACAATCCACTCTACCCTCGACGGTATTGTTTTTGTACGCCTTTCCCTGTTCTCCACGTAAAGTTTGATCGATAAACTCCATTTGTGATAGAATACCTCGTGGGCGGCCGTCAATCAATCAGGGATTTGTGAAGCGCGCTACTCACCCGTGAGGGTCTCAAGGCGCAGGGGGAGGTGGGGGTTAGGGGCGTCGTGCAGCTCCGAATCAGCTGATGAGCCAGGTCTTGAGGCTTTTCCTGAAGGTGTGCAGAATGGGGGAACGTCTGATGTTGAGTGGGTGTTCGTTCCAGGTCTTTGCTGCGATGTAGGAGTAGGCTCTTCCAACCGTTCTGGCTCTGCAGATGCGAGGGGTTTCGGCGAGGGTGAGGTCGGCGGACCAGAGGTTTCTCTTTGGTGCGTGGAAGGAGATTCTTTCATTGAGGTATTGGGGCCCGGTGTTGTGGAGGGATTTGTAGGCGTGAGTAGCTTGAAGGTGACTCTTCCGACGGGGAGCCAGTGGAGGTCTCGTAGGTGCTGGGTGATGTGTTCGTGTTGTGGGATGCCGAGGACGAGCCTGGCAGCGGTGTTCTGGATGGTCTGGAGTTTCCGGAGCGGGTATTTGTTGATTCCGGCATCGAGGGCGTTTCTGTAGTCCAGTCTGCTGGTTAAGAGTGCGTGTGTGACGGTCTTTCTGGATTCGGGGGGGATCGACTTGAAAGTCTTGCGAAGGATGTGGAGGGTGTTGAAGCACGAGGAGGAGATGGCGTTGATCTGTCTGGTCATAGTGAGGGAGGAGTCGAGCATGATGCCGAGGTTCCGGGCGTGGTCCTTGGGAGTAGGGAGGCTGCCCAGAGCAGAGGGTCACCAGGTGTTGTCCCATGCTGAGAGGGTGGTCCGAAGATGAGGACTTCTGTCTTCTCCGAGTTGAGCTTCAGACTGCTGCTGCTCATCCAGGATGCAACGTCTCTTTCCTTCCTGGAAGATGAGTTTGGTGGCGTCGGATTGCCTTGTGAGGGAGAGGATGAGCTGAGTGTCGTCTGCGTAGGATACTATGCTGAGTCCATGTTGTCTGACAATGGTGGCGAGGGGGGCCATGTAGATGTTGAAGAGCGTGGGGCTGAACGACGATCCTTGGGGTACTCCGCAGTTGATCTCTCTGGGTTCGGAGAGGGAAGGTGGGAGTCTGATTCTTTGGCTTCAGCCGGTGAGGAAGGAGCGGTTCCAGTCAAGGGCAGTTCCCTGTATGCCGGTGTCGTGGAGTCTGGTGGTGAGAGTGTGGTGGGAGACGGTGTTGAAGACTGCCGAGAGGTCCAGTAAGATGAGGGTCGCCGTGTGGCCCTGGTTGAGGAGAGCGTGGATGTAGTCATTGGCGGCGAAGAGTGCAGTCTTTGTGCTGTGGTTGCTGCGGAATACAGATTGGGAAGAGTCGAGGATGGAGTTCTCTGCGATGAAGTTCGTGAGCTGGCTGTTGACTATCTTCTCAGTGACTTTAGCCGCGAAGGGGAGGAGAGAGGTGGTTCTGTAATTTTTGAGGTCCGTCGGGTCTGCGGAGGGCTTCTTGAGGAGGGGCTTGACTTCTGCGGGTTTCCAGTCCATCAGGGAATGTGCCAGATTCGAAGGTGGCGTTGATGGTGCGTCGTAGCTTGGGTGCTGTGGTGGCTCTGTGAAAAATGTACGGCGGGCAGGGGTCCGTGGGGCCTCCTGAGTGGATGCTCTTCATGGTCGTGGCGGTGTCTTCGGTGGTGACCGGGGCCAGGCGGAGATGGTAGGCTGGCTGGCATTGCTGGAGGTGGGCGTGGTTTCGGCGTTGGGTTTCTGTTCGTTGAAGTTGTCGTAGAGGGACTTGATCTTGAGATGGAAGTAGGATCCGAGTTTGTTGCACAGGTCCTGGGAAGGGGTGATGTCCGAGGCCTTGCTTGGGGGTTTTGTGAATTCCCGGATGATGCTGAAGAGTTCCTTCGAGCTGCTGGAGTTGGCGAGGATTTTGTCCTGGATGAAGGTCTTTTTGGTGGATCTGATGCGTTGGTGGTATTCTGTCATGGCATTCTTGTAGGTGGTCCGAGCTTCCGGGGTTTTGGTGTTTCTCCATGATTTCTCGAGACGTCTGCAGGTGCGTCTGGATACACGGAGATCGGTGGTGAACCAGGTGGCTTTCATGGGGCGCTGTCTATCGGAGTTACGGAGGGGCGCGAGCTTGTCTGCGCAGTTGGTGATAAATCTGTGGAGTTCGTTGGCTGCAGAGTTAGCGTTGGTGTTGGTGGGGGGGTCGTTGTTGAGGGTGGAGTTGAGGTGCTCCTCCGTGACTTCTCTCCATTTCCTTCGCGGGGGTGTGGTGTAGGTTTGTGCGTGTTTTTTTTTTTTGAAGTGTACCCAGTGGTGGTCTGTCCAGAGGGGCTGCGTGGTGTGGCTGAAGCGGATGTTGTTCCCTCCTGTGAAGATGGGGTCTAGGGTGTGTCCGGCCTTGTGGGTGGGGATGGTGAAGAGCTGTTTCAGTCCGATGTTGGTGAGGTTGTCCAGGAGGGTGGTGGAGTTGGGGTCATTGAGGTTGTCGAGGTGAAAGTTCAGATCTCCGAGAATTATGTAGTCCATGGAGGCGATGGCGTGGGGCGCGATGAGGTCCTTGATGGTTGAGGTGAACGCGGTTCGTGGTCCGGGCGGTCTGTAGGCGAGGGTGCCATGTAGGGTCGTTCTGGGGCTGGTCTGGATCAGGAAATGGAGGTGTTGCGTGGGGGACGAGGAGTCGTTCGTGCTGGAAGTGGTAACTAGGAGGGATGGCGAGTCCTCGTCCTGGGTGGTTGGGGCGGTCCTTCCTCTGGATCTTGTATCCGTCTGGGATGGCGGTGGCAATGTCTGGGGCGGAGGTGGAGTTGGTCCAGGTTTCCATGAGGAAGGCGACGTCTGGAGAAAGGGTGTCGAGGAGGTCCCAGATCTCTGTGTGTTTGTGCTGGAAGCGCACGTTGAGGAGGATGCACCTCAGGGGTACGGGTGTGCTGGCGTCCGAAGGGTGGGCGGTGGACGTTGGGTTGCGGAGGTTGGAGAAGGTTCGGCGGCAGTGTCTGCAGGAGAAAATGGCCGTGGGTGGTGTCCGGCGTCGACAGCTGGCAGTTGTTGTTTCTCTAGGGGTTGAGTGCGTGGAGGGCGGCTGAGTCGTAGCGGTGGGGAGTCAGAGAACCAGGGTCCCTTGCGCTGGTCGCGGACGGGCGCAGACAGGCTTGCCTTTGGGGCTCCAGCGGCGCTCCCGCTGCGCTGCCGTGCAGCGGCCGCCATTAAGTAGGGGACGCAGGAGGGGTCGCAGCTGAGAGGTGGGAGCAGGAACCTGCAGGTGGGGAGGGGCCGCAGGGGCAGCAGCGGCGGGGAGAACGGCGCGAAAAGGGCTCAGAGCAGGACACAAGGAGAGAATAAGGAAGAAGAATAAAAGGAAATACAAATAAAAACAGAATCTAAATAAGAATATGGCGAAGAAGGATGAAAAGAAACGGATAAGGACGAATAAAGGAAAACAGGAAAACCGGCACAATTAACGGTAACACAAACAAAACAGGCACAAGTAAACACAGACCAGGCAGACCAACACGGCCTCGAACACTCCCCAGGACAAAGAGGTGCAGGGGGCAGCGGCGGAGCTGCGCGAGGAGAGAGCAGAGTTCTCAGACCAGGAGGTCAGAGGTTTTGCTCAACTGCTCGCACAGCAGCTGCCATTAAGTAGGGGACGGGGGAGGGATCACAGCTGGGAGGCGGGAGCGGGAACCGACAAGGGGGGAGGGGCCGCGGGGGCAGCAACGGTGGGGAGAACGGCGCGAAAGGGGACAGAGAAGGACACAAGGAGAGAATAAGGAAGAAGAATAAAAGGAAATACAAATGAAAACAGAATCTAAATAAAAATATGGGGAAGAAGGATAAAAAGAAAAAGATAAGGACGAATAAAGGAAAACAGGAAAACAGGCACAATTAATGGTAACTCAAACAAAACAGGCTCAAGTAAACGCAGACCAACAGGACCTCAAACACCTCCCAGGACAGAGAGGTGCAGGGGCAGCGGCGGAGCTGCGTGAGGGGAGAGCAGAGTTCTCTGACCAGGAGGTCCGAGGTCTTGCTCATTTGCAAATTTCTTAAAAGCGATTTGAAGCACAGGGAAGTTCAAGCCTTGCGTGAAAATGTTATGCTCGTCCCAGTATATCTAGAGCATTCTTCTATATATTCCATAAAAATGTAAATCTTTATAGGAGTTATGTATATTTGATGGAAATGCTTGATTATACATCTATATAATTGTATAGGTTTATATTTGGTTCCAGAATGCTCCTTACCTAAACAAGAAACACCTATTCCACTGCTGATCAGTAAGGAAAAAAGGTATTTGAGGCATGTGTGCTGTAGATACACATGCTTTGCATACTCCTGCCATCTAGTGTTGGTCCGGATGTCTGCAAGTTGTTTTTCTTCGAAGAAGTCTTTCCAGTCACGAGGTAAGGTGACTCCTCCTTTCGGTGATTGCGCGCATGGGCATCAACTCCATTGTTAGATTGTTTTTGCCGCCATCGGGTTCGAACGTGTATTGCTGCGCTCCGGTTCGAAAACCGCTCTCCGGGTTCCCCTCGGTGCACAATCCACTGTACCCTCGACGATATTGTTTCCCTACACGTTTCCCTATTCTCCGCGTATCGGTTCCATCGACAAACTCCATTATCGATAGAATACCTCGTGGTCGGGCATAGCTGCGTCGGTCCAGCCTTCTGCTGATGGAACAGACTCCATTCCAATTCTGTCCTCGGTGCCATGCCAAATATCCTCGCACCGACCTACATCAAGTTTGTAACTTGGGCCTGTCTCCGGAGCACAAGGAGGAAGACTGCAACACTTGTAAGGCGTTTCGGTCCAAGAAGAGTCTACGCGATCGTCTGGCTCGACGACGAGAGATGCAGCGCCAAAGCATCCAACATACTCCGAATATCTTCGGGGAAGAATCTGACCAAGAAGAGATTGAAGCGTCCGCTGCAGAAGAAGAGGCCCTCTCCGTTCCAGAGTCCGATTCAGAGCTCGAGATCGATCTGGAATCCGAAGATGTGCCTCTGGGGCAGGGTACCGTGAGTACCGAAGACCCCTTAGCCCCTAAATCCTCTTCCAAAACTTATAAGGCTACGGACCACCTCTGCCTTCTGGCCAAGGTTGGCACTGAGACAATGTTTCTGACGCCCTGCCTCTCGGCTTGCACCGAAACAAACCGTCAAGCCTTCCGGCTCAGGACCGAGTCAGCCGAAATTACCTTCGGACTTGAAATCGAGCTCCAAAGACAAATCTGGTTCGGAGCCGAAACCCTCTGCTTCGAAACACAAACATGATTCGGAGCCGAAACATTCCACTACCAAAGAAAAGTCGATTTCGACACCAACATTTAAGGACAGTGTTCTTGAGCCTACAGAACCAATTTTAGACGTTCTTAAGGCCAAATTGAATTCCAAACAGAAAAAAGATTAATATTAATCCTGATCCTGGACATATTTTGGCTAAAACTCCAGCAAAACACAAGCTTCCTGCAGAGGACACTGCTGATAACATTTCCTTAAAGCGGAAGGAGGACATGGCTACCAGACCTGTTTATCCTTCCCCCACAGCCCTCTCCACCTCCACCATCTTCCCCACAGTTAATAATTGAAGATCCATTACACATAACACCTCAGGGATCACCATATTCAGATCCAGATGTGGATCAGGGTGATGAAGATACTCATTTGCCTGCAGACCCATGGAATGATTACACCATTGACCCTCCAGTAGACAATGAGCCAGACCTCTATCTTGCAAAGCCTTCACCACCAGATGACAATATGGCTTATAAACAGCTCATTGCTAGAGCAGCAGAGTATCATGGGGTATCATTACATAAAGAAACATTAGAAGAGGACTTTTTATTTAAAACACTTGAATCCAAGCATAGGTCAAGTCAGACACTTCCTATGCTTAAAGGCATGATGAGGCATGCAGGTGATATCTTTGGCGACCCTGTCAGAGCACATATTTTAACTCCAAGAGTGGATAAAAAATATAAACCCTCACCATCAGATCCTGTGTTTATTACGGGACAATTACCTCTTGACTCCCTAGTAGTGTCCAATGCTCGCAAAAGAGCTAACTCTCAAACCTCTGGGGATGCACCTCCCCCAGACAAAGAATCGAAACTTATAGATGCCTCTGGAAAACGAGTGGCTGTTCAAGCTGCTAACCACTAGAGCATCGCAAACACACAGTGCCTACTAGCTAGGTACAACAGGGCACACTGGGATGAGATGGAGCAACTGCTCCAATATCTCCCAGACGAGCACAAAACTAAGGCACAGCAGTTAGTTGAAGAAGTGTAACTCCTCTCTAACTCTTCAATCAGATGTGCTGTAGACGCAGCTGACACTGCAGCTAGGGAGATCAATACCAGCATTCTCCTTTGAAGGCATGCATAGCTTAGGATCTCTGGGTTTAAGCCTGAGGTTCCATAGTCCATTTTGAACACCCCCTTTGACAAGGAACACCTGTTTGGTCCTGTAGTCGACCAATCCTTAGAAAAGATGAAAAAGGACACTAAAGTGGCAAAATCCATGGGAGCCCTCCAGTCCCCATCTAATAGAGGCTCCTTTTGCTGCTCATTTTACAGAGCAGGGTCCAAAACAACATCCTCAGACCCAAATGCTTTCTCTTTCAAATGCAACAACCAATCCTTTCTCTCTAGAGGTTTCTACAGAGGAGCATATAGAGGAAACGATTCCAAAGGTAGGGGTAAAGGCGCCACACCACGTAACACCCCTTCCCATAATAAACAGTGACTTGCCCACACTGCCCCCCCCCCCGGATCACCAAACACCTGTCGGGGGTTGATTTCAACAGTTTCTCCCCATTTGGCAATCTAGAACAACCGACAAATGGGTGCTTGACCTTATCCAACATGCTTATTGCCTGGAGCTCACCTCCAATCCACCAAACATTCCACCTCGCGTTCACAAACTGTTGTCAGACCATTTACTCAAACACGAAGTGCAATCTCTCTTACAAAAGAGAGCCATAGAACCAGTTCCGTTTCAGTACCAAGGTTCAGGCGTTTACTCTCTTTATTTTCTAATTCCGAAAAAGGACGGTTCCTTAAGACCAATTTTGGATCTCAGAGTTAAACTAGTACATACTGTCAGAACATTTCCATATGGTAACGCTTCAACAGGTACTTCCTCTCCTACAGCAAGGAGCTTTTTTGTCCACACTGCAATTAAGACACATTTTCACATTCCCATTCATTCAGCTCATCGCAAATATCACAGATTTGTGACAGCAGGCAAACGCTATCAGTTCAAAGTACTTCCATTCGGAGTAACTACTGCTCCCAGGGTATTAACAAAATGCCTAGCAGTAGTAGCAGCTCATCTCAGAAGACAACAAATTAATGTCTTCCCGTACCTAGACGACTTGCTCATCAAAGCCAGCACACACCAAAAGTGTTTACAAAACAAGCTACACCTACTCCACCAATTGGTTTTCACGGTCCGCATTCAAAAGTCTC
Organism: Calotriton arnoldi; assembly: GCA_963921515.1. Lineage (NCBI taxonomy): Eukaryota > Metazoa > Chordata > Amphibia > Caudata > Salamandridae > Calotriton > Calotriton arnoldi. The sequence goes on from CAWUFW010000181.1 coordinate 3,177,914, forward strand.
ACCTACAGTCTTCACAGATACAATCTTATCTAGGAGCCACTCAACACTCACATGGCTCTAGCCTTCCCCAACGCAGCCAGAATTTCCAATATCCAAACTCTATTGCTGCAGTACCAAACTAACCAAATCTTACCAGCCAGGACTTTCATGAGGCTACTGGGAATGATGGTGTCCTGCATTGTAATAGTACCTCATGCAAGACTACACATGCGTCCATTACAAGAATGCTTAGCACGCCAGTGGAATCAGTCACAGGGTCAATTAACAGATCTAGTGTTGGTGAACAGCCGCACCCATCGCTCTCTGCAGTGGTGGAAACCACAAAACTTATTGAAAGGGCAGCCTTTCATCTACCCTGTTCCACAAGTCATGTTAACAGCAGATGCGTGTTTAGCACAAATAGAGCCGCTCCCAGTCAGGTGACCTAGGTGCTACACTGTTAATTTGTGAGTGCAGGCATCTCACAAAAAGTGAAAGACTGGTCTCACACACCACCAGGTGTCATGCTTCATCATTGACCAGTCCTCGCCCTCTAAAAACTTGGTTTGATAGAGGGCGGGCATACACCTGACGACAGGGATGCACTTCTAAACTAAGTGGGGGCCCTTACAAATAAGTGGAATTAAAAGGCCATTATAGATGTCAAACCAAATTTAATATAACTGGCATCTATATGGTGATTAAAATGAATGATCGGTGTGTTGGGGATTCTATTGTCCCCCCACCGTGATGTATATATCACGGTGGGGGGACAATAGAATGCCCAACACACCGAGGTCACCTGATAGCGGCTCTATTTGTGCTAAACATTATATGTTGGAGGCTGCCTACTCCCAGTACCCCGTGCCTCTAGTTCCCTTCCATAGATCTTTTCTGGGGCTTTAGTGGTTACACAACAGCAGATGCATCTCTTACAGGTTGGGGTGCACATTTCCATCATTACACAATTCAAGGTCTATGGGACGACAAACACAAACGTCTCCACATCAACTATCTAGAGCTTCTAGCAGTGTTTCTAGCGCTGAAAGCTTTTCAGTCTCATCTCACAGGCAAAGTTGTCCTAGTCCGCACAGGCAACATGACTGCAATGGACTATGTACATAAACAAGAGGGGGACACACACTCTCCAATTGTCACGCATGTCTCAGACAATTTGGAAATAAGCAATCCATCACAAGATTCACCTTCTGGCAGAACACCTCCCGGGAGTGAACAGTCAAATTGCCGACCTCCTCAGCAGAAGGAGACAGCAAATACACGAGGGGGAACTTCATCCCCAAGTTCTCCTTCCATACTTTCTACAATGGGTATACCACTGTAGACCACGCACAATGCCCAAACTTCGCCTCCAGGTTCCCACATCCACTCTCCAAAGGTAATGCCCTATGGATGAATTGGTCAGGGATATTTGCCTATGCTTTTCCGCCTCTCCCACTCCTTGTGTTTCTGGTTCGGAAACTCAGGCAAACATCACTCACTCTGATTTTGGTAGGTCCCACATGGGCCCGTCACCCATGGTACACCACCCTTTTAGAACTCAGTAGTTCCACATGAAATGCTACATCTCACCTCGTGTCTCCTCACTCATAACCATGGAGAAATCGAGCATCCAAATCCCAAGGAGCTCAACTCAGCGATTTGGCTCCTGAAGTCATAGAGTTTGGATATTTAAAGTTGTCAACAGACTGTATGACTATTCTGAAAGAAGCTAGAAAACCTACTACCAGAGCTTGCTATGCCGCAAAATGGTAACGATTTGTTGTTTACTGCAATAACAATAAAATTCTACCTCTAAATGCTTCTGTTCAGAACATTGTTACCTTTTAAACCTACAGCAATGTGAGCTAGCTTACACATCTATTCGGTTGCACCTGCATATTTGCAAAACAGACAGCATTTGTCTTTGTTCAAAGTTCCTGTTATCAAAGCCTTTGTAGAGGGCTTAAAGAGAGTTATACCACCAAGAATTCCACTGGCACCAGTGTGGAATCTTAATGTTGTACTCCCAGGACTTATGGGTCCACACTTTGAACCACTACACAAGCGTCCTTTACAGTTTCTCTGCAAAGTTGCATTTCTAATTGCAATCACTTCATTAAGAAGAGTTGGTGAGCTACAGGCATTAACCTTAGAAGAACCCTTCTTTCAGCTCCATAAAGATAGGGTAGTTCTTCGCACCAATCCCAAATTCCTTCCCAAAGTGGTTTCTGCTTTCCATATTAACCAATCAGTTGAGTTACCTGTGTTCTTTCCTCAACCTGTTTCAGTAGCAGAACGAGTTCTTCACACACTTGATGTCAGAAGAGCTTTATTGTATTATATCGTAAGAACAAAAGATTCTCTTAAATCAAAGCAACTGTTTGTTTCATTTACACCACCTCACAAAGGCATGCCTATTTCTACATTTGGCATTTCAAGATGGATTGTTAAATGCATTCAAACTTGCTACGCAAAAGCTAAAAGAACTTTATCTATACCCACAAGGCTCATTCCACTCGCAAAATAGGGGCATCTATGGCCTTTTTAGATAACATTCCTATAGCTGACATTTGTAAAGCAGCAACATGGTTTACACCACACACATTTACCAAACACTGTTGTGTGGATGTACTAGCACGTCAACAAGCCAATGTAGGGCTGGCAGTGCTAAAAACACTTTTCCAGACATCTGCCACATCTACTGGTTAGCCACCGCTTTGGGAGAATACTGCTATATAGTCTATGCAAAGCATGTGTATCTACAGCACACATGCCTACGAACGGATTATGTTACTTATCCAGTAAGCATCTGTTCTTGGCATGTAGAACTATAGATTCACATGTGCCCACCCTCCTCCCCGGGCACCTGTAGTTGTTGCAGTTCTCATTATTTACATTATCTACGCATGGACATCTCTGTACTACACTCACTTACTCCATTCTCACCCTTTTGAGGGAAAACAATCTAACAGTGGAGTCGATGCCCATGCGCACTATCACCAAAAGGAGGAGTCAATTACCTTGTGACTGGAAAGACTTCTTCGAAGAAAAACAACTAGCAAACATCTGGACCCAACACAAGATGACAGGAGTATGCACAGCATGTGAATCTACAGCTCTACATGCCAAGAACAGATGGTTACTGGGTAAGTAACATAATCCTTTGAAAACAAAACTACATCTTAATCACCGGTTCTTGCTCCAGTTCATTCCTATTGGAAAAGCGCAACGTTCTGAAGTTCGACAGGTGACTTGCAACCCTCTATAAAACCCATACATAAGCAAACTTTCCTCTTCATCTAAGACGCCTTTAAATTTCAAGAAAGACTCCATTTCTCCCAACCGCTCCTCGTGTTCCCCTAATCTTTGCCTCAGTTTTTGAAATATTGTGTATTTTTTAAAACATTTTTTGCATCCTTTCGTAATTGCCTTCTTGTTAAGTCCGTAATATGCACGTGGTATATATTTAGTCCTGTTGAAAAAGCTCTCACCTTTCGTTGTTTGGTCCATGCTATATAAATATCTCCAATGAAATCCCAAAAAGTGCAGCTCGTGCCAGCCAGCGTTGCACTTAGGTTTGTCCTCCTGGAGTCCTTGCTTTTTATTTTTTTATGGTATTTTTATTGGCTTTTCCACAATAACACCCTATTAACATACAGTACATGCTAATTAGCAAATACATGACAGTTCAAGAGCAGTATAATTTTACACATAGCAACTTCAAAGTTACGCACATTTTAAATTGAAGCCGTGCACCCATATTTCGGTGTTTCTCTGCTAGGGCTGTCTAATGTCTGTGCCCCGGAATCTGAGGCTTCCTGACTGTATTGTATTTGTGTACGCATTGGTGGGGGCGGGGGTTCACCATCCACTCATTTAACTATGGCTGTTGCATGAGATATAGCTTGAGTGGTTCCCATATGTCACATGGTCTGGAACTGGACAGTAGTAGTTCTGTATACGTGCTAGGTAGTTCTTGACAATATACCAGATCATGCATCCAATCCTTAAATTTAGGAGCTCTGCCCCTTCCCCATCTACATGCCACCCTGCGCTTGGCCATGAGCAGCCCAAGTGCCTCAAATCCTTTTGTCGTTATTTTCAATTCTTCCGTATACCCTAGCAGCCCAATAAGTGGGGTGAGGACTATCTGCGTGCCCACCATCTTGGACAGGGCCTCTCCCACCTCCCCCAGTATTGGGAGACAGCACGTCCATGCCAGGTAAAGAAAGTCTTCTCCTCCTTCCCCGCACCGATCACAGCTATCAGTATCTTTTAGTTTATACTGATGAAGCCGCTCAGGGGACTATTACATCCTGTGTAGGAATTTGAAATGGATAGTTCTCAATCTGCTGCTTGCCGTTATCAGTTCAGTCTGCTGACAGCAGTGTGCCCCCTGTACATCTTCTAGAGTGTGTCCAGCTCGTCTTCCCATCCCCATCTGGCTTCGTCGTTAGTAACCGTTTGTGATGTGAGGACACTTCTGTAGAGTCTTGAGACCGCAAAGGGTTTCTTGAGGGTATCCCACTTGATTCTGGGTTGTTTGTTCCCTCCCCACCCCCCCACCCCAGGCCAGACGGATCAGTTGGGTTCTCAGGCTCTTGAAGAACTGGCATCCAGGGGCATTCGGTATGTTTATGAACAGATAGAGCAGTCGGGGTAAGATAACCATTTTCATAAGCGCTATGCGCCGGCCAGGGACAAAGGCATTGCAATCCACCTGGTAATGTGGTCCGTAAGGGAGTTCAACACACTGCCATAATTGGCTCTCAGCAATTCCTCCCTATTTCTGTTAACTACTATGCATAGATATTTAAGTTCCGCCTTACACCACTTCAACGGATATTCTGACTGAAAAGAGGGTGGGGGGGGTATTCTGGGTGAGTGGAAAGATTTGAGATTTCCCCCAGTTTATTGCGATTCCAGAGATCCCTCCAAACCTAATGAAAACGCGAATTATATTATTAAGGCTAATCTGGGGCTCTCTAAGATAAATAGTAATGTCATCCGCATAAAGTGACACTAAAATATGGAGGGATTGGTAACTCAGTGCCCACTCCCTATGATGTTGCTGAAGGATAGCTGCCAATGGCTCCACCGCAAGGGCGAAAAGGAGGAGAGACAATGGGCATCCCTGCCTAGTGCCCCGAGTTGTGTCAAATGTGGGAGATTGCACACCGTTAATTAACAGCTTCGCCTTCAGGTTGTGATCTAATAAGCGCACCCACGCAATGAATTTTTTGGGGAAGCCCATGCGTCTCAGTACTGCCATCGGGTAGTCACATTCAAGGGAATCGAAAGCCTTTGTGGCATCAAGAAATACTGCTACGGCATTGAGCTCTGGGTCTATGTCTTGATTTATGGTAAACAATGTACGTAAATTGTGCAATGTGGCTCTGCCTGAAATGAAGCCAGACTGGTCTGGGTGCACCAAACCGTCCACAAGTAAGCCCAACCTGTTGGCCAGCAGCTTTGCAAGTATTTTTTAAGGATATTGGCCAATAGGATTCTGTACAGCCAGCTGGTTTGCCTGGCTTCGGGAGAGAGATGATGAGGGCCTCTCGTAATGTGTGCGGCAGGGTTCCGTCCTGCAGCGCCTCCTCATATACTTGTTTAAGGAAAGGGGCTAATGTGTCAATGTATGCTTTGTTGAATTCGGCCGGAAGCCTGTCCGGGCCCGTTGCTTTGCCCGCCCCCATTTGCATGATGGCAGACCTGATCTAATCTTCCTCAAACTCGGCCACTAGGAACTCTCTGTGCGTGTCACTTAACCATCCTAACTCCACTGTCTAGGTAAGCATCTACATCTATAGGAGTAGATCGCCTAGTGGTGTATAGTAAAGAATAGTGGTCCCTAAAGGTCTGCATTATGGTCTCTGTGTCTTTCTGGGATTCCCCTTCTGCATCTTTAACTTCCATAATGTAGTTGGAACATTGGGGTACACGCGTCAGCTCCCCTAGTGCTTTTCCCGGCCTCTCCCCCTACCCATAGCTCCTGGCCCTGTGGTACTTTCCGTGGAAGAGACATTCCCTCTCAGCAGTACTTTGGTATTCAGTGAGTGCTTCCCTTATTCCTGCTCGTTTAGTCCCATCTTTGTCAGCATGAAAGCCTCCCTCCAGTTCTCGGAGTTCCCCCTCTAATTTAGCGAGGGTGCGTCTTATGTAATTTAATATGCCTTCTGTCTTGACCATACATACCCCTCTTATGGTCACTTTTAGCGCTTCCCATACTGTTGTCGGGAAGGTACCAAGTCTGTTACGTTTAAAGAAATCGTCCACTTTGCGCCCCTGCTTAGTTCTAAATGAGATATCAAGTAGTGCAGGTGTGGTGAGCCTCAAGAACATGTTCCCAAAGGGATTGCCCGGAGGGGTGATTTTTAGATAGTAGTCTGAATATGTTCGAGCTAGGTGTCTTGTGTCCGTTATCCATGTCGCCATTCCCCTGGACACCAGCCAAAAATCAAGTCTAGACTAGCTTGAGTGCACAGTGGAGTGGCATGTCCCCTCCCCCCCGGCATGTCTGGTGGGCAAACCGCCAAGCATCTACCAATCTGTGGTCCTCAATAATCTGGTGCACTTGGCGTTGAGCTCTGGTGTGATGTGGCTGGGGATGAGAGCGGTCAAGTTCTGGATTGATGGTAAGGTTAAAATCTCCACCCCAGATAATGTGTGGATCCTATGTTGACAACCACCCCCCACAGAGTGGTAAAGAATGAGTCATCGTCTATGTTTGGGCCATAACAGTTCACTAATGTGACCGACTGTGATGCTAGTCTCCCCCATGCCACACAGAATCCCCCTTGCGGGTCATTTATACCTCCCTCTTCGACATATGGCGTGTTCTTCTTTGAGGATGGCAGTACTTCTCGAGTATGAGGAGAAATAGAAAGGAGTGTCAATGTATCCGCTATGGTATCCAATCAATTATTGTTTTTCGAGAATCAAATCCATAGGCAAACTCATTTCATATGTTTTCCATTTATTAATTCAAAGGAAAATCATAGCTCCAATATATAACAGTATCCAGTCGTCAGCCAAATATAACAATACCCAATCGTCAGCCTATGCGTTTCGTCCTCACTTGGACGTCATCAGGGCTGGAAAAAAGACTAAGTACACAAATCAATATAGATCCCTATGTATTTTTAGAAAATCAATAATTCAATCACATTCCCCAAAATTAAAAACATATCAATTTCATTGTTCAACAGCCCCTTCGAGTCTGCCTATTTACAATCTAATTTCCATATATTATCCCCATAAAGAAAGTAACATTAATGGTTTTTTGGATGGAAAACATCATGTGGTGTCAGCACCCTCCTTATTGCTACCACATCAATCCTCTTCAATTTCTCTCGTATACTATATACACTGTTATTGTCATGCATCATGACATTATATTTAGACTTCTGGCAAAAATTGATCATACAAAAATCTCTTAAGTTCGTATCCATCATCAACTCCCCAACAGCCATACTGTCTGCTAAGTTTCTTTAGTCACCTTTTGGAACATACCTCCAATGTATCTCCTAAGCGTTTATCCTTACAGTTCTTCAGCTCTTCATTTGCGCAACCCATACAAGTGGAAAAGATTATCCTGAACGAAAAAAAATAATTTTTTTTACTAATATTCCTAGGTTCTATGTAGTTCCTAGTAATTACATTTCTGATCGTGGGACATCTCCTGTAAGTAACTGCTGGTTTGTCTTCAATGATCCCTGTTAAACCAGGCACCCCCTTCAGTAAGTTCCAGTTTCTGTTCAATATTTTGTAAATCTTGTCATGCAAAGTATTAAAAGTTGAAATAAAGGCCAAACGTTCAATTGCTGGGCCCTTTTCCTTTTGGATAAGGGTGGCATCCCTTCTCATTGTGCCCACCCTGACCCTTGCTTTCCTCAGACCCTCTCCAGAATATCCTCTATGAGAGTCTCAAATGTAACTCATCTAGTTCCCTATTGAAGTCTTCGTCTAGACTGCAATTTCTCCTGATTCGCACCATCTCCCCATACGGTATTCCTTTAATTACCGATGGGGGATGAGCGCTGTCTGCTCTTAGGATCGAATTAGTGGCTGTTTTCTTACGAAAAAGTTTGCTGTGTATCTGATTATCAACTACAAACAATTGCACGTCCAAAAATTCAATCTGATGAGTATGATGACTCATTGTAAATGCAACATTAAACTCATTACTGTTCAGAAATGCAAAATGCTCCATTAATTCTTGTCCTGTGCCCCTTCAAATTAATAAAATGTCGTCAATGAAGCAGCCCCAAAACAAAATCAAGTCAGTCCATTTGTCAGCTCTCTTGCTCCAGGCATGCTCCCTCTCAAACAACCCCATGAAGAGGTTCGCGTAAGAGGGACCAAACCTGGAACCCATTGCTGGCCCCCTTATTTGGTGGAACCACTCTCCCTCAAATAAGAAAAAATTGTTTTTGAGAATGAGATCACTCATTTCCATGATCATTACTGAGTGTTCTTGCAAACCAGCACTACGAGTACCCAGGAAGTGATTCAGGGCTCGCATCCCCTTTTCCCTCTCTATGCAGGTGTACAGTCCCACTACGTCCAATGATACAAAACTCATTCCCTGTTCCCAAACCATGTCCTCAAGTTTATTTAGAACATCCATAGTGTCCCTTATATACGACAGTAAATACGAAGAGGGAAGAAAAAGATAGTAAAAGAACAAGGAGGGGCAGGAGAAGGCACAAAAAATACACAAATTGGACACGCAGTCAGGACAAGTTCAGGAAATAGAACAGGAGAGGGAACTCTTGGGGTCTATATCACAAAATCATGATTTAGAGGTCATTAATCTATCAGATAGAAATCTAAACGAACATGAATTATCTGTACTTCAGAGAGGATTATCTTATTGTCCAAATAGGATGTGTGATTTCACTGACATTGAAATTGATTTGTTTAAATTTGCATGGAGATTAAAATTGAAAAGCTTTTTTTCGAATGTGGATAAACCCATGTATACAAAAAGCACCATTAAAAAATCGGAGTTGATTATAGAACATATGCGTAATGTGCAATTACTTATGTCTTTAACAGAAGGGGAGAGGTTTGGGGTAGAAGACGTTACCACTATGTTAGATATCCCCACAGATTATGGGTGCACGAGTGGTTTAAACCTTCGTCTAAATTTATACTGCAATGTCCACAATATACTGCCATTGACTTATTTGTCAAAAGAACTTTAATGGATTTACATAGATTAGAAGACCAAGCAGGTCAGAAAAATGTGAATCTCAGGTCAAAGGAGAACTTGTCTAAGGAGGAACGACTAGCATTAATGAATTTGAGACAGGACAAGGACGCAGTAATAAGAGAAGCCGACAAAGGCGGAAATATAGTGATTATGAGAAGGACTGATATTGTCAGTAAATCAGGAGACAGTTGTGATGTCACGTGTTACACAAAATTGATGTCGAATCCCACTAAAGAAGCAGGCAGACACACTACTGAGAGGCTTTACACATGGAAGGAACAAGGTCTTTTGGACGAACAGGAATTCAAATATCTTAATGTCACGAATCTCACTTTTCCTTTTATTTATGTTTTACCAAAAATCCATAAGTCTATACAAAACCCGCCAGGCAGACCTATCATCTCAAGAAAAGGGAGTTTAACAGAACACCTCTCGGAATTTGTTGATATACTATGGATGTTCTAAATAAACTTGAGGACATGGTTTGGGAACAGGGAATGAGTTTTGTAACATTGGACGTAGTGGGACTGTACACCTGCATAGAGAGGGAAAAGGGGATGCGAGCCCTGAATCACTTCCTGGGTACTCGTACTGCTAGTTTGCAAGATCACTCAGTAATGATCATGGAAATGAGTGATCTTATTCTCAAAAACAATTTTTTCTTATTTGAGGGAGAGTGGTTCCACCAAATAAGGGGGTCAGCAATGGGTTCCAGGTTTGCTCCCTCTTACGCGAACCTCTTCATGGGTTGTTTGAGAGGGAGCATGAGAGCTGACAAATGGACTGACTTGATTTTGTTTTGGGGCCGCTTCATTGACGACATTTTATTAATTTGGAGGGGCACAGGACAAGAATTAATGGAGTTTTTTTCATTTCTGAACAGTAATGAGTTTAATGTTGCATTTACAATGAGTCATACTCATAAGATTGAATTTTTGGATGTGCGAATCAGGATAAATTGCATTCTAGACGAAGACTTCAATAGGGAAGTACATGAGTTACATTCGAGACTCTCAAATAGAGGATATTCTGGAGAGGGTCTGAGGAAAGCATGGGTCAGGGTGGGCACAATGAGAAGGGATGCCACACTTATCCAAAAGGAAAAGGGCCCAGCAATTGAACGTTTGGCCTTTATTTCGACTTTTAATACTTTGCATGACAAAATTTACAAAATATTGAACATAAACTGGAACTTACTGAAGGGGGTGCCTGGTTTAACAGGGATCGTTGCAGACAAACCAGCAGTTACTTACAGGAGATGTCCCACGATCAGAAATCTAATTACTAGGAAGTACATAGAACCTAGGAATATTAGTACAACATCTTTTTTATTTTGTTTAGGATAATCTTTTCCACTTGTATGAGTTGCGCAAATGAAGAGCTGAAGAACTGAAAGGATAAACGCTTAGGAGATACATTGGAGGTATGTTCCAAAAGGTGACTAAAGAAACTTAGCAGACAGTATGGCTGTTGGGGAGTTGATGATGGATAAGAATTCAAGAGATTTTTGTATGATCAATTTTTGCCAGAAGTCTAAATATAATGTCATGATGCATGACAATAATAGTGTATATAGTACATGAGAGAAATTGAAGAGGATTGATGTGGTAGCAATAAGGAGGGTGCTGACACCACATGATGATTTTCATCCAAAAAACCATTAATGTTACTTTCTTTATGGGGATAATATATGGAAATTAGATTGTAAATAGGCAGACTCGAAGGGGCTGTTGAACAATGAAATTGATATGTTTTTAATTTTGGGGAATGTGATTGATTTATTGATTTTCTAAAAATACATAGGGATCTATATTGATTTGTGTACTTATCCTTTATTCCAGCCCTGATGACGTCCAAGTGAGGACGAAACGCGTAGGCTGACGATTGGATATTGTTATATTTGGCTGACGACTAGATACTGTTATATTTTGGAGCTATGATTTTCCTTTGAATTAATAAATGGAAAACACATATGAAATGAGTTTGCCTATGGATTTGATTCTCGAAAAACAATAATTGATTGGATACCATAGCGGATACATTGACGCTCCTTTCCATTTGTAGAATTCATTTTTGAGGACTGGGTCTTTGGCGGCGGGACCTGGGAGGGTGAAGCGTCATTTATATAGGACTTCGTGATTTGTTAAAACAAGATTTTGAATTGCTCACAAGTGCGCTTGGTTGTTGTGCCCCCATCGCCTACAGGAAAGAGACATTATGAGGAGAAATACCTATGTGACTCCCATCGCGCAGTGAATGTGTGGTTGGCTGTAGGAGCAATGTGCGTTTCTTGCATCAAGGCTACATGTATGTGATGCCTGTCTAAGTAGGCCAAGAGGTATCTCCTCTTGCACGGATCTCCCAGCCCCCGTACATTCCATGTCACCAAGTTCAGGCCCGCCTGTTGCCCGTTACCTTTCATGTGCGCGTGGTCTACTAATGGAAGCCGGCTCCTTGCCCCTCTAGGGGCTGGATTTGCTTTGGTCTGAGTGCGTATCTCCATTCAAATGGTGCTCTACTCTGTTTTCATTGTGTAGCTTGTTGCCCCCCTCCCACATCGGCTTCCCCAACATGCTGTGTACAAATCCCCCCCCCCCCCTGTCCCTCTAAAGGTCCAACATGCCCTAGTAATAAACAGGCAGCTTGGTACATCAGGATAAATGTCACTCTGATCCCCAACCATGTTTGATTGCTGAACTGTCATGTCACTCGATAGTTCATAGTTTCAACATTTTCGACAATAGTAAATTTGCTGCATTTGGAAAAGAAAAGTATAACCCAGATTATAACAACATAATGCTTTTGAAGGAGCAAAACAGTTGCTCTGTCCATGTTCTTAGGTTAGGGAATTCCTGCTGGGGTATAACACCTAGGGTGCAGAGCTGAAACCTCCTCCCAACTGTAGTTACATGGGTGGAGGGTGTCCAGGACATGCACATAGTGCACCTAAAGTGTTCCGTTTAGGTCACAGGCGGGGGCCCAGAGTCAGTTCTGGTTTAAGCTCTTCTTCCTTACATAGGTTTGTTGGTGCTTTGCTCCCTACGGTCATGTCAAAACCATTTGAAAACCAGAGTTTGGGCAATGTTTTGCTTATACTTGCGAGTGCGTCTCCCGATCCGGCTTCCTCTGAGGTGCGGTACGCCTTATTCATACGCTTTAGTTCCCATTTTACTTTTATCTTGCACTACTCTTCCTCTGATCTTGGTGGACTGTTTCTGCTTTCGGTGGGCGAGTTTCCGCCCTTGAGCGAGCTTCTGGGCAATGTTTTGAGGAATTCCATGGCTTGTTGCGAGGATGTACAGAAGTGTTGCTTGCCTTGATGCGTGATCCGGAGTCGGGCAGGGTATAGCATTGAGTAGGTGATATTAGCCTGTTGCTTTTTGTTTGGCTGCTAGAAATCTTTTTCTGGCTTCTTGGACTGCCATAGTGAAATCAGGAAACGGGGCGATGTTGTTGCCCTCAAAGGTCAAGGACTGCTGTTCCCTGGCCTTACGCAAGACCTTGTCCCGATCACGGTAGTTTAGGAGTTTTGCCACGATGGGTCTCGAAGGTGCTCCAGGGGGAGGACGCGCTGCGAGTGTTCTATACACCCCACTACCAACAGCGAGGAAAAAGCTTCAGCCCCAAAACAAGTGGGGAACATCCGTTCCACATATCCTTCCATCCTCCCTAGATTGGCGGATTCAGGTATGCAAATGTTGTTCCTCTAAAGCCTCGTTCTTTGCTGCTATTACTTTCAGGAGGTGATCCATCTTTCATTTGTGCGCGGTTTTGGGAAGTTTCGTCTTCCATTTCCGAGAGTCTCAAGCTTTTGGGTAATGAAATCCATGCTTGTGCACATGGTGTCCATTTTTGATTCAATTGAGTTGAGGCTATGTTTCATTGTAACTAAGAGCAACTTCATATTTTCCTCTACCGCTTGCTGGGTGGGCTCAGTTTCCTCCTCCGTCGCTGGGTCACGCTCCTGACCCTGTCCCCTTCCCGATTTACGGGGCTCAAAGGGCAATTTGGTTTGTTTGCCATCTGTTTTGCCCATCTCCCCAGACTTGCAAGTAGATGTCTTTATTTACCCGGTGTGATGTTTGCGCTAGATATCTGGTTTGGTTCCTTTAGGTGAGGAGATGTCGCTTTTGATTTGAGAAGTGGAACGTTCCAGTTTGTGGTGATGTCTTTGTGTAGGAACTATGTCGAACTTGCCCCCTTCTCCCTCCCAACGGGGCAGCAGTACAAATGTCTCGCAGTGCTAGTGAGTGCAAAATGGCGACTCCTCCACTCTCCACATTCCTCTCATCTCAGGCTACAGTAATGTTGAACTCATGTTGTGGTCACAGCTCGCTCTTTCCCTTTAAGAGCGAGCTGTCCCTCACGCGCTTGTCACAGGCGCAGTTTTTCTTTAATGTGGATTCTCCATTCCGACGCTGTTGTGCAAACTGCCTCAACTGTTTTCCTGGGCAGTTTGGATAACAGCGCCGGAGACTGCAGTTGTGGGTCGCTATGTCAACTTCTTGTGAACCTTAATAAATCAGTTAAATCATATCACCGCCTCTTGGTACCTACTTCCACATTTGGCGACAATTGGAAGCAGTGACCCACCAACTGGATTTCATCGAAACTCTGAAATTCTCATCAATTTCATCGACGCTTCAGAGCCCACGTTTGCCGTTTCCTGTCTCCGCGCTTCAGTTTTCAGTTGATAATCCCTGTCTCCGCCCACCTCTTTCACTGGATCACAGCGGCGAGACGTTCATCACGCTACAAGGGGAGGGATTTCCTGTCAATTTCGGGAAATCTCTTTGGCCCGTTTTCATTCTGATTTTCGCACGTTGTACTCCGCTTCTTAGCAACGCGGGTACCTCCTTCCTCTCACCTTCGTCGAACAAGAGCTTTTTCTGTGTTTTTACAAGCGCACTCGTAAATCAGGATTCAGCACTCACCGGATTCTACTACAAGCGCCCTCACAGGAGGATCTTCAACTTCCCTGCCAATGGTGCAGTAAGATTTGCCTGCACTTCGGTGACAGGCACACCACTCTTTACTTACTATCTCGTATTACTTCAGTGACACTGCCTGCTTTCAGTGACGGGCACACCGTTTCATTTTAATTGTTTAACTCTGTTTATTTATTGTTTTTATTTGTTTTATTTTAATTATTACTATGGCATCCAAGAGTCAGCTACTTTCTATTCCTCATTTCCTGCCAGTTCCAGGTAAACCCCACATTCCCTGGAAACATTGGTTGGGTATGTTCCAGAATTATCTACTTGCTAATGACGCTATTGAGTATGATCCAAAAAGGAAGTTTGCATTACTATTTGGTCATTTAGGCTATGAAGGCCAAGAAGTTTTTAACAACTTGCCACAAATTCAACCTCCTCCAGGCGCACAAGAGGGATGGAATGTTTATTCAGAGGGCATTGCTAGACTCAATAGAAAGTTCGCTGAGGAACCAAGTGTCCTTTTGGAACGCTTCAATTTTATGCGTCGAAAGCAAAGCGCTGATGAGTCTGTTGAAGATTATATATCAGCATTAAGACTCTTGGCATCTACCTGCAATTTTGGTCCTGTTCTTGACACTTGTTTAAGGGACCAGTTTGTTTACAGCTGCTTTTCTAAAAAAATTCAGGAAAGACTTTTGGGATGTAGAGACCCCACCTTAGCAGAAACCATTGAAATTGCTAAAGGGATTGAGAGATCAATTATTTCATCTAGAGTTATTTCTAATGATTCTTCCTCCAACAGCGTTTCTGTTTCTGCACTCAGAGAAATAGGAGATCATATTTCCTCAATAGATGTTAGAAATAGACCGAATAGAGTACCTGTCAAGAAACCTAATGTGAACATGTCTTGCTACAGGTGTGGTTCTCGCAACCATATTGGGAACAACCCAAATTGTCCAGCTTCATACAAACGTTGCACTAAATGTGGAAAATTGGGTCATTTTATGTCTGTCTGCAAAAGTACTAGAAACAGTCAGAATAAGTTCCATTGAAGCCACTCCTGAAACTTGTGCACATGATTTGAACAAAGTATTCCTTACTGTCTCTTGTGAGAATTCTGAAAAGATTGTTATCAAAGGCCCCTTTTGTGAAGCTATGGTTGCCAATGTGCCTTTAGAAATGATGGCAGATTCTGGCGCACCAATTACTATTATTTCAGACAAACTGTTTCTTGACAAATGGGAAAATAAACATCTGGAGAAACCTGATGTACACCCAAAAACCTTTGTGGATCAAGACATCTCTAAGCTTGGCTATTTTATTGATTCTTTATCGTGTTTAGGCAGACAGATTACCACAAAAATTTATGTAGCTCTCAAGGGGAAGAATATTATAGGTTGGAAGGATTTAGCTAGGTTGGGCATTATTCTTGTCCCAGGTGATGACAAGCCAATTGTTCTTGCTGAACACTATATTTCATTCATTGAAGAGGATTCTGACACCAATGTACACAACATTTTGAACAAGTTTAACAAACTCTTCAAAGAGGAAATTGGCAATATTCATAAATTTGAACACCTTATTAAGCTCAAATCCAATTCTGTCCCCATTGTTCATAAAGTCAGGTCAGTACCACTTAGTGTTAGGCATGACCTGAAAACCTTATTGGACAAACTATGTGCTGAAGGGGTTATTCAGCCTACAAACTCCTCGGAATGGGTCAGTCCAGTGGTTATCGTTAAAAAAAAAAACTGGTAAGATCCGTCTATGTGTGGACCTTCGCACACTCAACAAAAATATAATCATTGACTGTCACCCATTACCAAAATTCCAGGATCTTCTAGCTAATATTGGTTCCGCCAAAGTGTTCTCTCTACTTGACCTTAGGTCTGCGTACCATCAAATACCCCTTGCTGCGGAGAGTCAAGACCTTACCACTTTCATCACGCCCTTTGGAGCATTCAAATATTTAAGAATGCCGTTTGGTCTTGCCTCCGCAGCAAGTGTATTTCAGAAATTCATGGACACCATCCTTGCAGACATATCAGGTGTTCAAGCCTTCCAAGACGATGTCCTCATTTTTGCAGAATCCCAAAGAGAACACAACCTCATTTTGGAGAGGGTTTTGTCAGTCTTTGAGAATGTGGGCATCACATTAAGAAAGGAAAAATGTAAATTCATGGTTGAAGAATTAGACTATCTTGGTCACAATGTCTCCAAACAAGGTATCAGTCCAAAAATGTCTCTTGTATCTGCCATCAAGGACATTACGCCTCCCAAAAACAAAGACACACTCCGCTCCTTTCTAGGTCTTTGCGAGTATTACTCTCGTTTCATCCATGGGTACTCCATAATTGTTCAACCTCTGAGGGATTTGTTACACAATGGAAGGGCGTTTGAGTGGTCTGATGCTGTTCAGAGTGCTTTTTCACAGGTTAAGAACCTTATAACCTCAGCTCCCATTTTGTCTCCATTCAATGCAGAATAACCTTCCTTTTTGACAGTAGATGCTAGTCAATTAGGTTTGGGGGCTGTCCTTTCTCAAAATTTTGGAAGTAGGGAAGGTACTGTTGCTTATGCATTACGCTCTTTGTCATCTGCAGAAACCAACTACAGCACGATTGAGAAAGAGGCACTTGCTTGCACTTGGGCGGTAGAGAAGTTCAAAACATATTTGTGGGGTACTCATTTCAAAATTTTCACAGACCACAAACCACTAATTTTCATGCTCAATGGCAATGGGTCTGGCAAGGCTTCTGCGAGGTTGGTGCGTATCATTTCCAAATTACAAGAATACAATTTTACGATCCATTATTTGCCTGGGGGCAAAAATGGACGCGCTCACTGTCTGTCAAGAATGCCTGTTGTTGATTCCACTTCGCCTGTTACAGATGATGTTGAGTGTGTGGTAGCCCTTCTTGAGGATGTTTTTTCAGAGCAAGCTACTGTTTCAAAGGAGTCATGGCTCTCCGCTCTCGAAGGATATCTTGCTCCAAAAGGTGATCAATTACATCAAACAAGGTTGGCCACATGACAGGAATTTGTCTTCTGATGTCAAACCATTTGCTCATGTTTTGGATGAGTTATCAGTGGTAGATGGTTTACTTCTACGTCATGACTTTTTAATTCCCCCACTCTCTCTGAGAGAGCTATTATTCAAGAAAAGTCATGAAGGACACATGGGGGTTTCTGCCACAATTCGCAATCTTAAACAGTTTTACTGGTGGCCAGGTATTGATTCACAGGTTAAGTCATGGATTTCTGGATGTAGCACTTGTCTAATTTCAGACAAGCATTGGAAGGTTCATGAGCCTAACATTCATATGGTGCCTTTTCCTGATTCAGCTTGGGACAAAGTCGCCCTTGACTTTGCTGGCCCATTTGAGCTTTTACCAGGAAATCAAAAATATCTCATTGTTCTTGTGGATTACATGTCCAAATGGGTTTATTTTAACTTTGTTGCCTCACCGGATACTAATTCGGTCATTAAGGTCCTTGAAGGCATTTTTGAAATTGAAGGTCCTCCAAAGGTACTTGTCACAGACAATGGCACACATTTCAAGTCCCAAAAGATGCTAGAGTTTGTCAACGGTTTTGGTATTAAACACCTTACGGTCGCTTTGTATTCCCCATCGTCCAATGGCCTTGTTGAAAGGATTAACAAATTTCTTAAAGAGGGAATACAAACTGCACTGTCTGGTGGCTTCCAGGTAGAAGAGTTTCTTAAAAAGAAAATTTGGAACTACCATGTCACTCCTCATTCTACAACAGGTGTTTCACCTTTTAAATTGTTGCGCAACAGAGTCGCTACCTCAAGTTTATGTCCTAATTGGGTAAAAAATCTCACCTCCTCTGCTAATTTACAAGATACTTGGGAAACCATTAGAGAAAAGATCAAGAAGAAGCAATTAGCTATCTCTAATTATCATAAGGTTGCAAAAAACACCAAGGATCTAGTGTTTTGTGACGGTGATTGGGTCTTAATAAAGAAACCGAATAGAGTCCGAAAGGGTGAGTCAAAATTTTCGCTTCCTGTCAAAGTTGTTAGTTTCAAATTGTGCAATTTTATTAAATGGCAGAGGATGGTGGAACAGGAGAAATCTTGTTAAAATCTCCAATGAACAAGCCATCAAAATTGTTAATGCAAAAAAAAGGGGTGTGTGTGTTGCTGACAATGTTGGTGTAGAGTTTCTTTGATAAACCATCTACTTCTTCTGTACACTCCACGCCTCGGTCACAAGACTGCTCGAATACTGATGTTTTTTATGAAGGTTTGACAGCCACCTCACCTATTCCAAGTACGAGCAATGTGGGTGCCTTCACTTCTCATGTTTCTCCGGCTAATCGTTCAATTGTTGATTCTATTCACAGGGCACCACGAAATGTACCTGTACCCCTAAGATTTAAAGATTTCTATTTGATGTAAACTCTTATCATTTATTTTTCTTGTAACCTCTTATGTTAGCACATGCTCTGTTTTCATCATTTATTGCCTGTATAGTTTTGATGCTTTGCATTCTGCTTTTTGTTTAAAAAAGAAAGGGTGATGTTGTAGTCACAGCTCGCTCTTTCCCTTTAAGAGCGAGCTGTCACTCACGCGCTTGTCACGGGCGCAGTTTTTCTTTAATGTGGATTCTCCATTCCGACGCTGTTGTGCAAACTGCCTCAACTTTTTTCCTGGGCAGTTTGGATAACAGCGCCGGAGACTGCAGTTGTGGGTCGCTATGTCAACTTCATGTGAACCTTAATAAATCAGTTAAATCATATCACCGCCTCTTGGTACCTACTGCCACAACTCAGTACTCCCGAATTGCTCGCCCCGTCCCGTGGCTCCCTTCTGCCCAAATGCTGAAGGGGGGAAGGGGAGGACGCAGAGGGGCCCCCGCCACATTCCGCGGGGCCGCAACCACCCACTGTGGATCCGTTTTTCTTTTTGCTTATCTATGCATGCATCAGTCCGCTCCGCTGGTGCCCGTACCAGCCTGCGGTCCCCGCACCTCGTGCTTACGCATGGTGTCAGCCTCGTCCTGTCTGCTCTCCAGTGGTCTCCGCTGTCAGGGCTCGTGGACACCTTCCCTGCTGCCTCTCTGACAGGGGCTCGTTGTGGCCCCACAGATATTATGTCCTGGAGGCCTCAACCGTGCTCCGCGGCCTCTCGCGCTTGATTACTGCTGGAGGGCTACTGCTTTATCGCCCTAGTCCAGGCGTCCTCCCCACTGCTTAGTGTCTGCAGCAGCTCGAACGTCCGTGCCGTATGGGCTGTGCTGGATGGAAATGGCTGCTCCGTCGATCCCCTCGTCTCCCTAGTCTTGGGCCTTAATTATGTCTAGCTCTGTGCCCTCACGCTGTTTGTCACTCCCGGCGACCCCTGGCTGCCAATATGCTGAAGAGGGGGCGGTGGAGGGGCTCCGTTGTGGGCCGTGGGACTACCAACACCCAAAGCAGGTCCGTTGCTTATCTCCTTAGCCTCGCATACGGCAGGCCGCTCCGCTTGTGCCCCCGCCACACCCTGGACGTCCTACCTCCTAATTCCGCGTAGCAGCGGTCTTGACTTGTCGGTTCTCCAATGATCTTCCTTCTCACGGCTTGCGGAGGCCTCTCTCGCCTTCTCCCCGGCGGTTGCTCGGTGCGGCATCTCCGGATATATCTGCCGCCGCCCGATTCTCACGCGTGAAGGCCGCAATCGCGCCCTTCTCCAGCTCCACGGCCCCTCGCGCTCGACTGCTGTTGCGAAGGGCTGTCATGTTATCGCCCACCGCCAAGCGCCTTCCCCGCTTCTCAGTTACTTCGCCGGTCCTTTGCACTGTCTTTCAGGCTTCCACAGCCCCTTTAGGTGCAGGATATTGTTGTTTAGGCGTCCCGGACTGCAGGAGTCTCACTACTGTGCAGCCATCTTGCTAGCCCGCCCTCTAGCGCTCAGAGTTCTCATTTATTGTATTTATCTGTGACAACTTTTTTTAATTTCAGCAAATGTTTTATGGTAGCACGTTAATTCCTGAACAATATCTGCTTAAGCAGTTTCTGCTTTAGGTGACAACGTTTAGACACTGAAGAACCCTTTGGTGGCCTCCCCGTTACTAGTGCTTCTGCTTGTGTGGATAAAGGATACTCTACCAGGGGGCTTAATTAATAGGGGCTTTTTCCCATAACCCTAAAGTTGTAGCTAGGTAGTAAAAAAAAATCTAGTAACTCACTCTTTGCATCTTAACCTTTCACACAAGTATGAATTTCAGCTTGTAACGCATACAGTTGAGGTACTCCGGCCAATCTGCTTTAATCATGCAAATAGGAACAGCATTTGACTGAATTTACATAGTGCTAGCATTTTTCTAGAGCGACTAGAATCCGAAATATGGATTCTGCCCATGGGGTGACATTCTGATGACATTGAGGAAGGTAAGAGGGATTATGGAGGGCGGTAACATAAACCATTAGTTCACTTTTACGAAGAACAGCTATCTGTGTATATCAAAAGGATGGGGAATTGATTTTACAGGCAAGTAACTTCTATGTGTATCAAAAGTATGGGGAATGAATTGTTGTAGGCAAGTAACTTGTTTGCATAGGTTTGTGTCCTTTTACGTCTGCCTTCAGACTGCTTTATCTGTTTAGAATACTTCATGGCACCAAGTATACAAAAAACGTACATGAAGTATAGAGAGAGAGTTAAATTTTAGTCCAGCCAACTAAAGCCATTGGCTTTCATGTGTTTTTCCTTGTTAGCCATTGCTAGAATGAGCTGTCCATTATGGATGGTTAGTTTTTCTCTTTTATGTTGCGAAAAGGTTTTGGTGGTGATGTCATGCGTTCTTTTGTTAGACTGCAAATGAAACGGAACACGTAGCCTTAAACTGAGACCCAGTGTGTATTCTTGGCAGTATATACTTTGCTGACAGAACAACATAATTGCAGATTTATTGTTTTCTTTGATTTAGGAAGAGCAATCTGTTTGAGTGCCGTGCTATGAAGAAAACGTTTTATTTTCTATTCACCATTGCGCGTTTATTTGGTTTACTTAAATGTTATGACAACATGCAAGATTTACAGCTTTTTTTGTTAACAAAGTGAAGACTTATGTGCGCATAAACCATCTTACAGATGCAATGAAAATACTGGCCCTTTGCCAAAAGTATTGATTATGCAATATTTTGCGGTGTATGCTTTTTGAGTTCACCACTTGCACTGCGGTCTTCATCTGCTCACTCCTTTACATAAAGCTCTTCCTAAATGGTACAGCTTAATTAACTATGTTATTTCTCCTTATATAGCCAAGGTTGATGTTTCATTGTGGAATTTTCTTTCTAGGACCACTGGTGTAACACACACAAAGTCGTTCAGATATCACCAAATATTTCCCCCAACAAAAAGCCAGACCTGTTGTCTTGTTCTTCACCCTTGCTATTACTTACCCCACTTTTCATTTATATTACAGAATCTGGAAACTTAGTTGAATACCTGAAGGAACATCCGGCTTTAGAAATCATCAATAATTTTGTCTACCTGAAAGGTAAAAAAACCCAAAAACTATGAACACAATTAAAGTCTTTATAGTATAAATAAAAACTTTAGTTGCACTTAAAATGTACTCATAAGATCTGTATGCAAACAAGCTTTCTGTACTCTTAACACCTAATCTACACTTGTGCCAGTTGCTACTTTTAAACATTATTTCTTTCTGATGCAAAATAGATATCTTTTGTTATGATTCTGCACTTTGATCTGCTTTCACAACTTTCAAGTTTACCTATATGTGCACCTTGCATGCAGTTTTTAAAATTCCCTTGTGTTGATTTTTAACGTGCTGTAATTTCTTTAATTTAGAATGTATGCGCAGTCGATCCACATGGCCACTAAATACAAATCCCTTACTTCCCCAGACAACACGAGAACCCTCCACAACAATTCTCTCCCCACACAGGACCCAAATCTGACTCGCCACACTTCCTTCAATATCCAAATCCTCCTAACACCTAACCCCCAAACCATGCAGCACAGCCACTCACCAACAACACATCCCAGGGCCACCCCATACCGCTAAATTCCCTAATACACAACAAAACCATTCACACATCTCCTCCAACTCCGTTCCTCAGCACCTCCACTATCTGTCAACACTCCACGAACTAACAAACGAATTACATCTGATGAGGGCAGACATCCAGAACCTTATACATATTACCTTCAATCTGGAACACAAAGTTAAGATTCAAAATATGCATTATGGGACCCAAAACTCTCCCGTCCTCAAGCACTTAACTACAATCAGCCCTGCCAGTCACAAAAGCCCACTACCTAAATGGAGCTGCAAACCGATTCATCACCTCTACTCCAGACCCAATAGATTGGTCAGGAACTTATCTAGCAACAACATCCTCTTCCTTCTCACCTCTCCTAACCAGGCACCTATCAACCACTCCATGCCATTGGGAAAAATCCAGACTATCATCACTCACCCTCATAGGGATCCCCATCCCATCTCAAGGTCCATCACTAAATCTAACCTTAAACTAGTCCCCATATCTCATCCAGCCACAACTGTTACCAAAACCAACCTAAAATGCGCATTACTCAATTGCTGATCTGCAGTGAAGCATGCTGCTGACGTTGCTACCCTTATCCTCAATCATGACCAAGACTTCTTACTACTCACTGAAACTTGGATTAATAACTCCTCATATCCTATACTGGACCTATTGGTCCCTGCCAGCTATGACATTATTCGCTTGGATTTCTCTGGCCATTAGGGGTGGGGGTAGGGGGCGAAGAAGCATTACCTGTATTCACCTGAACGATCTCTTAATAAAACAAACTCACACATTATCTCGGTCTTCATGCAAATACCCGGGGTTCAGTATCTCAACTAATGAAAACACATTGTGCACGATGCACGCGATCTACCACCCTCCTGGTAATACTCACACATTCCTAGAACAAATCATGGAGATCATCTCTACTAACCACAGTTCACATAATAATCGGATCTTTCTTGGTGATTTCAATATCCACTGGAATGTCACAAACAACCTCTTGGTAAACAGCTTCAAATCCTTCCTTAAAAATCTCAACCTGGTTCAAGCCTGCAACAGCCCAATGCACAATAAAGGGTACACCTTTCAAACTAATAATAGCTAAGGACCATACTATCCAAATGGAATATATCCTACCGTGCGACTGGACAGACTACCGCTGCATCATATTCTCTGTAGCAGAAATGGTAGTGATCTCTAAAGGCCAACCAGTGAAAGTCAAATGTTGAGCCAGGGACATCAGAAACATAAACCCACTCATGCTAGCTACTCTCTGTAGCAACATTATTTCTCCATCCACTAACATTTCAGACACATAAGACCTCACCAATCACTATATCAACTCCATGTCTGACATCATCAATGCCATTACGCCCAATCAAAGAATCTTATTAAAAAAATCTAACACCTGGTTCAATCACAGCCTGAATGGCGAACGCCGCTCACTAAGAGCAGCGGAAAGAACTTGGAAACACTTGCTCTACAACTAATCTCAATTTACTGACATCATGAAGAAAAGCCTACATTAGGCATATCAGAAGAGCCAAAGCATCCTTCTTCAAACAACAACTCGACAAGGCCAAATACCGTCCCAAAAACAGTTTGAACTTGTCAAAAATCAAACTAAATCTCTTTTTTCTGAGAATGTATCTCCGCCCAGCTGAGATGTATTTGCCTCCTTCTTCAATGAAAAAACAAAGCAAATTGACACCAAATTCCAAACTGCTTTAGAACTCTTATCTAGCACCGCCCCATCATATCCGAATATCCCTTCTTCCAAACCAACAAACAACTCCTCCTGATCCACTTTTAAGACTTTTAATGAATCGGACATCTCAAATTTACTATCCTCTTTGAAATATTCTAAACACTACAATGACCCCCCACCCTCAAAACGTCTCAGCGCGATCAAACACTCTCTGCTTCCTCTATGGACCAAGATTATTATTGCTTTTGTAACACAAGACTACATAACAGATTGTCTCAAACGTTGCCCCGTGCCCCGATTATTAAAAAAATAAAAACAAACGCTGACCACTCACAACCAACAATTACCACCCTATTTCCAACATCGGCCAAACTCCTGGAAAAATATATACATCAATAGCTATGTAATCAAATAGATCAATTTCAACTCCTCGATAAATACCGATCTGGTTTCAGGATGGACCACAGTACCGAAATTGTCCTGGTCCATATCGTTGATGACACACTAAGACTTATCAACCAGAATTAATCCTGCCTATTAAACCTGCTTGATCTGTCAACTGCGTTTGACACCGTTAAACATGAGAACCTTTTGAACCTCCTAGAATGCAGGACGGGTCTATCCGGTACCGTGTTACAATGGTTCTCCTCATTCTTATACAACAAAACTCAGAGTTATGTTCAACCACGCTCTATCTACCCAGAGGACAGTTACGATTAGTGTCCCCCAAGGCTCCTCGCTCTCCCCCACCCTTTTCAACCTGCTCATGGAGCCCCAACTGAAATCCTCCAACTCCCTAGCATCCCATATCATATGTATACCGATGATAGCAATTCTACCTAAAAATAGCCTCTCCAGATGACATCTCCATCCACAACAACACATTAGAAAAACTCAACGCTGGCTGACACGCAACCACCTCAACTTAATGCCCTTAAAACTGAATTCCTGTTAATCTCTCCACCCAACCACACTCCGAACATCAAAGAATTGCTTGCCGATCTTACAGCCTTGAACTGTTCCCCATGCATCATTAACCTCTGCTAAATTGCTAGGAATAATCCTGGACAATCACTTCTGTATGCAGGATCACAGCGGGGTCGCCGCCAACAGAGGTGCCAACTACCATCTGCAGGTACAAAGGAAATGAAAACCTTTCATTCCGACTGCAGATATCAAGACAGCACTATAAGCGCTTGTGATCTCCAAACTAGATTACGGTAGTGCCACCCTCAAGGGTTTATCAAAACTAGCAATCCTAAAGGCAACTTTTAATGCAGCAGCTCGACTCATCACATGCTCTCAAAAAAAGCGATCACATCACCCCAGATCGCAAGGCTCTGAACTGGCTTCAGTATGAGTCTACGATCCACCTACAAATTGCCTGCCTGACTCACAAAGCTCTTCACCACAACACGCCAACTTACCTTGTCAAGAAACTCATCCTATCTGGAGGAACTAGAACTTTAAGAAGCACACGCTCCCTTCTACCGAAGCCATACAAATTAAAAATGGGAAACCTACAAGCGCTCCTTCTTCGGAATGGCCCCCAAAATTTGGAACTCAGCCCTGGGACCAGATCCAACTCCTCAACAGCCATATTAAAAAAAGAATAAAACTCCTCCTAATGACCAGATACCTTCCCCAATGAAGATGCAACCTCCCCCTCCTACCCATTGACCAGACTATCGGGCCACATTTCATCCCCCTCATTACTTTCTTCGGTGGCACTCTACATATCCTATCATGACCATTCTGAATCAAGTCTCTATGTATGTCAGCCTATGTTCGTCCCTACACTTCCTCTTTCTCTTCCTGATGTTCTGCGCTTTGGGCTTTGTTAGGCTCACTTGTAAATGGTCATCTGCTTACACTTACACTCACTTTTGCTGTTCTCCTGCATTTGTATATTACTATGTTTGCTCTTCCTGTTGTATAGTTCTTTGGTTTCCAAAAGGATCATTTTTATGTTTACTTTTCCTGATGTACAGCGCTTTTGTTCCCGAAAGGGTCACTTGTTTATGCTTATCTGCTTGCCACCATGTTGTACAGCACTCGGATACCCAAAAAGATCATGTTTGCGCTATATAAAACTCAATAAATAAATAAAAAATATAAATGCGGTATTTAGAGAGTTTACAGACTCTTTCCAACTTAACAGGAAGATCCAATAACCACACAGAAATACATATCTCCATTGGCCCTTATGGCTAGGCTCCAGTGAGGTTGCTGAAGTCCTGTCGTTTACCAGTCACTTAGCATGGTGTTGTATACTCAAAACATGTACCCTGTATTTGCAGATTCTAAAAAGTTGGAGTACTAGACAAAAGGTGTCTACTGCTTTGCTGCTTTTTTTTTTAAAGAAGACTGCTTTCCATTTGATTGGTGAAAGTCAAGGTCTGCTCATGGCGACCACCACATTTTAACCACAATATCATGTGAATTGGGGATCCTTTAACACCGCTGATGATTTCTGCTGAGATATGCGACAGAATCTTCCCACTATGTAAGTTCTGAAGACAGCTACCCATTCCATAGGTTGCAGACTAAGGTTGCCTCCCTGAACGGCTCCACTTTTGTGAAGACGTCCGTAGGGTCTTATATAGGTAAAATATGGAATTTAATTGATATACACTTAGTATTTTTATTTCAGACAGATTTCTAACCACAGATTCCTCACCTTTTGAATAATCACTCAGTCGACAGACTGGATCTAGAAAATCTTTAGCTGTACTCATGCCTGCCACCAGGTGACGCCTTCGGCTCCGCACCAGTGTTGCTTTTGCGCTAGATGTGACTAACATGGGCCTATCTAGGTGCCACCCTTGCTCGCTGATAATAGTTCCTTTCTTTCCATGCCAAAAGACATGGATCTGGAGCTACTCTTTCTAAACTATTCTTCAAAAGTTGTCACCTCCCAAATCTACACTGTGGGGTTATTCCCCACAAGGTTTGTTGCAAACAAGTATCTGTGACTGGCCCACATATGGTTTACTGTGGTGCCTAGGGTCAGACCATGACTCCAAATCCTGCAGCGATTGTGCCTTGATGCACCTCTAGGCCATTTGAGACCAGGAAGCAAAGCTCTTCATGATGAAGCACCACAAGCGCTTGTACCAGATTCGATCGAGGTCTAAAAATAGATGCTGAGGTCACTCCTGCAACACGTCGTCTTGATGATCCAAGTTCCTAGGCAAAGGCAATAAGAAGCCCAAGAAGTTCAAACGGGGCGTGCCACCATTTCACCACACTGTCTGGGGAGAAGGTGCAAGGGCTGCATTGTGCCTCCAGGTCGCATTCCCGAAATTGCTCTACTTTGGAATAGTTTCCGACTCTTATTCTGTGGCACCCAGAGTTTCTGGCAGCGACGCAACAGCAAATCAAGTATTTTCATGATGCTTTGCTTTGGCTTTTTGTAACCTTACGGACTCCCTCTGATGTGCCTGCAGGGCCCAAGGAGCCGAGAGGCCTCCCAACTGGTCTTCTTCCAGCAGGTTGACTCTCTGCACCAGAAGAGCCCTGAGCATCCGCTCAGGGCTCTGGACCAACTTTGGAACCGGGCCAACCCCAGCCGCACTGCGGCCCACTGGGGAACACAATTGGTCGGCGCCATCAACTCCGGGTGATGATGGCCAACCCATAGTGCTGTGCGATTCTGAAGCTCCGCTGCAACGCACTGCCCTCGACCGAGGTCATGCACTCATTAACCTGAGCTGCAACCTCTTTACCCACTTTTTGATTCTGATACAGTGCCTCTAACTTCTGGAAGAGTTTGTCCTCCAGAAGGTATTCGGCACAGACTACAATAATAAGGGATATGATGCTGAGGATGAGGTTGCCCAGCCCTATGTAGAAAACTGGCTCCAAGACCTCCAAGATGCCAGTTGTCTGGATTCCTCCCCAACACTGGACTACTTTTCCACACAGGGCCTGCCACTGAAGATAGCGACTCCTTTACTGTGGTCATGCGAAGGGCAGCAGAGGCCTTTGATCTTCAACTTCCTACTCAGGAAGTTAAAACCAATGTATTTTCTGAGGTGCTGCAACCAGGCCAGTTGAGCTCTGTGGCTCTTCTCCCACTCAATGAGGCTCTTACTTTCTTGGGTAACTGGTCCAATCCCTGCTCAGGCCCACCTATGCGTCGCCGGATCACCAGACACCATCACCCTGCGACCCAGCCTTTCTCGTCTAGCACCCCATTTATGTGAGCCTTTTGGTGCTTGCTTCGACTAGCAGAGTAAACCCATACTTGTTTTCCACCACTCCTCTGACAGGTAATCAAAGAGAATAGATATTTGTGTTAAGTGGGTATTTGCGTCTACAAGTTTGGCGTTTTACTCAGTAAATTTTAGCTGCCTCTTGGGCTTCTACAGGTATGCCTTGTGGGCGAACCCATGGCCCAAGTATTACCCACAGTCCCGGAAGAAGCCTGGGCCATACTCTTCTGGGCCATGCAGGATGGTCAAGATGCGACCAAGTTCACTATCCGCTTTGGAACGGATACAGACTCCTTCGGCAGAGCTGTTGGCACCAGTGTGGCCATTTGCATCACAGTGCAGACCCCTGTTAACCATAAATCAGAACAGTTACTTTTTACAAGTGTACATAGCAGTTAGTCATCGTGTACATTGTAACCCCTTCCTATTAAACTTCATTACACTTTACCTGTTGCATTCGCACACCATTAGCATAATTTTGTAATACAAATATTTTCAAAAGGACAAATAACTAGCTCAAAACCTTTGAACAAAAGGACTTTAAAACTAGGCGAGATACAGAAGGATCCTAATCCGCAATGTTTTTCACATAGAAAAGTGTCCCACAGACCAATCAGTTACAGCATTGTGAGAAAGTCATCCTTTTCACCCTGATCACCCCCATTGTTTGACGGATACTGGTGGTAACTGACTGACTGCACCCTGAGCTCTGCTAACCAGGCCCAAGGCTCTGATTAAAAAGCTATATGGCAATTAGGTGTAATTACACTTGGCACTGACAATCTACATTTAAGTCCCTAGCATATGGTAGGGCATGTAGGTTTAGAGGCCCAGCATCTTTGAGGGACTTACTTGTGCACTGATGTGTTGCTTGCTGTCATTTTAAAATTCAGTCCTTCTTTGCATGTGGCTGGCCTCAAACTTTGCACAATCTTTTTGGCACTGACTTGAACAATGACAATTTTGGTGAAATTAAGAATTAAATAATTATGTGCCCCCCACCCCCTTATGATGAAGAAAGCTAGTATGAAGAACTCAAAGATGCCATTGTCCTGAATACATCTCCAGATACTGGCTTTGTCTTTCCTCTTGGTCCTGCAACTGAGAAAAGAGCCTCCTTTGCCGTTGTTATGCGAAGGGAAGAAGTATTATACCTACAATTTCCAACTATGGAGGTGAAAACTAGAGTTCTGACAAAGGTTCCTCAGCCTAGTCAAGTGCCTACAGAACCTCTCTCCATTTAATGAGGCCCTCACGGATACCCTTTTGGGCACTTGGGCAAAAGCAATGTTCAGGACCACCAGTAAATAGGCAGGTCGCTCAACGTCCTCTTCCAGCACCAGGCGACTCAGCCTTTCTTACACAGCATCCCACACCAGAGAGTTTTGTGGTGCAAGCTCCTACCAGTAAAGTTCACCCCGGCACCTTCATTTGATCGAGAGTCAAAGAGAACAAACATTTGGCAAGCGTATTTTTTCCTCTGGGTCTCGCTTGTGCTCAGTAAATGCTGGCTGTCTTCTAGCTGCGACACCCATGTCCCCTGGGACACTGGCCCAAGTTTTGCAATGGATGATCTTTGGCGTCCTTAATCATCCAAGATGGCTGCAATGCAGCAAAATTTGTGATCCATTCTGGTTTGGACACAACCTGACTGCCTAGGTTGGGTGATGGATATGAGTGTGGCGCTTCGGCCGCACTCCTACATGAGGTCTATGGGCTTCTCCGTGGATGCCCAGATGTCCCTAATGGACATACCCCATTGATGGCTTTTGCCTTTTTGGCGACAAAGCAAATTCGGCCCTTGAGCAGGTTAAAAAAAAAAGCCAGGCCACAGCCTTTCCTGCATACATAGCCACAAAACTGCTTCAGCGTGTCCTTGCTGGCTTACAGAAACCCTGTCTGAAGCAGGATCTGATATTTCCTCCAAGGGCAGCAGGCCATTACTTCAAACAAGTGGGTCCTCCAAATTGTACATCAAGGTTGTGCCCTTCCATTTCTCTCCACTCGCCTCACCTTCTGCCACCAGCTGCTGATAACCAACTGTCCATCTTGAAGCAGAAAGTGCAGGCCCTTTCAGCTAAATGAGCCACATAGAGGGTTCTGACCTTATAAGTAGGAGCTGAGAGTCACTCTGGCTACTTTGCCCTATTTTAGGTCATTCCCCTCTCAACTCCTTCCTGCGAAACAACATATTCAAGATTCTGATTGTCCTGATTTGACACTCTTCTCCTTCGCAGATCCTCCATTCAGCACCGCTAGTCTGGATATACTACAGCTTTGTGCTTTCCCCCGGAGTTGAGTCCAGGGCATTTGGGCTGTGATGCAGATGTTTCTTCCGAGTTCTCTGGTCTCCGGAAGGGACTTGACTCCTCATCAATTTGTTGGAGTTGGAATTGATTCCCTCGCCCTGAAGGCTTTCTGCCTATTGTCGGAGGAAGACTGGTGCAGTTGCTCCTAGACCTCACCACCAAGATATGTTGCTCCAACGTGCAGGGTGGGGTCTTGGGGTCTATGTCAGGAGGCTGTATGCTGCTGTGAGTGGCTAAACCTCTAGGAAATTTCTCTGGTGGTGAACCACCTGCTAGAATCACTAGGGCAGATAAACTCATCTGCCAACTCTAAGCAGATTACGAATGGCAGTTGCACCCGGAAATTGATAAGGGTTTCTTCCATTAATGGGGAGAACTCTGCCTCTATCTTTTCACCACCGCCTAGAACGTGCAATGTCTGTACTTTTGCACAATGGCGTTTCAAGGCAGCTCTCTTGGAGACTCATCCCTTTTAGAATGGAGCTCAGGCACTATTGTTTGTCTTCCTGCTGCTGCCTCTTTTGCCAAAAGTTCTGATAAAGATCAGAACAATTGGACCCAAGTCATACTAGTTGCACTGGTTTGGTGCCTGGAATTCCTGGGCATGAGTATCTCTCATCCGATTGAACTGACTCTTCAGGAGGATCTTTTGTTGCAGCACCAGGGCAAGGTACAGTCTGCATCTCTATGCTTGGAGATTGAGCAGCGGTAGTTGACCTTCCTCCCCTTTTTTTTTTTTTTTTTTTTCAGACAGTCTTTATAGAAGTTGATCTTCCTACTGAGGTAGTTGATGTTATGTTAGTAGAGAGGCATCCCTCCACAGAATTGAGATATGCCAGTCATTGAGGTAAATTTGTGGCGTGGTGTGGTACCTACCAAATTGATGCACAGCAAACCAAGTTGTCTGAAGTTTTGTTGCTTGTTTTGTCCCTAGCCCAGAATAAATTTGCCTTGGGCACTGTTAAAGCCTAGTTATCGGCTTTTTGGCATTTTTGCAGTTGCCAGGTTAGCCTTTATTTAAGTCAACTCATTTGACGAGATTTTTTAAAAAGTTTGTTACAGTTGCTCCCAGCAACACCCTTTGTGATGTCAAAGTAGGACTTAAACTTAGTTCTCACTTTGTTGATGTGCATTCTTTTAAGCCAATACACAGTTGTCCCTTAAGCCTTCTGACGTTGAAAACACTCTTTCTCATCTCCTTAACCTTTCCCAGACATGTGAGCGAGCTATAGGCTCTTTCTGTCAAACCACAGTATACACCATTCTTCCTAGATAGTTTGTATTGAGGATCTAGGCAGTCTGTCTGCTGAAAGTGGTTATCCCTTTTCATGCCGGGCAGGCTATCACCCTTTCTGTATTGTTTGCCCCTCCTCATTCCTCTAAGGAGGAAGAGAAACGTCATCGTTTGGACCTGAAGAGGGTACTGTACTTTTTATATTTATCACACCAAAGAACATCCGGTGGACGATCACCTCTTTGAGGGTTTCCCTCACAGTGCAAAAGTGGACCATCTACCTTTGTGGGGTTCTTTGTGTAAAATCTGCTAAGTACTGGCAAAGACGCAGCCTCCAGAGGGCTTATGTGCTCATTCCACCAAACCAAGGCTGCTACCACTGCGCTAGCACGTCTTTGACATTTGTCAGTCCGCTATGTGGGCATTGGTACATACGTTTATGAAGCACTACTGCGTTGACACTCATGTCCGTTGAGAGGCCATTTTTACCCGCTAAGTCCTGCAGGACTTTTCGGTCTGAGGCAGTTCACAGTCCCATCCCCCTGCAGAGGTACTGCTATGGTATCTATTCACAAAGTGAGGAAATCTGCATTTATAAGTATCCATCTGAAGAATACATGTTTTGCCTTTGCTAACACTTTTTCTGGTGGATACTTTAACTGCAGATTCCTCCTGCCTTCCTGTTCTGTGAAATGGGCTCTTTTGCAATCTAGATATCTGCATGCTGGTCATGCTAGTCTGATATTAGGCTCTGTGTTTGAGGGCGTATACTGCCTAAAAAGCACCGGATGCCCGCACGTATAGGTGGTGCTTTTATGTGACATTGCTCTCCACTTAAGAAGCAGAACTATGTTAGCACGGAGCTGCACAACGCCACCTATTGACGTGCAGGAGTGCTGCTTTAAAGTTTCTGGTCCAGTCTTACTCCTGGGGAATATTCACAAGGTGAGGATTCTGTGGTTAGATGGAGAATCCCCAAGAAAGAGCCTTACCAAAGGTAAGTAACTCGTCCCTCATACAAATGAGGACATGAAAACAGGACGACATGCAGACATAGAAATGCTCATACCTTAAATCAGTAAGGTTACTCCAGTATTGGAACTTTCATAGATTCACATGCTTGAATCATTCCCTATCATCAAGATGGGAGTCCCTGGTATTCTTAAAAGAAATGTCCTATTAGACATAGAACATAAGGCCCTAGGCCTTAAGATTTTTGTAACATATCTCTGTCCTTTAGTGAAAAAGGACCAAACTTATAACTAGCCAATCAGTAGACACCACCCTGTAGAACCTTACTGAGAGAAGCTCCAGTCCCTCAGATTTTCTACCGCACGGCGTGCTAAGGGAGTCTCCACTGAGCTCTGCTCAGTTTTCCTCCATTTCTCTATTGTGGAGTATTTTCATCCATTCAGTCTTACTACCAACTCAGTAGATCTGTTTTGAGGTGATTTAAACTGACGTCCACCATGTCGGATACACCTAAAAATCGTCTTTTCAGAGCCTGTGGTACTTGCAGGAAGAAAAGACTTCATATTGATGATAAGCACAAGGACTGCCTATACTGCTTGTATCCTGACCACAAACCTAAGGAGTGCAAGGTATGGCATACTTTTTCTACAAAGACTCTTAATGATCATGAAGGAAGGCTTCTTTTGTGGCTTCAGAGTCTTAAAAACAGGGACACGGTGGTCTCTGATGAGGAGACTGATGCTTCTTCTAAATCTGCCTCAAAAATGACCTTTAGATGACCCTGCTGGTTCATCGTCGCAGCCTCCTAAAAAAGCGTTAGTCATCTGATTCCCTTCAGAACCAGGCCGGATCTGTCAGCAAAGCTTCCCACGAAGAAAAGATTTTATCTACTAAAAAGCCAGCTTCAGAACCTTCAACTCCACCTATGAAACTGAAGCATACCTTCAAAAAGCCTACTTCAGCTCCGCCGATAAGCAGCTCGTCGACGACACCTCTGTCGACGAGAAAATCCTCTCCTAAAGTGATTCTGGTCACATCGACAGTGTCTACAGTTACTACCGTCACTGTATCTGCGGCGTCGATTTCTTCGTCGACGACATCGTCGATGGGTAATGTCCCTTTATCGTCGACAAAGCAAATTGTTTTTTCTAAGTCTTCATCATTGTCGAAAGGCCAATTCCCGACGACGATCCACCCGTCGACGATACAGCTCTCGTCGACTATCCTGTCGACGGAGACTTTGACTTTCCCGTCGTCGACTCCGTCGACGAGATGACCGTCGACGGCGGAAGTGTCATCGGCGTTACCGTCGACGAAGATCCCTGTCTCCGACAGTTTGCCGTCGACGAAGACAATTCCATCGACGGACCAAGAGAAGCAGCCTTCGTCGACGAAGGCGATACAGTCGGCGATCCAAGATTTGGCCTTGAAGCAGCAATCGAGGAGGGAAAAACATAAAATTGCAAAATTCAGTTGACACCAGCTTTAACCTCACCTAGTCAGGTGCAGTCCCTTTTGCCATCCCAGTTCTTGGAAGAAGATGATGAGGATGAGGGATGTGAAGATGATAGTCTCTTTGGGGCAGCTTCACACACCCATCGGACCTTAATGTCAAATACCAAGAGGATTCTGATGAGGATGATGGTTATGGTCATCAATATTACCATCCGCAACAACAATATCAACAGGAAATGATGTACCTCCCTTCAAGTCTGATGACAGACCTACAATTTATGTTGGCAGACAATAAGAGGAGATTTCCGCCAGAGCAGAGTATCCAACAGGCTCCTCCTCCTTCTCCCCCTTCCTTTCCACAGGCGCAGGTTCGCTCCCCTCTTCTCCAACAGTCTCCTATGGTTCAGCCTCCTCGTTGCTCCTGTGCAACAGTTGTCATCCTCTGAAGAGGAAGTAGAGAGAGAAGGAGAGATTCATCAGTCTGAATGGGATTTTAACATCATTCCCACTCCGGCATCTCCATCTCTCCCACAAGCGGATATTGGGGATTTCACAATCTTCTGGAGAGAGCGGCAAAGCGTTTTGATTTACCGATGCCTGTGCATCAGCAGGACTGTTTCCTGTATGATTTTAAAGAACCTTACAGAAAATTGGTAAGGTCTATGCCTATTATTGATTATATTTGGAAGGAGGGACTGAGAATAATACAAAATCCAGCAACTGTTCCACCTGTGTTGCCGAGGCTGGACAAAAAATATACAGCTCCGGATGACGCTCCCGCTTGCTTAATAGGTCATCCAAAACCAGATTCGGTGATATCGCGCGCAGCGACGATCTAAGAATCCTTCAGCTCCCCTGACTGCTCCCCCTGAAAAAGAAGGCAGAAGGCTTGACATCATCGCGAAGCGTTTTTCGACTATATCAGCCTTGACAGTACCAGCCGTGAATTCTCTGGCTTTATTGGGCCGTTATAATAGGCAGATGTGGTCGGATTTGGCACCATTCTTGGACAAACTTCCACCAGATGACAAGGAGGAAGCTAAGAGAATTCTTCTTGAGGGCGAGCGGACCTCCTCTGAAGTAATAGACTGCGCTATGGATGTGGCGTCCACTGGTTTCCGGCAGCTAGCGGGAGCGGCCGTCTTGAGGCATCAAGGCTGGCTTAAAGCCACTTCATTCAGGCCTGAGGTACAGACGAAGATTCTTGACCTACCTTATAATGGAGAGGAATTATTTGGCAGCCACGTTGACGAAGCTTTACAAGCTATCAAAAAAAACACGGATACGGCTAAGTCTTTAGGTACTCTACAATACAGAAAGATGCCTTTTCGTGGCTCCCGAGGAAGAGGTTACCAATCATACAGAGCAGGATATAAACAATCTCGCTATTCAGCATCTACTTCCACCACTCAACAATACAGGCCCCAGTTTACTAACCCCAGCCACCTGCGGCGGCCTACAACAAGACTTCTTTTAGAGGAAAATCAGGACGCCAAGGTAAGGAGATTGGTCTCCGCCAATGACCTCTCCCAGCTGTTTGCCTCTATCCCACCTATTCCATCCTCGGTGGGCGGCAAAATATCCCGTTATTTTCAGCAGTGGCAGGACAGAACATCGGACCAAAGGGTCCTAAACCTAATCCAATTCGGCCACTCTTTGGAATTTACAAAGATCCCTCTACCAACTCCTCCTCTGCCCCGCTTCCAAAAGCACTTCCATCTTTAAGAGATGTAAGGTACCAACATGTTGCAAAAAGGAGCAATAGAACGAGTTCCCTTCAACCAAAGAGGAAGTGGTTTCTACTCCCGTTTCTTCTTGATCCGAAAGAAGCTAAAGAAGTGGAGACCAATCTTGGACTTACAGAACTTAAACAAATTCCTCAAAAAACAATCGTTCCGCATGATCTGTATTCAAGATGTGCTACACCTCCTCAACGGAAACGATTACATGGCGTCTCTGGATCTCCAGGACGCATATTTTCATATACCCATATGCTGAAAGCACAAGACGTTTCTGAGATTCACGGTGGCCGACAGTCACTACCAATTCCGCGTCCTACCTTTCGGGCTAAAATCCACTCCCCGCATTTTTACGAAGTGTCTAGCACCAATCGCAGCATATCTAAGGCAACATCTGGAGAGACAACAAAGGCTAATATCCTTGGCAAAACGGGTCCAAAAAAGGTTTCTTTCTGTACGCCTTTTCAAATCTCTCCTAGGAATGATGTCTTCTTGTATCCCCCTCATACCTCATTGTCATCTCCACATGCGTCCTCTTCAGGAGGCTTTAAACTAACAATGAGTGCAGATAGAGGGCTCATTTGATGACCTGATCCAGATCACTCCTCCCATGATAGTGGCTTTGGACTGGTGGACGCAAACTTACCAATTATTACAGGGTCTGCCGTTCGTGTCGCAGGCTGTTCCTCTCGTGATTACAACAGATGCATCTTTAGAGGGCTGGGGAGCTTTTCTTCAAGACTTGCAGGTCAGTGGAAGACGGCTGCCTTCCCACCGAGGTCTTCATATCAGTCTTCTCGAGTTAAGAACTGTTTTTCTGGCACTCCAAGCGTTCCTGCCAAGAATACAAAATGCATCGGTGATTGTCAGGATGGACCACACCACAACAATGCACTACTTCAACAAACAAGGAGGAACAAGATCTCTCCTGCTCTCTCAGGAAGCCCAGCTTATCTTGCGCTACGCGATTCATCACAAAGTGCATATATCAGCGGAGTACGTCCTAGGAAAACAGAACGTCATAGCGGATACGCTGAGCAGACTAAAGACAACTTGCCACGAGTGGGAATTGGACCAACACACTCTTGACAACATTTTCTCCCAATGGGGCAAGCTGAACATAGATCTGTTCGCATCGCCAGAGAACGCGAAATGCTGGTACTTCGCAAGTTGGCGTCACCATCAGGCTTCATGGGAGAATGCCTTTTCAATAGCTTGGTCCGGCATATTTGCTTACGCCTTTCCCCCCATTCCTCTCCTTCCGCGTGTACTAAAAAAGATAAATAGGGAACCCTGCAAGATTATTCTAATAGCTCCAGCCTGGCCTCGTCAGCACTGGTACACAGAACTTCACCTACTTTCAGTCAAGCCTCCGATCCATCTTAGACCATTTCTGTCCCTTTTGACGATGAACCAGGGACAAGTATGCCGTCCAAACCCCAGTTCTCTGAAATTGTCAGCCTGGCTCATGAGTTCCAAGAATTTCAACACTTCAAGATCCCACAGGCGTGTAGACAGGTTCTGGCTAAAGCAAGAGGAGACAGCACTAACAGGACTTACTCGCTTAAATGGAAAACGTTCTGCATGTGGTGTGCATCGTCTAAGGTCAATCCTCTTCACTCACCTCCAGAGGAAGTTTTACCTTATCTACTTCTCCTGGCTCGCTCTGGCTTGGCTCATGCATCAATTAAAGTACATTTAGCTGCCATCTCCAGTTTCTGCAGATCAGCTAACGTCCCATCTCTATGGTCCTGCAGGCTGGTCAAACAGTTTCTTAAAGGTCTCTTTAGGATGTTCCCTCTGTAAGGGCACCTCCTCCTGCATGGCAGCTGATTGAATACAGTGCTCAGTCAATTAATGAAACATCCTTTCGACCCTATTCACAAGACGGACATGAAGTTCTTATCCTGGAAAGTGGCTCTTCTCCTAGCTCTCACTTCAGCGAGAAGGGTTGGTGAACTCCAGGCTTTTACTACTCAAGAACCTTTCTTACAATTCAAACAAGACAGTTATTCTACGAACAAACCCTAAGTTCATCCCTAAGGTTCCTTTGGATTTCCACCTTAATGAGCCAATTGTTTTGAAATCATTCTTTCCAAACCCACAGACTGCGGCAGAGCGTGCTCTGCACTCTCTAGATGTTAAAAGGTGCCTAAAAGTTTACTTGAACAGGACAAGGCCATTTCACAAGTCAAATCAGCTTCTTGTTGCGTACAGTGCACCTAGAAAATGTTTCACTACCATTAAACAGAGCATTTCCAGATGGATATAAAGTGCCATTGTCTTCTGTCATCAACAAGCAGGCCATCCTCTGACGTCAGGAGTCCGTGCCCACTCTACGAGAGCGATATCCACATCTACAGCGCTGTTTGCAGGTGTATCCCTGCCTGACATTTGTAGAGCAGCAACTTGGAGGACGCCGCACACACTCACCAACCACTATTGCTTGGACGCTGAGACTAAGCGAGATGCGGCAGTGGGGCTAGCGGTTCTCAGACATCTTTTTCAAAAGGTGAGCCTTCTTTTCTTTGGTTCCTTCCCACCATCCTTTACTGTCTCACATTTTCAATGATTTATGGTATAGATGTGTACTTTGAATAATTTTGCTTTTGTATTTATTTGAGTATTTTAATGGATGCGGGCATTGCTATCTTGAGTGCCTTTCTGCAGTTGCTATATGACATGAACATGTGTTACTCACTGCTCGCTACTCTGATTCAAGCATGTGAATCTACGAAAGTACCAATACTTGAGTAAGAAACAAGTTACTTACCTCTAACTATAGTTCTCCAGAATTGGAATCTTTCATAGATTCACATGCAACCCGCCCGCCTCCCCTGGAGAAGGCTCACTTACTTATCTCAGTTTTTTTGTGCGCACTTGTGCTTGGAAAATCCAAGGGACTGGAGCTTCTCTCATGAAGGTTCTACAGGGTGGTGTCTGATTGGCAAGCTCTAAGTTTGGTCCCTTTTCACTAAAGGACAGGGATATGTTGCAAAAATTTTAAGGCCTTATGTTCTATGTCTAATAGGACATTTCTTTTAAGAATACCGGGGACTCCCATCTCGACGACTGGGAATGATTCAAGCATGTGAATCTATGAAAGATTCAAATACTGGAGAACTATAGTTACAGGTAAGTAACCTGTTTCTTTCCCAGCACACATTAATTGAAAAGGTTATTTTCTTAAGGGTGTATTATAACCGCTTAACCGCGGCGGCAATTCCGCCGCGGTGCGGCGGTTTAGCGCAGTGGGCGGGGCCGCGGCGGCCAACGGACGTGCGCAGCACTTCGAAGGTAGTGCGCGCGACGGCCGTTGGCCGACGCCAGCAGCGAAGGGGTTAAGTGCTCTAAAACTAACAAAGCAGAAAATGTCATTGTGCAAAAAATGCAATATGTGCGAAGAGTATGTAATACTGTCAGTACACTCATCCACATTTGATATAGAGGCAGCATAATAGGGCCGCTCATAAAGGTATATCTGGAAAAGTCATTTTATAAAATAACAGCCTAGTAACATTTGAAAGATTACCATGGCACAGGGTGATGTTCTGCAAAAGAATAAACGGTATAAAGAATCCAAACATTGTCTGGGTCCTTGGTGGGACATGAAAATAATTCCTTGCAAGTTGCCAGAGACTGTTTGGATCTTTTATCTTGGTTTAAGAAAAAAATCCAAGTGACTCTAACTAAGAGTTGGACCATGGCAAGGAGCCTTTCCCACAACAAGGAGCCAAAAGCAAACTGGATTTTTTTCTTAAATTAGAAAAAAAAAAACAGCCTGTGGCTCCTTGGTATGGTACAGGCGTGCGTGCTTGTAGTTTTCAAAAGCCCGCTATATATAAAGAGCCAGCATTTCAGCTGTTTATAGGGATTTTTCTCTATATGCCAAATGTGCATCAATTGAGAACAAAAACTCTGACTAGTGTAGGAGGCTGGCTTAGTATATGGTGCTCACTTAGGTAAATGTAGCACCCTGCACTAACCCAGACAACCATCATGGTGATTTTAGTGGTCTTAGACAACCTTAGAAAGCTCTCTAAGTGGTAGCTGTGGAGAGCAGCCTTCAGGCTTAGTCCAGAAGGAGTGTAGAGCAGCTTGTTTTACCAGTATTATTCATATAGTGTAGATTAAGTGAAAAAGAACCACAAAGTGTAGTTATAAAAATATGTATTTATTATAAAGACTCGCACATTGCAATATCTCCTACCCGGAGATATGATCACAATACACACAATACTTTAGTAATGGAACACGTAAGTAGCACAAATACACAGTGGTCTCCAGGGGGAGACCAAATCATAAACTAATAAAGTGGAATGCGAACCACGACCTAAGTCGAGACTGGACCTAGAAGACGTAGAAGAGCCGGGGACTCAAGGAACCACCCATGGTAAGTACCCAGGAACCGCACGGAGGCCGTGTGCAGAGTGGGAACACGACCGTGTGCTCATTGCAAGTCAATGGGTAAGTTGTGGTTGCTTTTTTTAAGAAGGAGAGGACCCTGAAGAAACCCCGTTGAAGATGAAAGGTTGAAGAGTCACCCCACCCGTGAATACCACAGGACACCATGGAAGCCGGGAGCATAGGTGCGAAGTGACGTTTGAAACCACCGTAGACCACAATAGAGGACTTCAGTGAAGATGTCGCTGGCGAAGTAGCCGAAAGAGGAACCCAAAGGTGGATTCAAGATAAGAGGTACCTGCAAGCAGAGGGGACAGAGTCTATGCCACTTAGGAGTGACCAGGAGGCACGGAAGACGAATGCCCACCAATGTCGAAGATGCAGGAGAGTTGACGGCGCTTTTGAAGCTGCAGCTGTGTGGACCAGGCGACGTGGTGGAAGACCCGGAGCCGTTTACAAGCTGTCCCACGTCAGATGTCAAGAGCCAGGGGTCGGTGTCCGTCGGGAGCACCAACAAGCTTTGGCAACGGCAACAAACTTAAGCAAAAAAGGTGCGGGGTCAGGACCAGCAAGGTCCAAGTGACTCACCATGAGCAGGTAAGTCAGAGCAGGCCCCGAGCAAGCACAGGGGCCCACTGGAGCCAAAGGAGACCCTCAAGAGGACCCAGGGCCGAAGGCACAGGAGTCGTAAGAGGACATTGAACAGCTCGGCAAAGGAGGAAGGCCCACGATGCAGAGGATGCGGTGCATGCGAAGATCTTGGTTGCAAGAGATGCTTGAGGCTGGAGCTTCTTGGAGCCCGAAGATCTCTGGTGAATAGTCAATAAGCCTTGGCAACGGCAAGTTGATGCGGTGCTAAGGGGTACTGCTCCAGCGGTTCTGACAAGGGATACTGGCTTCAAACTTGCTGTGACAGACTGTTCAGGCCTCGAGTGAGTTACAGAACCATCACTTGTGTTGCTGAACCTTTCGTAGTCCGTAGGAGCTCAGGAACAGCAGACCGGTCAGCTTTGTGGCGGTGCCTGCAGATGCAGGGGAGTGACTCCTTTACTCCAAGGGAGATTCCTTCGGGTGTCCTGGATGTCCACAGGCCTGGAGAAGAGCCTTTTGGAGCACAGGCACAGACTACACAGAAGACTGGCAGGACGATGAGACCAGGAGCTGCAGGAGTCTTCCCAGTTGCAGTCTCTGTTCCCAAAGCGAAGTCCAGCGAAGTCCAAAGTGCCCAGACGGTTGAAGATGAAGTGGTTTTGGATCTGAATCTTGTCCCACAACGAATCTAAGGAACCATCCAC
Organism: Calotriton arnoldi; assembly: GCA_963921515.1. Taxonomy (NCBI): domain Eukaryota; kingdom Metazoa; phylum Chordata; class Amphibia; order Caudata; family Salamandridae; genus Calotriton; species Calotriton arnoldi. Next base: position 3,219,410 of record CAWUFW010000181.1, read on the forward strand.
AGGTAAGCCCTTAAGCACCCTAAAGAGAGGGTTGGGACGATTCAGGGTTCCCACCCACAGGAGAGGATGGACGGTGGGGAGGATACTCCCATGTCCTATGTCAGTTTCGCTCCAGAGTGGGAGCCAACTGCTCCCTGAACTGGTTCCAACTGGAGTGTTCAAGGAAAGCATCAATTGTGCCCTTCAAAGCAGTTTAGTGGCGCTGGCAAGCGCCCCCACCCTGGCCCAATACACTAAGTCTTGTCTGGGAGGTGGTCACACCTCCCTGTGACAGGAAACCTATTGTCCTGTCTTCCGCTGTGCAAGCTTGGCTCGGCAGCTGTAGGGCAGAATCGTGTCTCTGGTCGGCAGCAGCCGTAGTTTGCTGTCTGGGTTTTAGAAGACTGGTACCGGGAGCACTGAGGGCCTCCTGGAGGAGCTTTACAGTGCATTGCATCATACCTCCAACACCGTTTACGGTGTTGGAGGTATAATTCCAACATGTTTAATACCAAACACGACAGGTTTCGTTACAGCCAGTTTAGAGTTAGCCATTGCGTAACGGCGCATGGCCACTCTATGTATTGTAATGGCTGATGCACTTACACTGGTGCATTGACCACTGGTGCATTGAAACTAGGGCCCTGAAAGGGATGACCTTAACCCTAGAAATCAGTTCGCAGAACGGGGAGGATGGGTTGGGCGGTAAGGAATCTATCACTACTAATGTTTCTTACAGATATACCGTTACCGAAGGTAATTAACTTGTTCATCTGAAAGAAACACATAGTGATAGATTTCTTACCTTAGAATAGATACCCCAGCAATACCAACCCCGGTGGTGGGTCTGCGAACTAAGATCACACCAGAAAGTCGCGGAGAACAGAACGGCCGAAGAAGCTGTTTCTCCGGACTTGGCTGTCCAGGCAATAGTGCTTGGTAAACGTGTGCAGCGAGGCCCACGTGGCTGCCTGACAGATGTCTTGCAGGGGGACACCCCGTCCCAATGCAGTAGTGGCTGCAGTAGCTCTGGTGGAGTGAGCACGCAGCCCCACCGGAGGTTCTTTTTTAGCCAAAGAGTAACAGGCTTTGATACATAAGACAACCCAGCGGGAGATAGTTCTCTTGTGTACCGCCCTACCTTTCTTGGTGCCAACGTAGCCAACAAAGAGCTGGTCATCCACCCGGAACTGCTGTGTGCGGTTGAGATAAAAGGAGAGTGCATTTTTTGGGTCCAGATGGTGGAGCCTTTCTTCCTCTCTGGAAGGATGCGGAGGCGTAAAGAAGGTGGGCAAGGTAATAGTCTGGCCAATGTGAAAGGCCGTAACCACTTTTGGCAAAAAGGAAGGACGGGACCTGAGCACAACCTTGTCCGGATGAACTGATAGGAAAGGAGGCTTACAAGAAAGAGCCTTGAGCTCACTCACTCGCCTAGCGGAGGTGATGGCCACCAGGAAAGCAGTCTTCAAGGTCAAGAGACGAAGAGGACAGTTATGAAGTGGCTCAAAGGGAGCACACATCAGGTATGTAAGAACCAAATTCAAGTCCCACTGAGGCTACACGAAAGGAATAGGAGGAAAAAGGTGTGTAATGCCTTTAAGAAATCTATTTACAACAGGGGACTTGAAAAGAGAGGGTGATCAAGGGAGCCTGAGAAAGGCCGAAATAGCAGAAAGGTAACCCTTGATAGTACCCAGAGCAGAGCCCTGCTGGGCCAAAGAAAGAAGGAACAGTTGTACTTCAGAAAGAGGGGCAGAAAGGGGATCCACAGCCTTTGCTGTGCACCATGCCACAAACTTGTTCCACCTGCAGGCGTATACCACTTTAGTAGAGGGACGCCTGGCTGCCAGAATGACCTCACAAACTTCAGGAGGCAAGTCGAAAGGAATCAACTGCCGCCGCTCAATCTCCACGCAAAAAGGTGGAGGCTGGACAGGTTCGGGTGGAGGACCGTCCCCTGCTGCTGCGACAGAAGATCCTCCCGAAGAGGCAGTCTGATCGGAGGATCCATGCTCATACTGAGTAGCTCGGGATACCATACTCTTCGAGCCCAGTCTGGGGCCACAAGGATGACTTGTGCCCGGTCGCGCCTGATCTTCTTCAGCACTCTGGGCAGAAGTGGTATAGGCGGAAAGGCGTACAACAGACCGCAACTCCACTCGCGACGAAAAGCGTCGCCGAGCGAGTGCCGCCTTGGAAATTCCAACGCGCAGAACTGATGACATTGCGCGTTCTCTTCGGTGGCGAATAAATCTAACCAAGGCTCTCCCCACTGCTGAAAGAGACCTTGCACCACCTCCGAGTGAAGACGCCATTCATGATCGAGCATGCACCTGCGGCTGAGTTCGTCCACCCTGGCGTTCAGAGAACCTGCCAGGTGTTGAACCACCAGGGACATGCCCTGATGTTCCAGAGACGCAGAGCCTCCTGACAGAGGGTCCACGACCCCACCCCACCCCGCCTTTGTTTGTTGCAGTACCACATGGCGGTGGTGTTGTCTGTGAACACCTGCACTACTCTCCCCTTGACAGAGGGAAGGAATGCCTTCAGTGCAAGCCGGATCGCCTGAAGCTCCAGAAGGTTGATATGGAGCCGGGACTCCGCCGGAGACCAGAGGCCTCTGATCTCCGCCTCTCCCATGTGGCCGCCCTAACCCAGGAGGGAAGCATCCGTCACCACTGTAAACTCCGGTTGGGGAAGGGAAGGGAGAGGGATCTGCCGTCGACCCAATGCCGGTTCGTGACCTACCACTGCAACTGACGTGCAGTGCCCGCCGAGATCTGGACGTGATTGGACAGGTTCCCCTGATGCTGCGCCCACTGGAACTTCAGGTCCCACTGCAGAGCCCGCATAGGCCACCTGGCATGATTGACCAGCAGGATGCAGGAGGCCATGAGGCCCAGCAGCCTCAGAGACACTCTGACCGAAACCCGGGACAAGGGCTGAAAGATGGGAATCAGAGCCCGAATATCCCGGACTCGCTGTTCGGGAGGATAGACCCGAAACTGTGCCGTGTCCAGAACCGCTCCAATAAAGAGGAGCTTCTGAGAGGGAATCGGGTGCGACTTTGGCACGTTGATGGAGAACCCCAGCAAGTGCAGGAGGTCAGCCGTAGTCTGGAGGTGGGAGACGACTGCATGGGGCGAGCCCGCCTTCAACAACCAGTCGTCCAGATAGGGGAAGACTGAAACCCCTGATCTGCGCAGATGAGCTGCGACCACCGCCATCACCTTGGTGAACACCCGAGGGGCGCTGGTAAGGCCAAAAGGGAGCACGGTGAACTGAAAGTGCTCGTGGCCTACCGTGAACCGTAGGTAAAGCCGGTGGGCTTGCAGGACGGGGATGTGGAAATAGGCATCCTGCAAGTCTCGCGCTACCATCCAGTCTTGTGGATCGAGAGCAGACAAGACCTGAGCCAGAGTGAGCATCTTGAACTTCTCTTTGTGGAGGAAGCGATTGACGTTCCGGAGGTCTAAGATAGGACGCAGGCCTTTGTCCTTCTTGGGCACCAGAAAGTAGTGGGAATAGCAATAACGACCTACTTCTGGCGTCTGAACGCGCTCGATGGCCCCCTTGGCCAAGAGGGCCGCAACTTCCTGCTGAAGAAGCGCCAAGTGATCCCCCGACATGCGGTGGTACTGAGGTGGCATGGCTGGAGGGGTAGTCTCGAAGGGGAGGCAGTAGCCCCTCCGGACTATCTCTAAAACCCACCTGTCCGAAGTGATGGTGCGCCAGTGGGGAGGTGATGGCGAAGCCTGCCGCCCACTGGCGTTTGATGGGCCTGAAAGTTCAGACTAGGAAGGTTTGGAGGCAGTGGTGGCCGGGGTGGTGGTGGACTCACCCGCCCGCTGGCCCCTTGATCCGCCAAGGCGGAACCCGCGTCCGCGCTGGGATTGTTGCTGCGCAGGCCTGTGGCTCTGTTGCGAACGCTGCGGGGCGCCCCTTCCTGTGCCACGAAAGGAGCGGAAGGCAGAGGAGGGTGGACTGCCGAGAGTCCCAAGGACTTGGCCGTAGCCCGTGAGTCCTTAAACCTCTCCAACGCGCTGTCCGCTTTGTCGCTGAAGAGGCGACGGGCCATCAAAGGGCATGTCCATAAGGGTGTTTTGGACATCCCCCGAAAATCCAGTGGTCCTCAACCAGGCGTGACGGCGAACCGCCACCGTCGTTGTAATCGACCTGCCCAGTGAGTCGGCGGTGTCTAGGCCACAACGAATCATGAACTTTGCTGCGTCTCTCCCCTCTGCAACAGCCTGGGAGAGAGCTGACCGGGCCTCCTCCGGTCACTGGGGCAGCACGTTCGCCACGGTATCCCCCAGCGCAGAGCTGGTGGAAGAAAAACTCTTTTTACCAAACTGATCCAGCTTCTTGGATTCCCTATCCGATGGGGCGGAAGGGAAGGCGGTTGGGGAAGCAGAGGCTTGGACAACCAAGCTCTCGGGGGTGGGATGTTGGGTGAGGAAAATGGGGTCACCCGGAGCCGGGCGATGGCGTCGGGCCACGTTCCTATCCACAGGAGCCCCTGTGGTGGGCCTGGACCAAGTGCCCAAAAGAACGTCAGAAAGGGCTTCATTGAAGGGAAGCAGCGGCTCCGCAGAAGTAGCTGCTGGCTGAAGCACCTCTGTCGGGAGCTTAGTCCTGACGGCCACAGTAGGGAGCTCGAGGTGTAGGGCCTCGGCCGCCCTACGCAACACCACAGCATAACTATCGCCCTCCTCCGTAGCCACGGTAGGAGGAGACAGCATGCCAAGGTCTGGTGAGGTATCCAGACCACTGGCGTCCCCCAATTCCTCAGCCCAGTCCTGTTCAGACTCGCAAGCAGCTGCGAGAGGGTCCTCAGACCCCTCCCAGTCCTCCTCTTGCTCCTCAGGCTGTACAACAGGTCTAAAATAAGGAGCAGGGACATGGGGATAAAAATCCCCGAGCAACGTCGAGAACAGCAACGATCGACGCCGGCCCGACGCCGCGTCCACTTAGGGGCTGAAACTGAGCTCGACGTCGTCCCGAGGTGCGGGCGGCGTCAGAACTGGTGCCGGTGGAGTCGACGTCTGTGGAGGTGTGACAAGGTCAACCGGCGTCGACTGGGATCCAGGCCTGGATCCAAGGGTGTCCTGCGGCGCCGAGGCTGAAGCCGACAGCGATGCCGGAGCCGCCGGCGTGGAAAGGCGAGGACACCCAGCCGGGACCGCGGGGCCCGAAGGCGCACCAGCGTGACCCGACGGCCCAAAGAGGCGAGCAATGGCCGACAGGAATTCCTGTATTTGGGCCGGAGTCGCCGACGACCCCGGGAAGGGCGGGTAGTCCGGCGGCGACTGCGTAGGTTCCGCTGGAGCCGCGGGGGAGGCACCACCCTCAGCCGTGTCGCGCGACCGGTGAGGGGAAGTCGGAGAACGATGGCGTTTCTTCGACTTCTTGTGCTTCGTCTTACCTGACCCGGAGTGCGAAGACTTGGATCCCGAAGATCGGTGGTGATGACTCCGCGCACGGTCCCTCGACCTCCCACGGGACCTCGAACGGCGCGGAGCCGACTGCCGGGCTTCCAGCAACTTTCGGGACCGCTCCCGCAAAGTCTTCGGCGCCATGGCCCGGCAGTCGGGGCACGACTTGGGGTCGTGGTCGCGCCCCAGGCAGAAAAGACACACACGGTGCGGGTCCGTCACCGACATCATGGGGTGACAATCCCCGCAGGACTTAAAACCGGGCATCCTAACTGCACCAGGAGTCGAAGACTCGATGAAAAAATAGATACAAAAAGTCAGTCAAAAATAGACTGGGGGTTCCTGCTCTTCCCGGATCTGCGCTTGCTGGCGCAGAAAAAGAAAGAACTGACGTCAGCGCGCGTGGGCGGCGTCTATGTAACGCCCGCGACGTCTTCTCGGCGACCACGACACCAACGACGGACGCGGAGCGGCACGACGCCACCTACCGACGTGCAGGGGTACTGCTGACGAAAACTTTCCGGATCCAGTCTGATGCCTGGGGATATTCCAAGGTAAGGAATCTATCACTATGTGTTTCTTTCAGGTAGGATATTCCTCTATGAGGAAGACTGGAGGAAGCTGCCATGTTTTGAGGGATAGAAATTCTGCGAATATAACAAGCACCTTGTTCAGCATGTTGGTCTGGCCAGCCTTTCAGAATTAATACAGTTCTGGTACCCAGCTATAGAAACCTTATGATGTGTAGATTGTAAAACTATATGATTGTGATAGGTTTTTGTGTATCCCAATTGTGATGCAGATGACCAAAAGACAAGCATCATAAACTGCATGTGCTGCACTCAGTCTGCCTGTGGGCACCCTTAACCCATAGACATCCCATACATGTCTAGTACCACATTTTTAGGAGACCACAGTTGCAAAGGTCGGAACTAGTTTTGGCAAGTATATGTTCCTGCTCAAGGGAGACTGGAGTGCGTTACCAGGTTTTGGGAAAAATCGCCACAATAGCTCAAACATCATGATCAGCGTGTTCTACAGGCCAGCCTTTCAGGGCAAGAGAGGTCTGGCTTGATTTCTTAGTTCGTACTGAATTATAAAATGTATGGCTTTTAAACTTTTGTATAGACTTGGGTTTGATACTTGTTAATCAAATAAACAGTACTTGAGCCAGTGGTTTTTTGATCTGCTCTAATATTACATAATTGATTGTGCATACTTCATTCCCAAGGAAAACCCACACTTTTGGTATTTCTTGGCTTTAGACATTCAAGGCAACATTTCCTTTGTAAGAATCTATGCATGTCCATTCAAGAAATGCACCAAAATATTGAGCACAGTTTAAAAAAGTTTTTTTTACACAAGTCTTTGCAGTTTTTATCTTCAGTCCAAAATTAGATAATATTGATAACGTGTTTGCACAATACGTAGCCCTGAATGTGAAGAAAACAGCAAATAGTCTGTACAGGTTCACCTAGAGACCAAAGAGGTGTTTGAACAACCTTAGGCCAATTTTCTGAAAACATTCCAGCCCTGGTGTGCAAACTCCCCAGTATTGACTTGGTTAAATAAAAAATCGTACTTAGTATTAAAACAAAGAATATTCTGGCTAGTAAGCCCAGTCTACTATTCTAAAGAATTTAAATTAGTTTTTACAGTGACCAAAGACATCTCTCCTAGGAGCAATGTCTTGTTTTCTACTTAATCTGTACTGAAGATTATGGATTATACACAAGAGCATTTTTGTTTCAAGCATGAACAGGTTTCACAAGACCCTGGAAGATTGTATTTTCATTACTGTGAAATTCAAATCACCTCGATGGTAGCTGAGCAGAAAGAAAAACTGATGGGCCTACCATTGAATGAATCAAGCTGTTACAAATCAGTAGTTATAGATGCATCATTCTCCACCTGGGAATCTCCGTTATACAGTCCTACAGCAAAGGACATTGAAAGTGAGACCGAAGAAAACTGCGCATAAATATTTTGTGTCTGCTGTCGAGCTGTCAGACAAGCAGACTCCAGTCAAACTTGTCAGTATAGAACAAGGAGAGGAAATAGGGAATTGAGCGGAATTAAGTGTTTTGAGGGTTTAGATGTGGTTGCACTATTGTCTGTAGTGCATGCCAATTTACCTGACTAGGGCACGTGACACACTAAAGCTACCAGAAGACTACATGAACAAATTATGTTTCTTTCCACAAATGAATGACTGTAGCATTGTGGAGGGATTTCTTTGCTGGACTTTTACTAGCAGTTCTGAGCCATATGCCGCATAGCTTGTGAACCTTTGAAAATGCCAATACTGGAGTACTGTAATTACAGGAAAGTAAGGTTTCCTTATCTTTACTGGATCACGTCTTTGATGGCTGTGGTTTGTATCCTAAGAAATATCTGCCTCAAAGACCAGAAGTGGAGGTTACTATGTAGAAATCTGCAAACAATAGTCCTTGTGTATGTTTGTGTGACAAATGTCCCACCACGTTTTCACTAATAATTTGTAAACGTATAAATTCATCCTCAAGACAGTTCTTCTATTTTTTACAGCCGAGAAGATAATTTTTCATAAGCACATGGATAGCGTATCCTCTTCAAAGTCAAATTTTGACAAGTGAGTAAAAGTGTAAATTCCTTTGAACCTGAATTAACTGCTCTGATTTTCCTTGTTAGGGTGTTCTTTACAAAAATAAATGAATAAATTCGAATTTGTGTAAAAGTTACCCCTTTTTGCTTTGGTATTTCATGTTACATTAATCTGATTTATAAAGCTCATGTCTGCAGCAAAGGGCTTCCCAGCACAAGCACAACAGCTTGTGACATACTGACAGTTTAGATCAACCATTTTATCAGTAGCTTACGGTACCTCTCAAGGGAGGTGCAAATTCTCATAGAAGGAGGTAGAGTTCTGAAGTTTGGGTCCTAAATATGCAAAGGATTGCCCTCCTTGTCTGGCCAAGTTGATTCGAGGAATCGCTGCTAGGCTCTGACTGCCAGAGCACAGAGAATGGTTAGAGGAAATGGGAAAGAACAAGCATTCTTAAAAACTTAGGTTGACTAAGTCATTGGCTTATCCATGTAGCAATGACGCTTTAAACTTGATATGCTTGTCTATATATAGGAAGACAGTGAAGATTACGAAGCTGAATGGAAACAAATGTGACACAGATGGCATGCAACAGCGTTCTAAACAATCTGAAGCCTTTTCAGAGATGATTTAGCGGCCCCCAGGTACAGTATAAAACCATAGCTTAGTTGGTAGAGGATCAAGGCCTGAACAATCATCCTTTGGGTAGAAATAGGCAGGAGCCATAAAATTTTCAAATGCATCCAAGAAGGCCAAAACAACTAGCAGACAGTTTATTTATTTGATAGCCCATTGTGAGGCTTTTTTCCTGCCAGTCTCCAAGATCTTTAACGACCTATTTAGGAATACCTAGATCATCATGCCACCATCATGGCCCCCAAAAGTGAAGCTGATTTCCCACTTCAAGAACCTCAGTGTTAATTTCCAATAAGCTTTAAACAATTTTCCTTCATTCACTGTGCCACTGCAGCTAGGCATATCTAGGATTAGACGACCTGTTATTATCCTCTGAACAAAGAGACAAAGTAATCTGCGTGTCATCAGCATAAGGGAACCAAATGAGACAAAATGTTTCCCTTTATCAGTCAGAAGATGGACATAAACATTAAACAGTGTGGGGCTCAGAGGATCCTTGTGCAGGTTTTTCATCCTGCTTTTTATTATCATAAAGATGTATTCTTCCTCCAGTTACATTTTTGTGACTCTTTGACAATAGAGAATTGCTATTAGCACTGTTTGTTGAACAGAGAGAGCTATGGCAAATTGTTTAATGTCTTTACAATAGAACTGGAAGATGACCACTTAAAACCTTCCATCTTTAAATAGTAGTCCCTTTGATCCAGCAGATTAAGTTCTGGATAAAGTTGTCTCTTTTTTGAGTGGCTGAGTGACACTCGTAAAGATGGTGATTCTTCCCAAATTCCTATACCTTGTTATGAACATACCACTCCTGTTAAATAAGAGTTTATTTCAAACCCTGCAAGCATTGTTGACATGGCTCATTTGAGCTGATAACTTCCTAGCTTATCCTTGGCAGTCTATGTTGCTTCTTTATGAAACGGTGTTGGGGTGGAGCAGGGCTTTGAGGTGCTGGATCTCGAATTATACTACTTAGTTGCACAGTGTCACTACACCAGGCATTGGTACTGTCCAGATAGGAGGTTTCCCTACATTACTCTGGAGAGACTGCAGACAGATGATACTCCCTTAGAATCCTTTATACCAGTGGGATTGAGAAGACCCAGAGAGGAGAAAATCACAGTATTAACCACTTGCTGGCTGTGAAAAACTATAATCTTATGATTTGGAGTATTGTTTCTTTACTCACCATCGATACCTCGGGCTCAAAACCCACTTTTCCCACTCACTACAGAAATCAAAGTGACAGATTGTATCTAAAGCTGTCTGTTTGAAATTGTCCACCTCTATATAGTAGGAACATTTCACATAAGAGCAATTGAAGCGCAAATGCGAGGCCACTGCTTTAGATGTGTTCACATTTTGTGGATTGAGAAATACTTTGCGGGAGGAAATCCTGAGGTTCTCTGGGTAGCCACCAGAATTCGTGCCACCAACTCAATTGATTCGATGTCCAGATTTCGCTAGGTGGTGTCCAGCCTATAGACCCTAGTTTAACTCTCAAAACAGCTGGACCTACTCATGGCAGACAATGAGGGTTAGAAATTTGTAAAGAGCTGACAAATGCAAAATGGACATATTGCTGCATGTAGACGGTCTCCATGAACTATAAGCATCAGCTACTTTAAGTTCCTGTACTGAGCATTTTCAATCCAGAAAAACCTAATTGAATAGATTCCTCTACACCACTTCCCTGTCTGTGGTGTAGGGCAGCGTATGCGAGTGTATTGCTTGGCACTCCCAGATAACAGAGAATACCACCCTCCCACACGGAGGCTCAAACACGACAAAGCAATAAAAAAAACACAACACCACCTGGAAAGGGATTTCACTTTATAAAATGAAACACATCAAAGAATAAGGCATGGAGTTTTATTTATGCAATGCTCTCTAACAGAAAGGCTTTCCCGGATGGCAAATGAACAACATTCAAATGTATATGGATATATATATATGTATATATGCAATGCATGGACTATACATGAAATTAAATACAAGCAGATAATAATAAAATGGAACACAAGCAGATAATATGGAATGAAACACTAGCAGATAATGCTGGACGTCCTGCAAGAAATCAGAAAGATATATGCGCTAAATACATCAGCTGATTACAATCACTGAAGACTTGATGTGCACACAAACACCCACCACACCTCACAGTGAAAACACCTCAAATGATCATAGCAACTGGAGACTTGGATATGCACACAAACCCACTCGCACATCACAAAGTCAATACTCAAAAACAAATCACCTCACCGGCTGCAAACACTGCATCTTAGCCCACTCCAGACTGGGGGATTCACAGCCGGGGTTAAGAGCCTCAGCAAACAGGGCTTCTGCTGTACCAAAGGAGACGTGTCCGTCCCCATTCGGACTCCAAAACAAATCCCAGTTTCTAAGTCAACAAACCCCAGCTTTATAATCTCCAAACACACTAGAAGGTTCCGAGAGGCTCTCCTCTGTGCCAAGGAAACTTACTGGAATTGGCGACTTTCCATGCAAGCATTCCAAAGGCAAAGGAGTTCTCATGTTCCTACTGCATTCTCATGTGTTCCAGCCTTTATCTTAACGAAGCTTACGAAAGTCTCCGGCAGTACATTCAACAATCTCCGAAAGCACAGAAAACAAAACAACCTTGAACGTGAATAACCTATACAACTTGAGTAATCTGGGGGCATGCCTGTAAGCGCAAAAAGCTCAAGCTAGACAGAGGCCGAATTCAAGATGACATGAGGGCATGTCAAAGCCAATAGTAAGAACTTAATAATACTTTCCAATGTACAACACAATGCACATTAGTGCAACACTGCCTATAGCATCACACACTTCATCTCCCAATGTACAACATGATGTACATTTGAGCACCACTGCTCATTACACTGCGCTTCGAGACCAAGAAGTGCATTCCACATCTCTCTCTCTCATGCTTTCAAATGCACATCCGACACATTCTATTCCTGGCATGGCTGTTCTACTCTGTGAAAGCTCTCCCTCTTTAAAACTACAAGATTACACAAAAGACATCTTCAAGTAAAACACATATGCAGGGAAAAATGATGTCGTACATTCAGGCTAGGGTAGAATAAAACACCAAAAGTCAATTAAAATAATGGTAGTCCAAGGTCATCACGTGGTTTCAAAACATAGGAGTGCCTCTAGCACTACAGCAAGGTTTCTTCATTTAGCCTGGTCCTGCCCCTCTGTTTTTGATTACTAGCAGGAGATCATCTCAAGTATGATTGGGAGCAGGGTTGAGCTGCAGGTTCTGTTGGCTGTAAAGGACTATGTCAAATTGATCCCTCGTGTAACTAGACTATTCACAGTGATGCAGTGCTTAATTTGAGCTGGTGGTTTCCAATGCTCTGCACAACACTTCATTCTGAACACCGCCTCTGACAGTCTACCACATGATGGCACTGTTTATCAGATTTTGAGATAAGCAGACAAAAACATTAAAAATGAATACTATCTGCCACCAATGCCATTCTCTTAACTTTTGGAGGCCTGGAGCAGTCGGCATCGCCACACTTGTAGAAGTGAGATGGTTATTAGTTATGCTGCATTGTCAATGACAGGAGCAATGGGTGGTGGAAGCTACACGGGCCTCATAAGGAGGGCCGTGGTACGCACTTTTTTTTAATCAACATTTCTTTACAAATTAAGCACTCACTGCAGTGATGGCACTACTGATGGCTGAGCGCAGACTGGGTATGTAATTGTGTAAGGGCACTGTACCTAAAGAGGACTGGTTAAAATATGACACTTCTAGGCCTGAACACACATGGGGCCTATTAAGGTTGTACGTGGCTACAGAAACACTGAATGATCATTGGGTCGGTATGGTGGGGTCCACTGAAACGATAGACACCCTACGAGCAAAGCAGACATTACATCATATCTGAAAGAGACACGTTAGTGACAGATTCCTTACCTTAGAATATCCCCAGGCGTCAGGCTGGATCCGGAAAGTTTTGCATAGCAGTACCCTTGCGCGTCGGTAGGCGGCGTCGTGCGGCTCCGCGTCCGTCGTCTGCGTCGTGATCGCCGGGATGACGTCGCGGGCAGTACTTAGACGCCGCCCCTGCGCGCTGACGTCAGTTCTTCTTTTTCCGTGCCAGTTAGCGCAGATCCGGGAAGAGCAGTGCCCTAGTCAATTTTTGACTAAATTTTTGGTGATTTTTTCACTGTTTCTTTTCGAGTCTTCTCGACTCCTGGGTGTCGGTAGGGATGCCCGGCTTCAAGCCATGCGACGCCTGTGGTCGAATGATGTCGATCACAGACCCGCACTTAGAGTGTCTCTACTGTCTCGGCCGAGACCACCACACGAAGTCGTGCCCTGACTGCCGGGCCTTACACCCGAAGGCTTTGCGAGAGCGGTCTCGAAAGCTCCTCGAGGTCCGGCAGTCGGCTCCGCGCCGCACCAAGCCCCGGTCCCGGGAGAGGTCGAGGGGCCGGTCGCGGAGCCCCCGCCGGTCGTCGGAGTCCAAGTCTTCGCACTCCTCGGGTAAGTCAAAGCACAGGAAGTCTAAGAAGCACCATCGCTCTAAGACTTTGCCTCGCCGGTCTCGCGACTCGGCTGAGGCCCCTGTCGGCACCGCCCCCGCGGCTCCGGATGTGCCTGTGGCGCCGCCCCCGCATTACCCGTCCTTCCCGGGTTTGGGGGCGACTCCGGCCGAGATACAAGAATTCCTGTCGGCCATGGCCCGCCTCTTCGGGCCACAAGGTCCCTCCGGTGCGCCTTCGGGCCCCGCGGGCCCTGATGGGTTTGCTCCGGCGTCGCTGACGACTCCGGTCCTGGCGTCGCCTGTCCCGCCAGCCTTGATCCCGGCCCCGGCCTCGATCCCGACTCCGGTGGTACCGCAACCCCGATCGACGCAGGTTGACCTAACCACGCCTCCACCGGCGCCGATGTCCCCGGTGCCGTTCCCGACGCCGCCCGGGGCTCCGGGCGGCGTCGTTCCCCGGTTCTCTCCGGTTCCGGACATGGAGCCGGACCGACGTCGTTCGACGCCGGCTCCGGCGCCGATGAGACCTTGGGTCCCAGATGTCCCTCCTCCTCCATATTTTACACCAGAGGAGGACCAGGAGAGCTGGGAGGGGTCGGAAGACCCTCTCACACAGCAGTGTGAGTATGATCAGGACTGGGCAGAGGAACTTGGGGATGCCAGTGGTCTAGACACTTCCCCTGACACTGGCATGCTGTCTCCTCCCGTGGCTACGGAGGAGGGAGCAAATTTCGCAACGGTGTTGCGTAGAGCAGCTGGAGCCTTGCACCTCCAATTGCCTACTGTGGCTGTCAGGACTAATCTCCTGACGGAAGTGCTTCAGCCGGCAGCTTCCTCCGCGGAGACTGTGCTGCCGTTTAATGATGCACTGTCTGACGTTCTTTTGGGCACCTGGTCCAAGCCCACCACAGGGGCTCCTGTGGATAGGAACGTGGCCCGACGCCATCGCCCTGCTCCGGGCGACCCCTTGTTTCTCGCTCAACATCCCACCCCCGAGAGCTTGGTTGTCCAAGCCTCTGCCTCCCAAACCGCCTTCCCTACCGCCCCTCCGGATAGGGAATCCAAACGCCTGGACCAGTTTGGGAAGAAGGCTTTTTCTTCCTCCAGTGCTGGCTTGCGGTCCGTCAACACCGCTTGCCTTTTGGGCCGATATACCCACTCCCTGTGGGATTCGGTGGCGACTGTTTTGCCCCAGTGTTCTGAGGAGGTCCAGACACTGCTTACCCGCACCATTGCGGAAGGTAGGGATGCGGCAAAGTACACCATACGTTGTGGCCTTGATACCGCCGACTCGCTGGGCAGATCGCTTGCAACGACGGTGGCGCTGCGTCGCCACGCCTGGCTGAGAACAACTGGTTTCTCGGGTGATGTCCAGAATACACTCATGGACATGCCCTTTGATGGAGTCGATCTTTTTGGTTCCAAAGCAGACCATGCGCTGGAACGTTTTAAGGACTCACGGGCTACTGCCAAGTCCCTGGGCCTTTCTGTTGTGTGCCCTCCGCTAACCTCTGCTTTTCGCCCCTTTCGTGGCCACGGAAGGGGCGCCCAGTCACGTCCGCTGCCCAGCCACCGGCCCGCGCAGCAAGCGTCTTCGCGTGGCCGAGGACGTGGCTACCGCCGTGGCGGTTCGGGCAACCAGCGTGCGGGTCAGGCCACCACCTCCGCCCCGTCCGCGGCTTCCAAGCCCTCCTAGTCCCTCCTTTCAGGTGCACAGCACGCCAGTAGGGGCAGGGTCCGCCATCACCTTCACCACTGGCGTGCCATCACCTCGGACAGGTGGGTCTTGGACATTGTCCGAAGGGGCTACTCCCTCCCCTTCGCGACCACCCCCCCAGCCATGCCACCTCAATTCCACCGCATGTCAGGGGATCACTTGGTGCTTCTGCAGAAGGAAGGTATGGCCCTCTTGGCCAAGAGGGCCATCGATCATGTTCCGACCCCAGAAGTAGGACGTGGTTGCTACTCCCACTACTTTCTCGTGCCCAAAAAGGACAAGGAGGACATGCGTCCTATCTTGGACCTCCGGAACGTCAATCGCTTCCTCCGGAAGGAGAAGTTCAAGATGCTTACCCTAGCTCAGGTCTTCACTGCCCTGGAGACTGGTTGGTAGCGTTGGACTTGCAGGACGCTTATTTTCACATCCCCGTCCTGCCGGCCCACCGGCGTTACCTTCGGTTCACGGTAGGCCTCGAGCATTTTCAGTTCACTGTGCTCCCCTTTGGCCTTACAAGTGCCCCTCGGGTGTTCACGAAAGTGATGGCGGTGGTCGCAGCTCATCTGCGCTGGGCAGGGGTTCCAGTCTTTCCCTACCTCGACGACTGGCTGCTGAAGGCGGGCTCGTCCCAGGCAGTCGTCTCCCACCTCCAGACTACGGCCGAACTCCTGCACTCGCTGGGGTTCTCCATCAATGTGCCGAAGTCGCATCTGATTCCTTCTCCACAGCTCCTTTTCATCGGAGCAGTTCTGGACACGACGCAGTTTCGGGCCTATCCTCCCGAACGGCGAGTCCGGGATATTCAGGCTATGATTCCCATCTTTCAGCCTTTATCCTGGGTTTCGGTACGGATGACCCTGAGGCTGCTGGGCCTCATGGCCTCCTGCATCCTGCTGGTCGATCATGCCAGATGGCATATGCGGGCTCTGCAGTGGGACCTGAAGTTCCAGTGGGCGCAGCACCAGGGCAACCTGTCCGATCACGTCCAGATCTCGGAGGGGACTGCAAAACAGTTGCAGTGGTGGCTCTCGAACCGGCAATGGGTCATGGGCAGATCCCTCTCCCTTCCCCAGCCAGAGCACACAGTTGTGACGGACGCGTCCCTTCTGGGATGGGGCGGTCACATGGGAGAGGCGGAGATCAGAGGCCTCTGGTCTCCGGCGGAGTCCCGGCTCCACATCAACCTTCTGGAGCTCCGGGCGATCCGACTTGCACTCAAGGCATTCCTTCCCTCTGTCAAAGGGAAGGTAGTGCAGGTGTTCACAGACAACACCACCGCCATGTGGTACTGCAACAAACAGGGTGGGGTCGTGGACCCTCTGTCAGGAGGCTCTGCGCCTCTGGACATGGCTGGAACATCAGGACATGTTCCTGATGGTTCAACACCTGGCAGGTTCCCTGAACGCCAGGGCGGACGAACTCAGCCGCAGGTGCATGATGGATCACGAATGGCGTCTTCACTCGGAAGTGGCGCAAGGACTCTTTCTGCAGTGGGGAGAGCCTTGGTTAGATCTATTCGCCACCGAAGAGAATGCGCAATGTCATCAGTTCTGCGCGTTGGAATTTCCAAGGCGGCACTCGCTCGGCGACGCTTTTCATCGCGAGTGGAGTTGCGGTCTGTTGTACGCCTTTCCGCCTATACCACTTCTACCCAGAGTGTTGAAGAAGATTCGGCGCGACCGGGCCCAAGTCATCCTTGTGGCTCCGGACTGGGCTCGAAGAGTTTGGTATCCCGAGCTACTCAGTATGAGCGTCGATCCCCCGATCCGTCTGCCTCTTCGGGAGGATCTTCTGTCGCAGCAGCAGGGGACGGTCCTCCACCCGAACCTGTCCAGCCTCCACCTGCTTGCGTGGAGATTGAGCGGCGGCAGTTGATTCCTTTCGACTTGCCTCCCGAAGTTTGTGATGTGATTCTGGCAGCCAGGCGTCCCTCCACTAAGGTGGTATACGCCTGCAGGTGGAACAAGTTTGTGGCATGGTGCTCAGCAAAGGCTGTGAATCCCCTCTCTGCCCCTCTTTCTGAGGTTCTTCTGTTCCTTCTTTCTCTGGCCCAACAGGGTTCTGCCCTGGGTACCATCAAGGGTTATCTTTGTGCCATCTCGGCCTTCCTCAGGCTTCCTGATAAGCCCTCCCTTTTCAAGTCCCCTGTTGTTAACAGGTTTCTAAAAGGCATTACACACCTCTTCCCTCCTGTTCCGTTTGTAATGCCTCAGTGGGACTTGAACTTGGTTCTTACTTTTCTCATGTGCGCTCCCTTTGAGCCTCTGCATAACTGTCCTCTTCGTCTTCTGACTCTGAAGACAGCATTCCTGGTGGCCATCACCTCAGCTCGGCGGGTGAGTGAGCTCCAGGCTCTATCATGCAAACCTCCCTTTCGGTCTGTCCATCCAGACAAGGTTGTTCTTCGGACGCGTCCGTCCTTCTTGCCAAAGGTGGTTACTGCCTTCCACATTGGGCAGACCATCACTTTGCCCCCCTTCTTTCCGCCTCCGCATCCTTCCAGAGAGGAAGAGAGGCTCCACCGTCTGGACCCAAAACATGCGCTTTTCTTTTATATTAACCGCACACAACACTTCCGGGTGGATGACCAGCTCTTTGTTGGCTACGTGGGCGCCAAAAAAGGTCGGGCGGTGCACAAGAGAACCATTTCCCGCTGGGTAACCTTGTGTATCAAAGCCTGCTATTCTTTGGCTAAGAAGGAGCCTCCTGTTGGGCTGCGTGCCCATTCCTCCAGGGCAACGGCTGCTACCACGGCCTTAGGCCGCGGTGTTCCGCTGCAGGATATCTGTCAGGCAGCTACGTGGGCCTCGCTGCACACTTTTACCAAGCATTACTGCCTTGACAGTCCGGTCCGGAGGGACGGCTTCTTTGGCCGTTCTGTCCTCCGGGACTTCCTTGTCTGATCTTTGTTCGCGGACCCACCACCGGGGTTGGGTTTGCTGGGGTATCTATTCTAAGGTAAGGAATCTGTCACTAACGTGTCTCTTTCAGATGCACAAGTTACTAACTTTTGTAACGATATATCTGTAAGAGACAGTAGTTAGTGACGGATTCCTTACCGCCCCACCCATCCTCCCCGTTCTGCGAACTGATTTCTAGGGTTAAGGACATTCCTTTCAGGGCCCTAGTATTTTTCAGACACCTATGTCAGCTTCTTGCATGGCTCTGCGTTCCTGGCGCGGAAAGTCGTGTACAGAACTGACGTCAGCGCGCAGGGGCGGCGTCTAA
This sequence comes from Calotriton arnoldi, assembly GCA_963921515.1. Classification (NCBI taxonomy): domain Eukaryota; kingdom Metazoa; phylum Chordata; class Amphibia; order Caudata; family Salamandridae; genus Calotriton; species Calotriton arnoldi. The sequence goes on from CAWUFW010000181.1 coordinate 3,237,503, forward strand.
GTACTGCCCGCGACGTCATCCCCGCGATCACGACTCCGACGACGGACGCGGAGCCGCACGACGCCGCCTACCGACGCGCAAGGGTACTGCTACGCAAAACTTTCCGGATCCAGCCTGACGCCTGGGGATATTCTAAGGTAAGGAATCTGTCACTAACTACTGTCTCTTACAGATATATCGTTACACAAGTTAGTAAATTGTGCATTAGAGGCTGGTATGCTGGTACTCATGACCCACTCATCCTGTTTTGAAAAAGTGTTGGAACACTTGCAGCAGGGCATAAATTATGTTCCATGTTGGCTAGGATGGGGCTATTTCTCTCCAGATTTTCTCCATTGTTCTTTTTATCGTGGGTACAGGATGTGAAGCAGTGTGTAGCACGTATATGTAGTATGTGAAGTACAGTGTAAACCAGTAAGAATGTGTTGTTGCTATGCTAGTTTGTAAGTAGGCTGTCCAGTGTTCAGTGTTTATATTTGTGTATTTCAGTGCTATCCATGTTTATTCAGCTGCCTAACTCTCAAAATAAACAATTGTTTTTCCAATGTTTACAAAACATGTTTTTCAGTGATTTTTTTTTTTTAGAAGTCCTGTATTTAATGTAAAGAATGAATGCAAGGTATGTAGTGACTTCCCATTGGCAGTGTGTTCAATGGGCTTATGTTAGACTGTTGCAAGCATAAAAAGTCTGTATTGCACTCACACCTCATTACCTCTCACACACTGACAGGACTCTGCCTGGTTTACAGACTATTATATTTAAAAAGTATGAGTGAGGTTTTCAAATGTTTTAATAAACCAATTCCTGGACACAGTTGGGTGTCATTCGCCTACCCTTTACTGACGTTGTATGGGTGGTCAACCCTGCCAACAGCATAATACCTTGTGAAACCTTTAAAGGTGACTTCCTATCCATACTGACTTGTCAGAAAAGGGCAACACATCAAAGAATCATAAAAGTGATCGATGGAATGCTTTCATCTCAACCACTGATAATTACTCAGGGTCGCATCCCAATCTATTGTTATTTTGCACACCATGCCACCTCAGTTTGGTGCAGGGTCAAGACTGTTTTGCAAATAGCTGGGTCCAATAGGAACAGTCCAGCCAAGCCAAGTCCTCCCTTAACCGGAACACAAGCAAACCAGGACTGGTTTTGCCCTAGTTATGAGCTCATCAGCTGGGTACAGCTTGGTTCCATTGACAGTGTGCATGAGACCCAAGTCTGGACATGACTATCACACTTATGGCGACCCATCAAAGTTTACAAAAACTGATAGATGGAATGCTTGAATTAATCTCACTCACTGGTAATTACTCAGGCCGCACCCCAATACATTGTTATTTTGCACACTATGGCACCTCAATTTGTACCCAGCTATGCGGCCTAAGCGATTGCCAGTGGCTGATATTAATTCAAGGATTCCATCCATCAGCTTGTTGTTTTTGTATTTGATGCCTTAAGTGCGCCGGGTATACCTAGGCGTGGGTCGCATGGTCACTGTGCCACTAGAACCAAGCTATACCTGACTGAAGAGCCCCTAAGAAGGGCGAAAGTAGTCCTGGGTTGCTTGTATTCCGGTTCAGTGAAGACCTGACCTGCCAGTTCTGGCTGGATTCTTCACATGAAGAGCAGGGTCAAGTGTGATTTGCATATGGCTGGGTTCAAACTGAGGTGTCATGGTGGGCGAAAAACGATGGATTGGGATGCGGCCCAAGCGATTGCCAGTGACTGAGATTAATTTAAGCATTCTATCCATCACCTTGTTGTTTTTGTTGGAAAAGTGGCTGATGTATCAAAGGATTTTACCCCTTCTGTGTCGGTGGGTAAATGTGATAGAAAATTCTGGCCAAGATTTTGATGAGCCAAACATTTTGTCAGTCAGTGAAAGAATTAAACACTGCCAAAAGATCAAACATGATTGTAGTATTCCCACATTCTCTACAGTATGTATTATAATTAGATCAGTCCTAAAGCATGCTTTTAATCCCTGCACCTTTAATTATACCGCACAAAATTTGGAGGAAGCAAAATGAAGACACAATATTTCTTTTCTTTAAGTGGTTTGTGGTTGTGCAGGTGTTTATCAATGTTTATATGTTTATATTGAAGAGGGGTATTTCTCTCTTTCAGTGGGTTTTTATCAGGTGTTATAGGTTTAACACTAAACAGAATAGCCTATCTGTAAGTTAATAAAGTATTATAAGGGGGGGCGTGGTCTACCCGCACTGCAGTATGGCCGCTTGCTAAGTGCGCTCTGCCGGCCGGGCCATAATCCTCAAAATATCCGCTGCCTAGAAGAGCCATCAACCCCTGCAAACCGCGCCTGTGCATTACCTGAGTCGTGGTTCGGAGAAAGAGCCGTGTCCTGCCGCCGCAACCGGCTGCCATCGTGGGGAGGGCTGGCGGTGATCAGCCGGCCTTCCCGCCGCGTCACTGGCCCTGCTTCCTGGATGTCGGGTGGACGAGCACCGTTTCCCGGGGACGGCTTCTGCCTCGATGTTCCTACATCCACGGCTTGAGGGGGCGGCTGTGAGCTGCGGATGCCGTGGAGCTGCCTCTTTGCTGCTTTCTACCCTGCTGGTCGAGCCTGTGGCCCGGGCCGTTGCCCGGCTGCCATCTTGGGTGAGGATCCTCGCGGCCGGAGGCCCCGTTGTGAGCTCCTTCCGCTGGGCCCACCCAACGCCGGGGTAAGAGCGGAGTTTGCCGTGCTGCCGCATTTCAGGTACCTGAGGGCCGGAGGCGCCGTGCGCAGACACCGGCTCATCGCTGACTTCGGCGTGAGGCACAAGGTGAGGAGTGGGCCAGCGTGTGCCGGTGGGAGGACTGCGTTGTGACTAGGACTGCTGACGGGACCATTGATCCAAGTGGGGCTTGGATACTAGTGCCTGTGGCCTGCGGGCGATCTCCTGTCTGCGGGGCCCGCCTGGGAGACTCTTGCCTGGCCTCTGCTCCCCTTCTCTGCCCGATCCTGTGGGCCCAATTCCCCTCGAGCAGCTACAGGAGGGTGTGGGGGCTTGTGCCAATGTCCTGCTGAGGGGTGAGGACATCCCTGGTACCGGAGGCGCTTGGACGCACACACCTAGGGTACCAGAATAGTGATACCTGGCCGGTGCTGCCTGGGTCACCACCTGTGCTTCGCCGCCGCACGTGTGCTGGGTGGTGTGGATGCGGTACCCCCGCCTATAGCGTGTGCCTTCCCCTGATCTGTCAAGTACACCCGCAAAATTCTACGTCAGAAGTGAACTGTTACCTGACAACGACGACTCCTGGGTGCGGCGGCGTCACTCGGGCGTAAGAAGGCATTTCGGGCCTGTCGTGCGGGCGCCTGAGTTGGGCCGGAGCCTGTCATCGAGCACTGTGCTGGCTGCTGTGGGGTTCCTAAGTTTGCACCGGCTGTGGCCGAGGCTTCCCTCCGAGTTACCCCCTGCTATCCTGCATGCAATTATGGGTAAACACGACGCAAAACAAGCTAAATTAACCTTTGAGAACAAAAGGCAAACCAGGCTGATGGACTCTGAATCAGAGGGGAACCCTGACAGGCCTCCAAGTGAGCAATCAGATGACCAAGGGGAGGACCTCCGATCACTTTTGTTGGAAATGCGCTCCAGCCTGAAAACCATAGACACTAAGCTAGATGTCCTCACTTCGCAACTGGACCACGTAAAAAAGCAGGTGGATGTGCACGAGACTCGCCTAGATCAGTTAGAAAATCGCTGCACTGACCATCGAGAGTTTCAGGTTGAGACGAAAGAGCAGCTGCTTCAAATGGACAAGGTGCTCACGCTCATCAGGGCGAAGAATTATGATTTGGAGGCCAGGTCTCGCCGTAACAACCTGCAAATTACTGGGATCCCAGAGACAACTGCCATCCTCAAAATGGAAACTTATGTTGACGAACTGCTACGTGAGCTGTTTGGCCCTGGTCTGTCCGCAGTCTTTGCCGTCGAGAGGGCCCACCGTGCGCTGGGTCCCAGGCCCCCGGTCGGATCCACACCCAGACCTATCCTGGCTCGGATACTGAACTACCGAGACGCCATACTGAGGCTGGCCAGAGAGCAAGGAAATATCAACTATAAGGGCAACAACATCTCGTTCTATCCCGACTTCACTCCGGCGGTGCAGGCGGCCCGCAGAGAGTTTCTACCTGCAAAACGCATCCTCCTTCAGGCAAAGATCCCATACGCCCTACTGTACCCGTCTAAGCTAAAGGTAACTTGTGATGGTACGCCGCACTTCTTCACAGACGCAAAGTCCGCCCTGAAGTTTGCCAAGCACGTAGGAGGGAAGAAGGGCAGCGGACAGACCATGACCGGACCCACCTCGGAAGCTGGGCTGAGCAATAAAGACTAACTCCAAGTCGTATTGATATCTAGCTGTTTATACCTCTTCTGCGCCTATTGTGCCTTTTGCTAATCTAGAAAGCAGTGGAGGTGAGGTTGTCTGGCTAGGTACAGTACTACAGGCGCTCTTCTATTTGGTTTGCAGTCTGCGCATGCCATTGGTAACCCTAAGCTATTAGCTCTCTTCCTAAAGTCCCGGCCACCCCGTCTTCGGGCAGGGTAGTATGCCGGCGACCCCACGCCCCCCAGGGAGAGCTCCCAATCACGCTTCGTTTCTATTGCTGGAACAAATGTTCACTTTGTTAGTAAGGGTGGGTAATTGTGCACAACCTGTTTGGGGGGTTGGTGTGGGTGGGTGGGGGAGGGTAGAGGGGGGGTAATAGTTTCGGTCAAGACAGAAGCACAGAATCGCGAACAAGCTATGTATGCTCAAGATGTACGAGTCCCTCACTTCTGGGACCAATATGGGGATGGTGCGGTGACTGATGCAATGGTGCATTGGGAGGTGATGGTGGGGAGGGTACTCCAGGTATATCAGACATTCCACGGTTTGCCAACTAGGCCGATATAATGCCCCTCAATTTCTTAACCTGGAACATCCGCGGCCTTAACGACCACAGAAAAAGTAGACTTGTTCAGCCCTACCTACTAAGACATCATATAGATGTATGTTTTTTACAGGAGCCACAACTACATAGCTCTCCCCCGACTAGGTTGCACCACAGACGCTGGGGACACGTTTACTCCTCCATTTACTCTAATTACGCGCGGGGTGGCGATTCTCATAAAATAGGGTCTAGATTGGAAATTCTCAGAATCTCGTATAGATCCAGGCGGCCGCTACGTGCTTCTGCTGGGGGCGCTCGCTGGCGTGGAAATAATTCTTGCTGCGGTCTATGGACCGAATACGGACAGCCCAGAGTTCTTTCCGACAGTGTGGGCCAAGATCCAAAGCATGAGCTGTGACACCATCATATGGGGAGGAGACTTTAATACGGTGTTAAATGATACCATTGACCGGAAGGGAGTATCACGTACACTTCATCCCAACTCCAGTGCCACCCTACAAGCTATCATTTCAGACAGCAGCCTATCTGATATATGGCGCAGGCGTAACCCAAACATGCTGGAGGGCACCTGTATATCGGTACACCATAGCGCCTGGTCGAGATTAGATTTTTGGGTAGTATCACGAGATGTGGATATGTGGACTTTGGAAGTTACTCATCTCCCCAGAACACTATCTGACCATGCACCCTGTCTACTACGAGTACTAGTGCCCCACACACCTCATAGAACGTTCAATTGGAGGCTTCCGCACGGGGCCTTGCTGTACAAGGCCTTTAAGGAAGAGATACGTGGGGATATCGAGGAGTACTATTCTCTCAATTCCGGCTCAGTCACGACACAGGCTTCTTGGTGGGAGGCATTTAAGGTGGTCATAAGAGGCAAATGCATTTCACGCCAAGCTGGGGTCCTTAAGGCTATACGGGGAACTCTCTCCTCCCTTGAGACGCGTATTGGGGACCTAGAATCCCAGTATTTTGCCACGAACGATGCGACGCTCCTAGCTACGATAAAAGAGGCACTCTCAGAATTTGAAGAGGAAGCGCAGAGGGAGGTGAAGTTTATGGGCAAACCTGCACAGGCTAGGCAATTCGGGGAAGGGGACAGACCGGGCAGAACGCTCGCAAACATGCTCAGAAAGCCCCACACCGCCACATATGTGACTGAGGTCCTTGGTGAGGACAACGTCCTGATCAGAGGACTGCAATGTATTGTAGAACGTTTTATACAATTCTATGCTAAGCTTTACAAGGCCACACATAATACGATACCTGAGGACCTACTGCCATTTCTGGAGTCCCTGGAACTTCTGTGGTTGGGGAATAGACATAGAGAATATTTAGATGTGCCGTTTTCAGTCTAAGACATAACCCAGACAATAAGTAGCCTGCCATTAGATAAAGCCCCGGGACCCGATGGGCTAACTACTGCCTTCTACAAGGCGTATGCTTCTGAACTGGCCCCACATTTGCTAGCAGTCTATGAGGAAGCTCAGACTTCGGGTATCCTACCGCCCTCCATGCGTGAAGCCATGATCATAACGCTACTTAAACCAGGGAAAAGCAACAACGAAGTTGACTCTTACAGGTCCCCCTCATTAATTAATGTAGATGCTAAAATTCTCGCCTAACTGATTGCAGGCAGACTTCAGCCCTTACTCCCTCTGATAGCCCGACCGGACCAGTCGGGTTTTATCCCGGGAAGGTCCACATCTCAAAACCTCCTCACTTTTTTCACGGTGTTTCACTTACCTGCACCCTCAATTCCAGGCAGTTGCTGTACTACTTGACGCTACGAAAGCGTTTGATACGCTGGAGTGGACGTATCTTTTTACAATATTGGAGAGAATGGGGTTCAGTCCCTTATACGTAGGCCTGATACGTCTCCTTTACACGGAGCCGTCTGCTAGGATCCACATGAATGGTACCACATCGCAACCCTTCCCCATTACTCGGGGAACTCAGCAGGGCTGCCCCCTCTCCCCGCTCCTGTTTGCCATTGCGATGGAGCCCCTGGCAGCCGGGTTGAGACAGCATCATGCAAATAGGGGGCTGGGCTTTAGCACGAGGGGCTTGCTGGCCTCGCTCTATGCGGACGACATTACCCTTTATATTTCGAACCCCGCTGTCAACACTACTCCTATTCTTAGGGAATTGATTAAATTCGGGGGGGGCTATCTGGCATATCTATTAACTGGTCCAAGTCCACAATTTTCCGGCTTAGACAATGCAGCCCCATTCCCCGTAGAATACCCCCTCACTTGGGCTGCTGGCCCAGTGAAGTATTTGGGGATTTGGCTAAGCAGGGACGAACAGGAAATCTGGAACATGAACTTTGGGCGAGCGATTGCGTGGCTGGAGGAGAAGGTGAATGTCTGGGCTAAACTACCACTCTCCCTGGCAGGCAGGATCGCCATTACCAAGATGGTGGTTTTACCCAAGTTCCTGTACTTATTTGTAAATAACCCTGTGCCCATCACTCAGGCGTTTTTTAAAACTATCCGCACTTTGTTAATTTCCCTGGTATGGGCGGGGAAACAGGCGCGGGTGTCATGGGAGCTTCTGACACTGCCGCTGACGCAGGGCGGGATGGGTGCCCCAGACATACCATTATATGCGTAGTGCGCTCGAGCTCAATTCCTACATCACTGGGTGCACCCTACCCCGTTCCAACCCCACTCGGCGGTCGAGCGTGATGTTGCGGCCCCAGTCCCCCTTCCGGTAGCACTCTACCAACCATACAAGAGACCACACGACGGGATTGACACGGTTGAGACCCTGCGCTGGGCGAAGGGACCAGCTGCGACACAGAGCCAAGATCCCAATACTAAATGCCCCATCTGTCTCCCCTGGCGCACAACTCCATGATTCCTGCAATGGCCGAGGGTGCTAGTCGGCTGGCAGTGGAGGCTTTAGGGCTTCATACATTTGCAAACCTCTATCCCGAGGGGATATTTAGATCCCCGCTGACGACTCTGGAGGGGAATGTCTCGGAGTTATTTTTGTACTACAAACTTCGGGCAACTTGCAGGCAAATACACACTACTTTTCCAGCGCCCACGCTGCTGGCGCTTGAAAATGTCCTTCAGACTTCCTCCCCTCGTAGGCTCATAACTCTGCTCTACAACACCATGCAAAACACTGCCCCCCTGATAAAGCCAAATTCTCTACAGAGCTGGAACTCTGAGCTCACCACCCAGATCACGGAGGATCAGTGGGCATTCTGCTGCAGTCAGCTTACCGCGCTGTCCCCCAACTATAAGTTACGATTGATCCATTTTAAATATATTCACCGCTTTTATAGAACCCCAGTTCAGTTATATCGTATGGGTCTAAGGGAAGATGACAAATGCTGGCGCTGCGGCCACTCACCGGCCACCTTTATACACATGGCATGGAGCTGCCCACCCTTAGCGGCTTTTTGGTCCGGTATTTTCAGTAAAATACACGAGATAATAGACACCCCTCCTGAGCCAGTGCCAATTATCGGCATACTAGGTTATGTAAAAGATACGGCGACAGCTACGCGTAAGCTGCATGCATTGATGTTGCTATTGGCTAAACGCAGGGTAGCCATGTCCTGGGGAAAGAAGAGGGCCCTTACGCTGGCAGCCTGGGTACACGATGTTACATTTTGCCATACTCAGCTGTCTACCTTCTGGGAACTGATGCCACCAGCGTCCAGGCCGAAGGATATTTGGGCCCCGTTTGATGACTGGGCTCGCTCATTACAGGCTTCGAGCGATGAGGCTCTCGATCAACCAGCAGCTGCAGACACGTAATGCGTGACTAGAGGCTTGGTGCTTGACTGTATATGCTTACACTGTGGTCATTGAACTGTCTATGTATGGAATGTAAATAGTGAGAAGGCTGATTTGGTGTCCCCGCGCCCTCTGTCGAGCTGACTTAACCAACTGTTAGTATTGGGTCGCTCCAGTTTCACCCCTCTGTCACAATATGTACGTTATTGAGTGAGCCATGTCAATCTGTAACTGCCATTTATTTGAGCAATACCAGTGTAAGTGTACTGCTTCTCTGACCGAGATGTTGTAACTGTTCTTGTTCTTTGAAATGCCAATAAACAAAATAAAAAAAATAAAGTAAAATAAAATCCGCTCATATGGGCTTTAAAAGTGGCCACTGAATGGAATGAAATGAAATAAAACATGACTAGCTGTCTAATTGCCAAGGTTAAGCTGCATCTGGAAATATGATTTTTTCCTACAGGAGATCTTAACCTATAGTCCTAAGTACCGAATAGACTGCCCACATTTGAGCTCCTAGCTCACTTTTTACTGTAGATGCATACAAATAAATTTCCTTAGAAAAGCCAATGTTTGGTAGAAATAGATTTTGGTACCTTTCTGAAGGCTATTTTGGGCCAAATTGTATTTATTTTACTTTAAAGAGAAGCCAATTTTAATACAAAACAGTCACTTCTAACAAGGACGTCTTTCATAACTGCATGTTTAAAGGAATCATTAAATGAAAATCTGGTCATTTTAGAGAAAAGCTGACGCGTAGAGGCTGAAAACTGCCACTGCTCCTATAAGGAAGAACACACCACAGTTATCACATTGTGTTATGTTAGTAGCAGTTACCTCCTTTCTGTCATTGGTGAACAGGAAGCCTGAAGAAATCATATTGCCTTTTTTGTGTGGCTATTTTCATTGAAATTCTTTCCAAACCTTTGGAACTCATTCTCACAAAGTGCACTCTGTTTGATTGTTTTTCAATATTTCTTACAAAATATTTGCTTTTCTGTATGGAAATGCCATCTTTCTTCAAGAAATGATCTTTGTGAGGAAACGATAGGCAGGAATCGAGCACATAATATGTGCATCATGCGTTTTCCTGAGTCCTGTTGTCTGGAAAAGGGTTCACAGTGTGTGAAGTTATTGATACAAGCCCTGAAGGACGGAGACAATTCATGCATGTGTACAGTAAGAGGACAATCTGATAGAGACGTCTAGCCGCAGATTCCTTAACTTAGAATATCCCCAGGCGTCAGACTGGATCCGGAAAATTTTGCGTAGCAGCAACTCTGCACGCCGGGGGTTGCGCCGCACGGATACGCCCTGAAGTCGTCCATGGACGTGACGTCAGCGGAGCCATATATGCCCCGCCGCGCCAACATCAGTTTTCTTCTTTTCCGCGTCACGACGCGGATCCTGGAAACCAGCAGTTCCTGGCCTAGTTTTGGGCCTTCTCGGCACAGTTGGTGTTGTACCGGAACAGTGTGCAATGCCCTCCGGGTTCAAAGCCTGTGAGGCTTGTGCGCGTCAGATGTCTGGCACTGACCCGCACCTTATTTGCATGTGGTGCCTTGGTGTGCACCACGATTCCAAAGAATGCGGCGACTGTCAACAGATGAAGCCCAAGTCCCTACGGGAACGCCGTATGAAGCTGTTGGCCGCACGGCTGTCCGGCCCAGCTTCCTCTCGCCGCCGCTCTCCCTCTCCAGAGGGGGCTCGTTCCAGAGGCCGCTCCCGCGACCGGCGCCTTAAAAAAGGTAAGCGGAGCCACAAGCGTCCACTGAGGTCCACATCCCGTAGGCGTGCCGCTGGCGCCCATTCCTCTTGTAAGGGGCCAGCTAAGGGCGCCCGGATGTCACCTCCTCCATACCCTCCTTTCCCAGGAGTTGGAGCGACGCACGCCCAAATGGAGGCCTACTCCCGGGCTCTTCAGGCCTACTTCGAGTCCCCCTCTATCCCTGGCGCGCCTTCGGGCCCCACAGAGGCGGAGGTTACTCAGGCCGGACCCTCGTCGGCGGATCCTTCCCCGACCAGGGCTGTGTGCACCGACGCCGAGGCGACGACGGGCCGTGGCCCAGACCGTCCTGGTCGCTCTAGCACACACCGCCAGTCAAAGCATAGCCCTGTGCGGCTTCCTGCGCGGACGGCGGCAGCGGCGTCGGTGACGCCGGGCTCGACACACCGCCAGTCAACGCATAGCCCTGTGCGGCTTCCTGTGCGGATGGCGAAAGCGGCGTCGGCGACGCTGGGCTCGGCGCCGGGCTCCAAGTCGGACCCAAAGCCAGGCTCGACGCCACCCACACCCGGCTGTAAGCCTGATCCCACGTCTGGAGCAGCGCATAATCCGACGACTGTCGACGTCGCGTCCCCAGTGGAGGCCGTCGACGCCCAGTCTACTCCGACACGGCGCCTACCGACGCCGCTGTCGACGCAACCATCGCCGCCAGCGTCCATACGTTCATCGACACCAGCGTCCATGCCTGAGGTTGACCCCCCTCCGGATTCATCGCTTCTGACTTCTCAGTGGTGTCAGGCGACACCGGTATCTGCTGCAGCCCTTATGGAAGCTGCTGCTTCCCCTGGTCGGGGGCCACTGGTGCAGGTCCCTAGTGTGGCTTGGCCTTCGGGTCGTTCCCCAGCCCCGCTCTTTATGGCAACTGGGAGGATTAGTCTCCAGCCGTCTCCTATAGACGGCCTCTTGTCCCCTCCTAGGGTGACTACTGAGCTAGGGGCCGCCTATGCGCGGACTATCAACAGGGCAGCTGCTATCCTTGGCTTTCAGCCTCCTGTGGTACCCCTCATTCCCGATCCATTAATGGATCTGCTTCATCTCGAGCCCATTACCATGGAGCCCTTGCTACCCCTTGGGGGTGCTTTATTAGAAGTCCTGCGTAGTGCATGGGCCATGGAGCCCCGGTTGATCGGGCCATTGCGGGTAGGCACCGTCCTGCCCCGGGGGATCCACTTTGCCTGTCCCTCCACCCTACTGCTCAGGGCCTGGTGATTCAGGCGGCTTTTGGGTTACAAGACTCCTCCACTTTGCCTTTGTTTCCTCCCACCCGGGAATCCCGTTGGCTGGAGGCATGTGGAAGACCGCTTTTTGCTTCTTCTAGCGCGGCCATCCGCGCTTTAAACACTACAGGCGTGTTTGCACGGGCGTCCTCCGCACTCTGGGACTCCGTGGCTAACCTTCTTCCTTCCCTTCCGGAGGAATTGCGCCCGGAGCTTCTCCGTCTTGTCCTTCATGGCAAGGAGATGGCTCATTTTTCAATACGCTCCTCCCTGGATACTACAGACTCTGTGGGCCGTGCTCTTGCACGGTCGGTGGCTTTGCGCCGCCATGCCTGGATGCGTGACAGTCGCTTCCCTGATAACATTCGGGAGAGCCTCCAAGACATGCCATTTAACGGAATAGACCTTTTTGGGTCCCACGCGGACTCGGCGATCTCCAGGCTTCTGTCAGGGCTACTGTAATTCTGCCGTGCCACTGACTGACTTTCTTCCTGGTTGCGGGTCTTCCTTTACGGCCCGGTTTTTATCAGAGACCGGTTGTTGTCTCTGTATTGTCTGTATAGCCGTATGGCTGGGTTGTTTTTGCTTTTGTTTTCAGTCCTCTGACTGTCTGTTTTGCCAAGAGGACCCCCCCCCCTTCTTGCCAGGGGTTGACCCTCGCCCTATGTGGGGTATTGGCTGGTGGCAGGTGTCTGCATTTGCATTTGTAAGCTCCTGTGGAGTTTTCATTAGGGGTATCCCTCTGGGACTCATATACCCCTTTACTGCGTCCCGCAGGGTCGCATCGCTCTGTTGTATGTGGTGCTTCCACTCCTGGTCTCGGCCTTTGCTGTGTAGTATCTACTTTGCATGGCCTGGCATCCTGCTTTTTGTCACATGGTCCGTCTTTTGGCGCCAGCCCCTTCTGGGTTGTCCTCGCCAGTAAGGAGTTGCCGTGGACCTCTCTGTTGTACGTTGTTATAGCCTTTCGGCTTATTCCCCAGCAGTTTTCTCCACATCCCTGCTGCTTCCGTGCAGGGATTTCTACGTTTTGCTGGCATTCTTACTGTGGCGGACTCGTGGGGCCGGTTCTCCTTGAACTCCGCTCTTCCTGGCGTCTAGGATCCGTGAGTTGGTCCTGGGTACTCCCTTGTTAGGCTTGTCTCTTCTTCTACTTGTCCTGCGAGGGGACTGTTCTCTCTTCCAGACCGGAAGCAGACGCGGCTTATAGCCTGGACTAGTTCCACTTTCTGTATAAATGCGGGTACTTTTGAGCGTCCCCTAGTCCCTGGGTTTGGCCAAGTTTCGGCATCCTCTTGAGGCTGTTTCTGCGCCATGATCTTCCTAATGGTTTGTGCGGGCTTTCCTACCTTGTTCTTGGCCCGGCCCTCTTCCATCACCAGATCTTCTCTGGTGTTTGTGGCCAGTTGCCTTCTTGCTATTGTGCGCATCTCAGCTGTTCCTGCTGTCTTGCTTCCTGGTGCTCTTCTGTTATACTACAGGCACCCTCTGGCCGCGTATGGGCATCCTTCTGGTGGTGTATGGGCATCCTTTCAATGCTCCCGCACATGTCCGGCTGGCGAGGGTCTCAGCAGTACTCTTCCTCTGTGGTACATGCGGGGGCGGTACGCGCTCTCTCCCCATCCCACTTACCAGTCTTTTGGGCCCATAGGTTCAGTTCTACTTCTTGCGAGGTACTGAACTCCCTTTTCACGCCGGTTTCTTTACTGGGTGTGTTTTTGTTCCATATCGGCCCTTGCTGGGCAGGGGTCAGTATCCTGCTGCCTTCGTCTCTTTACAGGACCAGGTTCAACAGTGTTTTACGCTGTTCTAGTTGTTTAGCTGGGGCTAGCTCGGACTTCTTGTCGACACCTTGGATCCTGCGGATCCTTCATGCCCCTTTGCTCGTCTTCTTTCGAAGTTTGGCATTTTTCGCTCCGGCACCAGCGTTCTGGCTTGGTGTTTTCCTTCTCTCATCCCCTCTACATATAGGGGTTTTCGTGTTATTCTGGATGGGCTGTGGTGCCCTAGCCTCCCCTTGATTCCCGCTCTCTTCAGAGCATAGGGGTCTGGTGGTTGGCTGCGCTGTAATTTCTGTCCCCACGGTGTTTCGCCCTTGGTTGGCGGCACTCTTTTGGTCATGTTATTGACGACTAGGTTCTCTCTGGACCTTAGTGGGGTTCAGTCGCAGTCCTGCCTCCTCTAGGGGTATGGCTTCGGTATCTATTCTAAGTTAAGGAATCTGCGGCTAGACGTCTCTATCAGATGAACAAGTTACTTACCTTCGGTAACAATGTATCTGGTAGAGACATAGTCTAGCCGCAGATTCCTTAACGCCCGCCCGTCCTCCCCGTCCTGCGACAACCTTTTCAGGTTGGGCTTCTTGCCTTCGCCTCCCTTTGGGTGGCTTTATTCCTCTGCGGGGTGACGTCTTATCCTCACTCCGGCTCACGAGCCTACAGTCGGTTTCGTGGCTCTGCTCTACCCATCCTTGTGCTTGGACGGTATGCTCATATGCCGTGTGTCCTTTACAACCCTTACCCTGGGTTGTCCGATGTGAGTCTAAATTCTTCACCCCCCCCCGTCCTTCCCTTCTATCTTCTTCAACCGCTTGAGGTCTCTTGCCTCCCCTGCACTCTAGCGGTCGCAGTCTCTCACATTGCTGCATTCGGTAGGTCCCTTATTCGGATCTGACGTCTCCTTTTGGGTGACGCCTTATAGTAGTTTGTCCTTACTCCTGGGTTCGGGACTGGTTGTCCTTCACTGTCATATATTATGGTTGCAGCCTTTCTGCCGGCTGCTGTGATAGTTCACCAAGGAGCTATTGATCAATGGTAAGTCTTGTGCCTCTGGTGGCACAGGCTCACACAAGCCAAGGGTTCGAATCCTGCCTATGTTCTGCATCTTCTTCTGCCTCGGGGGAAGGTTTTGGACTTCACAATTGCGGGGGTCCCTCCCAGAGTGGTGCTCTGTTCGTTTCCCTCCCTCAGTTTACAGTGTCCAGTGACTGGCACTGTCCTTCTATGGTGATGTTTTCACCATACCTTCTTTTTTCTTTTTCTGCACACTGTTCCCATATTTTCACAGTTTTTGGTGGTGGCTTCGCGTTCTGACGCGGAAAAGTCTTCTGACGAAAACTGATGTTGGCGCCTCGGGGCGGGGCATATATGGCTCCGCTGACGTCACGTCCATGGACGACGTCAAGGCGTAGCCGTGCGGCGCCGCCGCCCGGCGCGCAGAGTTGCTGCTACGCAAAATTTTCCGGATCCAGTCTGACGCCTGGGGATATTCTAAGTTAAGGAATCTGCGGCTAGACTATGTCTCTACCAGAAACATCGTTACCCAAGGTAAGTAACTTGTTCAACATGCCTATGTGTCCTATATAGAAAGAGAAAATTTATGGTGACTACATGCTTGATGTCTAGTGTTAAAAGTGCATGCTGTTGAGATGTCACTCGATAATGAAGAATTTCAGACCTTTGTCATCAAAAACCTGTAGCACATGGAAGCACCTATCCGAGTCTTGGGTGGGAAAGTTGAAGGCAAGAAATAGATCTGGCACATCATATCTCTCCACAGCCTATTTTCCTACAAAGGAAGTGATATTTCCATTAGTGAAGATCTCTTTATTGGTCATCTCACTCACCTTAATGCTCCACCTCTTGTGGCTCAGTCTACTCTCTTGCTTCCGTTCTGACTACTTTCCTCCACTTGTGTCTAGATTGTGCGTTTCTCTTATGACCGATACTGCAAAGTGAGCCCATTTTCCGAATTTATAAGGTGCTCCACAGAGGCAATGTTTTAGGCATCATTCAAGACCTTGATCTAGGTCAAAGCACTTATGAAGATTTTAGACGTGTTTGAATTCCTACATCAATATCTTCATCTTGCACTTCAAGCATAAAAAGACGTTCCCTCTCTCTAACAGACACACGCCCTTCAATGATTTCCCCAGCTGATGGCAGATTGCATGACATTCTAGTTAGAGGGACTGTGGAACCCAATATACTTATGCCTTCTCTGCGTACAAACTCATAAATTTTTGAGACACTAGATCATTTGTTGTACCAGTTACCTTTAGTTCTAGGCTTGATTGAACCAGCTATAGACCTATTTGACACCTGCCTCAGTTCATGCAGCCTTTCTTGGCTACAGACGATATGTAGACCTCTGATTAGGACCCTCTTTTCCCTGATACCACCAATACTATCCTTCACCATCAAGCTGACATACTTCAAAGGAAGAATGATCCCAATTTTGTTATTTTTTTAATTTATTTTATTTAGAAATGTTACATCTGAAAGAGACACGTTAGTGACAGATTCCTTACCTTAGAATATCCCCAGGTGTCAGGCTGGATCCGGAAAGTTTTTTGCGTAGCAGTACCCTCGCGCGTCGGTAAGCGGCGTCGTGCGGCTCCGCGTCCGTCGTCGGCGTCGTGATCGCCGGGATGACGTCGCGGGCAGTACTTAGGCGCCGCCCCTGCGCGCTGATGTCAGTTCTTCTTTTTCCGCGCCAGCAAGCGCAGATCCGGGAAGAGCAGTGCCCTGGTCATTTTTTGACCAAACTTTTTGGTGAATTTTTCACTGTTTTTCTTCAATCGACTTCAAGGTGTCGTAGGGATGCCCGGGTTTAAACGTTGCGGCGCCTGTGCTCGATGATGTCCATCACAGACCCGCATTGGGAGTGTCTCTTCTGCCTCGGCCGAGGCCACGACACGGAGTCTTGTTCCGACTGCCGGGCCCTCAACCCGAAAGCTTTGCGAGAGCGGTCTCGAAAGCTCCTCGAGGCCCGGCATTCGGCTCCGCGGAAGCCCCGGTCGCGTGAGAGGTCCAGGGGTCGATCGCGGAGTCCACACCGGTCGTCGGCATCGAAGTCTTCTTCGTCCGGTAAGTCCAAACACAAAAAGTCCAAAAAGCATCGTCGCTCTAGGACTTCGCCTCGCCGGTCTCGCGACTCGGCTGAGGCCCCTCCCGGCACCGTCCCCGGACATGCCTGTGGAGTCGCCCCCGCAATACCCGTCCTTCCCGGGTTCGGGGGCGGATCCGGCCCAAGTACAGGAATTCCTGTCGGCCATGGCCCGCCTCTTCGGGCCTCAAGGTCCCTGTGCCTTCGGGCCCCGCGGGCCCTGATGGGGTTGCTCCGGCGTCGCCGACGGCTCCGGCCCCGGCGTCGCCCGTGCCTCCAGCCTCGATCCCGGCTCCGGCCCCGATCCCGGCTCCACAACCCCCATCGACGCCGGTCGACCTAACGACACCTCCGCCGGCGCCGATGTCTCCGGTGCCGTTCTCGACGCCGCCTGGGGCTCCGGGCGGCGTCGTCCCCCAGTTTCTTCCGGCTCCCTACATGGACCCGGTCCGACGTCGCTCGACGCCGGTTCCGGCGCCGATGAGACCTTGGGTCCCAAATGTCCCTCCTCCCCCTTATTTTGAACCAGAGGAGGACCAGGAGGACTGGGAGGGGTCTGATGACCCTCTGGCACAACAGTGTCAGTACGATGAGGACTGGACAGAGGGTCTAGGGGATGCCAGTGGTCTAGATACTTCCCCTGACACTGGCATGCTGTCTCCTCCCGTGGCTACGGAGGAGGGAGCCAATTTTGCAACGGTGTTGCGTAGGGCGGCTGGAGCCTTACATCTCCAACTCCCTACTGTGGCGGTCAAGACTAATCTCTTGACAGAGGTGCTTCAGCCGGCAGCCTCCTCTACGGAGACTGTGCTGCCGTTTAACGACGCCCTCACTGACGTTCTTTTGGGCGCCTGGTCCAAGCCCAACACAGGGGCTCCTGTGGATAGGAACGTGTCCCGACGCCATCGCCCAGCTCCGGGCGTCCCCCTGTTTCTCTCTGTCCACCCCACCCCTGAGAGCTTGGTTGTCCAAGCCTCCGCTTCCCAAACCGCCTTCCCTACCGCCCCTCCGGATAGGGAATCCAACCGCCTGGATCAATTTGGGAAGAAGGGTTTTTCTTCCTCCAGTGCTGGCTTGCGGTCCATCAACACCGCTTGTCTTTTGGGCCGATATACCCACTCCTTGTGGGATTCGGTGGCAAATGTTTTGCCCCAGTGTTCTGAGGAGGTCCAGACACTGCTTTCCCGCGCCATTGCGGAAGGAAGGGATGCGGCCAAATACACAATACGATGTGGCCTTGATACCGCCGACTCGCTGGGCAGGTCTATTGCAACGACGGTGGCGCTACGACGCCACGCCTGGCTGAGAACCACTGGTTTTTCAGGGGATGTCCAGAATACTCTCATGGACATGCCCTTTGATGGAGTCGGTCTTTTTGGGTCCAAAGCAGACCATGCGTTGGAGCGCTTTAAGGACTCACGGGCTACTGCAAAGTCCCTGGGCCTTTCTGCTACACGCCCTCCGCTGACTTCTGCTTTTCGCCCCTATCGTGGCCACGGTAGGGGCGCCCCTTCACGTCAGCAGCCCAGCCACCGGCCCGCGCAGCAGGCGTCTTCGCGTGGCCGAGGACGTGGATTCCGCCGTAGCGGATCGGGCAACCAGCGTGCGGGTCAGGCCACCACCTCCAACCCGTCCGCGGCCTCCAAACCCTCCTAGTCCCTTCTTTCAGGTGCACAGCACGCCAGTAGGGGGCAGGGTCCGCCATCACCTTCCCCACTGGCGTACCATCACCTCGGACAGGTGGGTCTTGGACATTGTCCGAAGGGGCTACTCCCTCCCCTTCGAGTCCACCCCCAGCCATGCCACCTCAATTCCACCGCATGTCAGGGGATCACTTGGTACTTCTGCAGAAGGAAGTCACGGCCCTCTTGGCCAAGAGGGCCATCGAGCATGTTCCGACCCCAGAAGTAGGGCGTGGTTGCTACTCCCACTACTTCCTGGTGCCCAAAAAGGACAAGGAGGACATGCGTCCTATCTTGGACCTCCGGAACGTCAATCGCTTCCTCCGGAAGGAGAAGTTCAAGATGCTCACCCTAGCTCAGGTCTTGACTGCCCTCGACCCTGGAGACTGGTTGGTAGCGTTGGACTTGCAGGACGCATATTTCCACATCCCCGTCCTGCCGGCCCACCGGCGTTACCTTCGGTTCACGGTAGGCCCCGAGCATTTTCAGTTCACCGTGCTCCCCTTTGGCCTTACCAGTGCCCCTCGGGTGTTCACGAAAGTGATGGCGGTGGTCGCAGCTCATCTGCGCCGGGCAAGGGTTTCAGTCTTCCCCTACCTCGACGACTGGCTGCTGAAGGCGGGCTCGTCCCAGGCAGTCGTCTCCCACCTCCAGACTACGGCCGAACTCCTGCACTCGCTTGGGTTCTCCATCAATGTGCCGAAGTCGCATCTGATTCCTTCTCCACAGCTCCTTTTCATCGGAGCAGTTCTGGACACGACGCAGTTTCGGGCCTATCCTCCCGAACGGCGAGTCCGGGATATTCAGGCTATGATTCCGATCTTTCAGCCTTTATCCTGGGTTTCGGTACGGATGACCCTGAGGCTGCTGGGCCTCATGGCCTCCTGCATCCTGCTGGTCAATCATGCCAGGTGGCATATGCGGGCTCTGCAGTGGGACCTGAAGTTCCAGTGGGCGCAGCACCAGGGCAACCTGTCCGATCACGTCCAGATCTCGGAGGGAACTGCAAAACAGTTGCAGTGGTGGCTCTCGAACCGGCAATGGGTCATGGGCAGATCCCTCTCCCTTCCCCAGCCAGAGCATACAGTTGTGACGGACGCGTCCCTTCTAGGATGGGGCGGTCACATGGGAGAGGCGGAGATCAGAGGCCTCTGGTCTCCGGCGGAGTCCCGGCTCCATATCAACATTCTGGAGCTCCGGGCGATCCGACTTGCACTCAAGGCATTCCTTCCCTCTGTCAAAGGGAAGGTAGTGCAGGTGTTCACAGACAACACCACCGCCATGTGGTACTGCAACAAACAGGGCGGGGTGGGGTCTTGGACCCTTTGTCAGGAGGCTCTGCGCCTCTGGACATGGCTGGAACATCAGGGCATGTTCCTGATGGTTCAACACCTGGCAGGTTCCCTGAACGCCAGGGCGGACGAACTCAGCCGCAGGTGCATGATGGATCACGAATGGCGTCTTCACTCGGAAGTGGCGCAAGGACTCTTTCTACAGTGGGGAGATCCTTGGTTAGATCTATTCGCCACCGAAGAGAACGCGCAATGTCATCAGTTCTGCGCGTTGGAATTTCCAAGGCGGCACTCGCTCGGCGACGCTTTTCGTCGCGAGTGGAGTTGCGGTCTGTTGTACGCCTTTCCGCCTATGCCACTTCTACCCAGAGTGTTGAAGAAGATTCGGCACGACCGGGCCCAAGTCATTCTTGTGGCTCCGGACTGGGCTCGAAGAATTTGGTATCCCGAGCTACTCAATATGAGCGTAGATCCCCCGATCCGTCTGCCTCTTCGGGAGGATCTTCTGTCGCAGCAGCAGGGGACGGTCCTCCACCCGAACCTGTCCAGTCTACACCTGCTTGCGTGGAGATTGAGCGGCGGCAGTTGATTCCTTTCGACTTGCCTCCCGAAGTTTGTGATGTGATTCTGGCAGCCAGGCGTCCCTCCACTAAGGTGGTATACGCCTGCAGGTGGAACAAATTTGTGGCATGGTGCACAGCAAAGGCTGTGAATCCCCTTTCTGCCCCTCTTTCTGAGGTCCTTCTGTTCCTTCTCTCTCTGGCCCAACAGGGTTCTGCCCTGGGTACCATCAAGGGTTATCTTTGTGCTATCTCGGCCTTCCTCAGGCTCCCTGATCAGCCCTCCCTTTTCAAGTCCCCTGTTAACAGGTTCTTAAAAGGCATTACTCACCTCTTCCCTCCTGTTCCGTTTGTGATGCCTCAGTGGGAATTGAACTTGGTTCTTACCTTTTTAATGTGCGCTCCCTTTGAGCCTCTGCATAACTGTCCTCTTCGTCTTCTGACTCTGAAGACAGCCTTTCTGGTGGCCATCACCTCCGCTCGGCGGGTGAGTGAGCTCCAGGCTCTATCTTGCAAACCTCCCTTTCTGTCTGTTCATCCGGACAAGGTTGTTCTTCGGACGCGTCCGTCCTTCTTGCCAAAGGTGGTTACTGCTTTCCACATTGGGCAGACCATCACTTTGCCCACCTTCTTTCCGCCTCCGCATCCTTCCAGAGAGGAAGAGAGGCTCCACCGTCTGGACCCAAAACGTGCGCTCTCCTTCTATATTGACCGCACAAAACACTTCCGGGTGGATGACCAGCTCTTTGTTGGCTACGTGGGCGCCAAAAAGGTCGGGCGGTGCACAAACGAACCATCTCCCGCTGGGTTACCTTGTGCATCAATACCTGCTATTCTTTGGCTAAAAAGGAGCCTCCTGTTGGGCTGCGTGCCCATTCCACCAGGGCAACGGCTGCTACCACGGCCTTGGGCCGCGGTGTTCCGCTGCCGGTTATCTGTCAGGCAGCTACGTGGGCCTCGCTGCACACGTTTACAAAGCATTACTGCCTTGACAGTCAGGTCCGGAGGGACGGCTTCTTTGGCCGTTCTGTCCTCCAGGACTTCCTTGTCTGATCTTTGTTCGCAGACCCACCACCGGGGTTGGTATTGCTGGGGTATCTATTCTAAGGTAAGGAATCTGTCACTAACGTGTCTCTTTCAGATGCACAAGTTACTAACTTGTGTAACGATATATCTGTAAGAGACAGTAGTTAGTGACAGATTCCTACCGCCCCACCCATCCTCCCCGTTCTGCGAACTGATTTCTAGGGTTAAGGACATCCCTTTCAGGGCCTTAGTATTTTTCAGACACCTATGTCAGCTTCTTGCATGGCTCTGCGTTCCTGGCGCGGAAAGTCGTGTACAGAACTGACGTCAGCGCGCAGGGGCGGCGCCTAAGTACTGCCCGCGACGTCATCCCGGCGATCACGACGCCGACGACTGACGCGGAGCCGCACGACGCCGCCTACCGACGCGCAAGGGTACTGCTACGCAAAAAACTTTCCGGATCCAGCCTGACGCCTGGGGATATTCTAAGGTAAGGAATCTGTCACTAACTATTGTCTCTTACAGATATATCGTTACACAAGTTAGTAACTTGTGCATTAAGACATTAGTTCACATAGTGTGCAGTAATATAAGCTGGATGCAATATATACTCAAAGCAGTTACACAGACATAGGGCATTACTATTTGGGGCATTGTTACATTAC
The DNA here is from genome assembly GCA_963921515.1 of Calotriton arnoldi. Classification (NCBI taxonomy): domain Eukaryota; kingdom Metazoa; phylum Chordata; class Amphibia; order Caudata; family Salamandridae; genus Calotriton; species Calotriton arnoldi. The sequence continues at coordinate 3,259,292 of CAWUFW010000181.1, forward strand.
AGACATTTGACCTCATATGACCGAGCAGTAACATACATTATTTTGCGAGCATACATCCCTGCGAAGCATAAACACCCTTCTAACTCCGAGGTGACGTTAAACCCTGGACCATTCAGAAATATTTCTTTTCGAACCAGATATTGCTGATATAACACCCAGAAACTTTTGGGGCGATTTTGTGGGGGTAAAGGTTTGTTATATAACTCTGACTGCGTGTTACAATATAACATATCTTTGGACCAGGCCACAACAGATGGAGCCGGGCCCTGCGCATCGTAACTCTACGCTTTGCAAGCAATAGACCCATTGCAATTAACCGCCTAACATCTTTCTTTAGATTCCTAGTGTAGCCCAGTAAAGCCAGTATAAGGTCAGGCGCAAGCGAGAACCCCGTGATTTCGTTTAAAGTTTGGAAAACCTGCCCCCAGAATTCCGCGATCCTCTGGCAGAACCACGCCACATGCATGAACCCTGCCGCCCTGGCCCTTCATCGCTCGCAGTCGACAGTATCCCTAAGGCGGAAACGGAGCAATCTCTCCGGGGTGTAATAAATTCTATTGAGGAACTTGAAATGAATGAGACGGTGCCTCCTGTTTAGTGAAATATGATGAGTGACTTCGCAGCAGTATTGCCAGGTGCCATCGTCTAGAGCCACCCCCAGGTCATTCTGCCACTCCAGCCTGGCCTTGGTGAATTGTGTCCTCCTAAATTCTTGTGACATATCACAAATGGTGGATACCATCTTGTTAGGAGAGTCGGTGCTCAGAAGAAAAGAAAGGGAAACCAACTCAGGGGGCTCCAGCATATCTACGCCTAGGAGCTCGCGCATTGCATGCCTAACCCTGTAGAAGTGAAACCGTGTGAGTGGCATGTAATCCAGTCCTTCATTTTTGATCTCGTCCCACCTGCAGGCTCTACCTTCAAAGAATAAATCACCCATTTTAGTGATCCCGAGTGTTGAGGGCATGTAGGACTACTTTCTCTGAGTTGACTGGAAGCCAGTGACACCATTCCACTGGAGTCAAGGGTTAGTACAGAAGGGCACCAGCCTGTCTTTTCAATAAGTTCTGCCAAGCATGGACAGTAGATTTGATGGAGTCCAGAATACTGAACCGCCTACCAGGGGCTTGAAACAGCATTAGGGGAAGAGGGGAGGGGCCAGCCGCCACCTTTTCTATTTGTAGATGTGGGAGATTTTGCGGGCCGGGTATCCAGTAATGTGCATGGGAGGCCTGTGCCACTCTATAGTATAGTTCCAAATCCGGGACACCCAGGCCTCCCTTGGAATAAGGCAATGTGAGGGTATCCCATTTAACTCGCGAACAACTTTGAACAAGTGCTTCGGAAGCACCATGGGGACATTTAGGAACAAGAATAAAAATCTGGGAAGGACTACCATTTTCATTAACGAAATGCGGCCCATTAATGACAAAGGCAGACTGATCCACCGGTTAACATCCTCTTCCAGCCTAGCAACTGCTTTGCCATAGTTTTCACTGAGCATGAGCTCCGAGTCCGAATGGACCTGAACGGCCTAAGTAACGCACCAGGTCAGAGGACCACAGCAGAGGGTATTCTAATTCTATGGGCGTCATTGCCGGGGTCAAAGGAAAGATTATGGATTTAGCCCCGTTGATTTTGAGACCAGAGATTTCGCCAAAGCGCTTCACCTCCCTCAGCCCAGGGGATATGTTAGTTCCTGGATCTCGAACATATAATAACATATCGTCTGCATATGCCGACACAATGAGATTGTAATTAGGAAAACGGATACCCCTGTGCCCATGATATTCCCATAGGGCGGCCGCAAGAGGCTCTGCCACTAAGGCATATAACTAACGAGGATAGTGGGCAAACCTGACGGGTGCCCCTCGAAACTTCGATCGGTGCTGTGACCGCGTCTCTGATTCGAACCCTGGCGACTGGGGTGTTGTATAGCACTGACACTAATTTTAGGAAAACCTCTCCCACACCGATCCCTCTCAACACTGCTTTCATAAAGGCCCACTCTACGGAGTTGAAAGCCTTTTCTGCATCAAGAAAGACCGCAACAGCTTTGACCTCAGGTTTAACATGCTGAATTGCCCCGAAGACAGTCCTCAGATTATATGACAAAGTACGCCCTGGCACGAAGCCCGCTTGCTCCAGCCCGACCAAAAGTGGGCCTGTTTGCTAAAACTTTTGCAAATATTTTGGTATCCATGTTCAAAAGTGACAGTGGCCTATAAGATGAACATTCATTTTGGGGGCTTTCCTGGCTTCAGTAACGTTACTATTAAGGCCTCCCTCATCGAGGGGGGCATCATGCCACCCTCCCCCCATCTCCTCAAACAGGGTAATCCAGTGCGGGATGAGCAGCTCTTTGTATGCTTTGTAAAAAGCCACGGTGAGTCCATCCTGACCCGGAGCGCCACCGTCGCGCATGAAATTAAGCGCAGTACGTATTTCGTTGGGATCTAGTGGGCTCATTAGGTGATCCCTATGCCCATTGGTAAGCCATGGCAGTTGAATATGGTCCAACTACTCCAGAATTACAGCATCGTCCGCCACCACCCTGGAGCGATACAGATCCGCATAGTATTGGCTGTATCTGAAAGCTATCTTTGATGGATCCCTCAGTAAACAGCCCCCAGCATCGCGTAACTCAGTCACTAAGCCAGATTCTCTCTTGTTTCGCAGCAGAGTTGCGAGAGCCGAGCCAGGCCTCTCTCCCTCCCCGTAAGATTTAGCGACAGCGTATTTCCCCATATGCCCTCACAGTCTGCTGTCTCATGGTATTCCTCCAGTGTTTTTTTTTAGGTCTTCTGCGGCCCGAGGTTCACCACCACTCAGGATGGCCCACTCCAAGCTCGTCAACTGATTCTCTAGGGTCGACAGGCGATTGCTGATTGAGTGGAGAACACCAGCATACTTGGATATGGCCACCCCTCTAATGAATACTTTGAAGGTTTCCCACACCGTGGAAATATGCTGAACTGTACCAATGTTTGTCTAAATCAAAACCTCTATGGCTACGGCCAGCTCGGACTTAAAGACTGTGTCCAGAAGGGAGTATGGAGGGAACCTCCATGTGAAAGGGGCTGGCTTTCTTGGGGGAGCTTCCATCTCCATCAAGATAGGGGAATGATCTGAGAAGGAGCAGTCGCGCACACGAGGAAACAGATCTGGAGATGAGCCAATAATAAATTCTGGTGTGGAGGTCGTGAGGAGCTGAGTAATGGGTGAAGCCCCCTGCTCCTGGGGATCGCGTGCGCCAGACCTCTAGGAGGTCTAACTGGGTGGCCGCATCGCTTATGGCTCTAGCTGCAGACGAGGGATGCCGAGGTGGGCCCCCAGAGCGATCCAGCGACGGATCGAGAACGCAATTGAGGTCCCCCCCCCATATTTGAGGTAAGGTGGATTCTTTCCGCATGCGCTCGAGTAATGTGTAAAAAAACTGTGGGTCATCATAGTTGGGGCCGTAAATATTGACTGTAGCACATATCTACCATTGGGGTCAATGTCCACTGCCTCCAATATAATCCCTGATTTCGGGTTAACCCGAGTGAGCACCCCCCTGGCATGAGTAGTAAACCCCGCGCCGTGGAAATAGGCGTGTAGACGCTTGCGCGTGAGCTTATTGCTATCCGGGGACAAATGTGTCTCCTGGAGCAGAGCCACATCAGCCTTGTGACGTTTAAGGTAAGCTACTACCTTGCGCAGCTTTCTAAAATTGTTGAGGCCGCTTACATTCCAATTTAAAAATTGGACTTTGTTACTATGGATCCTTGTTAGCCCCAGCAGTGTCGTTTGCCTGTTCCAGCTGTATGCACCCAACCCTCCCAAGAGAGCAATGTTAATACTGGAGTCTCCTGAATGTAACGCATGCACACTATGAAGTCGAAAATAAGACCATAAACCCCCCCCACCCGTGCATGTGAACCCCAACTTAGCATGGGCGATACATTACCCTCCCTTCCACTATTCGCATTGACCCCAGCCAATGCTATAACAACAACAACAACAAATAACACTGGCATCTCGCCAAACGGTGAGTAACACACAGGGGCAGATGTTACCGGCAGATACACTAAGTTTCCTTGTAAATTGTAACCGTCCAGTCGCTGTATGATTTTTAGTCCTGAGCCCGTTGGGAGCACTACAATCCGACATTACCGCAGTGTTCTGATAGCCCCAAGGTGACTGGAGTGACAAACCCACCCCGCAAACTTAGATACCCATGTACCATATTCAATGTACCCGAGGAGAGGTGCAAGAGAAACTCAGATCAAGTAAGTGTCAATCTTGCTCTTCCAGGCCTCCGCTGGACATGCTGACTTGTTCCTCTGGTGCCTGCTTCTGCGTGTCCGACTTGCTATATTCTTTAAGGGCCTTCTGTAGCGTCTTAGGATCCGTATAGGTTCTCGACTTGCCGTTCATCATGACCCTTAACCTGTCTGGATACAACATCGCATATTCTAGGTTGTGCTCCCGCAGCTTTCGCTTCAGGGGCGTGAATTGCCTTCTCGCCTCCTGCACCTTCAGGGTGAAGTCTGGAAAGAGCGAAAGCAGAGAACCCTCAAACCTGAGTTTGCGTAGCTCCCTTGCATGCCTCAGTGCAGCATCCCTGTCCCTGTATTTTAACAGCTTTGCAATCACAGGGCGAGGGGGTGCCCCGGGGGGGTGGGGGGCTAGGGCCAAGGGAGCGATGGGCGCGCTCCACGATGAACATGGTGGAGAACATGTCACGGCCCTGCAGGGTCACCAGTAGCTGTTCCACGAACGCTTCCATATTTCCTGTTGCTGTGGATTCTGGAAGGCCTGTAATTCGAATGTTGCTACGCCTTGATCTGGCCTCCAAGTCCTCTGCTTTGTCTTGCAACGCTGCAAGGAGCTTCCCCATTTGTTTGCGAGTATTATCCGCTTCCATTTGGGCATCTTCCACTTCGGATACCCGCCTATCTGCCATGTCCAGGCGCTCAGCGTTTTTGTCAATACGCTCAGACATGCTGTCCATTCGGTATGCCAAGGGGTCAGTTTTCCCATCGATAGTGGTTAAACTTTTTTGCATAGCTGACAATATATGGCGGATATCACCATCCGACTCTTCAACTGAATCAGTATGTCCTGAGGCAGCCGCTTCGGCACCCATATCTCTGTACCTCGATTTATGCTGCTCAAAGTGTAGTTTAGGCTGTGATTTGTCAACTTTTCCCATTGTATTGTGTCGCATTGCCTACGTGTTACCAGTGTTCACAGTCGCAAATACAGTTCAGCTTTGAGCCTCCGCTGGCTGTGGCATATAGAACAGCCCGCTACGCCGAATACACTATCCAACGACCTCAGGATGCGACACCCTCTGGGTACGTGGACTGCGATAAGCGGGCGTGGCAAGATTACGGGGATGGATTGTACCACTCGCCTCTGCTAGAGTGCCGCCTCTACAAGAGCCGCTTAGCAAGGGTAACGCTCCTTGCGCGATTCCGCCGGTGCAGTCGGGACTACTGCACGCCGCGCCCAACTCTGGTGCCCACAGCAGCCAACCCCCGAACTATGTGCGCAAGGCCTCGGGCGGTGCTGAAGTCATACTTTCGCCACAGGTCCCAGGTCTAGGTCCGCGTCAGCCCCAGGGGCACCGCCCGTATAGTGCCTCGTGTCAGCCACACCTCAGGGCACCGGGCAACTCACCGCGCTCACAATCGTTGTTCCATGCAGCTGCTACCGCTGGAACGCTCGGCCCTGCTCCCCGGAGACCCGGGCAGATCTGCTTCACGCACTCAGTTAGGCAGCATGACAGAAACGGCCCAGTCGGTGCGGCGCTGTGTTCCGCCGGCACCCCTCAGCGCGACCGGGCACTCTCAGCTTGTTCTGTCACTCGCCGGGCCCCGACACTCAGACTCTGCCGCGGCAAGACACTCCGCCACACCGCTACAGCTATAGGCTGCACCGCTTCTCCCAGCCAGGCCGCTCTCGGGGCTAAAGTGGGCCAGCGCTCCGATGGCGCATACAGGACCAACAATCAAACCTACGGGGATCACCTCTCACGCGCCTTAATTTACGATACGTTTCTAGTATTAACTCTCACAGATGCAGACGATTCCTGACGGATAATTTGGACGGCTTACGGAGTTCTTTCAGGCAGCGGCCATCTTGTAGCCAGGCAAGCTCCACTCCCAAGAAGGATCCTAATTGCTCCAAAGTGGCCCATCAATATTGGTTACCCTAGCTACTTCACCTTGCTTGATACATGGGAGTCTGCTGTATGTACTGAATATGTTAACAGGAAAAGGGGTGAGATCCTGCACTTCTGCTTTCCACTTTGTAAGGCAGTATGTACCTCTGAATCTCTTTTAGGACTTTGTGGACATTCTGTAGGCAGTCCAGTGTCCATCAACCAGGAGATCCATCCTCTTTAATTGGAAGAAGTTCTGCGTTAATGCATTCAGAAGACCTACAATCCCACCAAGTATCAACAAAAAATGGTACTGCATTGTGTTTCCTGCAGAAAGAGTTGTCTACAGAAATGACTTTTGTCTGATGCAGAAAGCAGAAAATGGCCAGACTTTACTGGTAGTCATTATGAACTAGAAATAAGGGGACTACCCTTTCCTTTGACTATGTATGCATTTCATTACAAAAACAACAAAGACCTGACAGGCCAGGGGCTTATTCATTTCATGATATTGGAAAGGAGAAATATATTTACTTTCTGTCCTTAATTCCTCTGTTCAATATACAGATAGATTTCATCCAGTATCATACCCCAACAATTAAGTAATAATATCGATCAGTCAGCATTCCAAAAGCATACCCATGTATACAAGAGTGTATGCAAAAACAAAAAATTGTGTAAGGGTGAGAGAGTCCCTCACGTGCGCTACACCAGGGGGGCTACTGGTAGGTTCTCACCGGTATGCCCACGTTTTTCATCATCGAGATCTCTCACCTATGAAAGGAAATCAAATAAACCGTGTCCAGTGTAAAGAAAGGTGTAAACAAAAATATGTATATCACAGACAACCAAAAAGTGCAAGCAGGAAGAAATCTTACATGGGTATGCTTTTGGAATGCTGACTGATAGATATTATTACTTAATTGTTGGGGTATGATACTGGATGAAATCTATCTGTATATTGAACAGAGGAATTAAGGACAGAAAGTAAATATATTTCTCCTTTCCAATATCATGAAATGAATAAGCCCCTGGCCTGTCAGGTCTTTGTTGTTTTTGTAATGCAAATGAGTGGAGGGCGACCTGACCTATTACCCTCTGTAGCTCCTTATTGTGGCTTGCTTATGTATGCATTTCAACCAGTACCCCTTGTACCATCAGACTTCTTCAGAAGGACAAGCTCCAAAACCAGGATACTATTCGCTCTGTAATGTCCCTGGCAGCAGTGTTGCACCAAACTTCACCTCTTAGACACACCTTACAAAACACTTCTGTACAGACTGGATCTTGTTCACAGTATTATTCCAGAAATTGCACCCAAATGTTCCATCCCGTACCAGGGCTCCGGAGCTCGTACAGTATGCACATCTAAATCTCTCAGGACTAAACGGGCATTCTGAAGTGAATGCAGTTCTGCATTTGGTGCATTTAGATTTTTGATCCTACCAATAGTCGAGAAGTGGTACCCCTACTTGGTCAGTACATGACTGCAATTACAGTGCACCTTACAGCCACTGCTTCTTACAGAAAACGTTATTCACCAATTTACTTTCCCATAATCCCTGGACTTCTTGGAGGGAGTTAAAGGGGTATTTACCCAGTGAGGAGACCTTCATATTCTTGGGAATTGTATACATTCCTGAAAAAGACTATGGGGTGTCAATTAAGCCTATCCACAATGCTTCTTTTCAATACAGTTCTTGGAAGGCTGCTGTCCTCAAGCTGTGGTCTTAGCTCATAATTATTGAGATTCACCATGACTGACATTGGGTTTCATAGGAAAGATGTCTTCTTGTGGATACATCCAAGCTTCCTTCCCAAGGTAGTTTTGGACTTTCTTAATAGTCCATATACTTGCTGACTATTGGTCCAAACTCATTTTCCCCAGCAGAAATGTCCTTTCACATTATGAATTCTAGGAAGGTGTTGTCTATCCACATTAAACAAAGGATAGTAGAGAGGTTAGATATTTGTCAACAGTGGGCCAGTTCAAACATTTGTTTTGCTACCGTCCCAGAACTCCTCTCCAACCAGATAGTAGCTTTAATTAGCCCATGTTACAAGAATGATAAGAGAACATTGACTGATCTACTCAAGGCTTGCTCTAATATTCATAAAATGATACTACAGCTTTGTTAAGAAATATTTCTGTTGCAGAGATCTGCAAAGCAGTCACCTGGAGCTCTTGCCACACTTTAACAAGACAATACTATCTTGAGTCTGTTGCAAGGGAGGCCCCCCTCCCCAAGTATGTCCTGCCTCTTTGAAGAACCTTTTTGTGCAGTATATAGTTTTTTCTTTCCATCACCCTTTCAAGGGAAGGTATTAATAATCTGTTCAGTGCTGGGTCTCCATCCTTTTCTGGAATGAGAGCTACTTATTATGTTCAGTGAAAATGCTCCCGAGCCACTAATGTTAGAGATGTAATATGAACCACATAAGACAGGATTACATTTGTGGACACCATGTACAAGATTGCCAGTTGTGATCACCTCAGGTGTGGTTGTGATGTAAAAAAAAAAAATTATTAGTCAATGTAGAATGCGTTTACATGTGTAACACCGAACAGCCATTGCTGCACTGCCCTGATCATCTAGTTAATATTAGTAATAACTCTCCCCAGCACCGTTTGAATTCTGGTGAAATCACCAGTCTGAAATAGTTATCTAGCCATGTCTGCCAGAATTTTGCAGTTTAGAGTCATCCATACAGGTGGCAAATGCATACACACTTTGATCGATAAGCTGTTCATGAACTTCATATAAAGCACTGTTCATGTAACATAATAGGAAATATTTCTACTGTAAGTTTTCACTTGGAGTTCTACCCATACATATTTTTCTAGGCTTAACTCCGTGAAACCATGTTTTATTTTGTATGAAGTATTGTACAGAACTGGACTGACTGAAAAGAAACTTTCTTTTCAAACATTTCTGTGGTCAGCAATTAAAACAAAAAGGCTCATTTAGCCAGGAAAGGCCTTTGAAATATATGCTTAACTTGAACATCCATAGACTCCTAAATAAGACATGTCTTATAAAAGGGTCTGATATCTCAACTCCCTGGGCTTATTTTTTGAGTTTCAACATCCAAATCGTAGTTTCTTTGTGTGCACTGCTAGACAAATTGAACCCTAATCTGGACGGCACATGGAATTCCAATAGTACTGCTCCTGGACCAACTACATCTAAGTCCCTGACTTCTTTAAAGATATGGACCTGAACTGATTGTTTCACATGTGCAGGAATTTAGGGAGCCCCACATCTGAAGTTCCCACTGGTCACCTTATTGGATTCCATCAGGACAATCTTCCTGATAAGAAAAATGCTTACTTCCCTGTAACTAAACATCTCCAGCACTGACGTCTTCACATGATTGAATATTAACTATTGTCAATCAGGGATTCCTATGGTAACCAAAAAATAGCAGTTTAATTTTAAAGATAGTCTTTAAACATGGTCATTTTACTAGTCTGTTCAATTCAATGAATGAAAAACCCCAAACGACATCCAGTGACATGAGATAAGTTAACCCTTTAGACCCCCAAGATGCCACCATACTTCTAAAGGGGAGTAAGGTGGGATGCATGTCAATCTATGAAAGATACCAGCACCCGAGACCTATAGTTACAGGCAGGTAACCTTTTCTTTTTATCTTACTCAAAAGATGTCAAAGGACTGCTGGTTCCATGGGAGAGACAGTGATCGCGGCAGTCCGATGGAGTGCGCGTGAATACTAGCACCGTCCCGATTTGCAAGTCGTGACACTTCTTGGGTCACATGGGTAGGAACATAGTAGTAGGATCGTGGTGACGATCCTTTTACTGAGAAGACCTCCCGGGGCCCCGTTTTGGAGCAGTCTTTGGATGGTTATATTCACCATTACATGAAGTATTACACTAGGCAGTGTACACGCTCAACGGTTCTAAGCCAAACAGCTTAGTCCTGAGAGAACCCTTTCAGTCAGCCTGGGTAGAAACGTCGACATCTTTCCCTCGGCTCATGATTCTTATGCGAGTTATATTAATATTTAACTCACACAAACTAGTTATATTAATATGCCATACCTGTCATCAGACCTCATTTGAAATTGCTCTTTGTATTCATATATTATACTTCCACTCGTATATAGGAGCAGTGGCAGCTGGTGAACTTTGAGAGTGGTGTAGTGTAAATCCCTTTCTTAATTTGAAGAAAGTGAACATCTTAATTGAGTCTGAAGTCCTTGTATAAGGTTTCTCCCCTGAGAAGCTTTTGAAAAGAAACCGGGCAAAAGGGTGTATTTTGCAGCACAGATTTCAGAAATGTTTGGTAAAAATGCCCTGCCCTGAAAGAGCACTTTCATGCTGTGCCAAGCAAGCCCTACTTTCAGAAGGGGTCACAAAACTCACTGTACTCCAGTAAATGTTCACAAAATGGTTGTAAAACAGTGGACTTAAAAATAATAATAGTGGCATTTATACAGCGCAACAGCAACCTTCACAGAGGTGTCCCAGCGCTATAGCGGAAATCAGGTAGGGTAACTAGCCAGGCGCTAATCCTGGTCTTCAGGATCTGCCTGAACTCCCTGTTCCGTATCCACCCCACACATATGTGCTGGCAAGGCGTTCCATAACTTGGCTGTCCTCACAGTGAAGGATCTGCCTCCCACTCGAGACTTGGCAAAACTGGGTACACAAAGCAAGTGCTGGGAGTCAGATCTTAGAGTGTGTTTAGGTTGGTATGGGCGCAGCCTGTGACTGAGATACCTAGGCCCCTTGTTATGTGGGGCACAATGAGCTAGGGTTAAGGACTTAAACTCGATCCTTTTTGCAACTGGGAGCCAGTGCACTTGCCTAATATGTGGGGAGATATGGTGGCGGAACGGTACCCGGCAGATAAGTCTTGCTGCCGCATTTTGTATCATCTGAAGTCTATGGATCAGATCTAGAGGAGCCCAAGGTACAAACTGTTCGCGTAGTCCAGCTGAGATGTCACTGTAGCATGGACTACGATCCTGCAACTTTCTTCAGGTAGAAGGTGCAGGAATTTCCTATGACTTTTTAGTTTCCCGAAGCAGGACAACGTAATGTGCTGGACTTGAGTTACGAAGGAAATGTCCGAGTCCCACTTAATGCCCAAATTCCTAGCAGACTTTGGTGGGATTGGGGGAGAGCCCAGTTCCGCTGGCCACCAAAGTCCAGCGAGCAGTGGTGAGACCTGGCCGAAAAATAGGACCTCCTTCTTATCCATATTCAGTTTGAGGTTGTTCAGGTTCATCCAGCATGCGATGTCCTTTAAACACCCCGATAATCTGGCAAACAAATCCTCAGAGTGGTCTTTGAATGAAAACACCAGCCGGGTGTCATCTGCGTAAGAGACCGCTTTCACTTCCCAGGAATTAATAATAGTAAAGAGGGGTGCCAGGTAAATGTTAAAAAGTAAAGGTCTGAGGGCCGAGCCTTGTGGCACGCTACATCATAATGGTTTAGGGTCCGATTGATGGGATTGGAGAAAGACTCTTTGTGATCGGATCTGTAAGGTAAGACCTAATCCAAGCAAGAGCTGTATCCTGTAGCCCTACCTGTTGAAGTCTTGGTGGGCGACCGTGTCGAAGGCCGCCAACAGATCTAAAAGGATCAGCATCGCTGATGCCCCTGCATCTACCGACATTCTCACTGACTCCGCCACCTCCACCAGAGCTGTCTCAGTGCTGTAACCTGATCGAAAGCCGGACTGAGTATCCTGTAGGATGTCATGATCATTTATAAAATTGGCCAGTTGCCGTTGGACCAATTTCTCTAACATTTTAGCGGGTGCAGGTAACAGTGAGATAGGGCGGTAGTTACCAAGCTCCTTGGGATCTGCATTCTGTTTTTTCAGCAATGGGAGCAAAAAAGCATGCTTCCAAATATCAGGGAAGATGCCAGAGAATAGCGATGTATTCCAGATGAGGTTTAAGGCTAGATTGATCCAGAGAGCCAAGCATCTAAATAGCTAGGGCGGGCAGGGGACTTCTATGTAATGTGCCCAAAATAGGTTAGAGCTTTATGAATTACAGGTAGTACAGAAAATCTGGTTATGCAAGGCCAAATGTCTTATTCGTTTTCAAGATATATATTCCATCTTTCTTCACTTTATTTTCCCATTTAGCCCTCTCTCAAGTAGATCCTTACTCTTATGTTATGGCTGAGGCTAGATGGAAAGGGCAAGGTGCACAACTCACAAGTTATACAAATTTCAATCACAGGATATGGACAGCCCACTAGACAAATATATCTGATAGAGACCTCTAGCCGCAGATTCCTTGCCTTTGAACTTCCAGGCGTTAGGCTGGATCCGGAAGATTTTTGATAGTAATAACCCCTGCGCGCTAGTAGGTGGTGTCGGTCGACTCCATGTGACGTCGTAGGCGTCGTGTTTGGCGTAGTTGTGACGTCCGAGTCGTCAATGTAACGCCACTCCGGCGCGCTGACGTCTGTTCTTTTCTTTCCGCGCCATCCAGCGCCAATCCGTTAAAGAGAGCTACCCCTGTCACTTTTTGACAGAAGTTTTTCAACTTTTTGTCGACTCCTTTTGGTGTGTAGGATGTCCAGTAGGAAGACTTCGGGGTTCAAGCCGCGCGGCGCCTGTCACTCGGCCATGTCGGTAACGGATCTCCATCTGGTGTGTCTCTGGTGCCTGGAGCTCGACCACTACACAAAGTCGTGCTCCGATTGCTGGGCCATGGAGCCAAAAGCTTTGAGAGAGCCGGCCCCTGAAGCTGCTCGCGGCCCGGCTGGCACCGCGGAGGTCGCCTCCTCGATCCCGGTCTCGGTCGAGAGGAAGGTCCGAGCATCGCTCCGAGGGCTTGAAGTCCTCTTCGTCGAAGTCAGGTGAGAGGCACCACGAAAAACACGAAGTCGAAGCATGCTTCGACTTTGCTGCATGGCGAGACGGAGGAGCCTCGGTGCTCTAGGCCCCGCTCCACGGAGCGGGCACCTGGGTCGACTCCACGTCTTCACCCCTTTCCGGGGACGGGAGCGACCCCCGCCCAACTTACGGAATTTTACGACGCCATTTGTGCTGTGTTTGGGCAGCCTGATCCTGCCGACATACCTTTGGGCCCTGCAGGCACAGGTGAAGGAGATCCAGTGGGTCCCGCGCCCTCGGCTCCGGCCCCGGCCTCCTGTTGGCCCCGGTCCAGACCGGCACCGCTCGCACCTCCACAGCGACCTTCTCCTGTGCCGCGTCCGACGTCTCTGGCGCCACTGGCGCCTCCCCATTCTCATTCCAGCTGATACGGAGCTGGTCTGGCGTCCACCGACGGCAAGACCAGCGCCGACGGAGCCGTACGGCTTCATCCCATCTAACCATCCCCTTTCTGAAGGTTTAGTGCTGGACGAAGAGGCTTGGAAGGGAGACCAGGATCCCTGTACATGGACTGGTATGAGGAACTATGTGATGCCAGTGGTCTGGACACCTCCCTAGATTCTGGCATGGTGTTTCTTTTTAACCTGGCTATGAAGGAGGGGGCATTGTTTGCTATGGTGGTGCATAGGGCTGCGGCGGTCCTGGACCTGCAGTGGCGTTCAAGACAAAGGTCTTGACGGAGGTTCTGCAGCCTTGTTGTCGCCTCGTCAGAACCCTTGCTGCCTTTTAACGATGCCTTAACGGACGTTCTTGTGGGCTCCTGGTCCAAACCCAGCACAGGGGCTCCTGTGAATTGAGCAATTACCCACCGCCATCACCCTGCACCGGGTGACCCAGTTTTCCTCACCTCCCACCCCACCACCCAAAGCTTGGTGGTCCATGCTTCCACTTCCCGTGGCGTGTTCCCTTCCATCCCTCCGGACAGGGAATCCACATGGCTGGAGACCTTTTGAAAGAAAATGTTCTCTTCCACCAGCCTCGCATTACGGTCAGTGAATACCACATGCCTTTTGGGCCGTTACTCCCATTCCATATGGGATACGGTTGTGCAGGTGCTGCCTAGGGTCTGGAAGGAGGACCAGATCCTGCTCTCCCAAGCAATTTCAGATTGGAAAGATGCAGCAAAGTTTGCCATTTGCTGTGGCTTGGACACGACAGACTTGCTGGGCAGAGCGCTTTCCTCGATGGTGGCCTGGCTGAGGACGTCTGGCTTTTCGGGGGATGTCCAGGCAAATCTCATGGACATGCCTTTTGATGGCTCACGTCTCTTTGGAGACCAGGCTGATGCAGCACTTGAGCCCTTCAAGGATTCGCAGGCTGCGGCCAAATCCTTGGGCCTCAGTACTACACCCCGGCCTGAGTCCACTTTTCGCTCCTATCGTGGCTACGGAAGGGGCTTCCAAACACACCAACCCTATTCGACCCAGCGGATTCTGCAAGTTCAGCCACCTCTGCGGAGCTGTGGCCGCAGTTCATCCCGTCCTCGAGGATCAGGAGGCGAGCCAAGCCACCATCCCCTCCTCCACCGCAAAACCTTCCTAGTCCGGGGCTTCGGGGTCACAAGCGTCCAGTGGGAGGCAGGATACGCCATCACCTCCACCACTGGCGTGACATCACCTCGGACAGGTGGGTGTTGCAGATAGTCCGAAGGGGATACTCCCTTCTCTTCGAGACTACCCCTGCCTCTATGCATCCAACTCACGATCGGCTGACGGAGGATCATCTTGCGTTACTCCGCAAGGAAGTCAGGGCTATCTTGCCGAGGGAGCCATAGAGCGGGTTCCCGGGCCAGAAATAGGTTGTGGTTGCTATTCCCGCTATTTACTGGTTTCAAAGAAGGGCGGAGACCTTCATCCTATCCTCAACCTCAGAGCCCTCAACTACTTCCTCAAGAAGGAGAAATTCAAGATGCTCACTTTGGCTCAGGTACTGTCTGCCCTAGACCCGTGAGACTGGATGGTAGCGTTGGACTTGCAGGACGCCTATTTCCACATTTTCGTCCTGTCAACCCATCGTCGCTCCCTACGGTTTGCAGTGGCCAGGAGCCCTTTCAGTTTGCTTTGCTCCCCTTTGGCCTCACCAGTGCCCCGCGGGTGTTCACAAAGGTGATGGCGGTGGTCGCAGCTCATCTGCGGAGATCAGAGGTTCCAGTCTTCCCCTATCTCGATGACTGGTTGTTGAAGGCGGGCTCGTCCCAAGCAGTTGTCTCCCATCTCCAGACTACGGCGGACCTCTTGCATTCACTGGGGTTCACTATCAATGTGCCGACGTCACACCTGACTGTCTCAGACGCTCCCTTTCATCAGAGCAGTTCTGGACATGGTGCAGTTTCAGGCTTATCCTCCCGAGCGGCGAGTCCAGGATATTCGGGCTATGATTGTGGCTCTATTCTGGATTTCGGTGAGAATGACTGACGCTGTTGGACTTCATGGCCTCTTGCATCCTTCTTCTGGACCATGCCAGATGGAACATGCGGACTCTGCAATGGGACCTGAAGTTCCAGTGGGCGTAGCATCGGGAAAATCTCACCGACCTGGTCCAGATCTAGGAGGGCACTGCGAAAGATCTGCAGTGGTGGCTATCAAACCGCGATTGGGTCACAGGCAGACCCCTCTCCCTTCCCCATCCAGATCTCACAGTAGTGACGGATGTGTCCCTTCTAGGATGGGGCACCATCTGGGAGAGATGGAGATCAGAGGACTCTGGTCTCCGGTAGAGGCCCTGCTCCATATAAACCTGTTGGAGCTTCGAGCGATTCGGATGGCACTGAAAGCCTTCTTGCTGTCCATCAAGGGGAGGCAAGTTCAAGTGTTCACCGACAACATGACCGACATGTGGTACTGCAACATGCAAGGCGGGGTGGGGTCGTGGACCCTGTGTCAAGAGGCTTTGCGTTTCTGGACCAAGCTGGAACAGCAGGACATTTCCCTGGTGGTTCAGCATCTGGCCGGTTCTTTGAACGCCAGAGCAGACAAACTCAGCCTAGCGGATCACAATTTGCATCTCCATCCTGAGGTGGCACAAGGACTCTTTCAGCGTTGGGGACAGCCTTGTTTAGATCTGTTCGCCTCTGTAGAGAACGTGCAATGTCAGCACATTTGCGCGCTGGAGTTTCCAAGGCGACTCTCGCGCGCCGACGCTTTTTGTCACGAGTGGAGCTCCGGCCTCCTGTACGCCTTTCCGCCCATACCACTTCTGCTCAGAGTGCTCAAGATCAGGAGCGACCGGGCAAAAATCATTCTCGTGGCTCCGGACTGGACACGGAGAGTCTGGTATCCTGAGCTTCTGGCAGTGAGCATCGATCCTCCGATCCGGCTGCCCCTTCGGGAAGATCTCCTGTCGCAGCAACAGGTGAGGGTTCTCCACCCGAACCTGTCCACTCTTCGCCTCCTTGCGAGGAGATTGAGCAGCGACAGCTGACGGCTTTTGACCTTCCTCCTGCAGTCTGTGAGGTTATTCTGGCAGCCAGGCGTCCCTCCACAAAGTCGGTATATGCCTGCCGATGGTCCACATTTTGTAATTATTGTACAGAACGGTCTATTAATCCTCTATCTGCATTCTTGTCTGATATCCTCCTATTTATACTTTCCTTGGCCCAGCAGGCGTCTTCTCTGGGCACTTTGAAGGGCTATATCTGCCCTTTCCTCTTTTCTTCAGCTGCCTGATCAGCCTTCTCTTTTCAAATCCCCTCTGGTGCAGAGATTTTTTGAAGGGGTTAACCCACTTGTTCCCCCTTTCACCCTTTATTATGCCACAATGGTACCTTAATTTGGTCCTTACTTTCTTGATGTGTGCACCGTTTGAGCCTCTACACAACTGCCCTCTACTTCTGCTCACCATCAAAACAGCCTTCTTAGTGGAGATTACCTCTGCCAGGAGGGTGAGCGAACTGCAGGCACTGTCATCACAGCCTCCTTACCTGACGGTCTTTCTGGACAAAGTGGTGCTCCGCACAAGGGCATCTTTTCTTCCTAAGGTGGTAACACCCTTTCATATGGGACAGCCAGTTACTCTACCCACTTTCTATGCACCTCCTCACCCTTCCAAGGAAGAGGAGCGCCTCCATCTGCTGGACCCAAAAAGAGCGTTATCGTTCTACCTTGATCAAACCAAAAAGTTCCGGGTGGATGACCAACTCTTTATAGGGTACGTGGGTGCAAAGAAACGGTGTGCTGCCCAAAAGAGGAATATATCCCGCTGGGTTATCCTCTGTATCAAAATATGTTAAGCCTAAGCAAGAACGATCCTCCTGAAGGGCTTAGGGCCCATTCCACCAGGGCAAAAGCAGCCACCACGGCTCTCCAGTGTGGTGTTCCCGTTTCAGATATCTTCTAAGCGGCCACGTGGGCATCACTGCACACTTTAGCCAGATACTACTGCCTGGATTCCCAGGTTTGCAGAGAAGGCCTATTTGGTCGCTCTCTCTTGCAGGACTTCCTGGTCTAAACCTTTCTGCATTCCCTCCTCCGATGGATGGCATTGCTTGGGTATCTGTGGCTAGATGTCTCTATTAGATGGACAAGTTACTTACCTTCTGTAACGCCTTATCTGGTAGAGACCTGATCTAGCCGCAGATTCTTTACCGACCTACCCATCTTCCCCGCACTGCGGATTGGTTCTAGTGTCGAAGGCTTTTCCCGGCAGGACCCTAGTTGCCCTTTTTTTAACACACCACGGTCAGTGACTTCATGGCTCTGCGCTTCTTGCGTGGAAAGTTGTGAAAAGTATTGACGTCGGCGCGTCTGTGGGGCGGTTATATTGACGTGGACGTCACAACGATGACAAACATGACGCCTACGACGTCACGAGGAGTCTACCGACACCTGGAAGTTCAAAGTTAAGGAATCTGCGGCTAGCTCATGTCTCTACCAGATAAGGCGTTACTGAAGGTAAGTAACTTGTCCTTGCTCAGTTCACATGATCATGTTCACAGAAATCACATGATCAGAAAGCAATTCTGTTTGGCTACCCCACATCACCTTGTCATTGTTTCCATGCACTCATATACACTAGTTCAGATTCTGCCTTTCATATCAATTCATTATAGCAGGTCTATGTTTCACCATCCTTATGCAAGGGATAGCCCCACATATGGGTCAAGAATGGAATTAATAATTCAAGGATGGGCCATGTCTAAGCATGGAACAACCTGAATTTTGATTGGAATTATGGCAGCTTGGCAGTGATGGGCCTCTAGTAGGAAAGAGATGGCCAGAATGCACAAAGGTGCACCTGAATGTGGGAAGGGGTGGTAAAATTTGGAGTGGGCCTGGCAGCGGCTGCCATACGGCAATGGCTGCCACTGGCAGGAAGAGCAGGCATTCCTCTGTTTGCCGACATGCAAAAATTAGTTTCTAGTGGTTGTTACCAGACAGTGGTGGCTGTGCTAGCCAGAGGCTGCTGTGGTCTGGCCCAGGCTGCCTTTATAAGGTTGGGTCAAAGATAATGCAGCCTCTTTAACTGCTGGCCCATAGCTACCTCCTGCGTACTGGTCATCGGCTCCTACGCCAAAGATTCCAGGCAACACTAACGGGTGATTGTTATGTTTGGGTTAGCCAGCACGTCCCACGGGATGCAAACAGTGCGTCATTAATGGCCCCTTAAGATGTCAGGGAAAAATGCTCACAATATATCACAAATCTGACATTATTTTCTCAAGCTTCCCAGCGTGTCCCAAGTATCCCCAGAATGTCATAAATGTTGCATCACTGTGTGTTGAGACTATCGAGTATGTACCCAGTAATAGCCGTAATATGTCATGTACCCCAGGATTATCCAAGTCCAGTGATACAGTCACACCAATATATCCACATTTTAACCCTCATTTGAGACTTGGTGATTTAGGTAAAACTGGAAATTAAATAACCTGCAACCTAGTACTTCTCCTGCTATATTGCTTCTCTGAATGGTGGTGATCTCAGAAAGATTAAAATGTTGACATTTGAACCTGTAACCTAAACTTAGTTTTCTTCCACAAAATCATTTATCTATTCAGCTATCCTTTTGTAATCCAGTCCAAAGAGTTACATGATTGCTTTCTGCTTTCATTTCCTTTGGCTGAACGCTCTTAAAGTGTCATATATTAAAATATCACTGTGGGAGGCTGGCTTAGTATATGGTGCTCACTTATGTAAGTGTAGTACCCTGCACTAATCCAGACAACCCTTATGGTGATTTGAGTGGTCTTAGCCAACCTTAGAAAGCTCTCTAAGTGGTAGCTGTAGAGAGCAGCCTTCAGGCTTAGTCCAGAAGGAGTGTAAAGCAGCTTGTTTTACCAGCACTTAATCTTATGGTATGAGTCAAGTGAAAAAGAACCACACCGTGTAATTATAAAAATATGTATTTATTATTAACACTCACTAACACATTTCAATATGTCCTACCTGGAGATATAAAAACGATACACACAATACTTTGTCAATAGAATTCGTAAGCAGCACAAATACACAGTGGTCGCCAGGGGGAGACCAAACCATACACTAAAATAGTGGAATGGGAACCACGACTTAAATTGAGACTGGACCCAGAAGACGTAGAAGAGTTGGGGACCCAAGGAACCACCCCAGGTGAGTATCTAGGAACCCCACGGAGGCTGTGTGCGAAGTGGGAACACAACCGCATAGTCAATGGAAGTCTATGGGTAAGTCGTGGTTGCAGTTTTAAAGAAGACACTTCCCAGTGGACCCTGAAGAAACCCCGTAGAAGATGGAAGGTTGGAGAGTCACCCCACCCGTGGATACCCCAGGAACCAGGATACCTACACCAGGGAAGCCGGTGCATGGGTGTGAAGAGGTGTCGGAAACCGCGGTAGACCACAATGGAGGATTTCAGGAAGATGCAGCTGGCGAGAAAGGTGAAAGTGTCCGGTGGAACCCAAAGGTGGATTCAAGATGAGGTGCCTGCAAGCAGAAGGGACAGAGTCTATGCCACTCAGGAGTGACGCAGAGGCACGGAATATGAATGCCCACCGATGTCGGGAATGCAGGAGAGTTGACAGTGCCCTTGAAGTTGTAGCTGGACGGACCAGGCGACGCTGAGTAAGACCAGGAGCCATTCACGAGCTGTCCCACGTCGGCTTTTGAGAGCCAAGGGGTCAGTGTCCGGCAGGGGCACCAACAAGCCTTGGCAGCGGCAAGAGACATAGTTGTTGAAAAAGGTGCAGTGTCTGGAGCAGCAAGGTCCAAGTGTCTCACCATGAGCAGGTAAGTCAGAGCAGGCCCAGAGCAAGCAGGGGAGCCCACTGAAGTAGCAGAAGAACGTCAAGAGGACCCACAGGCCAGACAGAGGCACAGGAGTCGCAAGAGGACCTCGAGCAGCTCACCAGAGAATGAAGGCCCACGATGCACAGTATGCTGTGTAGGCAAAGATCTTGGCTGCAGGAGATGCTTGAGGTTAGACTTTCTTGGATCCCGAAGATCTCTGAAGGAGATAGTCAACAAGCCTTGGCAACCGCAAGTCGACACGGTGCACAGGGGTACTGCTCCAGCGGTTCCTATGAGGGATACTGGCCTCCAACTTGTTAGGAAGACAATGCAGGCCTCGAGGGAGTTGCAGAACCACCACCTGTGTTGCTGAACCTTTCAGAGTTTGTAGGAGCTCAGGAACAGCAGACCTGTCAGCTTCGATGCGGTGCTTGCAGAGGCAGTGAAGGGACTCCTTCACTCCAAGGGAGATACTTTCGGGTGTCTTGGATGTCCACAGGCCTTGTGAAGAACCTGTATGGAGCACAGGCACAGACGTTGCAGCAGACTTGCAGGACGTCGAGACCAGGAGCAGCAGCAGTCTTCCCAGTTGCAGTCTCTGTTCCCCCAAAGCGATGTCCAGAGTACCAGTTGGAGTGGTGTTGGATCTGAGTCTTGCCCCACGACGAATCTAGGGGCCCACCCACACGTAAGCCCTTAAGTACCCTAAGGAAAGGGTGGGAACGATTCAGGGGTCTCTCCCAGAGGAAGGGCTGGACAGTGGTGAGGATACTCCCATTGCCTTTGTCCAGTTTGGCGCCAGAGCGGGAGCCAACGGCTCCCTGAACTGGTTTGAACTGGAGTATGCAAGGAGGGCACCAAATGTGCCCTTCAAGCAGTCTTGGCGCTGGCAAGTGCCCCCACCCGTCCCAATACATCTGAAAGAGACACGTTAGTGACAGATTCCTTACCTTAGAATATCCCCAGGCGTCAGGCTGGATCCGGAAAGTACACTAAGTCCTGTCTGGGAGGTGGTCACACCTCCCTGTGACAGGATACCTATTGTCCTGCCTTCCTCTGCTCGAGCTTGGCTCAGCAGCAGGAGGGCAGAATCAGGTCTCTGGTCGCCAGCAGCCATAGTTTGCTGTCCGGGTCTAGAAGACTGGTACCGGGAGCACTGAGGTCCTCCCGAGGAGCTTTACAGTGCATGGAATCATACCTCCCACACAGTTTACAGTGTGGGGATATGATTCCAACATGTTCGATACCAAACACTACAGGGTTCGTTACAGCCAGTTTAGAGATGGTCATCGCGTAATGATGCATGGCCACTCTGTTTCATAATGGCTGATGCACTTACAACCCGGGAGAATGGACTCCGAAGGTTGTAGGGGTGTCCTGCTCATGCAGAGGCACCCTCACACTTATAACTGAGCACCCTGCCTTCAGGATTGAAAGGCCTGCCTTAGGTGTGAGTTTTGAGTGCAGTGGCCTCAGATAAAAGGAACTTATATCTGTCGTAAGTGGTGCTAGCACCAGCTTAGACAGGCTGCAATGGCAGGCCTGTAGTCACAATTTAAGTGCTCTCTCATGGGTGGCATAATACATGCTTCGCCCATGGGGGACCCCTGGTGTACCTATGCCCTGGGTACTTTAGTACCATATACTAGGGACTTATAAGGGTACATCAGAAGCCAATCTGGAGTGTACCCAAGTGCTCATCCTGTCCAAATGAGGGGAGAAGCACAGAGACTGGGGTCCTGATTAGCAGGACTAGTCAGTAAAACATAATGACACCAGCAAAAAGTGGGGGTGACCATGAAAGTAGATCATACTTTCCTACAATCACTGTCATATAATATTATTTATTAAACAGCTCTACATGACTTAACCTCTAATGCAGGAAGAGCACATAATTCACATAGCAGAGACACATCTTAGGCCAAGAAAGAATATGTTAAAACAGATAAAACTGAATTCAAGAAAATCTCAAAGATATGTGCACCAATTTTCAAACTTGTGCTGCGAAGATTACACATAATGGATGTGAAAGTATGGTGATTGAAACAGTGACGTGATTATAAAAGGCCTGTGGTAAATTAAACATTTCATTACTCAACATAGTGAGGTCAGATCAAAAGCAACGCAAACATCGTAGGCCATCAAGCGCTTAGACGCTAACATACAGTGTGCTTAAAGCTTCACAGCCACTTCAGTAAACATCGTGTTTCTGCTGTGCCCTCGGGTAACAGAGGCCATTAGTTTAGAATACATGTGAAGAGGAGGCAGGGGGAGAGTGTGGGGCCCTTCAGCTGTCTGACAAAACATAAAGATGCGGCGCAGCACCTCCCTGTAGAGAGTTGTCAGACAAGATTTTTTAAATTGGACAGGTTACTGTAATGACAAATACGCAACAGAAGTGAATAAGCCTGGGTAGCTTACCATGTGGAGGCCAAGGACAACCCCTAACCAGGTTCCAGTCCTCTGTGCACCAAATACGCAGCTGGTTCCCATAACAACGCTAGTATCAGCCTATTGTTTTAGGTCTTCCCAAGTTCAGTAAAGAGTCACATCTCCAAGTCGCTCTTCTCCACTGACTGTAAAGTTGCCTTTGATGAAATGAATGGCACCCATTATCATCAGTCAGGTGCATGCAGCATGGCAAAGACAGTAAAAGCGTCAGCCCAAGCATTCTGTTTACTCAAACAGTGAGAACTTATGCACAGCGTGAAGGGGCGATAGTTTACATGGCAAGCTTAAACAAGCATTGGCATAGCCAATAGGTCTCGCCTTTGGGACCTTGTAAGTGTTTCACCATGCAGCACACTATCCTGGGTGCTACAACATATACTGTTACTACTTATCTTTTGTCTTCAAATCTGTCAAGTCTCCCGTGATCCATAGCTGTACTCAAAGCATCTTTATGGGATATGGGACGGGTGGAGATTCCTCGCCCCATCCCAGGCTGCGAATGGAGGCCATTGAACTAAGTGACACGGAAAGAGGAAAGTCTCTGGAGGGGGGGCTGTTATGGGGGGGGAATACCACTCCTTCGGGGCTTATTAACCAGTGGTCTAAGGCCACAAGCAAACACGCAGTACAAATACAGAGTGCACATAGGCAGTTACACACAAAAACTTGGCTCCATACAAACACCGCAGATACTGGGCATGAGCAGACGGACTGACCCAGGTGCAGAGAAACAAAATTGAGTGCACACCAAAAAAGCAGCAGAAACACACAGCAGGTACAGGGTGAAGACAAACAGTGTATGGAGGGAGATCGAGAGAGGTGCCAGGCACTTTCTGCTCACAGAGCGGTGTATGTAGAAGGACGGAGGGCGAAAGAGGTGCCAGGCATGGTGTGCATGCGCGGAGACACGGGAGGAAATGCGGGTGCCAGCGAACAGTGTGTCCAACAAGAGGGGCATGGGGAAGGGGAGCCTGGAGAGTTACCACATACTGAGTGGGTGCACGCAAAAGGTCAAAGGGAGGAGAACCGAGAGGTGCCAGGCTCTGTGTGCGTGCAGAGGGATACGGGGGAGGTAGGTAATATGGGTGGCAGGCAGTGTGTGCATAGCTGGACAAAAGAGACCGCCGGCCTAGAGAAAGACTGGCACTGAATGGTCACAAGGAGGGATTGGGGGGGGGGATGCAGCCCATAAATGCTTCAAGCTGCTTTTGGAAGGGTGCCAGGCACCAAGAGTGCACCCACAGAAACGCGGGATTGGGTACTGCCTCGCCTTGAGCATATGAATGGAGGGAATGTGGTACGTAAAGAGGTGCCGGACACCAAGTTGTTTATACAAAGAACAATGGTACACAATGAGGCCACAAGGGTCCTAGGTTAGCCTAGGCTATCACTATTCAAATTAGCGTTAGTCAGTTTAACCAGAATTAGCCCACGGGGGACTTATTAAGCAATATATGCAGGGACGCACGGTTGAAATGACATAACATTTATTGACATCATAAATGAAATATCAGTTATTGCTATTTAAGTGATAGTTCTAGTGCTCACACAAAAATATAGTGAAAGGTGCGTGAAGTGAGAAGTGCTAGTGACATTAAAAATTACATCGCATTGACAACAGTAAGAAAAACTCAGAAGAAAATTAAACAAATTGTAGTTTTTGTTGTAAAGGGTCGACGGCGTTTCGATCTCACTAAATCGAGATCATCATCAGGACGAAATATGTGAGCAAGAAGAATCTATGAAGAGGAGAAAACATGGTATCAAACAGTGGTCCAGAGTTAATTAAGGTAAGTAAATTATGTACATACAGTTTCCTTACAGAGAAAGAAATGGTAGCCAGAATAGATGGGCTCCATTAAGAAAGTGTCTTAAGGTTCAAAGTTAATGCCAGGAACAGAGAAGGTGAAGCTCATGTGGGGAGCAGCCAGAGAGGACTGCGTCCCGGAGAATTGCTGCTGCGCAAAGAGAAACAACTAGTAATTGAAGGCGGTGCTCCGATCTCTCAAGTAGCAGGCATAGAGAAGGAAGGGACCGAGAAAGCACTTGCGAAGAAAACCCTTGTTGCGATGTGGAGCACAAGTGGAGGGAAATTGCGCACTATGAAGGCAATTGTCTCCACACTGGGGGCCAAAGTATGCACTTAATGGAAAGGGACTCGCAACCGTGAAAACTATGCAGTAAAGGCAGGCTCAGAGAAAAGGGGGGGGGGGGGACTAGTCACTGAAGGTGCGTAGAAGGGGAGAGGCATCACGGCAGAAAACCAATCACTTACTCGGTAACCCAAGATAGAAGCGTGGGTGGAAGAATCAGCGAGGGGGCCCCCGGTCTCCTTTTTAAAAAAAAATGTTTTAATTTTTTTATTTGTGCATAATAAACACTCATTTATATACAAACAATCATTGTAGATCATTGTCAAATCACACATATCAAAACAAAAAAATGAAAAGAGAGATAAAGTATAAGAATTATGCACATTTTATCCTTTTAATCGACCCACCCCCCACCCCTTCAGCTCTTCACCCCTCCCATCCCACCCATAAGGAGTTGGATTCATTCATTTAGCTAATGATTTCTCAAGCCATGTAGTTAGTGGTGCCCAGATTTTTAAACCTTTGGATCTGGCCCGCACTCCCCTTTTGCATATATAGCCCTCTCAAAATTATAATTTGCCAGCAACCGAGAAAACCATTGATGATAAACAGGGGGTTTGGGTCCAGCCACGCCGAGGCCAGGCATAATCGTAGTATCGCCATACCGATGAACATAAGTTCTTCTCCTTGCTGTCCTTGTATTTGTGAGTCTACACCAAGTCCAATCAGAGACGAAGAGAGAAGATAGCCGACCCCTAATACTTCTTTAAAAAAATTAGAGATTTCCTGCTTCAAACTAATTAATGAATTACACGAGCAAAACATATGATCTAAATCCGCCTGATTTAGTGCACATCTAGGACAAAGAGTTCCTTTACCTGTCCCCCACTTAGAAATTTTTTGGGGAGTATAATAAAGTGAGAAGCAGGATTTATAATATTGTGCCTGAAGCTGAGCTGGAATTAAGACTTTCTGCGCCAGTTTAGCTGAATGAAAAGATAAGTTTTCCTGTATGCCTATTTCTATTTTCCATTTTGCTGCTCGTGCCTCCATATCATCTGGCATTAATGAGTTAAAAAAGCTATACACATCCCTGATAGAGAGCAATCCATTTCTTCTTAATCTATCTATCATAAAGTTATTAGTAAAACCACTTGGGCCTCCTCCTTTTTTAGATAGAAAATCTCGGATTTGAAGATATTTATAAAAATCTCTCCAGAGGGGGCCCCCGGTCTCCTAATGAGTCAAAAAAGGGGAGGTTAAGAGGGCTTGAGGACGGCGTGCAGGGAGGACGCAGGTAGGCGCTACCACTGAATAAAAGCTGCACTTACTTGCCAATTGAGGGCAGAACCAATTAGCCACGAGGGTCCTGAATGGTAGCTGTGCGATCGTTCAGTGAGAAGCAACGTCCTGAGTTGTAGGTACTGTCAGGACCAACACCCCGAAGGCCGTGGGTGTGCCGATGTTGCTGGAGCGGGGCGCGAGGGCCGTAATTATCCTATGGAGCCAAGGAAGTGTGTTAAGGAGGCTCAAGGGAGCGTGATAAGAGTGCAGGCACTGAATTGAAGACTGTTGGACTTGCTTGAATTACACGGTAGTACCCGGTGGCCGCGGGTAACTGCGAGAGCGGCGGAATTAAGCCGAAGTCCCGTGGTAGGCTGTAAATTGGGATCCAACACCCCGAGACCCGTGGGCGTGGAGAGAGATCTGGCGGGAAAAAAAGGGGCGCTAAGTAAGCCAGATTCAGGGAGAAGGAGAAAGGGCTATAAGAGCCTGACTATCGTGGAACCGGGCCGCTTGAGTCGGTCCGCGGGAGAGGCCGGGCAGTTGCTCCGTGGTCGTCTCCGAGGATGGGAATGCTACAGAGGCATGGGAGTGTATTAAGTGTGCACCCGGCAAGGATTTCGGTCGACTAGACCGCACTGGTCAGAGCGCGCATGCGCATTGAAAAGTTGCCAAGGAGTGGCCGCCATGTTGGAGAGGGCGTGTTGAGCCATACGAGCAGAAACTAATGTTAAGCAAGCAAGCTAATGTGGAGCCAGCCATACATGCAAAGCCTAATTAATAGGGCACCCGGCAAGGAATTCTTTCGACTGGACCGCGCGTGGGAGTGCGCGCATGCGTAGTAGATCGAGGCTAAGGAATGGCCGCAATCTTGGAAAGGGCGCGTATTAAGCCATACTAGCAGAAACTAATGTTAAGCAATGCATACATGCAAAACCTAATGAGAGTAAATAGAATGGACAATCTGAAAGAAACACATAGTGATAGATTCCTTACCTTAGAATATCCCCAGGCGTCAGACTGGAGCCGGAAAGTTTTCGTCAGCAGTACCCCTGCGCGTCGGTAGGGGCGTTGTGCGGCTCCGCGTCCGTCGTTGGCGTCGTGGTCGCTGAGATGACGTTGCGGGCACTACTTAGACGCCGCCCACGCGCGCTGACGTCAGTTCTTTCTTTTTCCGCGCCAGCAAGCGCAGATCCGGAGAGAGCGGTACCCCTAGTCTTTTTTTACTAAGTTTTTGAGATCTTTTTCTCACCTTTTTTCGAGTTGATATCGACTCCTGGTGCAGTTAGGGATGCCCGGTTTTAAATCCTGCGAGGACTGTCATCGGATGATGTCGGTGACAGACCCGCACCGCGTGTGTCTCTTCTGCCTGGGGCGCGACCACGACCCCAAGTCGTCCCCCGACTGCCGGTCCATGGCTCTGAAGTCTTTGCGGGAGCGGTCCCGAAAGCTGCTTGAAGCCCGGCAGTCTGCTCCGCGCCGTGAAAGGTCCCGGTCCAGAGGGAGGTCGAGGGACCGTGCGCGGAGTCATCGGCGATCGTCGGGATCGAAGTCTTCGCACTCTGGGTCAGGTAAGGCGAAGCACAAGAAGTCGAAGAAACGTCATCGTTCTCCGACTTCCCCTCGCCGGTCGTGCGACGCGGCTGAGGGTACGGGTGGTGCCACCACCGCGGCTCCGGCAGAGTCCATGGAGTCGCCGCCCGATTACCCCCCCTTCCCGGGTTCGGCGGCGACTCCGGCCCAGATACAGGACTTCCTGTCGGCCATGGCTCGCCTCTTTGGGCCGTCGGGTCCCGCCAGTGCGCCTTCGGGCCCCGCGGTCCCGCATGGGTGTCCTCGCGTTTCATCGCTGGCTGCTCCGGCGTCGCTGTCGGCTCCGGCGCCGCAGGACACCCTTGGATCCAGGCCTGGATCCTGGTCGACGCCGGTTGACCTCGTTACGCCTCCACCGACGTCGACCCCACCGGCACCGATCCTGACGCTGGCCGCTCCTCGGGACGACGTCGACCCCAGCGTCGGTCCGGCGTCGGTCGATGCCGTTCTCGACGTCGTTTGGGGATTTCTATCCCCATGTCCCTGCTCCTTATTTTCGGCCTGTTGAACAGCCTGAGGAGCAAGGGGAGGTCTGGGAGGGGTCGGACGACCCTCTCGATGCAGCCTGCGAGTCTGAACAGGACTGGGCTGAGGACTTGGGGGACGCCAGTGGTCTGGATACCTCACCAGACCTTGGCATGCTGTCTCCTCCTACCGTGGCTACGGAGGAGGGAGCCAGTTACGCAGTGGTGTTGCGTAGGGCAGCGGAGGCCCTACACCTCCAGCTCCCTACTGTGGCCGTCCGGACTAACCTCCTGACAGGTGCTTCAGCCAGCAGCTACTTCTGCGGAGCCGCTGCTGCCCTTTAATGAAGCCCTTTCGGATGTTCTTTTGGGCACTTGGTCCAGGCCCACCACAGGGGCTCCTGTGGATAGGAACGTGGTCCAACGCCATCGCCCAGCTCCGGGTGACCCCATTTTCCTCTCCCAACACCCCACTCCCGAGAGCTTGGTTGTCCAAGCCTCTGCTTCCCCAACCGCCTTCCCTTCTGCCCCGCCGGATAGGGAATCCAAGAAGCTGGATCAGTTTGGGAAGAAGATTTTCTCTTCCACCAGCTCTGCGCTGCGGTCCGTGAACACTGCATGCCTCTTGGCTGTGGGATACGGTGGCGAATGTGCTGTCTGTGTCCGGAGGAGGCCCGGCCTACTCTCGCCCAGGCTGTTGCAGAGGGGAGAGACGCAGCCAAGTTCATGATCCGTTGTGGTCTAGACACCGCCGACTCACTGGGCAGATCCATTGCAACGACGGTGGCAGTTCGCCGTCACGCCTGGTTGAGGACAACTGGATTTTCAGGGGATGTCCAAAACACCCTTATGGACATGCCCTTTGATGGCCGTCGCCTCTTCGGCGACACGGCGGACAGTGCGTTGGAGCGGTTTAAGGACTCACGGGCTACGGCCAAGTCCTTGGGACTCTCGGCAGTCCACCCTCCTCCGCCTTCCGCTCCTTTCGTGGCACAGGAAGGGGCGCCCCGCAGCGTTCGCAACAGAGCCACCAGCCGGCGCAACAGTCATCCCAGCGCGGACGCGGCTTCCGCCGTAGCGGACAAGGGGGCCAGCGGGCGGGTCAGACCACCACCACCACCCCCGCCACCTCTGCCTCCAAACCTTGCTAGTCCGAACTTTCAGGCCCATCAAACGCCAGTGGGCGGTAGGCTCCGCCATCACCTCCCCCACTGGCGCACCATCAATTCGGAGAGGTGGGTTTTAGAGATAGTCCGAAGGGGCTACTCCCTCCCCTTCGAGACTACCCCCCCAGCCATGCCGCCTCAATACCATCGCATGTGAGGGGATCACTTGGTGCTTCTTCAGCAGGAAGTTGCGGCCCTCTTGGCCAAGGGGGCCATCGAGCGCGTTCCGACGCACGAAGTAGGTCGTGGTTGTTATTCCCACTACTTTGTGGTGCCCAAGAAGGACAAAGGCCTGCGTCCTATCTTGGACCTCCGGAACGTCAATCGCTTCCTCCGCAAGGAGAAGTTCAAGATGCTCACTCTAGCTCGGGTCTTGTCTGCTCTCGACCCACAAGACTGGATGGTGGCGCTGGACGCATATTTCCACATCCCCGTCCTGCCAGCCCACAGGCGTTACCTGCGGTTCATGGTAGGCCACGAGCACTTTCAGTTTACTGTGCTCCCCTTTGGCCTTACCGGCGCCCCTCTGGTGTTCACCAAGGTGATGGCGGTGGTCGCAGCTCATGTGCGCAGATCAGGGGTCTCTGTCTTCCCCTATCTCGACGACTGGTTGTTGAAGGCGGGCTCGCCCAAGACAGTCGTCTCCCACCTCCAGACTACGGCCGACCTGCTGCACTTGCTGGGGTTCTCCATCCATGTGCCGAAGTCGCACCTGATTCCCTCCCAGAAGCTCCTCTTTATCGGAGCGGTTCTGGACACGGCGCAGTTTCGGGTCTATCCTCCTGAACAGCGAGTCCGGGATATTCGGGCTCTGATTCCCATCTTTCAGCCCTTGTCCCGGGTTTCGGTCAGAGTGTCTCTGAGGCTGCTGGGCCTCATGGCCTCCTGCATCCTGCTGGTCAATCATGCCAGGTGGCGTATGCGGGCTCTGCAGTGGGACCTGAAGTTCCAGTGGGCGCAGCATCAGGGAAACCTGCCGGATCACGTCCAGATCTCGGAGGGCACTGCACGACAGTTGCAGTGGTGGCTCACGGACCGGAATTGGGTCAATGGCAGATCCCTCTCCCTTCCCCAACCGGAGTTCACAGTGGTGATGGATGCGTCCCTCCTGGGATGGGGCGGCCACATGGGAGAGGTGGAGATCAGAGGCCTCTGGTCTCCAGCGGAGTCCCGGCTCCATATCAACCTTTTGGAGCTACGGGCGATCAGGCTTGCACTGAAAGCATTCCTTCTGTCTGTCAAGGGGAGAGTAGTGCAGGTGTTCACGGACAACACTACCGCCATGTGGTACTGCAACAAAC
Organism: Calotriton arnoldi; assembly: GCA_963921515.1. NCBI lineage: Eukaryota > Metazoa > Chordata > Amphibia > Caudata > Salamandridae > Calotriton > Calotriton arnoldi. The sequence continues at coordinate 3,289,887 of CAWUFW010000181.1, forward strand.
AGGGCGGGGTGGGGTCGTGGACCCTCTGTCAAGAGGCTCTGTGTCTCTGGACATGGCTGGAACATCAGGGCATGTCTCTGGTGGTTCAACACCAGGCAGGTTCTCTGAACGCCAGGGCGGACGAACTCAGCCGCAGGTGCATGCTCGATCACGAATGACGTCTTCACTCGGAGGTGGCGCAAGGTCTCTTTCAGCAGTGGGGAGAGCCTTGGTTAGATCTATTCGCCACCGAAGAGAACGCGCAATGTCATCAGTTCTGCGCGTTGGAATTTCCAAGGCGTCACTCGCTTGGCAACGCTTTTTGTCGCGAGTGGAGTTGCGGTCTGTTGTACGCCTTTCCGCCTATACCACTTCTGCCCAGAGTGCTGAAGAAGATCAGGCGCGACCGGGCCCAAGTCATCCTTGTGGCTCCGGACTGGGCTCGAAGAGTATGGTATCCCGAGCTACTCAGTATGCCCATCGATCCCCCGATCCGACTGCCTCTTCGGGGGATCTCCTGTCGCAGCAGTAGGGGACGGTCCTCCACCCGAACCTGTCCAGCCTCCACCTCTTTGCGTGGAGATTGAGCGGCGGCAGTTGATTCCCTTCGACTTGCCTCCTGAAGTTTGTGACGTTATTCTGGCAGCCAGGCGTCCCTCTACTAAAGTGGTATACGCCTGCAGGTGGAACAAATTTGTGGCATGGTGCACAGCAAAGGCTGTGGATCCCCTTTCTGCCCCTCTTTCTGAGGTTCTGCTGTTCCTTCTTTCTTTGGCCCGGCAGGGCTCTGCTCTGGGCACTATCAAGGGCTACCTTAATGCTATTTCGGCCTTTCTCAGGCTCCCTGATCAGCCCTCTCTTTTCAAGTCCCCTGTTGTAAATAGGTTTCTTAAAGGCATTACTCACCTTTTTCATCCTATTCCTTTCGTGATGCCTCAGTGGGACTTGAATCAGGTTCTGACGTACTTGATGTGCGCTCCCTTTGAGCCACTTCACAACTGTCCTCTTCGTCTTTTGACGTTAAAGACTGCTTTCCTGGTGGCCATCACTTCCGCCAGGCGGGTGAGTGAGCTCCAGGCTCTTTCCTGTAAGCCTCCTTTCCTTTCAGTCCATCTGAACAAGGTTGTGCTCATGCCCCGTCCTTCCTTTTTGCCAAAAGTGGTTACGGCCTTTCACATTGGGCAAACTATTACCTTGCCCACCTTTTTTGATTTTGGGCAGATGGGGGTTGACTGTGTTCAGGACAAGGGATTTTTCTATGTCATCAACAAACAGAATTTCAAAGTTTGGAGCAAAAAGTGCTCCCATTGAAGTGCCCTTGCATTGCCTATAGTATTTATCATTGAATAAGAAGTAGTTCTTGGTAAGGGCTATCTCTAGGAGTGAGATGATAAACTCAGTGGGTACTTGATGTGGGCTTGGGCGGTCATTGAGGTGGGTTTTTATGACTGTGGTGCCTTTGTCCTGGGGAATATTAGTATAAAGCGATTCGATATCAAGAGTGACCAGGAGTTCACTTGTGGGGTCAAATGACTCTTGTTCGACTAGGTTGATGAAATGAGTACTGTCTTTGACGTAGGCTATTGTGTTGGACCAGGTCTCGGATAAAGAAGTCAATATACCTCCCTAGTGGTTCCAGGACAGAGCCACAACCTGAAAGGATGGGTCTGCCTCGCGGGGTTTCTTGGTTTTTATGGATTTTAGGTAGTGTGTATAGTACCGGAGTACGAGGGTTTTTATTGTTGAGGTACAAGAACTCGTGTCTGATAAAGCCGAGTTCCTCAGCATCTTTAGTAATGGTTAAAATTAGGTTCTTGATTTCCAAGAGGGGGTTGTTGGAGAGAAGTTCATAATGGGTGGTGTTACTGAGTTGGCGTAGGATCTCGTTGATATAGAAAGTCTTATCCTGGATGACTATGCCACCACCTTTGTCGCAAGGTTTTATGATTATGTCTTCCATGTTTTTAAGTTTGGAGAGACTCTTTTTCTCGTCTAGGCTGATGTAGGGAATGAAACTGTGTTCATTTAGCAGTTTACTTAGGTCTTTCAAGACTAAGTGTTCAAAGGTAATGACTTCTGGCGGTAAGGAGCCGGTAGGTGGATTAAAAGTCGATTTAGGGCGCAGTCCTGTAGTGTCAGTGTTTGGTGCAGTCTCTTTGTCTTGGAAGAAGGATTTCAGTCTTATCTTCCTAAAAAATTGGAAAATCTCCGTTTGGATGTTGAACCAGTCGGGTTTCTCTGTCATGACATACGATAAACCTCTGCTGAGTAGTGAAATCTCTGTCGATGCTAGCTGGTGTCTGGACAGGTTAAAAATAAGAATCTCTTCTGTGATGGAAGTAGTGTCCTCCATCCCTAGGGTGTTTAGTACTGGTAACCCCATTGATAAAACTTCCGTCTCGTTTGACACTCTCCGGGTGGGAAGTTGTATCGTGGTTTCACCCTGCCTCTGTCGGTTTGGGCGAACAAAGCGATACCAAAGGGGATGATGGACGGAGCGTTAGAGCAAATCAAACACTCACCCCCAGTCAACTGATCTGGGTTTAATCCATCATCATTCTTTAGCTCACTCCACCACCCCAGTTCAGACATGGCCATATGCAAATCAGTCTGACCCTGTGCCTCATGGGAACAGTCCAGCCCGAACTGCCAAGCCATGTCTTCCCTGGACCGGAAACAAGCATCCTGGGACCGGCTTCGGGTTCAAAACCCTCATCAGCCAGGCTATCTTGAATCCAGTGGCAAAGTGAGCAAGGGACCCACGTCTGGGCATACCCTGCCAACTTAGGGCGAACAAAGCGATACCAAAGGGGATGATGGATGGAGCGTTAGAGCAAATCAAACACTCACCCCCAGTCAACTGATCTGGGTTTAATCCATCATCATTCTTTAGCTCACTCCACCACCCCAGTTCAGACATGGCCATATGCAAATCAGTCTGACCCTGTGCCTCATGGGAACAGTCCAGCCCGAACTGCCAACGGCTGGCCTCTCCCTAAAAAATTGGGATTATGGGAGGAGGTACTAGGGCCTGCTCCGGGGTCGGAAGTGTCAGACTCAGCAGAAGAGTCAGAGAACGTGACTGGTTGCTTATTTTTGAACCTACCCCAGGTACCTGCTTGTTGTCTTTGTGTGTTTTGGGGATTCGTAAAGTAGTCGTCTAGGCGGTATGGATATGTTTTTTCTTTGCTGTAGTTTTTTATGTCCTTCGACACCTTTGTAGATTTTTTGTGATGTTCGAATTTCTGAAAGTCCGATATGGTTCTCTCTAGTTTGTCCAAGACAGATTTAGCATCCGCTAAGCTGTCTAATTCTAAGATTGCTTTTTCTAGTTCTAGTATCTCTTCTAGCTCCTTCTTGCTATGCTCCAGTGCTGTGTCTATCCCTAACACCATCCAATGGCGTGAGCACGTGTTGCCAATATGTGCAAAGCCGTAATTTTTTGTCTTGAAGGAATATCGCCGGTGTATTGCGAACCTGGAGACCTAGGGGTATTATGTCAGCCTTTAGGTATTCCGTGAGCATGCGGGCATGCAGTTCCGTGCGAATGTGCTTCTTTTTGAGGTGTTCTAAGGCTGTTATTTTACCAGTTGCAACATCCGAGGGTGTTGCTGTTGGTACGGGTGTTTGGAATTGGGAAGGGACGGAGGGCAAAAGAGGTGCCAGGCATGGTGTGCATGCGCGGAGAGACAGGGGAGGAAATGCGGGTGCCAGCGAACAGTGTGTCCAACAAGAGGGGCATGGGGAAGGGGAGCCTGGAGAGTTACCACATACTGAGTGGGTGCACGCAAAAGGTCAAAGGGAGGAGAACCGAGAGGTGCCAGGCTCTGTGTGCGTGCTGAGGGATACGGGGGAGGTAGGTAATATGGGTGGCAGGCAGTGTGTGCATAGCTGGACAAAAGAGACCGCCGGTGTGAGAAGTTGGCCTGGTATATGCTGTTCACTAATTAAAGTGGACACCTTGCACCAGAACAATTCGACTCTTCTGGTTGGTAGGTTTAAGACAACCTTTATAGAAAGTTATCCTAGTGGTAGCTGTGGAGAGCAGCCTTCAGGCTAAGTCTTGGAGGAATGTAAAGCAGCTTGTTTTACCACACAATCTCTTGAATCACCAAATGAAAAGACACCACACAGGTATATATATGAAATATATATGTATTTATTAATAAACAACTCTCTACTAATCTCTTTATGAGATTAGAAGTCAGGAACATGTGTACAAATCAAAAATAAGTTGGCACAATCAAATATCACAATCTTAGTTTGGCTAGACCTAGGTCTAGGGCATCTAGAGTCGAGGGACCCCAAGAACCACCCCAGGTAGTTGTAGGAGACCCACAGGGGACGGGCGCGGTGTCCTGGCACCGGTGCGAGTCCTGTGTGAGTCTATGCGAACAGACGCGATTGAGATTTCAATGTTAAAGGTCCCTTGCGTGTTCGAGGCGAACACACCGATCGGTCCTTGTACGAGTCGAAGGACGCGGTTACAGATAGAGTTGCAAGGGGGGATGGACGTGCTGTGTCTAACATAGACGCGAACCTTGTACGAGTCAGCGCAATTGAGAGTTCAATGTTACAGACCCCTTGTGTGTTCGAGGCGAACCCACCGATCGGACTCAGTACGAGTCGAAGGACACGGTTACAGATAGAGTTGCAAGGGGGGATGGACGTGCTGTGTCTAACATAGACGCGAACCCTGTACGAGTCAGCGCAATTGTCGCACTTAGAAAATAAGAGTTTTAGGGCACTTCTAGGGTAGCTACAAGCAAGGCACTTACAGGGTAAGTAGTTCTAGGGCCCACACCCACAGGAGCACCGTAATGCTAAAGTTACCTCACCCAGGGGAGCCGGGTGCATAGGTGTCCTTTGGTGTCGGGTCGCGGCGTCGTTTTCACTCGGAGCCAATGAAGACTTGCTGCTTGCGGCGACAGAAGAAGTGTCCGTTGGAATCCAAGCCTGGATTCAGAAGGAGGAAGACCTGAAAGCAGAGGGGACAGTGTTCAAGGGCACTTGGTAGTGACCCGGGGCAAGGAAGATGAATGCCCACCGTCGTCGGCAGATTCAGGTCGTTCACTGGTGTCTTGACTCTTCGACCACGAGGTCCAGGAGGCGTCGAGGACGGCCAGGAGCTGGATTCAGCGTGTCCCACGAAGTCTGCAGCGGACTGTGGTGTCGGCGACCCGATTGGAGCCGACAAGCCTTGGTAGCAGCAAGTCTCGTGGTGGAAAGAAAAAGTCAATGGTGCAGACCAGCAAGGTCTGAGGAACTTACCCAGCGAGGGTAGGTCAGGGCAGGCCTGGAGCAACCAGGGGAGCCCTTTGGTTTCTTTGGAAAGTCTTCTGGGGACCCACAAGCCGGCTGGCAAGGGATCGCGAAGACGCCTCGGGCGGATGCACTCAACAGGGGCCCACGGTCACTCGGGATGGTGTAGGCCTCTGATTTTGGGAGAGATCTCTGTTAGAGGCTGGGACCACACGTGGTCCAAAGCACAAGTTCGTAGAACGTCGTGAAGGGGTTGCACTCGACAATAGTGCACGGTACCCAGGGTCTGCGGTTCCTCGTTGCTCGTGGGGTCCACTTGCCTCGGCTTCGCTGGGGACTCACGATGGCCTTGGAGAAGTCAGGAAATCCTCTTCCTGGGCTGCAGGGACTTCGGGCTCCGGCGGGAGCGGCGTAGTTCGCGACCGTCGTTGTCGTTTTTGGTGCCTGCCAAGCAGGGGAGTCACTCCTTGACTCCAAGGGAGATTCTTCAGTCTTCCAAAGGTAGTGGAACGTCGAAGGTCCGGGATTCTTCTTGTAGAGCGTCGTCCAGGGGTATCTAGGGTGCAATGCACAGGTTCCCCCTCTTATACTAGAAAGAAGGGAGGGACTAGCTCTATGACCCTACCTATGGGAGGGTCAGGGGAGTGGGTCGCTACACCCACTTCCCTTTGTCCAGTTTCGCGCCAGAGCAGGGGCAGGTAGCCCCTGAGCTGGTTTGAACTGGCATATGCACAGAGGAGCCTTCTGCTCCCCCAGTGCAGGACTTCAAAGCACTCTAAGAGTGCACCCACACAGCCCCAATACACTAAACCCTGTCTGGGAGGTGGTCACACCCCCTTGGGACAGGATATCTATTGTTGGGCTCCTCCACTGCGAGTGTTGGTCATCAGCAGGAGGGCAGCCCAGTGTCTGTGACTGGTGGCATCCATTTTGTGATGCCAGGGCTCTTCAGGATTCTACCGCGTTTCCACAGTAGTTACATGTCTATCCCTCTAGAAGGGTGGGATCATACTCCCACACCCACCAGTTACTGGTGTGGGGGTATGATTCCAAAGTGTTTGACACCAAACACGACATGTTTTGATGCAGTTATTCCATAGTTAGCATTTACCGCGAGGATATAATGCACTTAAGAGTATATGGTTTGACTGCATTCACAAACAGCCCCAGAGAAGGGACTCTGAGGGCTGCAGAGGGGCCCTGCTCAGGCAGAGGCACCCCCTCACATGGAAACTACGCACCCTGCCCTCAGGATTGATAGGGCCTGCTTTAGGGGTGACTGATAAGTCTCAATGTGTGTGCAGGAGAGATATAGGGGACCTATATCTCAGTGAGGGGTGCTAGCACTTCCTCACCCAGGCTGCAGTAGCAGGCCTGTGGTGTCAGATTTAGTCTGCTTCCCAGGGGTGGCATAATACATGCTTCAGCCCCTGGTAGGCCTGTGAAGTACCTATGCCCTTGGTACCTAAGGTACCATATACTAGGGACTCATAAGGTACCACAGTATCCAATCACTAGTGCACCTAGAGTGCACTCCAAATCGTTTAGAGAGAACAGAGAGGCTGGGGCCTTGATTGGCAGGGTCCCAGCCGGACTATAGCCAGAAACCAGTGTAAACATCAGAAACAAAAGTGGGGGCAACATAAGAGGCAGATCCTACTCTCCTACAGCCTGCCTAGGGAAAGACTGGCACCGAATGGTCACATGGAGGGATTGGGGGGGGGGGGTGGGGATGCAGCTCATAAATGCTTCAAGCTGCTTTTGTAAGGGTGCCAGGCACCGAGAGTGCACCCACAGAAACACGGGATTGGGTACTGCCTCGCCTTGAGCGTATGAATGGAGGGAATGTGGTACGTAAAGAGGTGCCGGACACCAAGTTGTGGCGCATAGATGGACACGCAGAGAGCGGGCCAGAGAAGGGGCAGAAACTGAGTTAGGAATGCGTGTCTTATTTGTTCGCAGGCACTCACTATGCACTGGTCTGGTGCAGTGGAACCGTGGGGGGAGGGGGCGTGAGAGGTGCAATGCGAGGCACTTTGTGTTCACATAGTCGACAGAAAGGTGTCAGCCATAGAGTGTGCACATGTAGGGAGGGGTGGTACCCATCACATGAACTAGGTGCCAGGCAAGTCTGTGTTCTAAGCACAATCCAAGGTTATTACAAGCCGCCTGCCCAGGCTGTTTGCATGCTTGTGAGAGAGCAGTGATCCATGCCTGCTGAGGTGCTCTCCGAGCAGCACAAAGTCTTCCGGGGAAGAGCGACGGGAGGGGGAGGAGGAGGAGGAGAGCCGGAGTGCTGTCGTGTTTCAGGGCTGGGGTCTCTTGGGAGCTGAGAGCAGAGTGCAGTTTCAATCAAGCGCTGGTGGCTCCTGCGGGAGGTAGCAGGAAACCTAAATATGCAATTTAAAAGTTAGGCGCCAAACTAGTGGCAGTGCCGTCATAACAATGGTTTCTGGGGACTTGTAGGACAGGCATGCAGGGCGGGAGAGAGGCCGGGGAGGGGGGTGGAACAAATGAAGCAGGAGTTGCGGTAAGGATGGGCGTGGCGTAGGAACACGAGTCACGAGTTTATCTGCATTTTATCTGTAACTACGCCGGTATCAGGGCTTTCATAAGCATCAGTGGGGCGCGTGGAAAAACATTTGCATCCTCATGTCAAATTTGTAATCCTTGGAGCACCCCTCAATAAGGAACAAGCATTGCATATTTTTGTGAAATTCAAAAGCAAACTGCTACTTTGATGCTTTATTTGCTGGGTGACAGCACAAGTGTTTACTCAAGATTAATGTACGGGCTCAGTGTCACTCTCTTTCAGGCACTTACTTCTTTGGTTGAAGCTCTCAGGCAAGCCGCGTCGTGGCAAAAGGTGGGCCCCCTGCCTGGCCGAGCCGCAACGACTTGGATTCGGCGGGGTAACCAACGCCATCTGCTTGATCCGGGTGGGTCTGTCTCACGACTGCGAGTAAGCCGCCTCCGTGGTGGTGGGGCCAGGGTCATTGTGCGGGCCGCCATGTAAACCAGGAAGCGCATGGCCCGTAGAAATAAAAGTGAAAGCACGTATAGCAAAAACAAGAAGCGCCCGCCATTAATCATTAAGGGCAGCCTTCCGGGAGTGATGTGTGCGGGCCGCCATGTAAACCAGGACGCACATGGCCCACTTAAATAAAATAATAAAAGTAAAAGCGCGTATAGCAAAATCAAGAAGCGCCCACCATTAATCAATAAGGGCATCCTCCCGGCAGCATTGTGCGTGAGAAGCGCCCGCCATTAATTATTAAGGGTAGCATCCTGGGAGTGGTTGTGTGTGGGCCGCTAAGTAAACCAGGAAGCGCATGGCCCGCGGAAGGAAAAAATAGTGAAACCGAGCTGAAAAAAAACCAGCGCGGCCGCGAAAGTGAAAGCGACCGCGCTATGTTAATTAGTAACATGATCCAGGAATGCAGCTGGCACCCTGCGGTCCGCTGATCGCTTCCGAGACCCAAACGCCAAGGGAATGAACGTTTAGAGAAAAGGCGGGACATGCACCCGTCTTTGGCCAATTGCGTGCTTTCATTATTGAAAGCCACACGCAAAGGCCAATGGAATGTGTGGGAGTTGCCAGACCCACACGGAGAAGTCTCGGGAAAGTTTGGAGTGCTTACAAGAAGCCTTCCCATAGGGCAGCGCATGTGCGCTGCGCTAGGCTCGACCTCAAAAGGTTGAAGTGCCGTCCCATTCATAACGTGGGGAAGAACACGTAGGGCTTCTACGGAGGGCGCCCAGCCAGACTTAAAAGTTTCAGCTCTATTCACCACTATTGGCGCTACCTCGGTTAATGCAATACAAGGGCTGAAAAGAATTAAGCCCTACGTAATGATGTCACCCTGTCAAAGATAGTTACTACGTACATACGTGTGTAGCATTGCGTTTTGTTAGTGTCTATTTGTACCTGCTGCACCAATCGGACGGCAGATGAAGCAGCAAGGTAGTATTATTTTCCAGAATGCTGTGAAAAAAATATATGTAAAAAAGAAAATGTTAATAAAGGGTCTGCAGATTGGAGGGGCGCAGTTCCCACGCTCTAACACAGGAGCCGCTGCTACATGGGAGTAGGGCCACAGTCAACATCCCTCTAGACTTCTGAAGGATAAATATTTCAATGAGGTTTCACCTGAATGAAAACTAGAATCACAGGTAACTGACTTTCACTACAGGAGATCTCCCGTAGTGTCAGTGATAGTCCTATGCACTAAACCAGGTTTCTCCAACTGAGCTTCTGGTTGGAGAATCTTAAATCAAGTAGTTATTTGGTGCACCAATGTAGAGATACACCATGCAAATAGTCCAGACAACACTTATTGGTTTCCAGGGCTTAAATTAATAATCCCAAGTGCTCTATTTGTGGTAGTGTGGTCAAGCAGCTTAGGCTTATTAGAGCATAGTGTTAAAAATTTGTTGTACACACAGGCAATAAATGAGACATGCACTCAAAAGAAACTCAATACCAATCTAGAAAGATAACACAGCTTTTAATATTATTTTAGAATACAAGTTCATTGGGATCAGGTAAGTACTTTTGGAGTTATCGTTTTTCCAGAAAGACCATAAAATGCACAGAAATGACGGTTTTGAAGTAAGCCTTGAACGCAGAAATGTTACCCTATGGGAGAAACCTACACTGCATAAGTATATTTGCATACAGTTAGAGTTGATCTCTTGGACTTAAGGTGCTTATGGACCAACGTTCATAGAACCCAAGCAGTTCGTTTTTACCTTCCCTGGTGGATTCTGGTGCAGAGGTGCTGATCGTGATTGCAGCCTCGAGCACTACGCGGTAAAGTCAATGCAGAAAACCTGTAACAAGAAAAGGCTGCAAGTGGGGACTTGGGGACAAGTCCTGCCGAACCCAAATAGGGGGCTCAGCTCTTGAGGGTCTCTGGAGCATAGGGACACAGTCTGTTTGGTACTCCTAAAATAAAATATTTTGGCCTTCTCCGTGCTACGCGTAAGAGTTTGGAAACCCCTGTCACCACAACAGTATCAATATTTGATCTGCAAAACGACAGGGAGTTATTTAAGTTTATCGTCTTGAAGTTATGCAAGAGGGCCAATAACTGAATGTCATAGAACTTTCCAGGTGAATTAAAAGTGAGTCACTTCTTCTCCTCAAGTATTACAAAAAGGGCACTTTGTGTTACGAATGGATGGCTTCACTTCCATATGCTTTAGTGACTATAGATGACATGTCTCAAATGATACTGTTAAGTTTTCTTTAAACTACTTTTATTGTTTTTGTACATGTGATCTAAACATACCCCGTGAATATTTACTTTAAAGAAACAACGTTGTTGGCAGGTTTCTGAGCCATAACTGATAGTCTAAATAAAGATGAACCATGCATTTGAAGTCCTTGTACTGTCTAGTAATGTCTAATCCAAAGTATTCCCACCACAGTCTTTAGGAATTTGTTGTGTTTCTTAGTGCTTCCACGCACAACATTTATTGTTTTTTCTGTTAGTGCTAAAATTCATTCCCTGCAATAGATTTTTTTTTCTTCAATTCAGCTCCTTCACAGTGCTGCTCATTGCTCCTTTTTGCAAGCAGACTTCCCATTAGGGAGCAGTTATTTTTGATTCCATTCACTCATAACACCCAAAAGACATTATTTTGCATCAGGGATAACCGGTATTTTCATGACCTTCGTTGGAGTAGACCTAATATCTTTCCAATATTGTTGAATTATTGGGCAGTTCCAAATCATATGGAACAAATCTCAGTTGTCAATTTTACAGTGTGTACATGTGGAGGAACAGAGACCTGCCCATTTAACATAGTCTACGGGGAAGATAGCTGTACCTGTGCAGGTATTTAATCCTGATCAATCTCAATCAGGCTGGAATAGCTACCTCACATTTTAGCTCTGGTCCTCTTCACCTCCAGGTGTGCAGTGTCCCACTTTCATATTTCATGAAAGGTTATAAACCGATGTGGCACATTTTATTGCACTGATGGGTATATACCTAAGATCCCATTCCTTCCCAATGGTTCTATTTTTGCCTCTAGGGGATTGAATTTGGGTAAGTCAAAGTTGGTAGCAATATGAGCCCAGTGTGCTTTGTTATTCGGAATCTTTATAAAATTGTGACATACCCGAAATTTCTTGACCAGATTCACAAATGACTTGAGGTGGCTCTGTCCTTGTGTATCTCCAACAGTAGAGATTCCAATAATTTCCTACTGTCGAAAGCCCTTGAGCTCCGTTGTGTGGTAGCATGGTACCAGTCCAAAGGGAAGAGTCCCTGGCAAGCTTCCATTCCACCCATCCCACTTAACTGCCTATTGCCAGTAGTACAGGGACATTCTAGGGGGTGCCAGGAAGTGATCAGTACTCTCTGCATGTCTATTGACCGTTCTGGAGAGGAAACCCTTTGAAAAACTCCAGTTCACAACAGATTGTTGGGTCGTTGCTAGCATCAGGGAGCCAGTTGTTAATAGGAATTTGAGATTCCTTGCCTAGAACACCCTCGTAAGTCTATCTGTATACATTAATCCCAAGCAATTGGGCAGGCTTTCCCCTCACATTTAAAGTGACAAACTATGGATTTAATTGTTATAAAATTGGTCAGTTGTAATGTGTGGTTGGTTTTAGATAGCACACAGGAGCTTCAATAAGACTAGCTTCTAATGGATGCTTGTAACCGAAGCATCTCCAGGTACCAGACTGGATCTGGAAATATTTTTCAGCAAAGCCCTTGCGTGCTAGTAGGTGGCATTATGTGACTTAATGGTAAATCATTTCTGACTGTGGTGACTGAAGCCGTGTTATAGGCACCATCCTGGAATGCTGACATCCGTTCCTTTCTTTCTGCGCCATTGTAGGCAGACCCTGATATAGCGCCGTTTTCTTGCCAATTAAGGAGCTTTATTTCCATCAAAAAAGTTTTCCAGTGTGCAATGGAAAAGTCTTTCAAATCATGTCTGGATTGTCTGTGATGGGTCCCCACTAAGTGTTCCTCTGGTGTCTATGGTTGGGCCACGACTCCGTCATGTGGTACATTCACCCTCATGAAGTGGGAGGTGATTTTGGACTGCGAAGAAAAGCTGTATGTCGCCAAGCATTGCTGGAGATCGCGTAAAGGCTGCTTCCACTCAAAGTCAAGGACTCAGACCCATTCCTGCTTTAAGGGCCGGTCCTGCAACAGATCTTCGTTACACTCCAATCAGGGGTCTCCAACCTTTTCTGTACTGAGTTACTTATGTTCAATGATACACATTGAGAGCTACTAATATTATTAGTGTTGTAAATCTCAATGCTGTTTTATGTATATTAATTCTACCAAGCAAAAGCTTTCTAATTTAATTAGCTGTCCTGCACACAAGTGAGCTACTCAGAGGTAGCTGGAGAGCTACAGTAGCTCACGAGCTCCTGGTTGGAGACCCTTGCTCCAAATCTTCTGGTAAGCCCAAAGCATATAAAACACAAGAAGTCCATTCATCCTCGCCCCTCTCCTGCTGAGAAGTAGCGAGGATGAGGTGCCTCGCAGTCTTGCTCCCAGTCCTCTACTGCGGAGCAGATTCTGCAACTGAATCCAATGCACCTTGAGTTTTTTGGTCTGTTGCCACAACAAATTAAGACATTTAAAGAGGCCATACTTAGCATTTTGGGCACCCTACCTGTTCTGTCTGGCACACCTTCAGGGGGATCCATGGAGGCCTCCAGCCGAGTTGAAACTAGCAGGTTTGCCCTCTGCACCAGCTGTGCCTTCTGAACTGGCTTAGGGTTCAGCAGAAACCACATCTGGTGCCATGGTCCACTCCGAGTTCTACTGTGTGGATGCTGGCACTGACTAGACTAGAGGAAGACGTCCGGCCCATAGTTCTGTCTGACTCCGGACTGAATCTGTCTCAACTACAAGCAAAGCTACACACTAGTTCTGTTCCTAAGTGCCCAGCCACATTCCTTCTGATTGAGGCGAAACAATGCCTTTGTGTACAGGCCAGGTTCCAGTACTTCAACAAATCTTTTGGTTGGACTCTGATCAGACCAACCTGCTTTTGTTAATGATGGTGGGAAGACATTTCCACACAATAGAATGAGAATTTGTGTGGACCTACAAAAGAGACTCGTGGGATGGATACTTTCCATGACACTGAGCTGGTGTTCACCCTCCCCCTTCCACCTCCTCCCCCCATCCTTCTAAAGAAGAGTGTGTTCTTCGCCATGGTATTAGAAGGGCTGTTAAAGTCCTAGAATTACAACTGTCTTCAAATGAAGTAAAGACTAACGTCCTGACAACGCGGACAATCGTCTGGTAAATAGACAAGTCGCACATCGCCAAAGACCAGCACCTGGTAACCCTGCCTTTATCACGCTGCATCCTACGCTTGAGAGCATAATGGTCAGGCCTCCACCAGCCGAGTTAACCCCAATTCTTTCCCTATGATGCTGCCGGATAGGGAGTCGTGGAGAATGGAGGTGTTTGGGAAGAGAATGTTTTCGTCTGCCAACCTTCTCCTTCGGTCCATCAGCACCAACTGTTTGCTGGGTTGCTGTTCCCATGCATTATGGGATTTTGTGGTGTAAATTTTACTGGCAGTCTCAGAGGCGTTCCGAGGCAATTTGACACAGACCATCTAAGATGGCCAGGATACGGCCAAGTACGCCATTCGATCAGGACTGGACATGACTGACTGGACAGAGCGGTCGGTATTAGCCTGGTGCTCCAACCCCACACATGGATCAGATCAAAAACGTCTCGCAGTGACGTTCAAGCATTGCTAATGGATACGCCTTTCGATGGGTCTAGTCTTTTGGCACTGAGGCTGACTCCACCCTCGAGAGTTAGAAGAAAGCAGAGTAATTTCGCACTGTCTTGGTCTTTCCACACCTGGGAGGAAGTATCCTATCAATTTTGCACCTTTTGCAGCAATTCTAGGGGCATTGCCTTCCGGCAATGTGAAGGCCCACCACCCCTACCCCAACAATAAGTACCCTAGTGCTTTTGAGGTCACGGTAGGGGGATCTAGCAGCCAGCATTCAGGCCAACAGAAGCAATATACTTTCCAGTTTGCTGTGGTCCCTTTTGGTCTCACCAGTGTACCTCATTTGATCACAAAGGTGATAGCAGTGGTCACAGCATATCTTCGAAAATAGGGGGTGCCAACTTCATCCCATCTCGATGACTGACTGTTGAAAGTGGGCTTACCACATTCAATCTAGACCATTTCTAGACGACAGTGAAACCTTATATGTTTGGGATTCACAATCAATGTCCTTGAGTTGCACCCGACTCCTTTTCTGTGGCTTCCTTTCATAGGAGCCTTTCTGGATAAGGTGTATTTTCAAGATTTCCCTCCAGAATGAGTCCAGAACATTCTGGCTATTATCCTTCTATTTCAGCCTCAGTCCTAGGTCTCAGTGAGGATGGCTCTGAGACTGTTGGTCATCTCCATTCTTCCACATCAGTCATGCCAGGAGGTACATGTAGGGCCTGCGGAAGGATCTGAAGTGTCAGTGGGACCAACACCTGGGATACCTTTTAGATTCTATCCAGACTTCAGAGGAGAACAATGACAGACCCCTCTCCCTACCCCACCTAGAGCTGCCGGTGGTGACATGCGTGTCACAAATGGGCTCGGGAAACCATAGGAGAGAGGTGGAGAGCAGGAGACTGGTCTTCTGGATAGGTCCATCTTCACATCAGCCTGATGGAGTCGTGGGCCTTTCGCTTGGCGTTGTAAGGTTTGTGCTACCCATCAAGGGGATATATTATGAAAGAAGGGATCTCTCTGCCCGTTTATTTCGCTTTCCTTCGTGCAGGCTGAAGTGACTGCCGCTGCGTGCTCTTTGTTCTCTCCTGTATTCATTAGGAACATAGCGATCGAGTAACTCCACAATTCGCCCACCAGGCAAGTCTCTAGTGATTGGTACTTTAATAGATAACTTTGCAGGTTTTCATTGGGATACATAGAATTGACCCCGGTGTTGGTTTTCTTTTGTAGGTACGAGGTGCTCACACACCTGGTCCTGATGATGATCTCAACCCAATAGAGATTGAAACGCCGTCAACCAGAAATAATCTTGACTTCTCCTTTATTATAGAAAGAAATGCCAAAAGGAGACTAGCATCTTGTTGTTTTGAGTTGATGCATATTTTTACAATTTCACTTGGCACTGCACTTTTCTGCCACTTATCTGTGAGCACTGGATCTTGAGATATATCAGGATGCCCGCAGTTGGGCCAATCCAACCTTCTCACCACCAGCCGCAGTCTCCAAGCGTCTTTAGTTTGCCCTCCGACCATCATGGCCATCCAGTGGGATGCATGATATGCCATCACTTGCACCACTGGACGTTGATAACGTCCGACCGCTGGGTTTCCCAGATTGTTCAGAGGGGGGTACTCCTTCCCCTTCGTGACTACCCCTTTAACCATGCCACTTACTTGTGACGGGCTGACTGAGGACCACATCTCTTTACTCCACCAGATTCACGCGCTCGCTCAAGTCCTATCTGCCTTGGACCTGGGAGACTAGATGGTAGCGTTGGACACGCAGGATGCATACTTCCACATTCCCATCCTTCCTGCCCACAGACATTACCTGTGGTTCATAATAGGCTACGGGCACTTTCGGTTTGCCATGCTCTCCTTTGTCCTCACCAGCACCACTCTGGTGTTCACTAAGTTGATCGCGGTGGTTGAAGCTCATCTGCGAAGATCAGGGTTACCAGTCTTGACGACGACTGTAGAAGGCACCCCAGGCGAACATCTCCCACCTCCAGACTACGGCGGACATCCTGCACTCGCTGGGGTTCACTGTCAACGTGCTGAAGTCACTCTTGATCCTTTCTTAGATGCTGCCTTTCATCTGAGCTGTTCTGGACACAGTGCAGTTTGGGGCTTCAACTTCTGAAAAGAAAAAAAAAAAGAAAATATATATATATATATATATATATATATATATATATATATTTTTTTTTTTTTTTAAATAATATGTCTCAATAATATACAATAAATACATTAATTGCATGCCGATGCTTTGTAGTGGCCATTTTTTTAAAATGCCTTGGTGTACTATGTAATGATTGGTCTTTAAATTTGCTTAAGACCATAGGTATCTTTAACACTTATGAGACTGTTTGGCGTTAGTAAACCACTGTTGTTTATCGAACAGCCCATCAAGGGGAAGCTGCTTCAGGTCCGCAGGGACAATGCCACCGCCATGTGGTATCTCAACAATCGGGGCAGAGTTGGGTCCTGGACTTTGTGCTAAGAGGCATGATCATACACCACCATCTTTAAACCCCAGAGTGTACGGGGTCCGCCAATGGCACAGACGGATCGTGAATGGCCATTGCTTATGGAGATGGCAGAGGGTGCCTTCCACCAATGGGCAGATGCCTGGCTGTCTATCTTTACCACTGCCGAGAATGTGCACATTGGAGTTTCCAAGACAGTTATTTCTCAGATATGCATTCGGCTTACGGTGGAGCTCAGGGACTCTTGGAAGTCTTCCCTCCACTACCTCACCTGCCTGGAGTTCTGTAGAAGACTAAGAACAACGGTACCCAAGTCCTCTTTGTGGCTCTGGACTGGGCCAGAAAAGTGTGTTATTTGGAACTTCTGTGCAGGAGTATCTGTCATTTGATTAGGCTGCCGCTTTGGGAGGATCTGTTACAGCAACAGGGCAGAGTTTTACACCTGGGCCTGTGCAATC
Source organism: Calotriton arnoldi (assembly GCA_963921515.1). Taxonomy (NCBI): domain Eukaryota; kingdom Metazoa; phylum Chordata; class Amphibia; order Caudata; family Salamandridae; genus Calotriton; species Calotriton arnoldi. The sequence goes on from CAWUFW010000181.1 coordinate 3,306,825, forward strand.
TATACCTCCATCTGTGGAGATGAAGTAGCGCAAGTTGTTCGCATTTGTACTACCTCTCGAAGTACTGGATGTCATCCTGGTGGCTAAGTGTCCTCCTAAGAATTCCATTTATGCAGGATTCTGGGACAACTATGTAGCTTGGTGTAGCACCTGTAATAAGGATCCTCACAAGCCAAGTTATCATATGTGTTACTGTTCGTTTTCTGTTTATCTCAGCAAGGACTTGCAATGGGCACTGTCAAAGGTTACTTGTTGGCCCTTTCAGCCTTTTTGTGTTTGCAGGACTAACAACCTTTGTTCAAATTACCCATTGTGATGCCTCGAAGGTTTGGTCCACATCTCCCCCCTACCCCTCCAACCTTTTGTAATGTCACAGTGGGCTCTTAACTTGGTCCTTTCTTTCCTGATGGGTACTCCCTTTGAGCCTTGCTTAGCTGTCGCTGACGTCTACTAACCCTGAAGACTGGTTTCCTGATCTCTATAATGTCTGCTTATCATGTGAGTGAGCTTCAGGCTGTGTCATTTCAGCCGTCTTGCACCACTTTCTTTCCGCACAAGCTGTTGCTGAGGGCCAGAGCAACAATTCTTCCCAAAATTGTGGCCTCTTATCACATCATCCAGTTCATTATCCCTCAAGAGGAGGAGAGGCTCCGCTGTTTAAACCCCAAAAGAGTGCTCAGTTTTTACATTGCTAGTACAAAAGACCATCTGGTGGACAATTAGCTCTTTGTGGAGTTCCCTGGAGCAAGAAATGGCAATGTAGTGCAAGAAGGACAATCCTCTGTATTAAGATTTGTTATACGATGGTGAAGAAATAGCTTCCAGATAGGTTGAGAGCCCATTCTACGAGGGCCAAGGCTGCCGTCACTACATTGACACGTAAAGTGCCTGTCCTGGTTATCTGTCAGGCTGTGACATGGCCTTGACAATAGTTTGATGTGAGGGCATTTTGGTCATTCTGTCCTGCCGGTCTTTTTGATCTAATCCTTTCCACAGACACAACACCTTGAAAGATACCAATTGGGCATCTATTCTAAGGGTGCAGAATCTACTGTTAGAAGTATCCATTCTAACCTTTGGTAATGCTCTTTCTAGTGTATACTCACTGCCCTCCCACCTCCCCATTCTGTGGAATGAGCTTTTTTTGTATCCAAAAAATTCATAAATCCGGGATCTGCATACAGGCTCAATTGATTAATGTATGGGTCTATTTCTGACGATACACATGATGTTCAGAAAGAAACTGATGTCGGAGTGCTTAGATGGCATCTATATGTTGCTCCAATATTTACTTCTAGGGTGGAACTGAGGCGACACAAAGCCACATTGTGCCATCTACTGGTACACCGGTGCTACGCTGAAAAATCTATCTGATAGAGATTTCTAGCCGCAGATTCCTTACCTTAGAATTATCCCCAGGCGTCCGACTGGATTTGTAAATATTTTATGAGCAGTACCCCCTGTGTGCCAGTAGATGGTGGTGTTCGGCTCTGCGTGTCATCGTTTGACATGTCTGTGCCAGAAGTTATGTGCACGGTGCCTATGCAGGCGACACCCCAGCGCGCTGATGGCAGATCTAGAAAAGACACCCAATCACTTTTTGACTGATCTTTTTTTGACCATTTTGTCAAAGATTTTTGAGACCTTGTCTTCTGATGTGGCAGGGATCTCCTTGAAGAAGGCAGGTTTAAAGCCCTGTTGTGACTGTCACCAGCAAATTTCAGTGACAGATCCACACCTCATCTGACTTTGATGTCTCGAGTGCGAACATGACATGTGACGCCGCAGTGGCCTCGATTCCGGTCAAAAGGAAGGTACGGGGGTCAGTTGCAGAGCCATTTCAAGTGCTCCTCGTCGTTGCACACAGTTTGGGCGTACAGCTAAGTCCCAAAAACTTAACAAGGAGTTGAAGATGTTTTCGACTTTGCCCCATCTGTCTAAGTCTTCCGACGAGATGAGGGAGCATCTGCACTCGAGGCCTTGCTCCGCAGGTGAGCCTGTCAGGGCTGTCCCCGTACTTCCTCGAGTTTCCCTGAAGCAGGAGCCACCCCCACTCCACTCTGAGAATTTTATGATGCCATGCACCTCATATTTGGAGAGCCCGTTCCCACTGGAGTGTCTTCGGGCCCCTGGCTTTGGAAGGAACACCTATTGGTGTTTCATCGGCGGGTATGCCCCTGGCACCAGTCGGCCCCCTTGGATCCATGAATAGATCCGAATCGGCACTGGTCGAGCCACCTCAACTCTCCTCGGCCCCACTGCCGACATTCCCAGGGCCGCAGTCCCCATTCTCATCCCTGACTCCGAGATGGAGCCGGATGGGCATCATGCGACTCTGGTGCTAACTAGAGGCATTCCATCCAGGTCAGAACATGTGCCCTATTCTTTTGGGCTAGGGCTTGGGGATGATTAGGAGTGGCCACTGGACTGATAATTACCAGCCCCAAGATGTCAGCGAGGACACCTGGTGTGAGGATTTGGTAGACTTCAGTGAACTGGACACCTGCCCAAGTAGATACTGGCTTGGTCTCTACTGTTACCGTGGCTACGGAGGATGGAGATTTATTTGATGTGTTGGTGAGGGTGGCTGAGGTACTGGACCTTCAGCTGCGCTCCGTGGCTGTCAAGACAAACGTCTTGACTGAGGTTCTTCAGCCGGGTGTTGCTTTATCTGAACCTCTTCTGTTTAACTAAGCCCTCATGGATGCCCTACTTGGGGTCTGATCCGAGCCCTGCACAGGGACTCCTGTGAATAGGACAATTGCCTGCCGCCATCGCTCCGCCCCAGGGGACCCTAATTTCCTCATCCAGCATCTCAACCTGGAGACCTTGGTGGTCCAAGACTCCACTTCTAGAGTAACTCCTGGTGCATTCCCTACCAGTCCTATGGACGGGGAATCCATTAGGCTGGATACCTTGGGAAAGAAGATCTTTTCTTCCGCCAGTCTGGCACTGCTGTCGGTGAACACTGCATAACTTTTGGGCCGATACTTTAAATTGCTCTGGGACTCTGTCGCGCAGGTGCTGCCTATGGTCTCGGAGAAGGCCTGTGCCATACTCTTCCCAAGCTATTCCTGATGGGAAAGACTCAGCTAAGTTCATCATACACTGTCGGCTCGACTGACTCACTAGGCAGAGCGATTTCATTGTCTGTGCTTTTAGGCGCCACGCAAGGTTGAGAACCACTTGCTTTTCGGGGGTTGTCCAGGCCTCGCTCATGGACATGCCCTACGATGGCTCCGGTCTCTTTGGATACAAGGCCCACTCAGCACTAGTGGGCTTCCAAGGACAGCAGGGCTAGGGCCAGGTCCTTGGGCTTTTCCGTGGCCACTCGCCAACCCCAGTCCACCTTTCGTTGCCAAAGAAGGGGCTTCCAGCTGCATTTCTACCCACCAAGCCACCATGGCTCGCAAGCTTGCCCGCCTTTGCGTGGTCGAAGACGCAGTACCCACAGACCTCGTGGGTCAGGTAGCCCGCGGTTGGGCCAGGCCAAGCCCCTCACCCCCCACCACCAGCCATAGCCTCCAAGCGTCTTTAGTTTGCCCTCCGACCATCATGGCCATCCAGTGGGATGCATGATAAGCCATCACCTGCACCACTGGATGTAGATAATGTCCGACCGCTGGGTTTCCCAGATTGTTCAAAGGGGGTACTCCTTCCCCTTCATGACTACCCCTTTAACCATGCCACTTACTTGTGTCAGGCTGACTGAGGACCACATCACTTTACTCCACCAGATTCTTGCGCTCGCTGAAGTCCTATCTTCCTTGGTCCTGGGAGACTGGATGGTAGCGTTGGACGCGCAGGATGCATACTTTCACATTCCCATCCTCCCTGCCCACGGACATCACCTGTGGTTCACAATACGCCACAAGCACTTTCGGTTTGCAATGCTCTCCTTTTTCCTTACCAGCACCACTCTGTTCACTAAGTTGATGGCGGTGGTTGAAGCTCATCTGCGAAGAGCAGGGGTATCAGTCTTCACCTATCTTGACGACGACTGTTAAAGGCAGGCTCACCCCAGGTGATCATCTCCCGCCTCTAGACTACGGCGGACATCCTGCACTCGCTGGGGTTCACTATCGATGTGCTGAAGTCACTCCTGATCCTTTCTCAGTCGCTGCCTTTCATCTGAGCTGTTCTGGACACAGTGCAGTTTGGGGCTTATCCTTCTGAACTGCAAGTCCAGGATAATCTGACTACAATACCGACATTTCATCCTCTATCCTGTGTTTCAGTGAGACTGACTCTGAGAATACTCAGCGTGATGGCCTCGTGTATCCTGCCAGTGACGCATGCCCGTTGTCATATGCTGGGTCTGCAGTGGGACCTAAAGTTCCAGTGGGTGCAGCACCAGGGAACTCTCTCCAACATTGTCCGGATCTCAGCGGGCACTGCAAGAGATCTTCAGTGGTGGCTAATGGACCACGATTGGGTCAGTGGCAGACCCCTTGTCCTTCCCCAACCAGATCTGACGGTAGTGACGGGTGCGTCCCTCCAGAATGGGGTGGCCATCTGGGGGAGGTGGAGATCAGAGGACTCTGTTCTCTGACGGGATCCGGACTCCACATCAACCAGTTGGAGCTCTGTGCGATCCGATTGGCATTGAGAGCCTTCTCCATCAAGTGAAGGCTAGTGCAGGTGTTCACAAACAACACCACCACTATGTGGTACTGCAACAAAAAGGGCGGGGTGGGGTCATGGACCCTCTGTCAGGAGCCCGGCGCCTATGGAAATGGCTGCAATGTCGGGGTATTTCCCTGGTAGTTCAACACCTGGTGGGCTCTCTGAACTCCAAAGCAGTCAAGCTCAATCAAAGATGCTTAGCAGATCACAAATCGTGTCTCCAACCGGAGGTGGTGCAAGGTCTGGGTCTCTTTTGGCAGTGAGAAGAGCCTTGGTTACATCTGTTCGCCACCGCAAAGAACGTGCAGTGCCAGCAGTTCTGGGCGCTGGAGTTTCCAGGGCGGCTCTGTTGGAGGCGCTTTTTGTCTTGAGTGGAGCGTCAGCCTCCTGTAAGGCTTTTCTCCATTACCTCTCATGCTCCAAAAGATCAGGAACGGCCTGGTCAAGTCATCCTTTTGGGTCCAGACTGGGCTCGGAGAGTCTGGTATCCCGTGCTGTTGAGCATGTCCATCGGTCCTCAGATTAGGCTGCCCCTTTAGAAGGATCTCCTATCGCAGCAGCAGGGAAGGGTTCTTTACCCGAACCTGACAGCGTTCGATTTCATGCGTGGAGATTGAGCAGTGACAGTTGACAGATTTTGACCTTGTCTGATGTTATTTTGGCAGTTAGGCATCCTTCCATCAATACAGTATATGCTGGCCGTTGGAGGAAGTTTGTAGCATGGTTTATTGTAAACAGGTTGACCCTTTATCTGCACCCCTTTCTCAAGTTCTTTTGTTTATCCTTAGCTTGGCCCAGCAGGGGTCTGCGTTGGGTACGTTGAAGCGTTACTTATCTGCTATCTCCCCCTTTCTGCGGCTGCCAGGTCAGCCCAACCTCTTCAAGTCCCCTATTGTAAATAGGTTCCTTAAAGGTCTACAGCTAGTTTCCTCCAATTCCCTTTGTTATGCCTCAATGGGACCTTAACTTGGTTCTTACTTTTCTAATATGCCTTCCGTTTGAGCTACTTCCTACCTGCCCTCTTAGGCTCCTCACCATCAAGATTGCATTTCTGGTGGCAATTACATCTGCCTGGAGGGCCAATGAACTGCAGACGCTGTCTTCTCAGCCTCCATACATCTTTTTTTCCCAGACAAACTGATCCTTCGGACTCGAGCATCATTCTTGCCAGAGGTAGTCACCTCGTTCCATGTAGGCCAGTCCATCACTTTGCCTACCTTTTAGACTTCGCCTCATCCCTCTTAGGAAGAGAAAAGTCTCCACTGGCTGGATCCATAAAGAGCGTTGTCATTCCAACATGACTGCAAAAAACCATTCCGGGTGGACAATCAACTCTTTGTGGGGTATGTCAGGGCAAAGAAAGGGAAGGCTGTGCAGAAACAAGCCAGCTCCCCATGGATTGTGCTCTGCATTAAGATCTGCTACGTATTGGCCAAGAAGCAACCCCCAGAGGGTTTGGGTGCTCATTCCAGAAGAGCAAAGGCCCTGACCACCGTGTTAGCATACGGAGTTCCAGTCTTTGACATCTGCCAGACCGCAACGTGGACCTCGCTGCACCTGTTCAACAAACACTACTGCCTGAAAAGTCAGGTCCATCGGGAGAGGCACTTTGCCAGTTCGCTCTTGCAGGATTTTCTGGTCTAAATCTGATTCGCAGACCCTCCTTCTGAGAGGTATTGCTTGGGTATCTATTCTAAGGTAAGGAACCGGCGGCTAGAACTCTATCAGATGTACAAGTTACTTACCTTTGTTAATTCTTTATCTGGTAGAGAGACTATCTAGCCTCAGATTCCTTACCGACACACCAATCCTCCCTGCTCTCTGAAAGGATTTCTAGGTACAGAGCTATTCCTTTTTCAGGGCCCTAGTTTGACACACCAGTGCTCTTCATGGCTCCTGACTTGGAAAGGCACAAAAAGAAACTGACGTCAGCATGCTGAGTTGGTGCCTATATAGGCACCACGCACGTCTACTTCAGACTATGTCACACGAAGCCTAACGATGCTACCTACTGGCGTGCAGGGGTACTGCTCATGAAAAGATGCCAGATCCCGTCTGACGCCTGGGGATAATTCTAAGTTCTGGAATCTGCGGCTAGATAGTCTCTACCAGCAGTGGCGGCTGGTGAAATTTCAAAGTGGTAAGGCGTAAAAGTTGAGGATGAGTTAAAAGTACTGAGCGAGCAAAGTAAGAGAGAGACCGACTGACAAAAATGGAAGGTTAAGGGGGTCTCCTCTGGAGAAACTTTTGGGGGAAAAGGAGGGCCAAATCGCGTATTTTAAAGCTAATTTCAATAAAGAAATTTGTGCAAAGCAAGATTTATAAAACAATTCTTAATGTGTGGTCTTGAAATATGGCAAACCATTAAAGAATGCCCCATATCTTACTAAATCCTTACTCAACTGTCTTGACAGCTGAGAAGCAATTTGTGTATGCTTGCAACCCCTTAAGAAGAGTAATTTACATGTTGAGGAGGAATAAAAGTGACTTTAGTGGTGGGATACTGTTCAGATATAATGTTCCAGTGTGCCAGCAGAGCAGGAGGGGTCAAGGTCATGATAACCTTGTCAATGAACAACAGCATTGAAGCCAACACTAGCGAGGGGGTCAAGTCCGCTCTAGAGCCAGTGTGAAAGGATGGCTCTGCTGGCCATGTGCAGGCTACTGACGTCATACATGCTTCAATGTAGATAATGTCACACATGATGACATAGGCAGACAATAGTTGTTCATATGTCGGTCTCTGGCTTACTAAACATGTCATCATTAAAAATACAAGAAATCCTTATTGCACCGTGAAAACAATGACTTTTTAACACAATGCCCAGGACTGGAGCCTGGTGACCTAACCACAAAAAGGATGATCTGCATCCAACACATAAATGTTGACGTTTAAAAAAAATCAAAATTTCAAAACTATCCCGGATGTATATCAATCCAGGGTCATCACATGTTCAAAAGGAAAAAACAGTATTGGCATCAGGGGGTCTGTCTTACATGACCAAATGTGCTCTGATCCTAAAGCGGGCATGCTGCAGCCAACACGGTCTTTGAGCCTCTGAAATGATGAAAGGATAAAGTGATGGATGAGGCCTGTCTAAAGAGTGGACAGCTTCATCATAGTATAAATTTGCACCAAGAGGGAGGGCCCAGAGTGGAAGAGGCCCAGTGACCCCCGAGCCTAGTGAAAGAAACCGGTTCAAATTAAGTTCAAGACAAAAGCGCCCAAAATGTGGAAACAAGATGTAAATGATACGCCGGCAGCCTCGCAGCGCTATGACTAGTACCCAAAACTATTAGTTGCTCAAGTTGACCACATCTTTTGTAGAAATATATTCATTTTCTAGACCTGTAAATCTCCCTTTGAGTCCTATGTCGGCCGCCACTTTATCGCCTGTCCTCTTAATACAGTTTTATAGGCTTCCATAACGTTTCTTGCTTGTCCGCTGAACCTTCAAAGTATTGTTTTGTTTCTTTTCGGAAATGTCATGAAGTCATTATCAATAAGCCACCAACTATTGAGTTGCTAGATCCCACAATCACCCTTATTTTCTTGACGTTGTAGGGTGTGGCGGAACATATATGTTAATCAAGAACCATAGCTGGCCCTCCAGGTGACCGATACCACTAGGAATTGACCCAGTTTAATTGTTTGGACATGAGAGACTGGAAATGGGAAAGTTTTGTGTAGGACAACAACTACTCCGCAACAGTCTCTGGAGAATCCTAAATGATATGTTCTATTGAAGTGAAACTACCCAGGAAACCATATTAATTGTTAAGCAGATGGTTCTGCTGTATCATAGTAGGCGGAACATAGACTTTGGTAAACTAGAACTGCATCTATTCTGCCTTTGAGGGAGGCCATTGACTTTTGAGGACATAATCTGCTTGATGGTGATACGTTTTCTAGATCTTCCTCTAGAATATGGTTCAGAATTCGGTTGTCTAGACCCCAACACTAAGGACTAAGTGTGCCAATCCGAGATTGAAAACCAGTTGCACTGAACCGCCCACAACCTACTGAGCAATACTTGAGTGAGATGTGTATCTGAAAGAGAAACGTTAGTGACAGATTCCTTACCTTAGAATATCCCCAGGCGTCAGGCTGGATCCGGAAAGTTTTTGCGTAGCAGTACTCTTGCGCGTCGGTAGGCGGCGTCGTGCGGCTCCGCGGTCGTCGTCGGCGTCGTGATCGCCGGGATGACGTCGCGGGCAGTACTTAGACGCCGCCCCTGCGCGCTGACGTCAGTTCTTCTTTTTCCGCGCCAGTAAGCGCAGATCCGGGAAGAGCAGTGCCCTAGTCAATTTTTGACTACATTTTTGGTGAATTTTTTCACTGTTTCTTTTCGAGTCTTCTCGACTCCTAGGTGTCGGTAGGGATGCCCGGCTTCAAGCCATGCGGTGCCTGTGGTCGAATGATGTCGATCACAGACCCGCACTTAGAGTGTCTCTACTGTCTCGGCCGAGACCACGACACGAAGTCGTGCCCTGACTGCCGGGCCTTACACCCGAAGGCTTTGCGAGAGCGGTCTCGAAAGCTCCTGGAGGTCCGGCAGTCGGCTCCGCGCCGCACCAAGCCCCGGTCCCGGGAGAGGTCGAGGGGCCGGTCGCGGAGCCCCCGCCGGTCATCGGAGTCCAAGTCTTCGCACTCCTCGGGTAAGTCGAAGCACAAGAAGTCTAAGAAGCACCATCGCTCTAAGACTTCGCCTCGCCGGTCTCTGGACTCGGCTGAGGCCCCTGTCGGCACCGTCCCCGCGGCTCCGGATGTGCCTGTGGCGCCGCCCCCGCATTACCCGTCCTTCCCGGGTTCGGGGGCGACTCCGGCCGAGATACAGGAATTCCTGTCGGCCATGGCCCGCCTCTTCGGGCCTCAAGGTCCCTCCGGTGCGCCCTCGGGCCCCGCGGGCCCTGATGGGGTTGCTCCGGCGTCGCCGACGACTCCGGTCCCGGCGTCGCCTGTCCCGCCAGCCTTGATCCCGGCTCCGGACCCGGCCTCAATCCCGGCTCCGGTGGTACCGCAACCCCGATCGACGCCGGTTGAACTAACCACGCCTCCGCCGGCGCCGATCTCCCCGGTGCCGTTCCCGACGCTGCCCGGGGCTCCGGGCGGCGTCGTTCCCCGGTTCTCTCCAGTTCCGGACATGGAGCCGGACCGACGTCGCTCGACGCCGGCTCCGGCGCCGATGAGACCTTGGGTCCCAGATGTCCCTCCTCCTCCATATTTTGAACCAGAGGAGGACCAGGAGAGCTGGGAGGGGTCGGAAGACCCTCTCACACAGCAGTTTGAGTATGATCAGGACTGGGCAGAGGAACTTGGGGATGCCAGTGGTCTAGACACTTCCCCTGACACTGGCATGCTGTCTCCTCCCGTGGCTACGGAGGAGGGAGCAAATTTCGCAACGGTGTTGCGTAGAGCAGCTGGAGCCTTGCACCTCCAATTGCCTACTGTGGCTGTCAGGACTAATCTCCTGACCGAAGTGCTTCAGCCGGCAGCTTCCTCTTCGGAGACTGTGCTGCCGTTTAATGATGCACTATCTGACGTTCTTTTGGGCACCTGGTCCAAGCCCACCACAGGGGCTCCTGTGGATAGGAACGTGGCCCGACGCCATCGCCCTGCTCCGGGCGACCCCTTGTTTCTCTCTCAACATCCCACCCCCGAGAGCTTGGTTGTCCAAGCCTCTGCCTCCCAAACCGCCTTCCCTACCGCCCCTCCGGATAGGGAATCCAAACGCCTGGACCAATTTGGGAAGGCTTTTTCTTCCTCCAGTGCTGGCTTGCGGTCCGTCAACACCGCTTGCCTTTTGGGCCGATATACCCACTCCCTATGGGATTCGGTGGCGACTGTTTTGCCCCAGTGTTCTGAGGAGGTCCAGACACTGCTTACCCGCACCATTGCGGAAGGTAGAGATGCGGCGAAATACACCATACGTTGTGGCCTTGATACCGCCGACTCGCTGGGCAGATCGCTTGCAACGACGGTGGCGCTGCGTCGCAACGCCTGGCTGAGAACAACTGGTTTCTCGGGTGATGTCCAGAATACACTCATGGACATGCCCTTTGATGGAGTCGGTCTTTTTGGTTCCAAAGCAGACCATGCGCTGGAGCGTTTTAAGGACTCACGGGCTACTGCCAAGTCCCTGGGCATTTCTGTTGTGCGCCCTCCGCTAACCTCTGCTTTTCGCCCCTTTCGTGGCCACGGAAGGGGCGCCCAGTCACGTCCGCAGCCCAGCCACCGGCCCGCGCAGCAAGAGTCTTCGCGTGGCCGGGGACGTGGCTACCGCCGTGGCGGTTCGGGCAACCAGCGTGCGGGTCAGGCCACCACCTCCGCCCCGTCCGCGGCCTCCAAGCCCTCCTTTCAGGTGCACAGCACGCCAGTAGGGGGCAGGGTCCGCCATCACCTTCACCACTGGCGTGCCATCACCTCGGACAGGTGGGTCTTGGACATTGTCCGAAGGGGCTACTCCCTCCCCTTCGAGACCACCCCTCCAGCCATGCCACCTCAATTCCACCGCATGTCAGGGGATCACTTGGTGCTTCTGCAGAAGGAAGTCACGGCCCTCTTGGCCAAGAGGGCCATCGAGCATGTTCCGACCCCAGAAGTAGGACGTGGTTGCTACTCCCACTACTTTCTGGTGCCCAAAAGGACAAGGAGGACATGCGTCCTATCTTGGACCTCCGGAACGTCAATCGCTTCCTCAGGAAGGAGAAGTTCAAGATGCTCACCCTAGCTCAGGTCTTGACTGCCCTCGACCCTGGAGACTGGTTGGTAGCGTTGGACTTGCAGGACGCTTATTTTCACATCCTCGTCCTGCCGGCCCACCGGCGTTACCTTCGGTTCACGGTAGGCCTCGAGCATTTTCAGTTCACCGTGCTCCCCTTTGGCCTTACAAGTGCCCCTCGGGTGTTCACGAAAGTGATGACGGTGGTCGCAGCTCATCTGCGCCGGGCAGGGGTTCCAGTCTTCCCCTACCTCGACGACTGGCTGCTGAAGGCGGGTTCGTCCCAGGCAGTCGTCTCCCACCTCCAGACTACGGCCGAACTCCTGCACTCGCTGGGGTTCTCCATCAATGTGCCGAAGTCGCATCTGATTCCTTCTCCACAGCTCCTTTTCATCGGAGCAGTTCTGGACACAACGCAGTTTCGGGCCTATCCTCCCGAACGGCGAGTCCGGGATATTCAGGCTATGATTCCGATCTTTCAGCCTTTATCCTGGGTTTCGGTACGGATGACCCTGAGGCTGCTGGGCCTCATGGCCTCCTGCATCCTGCTGGTCGATCATGCCAGATGGCATATGCGGGCTCTGCAGTGGGACCTGAAGTTCCAGTGGGCGCAGCACCAGGGCAATCTGTCCGATCACGTTCAGATCTCGGAGGGGACTGCAAGACAGTTGCAGTGGTGGCTCTCGAACCGGCAATGGGTCATGGGCAGATCCCTCTCCCTTCCCCAGCCAGAGCACACAGTTGTGACAGACGCGCCCCTTCTGGGATGGGGCGGTCACATGGGAGAGGCGGAGATCAGAGGCCTCTGGTCTCCAGCGGAGCCCCGGCTCCATATCAACCTTCTGGAGCTCCGGGCGATCCGACTTGCACTCAAGGCATTCCTTCCCTCTGTCAAAGGGAAAGTAGTGCAGGTGTTCACAGACAACACCACCGCCATGTGGTACTGCAACAAGCAAGGCGGGGTGGGGTCGTGGACCCTATGTCAGGAGGCTCTGGACATGGCTGGAACATCAGGGCATTTTCCTGATGGTTCAACACCTGGCAGGTTCCCTGAACGCCAGGGCGGACGAACTCAGCCGCAGGTGCATGATGGATCACAAATGGCGTCTTCACTCAGAAGTGGCGCAAGGACTCTTTCTACAGTGGGGAGAGCCTTGGTTAGATCTATTCGCCACCGAAGAGAACGCGCAAGGTCATCAGTTCTGCGCGTTGGAATTTCCAAGGCAGCACTCGCTCGGCGACGCTTTTCGTCGCGAGTGGAGTTGCGGTCTGTTGTACGCTTTTCCGCCTACACCACTTCTACCCAGAGTGTTGAAGAAGATTCGGCGCGACCGGGCCCAAGTCATTCTTGTGGCTCCGGACTGGGCTCGAAGAGTTTGGTATCCCGAGCTACTCAGTATGAGCGTCGATCTCCCGATCCGTCTGCCTCTTCGGGAGGATCTTCTGTCGCAGCAGCAGGGGACGGTCCTCCACCCGAACCTGTCCAGCCTCCACCTGCTTGCGTGGAGATTGAGCGGCGGCAGTTGATTCCTTTCGACTTGCCTCCCGAAGTTTGTGATGTGATTCTGGCAGCCAGGCGTCCCTCCACTAAGGTGGTATACGCCTGCAGGTGGCACAAGTTTGTGGCATGGTGCACAGCAAAGGCTGTGAATCCCCTTTCTTGCCTCTCTTTCTGAGGTTCTTCTGTTCCTTCTTTCCCTGGCCCAACAGGGTTCTGCCCTGGGTACCATCAAGGGCTATCTTTGTGCCATCTCGGCCTTCTTCAGGCTTCCTGATCAGCCCTCCCTTTTCAAGTCCCCTGTTGTTAACAGGTTTCTAAAAGGCATTACACACCTCTTCCCTCCTGTTCCGTTTGTGATGCCTCAGTGGGACTTGAACTTGGTTCTTACCTTTCTTATGTGCGCTCCCTTTGAGCCTCTACATAACTGTCCTCTTCGTCTTCTGACTCTGAAGACAGCCTTTCTGGTGGCCATCACCTCCGCTCGGCGGGTGAGTGAGCTCCAGGCTCTTTCATGCAAACCTCCCTTTCTGTCTGTCCATCCAGACAAGGTTGTTCTTAGGACGCGTCCGTCCTTCTTGCCAAAGGTGGTTACTGCCTTCCACATTGGGCAGACCATCACTTTGCCCACCTTCTTTCCGCCTCCGCATCCTTCCAGAGAGGAAGAGAGGCTCCACCGTCTGGACCCAAAACGTGCGCTTTCCTTTTATATCAACCGCACACAACACTTCCGGGTGGATGACCAGCTTTGTTGGCTACGTGGGCGCCAAAAAAGGTCGGGCGGTGCACAAGAGAACCATCTCCCGCTGGGTAACCTTGTGTATCAAAGCCTGCTATTCTTTGGCTAAGAAGGAGCCTCCTGTTGGGCTGCGGGCCCATTCCACCAGGGCAACGGCTGCTACCACGGCTTTAGGCCGCGGTGTTCCGCTGCAGGATATCTGTCAGGCAGCTACGTGGGCCTCGCTGCACACATTTACAAAGCATTACTGCCTTGACAGTCAGGTCCGGAGGGACGGCTTCTTTGGCCGTTCTGTCCTCCGGGACTTCCTTGTCTGATCTTTGTTCGCAGACCCACCACCGGGGTTGGTATTGCTGGGGTATCTATTCTAAGGTAAGGAATCTGTCACTAACGTGTCTCTTTCAGATGCACAAGTTACTAACTTGTGTAACGATATATCTGTAAGAGACAGTAGTTAGTGACAGATTCCTCACCGCCCCACCCATCCTCCCCGTTCTGCGAACTGATTTCTAGGGTTAAGGACATCCCTTTCAGGGCCCTAGTATTTTTCAGACACCTATGTCAGCTTCTTGCATGGCTCTGCGTTCCTGGCGCGGAAAGTCGTGTACAGAACTGACGTCAGCGCGCAGGGGCGGCGCCTAAGTACTGCCCGCGACGTCATCCCGGCGATCACGACGCCGACGACGGACGCGGAGCCGCACGACGCCGCCTACCGACGCGCAAGGGTACTGCTACGCAAAAACTTTCCGGATCCAGCCTGCCGCCTGGGGATATTCTAAGGTAAGGAATCTGTCACTAACTACTGTCTCTTACAGATATATCGTTACACAAGTTAGTAACTTGTGCTTCAATGCAATAAAAATTACATTGATACTTAGTGTTCTGGAGTGTGCTATTCCTTAATGAAAGAGGCTGTGGGGTACTACTAAGCAACAATGGATGGATTAAAAAGAGGCGGACTCAGTATATAGTGTCCACCTATCATTAGGCACTGTGCACCCATAGTGTTTAGGTCCCTGATAACCAAAGCGCTCAAGGTGAAGCTAGGGAGAACAGCTAAGGCTTATTCAGGAGGGTGTAAAGCGGGTACATTTACCATATATTCAGTCATCAAGCTTTCACACAAGAAAGAACCACACAAGAGTTCATAAAAATATTGTATTTATTACACAACACTAGGAACTAACTTGGTATATCTCCTACCTGGAGATATCAAATACACATCAGAAATACTTCATTAACAGGTACGTCGCATAGAAAAACACATGGGGCCCTACCCCACTTAGAAAGTGGTATAAGAGGTAAGTACCAAAACGAGACTGATACCCAAGAATGGAGGAGCCATGGGGAAGCACAGAAGCACCAAAGGTGAGTAGCTAGGGACCCCAAGGTGCCCGGGTGCAGGGTGGTTACACCAGGGCAATCGTCCATAGGATAACACAGGGTAAGTAGCGGTTGATATTTTCTTGTTTCAAGATCCTTCCCAAAGGACCGTGAAGACCCCAATTGGATCAGGGAAGGTTGGAGAGCCTCCCCACTCGATCTTGGAAGTCCAGCAGCTGAAGCAACTCATGGATCAGGACGGTGGAACCCAAACGTGGATTCTGGACGAGAAGTACCTGAAAGCAGTGGGGACAGAGTCAAAACCACCCACAGATGTCCAGGAGGCACAGGAGCACAATACCACCCCTTATCAGAGGTACTTGTTGTAGCACGACGGTCTTGATGAAGCAGCTGTGGAGCCCAGGTAACGATGCAGGAGCACAGGAGCCGTCCACAACGGATGAAGAATGCAGGAAGGTCTGTGGCCGGCAAGACCAGCAACAAGCCTTGGCAACCAAAACAATCGGGGCAAAGGAAAATATGCCTGGATGCAGACCAGCAAGGTCTGTGGGACTAACCCAGCAAGGGTAAGTTGGGGCCGGGCCTTAGCACGCAGGAGAGCCAGCAGGACTCAGTAGAGCCCCCTTCAGGACTCTCTGGTAACAGACACAGGGAGTCTCAGGGAAGTCTTAGCATCCCACAGAAGATGGAGGTCTGCGGTGCAGAGGATGCAGGCAAGACATCGTTCTTGGAGGTGAGCGATGCCAGAGGCTGGGGCCTCTTGGAGCTTGAAGATCCTCCGTGGAGAGTCAACAAGCCTTGACAAGGCAAACAGACGAGGTGCACAGGGAGGCAGTTCAGGTCGGCTAGAGAGGAATTAGTCTCCCAAGTTGCAGGGAAGACTAGTCAGACCTCTGGGGAGCCATCACACCACCACCTGTGTTGCAGAGCCAGGAGATGTCTGTGGGACAACAGGATCAGCAAACCGGTCGTCGACGTAGAGGTGCCTGTGGATGTAGGGAAGTGACTCCTTCACTCCAAGGGAGATACCTTCTTGCTTGGATGCAGGCAGAGTCCTTGCTGACTCCGAAGATGCATTGCCACGGAGTTGCGGAAACTTGGAAGAGTGTGGAGACGAAGTTGCAGCAGGAATCTTCCCACCAAGAGCAGTCTTGTCTTTGGTCCTGGCTCGATGCACCAGCAGAGTTCCAGTGTCCAACAGCAGAAGGGTCTTCAAACAGGTCCTGACGAATCTAAGGACTCACCCTTAGGGTAGCCCTTAATTAACCCTAAAAGGGGGAAGGATGTCTTCTGCGGTCACCCATCTATTGGATGGGGGTGAGGGAGGGTGTCGGGGATGCTACCCAGCTGGCCTAGTCAGTCAGATGCTCCCAAGGGCCAGGATTCAAAATGGCAGAATCAAGTGGCCACCTGGAGGAGCTGCGGGCGGCGGGGGTGGGGGGGAGTACACACACCTATCTTTTGTGTAGTTTCGCACCGGATCGGGAGCCAAGGGCTCCTGAACTGGGCAAAACTGATTTATACAAGCCCGTCAATGTAGTTTGGTGGCGCTCTGAAGCACCTCCCCCCTCCATAATTCTAAAGGAGAGGTGGCCGCACCTCTCCTTCATTGAAAATTCTTTGTTCAGCTTCCTCTGCCCAAGTTAATCTCATCAGAAGGGGAGGGGTGTCTGAGGCCGGCAGCAGCGCGAGCTTGCAGGCAGACCCTGTAAGGTTACACAGGTAGGTTGGCGAGGGGCCCTCTAATGAGCCCCCCAGTACATGGTATCATGCAGCTAGCACTAGAATCGGTGTAGTTGCATGATTCCAAACTGTTCGATACCAAGCATGACCAGGTTTGGAGCAGCCATTATGTAGTTGGACATCTCGATTTGCCAGTGTCCAATTCATACCTTAAAATGTCTAACCTGCACTTACAAAGCCCAGAGAATGGAGTCCAGGGTTTGTAGGGGGACCTCAGTTCGTGCAGGGGTACCCACACACTTAAAACCATGCACCCTGCCCTTGGACTGAAGGGCCTACCTGAAGGGTGACTTATAGGTTTAAAGTGCAGTAACCGGGATATAAGGAAAACCTTATATCTAAAGTGAAAGGTGCATGCACCATTTCACGGAGTCTGCGATAAAAGCTCTGCAGACACAGTTTGCATTGACTCCCATGGGTCGCACAATACATGCCAGGCCCCTGGTGTACCAATGCCATGGGTACCTCAATACCAAATACTAGAGACTTACAGTGGTACCCCTGTAGGCCAATTGTGGGGTGTACAAAGTACTTGCTATCAAATTTAAAGGAGAGAGCACAGTCACTGGGGTCCTGGTTAGAAGGATCCCAGTGAACTACACTCAAAACACACTGACACCAGGAAAAAAGTGGGGGTATCTATGCCAGAAAGACCCTACACTCAGTGAACACGATATAAATTGAAACTACTGTAAAGATAAAAAGAATGATAAATGCAACAGTTACCAAAAGTGTGAACAAAAAATACTACAATATATTGTATAACGTTATAACAATCCCAACCTCCTTCTTTCATTTACTGAGTTATTCTTAGCACTAAAATGAAAACCTAATTTGAGTTTCATAAATTTCACATGTGCCTACCTGTTGAGCAATTAGGATTTATGTTTAGTATAATAGCAGAGCCTGTTATTGTCGTCTTGTGATGGCAGCTGGACTTATGAGCAGTGCCATTTAATGCTGAACACCTTCCAAGTAGCCTTCAGCCAAAGTGGGGTGCAATTCTGTGCAGCCCATCTTGTTTTTGTTGCCTGGCACGAATCTCCTCTGGCCCTTTGCACTGCCTGTTTAACATTTAGTCATTGAATTAAGGATGAACAACTGGCAGAGAGTATTGCCCTTTTACTTTTTATTCTGCTAGACCATGGGTACTCGCAAACAATTTCCAGGGGCCCAAAATGTTTGCCTGTAGTGTGATCGAGGGCCGCATTGATGGTGGGAGTGAGAGGTGTAATGTGGGCATAGGGGAAGCAAAGCATGTACATATAAAGGCTTAATGTAAAGGGGTGTGCAGATCGGGACCAATGGGTCCCTTCCTTGGGGTGGGTACACCCCCTATTATGTTTGCTTTGTTCGCCCTAAGTTGGCAGGGTATACCCAGATGTCGGTCCCTTGCTCACTTTGCCACTGGATTCAAGCTAGCCTGGCTGATGAGGGGTGTTACCCCGAAACCAGTCCCAGGATGCTGGTTTCCGGTCCTGTGAAGTCCTGGCTTGGCAGTTTGGGCTGGACTGTTCCCATGAGGCACAGGGTCAAGTCTGATTTGCATATGCTGGGTCTGAACTGGGGTGGCGAAGTGAGCTAAAGAACGATAATGGATTCAACTTAGATCTGTGACTGGGGGTGAGTGTCTGAAAAGTTTCAGCGCTCCATCCATCATCTCCTTAGGTTTGCTTTACACCCCCTATTATGCCACCCTCCAGTAGGAGGAGGCATGAGCCTACTCCTAATTGGCTGAGTCCCCTCATCTCCAAGATGGAGGGGACTGAGATGCGTACTTCACCTCGCCTCCCCCACCTGAGGGGTGGATTTGGCAAAGGTGGGCACACCTCTTTTCCTAGCTTGGTCTTCCTGCTGATTCTCCTGCCCAATGCGGGGGCAGAACTGGTGGGAGCTAATTGCTGGGAGCAGCAAAAGGCAGGGACAGCTCCCATAGGAGGCAGGCCTTTAAAGCTTCCCCTTCGTGAACCCAGCCCATCCTGGGGGCGGAGGCATGATGGGCTTTGTTTCTGGACCCAGGGAGCAGAGGCTCTCTACCAAGGGGTCCATAAACCTGTCTGGTAGTGACAAAAGGTCGGGCAGCCATTCAGGAACCACACCAGGGCTGGTCGATTTTCAGGGAGCATCTCTAAGATGCCCTCTGAGTGCATTTTACATTAAATCCCACACTAGCATCAGTGTGGGTTTATTGTGCTGAGAAGTTTGCTACTAAACTTCTCAGTTTATAGTAAAGCCATTATGGAGCTGTGGAGTTCATAATAACCAACTCCCTGACCAAATACTCTTTATGGCTTTACTACACTTACAATATTGAAGAATGGATTTAGACACTGTAGGGGGACAGGGCTCATGCCACTGTGCCGTCACCTAAGGGCTAGTGCACACTGCTAGAGGGGTGACTTACCTAGGCCACAGGCAGTGGGTTGTAGGCATGGCACACACGGATGTGTGCCATGTCAACTCTTCACTTTTCTCTGCACCAAAACACACAGCCTGCAATGGCAGTGTGTGGGTGTTAAGGTACAGGGCCTCAGAGTGGCACAATAGGCGCTGCAGCCCTTAGAAGCCTTCTCTGTTCACAGTGCCCTTGGTACACATGGTACCTTTTAGAAGGGGCATACCTGTGGCATGAGGTGCCAACTGTGGATACAAATTACATTCTTGGGAAAGAACACAGGCCTGGGAAGCTGATTGGCAGGAACCCTGGGCACATCAAGCCAGTTTGCATCAGATGTCTGGCATGGGGGAGTAACAATGCAAAAAGGGGCACTTTCCTACAAATAGCACATTATGAAGCAAGAAAACCTGGGATCAATCTTGGCTTCCCCACTTGGCCAAATTGTGTGTTCCTAGACAATTGTTGTATTTCAGTTAACTTCTTTTTCTTCATTCACATATAAGAGGACCTCAAAATACATGACTTCCGGATGCGCACTGTATGAAACCTTCTCTTGCATTTTATTTGCTAAATTACAATGTCATCCATGTATAATAGGAACCCTGACCACTCAGATGGTTAACATAACAACTGACTTGCCTCTTAGTTCACTATTTGCCGTGCTTCCAGGGTGGAGGAGATTCAGGAATGTTTGTAAATTCATCTTTAAAACTATCACTTTACAGAAAAAAATTCTCAATGCACTGATATAATCTAATATACTTAGACGGAACACTTCTGCTTGTTAATGAAATACACTTTTTGAAGAGACTGTCCTATTTTTACAATTGCAACAGTTTTTAAAATTGAAGATGTTCCTAAATTTAAATGGTGTCCTGCACTCTAATTACTTCCTTTAACTTCAGTTAATCTGTAAATAAATGTGTGCCCCTTTATTTAACATATTTCCTAACGTTTGTGATGAGTCCAGAAACAGCAGCCCAGTGCTGCTGTTGACTAGGAGATCGCATGTAAAGGTCAGTAGGCCTTTGACTATCTCTGTGCTAGACTGTGTTCTTTTGAACAATAGCAATAAACAGATTCATTATTATCCGCTTTCCTTGAAACTTTGTTGTTAACTTAATAACAAGTATTTAGAACAGAACAGTCCGCTCAAATTAAATACTGTAAATAATATTCAAGCAGCCTTGATTTATCATGTTTCATAGAGAA
This sequence comes from Calotriton arnoldi, assembly GCA_963921515.1. Taxonomy (NCBI): domain Eukaryota; kingdom Metazoa; phylum Chordata; class Amphibia; order Caudata; family Salamandridae; genus Calotriton; species Calotriton arnoldi. The sequence goes on from CAWUFW010000181.1 coordinate 3,327,107, forward strand.
ATGACAAAAACAAATGTGTGTAACATATTAACACATTCACTTTTAAATGATTAATGTACAAGCTAAAAAAAGGGGACTATCTAGATGAGAAACCATTATTACAACAGAATGCTCTACCGTTTATTATTGGGTGTTATATAATCTCTGTAGGAAAGTGGAGTATAATGTAATGGGGCTGGTTAAGCTCCACTATGCAATACTCTCACAATATTCCAAATAGGTCCTTTTGGAGTCACACTAATAAATCCCTAGCTCAGTCCTGGTAGTGTGGAACAGAGCAGTCCGGCTTTATTAGAGGAACATGTATCTGATAGAGACTTCTAGCCGCAGATTCCTTACCTTTGAATTTCCCCAGGAGGCAAACTCCATCCAGAAGATATTTCGTAAGCGGTTCCCTTGCCTGCCGGTAGGTGGTGTCGATCGGCTCCGCGTGAGTCGGCTTCACATGAAGTGATGGCGGCGCCACCTATATAGGTGCCACCCAGGTGCGGTGACGTCGGTTCTTTTCTTTCCGTGCCAGCCAGCGCTGCTTCGGAGAAGAGCTACCCCTCAGTCACTGTTTGACTAGATTTTTTCGATGTTTTATCAAGTGTTTTTGAGGATTTTCCTCTTGGTGTGTTAGGAAGATGTCATCTACGAAGACTGAATTCAAACCCTGCAGAGCCTGTCACCTGGCCTATGTCGCACCTTGTCTGCCTCTGGTGTTTGGAGCACGAACACGACCCTAAGCTTTCCCTAAACTTTACCTTTTGTTCCTCAATTGGCACAACTTCAGTGGCTCTTGTCAGTCCCTAGCAGATGGGTACCCCTGGGACCTAGGACATTGGCACTGAAGAGAGACCCCAAGGGCTGCTGCACGAATTGTGCCACCCTAGGGTCCCCTCACTAAGGCCCTGCACTCTGCCATTGCCTTGGTGCAGACCCAACTGAAGAGTCGACATGGCACACATCCCTGTGCGCCATGCCCACAGACACTGCTTTGGATATGGGTAAGTCACCCCTATAGTAGGCCTTGTAGCCCCAAGACACGGTGCACTATATCTCCTGTGAGGGCATATCTGCATGAGCAGATATGCCCCTGCAATATCTGTCGATTCGTGGATATTGTAAGTAAACAGGCAAGCCATAGTGAATACAATGGCTGTACACTCGTCATTACGAGTTCCCCAGCTCCATGATGGCTTCACTGAATTATTGAATGTTTGGTACCAAACATCTCGTTGTAATAAACCTGCACTGACTCCAGAGTCAGATTTATTAAATATTTATTTTATTTTATTTTACAGAGTTTTATATAGCGCGAACTTGACCCGAAGGTATCGGGTATCAGAGCGCTTTACATAGCACCAGTTGCGTTACATGAGGACACATTCATTTTTGTTAGGCACGGGGAGATTAAGTGATTTGCCCAGAATCACAGGATGTTCAGCATCATTGCCAAGACTCAAACCCAGTTCCCCAGATTCGAGGTCGACCGCCCTAGCCGTTAGGCCAACTCCTCTCCCCAATATTGCATACTTAGAGGGGTCCCCTGAAACCTACCAACCTACTAGTGTGTGCCTGACTAGTCCCCACCAGCCTGCCACTTCTAGACATTTTGCTGACCCCCTGAGGTGAGAGCCTTGTGCTGTCGTGGGTCAGAAACAAAGCCTGCCTTGGACAGAGGTGCTTCACACTTCCTCCCTGCAGGTACAGCATAGTAGGGCAGCGAGCCTCAAATGCGTCCGTCCTTTGTTATGCGACCACTGGCAACTCTAGCTAATGGAGTTGCCTGCCCCCTGTCCATGCCCCACTTTTTGGCAGCAAGATGGGCAGGAAAAATAGTAAGAACAGGAGGTGTGTCCACTCCCAGCCGGTGCCACCCCTGAGGTGCTCTGAGCTGAAGTGGACCCGCCAGCCCCCCTTGCTTCATTTCCCTCCATCTTGAATTGCGGGAAACTAGCCCTACCAGGACCATGGATATACCCTCCCCCCACGTAGAGTGAGCATTTAGAGGGTTTAGTCACCCTTAAGGTAAGCAGTCCATTGGCAACTACCTGGCACTCCTTTTAAACACCCCTAAATGTAGTAAATAGGTGGCACCCCTGATCCTTGAACTTGTTCCTGACAACCTAAGAAGAACCGGACACCGCAGAGCCGCAAAAACAGGGAAGATTGCAGAAAGTACGTGCCTTGGCCCAAGCCCCGCCGGCCTGTCTGCAGCCCTCGACGAAAACTGGGACAAAGCAGACTTTTCTGCAGTCCAGTGACCTCTAAAGCCCTGGGAGGGCTGCCTGCCCTCAACAAAGATCAAGACCTCCCGACAACAGCAGAACTGTTCAAAAACAAACTCAAAGCAAGGCCTCTGTGACTTGAAGAACCATGAAACCGGACACACGGTTCCACATCTGCACCCAACGCCTCCATCCAGAATTTGAAGAGTCCCACAGGCACCAACAACGTTCCGCAGCGCTCCGGAGCCAGAGTCCGTGGCTGACAACACCTGGACTCGCCGTTGCCTGCAGCCTATGCACGGAGACCCCCTCAACCACGACTTTCCGACACAAAACTGCACCCGTCGTCCGGGGTCTTCGCAAAGAGAACCAAAGATGTCCCTACGTCCCCAAGCATCGCAACTTACCTCTGCAGCTGTTGGGTTCCCTGAGCCTGCAGCCCTTTTCCAGTTTGTCCTTTCTCCATTGACTTGCATTGGGCATCGACACTGTGTTAGCACCCACTGTACTGTTTTGAACCTTGCACAGTACTTGCACAGTACTTGCCTTAACCTCCAAAGACTGGAACTGTAAGTTGATGTTACTTACCTGAATGCTGAACGTTTTCTTCCTTCCATAGGCTAACGTTGCAAAGTCTAAGAATTGCACTAAGTGTCTACTTTTTGTGTTGAAAAGTATTTCTATTGGAAATTTATTTACCGGAGACAACGTTCTGTGGCTCTACAAAATAAAAATTACCAAGTACTATTTTTATAAATTGGCCTCTGATTTATTCATCTAGTGTTTCCCCTTTATTGCCTCTGTGAGTACAACAAATAGTTAGCACTACCCTCTGATAAACCTAACTGCTTGCCACACTACCACAAAAGAGAGCATTCGTATTATCTACTTTGGCTTCAGTAAATCCTCGGGGGATCCACTGGACTCTCTGCACACTATACCTCTTCTTGGTATAATATATAGAGAGCTAGCTTCCTACAAGTAGCCAGCAGTCTGGTCAGTCCACCATCCCACTGGCAGCAGCAACCTCCAGATTTTTCTAATCTGCCCCTTTACCACCATGGGCATCCAGTTAGCACCAGGATTCGCCATCACCTGTGCCGTTGGCAGTCCATAACATCGGACAGCTGGGTTTTGCAGATTGTTCGAAGGGGCTACTCCCTCCCCTTCGAGACTATCCCTCCCGCCATACCTCTCTCACGACCGGCTGACTGAGGATCAGCTGTCCCTTTTCTGCGAGGAGGTCATGGCTCACTTGGACAAGGGAACCCTAGAGAGAGTTTCAGATCCAGAAGTAGGCTGTGGTTGCTAATCCCGCTACTTTCTGGTCCTCAAAAAAGAACAAAAGCCTTCATCCTATTCTAGATCTGTGAGACCTCACATTCTTCCTCATGGAGGAGAATTTCAGAATGCTTATGTTGGCTCAGGTGTTGTCCGTCTGTCCTGGACCCAGGAGACTCGATGGTAACGTTAGACTTGCAGGATGCCTACTTCCATATTCTTGTCCTGCTTGCCCATCGGTGCTACCTACGGTTTATGGTAGGCTATGAGCATTTTCAGTTTACCGTCCTCTCCTTTGGCCTTCCCAATGCCCCTCAGGTATTCACCAAGGTGATGGCGGTGCTTGCAGCTCATCTGCGGAGATTAGTGGTGCCGGTCTTCCTCTATCTCGACGTCTGGCTGATGACGGCAGGCTTGCCCCAGGCTATTGTCTCCCACCTCCAGACTACGGCGAACCTCCTGCACTCGCTGGGGTTCAATATCAACATGCCGAAGTCACACCTGACTCCCTCTCAGGTGCTCCCTTTTATCTGAGCTGTTTTGGACACAGTGCAGTTTCGGGCTTATCCTCCCAAGCGGTGAGTCCAGGATATTCAGACTATGATACCAGTGTTTTAGGCTTTGTCCTGAATTTCAGCGAGGCAGACCCTGAGGCTGTTGGGACTCATGGCCTCCTGCATCCTGCTTGTGACACATGCCAGATGGCATATGCAGGCTCTGCAGTGGGACTTGAAGTTTCAATGAGCACTGCATCAGGTGTAACCTTTCCGACATGGTCCAGATCTCCGAGGGAACTGCGAAAGATCCGCAGTGGTGGCTACGAACCGCGATTGGGTCAGAGACAGACCCCTCTCCCTTTCCCAACCAGATCTCACAGTAGTGACAGATGTCACTCCTGGGCTGGGGCGGCCATCTGGGAGAGGTGGAGAACAGAGGACTCTAGTCTCCGGCAGAATCCGGACTCCACATAAACCTGCTGGAGCTCCGTGTGATCTGATTAGCATTGAAAGCCTTTCTCTCCTCCATCAAGGGAAGGCTAGTGCAGGTGTTCACGGACAACACCATTGCCATGTGGTACTGCAACAAACAGGGCAGTGTGGGGTCATGGACCCTCTGTCAAGATGCCCTGCATCTCTGGACATGGCTGGAACAGCAGGGCATATCCCTGGTGGTTAAACACTTGGCAGGTTCCCTGAATGCCAGAGCGGACAAACTCAGCCGTCGATTCCTAGAGGATCACCAATGGTGTCTCCACCCGGAGGTGGCGCAAGGTCTCTTTTAGCAGTTGGGTAAGCCTTGTTTAGATCTTTTCGCCACTGCCAAGAAAATACAATTTCAGCAGTTTCACGCTCTTCAGTTTCCAAGGCGACTCTCGCTCGGAGATGCTTTGATGCTTTTCGTCTCAAGTGGAGATTTGACCTCCTGTAAGCCTGTCTGCCAATATCACTTCTGCCAGAGTTCTCAAGAAGATCAGAAACAGCCGGGCCTATGTCATTCTCGTGGCTCTGGATTGGGCCTGGAGACTATGGTATCGCGATCTGTTGAGCATGCCCATCGGTCCTCCAGTCAGGCTGCTTCTTCAAGAGGATCTTCTGTTGCAGCAATGGGGGAGGGTCCTCCACCCAAACCTGCACACTCTCCACCTTCATGCGTGGAGATAGTGGCAACAGTTGACAGCTTTTGACATTCCTCTTGAAGACTGAGGTGCTATTCTGGCAGCCAGGCGTCCCTCCGCCAATTTGGTATATGCCTGCTATTGGGATAAGTTTGTGTCATAGTGTTCTTCCCAAAATGTTGACGCCCTTTGTACACCTTTATCTAAGGTTCTTTTATTTGCTTTATTTTTGGCCGAGCAGGGCTCTACTCTGGGCACAGTTAAGGGTTATCTAATTTTTGTGGTTTCTGGACCAACCTGCTCTGTTTGTCACCTGTAGTGGCTAGGTGTATTAAAGGCCTACAGCATATGTTTCCCCCCCACGTCTCATGTCTCAGTGGGACCTCAACCTTGTTTTCACCTTTGATGTATGCACCATTTGAGCCTTTGCACAATTGCCCTCTTTGACTATTGACCATCAAAACTGCCTTTTAATGGCCAGAACATCCACCAGGAGGGTCAGCGAATTGAAGGCACTCTGTGTACCCTCCTTATACCACCTTCTACCCAGACAAACTCTTACTTAGACATTTCTTCTAAAGGTTGTGACTCCCATGTTGACCAGAGCATCACCCTGCCTACCTTTTTTGCTCAGCCTCATTCCTCTTAGGAGGAAGAGAGACTCCACCATCTAGACCTAAAAAGGGCGTTGCCGTTCTTTCTAGACTGCACAAAAGAATTCCGGGTGAACAATCAACTCTTTGTGAGCTATGTAGGAGCTAAAAAAGTGAAGGCTGTGCAGAAACTGGACATCTTGAGATGCATCATTCTGTGCATTAAGATGTGCTACTCACTGGCCTGAGGACTTGCAGGCTCACACCACCATACAAGCTGTGACCATTGCGTTGGGGTGCGGCGGCCGTGTTCTGGACATTTGTCAGGCAGCTACATGAGCATCCCTGCACATGTTCACCAAGCATGAATTGCCGGCCAGTCAGGTCCATCGTGAGGGGCACTTCACCCCTTCGGTCCCGTAGGACTTTCTGATTTAATTGGTTTCGCAGACCTACCTCCGAGGAGGTATTGCTTGGTTATCTATTTTAAGGCAAGGAATCTGCGGCTAGATGTCTCCATCAGATGAACAAGTTCTTACCTTAGGTAACGCTTTATCTGGTAGAGACTCTATCTAGCCTCAGATTCCTTACCGGCCCTCCCATCCTCCCCACTCTGCAAACCGATTACGGTGTAAGTGACACCCTTCTCAGGGCCTTAGTTTGTCACACCATGATCAGTTCTCATTGTGACTCCACGCTCCTTGCACAGAGAGTCGTGAAAGTAACTGATGTCAGTGTGCCGGGGTGGCACCTATACAGGTACCACGCACGTCACTTCCGGTGCGGCCGATGTGTAGCCGAATGATGCCACCTACCGGCACACGGAGGTACTGCTTGAAAATCTTTCAGATTCAGTCTGATGCCTGGGAAATGTTCTAAGGTAAGGCTACTGCAGCTGGATAGCCTCTACTAGATAAGGCTTTTCCAAAGGTAAGTAACTTGTTCATCATGACTGGAGAATTTTTACAGATAACTAACTTTTTAATGTGTAAGGCAGATATGGGCTTTCCTTGAGTTATGTTTTTTTTTTTTTTATCTTCAGCTCCCAGGGGTGAGTTTAATTCTCTTTAATGGTCTGCAAATGTCTATCCCCTAATGAATCTTTTTTTATTCACAGCTCCAGTTCTGGACTCTGAATACACCACTGTCATATCTTCATCGTTCTAGGTCAACCGTACCAATGTTGACCTACTGTATCCCCATATTCAGAGACCCTGCTGTAGGAAACTGGACTTGGCAGCTGTCCCCTCCCCCCCCCTTGCCTCCATTTGAACTACTAAATGCTAGTTATTTTACTCTGACTGCACTAAAGCCTGCTAACCAGGCTCCAGTGCCCTAAACTGACATGTTGAATTGTAATTCAATTTGCAAGGACTTTCGCACACTTGTAAGTCCCTGGTAAATGGTATCTATGGTACCCAGGGCATGGGTGCTGAAGAGGGTCCCGGGTGGCTGCAGCGTGTATTGTGCCACAAAAAGGGACCCACACAAACTGCATGCAGCCTGCCATTGCAGGATGCGTGAAATGGTGACAACCATTTTGATAACATGACATGGCTCACTCCCTGTGTGCCATGCCTTTGCAGTCTGCATACACTATATGTAAGTTACCCCTACAGCAGGCCTTAGCGCCCTAAAGCAGGGTGTATTATATTTAGGGCTCCCGGTTTTATAGTATTTATATTTTTGTCATTTCAGTCTGTATTTATCCATATTTATTTTTTGCTAATTTTACCTGTATTTATCCACGTTTATTTTAGGTTTTGTAAAAAATGAAGCTGGAATGTGTATATTTCTGCATTTATTTAACCAGTTAATATACACTCGTGCCTAAACACCTGATGGGTTTCAATGATATATCCAGACTCAGATGGTAAAATATGCACTTATAAGAAAATTTGTACATTTTCGTATCAAGGTTGTGCAAATCTACTGCTGTTTAAGGCTCTTTAGTAAAATCCCTATATTTTTTTAATCCCCTTGCCTGTCAATTCGCACAGCTAATGGCCTGGCAGTCATGATTGACAGCATTTAGAATCACTCGAAAACAGCCTACTTTCCATTTTTATCCACATTTAAAAATAAATACAGCCAGGAAAATAAATGGTTTTCTGTCTGTATTTATCTTTAAAAATCAGAAAAAACGGAAAACAGGGAGCCTTAATTATATTATATGTGAGGGCATATTTGCATGAGCAGATATTTCTCTGTTGTGTCTTGTTCCATTGCCACAACATTGCAAGTGTTCAGGAAGCCATCTTAAATATATGTACTGAGCACTGGTCGTTACGAGTTACCCAGCTGCATGATGGCTTCACTGAAAATATTAAACACCTCGTTTTAGCAAATCCATACTGATGCCAGTATCGGATTTGTCCTGACATTCACCCTGAGGAGAACTTAGAGGTGCCCCCTGAACCCTACTAGTCTCTTAGTGTGCTGGCTGACAGGTACCATCCAGCTTGCCACCACAGACAAGTTTTTGACCCCCTGCAGGTGAGAGCCCGCGCTCTGAGGTCAGAAACAATACTTACTCCGGAGGAAGGTGTTCATACCTCCTCTAGCAGGATGGCTAGTGTTTTAGCATATCAAGGCCAAAGGCTTCAATGCCTCTACCACCTTTGATATGCAACCCCGGCTTCCCCCAGACCTGAGAGATGCCAACCCCTGCCTTGAGGTCCATCTGGCATCAGAACAGGCAGGAAAATTAGCTAGTCAGAAGGCGTGTTCACTCTCAGGCTAGTTACACCCCTAAAGTGGGCTACCTGAAGTGAACGATGAAAGAAGGATTCCACCATCTTGTTTTTAGTGGAACTAGTAACTCTGGGTCAGGTTTATGCCCACTCTCCACAGGAAGTAGTCATATAGGGGGTGTAGGCACCTCCTGGGTAGGTAGCCTATTGGCTACTACCGTACACTTCCCTTAATGCCCCTAAATTCAGTATTTAGGTGACCCCCTGACAGCAGAAAGTCAAATTTGTCTACTGGGAACAGAAGTAGGACCAAAAACGCAAGATCTGTGGACCAGACTCATATTTGGCGCCAAACCCTGCCTGCCTGCTGCTGTCCTGACAGTTGCAATGACACAACTAGTCAGGCGCCTTGGCATTCGCCTAAAGCTTTGGAGGGCTGCCAGCACTTCACCAACCAGTCAGCATCTCCCTTGAAGTGGAGGAGCCACTTCCCTGCAGACACTGACCACATCTGTCCAGTACACCGTTCTGCTGACTACTGGGTCTTCCGAGGAAGCAGCACCCCTGGAGATGGACTTTGTGGCTTCCAGAGGTCAGCCCCATCTCCCTAGCGTGTTTCCAGCCGCTAGACCCTCCAGGACCCCCACCCTCCCCCACACCAATATCCTGGGTACCCAAGCCCTTGTAGCAGCTAAGGCTTGTTAAATGTCCTGTCAGGACACCAACCCTGCTAAGACCGACCTACCGATGAGGGACGTCGGCATCACCGTGGCCAACACCAAGAGTGGCTCTGCTGTCCTGTTTGCCCTCATCACCAGGTCGACCCAAAGAAGTGAGCCTCCAACGCAAGTGACCCGCTGGACAAAATACCTCTGCACCCGAGCCTCACAGCCAGAGTCCGAGCTAACCAACGGTGCCCCCTTGCTTCAGAGACCTTTAAGAGCCGAGCCCCCCTTTGGGTTCTGCCAGACATGTCCCCACTTGCAGCCTTTTTCTTGTTTACAGGTTTCTCTGTAGACGTTAATGGGTAGTGTTCGAGACTACCATATAGACCAGCACCTCTGCACCTTGACACAACAGGGCAGGTAAATCCGAACTACTGGTGGTTCTTTTGACCTTGCCCTTAAGTCCAGGAGAGTAACCCTGAGAATCATTTGTAAATGTACCTATGCAGTGAGTGTTTCTGCCATAGGATAACATTACTAAATTCGAGGCTCATCCCTCAAATCTTACAGCTGTGATTTTCTACAGTTTTACCTGTACAAATCTATAACGTCTAAAGTACCTACATGATTTTGATGAGCTTGGTGTCTAAAATGGTTTAAAAATCTGTGTTTTTTTCTAAATTGGTATTGTTTCTTCTCGAGTTTCTCATTTATTGACTTTGTGCTTACAACAGATGCTTTACACTACCCTGTAATAAGCCTAAACGTCTCGCCCTCACTACCACAAAGAGCGCATTTGGAATTATTAATTTAAATCCTGTAAACCAATAGAGGTCGTCTGGACTTTTTGCATAGTGTACCTGAAAGCCAGCTTCGTACAGTTGCCTTTTTTGTTAGCGAATTAAAATGTTTAGCATTGTAAATGTTTATTTACTATGTAATACTGATTCCTCAGTCGCTACTCTCTGTGCCCCCTCATGTCATCCCTTAAAATAGCTGCTCAGATCTGTTATGTTTTTTCTAACTGTTAAAATCCTTTCTTACATTCGCTCCTGATAAGGCGGTGTTTTATTTGTTATTTTTAAGGGTGTTTCGGCATCTGTGCAAAAGGGATTATTGGAAGGTTACAAATACAGTGCAGTGCAAATAGATACTTTGTCTTGCCTTATTTTTTTGCTCTGTGATGTATATCTACTCAGTAACATATCAAGTGCACCGCTGTACCGTATTCCCCTGCATGTTTTTATTCTTGCTTTCTTTTCTATAAAGATCAAGACGAGCCACATTCTACAGTGTTTGGCTTTGTGAATGCTGTGGTTTCAGCAACGGTTTTGCAGTCTCGAAGTGCAAAGTGTGCAAGTCTGCAATGAAGAAACTGGAGCGTACAGTGTATCTGGAAGGCAAGTACAAACTAGCTTATGAGCTCACACTCTAGTTCAATTTTCGTTTTTCTTAAATGAACACCAAATGCGCTTTACATAATTTCTGCAATAATTGAAGACTTCTGTAGTAAAACCATGAACACTACACGTCCAAGTCCCCTCCTCCAGATTCGTGTGACTGACACCGCAGTTTAAGTAACTGGAGTCCCTTTTTTTTTTACAGCATAAAGACAGTTAAAAAATTCTGGAAAGATGTTCAACCCTGAAAATCCCAGGTGGTAATGGACTATGAATGATGACTCTCATACTTCATCCCCATTCTTCCAATAGGATGGTGGGCAGGTTCACTACACCCAGATTACCATACTGCCTTTTCTCTAGTAAGATACTACTAGTTCACTCTTAAAACTTGTCAGGCTCTGCAGGCGTTCTTTGCAACAAGCTTCAAGGACTGCCCTGGGGGCCACTTCCATTTCAGTAGGCTTGTGGATCTTCTAAGATTCACATACTTTGAAGAAATGTCATATTTGACAGACCGAGAATACTTGAAAATGTTCTAAACAAGCATTTGTAAAGACAATAAGACTCGCTTTTTTTTAATCAAATATTGCCAATGCGAGTACAGCCCAGTTTCAAGCAGAGTCTGGCTGGAAACTGAAAGTGTAAGCCTGAATTCAATATGAATAAGCACTGTCAAAGTCAAAGCTTCAGCATTGCTTGCTCATATCAAATGCTTAGTCTCATTAATGACTATTCATACTCAACACCTCGCAAAGACACAAAATTAAAATAAACTGAAAATGCGCAAAAAACTCTCAGCCAAATGTGGCGCTTACATTTGAAAAACTGCACTTGAGTACGCATGCAGGCTGCAGTACCTTAGAACAATGCTAGAACTCTCTCTAGTCCAATACAAATCCTTGCAGTGGCAGTCTGCATTACATTAAGGCCATTGCTAGAGGTCCCTCAAGTCTGTTGTAAGTCCTTTCTGTAAGCATGCTTCAGTAAAGTAGGCTGGTATCAGAGGGCCGACCAGTGTCCACCACTGCTCCCTCAATTGTAGGGAATTATGAACAGTTTAAGTTAAGAACAATCGAGCCCTGGAAAAGTGGGTACTTACCTGTGAAACATAAGTCGGCTGTGGTTCTGCATAATGATTGAATACAAGTGAATTGAGTTCTAGTCTGAAAGGCTACTCTATTGCTTCCATGTAATGGCGACAATTTGAATGTGTAAATTGATTGTGTATGTGAAGCATATTTTTTTACCTGCATGGAAAACAAGCGTTTTAATTTTTTTATAAGTATATCAAGATTTTCAAGTGTGATATGTTATAATTAGGGCTTCCGGTTTTATGGTATTTATTTTTTTGCCTTTTCCGTTTGTATTTATCCATATTTATTTTTTGCTAATTTTATCTGTATTTATCCATATTTATTTTGGGTTTTGTGCAAAAATTAAGCTGCAAAAAGTATATTTCCACATTTATTTTAACGGATAAATATGCGCTCATGCTTGAATATCTGCCAGGTTTCAGTGCTGTGAACACCCACAGAAGAAAAATCAGTGCACCTATATGAAAATATGAAAATTTCTGTATCACCCTTGTGCATATCTACTGCTGTTAAAGCCTCTTTACTAAAATTCCTTTCTTTTTTTAACCCCCTTATCTATCAATCCAAACATCTATTGGCCTGGCAGTCATGGCAGACAGTATTTAGAATTACCCAAAAAGCAACCCAATTTCCGTTCTTGCCCACATTTAAAAGTAAATACAGACAAGAAAATGAATGTATTCTGTCTGTATTTATCTGTAAAAATCAGTAAAGACGGAAAACCGGGCGCCTTAGTTATAATCATTGTTTACATATCCAGATTTGTCAACGTGGATGTTTCTGAGATTTTAGAGAACTGCTTCTACCAAATATTATTTTCTATTTGATCTCAGTGCAGCCTCTTGTGTCTTTACAAAGGTTCTGGTCCTGGTGGTGGTCTTACTGCATCAACAAAAAGGTTCACTGATCTCTAAACCTACACAGCTGTGGAGGTTGCAGTGCCATATTGCTGCTGGTACCGGAAAAATTGTGTAAGCCTGGGTAATCGGTGAACTACCCCAACTCCTTTCTTCTCCTGTCCAGAAGGATCCAGTTCATAGCTGCAATTATAATTTTGGATCCCAGCTTTGAAATGGCCTTCCCTCCCCTAAAGAAGATAAGTGCTAACAGCCCAGCTGTAGGTTTTATCTTGACAGGACATTGGCATCAGAGTGGTTCCAAAGGTTTTTGGGACTCCATGCTTCTAGCTTAAGGGGTCATACTCAACATCTCCTTATGCGTTCCCTGTGTGCAGCTGAGCACTGGGACTTGCAATAGGAGTATCCCTTAAAGTTAATCTTGGTCTACTTATTTTGGCCTCCCAATGTGATGGTGAGACGCCTCTTCCTCAACTCATGGTCACCACTGGCACCGAAGGGTAAAGTTCTCTGTCAGTGTTTTATTACATAGGCTAGATAGTTCCCTGTGCATACATGTTTTGGGTGTAAAACAATTTTGGTGAGATGTGCTAATGTGAGCACAGGTGTAGGCATGGCTACTTGATTTATGTGGTGTAGGGGCACCAAAATATGCAGCAGGGTTGACTAAATTATGTGATGAGAAGGCACATTCTCCATAACTGGATCGTTCATAGATTTACAAGCTTCTCATCCCAGTCATTGAGCGGAGAGTCCCACAGTAGTGCTACTGAGCAGTTGAAATGTTAAGTATAGGTTGTAAAGCTTTAACATAGTCACACCATTAACCTACCCACATCATTTTTTAGAAAGAACCAAAATCCAGCCAGTCGGGAGTAAGCTCATAGATCACTACTCCCCCAGGGGCTACCATACCCCAGATTTCTATTGCATGTATTTTTGTGAAGGGAGTCCATGAGCTCTACTGAGACTTTTCGACCTAAAACTTTTGCTATTTAGCTTTTCCACACATCTGAATGGATCATCGACTCAAAATAATGTCTGAGAATATATATATGTATTTTTTTTTAGACTTTGTGGATCTGTGGAAAGAAGAGGTTTTACCTGGGGACCTTAACAAAGAATGTACTTATTGCCTAAGTCCTTACCCTAGCATTAAAGAAAATAAACGATGCTGCACTATTTGAACTAAAACCCTCAAAGACAGAGAGGGAAGGCTTTTAATGTGGTTGCAAAAATCAAAAGAATTCCATTGTCTAATAATGAATAATCAGATGGCTCTTCAAAAGGCATACAACATAATTAAAGGGCACATTCCAAGGAGAGCGGCCCTGAAGCATCAAAAACTGAAACAATGGCCTCTACACCCAAAGAACCCCCGAAAAAGAATAACAAGAATCCTTTTTAGAAATGTCATATCTGACAGACTGAAAATCCTTGATAATGTTCTAAAGAAACATTGGCAAAGACAACTCAACGTAAATGAGCAAGACATTGATGACAATGACTTTGAAGAGGCTAACCTAAATACCAGTATGAAAAGGAGACTGACGTTCCTACATCCAGAGTTCCTTTTCAAACCGTTCAGGAACATCAGGAGGAGAAATCGCACTATTGTGAAGAGCTCTATGAAGGCATCTGTTATGTCTCTAGCCAGTCTATAATTCAGTTACCAATTAACCTATTTAAAGACCTGAGGGTAATGCAAGTATACAATCACACCGGCTTTTCTAAACCTGCATCAGAAGCTCAAAGAAAACCCCCTGCACCAGCTTTGTCTCCTGCTGCAGCACCTCAAACTCAGCCCACCACTCCCTGTACGCCTTCTGTTGTTCCATAGAGTCTGATTTAACTGCAAACTCAACAGTTTCATTCTCTAGCGGTATCCCACATGCTGCCTCTGGGACAACCGAACAATGTTGATGCCTATACTAATGACCCACAAGGAGAACTGCTACCTATTTTTTTTCCAGGGAACACTGGTCCTGAATGAGATGAACTCATAGCCATGGTTGAAGGATCTACAGCTCCAACTCACTCGCTGGAGGATGATATAGGTGGCTTCTATAGCGTGAATGAAAGAGCATCTAAAATATTTGACCTTCTCATCCAATGGAAAGCAAACAGATTGCTTCTTATACGACTTTAAAGAACCAACCAGGAAAACGGTCCGATCAATACCAGTAAATGACATTTGGTCAAAGGTCTTGAGATGATGAAGAACCCAGCTTCGTTGGCAGCAGTTATTCCCAAACTAGACAGGAAATACACAGCCCCAGAAGACGCATTCCTACGTAAATTCAGTGGTAATGCAGGTTACACAGACAGAGCCTTGCTCGTAACCACATGATGGAGAAGAAAGAAGGCTTGATAACTTAGGCAAACATTCTTTAGCAATATATACCACATTGATTATCTCTTCCAATGCCCTAGCAATTTTAACCTATTATGATAGACAAATGTGGTCAAGTATCGCACCATATTTAGAACTGCTGCCGTTGGATCAAAAATCTGAAGCTAAAGCTATATTACACCAGGCAGAAGGATCATTATTAGCAGTCATTGATCCCCCCATGGATATTGCAACCACCGGGTTTAGACAGCTGGTGCATTGTATTGTGATAAGGGTGGTTAAGATCAACTTTATTTCGCCCTGAAATTCAAAGTAAAGTAATAGATATGTCCTGCGATGGGGATTGTTTATTCAACAACGTGGATAAAGCACTCAATCCCCAAAAAAGGGGATCTGACATAACAAGGTCATCAGGTTCATTACAACAGTGTTGAACACAGCACTTTTGTAGAGCTAATTGAATGAGCAGTGCTCTAAAAGAGGTGGGAACAGATAAATGCATTATCAATCTCAGTGGCCCTACCTTCTGCAATATATCCCTCAATTCAATCCACGACGTACGGACTATGTTCAAAGACATCAATGATACACAGCTCTACTTGAAAGTCTCCTCTGCTTCAGACTTCCAATGCCTCAAACACTGCTTCCACATCATCCAGACCTAGATGTCTGAAGCTCAACCCAACCAAGACAAAATACCACATTTTTGCCAAGGAAAACAAACAAGGCACAGTAAAAAGCTGCTCAATGTCCTGTCCTGAACCTTAACTGCTTCCAGCCCACTTCACACCAAATGCCAAATTACTTGGATTCACCCTGGACACCAGCCTTTCCCCAAAGAACATATTGCCAAAAACACAGACAGACTCTTCTAAAGAAAGCCAAACCCTTTCTTCCAGAAAGCGACTTCAGAACTGCTGTTCAAGCCCTTGTCCTTTAACATCTGTATGTTGGTCATGCCAAACTCCATGGCCTCCCAGACGCCACACTGACACCCTTTAGTGGCATCCTACATACTGCATGGCCTGAAGAATTTGATCACATCACCCCCACCCTGATGAAACTCTATTGGTTTCCCTTCCCTTGCCAGTCCGCACAATCTTCAAAACCAGCTGCATCTTTTACAAAGCCATACCAAAGGGGATGATGGACGGAGCGCTTGAGCAAATCAAACACTCACCCCCAGTCAACTGATCTGGGTTTAATCCATCATCATTCTTTAGCTCACTCCACCACCCCAGTTCAGACATGGCCATATGCAAATCAGTCTGACCCTGTGCCTCATGGGAACAGTCCAGCCCGAACTGCCAAGCCATGTCTTCCCTGGACCGGAAACAAGCATCCTGGGACCGGTTTCTGGCTATTCAACCGTCATCAGCCAGGCTAGCTTGAATCCAGTGGCAAAGTGAGCAAGGGACCCACGTCTGGGCATACCCTGCAACTAAGCCATCACAACCAGCTGTCCTGCCTATCCTGTAGACACGCTCACTATCTCTGGTGGTTCTCAGCACACCCATAGCCAGGACACAATCATACTGCAGACTAAGAAATGGAAGATAAAAATAAACAGGACAGCAGGCCTTTTCCATCTATGCACCCAGACTTTACCATATATGTTACGTCCTGGCAGTCGCCAGTAGGTCGGTATAGTTAGAACCTAGATTCCATAGGAAAAGCATTTTTTGTTTTGACAATAACTAGTGCAGCTTGACGAATCTTCGCAAAATTTTCAAAACTAATACTACATTCACTTCAGCTGCTATCTTGAATATATATGTACATATATTTAAATGTGTGTGTATATATGTTTATATATGCATGTGTGTGTGTGTGTGTGTGTGTGTGTGTGTGTATAATATATATATATATATATATATATATACACACATATTTACACATATACATATACGTGTGTGTGTGTGTGTGTGTGTGTGCGTGCGCGCGCAGGTACAAAGTGAGGCCCACCTAGAACAGCCGGCAACAAGCCAAAGGTCAGGACAACTCCAGAAGTCAGTCCCTACTTTGTCGCCACCCACACCATACCTGTAACACGTGTAGATGGACAGAACTCATCCTACTACAGAAAATGGAAGATATGAACCGATCGGTGGGTTCTTGACTTCATATGTCTGGGACAAACATTGGAGTTCATACAAAAATCGCTTACTCCACTATGCAACATCTACTGCTGCAGCAGCAGTGGAAATCTCCACAATAATGAAAAGAGTCCAAAAAATAAGTCCCAAAATCTCAGCGATATATAGGCATCTTTTAAAAAAAAAAAAAAAAAAATGTTTTAAGAGTTTTATATAGCGCGAACTAAACCCGAGACATCGGGTATCAGAGCGCTTTATATGAGTACCAGTTTCGTTACAGAAGGACACATTCATTTTTGTTAGGCACGGGGAGATTAAGTGATTTGCCTAGTATCACAGGATGTTGAGCGTCGTTGCCAAGACTCGAACCCGGTTCCCCAGCTTCGAAGTCGACAGCTCTAGCCGTAAGGCTACATCCTCTCCCCATTTTCTCCCCAGCTTCTATTCTTGCTTTTTTGCCAATTGGTAAAATATCAGGCTAATGGAGACCACTTTTAGATCTTCACCTCTTGAACAAATTTCTCAAGAAACACACTTTATATGGTGACACTGCAAGAAATTCTTAAACTATGCAGGAAGGAGACTTTATGTCCACCCTAGACCTACAGGACGCATGCTTTCATATCCCCTACTTTCCCAGATGTAGAAGATATTGCGTATTCGAAGTGGCCGGTCACAATACCAATTCAAAATTGTTCCATTTGGCCTAAATCAACCTAAAGATTTTTCAGGAAGTGTATGCCCCAGTCGCAGCACATCTAAGGAAACGGGATCAAGTTTTCCCCTACCTCTATGACTGGCTAGTCAAACAAAAGTTGTTCAGGGAGAACTCTGTAAAGGGCTGAATAAGAAGATATCAACAACTTGGTCTAACACTAAACTTAGACGTATCAATATTAATACCCCGCACCAATATGCAATCCCTGAGAGCAATGTTTGACACAATAATAGGCAAAGCCATCCCATTCCAAGAGTGTTTAAAATAATTGAACAGCTTAGCACAACAGCTGCGGAAGGTGAAGATGTTCACTGTGATATTCTACAAGTTTCTTTTAGGAATTATGTTATCCTTCATTCAGTTAATCCCAAAATTGCTGTCTACATATGTGACCAGCCAAGAGGAACTAGACAAGTGGTCAAACCAAGGATTGTTCAACCTTGTCCCGATGACACTAAAAATGATACGATGCTTAACATGGTGGACCCATCCCAAGAGTACATCAGTAGAATTAACTTACCTTCATCAGAAATCCTGCTTTGTGATGAAAATGGATACCTCTTTGGACGGCTGGGGAGCACCTGGACAGTGACGCTGCAATGAGCAGTTCATGGTCAGTGGACAAAGCTCTTCTTTAGATCAATCTCCTAGAGAGCAGAACCCTCACCCTAGGTTTACAGGCCTTCTTCCTATGAATACAAAACTGGTTCTGTAGTTATCCGCCTAGACAATACAACTTCTGTGTATTACATAAACAAAACAGGCAACATTCCAACAAAGCCCTGAAATTATGGGATAGGGTGATGAAGCACTGCATTAAAATAACAGCAGGGCATGCTCCTGGAATAGACCATGCACAGACTAGGCAGACTATTGTTTTTTTTTTTTCTTGGGGAGAAAGTAATGATTTCCAAATATTACATTTAGATGCATATATCAGACATATGTATTGTATTAGTACAGTAAAGAGAAGAATACCTGTGCAATATGGCTGTTCACGGGAACACTCAGCTTCATATTATGGAAGTCGTTAGTGTTGTATGTAAGAAGGATAACATTAATGTCTTATAAACAAGTATTTGCATTGTGGATGGTGAAAAGAAGTCTGCCCTTGTGACATGTAAAGGATATGATTTTTTGAACTCTGAAGAAATAGCTTTTATCAGCGAATTGTGTTGGCTGTGGCCGTAATCCAGTGCTAATGGTTTGAGAATATGCTGCAACCTTCTGAATGGAGTTCACTGGTTTTGATTTCAATTGAATGGAGCCAAAACTATGCATCAATGATGAAGATAGCTATATGGGTACAGTTATGATGTTTATGAAAGATTGTCGAAGTATGAAGGGAAAATGAACTGCGCTGAATCTTGTAAATTTCTCATATGATGGTCCACGTTTATTTTTTAAAGACTTTTATTCAATGTTTGATTTTTTTAAAGAATATTTTCTTTGTACTAGATTAATACAATACATAGCTATGATATATGAAAAAATATATTTTTGTATTTGGAAATCATTTTCTCCCCAAGGGAATAACTTTTTTGATTTAGTCAAATATTTATACTAGGTGGGTTTATAGTATTTGGGCAGAGAGGAGCATGGCTAAAGAGGTCATTTAAATTCCAATTTGTATATTGCCTATTTACAGAAAATGCAAAGAGTGCCATGAGTGGGAGATGTAGTGATCCCAACTGAACAAGATCCTCCAGCTCTGGGGTGAAGCAAATTTAGACTGATTTGCAACTGATCAGAAAAGAAATGCCGTTTTGCCAATAGACACTTCCTTCTTGGGTTGTGGGGGAAGGCGTTTTGATAGCTTTGGGAGGGACCTTTGCATATGCTTTTTCCCTCTTTCCCCTAATCCCAAATGTACTGAACAAGAGAAAGTGAGAACCATGTTGGATTATCCTGATTGTCTCATGGTTTCCAAGACCCTATTGTTTCTCAGAGCTTCTCCAGTAGGAGGAACAGCATATACCGTTCCCACCACTGCCAACCCTGCTTGCTCACAGTAAGGACCAAGTACTGCACCTGGAATCCGCATCACTGTTTAGTGGCATGGTTCCTCAGGATAATATGTTTTAACTGTTAGATAATCCGTATGACTACAGGGAAATACCTGCCAAAGCTAGAACTATAACATCAAATAAATCTTAACAAACCAAATGCAAGCCCTTCTGTTTTCTGATGGATCCTTCTGAATGCTGGATAGGTGGTATCAAGCAGCTCCTCGCCAGCGTTCCGCTCTGGAAGTTGGTTCCTTTTTCGTCTGTACCTTCAGACACCTTTCTGGAGCTACTCCTAGGTCTTTTAGTCCCCTTTTTCAAAATTTCTACACAGTGTACAAGAAGGAAAAAGTCATCCTCCTAAAAACAGGATTCAAGCTGTGTAGGAACTGTAACAAACAGATGTTTGTGATGGACCCTCATGAAGAATGCTATGATGCATGGGTTCGGTGCACGAGTCCATCCCTGCCACGACTGCGCTCAGATGAATCCAAAGGGGACCCCGAGGCAAAGTTGTACATCTCCAAACATCGAAAGACTCCACACTGTGACAGGATAAAAGGAAGGTCCCGTTTCTGAAGTGGTTGCCACTACAGATCCTTGTCGCGGTCAAAGTATTCGGGTAAGTCGAAGAAGCACAAATGGTCCAAGCAGGAATCTGCATCTCCCGGCACTCATGCGATCTCTTTCCCGATCTCCATCTGTCCAAATCCAGAAACTGGTCCCGAAACACTTTAAATTTCAGGGTCTGTCTGTGATGTTGCAGCAAGTAAGATACCTTTAGGGAGGCCATGCTGAACATTTTCAGCACTTTACCAGTTCCCTCTGACATGCCTTTGGGCCCCAAAGATCTGTAGGGGACTCCAGTCGGCTTGATCCTGTTGCGGCTTGAGCACTGGCTCCGGTATCACCCTCTGCGCTGGTTGACTTTTCATTAATGTTGATGTGGCTGACAGATTTACTACCTATTGTGCTATCTGACTCCCAGCAGAATCCACCACGACCGAGGCCATGCTGTGCTCTCCCCAGAGCACATCCAAGAGGCAATCCTTCTGATTCTGACACTTTGCCCTTAGCAAACTGCACACCTCAAACTTTGCAGCCTTTTTGGCACGGACTTGGACAATGACCATTTTGATGGAGGATGATCATGTTCCTCAGTGTAGTGAAGGATTACTGGTATGAGGAACTCGAAGATGCCAGTGGCCTGGATACTTGTCCTGGCCATGATCTTGCTACCAAGAAAAGTGCCTGCTTCACCGTTGTTATGCAGAGGCCTAAAGTATTCAAAACCATAATGAATTGAATGCTTGAATAAATCTCAGCCACTGGTACTCAAGGACGCATCCCAGTCCATCATTCTGCATATCATGCCACGTCAGTTTGGGCCCAGCCATATGCAAAGAAGTCTTGATCCTTCTCAAATGGGAAGCGCCCAGACCAAACTGCCAAGCCAGGTTCTCCCTGAACCGAAATTCAAACACCCAACAACCGATTTTGCCTTAGTTGGTGTTCATCAGCCAGTTATTTTTTTTTTTACGGAGTTTTATATAGCGCTAACTTGACCCTAAGGTATCGGGTATCAGAGCGCTTTACATAGCACCAGTTGCGTTACATGAGGACACATTCATTTATGTTAGGCACGGGGGAATTAAGTGATTTGCCCAGAATCACAGGATGTTCAGCGTCATTGCCGAGACTCGAACCCAGTTCCCCAGATTCGAGGTCGACCGCCCTAGCCGTTAGGCCAACTCCTCTCCCCAAAGTTATAGCTTTGTTCCAGTGGCAGTGTGCACGGGACCCACGTCTCGGCATACCAATCCCACTAAGGCAACATACTAAAGTATACAAAAAAGTAATGGATGGAATGCTTGAATTAATTTTAACCACTCGTAATAGCTCGAGGCTGCATCCCAGTCCATCATTATTCTCCACACCATGCTATATCAGTTTGAATCAAACCACATGCAAATCAGTCTTGACCCTGTTCCAATGGGAAGAGCCGAGACCGAGCTGCCACCCCAGGACAAAGTATGCACGGGACCCAAGTTGTTGCATTCGAAGAGCGGCAAAAGTATTAAACCTACAACTATGGAGGTGAAGACTAATGTTCTGGCAGAGGTACTCCAGCTGGTTCAAGCCCCTACAGAATCTTTATTGCCATTTACTGATGCCCTCATGGATACTGTTTTGAGGACTTGGTGAAACCATGCTCGGCATCATCGTCCATCAACGCAGCCATTCGTACACAACATCTTACGCTGGAGAGTTTGGGGGTGCAGGCATTCACCAGCAAAGTTAATATCGGCGCCTTTCCTTCCACTCTACCTTATTGTGTGTTAAAGAGAATGAAAACATTTGGAAGAGTATTTTTTTCAATGAGCCTTTCTCTGCTCGCTCTGCTTTCAGTAAAGGTGAGCTGTCACCTAGACCTCTACTCCTGCACCCTATGTGACACAGTGGCCTGAGTTTGACTGGTAGTTTTCAGACAACCGGCGGGTGACTCTAATCCATACTATCCAGGGTGCCACAATGCAGCAAACTTGTTATCCTCTCTGGCTTGTACACAACTGACTGCCTAAGCTGGGCGATGTATACAAGTGTGGCATTTCGGTGCAAAGCCTTAACGTGTTCTACGGGCTTCTCAGAGGATGACCAAACATCCCTAATGGATATGCCATTTGATGACTCCCTGCTGTTTGGAGACAAAGCTGATTCGGCCCTGGAATGGTTTAAAGAAAGCAGGTCCACAGCATGTTTCCTGGGTCTTTTTGACTCCACCAGATCTATTTCCAGCAGCAATTTTGCCCGCTGTGGCAACTATCAAGGTTTTTAGTTTAGCCAACGCTAAACTCCTTCACCTACCCCATAGGGTTTTCAGCCATTTTGTGACCAAGGACGTGGTTCACAAAGACAAAACCCTGGACCGCAGGTACAACATGCTGCTCCTGCCCCACCTCTCCTGCATTCACTGCCGGAAAATCACTGTACTGGGTTTTTTGTCCAGTTCACAGCCACCCTGTCTGAGGCAGGATGCCATAACTCCACCAAGGGTGGCAGGTCATCTCTTTAGACAAGTGCCATACAAATTGTACATCGGGCCATGCTCTCCCATTTCTCTCCTCACTGCTGCACCTTCCACCTTACCAACGACCATCTGTCCATCTTGCAGCAGGAAGTGCCAGCCTTTTGGCAAAAGATGCCATAGAGAAGGTTACGGCCTCGAAGGTAGGAACAAAGTATCTGATAGACATCTAGCCGCAGATTCCTTAACTTTTCAATTCTCCCCAGGCGCCAGTCTGCTTCCGGAATTTTTTCAGCAGTACCTCTGCGCGCCGTGGGACGTCGTTGTATGGCTCCGCTGTAGTGTAGCTCCTATTTCCCTAATAGGCTCTGTGCATTGGAATAATATACCCTATAGGTTTGACATAGGACTACGGTCAGTATGTCCCTATCGAGTATATTAAACTTAATTACTTGTGCCAGCTAGCTCAGAGGCCACTAGAAACTCCTTGACGACAAGAAGGGAGTAGTTTCTGGCAGCCGCAAAACATGACCACTTTGTTTCCCTTTAGAATCAGAACGTGTCCCAGAGTCGTAGAAACAATAGATAACTATTTCACTCAGCTCAATCGTGCATGCTTAGTTTTCCTCAAAGTTACACAGAAAGAAATAGACGGGCGTTTCAATAAAAGATTTATTGAACAGTCTTGTTTCTCGTGTAAGTAAAATGTGCTGTTACGATCACAAGACAGTATGCGAGATATAATGTACAGCGTAAGCAGTAGAAATAAATAATACTGCGCTAGCATGATCTTTAGTAGATATTCATTTACATAAATAACAGACTAAAAATGCGAGTACTCATACGGTGCGTTTCTAAGCTAGTTCTACCCCAATGTGCCTAACCTAGGTGTAGGGAGAGGTATGAAGTAGTTGAAGTATTCCTTACTATGGTATACTAAGAGTATGTTAAGTCTAGTATGCCTAGTATGCCAAGAGTCCCTCTAGGTTCTAGTCAGCTCCATACCTTAAGAATGAGAGAGGTAGGAATCTCTTTGCCAGACTCGAACTCCAACACCCCGCAAGGGAAGTCAGATCACTGGAAGCTGGACTCTCTGCGTGCAGGGATGACAGCGTCTTCTCAGTGCGTCAGGCCGGGAAACGGGCTCCTCTGAAGTCGAGGTCTCCTCTAGTTTAACAGGGCTAGGGAAGGTATATTTATACCTGAGAGGTACCTCATAATTTTAGCATTGACGTGAGTTGGACAGCGGAAGACGTCATGAATGAACCCCTAAGGTATAACGGTTCATGCATAATAGAGGAGTCCCTGAAGAAATCAATAGTCCTGTGCTAGGGAAACTCCCGAAGCCTAAGGGTCTGTTCTTCAAGAACTCGTCGTGACGTTAGGGTGGACGAATGTCGGAGACCATGCCTGTATTTGGAGTGCACGGTTTAATGCCTAAATAAGGACTGGGATTTTATGCCTATATAAGGGCAGGGCGAATTGTGCCTATATAAGGACATGATACAGGAAAGCTCGTGTATGGACACCCTAAGAGGAATACAACACCCACTCCACTTTCGTGTGTACGATAATACTAAAATGCTAAACATTTAAAATGCTAAACATTAAATGGAGTACCGCATATTTCTAAAATATTTCTTAAAACCGTTTAAAAAGGCATTTAAAAACCCATTAGAATGCAAAAGGTACTGTACATTTGAAGCATTGTTTTTCATTTCAGGCATATATTTAAAATAAAATGCAATTTGAATGAAATATGCAGAAATATTTACATGTGACAAAATGATCGATAAGTTTTTTCAAAATCAAGTCATTTCATGTCATGGAAATTAATGAACTTTTAGACTAACACGATGAAAAAAGTGTCTGAGGAAGTACCGCGAAGTCTGTACTATAAGGCTAGTTCTACTTGAAGCAGATTGAAGTGCCAGTTTAGTTCGAAAAATGGGAAAAAGTTCAATTTTTGGAAGAGTTCCAAGTTTTTGAAGTATGAAGGCCAAATTGTTACTGCATCTCTGGAACACTGTGGGCTGAATCAGAGTCAGTTTACGGGTCTGGTGTAAACATGAGATCATCTATTTCTGTAGACAAAACATCGTCCACTGAGGTTGGTGTCAGTTGGAACACCTCGTGTAGTAGATTTAATTGCACAGAGATGTGAAGCATCGCTTTCAGCATAGGTTGCCGCAGCAATGTTCGCGTCCGTTGTTACCTGTGTTCCTGTAGGTCTTTCTCGTACCTCAGCAGCAGCCGGAAGCGTCTGTGAGATCTCAATGATTGCTGACATCAGGATAGGCAGCCTCTGGGGGCAACACAGAGCATGGGCCGTTATCGGGACCAGCAGAGTATCGACATCCGTTGGCGTAGCTGATGGAAATGTTAGACAGGTGTCCAACACGCATTCTTCACCGCATAGCAGGCATCGTAGAAAAGGTAAGATGCAATCTTGCCAGATTGGTCTGAATGACAGGAACCACGTTGTATTAAGTTCCCGTAGACGAGTCATGCCCAAAAGCTGTACTATTCGCTCACGGCACTTTCGTTCAAGGAGAGCTTTCTCCATTTCGCTCGGAGTGATGTCTGCGAATAGGCTGGCCATAGCGTAATAGCAGGAAGAGAAATAGAATTCCGGCAACAAGTGCTAGAATTAATGGTATGCCACCAAACACCGAATGTGGAAAGTTCGGGATGATTCCGAGTATTGCCTGGAATGGTGCTAACAGACCGGTACAGATGCTCTTAAATACATGTACAATTCCACTTGTATCAGACATGTTGAAGATACGTGTTATCATTTCTACGAAATGTATAGGGCAGTTTGTACGTATTAAAGTCTGTATCTCAGCCGAAGTCCTTGCTACTTGTAGATCATAAGTTTCTTTGGCCGAGGTCAAAGGCACTGTTTGCTGTAAAAGCATGGCTTTCATTCTGCTTAAAGTATCAAATCTTATAAAAGAGACGTTCAGCCAAGGCCATAGAGGCGACTCCCTGACTGTGTCTATTGGGGCAAACAATACTTGCATACAGCAAGTGACCCTGGAGTTGACCGTTACTAGATATGGGATGCCTGGCGACATGCCGCAGCAACTTTGATCATTCAACATGAGGTAATTCCCATTAGAAAGTTGTCCAAACGTTGGATTAATCACAGCAGCTGGTGTACCCTGCTGATGGCAAGACAAATTTGCCACAGAACCATTACAAGCCCCATGTAAAGAAATGTCCTGACATATAAGTGAACCGCTCAGTGCACGTTTACAGTGTGTACCGCTCAAAAACACTTCACAATCCCCACTCCAAAATCTATATGTATACGGTAAATCCCATGATGTCTTAATGTATTCCTTACCCAACCTTTCATATTTGCCTGCTTGCATTTGTGTGAGGCAATACTGAAACTGAAAAGTAGTCACAGGAAATGTCATTTTGCCATGAATGAGCCATTCTGTAGCTTGTTTTTCTGCCACTGTGAATGGTAACTTTTCCAGTTTTTCAATGTTCAGCACTGTATACTTTGCTCCTCTTTGTGCCAGTTCGATCTGTTTATCAGTTAGATTGTATTCTGCAAACAGAGCTGACGTGTTGATAAAACGCCAAGGCACATAGCCCGCACGCAAAGATTGCAGCGTCCAGCTTAATAACACAATAGAACGCAATTGAGATTGGCCTTGCTGTAACATTGCCAAATCTTGTTCTAGTATGTCGCTAGCAGAGGATACAATGCCATCCAATGAATATATTCTGGAGGACAAAGTTGTTAACCCATTGTCGACCACCGAGAGGGTTTTCTCTAAATTAATACGATCAAGTTCACGTATTCGTTCTGCGGCCTCCATCTGTGACACCTTCCATGCTTCATTATAGGCAGCATAAATGCCGGCATATATGAAACATTTTTGACGCGGTTTTCTTGGTCCAAGCAAGAATTCCCTAAGGTCTGCGTCTTCTGTAAGTAAGGATAAGTGTTGTTTCACATCCTGTAGTGTAGATTTCTGAAGCCAATCGAGGCATAATTTTCCTACACTGTATGTTGTTACTACCCCCGGATGCTGTCTTTGGACGTATCTTGGGTCTGGCCTATGAATAGTAAAGCCCTGAGTTTTATTCAGGAATCTTTCCTGACAGTTGTTCGTGTCTGTGGGCCAGATCAACCATTTTCTCCAATCAGGATTAGATCTGTTGAGTTGTAGTATATTGTCAACTGTCACCACTGCCTGTGTATTATTATCAGTGGCAGGTGTTGGTACAGAAGGTGTGTTCATCTCCTTGATCTTGGCTAGTCCAAGACAAAGTGTTTGTTGGACAGTTTCATTCAAAAACATCATTTGTTCAGGGATGATGCAGGCTCTAAATAAAGCTTCTATCCCTTGCACTTGCCAATATTTAGTACCCCAGACAGTTTTTGTGTCTATTGTGTCTTTCCAAAAGTCGAAACCCTGTCTAGACAGTTGGGCAATAAATATTGCAGAGTAAATCTGTTTCGTATTAGTTAACATAATTTTCAGTCCTGTCTTGTTTACATTTTTATAGTAAAACATTTCTGGATTAGATGTATTGTATCCTGAAAAATATGGAAACTTGTTAGCAAATGTTTTTGAACTACCTTGTGGTGGTGTAGGACCATGCTCCCATTGGTTAAACATAAACACATTTCTTGGGTATGCAGATTTATGCAAATAATGATGACCATAGTGGTTATAACAATACAGTTGTTCATAGTCTGATGAACCCTCTAAATATTCATTTTTAGAAAATGCAGCAGATTTTTCTAGGTCAAACATTGTCATTAACAGTCTCAAAGTCCCAATCATCAGAATAGGTACTGGACGTAATTAGATCACTTAGTGAAATTTTAAACAAATGTGGAATGTTCAATTGTTCCGTCGGGCCGAAGACCTCAAAATCTGTTTTGTCCCACACTATACCATCCTGTATAGGAACAGCTGTGATGTTCACTCATGACAAGTCTCTTGCTTCACGATGGGAAGATTTATGAGGTTTTAAAAATACGTTCACGTCTTTTCCTTCAGTATTCACATGGATGTATCTACCACTTATAAGCACGCTTACAGTTGTAACCAAAGCTAGCCAGAGCAGGAAAACAAAAAGTCCAGATATAATCCAGAGTTCAATCCATGGAGAAACCAAATAAGTCTTTTTCAGAAAGTGAAGAAAGTCTTGTACTTGCTGCTTGAATTTCAATGATGCTGGCGTCGTTTCAGGTTCACTCGGATCTTCTGAGAACGTATCAAAGTTAATGAAATAGCCAGAAGCAGTTCTGTCAATTGTTGGAATTGCATCAGGATTTGTAGAAATCGCTGGAACCAGTTGATCACTTGCTACATTGGTGTAGACAGGTGTATTTGGACGAACTGTTACTTGATTTTCAAGAGGGATGAGTTCCATAGCGTTGTTGCTTAGTCCTCCATCTGGTACAGCTGAATTCTCGATTGTTATCAGTCTTTCAGTCTGAACCTCTTGGATAGTAGCGAGAGGAGTGCGTCTGCTACTAGGTCGGAGTCCACGTGGTCTACTATTTAGTATTGGCCACATACTGTGGTTTGATGAGGTCGATGGACACAAATCTTTTCTCCTTTCTTCCAGCAAGGGGCGGCAGAAGTACTGTTCTTGTTCCTTGAACTGCTAGGACAGGTTCTGGTTGTCTGTAAGAAGGTCCAAATTCCTTCTTGTCCGCAATCTTTTCTCTGACTAGATCCCCAACTTTTGGAATCCAGACAGGCCTTGCTGGGACCGCCGGTTTTTCCCCAGTGGTGGTTGGCTGTAGGAATACGTTGCTTTGTTTCGTTCTTAACTCATTTAGTTCCTGTAAAACAGCCAAATGATCTTTGATATCAAATGTTTTATTTTCCACCACTGTGCCTACGTCATCGAGATCTGGTACCCACATTCTTGTCACAAATAGGACCTCATATGGAGTAAACCCCCCTAGAGAACTTCTTGGCAGATTATTCAATGAGCGTTGGACCCCATTAAGATGTTTGACCCACCCATCACCCGAACCTAATACCCTAGCTGTTATAGACTGCTTTATGTCCCGGTTTTTCCTTTCCACGACCGAATTTCCCTCAGGATGGAATGGAGAGGAGTACCGCAATGCAACGCCCAGACTGGCCATGGCTTCTTTGTAAGCCCGAGAGCTAAACGCAGGGCCCTGGTCAGAATGTAGCGTGCCTATTGCGTATGTGCCGATAAAGACTCGCAAATCTTTTATAACAGTTCGAGCGTCAGCCGAGCGCTGAGGCCATATCCATAGGAACCTTGATTCAGTATTTGTGGGAATGCATTTGTCCAGAGGGACGCCTGCGCATAGATAGTCTAATGCTGTCTAACAATGGTGTCTGTACTGGGCAGCTACATTCGTAGCATGGTGTCTGGTGGCTTTCTCGCTGCTGTTTACAGTCTATGCAGTCATTGATGAAGATATGAATATGTGTATTCATTCCTGGCCACCAGTACATCTCTTTTAACGTCAAAATTGTTTTAGAGATCCCTAGATGTGACAGACCCGCCCCCAAATGTGCTTCATAAATCAAAGCTGCTCTACGTTCCATGTTTGGAATTACCCTATCCCCCACTCCAGGGATTCGAGCAAAAGGAACGTTGTTCGCATCAATTACATAAGAGTACTTGAGTGGAAACTTTTTTGGTAACGCTGCACTGCTGCCCTTGCTTGAAGCATTGACAGCCAACATTATCTCACCGTCTATTTTCGTTTTTGAACGAGTGATCGCAGCTACGGAAGCCGTCTGAACAGCCCCCTTTGCGGTTTCGTCAGCCAATGAATTCCCTGCAACGTGAACGCCATCACGATGATGACTGTGTGTGGATCACGTGAGCCTTTGGTAGTTAGTTTTTCAACTGAACTACTTGTTCCCAAAGCATTTTGTGCTTTATTGTGCCACCTTTCGCATCTTTGAAACCATTTTCAAGCCAGTTTTGTATATAGTCATTATACGACTGAACACAGTAAAAGGAATCGCACACGATCAGTGTGGGGAATTCTCGATCTGTACTTTCAAGTGCCAGTTTGAATGCTTGTAGTTCAGCTCGCTGAGCAGTACAATCCCCTAGAGATTGAGTTTTTGTGACCATAGGTCTGAAGATGCCATCTCGCATGCGACCTTTAACGATTGCACACGCTGCACTGTAAGCTTGCTTACTCCCTGTTGCGGGCTGTGCGGATCCGTCAGTGTAAATTATGAATTCATACTGATCGAGAGGCAGAATTTTAGTAGGCAGAGGACATTCTTGTTCATATTGCAGGAATACTTGTGTTTTTAAATCTGGATCAAAAACATATTCAACAACTGTTGC
Source organism: Calotriton arnoldi (assembly GCA_963921515.1). Lineage (NCBI taxonomy): Eukaryota > Metazoa > Chordata > Amphibia > Caudata > Salamandridae > Calotriton > Calotriton arnoldi. The sequence continues at coordinate 3,357,057 of CAWUFW010000181.1, forward strand.
AGCAAGAGAATTAACCCATTGTATCCATCTTGGATGTAATGCTTTAGCATTTGGAATGCTTGCTTTTGTGACCGCTTCTAAAGCCGGTACTGGGGTTACGACAATAAAGCGTTTCCCTTGTGCTAGCGCTCTTTCTTTTGCTACAGCGGTTTGAACTGCTGTTAGAATTTTTTCAGTTGAACTGAAGGGCATTTCCGCTTGTGTGTACAAATGAGATTTGTATGCAATTGGTATTTTCTCACCCTCATTGAAGGTTAAGTAGGTGAATCCGCATTGACCCGAAATTATTCGGATCACCAGGTTTCGTTGACTTACGCATGTTTGTAAGTGATTTGTTGCTAACATGTTAGCCTGGAGTGAACGCAAGATTTCTGTGTGTTCTTATGTCCAATTCTTGATTGAAAAATCAGGTTTGATTAATGCATAGAGAGGTTTAACCCTTTCTGCGTAATTTAGAATGTATGTTCTTCCAAAATTTAGGAAACCCAGGATGGATTGTAAGTTTTTTAGCGTTTTTGGAGGTTGGAGCAGCGCACACTTTTCTAAAAAGTTAGCTGCCAACCTCTTGCCTTCACTTGAAAGCTCATATCCTAGAAATAGGACATTGAGATGGGCAATTCGGGACTTTTTAAAGTTGAATTTGTAGCCCTCAGAGGCGAAGCCCAGTATAATGGTGCTTACCCTGTTCAAGTGTTTGTCCAGGTCATCGTCCGTCAGATAGATGTCATCGACATAGGACAATGCCTCATTGTCATAAATTTGTAGTAACTCCGTTACCCTCGCTGAGAATAAACCTGGGCTGTTCTTGAACCCTTGTGGGAGTCGACAAAAGTGACGCTGGGTCCCCATTATGGAGAATGCTGTTAAGTACCTGCTTTCAGGTGCTATGTTTTGACAAAAGAAACCATTTGAGATGTCCAATGTTGTTTTGTATTTTTTACGCACAATGTTATTCATTAATGCTGTGCTATGTGCATTTTGCACTGCAAAAGTTTTAGAACAAGTGTTTAAGTGTCTGTAATACAAAACTAGACGATATGTATTGTCTGGTTTGGAGACAGGAAACAAAGGATTGTTCATTGAGGAGGTGCATGTTTCAATCACCCCTTGGTATTCAAGTTGATCTAAGATCTCCCTGACCTGTTTTTTAGCTTCTTGCTTTATTGGGTACTGCCTTTGTGCAGTTGGTTCATGTTTCAGATGTATTTTATGGTGAGGTGAGTCCTCATCCCATCCTACATGATTTTTGTATAATGCTGGGGCCTGGGCTACTGCCCATTTCCTGGCATATGTATATTTTAGGTGAATTGGAATATGGTTGGAGAAGGCGGGCATAATAATGTCTTCGCCGTGTGGGCACTCTGACAAATTGTGGTGGCCAGTCGTTTTCTGCTAGAAGTATGTCATAGCCCCTTGAAAGTTTTTCCCAAAAGAGTGCTTTCACCTGTCTAGGTATGTCTCCCTCCATCCGGAGTGTTATTTCATATAACTTTTGTGGAGTACTAACCCTGGTGTCTACAGTCTCAGCTGTAATGTACTCATTCAAGTCCACTATCTCCAGAAGTTCCTTCAGGTTCTGGCGAACTATTGTGACTTCTGCTGCACTGTCCAGCATTGTCTGAGCCCATTCTCCGTTCTTGAGTTGTGTTCTCAGTATTCTCGGCATGTCTGATCTTCAGACCTGCTACTTTCTTTTTGGAGAATTGAGGTTTTGTTTTATTTTTTGGAGCGTGTTTATCTTCCTTGGATTTCACGCGTTCTTCTCTATGTTCTGATCGTCCTCTTCTTTTCGAAGTCTGTGATGAGATCTGAAAGGGACGAGAGGAACGTGTATCAGTATCTTGATACCTATCAGGTTTTCTTAAATTATCCCTATTCCTGAGGTTATACCTCCTTTCAGAGGGCTCCTTTTGAGGAGACCTACCCCGGGATTGAGAACGTTTCTCATTTGACTTTTGTTTATTAGTCTCCCACTTCTTTTTAGAAGATGTAGGAGTTTGTTTAATAGAGTCCTTCTCAGGATTTTCAGATAGTTTCGGCTTCACTGGTCTTCCACCCAAACTATCTCTGCCTAATTCTGCATAAGATTGTTCAATTATTCTGGGTAGTTCAGTTTGATGTTCTGTAACATCGAATTCCCTTAATTTTTGGCGGATCGCCACTGCTGCTGCCTCCCCTTTAATATTAGATAATATTATTGTTGAGACCTGGTCGAAATTCTTCAGTAATTTCATACCTAAATTCAGAGCAGGCTCTGCCCTGTATTCATTTTGAATTTGTTTCAGGACCTCTGGGATTACCGCAATTGACGGAATACCATGTGTTTTAGTATAGATGGCAGCAAAGACTGAGCCCCAAGTCGTACAGTCTTCCAGTTGTGGTGTGATCCCCATCGGTAAACTGATTGTTAGGATTCTGTGTTTCTCATACGGGCTAGTATTCGGAAATACTGCTTCGATTTGAGTAATTTTTTGAGCTATCCAGAATGGAATTTGCTCACGTTTTGTGGGCATTTTACCCATGACTGCGTAGAGTCTGTGGTGTAAATTTTTAGTGTATTCCCCTGTTGGGGAGTTGGATTTGGAAGTGTCAGTGGTTGCTGGACTGTGAAAGTCCGCATGACATATTGGACCAATTGTCTGTAGATTTTTATTAACTCTGTGAGTTGAGTAAGTAATTCCTCGTCTGACATTTCTTCAATGTGAGGATGAGGTGTGTAGCCGGCTAGAATCGGCCATGTTGCTCCTGGTCTACCTAGTGGACCGAGCCTGGTAATGTTTTTGTGATGTTTTAGGGCGCCTTTAAACCAGAGCTAATGCTCTTGGTATGTTAATGGAATTTCTATATCCTCGAAAGGAATGTATTCCTCTGGTGGATCATCTTCTTTGTAGAAGTGAAACGTGTGTTACTGGTTTGGATTCAGGAAATATTACCCATGAATAGAATACCTCTGTCTGAAAGGATTCGTGTTCCTCTATCACGAAAACTGCTCTACCACCTCTTGGTGGTAGGCCGTGTTTTATGAGTTTTAGAGTGATGGCTCTTCTTAAGTTTGGAGCGATGTCTATAACACCCTCCTCGGTTTCAATTAAACCTGTATTGTTAAAAACTGCTGCTTGGGCTGGAGCAGCCGCAGCTCCACCATTCTCGGTCATTGTCCCCGCGTGTGGACATTTGTTTTTTGAAAAATGTAGAACAAGTTTCAAGGAAACAAAGATAAGGTGCACAATATTTTGGAACACTGTATCCTTCAACGTTGAGCAAACCAAACAGCTAATATATAGGGTGCTTCCCTATGTAGCCGTGGCGGATATTTAACCCTGCCCACTCCAGACGTCTTTTGGAGTATATGGGTAGGGGTCTCTGAGAGAAAAAGGCACAGCTGAGTTACTCAGCATCTAGCGTTAAATTACCGCCTTACCAAACGTTGGGCGCCATGTAGTGTAGCTCCTATTTCCCTAATAGGCTCTGCGCATTGGAATAATATACCCTATAGGTTTGACATAGGACTAAGGTCAATATGTCCCTATCGAGTATATTAAACTTAATTACTTGTGCCAGCTAGCTCAGAGGCCACTAGAAACTCCTTGACGACAAGAAGGGAGTAGTTTCTGGCAGCCGCAAAACATGACCACTTTGTTTCCCTTTAGAATCAGAACGTGTCCCAGAGTCGTAGAAACAATAGATAACTATTTAACTCCGCTCAATCGTGCATGCATTGTTTTCCTCAAAGTTGCACAGAAAGAAATAGACCGGCGTTTCAATAAAAGATTTATTGAACAGTCTTGTTTCTCGTGTAAGTAAAATGTGCTGTTACGATCACAAGACAGTATGCGAGATATATAATGTACAGCGTAAGCAGTAGAAATAAATAATACTGCGCTAGCATGATCTTTAGTAGATATTCATTTACATAAATAACAGACTAAAAATGCGAGTACTCATACGATGCGTTTCTAAGCTAGTTCTACCCCAATGTGCCTATCCTAACCTAGGTGTAGGGAGAGGTATGAAGTAGGTGAAGTATTCCTTACTATGGTATACTAAGAGTATGTTAAGTCTAGTATGCCAAGAGTCCCTCTAGGTTCTAGTCAGCTCCATACCTTAAGAATGAGAGAGGTAGGAATCTCTTTGCCAGACTCGAACTCCAACACCCCGCAAGGGAAGTCAGATCACTGGAAGCTGGACTCTCTGCGTGCAGGGATGACAGCGTCTTCTCAGTGCGTCAGGCCGGGAAAAGGGCTCCTCTGAAGTCAAGGTCTCCTCTAGTTTACAAGGGCTAGGGAAGGTATATTTATACCCGAGAGGTACCTCATAATTTTAGCATTGACGTGAGTCGGACAGCGGAAGACGTCATGAATGAACCCCTAAGGTATAACGGTTCATGCATAATAGATGAGTCCTTGAAGAAATCAATAGTCCTGTGCTAGGGAAACTCCCGAAGCCTAAGGGTCTGTTCTTCAAGAACTTGTTGTGACGTTAGGGTGGACGGATGTCGGAGACCATGCCTGTATTTGGAGTGCACGGTTTAATGCCTAAATAAGGACTGGGATTTTATGCCTATATAAGGGCAGGGCGAATTGTGCCTATATAAGGACATGATACAGGAAAGCTCGTGTATGGACACCCTAAGAGGAATACAACACCGCAATGACTTCAACTCCGTCATGACGTCAGTAAAGTCATATAAGTCCCCTCCGGTGCGCGCACGTCAGTTTCTTCTTTTCCGCGCTGCAACGCGGATCTGGAGAATCGGTTCCTCAGGTCGTTTTTTCTCGACCTACTTTGACACCTGGTGTCGGTGGAACAGTGTGCCTTTGATGTCGACAGATTTCAAACCTTGTGGGTCTTGTAGCCGACATATGTCGGTGACGGACCCGCATACAATTTGTATGTGGTGCCTAGGTGAGCACCACGATGCCGAGGATTGTGGTTCCTGCCAGAAACTAAAACCAAAGACGTTGAAGTATTGGCGTTTGAAGTTGATGGCAGCACGTGTATCGCGATCCTTGGAGGCTTCCCAGCCTCAGTCTTCGCTATCCCGGGAAGAACATTTGCGGGGTCGATCTAGGAGCTGAAGTCGGTCTATAGGACGTCGTTTCCAGGGAAATGGAAAGGTATGGGGCTGTTGAAGTCGTGGCATTCTCTGACTTCACAGCGTGGAGACTCCGTCTCCCTTCACTCCTCCCGCTGTATGGCTGAGGAAGCCGTACACGACTCCACACCACTTCTCCTCGTGTTTCCGGGAGCCGGTGCGTCGATGGCTCAGGTGAGGGAATATTATGATTCCTTACACGTCATCTTTGGGACCCCATCTCCCTCTGGAGTGCCTCTAGGCCCCCAAGGAGGTGAGTGGGGCGCTCTCGGAGGATTTGTCCTCTGTTACTGTTGGGTCATCAGAGTCGATGGTTTGGCGCTGGTCGAAGTCGTCTGGCATCACTTTGACGCAGGCTCACAGTACTTCGGGATCTTTGCCTACAACACCGGTCTTTTATCAGCTGACTCCGACATTGACGTTGGCAGTGCCGGTCGAAGTCGCCTCTCCTCCCCCAGTCGACGTCGTGATGTCGCCGCTTCGGCGTCTGATGCGGATTCGGCTGTACAACCTGAGGGGATTGTACAATTTGTGGCCCCTTTTCAGGAAGAGGCGTTGGGAGGTCCACCTGTATCGACTGGTGCAGGACTTCTTCAGCCCATTTCTGACACCAATGTGTTTCAGTTGGAGGAGGGCTGCCTTATAGCTCTTGGTGAGGCTAGTGGGCTGGATTCTTCGCCAGCCTCCGGGTTGCTTTCTCCCCCTAGTCTTGCCACGGAGTCACGTTCCTCCTTTGCAGACATGCTGAGGAAAGTGGCAGCAGTTTTAGACTTGTCACTGCCCACAGTGCAGAGATCTACATACCCTTTGTTCGAAATCCTTTGCCAGGGACAGATGGGAGAAGAGCCTGTTCTTCTGCATAGTGAGGTCCTATTTGACATTTTATTAGGTGCTTGGGTCAAGCCTGAATCGGGGGTCTCAGTGGACCGTGATGTTGCACGTAGGCATTTACCTGCACCTGGGGACCCAGTTTGTTTGCATAGAAATCCTTCCACTAGTAGCCTGGTGACTCGGGCTGCAATGTCTTATCAGGGTGTAGATTCTACTCCTAATTACTCCGGTTGGTAAGGATGCTAGGGGTCGTGATGCTTATGGTAAGCATATATTTGCTTCAGCCAGCTCAGCATTGAAAGCCACCAGCACGTCTTGTGTGTTGGGGTGCTTTTCCTATGCCTTGCCTTGATTTATTTGATTTTAATTTGTAAAGCGCAGCTTTTGCCCTAAGGTGTCCTGGCGCTGCCTGCAATCATGAGAAGGATAAAGGATGAAACTACAGCGAGAGAGTGAAAAGCCAGGATTTAAGAAACTTTCTAAAAGCCAGAAAGTTGGAAGTATTCCTCAAGGATTCTGGCATTTGATTCCAGATGTGAGAAGTAACATGAGAAAAACTTCTAGCACTCCAAGAAGCTTTGTAAATAGGAAAGACAGACAGCTTCTTTTAGGAAGCAGAATGTAGAGACCTGTTCGGGGTTATCATGAAAATGTTTTCCTCAATGATTCTGGGCCCTGGAGATGCAATGCTTTATGAGCAATAAAGACTACTCTTTTTTTGACTGGTAACCGGTGGAGTTCATCCCTAGCTTTGGTAGCTGATTCTGAATTTTTGATTTTTTTCCAGAACCCTGACTGCAGCATTTTGTATCCTCTGGAGACTGCTAAGGACACACTGCTGGGCTCCAAACAAGAGTGCGTTGCAATAATCTAATTTGGATAATACCAGTGAGGTAACCACTGTCTTTTGTAAATAGTGGTAAAAAAGGAAGAAGTGAGGTGATTAGTTTGATCCCTGAAAGAAAGGTTTGTATCGAAAATTATTCCTAGATTCTTGGATTTGAACACTGGGACGGGGAGTGAGCCAAGAGCATCTGGCCACCAGGATTTATTCCAAAAGGAAGTATCCCTCCCATAGTTAAGGACTTCCGTCTTTCCTGAATATAGTTTTAGGCAATGGTTTCCCATCCATTGCAGAACAGCACTCATGTATTTATTAAAGCGAGAAGCCACCTCTTCAGTCTCTTTGTTTATGGGAACAATAATTTGAGTATCTTCCGCATAAGATAATGTGGAGAAACGAAACGATATCAGTCACAGAGAGAGGGGCCACGTATATATTAAATAAGGTGGGGCTTAACGAAGAGTCCTGTGGGACTCCACATGGTAAGGGATTATTTACAGAACATGCTCCCATGTCTTCCAGATAACCTCTGTGCTGAGGTAGGCAACTTGATTTGAGATGGCTAGCAGGCCGCTAGGCTTACCATAAGGTGTGGCATGGACACAACGGATTCTGTGGGTCGGACCATGGTATCTACAGTGGCGCTAAGGCGTCTGGCTTGTTTGGCATCTTCGGGTTTTTTAGAAGCTGTCCAGTCTGCTTTTGCCGATATACCATTTGACGGTGTCCGTCTTTTTGGTGATCAGGCTTCCATGAAAGACAGAACTACAGAGTAGTAGTCTATTTTCTGTCACTGTGTGCTTTGCTTATCCCTGGGCTTGGAATATATATTTTTTTTGTTAAAGGAGTAGCCTTGTTAGGACGTTGCATTTGTCTAGCTCCGGTTTCAGTACTACCACGTGTACTCTGGTGAGGAGTGGTGGTTATAACCTCAGTACCATTTTCTTTTTTTATTTCTGTATTGATTTAAATGACTGAGGGAGGTTTCCTTTGTTTCCTGGCCTCTGAGGATGAGCTTTTTGCTCAAGAGGCTATCATTAAGACAGGTATCTTCCTGTATGGAAGCGGATCTGTTGCATGCTTCTTCGAAGCAGTTCAGTATGCAAGTTGCATGGCTTTCTTTTTCAGTGTTCTTTTAGAGGCATATGGCATATGGTTATGTCAGTTGTAGACTGGTGTATAGTGACTCTTTGGTCTACTCTTGGAGTAATCGGATGCTTCAGCAAGTTGAAGCGTTGCTCTGGCTCAGAGTATAGGTTTGCATTATTTGAATGCTATTTGCTTTCAAGTTCTTCCTTTAGGGTAAAAGAACAGTGTCTAGTGAAGGCATAAATACTGCTGACAATTCCTATCCCGGCTCCATATTGTGGTGCTGTAAATTGGCAGTCAAAGGTTTATGATGCTTGGGTTGGGCCAACTTGTCCCAAGACCAATGTAAACTTGATGGCTTGTTATCCTTGACTTCAGTCAATATGTCTTCAGGTGTTGGGCCGTTTTGGTTGCCAACAAGGCCGCCAATTCATCTATAAAAGTTTTGGGAGACACTTTTATAATAGGTGGATTTTTGACTTTATAGTAAGCTTTTCTTCTTCCAATGATATTCCGGATATATATGGTTCTGTCTGATCGGCATTACCTGTCTTTTGGAGAGAATGTACTTATTGTTTTCTACATTCCTTAATTCGTGAGGAATCATGACTGCTGTTTCTTGTGATGTCAGTTCTTTAGAACAGACAGCTTTTTCTTATGACAAGTCACCTATGGTGTTGTACTAACCTTTTTTCACTGGGTTTGGTATTTTCAGAGTGGCTTTTTGTATACAGGGTATACATGATTTAATGTGCTGCTGTGTTTTACTTAATTGTTGTACTTACGATCATATTTGTCTTGTATCACTGGTGTGGTCATATGTGCTTGTTGACAAGTGCGCTAATAGGTGCATTACCATTTTCAAAATTATTGTAAGGCGCTTTATGGAACTGTTTTTCGGTTTGTTAGTTGGTAGGTATACAGAGTATACATGACTGTATCATGTGTTATACATATCTGTTCATCTAAAAAAAAGAAAAGAAAGCGGTTTTAATCAAAGATGCGGTTGATTCTCTTTTTCTCGCTTGCCTTAGTGTTTCGAGTTTATCTATGGCTCGAAGTTGTGTTTAGTCTTTCAGACTATGGCACTGAAGGCCGTGCGAGGGCAAGCTTTATACGTCCTTGTGGTCTGGCAGTAGTTATTGGCCAGTGAAATTCTGTGAATTGTCTGGCCGGTCGGAGTATCCGGAGACACATTTATGTTTGTATATTTATGTCCATATATACATCTTTGTGGCAAAATTTTATACAATTGGCGCATTTGATGAATATGAATGCTAATTTTGTCCAAACTAAATTATTTATACCAAGGAGGTGGTGGTGTTCATCTCTCCTTTGGGGAAATGGGCTCTGAAAGTCCTCCTTTGGGATTTTATCAGGATATTTCTTTATCTGATTTTCTTTGTCATGAACAATGCAGATTACATGGCTTTTGTCATGCATTTGACCCTTTTTGGCCATTTTTTCTTTCCCCTTTGGGGGGGATAGGGGATAAAGTCGGTTATCTGACAGATGGTTGTTTAGGGTTTTTCCCCATTTTTTCCTCAAGGGCCGATTTCTTATGACAAGTCACCTATGGTGTTGTACTAACCTTTTTTCACTGGGTTTGGTATTTTCAGAGTGGCTTTTTGTATACAGGGTATACATGATTTAATGTGCTGCTGTGTTTTACTTAATTGTTGGACTTACGATCATATTTGTCTTGTATCACTGGTGTGGTCATATGTGCTTGTTGACAAGTGCGCTAATAGGTGCATTACCATTTTCAAAATTATTGTAAGGCGCTTTATGGAACTGTTTTTCGGTTTGTTAGTTGGTAGGTATACAGAGTATACATGACTGTATCATGTGTTATACATATCTGTTCATCAAAAAAAAAAAAAAGAAAAAGCGGTTTTAATCAAAGATGCGGTTGATTCTCTTTTTCTCGCTTGCCTTAGTGTTTCGAGTTTATCTATGGCTCGAAGTTGTGTTTAGTCTTTCAGACTATGGCACTGAAGGCCGTGCGAGGGCAAGCTTTATACGTCCTTGTGGTCTGGCAGTAGTTATTGGCCAGTGAAATTCTGTGAATTGTCTGGCCGGTCGGAGTATCCGGAGACACATTTATGTTTGTATATTTATGTCCATATATACATCTTTGTGGCAAAATTTTATACAATTGGCGCATTTGATGAATATGAATGCTAATTTTGTCCAAACTAAATTATTTATACCAAGGAGGTGGTGGTGTTCATCTCTCCTTTGGGGAAATGGGCTCTGAAAGTCCTCCTTTGGGATTTTATCAGGATATTTCTTTATCTGATTTTCTTTGTCATGAACAATGCAGATTACATGGCTTTTGTCATGCATTTGACCCTTTTTGGCCATTTTTTCTTTCCCCTTTGGGGGGGATAGGGGATAAAGTCGGTTATCTGACAGATGGTTGTTTAGGGTTTTTCCCCATTTTTTCCTCAAGGGCCGATTCTCTCGGACCTGTAAGGTTGTTTTTTATTTATATGTTCTGTGACGGTGATCATGGATTGTTTTAAGAGCAAAGCTCTTGTTCTGCTATTCCTATGTACATTTGGTCGGTTGTTAATTTTGACCGGCTGGTTCTCTTTGAGAACTTTTGTAGGATTAGTTCGCAGACCCTCCTCCAGTGGGGTATAGCTATGGTATTTAAGTCAAAAGTTAAGGAATCTGCAGCTAAATGTCTCCATCAGATGTAAAATGTACTTACCTTCGGTAACGTGATATCTGGTAGAGGCACAGGCTAGCCGCAGATTCATTAACTCCCCGCCCATCCTCCCCACTCTACGTATGACCTATATGGTAAGGGTTATACCCTTTTTTCAGTTATGGTTTTATATACCGGTATCACATTCCCAACTTATGTTGGGATTAAAAAGACTGCTTGGCCTGGGCACGTAGCTTTTGTTTAGATGTTGCCATACCATCTATTCCAAATGTGTGTAGTCAGTAGGGTGGGTCTGTGTGTGTTTTATATTTCACACTGGATTAGATACCAGTGGGCAGCATTGGTTTATTTGTTCTTTTCTTTGAAAGTCTTTGTTTGGTATCATCATGCCTTGAATTGGCACTGTCAATATTTCACGTAGTGGTGTGATTCAACAAACAGGTGGTGTTTTTGTAGGCTTTATTTGCTATTGCCATGCCATTCGTTACTATTGATAAAGTTTATAGAGTGTATGGTTTTCTTCCCTTACATAAGGGTTATTCATCAGGGTGCAGGGTTTCATGTAGCTCTGTGTTTTGTTAATTATTTTGGGGGTTTCTTTAAAGTCCATGTCTGGTATTAACATACCATTTCATGTTTCTTAATTGATCTTTCAAAGATTTTTTATCTTTTTTGGCACACTATTTCCACAACCAGGTTCTGTGGTGGCTTCGCGTTCTGGCGCGGAAGGTTTCACAGAAGAAACTGACGTCCGCGCGCCGGAGGGGACTTATATGGCTCCACTGACGTCATGACAGAGTCGACGTCACCGCGGAGCCGTACGACTCCGTCCCCCGGCGCGCAGAGGTACTGCTGAAAAATTTCCGGATCCAGACTGCTGCCTGGGGAGAATTCAAAAGTTAATGAATTTGCGGCTAGACTCTCTCTACCAGATCACGTTACCGAAGGTAAGTAACTCTTACGTTAATCCCACTATGTCCTTGTTCTTAAGAAGGAAAGAGGCCTTTGGCCTATTTTAGATCTTCGCCCTCTCAATGCCTTCCTGCAGAAGGACAAGTTTGAGATGCTCACACTAACTCATGTCCTGTCAGCCCTACACCCCTTAGACTGGATGGCGGCGTTGGAACTGCAGGGCACTTAATTCTATATCCCTGTCCTACAGTCTCACAGGCATTACCTGCATTCCCTGGGGTTGTGGTCAGGGTAGAGGCAATATAGGCACTGTTTGTGGGGGTCATCAGAGAATAGCCTACACTTCGCACAGGTCTTACAGGGCCTAAACAGCCCTTTTTTAGGCTTTGGCATCTCAAAAGCAGGAAGGTCAAAAGTATAAAGTCTAAGAAATACCCTGAGAGTAGCTAAAGCGGAGACTGGAGGTCAAAAGTTGAGAGGAAAATACTGTAACAGCAGAGCTCGGGGAGACTCCCTATCACACGACGTGCGGTAAGAAATCGGAGGTGAAGGGAACTCTGAGGTCTCAGCTGTGATTGGCTGAAGTTTGGATGTTTTAAAATGAGGCTGAAAAGTTACTTAAGTGAGTTTTCTGTTCTATGGAGGTCTATGGTGATGTTGTATTACTGCTATTTGTTATGTTACTGTGGGACTCCCACCATGATGACGGGGAAGATTCAAGCATGTGAATCTATAAAAGATATCAATACTGGAGAACCACAGTGTACAGGTAAGTAACATGTTTTTTTCAGATCAGCAGTCTTTACGTAAGGCACCTGTTGCGATGACATTTTTGAAAGGTTTGTGACATTTATTTCTGCCAACACCCTTTGTGATGCCATAGTTGAACTTGAATTTAGTACTTACTGCTTTTTTGATGTGCACACCTTTTGAGCCATTGGCACAGTTGTCCCTTTTGACACTTGATGTTAAAAACTGTATTTCTCATCACCATAACATTCATTAAGCATGTGAGCGTGCTGTGGGTTCTTAATCTTAATGGTAACCCACTTTACACAACATTATTCCAGGATAAGCTGGTGCTGAAAACCCATGCTTCCTTTCTGCCAGAACTGGTCACTCCATTTAATTTTTGGCAGGCTATCACCCTTCTGGCTTTCTTTTCTTCACCTCATCCCTCTAAGAAGGTAGAAAGGCTTCATCGTTTGGACCCTAAAAGATCACTAAGTTTTATATAGTTCACATTAGAGATCATTGGATGGACGATCAGCTTTTCATGGGGTTCTCTGGGACAAAGAAGAGCAAGGCAAAAACAGACCAACTCCAGATGGATTGTCTGCATAAAGGTCCGATACACACAAGCAGCACATGGAGTACTTCTTAGACATTTTTCAGGCTACTACTTAGGCATCAGGACATATGTTTCCAAAGCAGTACTGCCTTGATAGTCATGTCCATCACATCTAGAGAAGCATTTTGCCTACTCAGTCCTGCAGGACTTTTTGGTCTGAGACAGCCAGTTCACAGACCCACCACCTGTGAAGGTACTGTTAAAGAATCTATTCACAAGGTGCGGAATCTGCAGGTAGAAGTTGTAGGAAGCTGGCTCTGTATATATTATACCAAAATGAGGTATAGTGTGCACATAGTCCACTGGATCCACAGAGGCTCAAGTTGATAATATGAATGCTCTCTTTTGTGGTAGTGTGGGCGAGCAGTTAGGCTTAGCAGAAGATAGCTCCAAGCATTTGTTGTACACACGCAATAAATGATGCACACACTCAATGACTGAATCCGATGGTTTGTAAAAATAATTCTTTTAGTATATTTATTTTATAGAACCAAAGATACTTTGTTGCAAGTAAATAAGTTTGGCTATATCAATGTTTTTCAATGTAAAAAGTGGACACTTAGTGCATTTTTCATCATTACAATGTTATCCTATGGGAGGAAACACAATCAGCTATATACATCGTTCGAAATGTAAGGTTTTCTTTGGTGTAAAAACACAATTTGCATCCAATTTCTTATGCTCCACATGAGATTCCTCCATACCTTCCGTAGTTATCACATTCAGGCCTTAGGCATGCTCCAATGAGTTTCCATTTTGCTGCTATTTCATGTTACAGAACAGCAGAAAATCAGCCTGATCTCCATTCCAACAGAATTGTAATGGAATTTCTGAAAGGGTTGTTTCTCAACCAGTTAACCAACAGCTCTTGGCAGCTCAGTACAGTACTTTCTCAGCTTATGAAAAGCAGCCCTTTTGAGCTGATACACAAGGGGGACTGTAACAAGTTCAGACAAAAGCGACACAGGCCAGCGTTAAGGGTGTCTTAAAGTAATTTATTTAGGGGCCTTCTCTTAAAGAGTTTGGTGATGTCTTGCTGTATTTCTGATTAAATATCTAAAGTACAACTCAATTCGTCAGAAAGAGTTCTTCACTCCTTTAGGATATGGGTATTCGCTCCCTCTCTGGGTTACCACATTGTCTCTCAGCCTCTTCTCATTGCCGCCAGGCAGACCCTAGGAAAAACAAAGATCCTGAGCTACTGTTTCTAGATCTTCAGGGTTCAATCAAGCTTTATTTGGTGCATAATATACAACCATAAAAGCATTCTAATCAAGAAATAAGAGATTACGTCCCTAGTAATCATTTAAAATGAGCTAAAAAGATTTTTCTTACATACAAGCATTCCATTTACAAACTCTATACAGGCTACTATTCCAATTTCAATCACGGTTACTATCTTATAACAAAGAAACGCTTGATTAAACAAGAACATTGTCGTTACAAAATTTAGTTAAAATCATTCATTAAAAGTAAACATATACAAACATTTTAATCCATACAAATGTTAAAAACAATGTTAGGGCGTGGCTTAGGAGCCAAGCATAGCGGACGCGTCTCGTTAGAGCTCCGCCGGCCTGAGCCCGTAATTAGCGACATCCGTCGCTTATCCTGACCCCAGAGACCATCTGGCCCGCAGCACACTACGTGCGGATACCGCCGCTCATCACGGAGCCCGAGTTAGGCCGCGACCGGCTTTGTCGGCCTGGGTCTGGCCCGACGCGACCACAGCCCAGAGTGAGAGGGTGAAGAGCGCGAGGCAGGCGGAGGCCTCGCGCACCCAAGATGGCGCGCAGCGGTGGCGACTGAGGCTCACAGCTGCGCAGTACATGTGCACGCTCTGCTGCTGCGGCCGGTGACTCCTGGTTGGAGAGCCCTTCCAGTCCTGCGGGCGGAGGACCCCCTAGCACAAGATCCAGGTGGCGGTAAGGCCTAGAGGCCAGTGGAGCCTGCCGGCAGGCGAGACCGGGAATTGCTGGGCCTTGCTCCGGTCGGGGGCACGCGCCTACCACATTCCTCTGGAGTTTCCTCTGCGCAACACGTCTGCTGCCCCCCGGCTCTGAAAAGGTGGAGCCCCAGATCAGCATTGTGGCTCCCCCTCCTATATACGGCGTCACCCGGACTGCGCAGGGAGTGTGAGGAATTCCCGAGGGGTACACGGGGGCAGCGGCGGGACTGACTGCGGCTCCCTCAGCGCTGGCGCTCCTGAAGCGTGGGGCGGCCCGTACCGAGACGAGGTCGATGCGGACCAGATCCTGACTGCTCCTGCCCGGGGTGGACGCCTAGGCCGGGGGTCCGGCGAGTCTGGTCCCTGTAGGGGGTCTACTTGGCTGCCCTCCCTGGGCGGCGGAAGCGGCTGGGCTAGGCCTGGTGCGGCTTGCTGCCGGGGAGGCCAGATTCCGTGAGGCCTGGCCTGGAGCTCTGCCCCGGATCGGATTGGGATGCCACGGATGGTGCAGTGGGCCCCGCCTGGAAGATCCATATCCATAAGACACGCACAACCGGCACCCTGAAGGGGCGCCCTGGCTCACTGGATCTACCTATCCCTGTTCTACGCTCTACGCTCCTTTGCCTACACCCTCCTCCAACCATGGGCCGGGATAAACGGGGAGCAGCTGCCTCCAAGCAACCCACGATGGACCAGTATACCACCACAGGTCCAGGTAAGGAGGGCACCGAGGGTTCGTCCCCAGACAACGCGACCCTGCTAGCGGCCATTACCCAGTCGCGGACAGCGCTCGAGGCCCAGATCGGGGCAGTCGGATCAGAGGTGTCTTTCCTTCGCCAAGACCTCCGGAAGGCTGTGGATAGGATCACAGAGGCCGGAACCAGGGTATCCACAGTGGAGGACACAGTCACTACCCTTCGGCAGAAGGTCGACAAGCTTACGGTCGTCTCACGGGAGTTGGCCTCGCGGGTCGAGGGCGCTGAAGGCAGGGCGCGGCGCAACAACATCCGCCTGGTGGGCTTTCCGGAGGGGTGCGAGGGAACCTCCATGGATGGCTTTCTCACTGGTTGGCTCATGTCCATACTGCCGTCTGATGTTGTGTCCCCCTGCTTTGTGATTGAGCGGGCACACCGTACCCTGGCCAAGAAGCCGCCCCCCGGGGAGCGCCCGAGGGCTGTGATCGCCCGGCTCCTCCACTATGCCGACCGTGACGCTATCCTTCGATTCGCCCGGTCTCACAAAGACAAAATGGTCTATAACTCTCATGCGATCATGGTATTCCCGGACTATACCAGACTGGTGCAGCAGCGCCAATCCTTTGCGGCTGCCAAACACAGACTTCGAGAACTAAATCTGTCCTATGCGCTGATGTTCCCCGCCAGGATGAAAGTTATTTTTAATGCCAAAACGTACTTCGACTCGCCTGAGGAGGTATTTGCCTGGACTGACGAGAGGCGCCATCTCAAGCCACACTCGCCGCCGCCGGTGGATTCGGACTCCTCGCAGGGGTCCCACAGGGAGCCGTCAGAACAGAGGCACTTCGAGACAGCGGCATAGATCCCGCTCCAACTGGAGAGCCCTTGAGCAGTCCGCAACCACGTAGTGACGGGGTCCCCAATAGTCCCTTGGCTTCATGCTATGACCATTTGCCCTCCCTTGGGGTATGATCTACAAAGTACTGGGTTCCATTATACCGGCTCTAGGCAAGATGGCAGTCCACGCCCCTGGACATCTTGGGTTATGTTTCGTAATGTTGGGTTGGGTGGAGTTGGTTGGAGGGACTTCTTGGGTCTTCACGTTTGGGGCCTGAGTTATGTTTCCACCGCGACAGGTACTCCTTGTTTTTGGATGTATGGGGTTGGGGGGCGGGGGCGGGTGGGCGCTATGGGTTGGGGGGGGTTATTGTTATAAATGTTTTACGCACCAGACACTCCTGCACATCTCACGCCACAGATATTGCATCGACAGTTATAGATGGCGACGTGGCGGGATGACGCAATTTAAAGGTAACACTCCATTGGGAGAGCTAAACATAATCTCAAGGAATGTACGAGGGCTGCTGAACAAGGTCAAGCGAGGGGCGGTGCTCCGACTGGCAAAGCGCTATGAGGCTGATGTCCTTCTGTTGCAGGAGACACATCTCCTTGGCAACAAAGCTCCTTGCCTCAACAGGTTTGGCTTCGCCACTACATACCATTCCGGATTTTCACGGGGTGCAAAAGGCACGGCGATCCTTATTCACAGCCGAGTGCCGCTCCACATCTCTAAACACTGGCTAGACCCTGGTGGGCGCTTTACCATAGTCTCGGGCACAGTGGCTGGGAAGCAAATTACGATTGGGAGTGTTTATGCCCCCCCCCCTCCGTTGGGCCAAACATTTGCCGACAAAATTACGCAACTATGGGGCGACCTTCCTGACGGCTTGACGATTCTGGGTGGTGACTGGAACAATACCATGGCCCCCCAAGATAGATGGCGGGCGGCGCAGTCTGACAGATCCCCCTCTATGTCCAAGTTGCATATACTTGCACACACTTTAGGATGGTCCGACACATGGACCCGTGCTTCACCCTACAGAGGCGGGGTTTTCGTATGCATCGGCCGTCCATCATACACTCTCGCGGCTCGATTACATATTCCTTCCACACAGTTATTCACACAGACTAGCGCATGCCTCGATCTTGGCTAGAGGACTCTCGGATCACTCGCCCGTTCAAATTAAGCTGCGCCTACAGGCCCCCGCCCGGACCTCGTGCAGGTGGCGCATGTCCCCGTGGCTCCTCCGGGATGCTACGTATCAGGAGACTCTTAGTCTCGCCATTGTAGAATATCTTCTGTTTAACGTGGCTACCTCTCCATCGCCGGTAACATTATGGGAGGCTCTCAAGCCGACGATTAGGGGGACTGACATTAGCTTTCGTACGGGGGAGAAACGTAAGCGCCTGGCACAAGTGCTGGAATTAGAGGACCGCCAAAGCCAGCTGGAGTCGCAAATATTGGAAGGGTCGGACCCCAGCTCATGACGTAACCTGCTACATGTTCAGCAACAAATTTGTCAGCTCCTTACTGACGAGGCCAAGGAGGCGTGGCTGGCAACCCAGCACAGGATTTATCAATGGGGCGATAAGTCCAGCCAAATGCTTCATCGGCTGTGCCAGGCTAGATCAGCTCCGGTACAGGTTTCTCTTTTGAGGGCCCCGGATGGCACACTATGCACCTCCCCGAAGCGGTGGTCCAGGTGTTTGCCTCCTTCTATTCCAACCTTTACCAGGAGCGTGAGTTGATAGCGGAGCCTCTCATAGATGAATTTCTCACAGATATTCCCCCCCCACAGGCTGTCTGATCAAATGCGTGACCAGCTCGATAGCCCCATTTTGGTCGATGACCTGCAGGCAGCGTTGGCGAGTATCCACCCGGGTAAGGCCCCGGGCCCGAATGGCTTTCCAAGCGACTTTTTGCGTCCTCACATGGCGACTCTGGGCCCCCACTAACTAAAGGCCCTGCATGAAGCCTTAGAACAGCATATCTTACCAATGGATTGGCGTCATGCCGAGATCGTGGTATTCTTAAAGCCCGGTCGTCCCCCAGAAGACCCAGCCTCCTATCTGCCTATCTCATTGCTGAACTTTGAGCCTAAGCTCCTAGGGAAGGTCCTGGCGGACCGCCTCCGGTCTTGCATCCAGGACCTTATACATCTTGACCAGGCGGGCTTTATGCCGCAGCGCTCCACCAGGCATAACATCAGGCGCGTCACCAATGCCATTGCGGGAGCGTCCAGCTTGGGTCGCCCGGCGGCTGTCATACTCGCCGATATCGACAAGGCGTTCGACTCCCTGAGTTGGACTTACCTCTTCAAGCTCTTAGAGGCTGTGAATCTGGGCCCTCGGTTTATAGCCTATACGCGGCTGCTGTACACAGATCTCACCGCGTCGGTTCGTGCCGCGGGACAGTGTTCTGCTCCCTTTCCCATCCGTCGGGGCACGAGGCAGGGTTGCCCCCTGTCCTCTCTTCTGTTTGCCCTTGCGTAGAGCCCCTGGAGGCATGGGTGCGTCAGGACCTGCTGATTCGGGGGGATGGATTGGACAGAGGAGCACTCTGATAGAATCGCACTATACGCGGATGACGCTCTCTTCTTCATGCCGGACCCATGGTTCTCGGGGCCATGCGTCCTCCAAATTCTTCGGGTTTTCGGCGAAACCACTGGGCTGTGCACCAATACATTCAAATCCACACTTTTTCCTATTTGCGGGGACCAGAGGAGTCAAGCCTGGGCCTCGGAACTGCGCATTGCCGATACTGGCTTCAAATACCAGGGGGTTTTCATTTCACTGTGTCCCACAGTCTCCTGGACACACTATCGCTCCACTGCTCCCTGCTGTCCGTAACGAGACGACGGTCTGGTCCCAGCTACCTCTGACTCTATATGGAAGGTCCGCCATTTTCAAGATGGTGTCCTTACCGCGCCTACTGTATCGGCTCCAAAACATTCCATACTCCATCCCTCCATCATGGTTTACACAGCTTAATGCTCTTCTGAACAGGTTCCTATGGCAGGGGGGTGTGATTCGGGTAGCGCTCTCCACTTGTATGCAATCTACGTATTGCGGGGGCATTGCAGCGGCGGATGTCCAAGCGTATTATTCCGCCTCACACCTCTTGGTGATAAATGAGTGGTGGTATGGACCTCGGTCGGACCCGGCCTACGCGGTCGAGCGGATCGCCATGTCCGGCACCCCCCTTGCTGCACCTCTTGTATAGTAATGCATCTCTAGACACTCTGCCTCCGGCTTGCCAGACAGTCATACAAATCTGGAGGCGGGCGGTTCGGTCCATGGGATGGTGGGGGTAGACTGACTCGCTCCACTCCCCTATGCCATGGCACCTTTCTCCGGCCTGTTGCGGTGCTCTGCGGTTTCCGCAAATGGGACCTCTTCGGGATTTCCACGCTGGGGGATGTCATGTGGGGCACCACCCTTAAATCCTTTCAAAGGCTGCAGTCAGACTATGACCTCCATAAATCACAGTTTCACCGTTGCCTACAGCTCCGACATGCCCTGGACCCCCAGATAGGCCAATTGGAAGCTCTGCCTGAGTTCCACCCGCTAGAAGGGCGCCTACTGATGGGGAACATCGGGGACCACAAAATTAGGCAAATATACCAGACACTCAACACACATGTTAGGACAACTATCCATAAAACCAGAGCAGCATGGGCTGTGGATCTGCCAGCCCTCACAGATGATGACTGGGCCGAAGCCTTGGCCAGCCCCCGTTATTTTGCAGTGTCTGCTAGATACAGGCTCATCCAGTTTAAGTACCTCCACCGAGTATATTACACTCGTCATCGGCTGTGGAAAATGGGTACAATTCAGTCCCCTATGTTACTCCGCTGCTGCTCTCAGGAGGGATCCTTTTTGCATACGGTGTGGAGCTGTGTGGCGATTCAGCCGTTCTGGACCGGTGTGGTGTCTTGCCTGGGTCAGGTCCTGGCGTGGACTATTCCGCTCGACCCCAGACTGGTGCTTCTACATGGCACGGATGACATTGGAGGGAATCGCTACAAACAGCACCTTTTATTTCTTGGCCTTACTTTAGCCAAAAGGGACATAGCGCAGCACTGGAAAGACCCCTCCCCGCCCAGTGTGACTAACTGGAAAAAGGCTTTGGACAGATGCATGACGGCCGAACTTGTGGTGTTTCAGGCGCGAGGGTGCGCACAGAAGCACGGGAAGATATGGGCCCACTGGCCCACATACAGAGGTATTGATCTCCCCCCAATGCCACAGTCTGCCTCCCATGACCCCATTGAACGATTGGTGGTTAGCAACTCACCTGTGTAGTGTACTGATCTTGTATTTCTGTGGATGGAAATTGATGTACATTGCAAGTGTAATGCTTCACAAGGGTGTTTGGTGCTGTTTAAATTGTGTTTGGTCTTTTGTTCTGCAGACCATTCGGGTTTTATTTACGTACTTTATCACGTGCATTTTGTATGTATTATCCCTGCTGGGCTTCGCCCTTTGGTACGATGGAAACTCAATAAAAATGTATTGTTAAAAAAAAAAACGTCGCCCTGTAAAGATTACAATTATAGAAAACTTAGACTCAAGGACTGGGGACAGTACATATTCCAATTTTCCCTGTTCGTTTAACTCATGTGGACAGAGGTGATAAAGTGCTATTATTCGTGATCATTTCGCTTATTTTGATAAGTGCAAGGCGATGGCTAAAATCAGGATGAGAATTAGTCTTTCATGTGTTCAGACATCATGGTTCTCATACATTAAGGCTTCTAAATGAGAATTATCCTTTCTTCTCCTGATTGCCATTTGTGTAAAAACGATAACTGCGTTTCTAATTTTATCATATTCCAAACTGCAGATATAATTAAAAGCATGTTTATAATAATATAGATTATTATCTAAAAAAAGGGTTTTAACATGGATTTCCGAATGTCCCGATAAAAACTACAGAAAAGAATAAAATGCAGCGCAGACTGAGGGGACTTTTCGTCACAGGGACAGTTTGGGAGGTAGTGACTATACTTTCCTGATCTAGGGAAGGCTATTTGATAGTGTAAGGAGCCCATCCTTAGCCTGGTTAAATAGAATCTATGCTGGATGTTTCTTACCGAAGTAAGGTATGGTTGAATGCCCGTCAATAATGGGCGCTCACAGTAAGATTGAACAGTCTGTTTTAAGCCGGCTTCGTTAGCTCTTACGCGTTCCCTAGAGATGACTAGCCTTGTCTTTAAGTCTCCTTTGCTATAGACCTGGATGGACAATGGCTCGTGAAAATCAGAGTCCACCTTACAGCCTTTTAAAAGGTTGTGAATATGTTCTAGCCAGGGGATATTCCTGCTATGGTCAAGGGCAAGGCAGTCCATGATTATATCCTTAGTGAACCTTGTTTCTTCTTTCGTCCAGATTCCATGTAAAAAGTAAGTGCTGCCGTGCTTGTAAAATCACTAATGTAAGGTGCACACAGCTCCTTATGAACTATATAAGAGGCAGTGGAACTTGGGACTGCCAACACCCTTTTTAAAAATAAAAAATCCTGAGTTTGTAACAGGGTTGTATTAGCCCTCCCCATGTGGCTGCCCCATAGCATGCGCCTGTTATACACTTGCTCCTATACAGAATAAGGATTTCCCGTACCGGTTTGTTGCCTATTTTTGTGGAAATTCTAAAAATGCCCTCACATGATTGCAAAAATTTCAATTTACATAGGTCAATATGTGGGCCCCCAGTACCATTCCTATTAAAAAGAATTCCCAAATAGTTGAAAGATGTTACTCTGTTAATTTGTACACCTCCCACGTGATGTTGCCTGTTCTTCACTCAGTCATGACAAAAGTTTTGCTAAGGTTCAGCTGTAAATCTTTTTCTGTCATGAATTGTGTGAATTTTTCTATTAAGCATTGTAGACCATTCGCGGTCCTCGACAGCAGGACCGCGTCGTCTGCATATAGGAGTACTGGGGTAGCACGTGTACCAACCCTGGGGGCATCCACACTTAAGTTTTGTAGGAATAGATCAACATTGTTAATATATAAGGAGAATAAAAGGGGCGCTAAAACACATCCTTGTCGTATCCCCCGAGTGACTCTAAAATGAGGGGTACATTCGCCTTTCAAGCCAAACCGTACTCTAGATGTTAAAAAGGTGTAAATCTGCGATAAATAATATAATTTGGAGCACCCAGCTCCCCCAGTGTTTTCCATAATTTGGCATGGTTGACAAAGTCAAAGGCGCTGGTAAGGTAAGGTCGACAAAGCAGAGGTGTAGCTGTCCTTCCTTGGCTAGAGTGTATTTCGCTATTAATAGCTCAAGGTTTACACATTGTTCCACCGTCCCAATACCCTTTCTAAAACCATACTGAGTCTCAGTTAGGATATTCTTCTCAGTTGCCCAGCTTTCCAGTCTTCCCAACATGATTCTGCCCATCAGTTTGGATGTAGAATCAAGAAGGGATATGGTGCGGTAGCACTTAGGCTCTGTCACCTTTTTAAAAAATGGGTACTATTATGCTTTCTACCCACGTTGCTGGTAACACTCCTCCTATGGTGGCATTAAAAACACTTAATAAAATCGGTGAGCAAAAATCTGTTACGTTTAAAAACATCGATAGGTACCCCGTCTGGACCTGCAGCTTTACCACTTGCACTTTTATGTAGGGCGTTTTTAATTTCGTCCAATGTGATTGGTAATGTCTTAACAGTTTCAACTAAGATAAGAGTACTTTTACCATTTTTCGTAACAATCTGGTCATCCGGATTAAAAATATGCTCAAAGTGCATTATCCATTCTTCAGGTGGGACTAGGGTATCAGTTTTTGCCACTAATGTATCCTTAAAAAAGGGGTGATCTATTGTTTTCCAAAATAAAACTGGGTCACACGTCTCAGCAGCTTGTATCCATTTTTCCCAGGCCTTCTCTCGGATTTCTAATTTCCTTACATTCAGGGTATGTTTATAATTATTCCTTAAGGAGCTAATTCTTTCACTATCCCTGGGTCTAGCTTTTAGGGCTCTTTTTAGTTCCTTATTTATCTTTGAACACTCCTGATCAAACCATCTGGGATTGTGGTCACTGTTTTTCTTATTTTTCATTTTTAAGTCACCAGCAATTTCAGTTGTGATATTGTGAAAGGCACTTACGATATCTGTGTTTAAGGAGGAACTATCCAAACAGGTGCTAATGTCTTTTTGTTTTTTTCCTATTAAGTTTTCCATAAATGTAGTTGGATTCACGCCTGACCATTTAATAGAAACTCCATTACTACCTTGTGTATTAATGTCTAAGTCAGCTGCCTTCCACCTTTCTTGCCGAGGCAAGCTCAACTTCAAGATCAAAATTAGCGGGTGATGGTCGCTAAACAGGCTTGCATGAATGAAAAACTTTTCCACTAAGCCCTTACAATTCCCTGATACAATAATGTGATCAATATTGGAGGAAGATCTCGCCCCTTCATATGTTTGAGTGATTATCTCTCTGTCATGCCCGGCTCCATGATTTCTAAATTGTATTTATAGATAGTAGAATTGATTGCTTCCCCATAGGTATTATGTGGAAAGTGAAGGATTGGATCACGCAATTGGTCGCAGTGTCCACATTGTTCTCCAGTTAAAATTGTACACTTTTCACAGTTAAAATCACCAGCCCGAATGAGTAAATAGTCTCCCCCCGCCCCCTTTAAAAAATCATCTAACTCTACTTCTAAGAACTTAATTACCCTATATCTTGTACTATCAAAAACATTGTTATAAAAATGTATATCTGAAAGAGACACGTTAGTGACAGATTCCTTACCTTAGAATATCCCCAGGCGTCAGGCTGGATCCGGAAAGTTTTGCGTAGCAGTACCCTTGCGCGTCGGTAGGCGGCGTCGTGCGGCTCCGCGTCCGTCGTCTGCGTCGTGATCGCCGGGATGACGTCGCGGGCAGTACTTAGGCGCCGCCCCTGCGCGCTGACGTCAGTTCTTCTTTTTCCGCGCCAGCAAGCGCAGATCCGGGAAGAGCAGTGCCCTGGTCATTTTTTGACCATACTTTTTGGTGATTTTTTCACTGTTTTTCCATCTTTCAAGGTGTCGTAGGGATGCCCGGCTTCAAGCGATGCGGCGCCTGTGCGCGGATGATGTCCGTCACCGACCCGCATTGGGAGTGTCTCTTCTGCCTCGGCCGAGGCCACGACACGGCGTCTTGTACCGACTGCCAGGCCCTCCACCCGAAAGCTTTGCGAGAGCGGTCTCGAAAGCTCCTCGAGGCCCGGCATTCGGCTCCGCGGAAGCCCCGGTCGCGTGAGAGGTCCAGGGGTCGATCGCGGAGTCCACACCGGTCGTCGGCGTCGAAGTCTTCTTCGTCCGGTAAGTCGAAGCACAAAAAGTCCAAAAAGCATCATCGCTCTAGGACTTCGCCTCGCCGGTCTCGCGACTCGGCTGAGGCCCCTCCCGGCACCGTCCCCGCCCCCGCGGCCCCGGACATGCCTGTGGAGTCGCCCCCGCCATACCCGCTCTTCCCAGGTTCGGGGGCGGATCCGGCCAAAGTACAGGAATTCCTGTCGGCCATGGCCCGCCTCTTCGGGCCTTCAGGCCCCTCCGGTGCGCCTTCGGGCCCCGCGGGCCCTGATGGGGTTGCTCCGGCGTCGCCGACGGCTCCGGCGTCGCCCGTGCCTCCAGCCTCGATCCCGGCTCCGGCCCCGATCCCGGCTCCACAACCCCCATCGACGCCGGTCGACCTAACGACACCTCCGCCGGCGCCGATGTCTCCGGTGCCGTTCTCGACGCCGCCCTGGGCTCCGGGCGGCGTCGTCCCCCAGTTCCTTCCGGCTCCGGACATGGACCCGGAGCGACGTCGCTCGACCCCGGCTCCGGCGCCGATGGGACCTTGGGTCCCAAATGTCCCTCCTCCTCCTTATTTTGAACCAGAGGAGGACCAGTTGGACTGGGAGGGGTCTGATGACCCTCTGACACGACACTGTCAGTACGATCAGGACTGGACAGAGAGTCTAGGGGAGGCCAGTGGTCTGGATACTTCCCTGACACTGGCATGCTGTCTCCTCCCGTGGCTACGGAGGAGGGAGCCAATTTTGGTACGGTGTTGCGTAGGGCAGCTGGGGCCTTACGTCTCCAACTTCCTACCTTGACGGTCAAGCCTAACATCTTGACAGAGGTGCTTCAGCCGGCAGCCTCCTCTGCGGAGACTGTGCTGCCGTTTAACGACGCCCTCACTGACGTTCTTTGGGCGCCTGGTCCAAGCCCAACACAGGGGCTCCTGTGGATCGGAACGTGTCACGACGCCATCGCCCAGCTCCGGGCGACCCCTGTTTCTCTCTGTCCACCCCACTCCTGAGAGCTTGGTTGTCCAAGCCTCCGCTTCCCAAACCGCCTTCCCTACCGCCCCTCCGGATAGGGAATCCAAACGCCTGGATCAGTTTGGGAAGAAGGGTTTTTCTTCCTCCAGTGCTGGCTTGCGGTCCGTTAACACCGCTTGTCTTTTGGGCCGATATACCCACTCCCTGTGGGATTCGGTGGCGGATGTTTTGCCCCAGTGTCCTGAGGAGGTCCAGACACTGCTTTCCCGCGCCATTGCGGATGGAAGGGATGCGGCTAAATTCACCATTCGTTGTGGCCTTGACACCGCCGACTCGCTGGGCAGGTCTATTGCAACGACGGTGGCGCTCAGACGCCACGCCTGGCTGAGAACCACTGGTTTTTCAGGGGATGTCCAGAATACTCTCATGGACATGCCCTTTGATGGAGTCGGTCTTTTTGGGTCCAAAGCAGACCATGCGTTGGAGCGCTTTAAGGACTCACGGGCTACTGCCAAGTCCCTGGGCCTTTCTGCTACACGCCCTCCGCTGACTTCTGCTTTTCGCCCCTATCGTGGCCACGGTAGGGGCGCCCTTCACGTCAGCAGCCCAGCCATCGGCCCGCGCAGCAGGCGTCTTCGCGTGGCCGAGGACGTGGATTCCGCCGTGGCGGATCGGGCAACCAGCGTGCGGGTCAGGCCACCACCTCCAACCCGTCCGCGGCCTCCAAGCCCTCCTAGTCCCTCCTTTCAGGTGCACGGCACGCCAGTAGGGGGCAGGGTCCGCCATCACCTTCCCCACTGGCGCACCATCACCTCGGACAGGTGGGTCTTGGACATTGTCCGAAGGGGCTACTCCCTCCCCTTCGAGACCACCCCCAGCCATGCCACCTCAATTCCACCGCATGTCAGGGGATCACTTGGTGCTTCTACAGAAGGAAGTCACGGCCCTCTTGACCAAGAGGGCCATCGAGCATGTTCCGACCCCAGAAGTAGGGCGTGGTTGCTACTCCCACTACTTTCTGGTGCCCAAAAAGGACAAGGAGGACATGCGTCCTATCTTGGACCTCCGGAACGTCAATCGCTTCCTCCGGAAGGAGAAGTTCAAGATGCTCACCCTAGCTCAGGTCTTGACTGCCCTCGACCCTGGAGACTGGTTGGTAGCGTTGGACTTGCAGGACGCATATTTCCACATCCCCGTCCTGCCGGCCCACCGGCGTTACCTTCGGTTCACGGTAGGCCCCGAGCATTTTCAGTTCACCGTGCTCCCCTTTGGCCTTACCAGTGCCCCTCGGGTGTTCACGAAAGTGATGGCGGTGGTCGCAGCTCATCTGCGCCGGGCAGGGGTTTCAGTCTTCCCCTACCTCGACGACTGGTTGCTGAAGGCGGGCTCGTCCCAGGCAGTCGTCTCCCACCTCCAGACTACGGCCGAACTCCTGCACTCGCTGGGGTTCTCCATCAATGTGCCGAAGTCGCATCTGATTCCTTCTCCACAGCTCCTTTTCATCGGAGCGGTTCTGGACACGACGCAGTTTCGGGCCTATCCTCCCGAACGGCGAGTCCGGGATATTCAGGCTATGATTCCGATCTTTCAGCCTTTATCCTGGGTTTCGGTACGGATGACCCTGAGGCTGCTGGGCCTCATGGCCTCCTGCATCCTGCTGGTCAATCATGCCAGATGGCATATGCGGGCTCTGCAGTGGGACCTGAAGTTCCAGTGGGCGCAGCACCAGGGCAACCTGTCCGATCACGTCCAGATCTCGGAGGGGACTGCAAGACAGTTGCAGTGGTGGCTCTCGAACCGGCAATGGGTCATGGGCAGATCCCTCTCCCTTCCCCAGCCAGAGCACACAGTTGTGACGGACGCGTCCCTTCTGGGATGGGGCGGTCACATGGGAGAGGCGGAGATCAGAGGCCTCTGGTCTCCGGCGGAGTCCCGGCTCCATATCAACCTTCTGGAGCTCCGGGCGATCCGGCTTGCACTCAAGGCATTCCTTCCCTCTGTCAAAGGGAAGGTAGTGCAGGTGTTCACAGACAACACCACCGCCATGTGGTACTGCAACAAACAAGGCGGGGTGGGATCTTGGACCCTTTGTCAGGAGGCTCTGCGCCTCTGGACATGGCTGGAACATCAGGGCATGTTCCTGATGGTTCAACACCTGGCAGGTTCCCTGAACGCCAGGGCGGACGAACTCAGCCGCAGGTGCATGATGGATCACGAATGGCGTCTTCACTCGGAAGTGGCGCAAGGACTCTTTCTACAATGGGGAGAGCCTTGGTTAGATCTATTCGCCACCGAAGAGAACGCGCAATGTCATCAGTTCTGCGCGTTGGAATTTCCAAGGCGGCACTCGCTCGGCGACGCTTTTCGTCACGAGTGGAGTTGCGGTCTGTTGTACGCCTTTCCGCCTATACCACTTCTACCCAGAGTGTTGAAGAAGATTCGGCACGACCGGGCCCAAGTCATTCTTGTGGCTCCGGACTGGGCTCGAAGAGTTTGGTATCCCGAGCTACTCAATATGAGCATAGATCCCCCGATCCGTCTGCCTCTTCGGGAGGATCTTCTGTCGCAGCAGCAGGGGACGGTCCTCCACCCGAACCTGTCCAGTCTACACCTGCTTGCGTGGAGATTGAGCGGCGGCAGTTGATTCCTTTCGACTTGCCTCCCGAAGTTTGTGATGTGATTCTGGCAGCCAGGCGTCCCTCCACTAAGGTGGTATACGCCTGCAGGTGGAACAAATTTGTGGCATGGTGCACAGCAAAGGCTGTGAATCCCCTTTCTGCCCCTCTTTCTGAGGTCCTTCTGTTCCTTCTCTCTCTGGCCCAACAGGGTTCTGCCCTGGGTACCATCAAGGGTTATCTCTGTGCTATCTCGGCCTTCCTCAGGCTCCCTGATCAGCCCTCCCTTTTCAAGTCCCCTGTTGTTAACAGGTTTCTTAAAGGCATTACACACCTTTTCCCTCCTGTTCCGTTTGTGATGCCTCAGTGGGACTTGAACTTGGTTCTTACCTTTTTAATGTGCGCTCCCTTTGAGCCTCTGCATAACTGTCCTCTTCGTCTTTTGACTCTAAAGACAGCCTTTCTGGTGGCCATCACCTCCGCTCGGCGGGTGAGTGAGCTCCAGGCTTTATCTTGCAAACCTCCCTTTCTGTCTGTTCATCCAGACAAGGTTGTTCTTCGGACGCGTCCGTCCTTCTTGCCAAAGGTGGTTACTGCCTTTCACATTGGGCAGACCATCACTTTGCCTACCTTCTTTCCGCCTCCGCATCCTTCCAGAGAGGAAGAGAGGCTCCACCGTCTGGACCCAAAACGTGCGCTCTCCTTCTATATCGACCGCACAAAACACTTCCGGGTGGATGACCAGCTCTTTGTTGGCTACGTGGGCGCCAAAAAGGTCGGGCGGTGCACAAACGAACCATCTCCCGCTGGGTTACCTTGTGCATCAAGACCTGCTATTCTTTGGCTAAGAAGGAGCCTCCTGTTGGGCTGCGTGCCCATTCCACCAGGGCAACAGCTGCTACCACGGCCTTGGGCCGCGGTGTTCCGCTGCCCGTTATTTGTCAGGCAGCTACGTGGGCCTCGCTGCACACGTTTACAAAACATTACTGCCTTGACAGTCAGGTCCGGAGGGACGGCTTCTTTGGCCGTTCTGTCCTCCAGGACTTCCTTGTCTGATCTTTGTTCGCAGACCCACCACCGGGGTTGGTATTGCTGGGGTATCTATTCTAAGGTAAGGAATCTGTCACTAACGTGTCTCTTTCAGATGCACAAGTTACTAACTTGTGTAACGATATATCTGTAAGAGACAGTAGTTAGTGACAGATTCCTTACCGCCCACCCATCCTCCCCGTTCTGCGAACTGATTTCTAGGGTTAAGGACATCCCTTTCAGGGCCCTAGTATTTTTCAGACACCTATGTCAGCTTCTTGCATGGCTCTGCGTTCCTGGCGCGGAAAGTCGTGTACAGAACTGACGTCAGCGCGCAGGGGCGGCGCCTAAGTACTGCCCGCGACGTCATCCCGGCGATCACGACGCCGACGACGGACGCGGAGCCGCACGACGCCGCCTACCGACGCGCAAGGGTACTGCTACGCAAAACTTTCCGGATCCAGCCTGACGCCTGGGGATATTCTAAGGTAAGGAATCTGTCACTAACTACTGTCTCTTACAGATATATCGTTACACAAGTTAGTAACTTGTGCTACAATGATACTGTTTCCCCTCCGAACGGAAATATAAAAACTGATAGAACTGTGACGAAGTATAGACTTTCCCTAGTGTTAATGATGCAGTTACAGAAATTAAGGCAGCTAAGCCGCCTGTAGCCCTCCCCACCCTAGAAGGGATGGCTTGTGTACAAATCGATTTGAAACCATTAATAAAGGATTCAGTATGCTAGGTTTCTTGCCACAAAATTAGGGCGCAATCCTGTATCATTTTTATCCATTCTCCATCATTTAACTTGTTTTTTACCCCTGCAACGTTCCAGGACATGATAGTTAAAGGCCACTGTGTTGGTAGGCTGGTAGCAGCTTTTTTTGTATTACAGGTGGGAATATAATCCTTATTACGAACTAAAGGACGACTAACGTTCTCCCTCTGTCAATCGGTTTCACTACAACCTCTTAGGGAAGCGAACCTGTTATGTGAGGGATAGATCGGGAGAGGATCGGAACTGTAGGGTATGTTCACTTTACTATATATGAAGTCCTTTCTAGGCCTATAAAAATATCCAAGTGGGACAGCAGTTATAGACTCGTCCTTTTGGGAAAAAGGCTCAACGAATTTATTTAAAAGATCTTCAATCAAAGACCCTGCCAGCTCACTGCTTCGGAAATTCACAACCACACAGTCTCCCTGGCATGTTTTTCTGGTGCTACCCACCCAGTTCACTCTTTTTATCATTATAATATTCTGGTGTAGTAAGTTAATACCAAAATTAGACTTTGAAGAAAACCAGTGCACAACCTGGTTTTTCAAGTTCTCCCATGACTCTATATTAATGCCCACAATTTTCGGGACGTTTTTCAAAACGATGACATAAGGAGTTGCCTGGGGAGGTAGATGAAGTGGGGCCTCGCTAAGGTTCGTACATCGTAACATCCTGTTCTCGTTATTCTCTTTATTCCCTTGATGAGCATCGACAGTCCTTAGGGAATTAATGTTACTAGCCCCGTTGAGCCTGGGTTCTGCCACAAGTGTTGTTTTATGACGATCCTTTGGTGTTGTCAGCTTTGGAAGGGTTTTACCAATGGTGACTGGGGTATTTAGTCCTTCTTTTGGCCTCACAACTGATTTGCTTGTAGGGGTTACCTTGTGCAATGTTTTTAGTGGTAATAATTCTGTAACCAAGTCTGTTAAATAGGTAACATCCTTTTGCACTTATTTAATTTCCGACATCAGGCGTCGCTCAATATTAACAATTTTGCCGTGCAATTTTTAAAAAAGCGTTTCAAAGTTTTGCACATTTTGCGCGGGATCCATAGTTTCGCGGGCCCCCATGCTTTTTGCCACCCCAGGGTTTTTTTTTCCTTGTTGTTTCGACTTTTTGGTGGGGGGGGGGGGGGAGAGGAGACAAAGTCAGAATTATTTGATAATACAGATATATCCAGAGGGGACGTTGAAATACAAGGGTTAGCCACTCTCGGAACATTAGCCTCTCTGTTTACACAGGGACCCTGTGCCTCTGTAACCGGTTCCTTTTCAGTCCCGGTTCTCATTAATACTGGCGGATCTACCCCATGCTCTGATCCAGTCTCTTTTAGTGCGGCATCCAATGCCGTTTTTGTAGCCGCCAATCTCTCCTCGACTTGGATAATCTCGTTGTTGATCATCCCCATGGCATTTTTCAAGTATTTAGTAATAGATGCATTTTTCGTAGGCAGCTTACCAGTAATGGCCGGTTGTTTCCCTTTTCCCATTATCCCGCGAATAGTTTGTTCATATATGACAATAGGAATAAATTATTACCTTACCGGTGTTTAGCCGCTCCTGTAGAACCAAGGGGCGAGGCTCAGCATTGTCCTGGCGCAGACTGGCACGCCCGCGCGCGTCCCGGGCTTATGAAGCGCCCCCGGGTGCGATGATGTGTTATGGACGGCGTATGTGGCAGCAGGAAGGCTGGGACCTGTAGTCCGGAGTCTCTCATAGCAGACAGGTAGCAAACAAAACATGCTTCCCGCGCTGCGGGAGCCCGTGGCCGCGTATTAAGCGCCTCCGGGCTCGATGATGTGGCTTGGACGGCATATGTGGCAGCAGGAAGGCTGGGACCTGTAGTCCGGAGTCTCTCATAGCAGACAGGTAGCAAACAAAACAGGCTTCCTGCGCAGCGGGAGCCCGCGGCCGCTTATGAAGCGCCTCCGGGCGCGATGATGTGGCGTGGACGGCGTATGTGGCAGCAGGAAGGCTGGGACCTGTAGTCCGGAGTCCCAAACAGCAGACAGGTAGCAAACAAAACGGGCTTCTAGATCTTTTTTTGGTAGCTTTGGGAAGCTGGCTTGGTCTATGGTTTACACTTCTGTAAGTGGGCATCCTGCACCAATCCAGACAACCCTTATGTTGATTTTAGTGGTCTTCGACAACCTTAAAAAGCTCTCTAAGTGGTAGCTGTGGATAGCAGCCTTCAGGCTTAGTCCAGGAGTGTAAAGCAGCTTGTTTTACCAGAACATAATCTTATAGGTATAGATTAAGTGAAAAAGAACCCCACAGTGTATTTTATAAAAACATGTATTTATTATAAGACACTAACGCATACAGATAGCTCCTAGCCGGATATGTACACAATGCTTTTCAATGGAAACCGGTAAGTAGCACGTAACACACAGTGGTCACCAGGGGAGACCAAACCATATTCTAAAATAGTGTTATGCGAACTACAACTCGAGTCAAGACTATACCCAGAAGACGTAGAAGTGCCGGGGACCCAAGGAATCATCCAAGGTAAGTAACCAGAAGCCCCACAGAGGCCGTGTGCAGAGTGGGAACATGACCACGGGATCAATGCAAGTCAATGGGTAAGTCTTGGTTGCAATTTTGTTTTTTGAAAACACATTTTATTGAATTTTAGTTGTACAAGCGGCCAAGCCGCCAACATAGACACAATTATACTTCTGATACAGCCAGGTACTGATAAGGTGTGTCAAGAAAAAATAGGCCTGCAAAAAGAAATGCATAAACAAAACTAAAACTGCAGCACAGGTAGTACAGTACGCTCCCCATCCTCATGGAAATTGAATTCAGGTTAATATGCGGCAAAGAACCGTACAGAAGAGGGGGTCGACTACTGGAGTGTATGCTGCCCGTCTATGATGGATCCATCGGGTGTACAGAGGGTAGGTCGATGCCCCTGTATGTTGTCCAGATGGCCCATATCTTTTTGTGTTTCTGTGGGCAGCCCCACGCCTTGAATACTGCCATTTCCAATCCTATACAACTGTCCAAGCTTCGCTTCCACACCCCGAGAGATGGCGGCGTGGTCCCCTTCCATTGTTGGGCAATGTCCCTCTTTGCCAAAGAGAGACCCAGAAACAAGAGGTGCTGTTTATAGTGGTTCCCCCCCCAATCCCCTCATTACTATGTAATAAAAAATAGTTTAGGCTCGGGGGCGAGATGCCAAGATAAGCCCCTCCCCAGGCACGTGGCTACCTTACGCCAAATTGGCTGGAGGGCCTTGCAACTCCACACCATGTGGAAAAAGGTCCCCTCCTCGTCTTCGCACCGAAGACAGACGGGGGACTGGATAACCCCCATACGCCAGAGCCGAGACCGTGTATAGTAAGATCTATGGATGTATTTGAATTGGATCGGGGGTAACATGTCGCTATTGCTGCCCCCGTGCACTCCCCAGCGCCTCCATCCAGTCATCGTCAGTGAGGCCTGGGATATCTGTTTCCCACGCCAAACGGGTTGCGTTTAAGGTCGTGTCGTTGTGTGTGACTAAGGTTTGGTAGATCTGACGGATTTTATGTGCCCCCAGGTCTCCCATTAAAAGACGGCCCTCCAGAGGGTGAAACTCCGGTAGCTCCTCTAAGGCACAGATCATTGGGGATAGTGTGTGCCAAAGCTGTAGGTACCTGTAACATTGGTTGCGGTGAAGATGAAACTCCGATTGGAGCTGTGAGAAGGATTTAAGGACTGTGCCCCTCGTAACATCCTCTAGAGTCGAAATACCAATCAGGTCCCATGTACGAAAACCCGGCAATGAAGCCACTGGCCGGAGGTACGTTCCCTGCCACAGTGGAGTCGTCTGCGTCAGGTGGCCCCTCCATCCCATCACTCACCATGCGCCGCCAGATTCGAATAACTACTTTGCATGCCAGGGGCAAGTGATCTAAGTTTAATTGGCTGTAGAGGAGACCCAGAAGAGACTCCGTACCCATTGCACTCTTCTGGACTGTAAAAGCCGGGTCCGCAAGCGAACTGTACCACCATTCATTTATGTATAGGAGATGGGAGGCGGCGTAGTGCGCATAAATGTCTGCAGCCCCGATGCCACCGCAGTATGTCAATTGTGTGCAGGTTCGCGGGGCGACCCTGACCGCCCCGTCGTCCCAAAGGAAATGGTTAAGGAGTGCATTGACCTGTCGGAACCACGATTGGGGGATCTCATAGGGGTAGTTCTGAATTTCATATAGTATACGCAGTAATGACACCATTTTGAAAATGGCCGATCTACCATATAAAGAAAGGGGTATGGGGACCAACCCCTCGTCTCGTCCCGAATACGGGGTAGCAGTGGGTGAATATTATGGGACCATGATATAAGTGGATTTGGGGATATAAAAATGCAGAGATATTGGAACCCCTCTGTAGTGTGGGATAGTTGCGCGGACCAGGTACCTCGCCCCTGATCCCTGCAGACACGGAACAGCACCGACTTGGATGGCTTGGTACTGAGACCCGACGTTTCCCCGAACACTCTGAGAATATGTAGGATTCTGGGGCCAGAGAATCCCGGATCAGCGAGGAAAAACAGGACGTCGTCAGCATATAATGCAATCCTGTCCGATGTCTCGGCTGACCAATCAAATCCCCGTACCAGGGTGTCACGCCTCACCCACGTAGCCAGGGGCTCAATGTCTAGGGCAAATAACAGTGGGGAATGTGGACAATCCTATCTGGTGCCCCTACCAATTGGAAACCGTCTGGACTGTGCGCCCCCACCCGTACGGAAGCCGAGATATCAGTATATAGGAGCTGAGGTTCTCCATGTAATGTGCCTGTCACAATAGTGTAGCGCCCACCGGTATCTGCCCAGGTTTTGGACAATAGGAATGGAACTAGATTGTGGATAAGGATCGCAGTCCCACGGACAAAACCCGAATGGAATACCTGGTTATAACCAAATCGAGCAAGACAAGGGGCTTTATAGCCCAGCATGTGGGTCTCCTGAAGAAGTACATCAACCTCTAAACGTTTGGCCTATCGCAGGATGGCGCCGCGTTTGATCTTGTCCAGGACCCCCGCACATTGCCCGTCATGATATTGATCCCCCCGTATGAGCGAGAACCGACTGCGTGGCCATCTGTTAATCAAGGGGGATGCCAGTAGTAAGGCCTGTGCAATGGAGCTACTGTGACTATGTGCCTGTGCATGAACCATGCAAACATTTGTGTAGTGCAACTTGAGAACAACCCCCCCACCCACCACCAAACCTGAAGTATCTGTCGCGGTGACCGGCCCCAACCGGGGACCCCAGAGAGCCATCGCCAGTGGTACCCCAACTTCCCATTATCCTCAAACTGAATTGTTCAGAATGTGGAGGGGGCATTGGTTCCAAACCCCCGAGCCAAGCGATGAACCCAGGACAGACCACCATTGTTGACTGAGAGATGTGACCCTGTCATAAGAGCTAAGTAGCCGGTCAACCGCATCTGCCCAGCGGTTAGGACTCCTCTTCCTGCGCTGGAGAACGCCAATTGGAGCACGACCTGTGCCGCCTCTTAGAAGTGGGCTTTCAGCCACAATTTCTGGGTACCTTGAGGGTAGTCCGACTCCAGCGGGGTGTGTGGCTTAAGGTGAACTGTCTTGTCTGTCCAGGCGAAAATGGCTTCCGGAGAATCTAAGAACAAAGAGTTGGACTTGTATATAACCCGCATGCGGGCCTGGTACAAAAGCATATACTGGAGGTTGAGCTGCCGCAGCTTGCGCTTAGCCACGGCGAAGGATTGACGCTGCTGCTGGACCAGGCGAGTATAGTCGGGGAAGAACATGATGGTGTGGGAGTTGTAGACTAGCGTCTCTCTATGCACTGGAGGATGGTGTCCCGGTCCATATAGTTTAGCAATTTGGCAATGACTGGACTGGGCCGTTCACCCGGGGGGGTCTCCGAGACCGCGCCCGGTGGGCTCGCTCCACCATGAAACAGGGGGACAAGGAGTCATCTGGCATGATAGATTTAAGGCAAGCGTTCCATGGAGGTACCCTCGCAGCCCTCTGGGAAGCCAATTAGACGAATGTTGTTTCGCCATGAGCGGCCTTCAGCCTCCTCCACCCGGGAGGCTAACTCCTGCCTCACTACAGTGAGCTTATTGACTTTTTGTTGGAGATTGGCCACGGTGTCTTCCACGGACGAAACCCTGGTTTCAGTTTCCGTAATGCGGTCAACCTCCTTCCTGAGGTCCTGTCTCAGGAATGAGACCTCCGATCCCACAGCGCTGATCCTGGCGTCCAATGAGTCTCGGGCCTGAGTGATCGCGGCCAGCAGGGTAGCATTGTCCGGAACAGGGCTCCCACCCTCCGCACCCCTGGAGCTACTCTAGGCGGGGGTGAACTGGTCGATGGTGCTTTGTTTCGCGGCTGAGCAGCTGGACTTGTCCTTCACCATGATGCACAGGAGGGCTGGTATAGGCTCCGGGCGTCTCACCCCCTACGCAGCACCCCAGACGGGTCCCATGGCGTATCCGGTATTTCACAGGGTGCTCCGAGGATCTGTCAAGGGGGAGGGGGGGTAAGACACCACAGGCCAAGCCTCACGGGATCAACCCAACCCAAGCCACACGGGATCAACTCGCTCTAGGCCACAAGCCTCACCGGGCCTAGCTCGACCGCCTCCGAAGCCTTGGAAAAGACCGCAAAACGGGCCCCCGACGAGGACCAAGTTTGCCGGACACCCGGCTCCCAAGCGCCTCCCCCCACCCCACCCCTGGTTTGCTCCTGATGCAAAAGGGGCCCCCGGGGCAGGCCACCACCGTGCCCTCTGAAGGAGTAGATGGGCCGCGAGCACCAGTCCAACGTGTTCCGCACTACACCACCGCCCAGGCCCCGGAACCAACACCGGACTCTCTCCCGCGCCGGTCGAGGGGGGTGAGGGGACACCCAGCAGAAACTCCAGACGTGAGGGATATAGTCCCCGCACCGCGGGCCTAGCTCAACATTGTGGCATGGGCGTTCAAGGAGTCAGCTGCTGTCGCCCCTGTGGCGGACAGAATCCGGGCCGCAGACCAGCAACGGAAGATCGGCGGGCCCCCCACAGAGGTGGGCGTGACGACTCCTCAGGCCCCTCACAGGTTACCGTCAGTCCTGGTGGGGCAACTCCAGCCAACAGATGCAGCCGCTGGGGACGGGCGGTTGCCACAGACCCGACCCAGATCAGTCACTGGCGGCCCCCGGCACCAAGGGACGCGGCAGGCCCTACCAAATGGCGAAGATGATGGTTCACGTCTCGGATCCACACCGCGGGGCCCTCTGGGAGGCAGCACAACCTGCGTCGGGCTCCCCGGACCCTGCCGCCTTCAAAGCAGGTATTCACCGCAAGAGCAGCGACCCCACCGGCTCAACGATGTGTTACCGCCTGGGCTGCAGCCCCGCTCCAAGGGCTCCGGCCAGGCTGCGCGCTCCACAGCCACGCGCTGGGCAGCCCCGATAGGCCGCCGTCAATGCCGCAGCCTCTCCCGCCGCAGGTCGCTCACACGGCACCACGGGATCACCGCAGGGCAGAGCGCCACCCCGCTGGCATCAGTCCGCGGACAACGGGTCACTCTGCAGGAGCCGCCGGCCGGTGATCACACTTCCAAGGATTTTAGGCAGATTCCGAGGCTCGATGGGGCAGAGCTCGCCTAGAAGACGTCCGCCATGATGGATGACTTAGCCACGGCCCGCGGTTGCAATTTTAAAGAAGGACCCTTCCCAGTGGACCCTGAAGAAACCCCATGGAAGACAGAAGATTGGAGAGCCACCCCGCCTGTGGATACCTTAGGAACCAGGATACCTACACCAGGGAAGCCAAGTGCATCGGTGTGATTGGCATCACAAACCGCCATCGAACCCAATGGAGGACTTAAGGAAGATGCCGCTGCTGGGGAAGGTGAAAGTGTCCTGTGGAACCCAAAGGTGGATTCAAGTTGAGAAGCACCTGCAAGCAGAGGGGACAGTGTCTATGCTACTCAGGAGTGACCAGGAGGCACGGAAGACGAATGCCAACCGATGTTGAGTGCTGCAGGAGAGATGACTGTGACCTTGGAGCTGCAGTTGTGAGGACCAGCCGACGCTGTGGAAAAACGGGAGCTGTTCACCTGTGGAAGACCAGGAGCCGTTCACGAGCTGTCCCACATTGGATGTCGAGAGTTGAGGGGTCAGTGTCCGTTGGGAGCACCAACAAGCCTTGGCAACTGCAAACAACGTGGAAAGCAAAGAAGGTGCAGTGTCGGGACCAGTATGGTCCAGGTGACTCTTCACAAGCACTGGAGTCAGGGCAGGCCCCGAGCAATCAGGGGAGCCCAAAGTATTCAAAGATGACTCTCAAGAGGACCCACAGGCCGAAGGCACTATAGTCGCAAGAGGACCTTGAGCAGCTCACCAGAGATGCAGGCCCACTGTGCTAGTGATGCGGTGAGGGCAAAGATCCTGGTCACTGGAGAAGCTTGAGGTTGGGGCTACTTGCAGCCCAAAGATCTTGGTGGAAGGAAGCCAACAAGCCTTTGCAACTGCAAGTCAACGCGGTGCACAGGGGTTCGGTTCCTGCGGCTCCGAAGAGGGATACTGGCCTCAAACTTGGTGAGAGGACTGGGCAGGCCTCGAGGGATGTGGAGGACCACCACCTAGCCCAGGAGCAGCAGACCGGTCAGCTTAGTTGCAGTGCCTGCAGATGCAGGGAAATGACTCCTTCACTTCAAGGGAGATTCCTACAGTTGTCTTGGATGCCCACAGGCCTTGGAATGTTCCTGTATGGTGCACAGGCAACGACGTTGCAGTAGACTAGCTGGGCGACAAGATCAGAAGCAGACTTCCCAGTTGCAGCCTTGATGTCTTGAGCGAAGTCTAGCGAATCCCAGAGTGCCCAGATGGTTGAAGAAGTGGTGTCTGAAATGAATCTTTTCGCATGACAAATCTAGCGACTCACCCTCAGGTACACCCTTAAGTACCCTAAGGAAAAGGTTGGGATGATTCAGGGTTCCCTCCCAGGGGAGGGGTTGGTCAGGGGAGGATACTCGCATGTCCTTTGTCCAGAAACGCGCCAAGCGGGAGCCAACGGCTCCCTGGGCTGGTTTGAACTGGACTATGCAAGGAGGGCACCAAGTGTGCCCTTCAAGCAGACTGAGTGGTGCTACAAGCGTCCCCACCCGGCTCCAATACACTAAACCTTGTCTGGGAGGTGGTCACACCCCCTGTGCCAGGATACCTATTGTTCTGCCTGCCCCTGCTTGGCTCAGCAGCAGGAGGGCAGTGTCTCTGGTAGGCAGCAGCCATTTTGTGCTGTCCGGGTCTAGAAGACTGGTACCGGTAGCAGTGAGGGCCTCCCGGTGGAACTTTACAGTGCATGGAATCATACCTCCCACACCGTTTACGTTGTGGGAGGTATGATTCCAACATGTTTGATACCAAACATGATAGTATTCATTGCAGCCAGTTTAGAGATGGTCATCGCGTAGTGACGCGGTGCCCCTCTTGTATGGCTGTCTCACTTACAATCTGGGAGAATGGACTCCGTAGGCTGTAGGGGTGTCCTGCTCATGCAGAGGCACCCTCACACTTAGAACCGAGCACCCTGCCTTCAGGATTGAAAGGCCTGCCTTAGGGGTGACTTATAGGCTTTAAGTGCAGTGACCTTAGATATAGGGAAATATATCTTTCGTAAGTGGTGCTAGCACCAGCTTACACAGGCTGCAATGGCAGGCCTGTAGTTACAAATTGTGTGGTCTCCCATGGGTGGCATAATACATGCTTCCAGTCCCTTAGTACCATATACTAGGGACTGATGAGTGTACACCAACGTCCAATCTGGGGTGTACCCAAGTGCTTACCATACCAATTTAGGGGAGAAAGCACAGAGACTGGGGTCCTGATTAGCAGGATCCCAGTCATACTAGTCAGAAACCGCATTACATCAAGCAAAAAGTGGGGGTAACCATAAAAAGCAGATCCCACTTTCCTACAGATGTCAAGCCAAGAATCCCCTAGGCAAGAGCCAACCCCATTACCTGATGGGAAAGAACGAAGGACCCCGTCTTGGTCTAGAGTTGGACACCCCTGCAAGGGAGGTCAGACCACTGCGTGCTAGAGCTTTTGCGTGCAGAGACCTCAGTGTCTTGTGTCAGCGTGGAAGTTTCTCCTCTCCCTATCTAGTGTTCAGTATGGTTCTTTTATGCCAAACAATAGCCTCGAGGTTCCTTACACAATCGAAGCGTTGAGTACGATTATGTAAATGAGCATAAAACAATACCTGCAATTATGCAAAGTAGTTCTTTCTCCCTAGGATTAAGATTTCCGTGACTTTTATGCAGAGTATGTTCATGCTGTGATGTACGTCTTGTGCAGGGGACTTTTCTCAGAATCCTCATGCATAATAAATTAGACTAGTTTCAAGGAGACCGATCGACATTTATTCAGCACATAACTGGGTAAAAGGTCAGTCCTAAAACCGTTATGTAGAGCATGGTAGGACAAAGTAGGTAAAAGGTCGTGTAGCTCCCTAGGCCTAGATTGGGGTACATTGGGGTACATAACACCCACTACTCATCCGAAGGTTGAAAAAGGTTAATTAACGCTAAAATATGGCCGTTAAATAAACATAAAAGCGTTATAAAACCAGTATCTAAAACCATGGTATATGTAAAAATGATGCTTCGTAAAATTGAAAAAAGCTCTGCAAGTCTACTTAAAGTCAATATATGATCAGACTGACTGAGCACGCCAAAAGCCATGGTTCTCAGTGAGAGCAGAAGTAAAACAAAGCGATGTTTCGCATTCCAATTTGGTTGTTTTGGAATTGTTCCCATCACACGGAGAGCCAAATGTTTGTGTCCCCCATTTGGGAGACGCAGCATCACTGTCGCTTGCATTCGCAGACGACAGTCCCTTTAACACCTCTTGTATCGGGTCAATGGAGCAAAGGTGATCATCTTCAGTTCCCACAGCAGCTGCTGAGGAAACACTCGATACCTGTGTTTCAGAGCCGATGTCCGGTCCGCAGGAGCTGAAGCATCTCGTGGAGGCTCTAAGAATGCCGTCATCAACATGTGAATATGCTGAGGCCTTTAAGGGGTCTAGTAGTACGTCTATGTCCAGTGGCGCAACCAATGGAAGAGTCAGACATATGTCCAGCACGCATTCAAATCTACAGAATAGGCAGCGGAGCACAGGCAAGATGCAGTCAACCCAGACTTGTCTGAACGATAGGAACCAATACTCGCTTAGCTCCCGAAGCCGAGGTGTGCCCAGATGGAGTACCATGCATTCACGGCAATGTCGCACCAGGAGTGCTTTTTCCATCTCTTGAGGAACTGGGCCGTCCATTGCGTAGCAGGAAAATGAAGACCAGGATACCCACTACAAGTAGTAGGACTAGCAGAAGCCCTCCAAAAACGCTTCCCAATATGGAGTGTATAAATACTGGAATAACTCCAAAGATTGTCTGAAAGGTGCTCAATAGTGCATAACCTATGCTTTTAAATGGGTGCACGATCCCCCTCGTATCAGACATGTTAAAGATACGATGAACCATTTCCCCGAAATGGAGCGGGAAGTTCGTACGGACTAGCGCCTGTACTCAGATGAAGACCTTGCAACCTGGAGATCAAAAGTCTCTCGGGCTGAGGTTAAGGCCACATCCTTCTGCAAAAGCATGGCTTTCAGTATGCTCAGAGAATCAAACCAGATGAAGGAAACATTCAATGTAGGCCATAGTGTTGCCTCCCTAACTGTGTGCGTCGGTGGAAACAATACTTGCATACAAGTAACCCTGGAACTTACTGTGACTAAATACGCGATGCCTGGTACTATCCCACAACAGCCTTGATCATTCAGCATCAAAAAGCTCCCATTTGAAAGCAACTCTTAGACTTAGAAATTACTTTATCCGGTCAGTTTTGTGATCTACAGATCATAAAAGTACAAAAAGATATAAATACTTTTAAAACCATGTTAAGTTAAATAGATCGAATTCAGTTATAATCTGACAAATTAATTAGTCAAGATAAAAAATCACAACATCATCCAAGTCTTTTAGAAACCACTTGAAGATATGTAAACATGTTAAATAACAATTTCAATAATAAAAACAACGTGACAATCAATCATTCACATGTAATCATAAAATAGCCCGTGCATAGTTAGCCATTAAAAATAACTAGCTTAACATGTTTCATGTGCAGTGAGAGCCATATTTTTCCTACTTCTTAAGCAAGCTAGCAAAAAAGAGGCTGTTGCAAAACGGATATTTGGATCCTCGAGTTGTTTTATATACAATAATGCCGGGCGGCATTGCCTAAACTTTAAGTTCTTTAAGATTGGGAGGATAAATCTGTCTCTTTCCTTCTTGTAAAGCCCACAGAAAAAGGTGTAAAGGTCTGACTGCACCGACTCCCTATCACATGGGCATGCCGAGAGATCAGAGCTCCTATACCTTCTTGAAGGATGACCTAGCATCAATGTAGTTGGGTTTAAGCGGAATCTCAGCAAAATAAATCTGTGGTGTTTATTTCCAATGTTGTATAAATAGCAAAAATCCCCCACGATTATGGGTGGTAATTGGAAGTATAGCATTACTGATTTCTTCTGCCGGTTTCCTTCCTGGCGCTCATATGCCGCCTTTGAGAAGAAAATTTCCTTTATTTTGTGCTTCGGAGTTATTCTGCACAAGTTGGGACTGGTGAACAGTTCCTCTAAATCTAAAGCAGCTAGGTTTACCCTCGCATACTGAAGCCAAGAGAATTTACATGCATTTTCCAAAGCAATACAATTTTTAATTATAAGCTGCGTTAAATCTACAGTGTCTCTGCGCCATATTGAGTGCCACAAAAGTATCGGGGCGATCTTGATATCTGTTATATGGGTAGTCCTGCTTCCATGTGGCAAGTGTAATTCGTACACGATCTGGGGAGAGAAAGTACTTTCTTAAAAAATCGGTCCTCTAGATTTTGAAGTTGCATTACCGGGACCATTCCCCATATACCTGCCCCATATGTGGCTGCAGAGAGTGTCTTTGCCTGGTATATTGACTTTATAACGGCTAGTGGTTTTGTGCCCAGTCTGCTAGCGAAAAAATTTATAGCTTCCATACTCCTTTCCATCTCCAGAGCGCTATTTTCCACCATGTTAGCCCAGGACTGTTTTTTGTCAAAATGGACCCCTAAATATGAAAAAGAGTCAATCACCTCTAGTCTCCTTGGGCCTAGAGAAAAGGATTGCGGTCTCTTTACCACAGGGGCACCTACTATAAGTACAAAGGACTTTACTTCATTTACTTTTAGACCCACTGACGGCACATGGGAAGCATAGGCAGTTATCAATCGTTGGAGGGCCACCCCGTACGAGCTATTAATACTGCGTCATCCGCATATGCGAGAATCGGTATAGTTTGAGAGTCAAAAGTGGACACGTCTAATATTTCTCCAGTCAATGCGGCACCAATCCCGTTTGTGTATAAAGAAAAGAGGAATGGGGCGAGAACGCACCCCTGCCTAACGCACGCCCCTTGCGATCTTAAATAAGCGGGTGCACTCCCCGTCCTTCCCGTACCTAACACTGGCAGTCGCATTTGAGTACAGCTGCCGAATAAAATGGGTGAGTTTGGGGTCCACCCCCATTTCTTCCATTGTCTCCCACAAACGAGGATGGTTTACGCAATCAAAAGCGGAACTTAGGTCCATAAAACCCCAAAAGATCTGCCCCTGTTTTGCTCTGGTATATTTATCAGTTATCATAGCTAGGTTGAGGCACTGGTCTATAGTGCCTCTACCAGCCTGAAAACCATATTGCGCCTCCATCATGCTCTTATTCTCCTTTACCCACTCTTCTAACCTATTTAATAATAGGTGTCCCATTAGCTTAGCCGTAGTATCCAGTAAAGAAATGGGTCTGTAGTTCTGTGGTTTTAGTTTGTGTCCCTTTTTATATATTGGAACAATAATACTAGTGTTCCATGAGGCTAGTGGGGTGGTTTTAGCAATTTCATTAAAAACATTGGTTAGTAGAGGGGCCCATAAGTCTTGATGGTGGAGAAAGAAATCCATGGGGACACCATCGGGGCCTGGAGCCTTTCCACTAGTGCACTTACCCAGCAACCTTAGTAACCTCCTGTACTGAAAAGGTCAGATATTCATTTTTTGGACTTTCTATGTCAGGACCATTAGACCCAGAGATGTTATTTGAGTCGCAAATCTCTTTGAAATGGGCTACCCATTGATCTTCGCTTGCATGAGTATTTAGAGAAGGGTTACTGTTTTTTTTTTTTTTTTAAATAAGGAGCATTGATCACTCTCCAAAAATCTTTCGAATTCTTGGAGGCGGCCGTTATCTCCAGTTGTTCCCATGCTTCTTCTCTTATAGCCTTTTCTCTATCCTTTCTGGCCACCGCATATGCCCTACGAAGCAGCTTGATCTGGTCCCTGTCTTTTGGTTGTTCTTTTAGGGCCTTATGCAAATTCCTTAGAGCTTTTGAACAAGACCGATCAAACCACCCTTTCTCCTGTGTTTTTGATGGAGTTTTAGTACTGGTCAGGGCCAATTTTATTTTATTCAGTAGGGTCTCAAAAGAGGAGGGCAAAAGGGAAGTATTGCCATCATACTCTAGGCATTTTAGGACAAGGACCATATTCTCAGCTAAGAATTGTGGTATTATTTTCATCTTGTCTATTTGTGCCCACTTCAGC
Source organism: Calotriton arnoldi (assembly GCA_963921515.1). NCBI lineage: Eukaryota > Metazoa > Chordata > Amphibia > Caudata > Salamandridae > Calotriton > Calotriton arnoldi. The sequence goes on from CAWUFW010000181.1 coordinate 3,401,699, forward strand.
TGGTAGCCGTTTTTTCGAGCTAAGGTAGGTTTCTCTATTTCTTGGGCCGACTTTTCCCCCCCTTAGATTTATCAATAAAGAAGTGGAGAGGATAGCATGGTCACTAAAAGCAGTAAATTGTATTGCTAATTGGACTATCCTACCCCGTATTGGGGCTGACACTATAATATAATCTATGGTTGAGTCATAATCCTTTCTATTGAAAGTCTTATGAAATTCGCCATTTGTTGTGTCCAACTCATTTATCATTTCCAGATTCCTTGTATGGAGGAGTCTATTTAAACAATTTCCATACTTATAATGTGTAAAATGGAATAAATGTTCACCCTGTATATCTTCAAGACCACAAATCTTGTTCGATTTGAGCTTGCATGGCTGCACGTTAAAATCTCCCATCCACACTATATTTATATCTTTATTCCTCTTTCCCATGCTAACTTTTCTTAATTCAATTTCTAAAAAACTCACCACTGTTTGAGGGTCTCTAAAGCTATTATTATTAAAATTTATTAATAGCCAATCCTGATCGGTATCTCCCTCTATCAGTATTAAATGAAAATATGGGCTTGGGGACACACATTTTTTGATTTTAATACACAGTGTGTTTGCTATTAGAGTTAGCAAACCTCCTCTTGCTCTCCCCGCTGGAGATGGAACAGCGTTTGTTTGATAAGATTAAACCCATCTTTATGACTGTTTTCCAGGGCCCAAGTCTCCTGGAAGCTTACAATATCATGGTTTTGCCACAATGCCAACCATGAGTAATCATTCTGTTTTTTGCCCAAACCTGCTAAGTTCCAGGAAGCTATTTTTGCCACAGTTTTTTAACTTGGGAGACAATTGCCCCTTCAATAATTGGCTTTGCTGGATTTGTTTTAAGCCAGGCATCGTTAGTCAATCACAGGCCTCAAGGTCTGTGAGGGGTGTGAATCTATTTTTCATTGTTAACCCCACATTTTGGGTCACATTTACCATGTTGTTTAGATTTGGGTTGTCAAGGGGTGTTACAGTAGTAGGTCTCGCCAGGGGTTTAACGTATGGAGGTATGTATTTGTAGAAGTACTCCAAGGGAGAGGGGAAGATCTGTGACCTAACTGCGCCAGTAGTAGTCTAGCTACTGTTTTGTTGTTAAAACTTATTACAACACAATCTCCTGGATACACTTTGGGTGAAGATCCCACCCATCCAATTCTCCTGGCCATTATAATATGGTTGAACAGGCCTTCAGGTGTTCTGTCATAGTGACCAAGTTGGCAATTTATCCAATGTAAAGACTTGTCCATCAGCTGTCTTGTTGATTCCCTTTGACCTCCCCTTAAATTTGGCACGTTTACCAAAACCAATACTAATGGTGACGCGGCAGGTGGCAGAACCAAGAATTCAGACCATCCTATCTTACTGTATTGGTTTCCTACATGTGGAAGTAAACCTGACTGATCGACTACGGGTTGGCTATCCAAGACCCTCGCGTGTCTGGTATCTCGATTTGATAGAATAGAGCAGGACATTTGTGCATCTGGTGGCTGGAGATGTTTGTTTCCCCTTATTCAGATGTTGGAGAGTGTCTCGGGGGTGGGCCTTACCTTCAAATTGGTAATCTAGGTGTACCTCGGGGTCTTCTTGCTCTATGTACCCCTTATTTGGTTCTCCCCCCCCCTCCCCTTGCTCAGAGCCAACTAGGCCCTGCTCTTTAACACCCACAATTTCTCTGGTAGTTAACATGCCCCCAAGCCTCTCTTCTATTTTACTTAGTCTGTTCAGTATAGGCTGTAATGAGCTAGCAATCAGATTTTCTATTTTTCCCCAAAGTGCTTCATCATTCAAAGAATGGAGGAGAGTGTCCACAGGAGTGTCCTTCGTGTAAGGTTTTGGGTCATTCTCTTTAGCCAGTCCCCTCATCACTTTGGCAGGTTGCTGTCGCGACTGTCTCCCGGCTCTCTTCCTTTTTACCAATGGCTGAGTACCCTGGATTGAGGAGAACGACGGGTTAAGATCAGTCTGTCTCTCCGGTAGGCTATTTGTGAGTGGCTGTGTAAGCGCTTTGTCCAATCCTATCGCAGGGTCTACAGCTTGACCCGAAGGTGTTACAACTTGTTCAATGTTCCGTGGCCCACTGTCCAGCGAAAGCCTCCGCTCTGTAAGCTCAATCTCCTGTGTCAACGCATTTGCTGCTTTTGTTAAGAATGCGTCCAAAGTTTTCACTAAACCCCCTCCTGCTTGGTCTGTGCCGGTGCCTGTTTTCCTCTTCCCCAAATGTAAACAGGTGCGATAACGGCCACTTGTGACAATAGAATCTGAAATGCACTGACCTGTATTTGTATGGTGCTTCTCAGAGGGAGAGGAGGTCGGGAAGTGTAGTCCTCCCCTGCGGCGGTAACTGTCAGGGCTTTCGCGGGTTCACCCCAGCTCCTTGTATTTCCCCACAAGCGGCTACACTTGCTGCGGGCTCACAACGCGCTTGTGTGCGCGGAGGCAGGAGGCACAGCGGGAGAGGAGGTCGGGAAGTGTAGTCCTCCCCTGCAGCGGTAACTGTCAGGGCTTTCGCGGGTTCACCTCAGCTCCTTGAAAGCAACTCAAACACCGGATGAATCACGGCAGCTGGGGAACCCTTCAAGTGATACGATAAGTTAACCGAAACATTACAGAATCTGTGAAGCGAAATGTCTTTACAAACTAAAGAACCACTTCAGGCATTCTCACAGTTTGAACCGCTTAGAAAAACCTCAGTGGCCCCGTTCCTGCATCTAAATCTGTATGGTAATTCCCAGTACTCATGTATGTATCCATCTCCCATCGCTTCATACCTGCCTACCTGGTGAAACTGTAGACAGTATTGAAATTGGAATGTCGTGACTGGCAGTGTAATATAGCCATGGGTTTACCATTCTGTGGAAGGTGACTCAGCCACGGTGAAAGGTAATTGGTCCAATTTTTCAACGTGCAACATGGTATATTTTGCATCTCTTCGTGCCATCGTTGTCTGTCTTTCCGTTAGATTATATGCAGAAAAGAGTAGTACTGTTGATATATTGCCAGGGCACCTGACCAGAACGCAATGATTGTTGCGTCCAGCTCAATAATAGAATGGATCGCAATTACGATTGTCCATGTTGTAAAATAGACAAATCCTGTTTTATTATATCTATAGCAGAAGACACAATGTTGCCAGTGAATAAATTCTGGATGATAATGTGGTCATACCATTGTCGACCACAGCACAAGCCTTTTCTATATTAACTCTCAATTTCACGCAATCTCTCAGCAGCCTCCTGTTGAGAGAGTTTCCATACTTTGTTGTAAATAGCGTATAAGAAACGTTTCTGACGTGGCTTCTGGGGACCTAACAAAAAAATCCCTAAGATCCATGTCATCTGAGAGAAGTGATAAGTGTTGTTTCACCTGGGACAATGTCGAGGTTTTTAGCCACTCTAGGCATAACTTCCCAACACTGTAAGATGTCACCACCCCAGAGTGTTCTGATTGTAAATAGCAATGATTGGGCCTATGGATACTAAGCCGTTCGGAGGTACCTTTGAATCTTGACTGACACTTATTTGTGTCGATAGGCCAAACGAACCATCCCTTCCAATTGGGGTCTGATGAATTGTGCAAACCATTGTGTATGGCATCCAATGTATCCTCACTGTGTGATGTACAATTTTCCCAATCCTCAAAGTGTGTAAGTGAGGGAATCAGAGGTGTGTTCAAGTCCTTAATCTTGGCTAATCCAAGACAGGAAGTCTGTTGCACTGTATCGTTCAGGAAAATTATCTGATGTGGTATGAGGCATGCTCTAAATAAGGCCTCAGTTCCCTGAACTTGCCATTCTTTAGTCCCCCAGATAGATTTTGTCTATAGTGTCCCTCCAAAAGTCGAAACCCTGTAAAGACAGCTGGGCAATAAAGGAAGCAGATCAAATCAGCTTAGTGTTAGTGAGCATATTTTTGGTGTAAGTGCAAGCTTATAGTAATAAGATGTCGGGTCTGAAGTGTTAAACCCAGAAAAATAAGCAAACTTCTGTGCAAATGTTGTCAAACCACCTTTTGGTGTGTTGGGCAGTGTTCCCATTGATGGTAAGAGAAAACATTACATGTGATACTTGCTTTGTGCAAGAAATGATGACCATAGTGTTGATAACAAAACATGGTGTCAAAATTAGATGTATCATCATACAATTCATCATTTGAAAATGCAGCAGATTGTTCTAAATCAGACAGCATAGTATTTACAGTTTCAAAGTCCTAATCAGAGAGAGTACTAGAGGTGATATCACTAAGAGAAATTTTAAACAAATGTGGTCTATTTAAAAGTTCAGTTGGACCATATACATCATAGGAAACTGTCCTAAACTATTCCTTCAGGAACTGGAACTGCTGAAATGTTAACGGAGGACAGGTCCCTCTGTTCACGGTGTGATGATGCATGCGGTATCAGGACCAAGTTCACATATTGTACTGTAGAGCGTTCTGGGAGGTAATGTCCATTTAGGAGCAAGAAAAAGACAGTCACTATACCTACCCAAATGACTAGGAACAGTAGACCAATTGCAATCCAGAGATGTAGCCAGGGAAAAACAAAGTAAGTCTTTTTCAGCCAAAAGTAGAAATCACAAATTTGTTGTTTGTGGGAAACAGGTGGCGGCGGTAACTCGGGTTCACTTGGATCCAAAGAGAAAGTATCAAAACCGATGAAGTAGCCAGACGCAGTACGATCTATCTTTGATAGCTCAGCAGGTTTTGTGGAACTGCCAGATGACTCGTTTCGAGACATACTCACATAGACTGCGGTATTTGGCCGATTTGAGATGTGTGTGTCATTTGTAGTTTGCTGATGTTTAGTTTCAACCGGTACAAGTTCCATTCCATTGTTGGTAACTCCTTTACTTCGTAGAGTAGAATCTTCAAAGGTTATTAATTTTTTGGTCTGAAAATCCTGTATGGTAGCGAGAGGAGATCTGTTACTACCCAGGAGCCCATGCGGCCTACTATTCAATATCGGCCACCTAGTGTATTTTGATCAAATCAATAGAGACAAATCTCTTTTTTATTTTGATCGCAAGGGGCGGTAGAAGTGCTGTTCTTGTTCCTTCAACATGTGAACAAACCATTTAGGAAATGAATAAAAAAGTGGACCTTCAAATAACAAAGACAATATGTAACCAGGATTTATATCGTATCAAAAATACATTTTTTTATTTATGAAAATAATGTTTTTTATATATTTTGTCTTTTTTATGATAAAAATTGACTGGAAAAAATTATCAAAAACAGAAGTAATCACCATACAACTTCTATATTGGCCTATGTATCAAACACGGTATGAGTCCATGATTGTTGCTAACAATATTCAAGCATACTTATTCATACATGGCCTAGTGATACATCATGTTTTCTTAGAACATGTCATGCCCATATAATATGATATTTTGATTAGACATGAACTATACAGTGAAATCACTTCAAAACAAATCTAAATACAAATGTTTTTTAAAAAGGAATATATGGAAATTAGATAATAACAAAATGTGTGAATACAATAGGAATATGGTAGATACATGGTTTCCCTGAGCAATTTTGTTCTTAAATGTCACAAATTATCATAATTCTCAGCTCTACCTCACAAATAAGGACTTTTTTGTATATACACGGTTTTTCTTTTAAGTGGCAACTTTCTTTATCCTCACAAATCTTTTATATTACAGCACGGTGGTTGTTGATTTAAGGAATCTTTTAAAGATCTCTGTATATCAGTCCAACTTGGGACTTGTTCCATATCTTTTTCTATTTCTTCTCCAACACTCTTAAAGTGCTGAATGTTTCCTGTGACATTTTTAAATGTATCTCTTTTTAAAAGATAATGTATCTGACTCAGATATGAGCAGAAACTTCTAGTAGGACCCTCAATATGTGTTTAAAACAGTTTCTTTTTCTTATACATGTGTTTTTTTCTAGATTCTATAAGACCGACATGGCTACCTGATGAAGGCGTAATGCCGAAACGTGCGTAGGATACGAATTACGTTAGCCATGGCAAACAAGATTGCTTTTTAAAAAACATTTGTATTTAGATTTGTTTTGATTTCACTGTATAGTTCATGTCTAATCAAAATATCATATATTATATGGGCATGACATGTTCTAAGAAAACATGTTGTATCACTAGGCCATGTATGAATGAGTAAGTATGCTTGAATATTGTTAGCAACAATCATGGACTCATACCGTGTTTGATACATAGGCCAATATAGAAGTTATATGGTGATTACTTCTGTTTTTGATAATTTTTTCCAGTAAATTTGGTCATAAAAAAGACAAAATATATAAAAACATTATTTTCATAAATAAAAAAATGTATTTTTGATACTATATAAATCCTGGTTGCATATTGTCTTTGTTATTTGAAGGTCCACTTTTTTATTCATTTCCTAAATGGTTTGTTCACATGTGACATTTCGACCCTGATTTAGGAAATTTATTCAGGGGTACCCCTATTTTTGCAAATACTTGTTCCTTCAACAGCCAGGACAGGTACAGGCACTCTGTAAGATGGCCCCAATTTTTTTTTGTCCACAATCTTTTCTCTGACCAGGTCCCCAATCTTTGGGACCCAGGCAGGTCTTACCAGAACAGCTTTCACTTCCCCAGTGGCGGTGCGTTTTACTTAGACGTTGTTTTGTAATGCCCGGAATTCATAGAGTTCCTGTAAAACAGCCAAACGATCATTGATGTCAAATGGTTTTTCATCCGCCACTGTGCTGCCACAGTCGAGGTCTTGTACCCACATTCTAATTCCGAACAGGACTTCGCATGGAGTACGGCCCCCCAGGGAACTTCTTGGCCTGGTTAAGTGCCCCCTGGACTCCATATAGGTGATTGACTCAACTGCACCCGATCCTAATACCCTAGCTGCTAAGGATTACTTTAACTCCCGGCTTTTCCTTTCCACAATCGAATTTCCCGTGGGATGGTACGGAGAGTAATACCGCAATACAACACCCAAACTTCTCATGGCTTCTTTGTAAACCTGTGAGCTAAACGGAGGGCCATGGTCGGAATGTAATGTGTCAATTGCGTATGTCCCTATGAAGACTCGCAAATCCTTTATAACAGTTTGGGCGTCAGCCGAGCGCTGAGGCCAAACCCACAGGAATGTAGAGCATGAATCCACTGCCACCAGAATGTATCTGTAAGCCCCATCAGATTGTAAGGGGCTGCAGTGGTCCAAATAGACACAAGAGAGTCTGTCAGATATTAGTAATGGTGTTTGTGGTGGACGTGCTACGGTGGAACCCTTCATCTACAGACAGATGTCGCACTTGAGGACAAAGCCCCTGGTCTGTTTAGCAAGACCTGGCCACCAGTAATGCTGCTTTAGTAGCAAAATAGTCGCAGGGATACTGGCATGTGCTGAAGCCAGACCCTTGTGTGCAGCTAGAATTAATCCTAATCTGTGATCCATGTTTGGTATTAATGTACCCCCAACTCCTTGAATTTGAGCATGCAGAATATTTGGCACATCTAACTTGTAGGAGTACTTGAGTGGAAAACCTTTTGGCAAGGCTGAGCTGTTGCGCGTAGCGTTCAGTTATCATTATCTGTCCGTCTATGCTCGTGCTAGAACGAGTGATTGCAGCTATGGCAGCAGTGCGCACTTTCACCTTGGCGGCTTCATCTGCCAGTGAATTTCCCTAAACGTGCACAACAACACGCTGATGACTCAATGTGTGAATTACATGAGCCTGTGGCAAGCCTTTTTTCAGTTCTGCCACCTGTTCCCTAAGCAAATTATGCTTTATTGTGCAACCTTTGGAATCTCTAAACCCATTCTGGCTCCAATGTTGAAGATATTCATTTTATGACTGGACTCAGTAAAATGTATCGCACACATTGAATGTGGGTAATTCCCGATCCGTATTTTTATAGTACCAGTATCAGGGCTTTTAGTTCTGCCAGCTGTTCAGTGCAATCTCCTAGAGACTGCGCCTGTGTATTGCTAGGACGGAACTTGCCGTCCCACATACGTCCCTTCAAAATCGCACATGCAGTGCTGTATTGTTGTTTACTACCTACAGCAGGCTAGGCAGATACGTCAGTGTAAATTATGTATTCATACTGATCTAGAGGTATGTCATTCAGGGGAGGATATTCTTGTTCGTACTGCAGGAATGCCTGTGTTTTTCATGTAGAATCGAATTTGTAGTGTACATCTGTTGCAGTTAGAGAATTGGCACATTGTATCCATCGTGGATGCAGTGCTTTTGTGCTTCGAACGCTTGCTTTAGTAACCACCAGAAGTGTGAGTGGTCAGTTCCAATGATTGCATCTTCTACCATGTTTGGAATGACACCAGCCTTGATGACTTCAGCTTCATTTCCCCTCTTGACCGCTACTTGAGCTATCGGATACAATTTTGTGTCCCCCATGAACATAAGTAATAGCCACCCTTTTTCCTGAAACCTTTCTCTCTGGAGGAACCCATTTTTTATTTACCACTGTCTGGTGGCAGCCTGAGTCTATTGCAGTGCAGGGTCTTTCTGTCCAATTTCAGGAACGCCAAATCATGGGCCTGTTGATTATTGGATATTAATGCAGCCTGGGCTTTCAGCGCTGTATTGACGTTTTCCCTATCTTATTGCGCAGTTTGAGTATGCTGTTCTAGTACCAATTGTAAATGTCTCTGGCCTTTAGAGAGTAGTTGGGTCATCTGTTTCATAGTTACTGACTGTGTCATGTCTTCAACCTGTTATTGGGACTAAAATCCCACTTCTGACACCATATGTAACGGGTTGAGCAGAAGAGATCGGAGCTAGCGTTAAGGATGTATTAACATTTATTTATGGACTTTCTCTTAGAGTTTAGTTATGTCTTGCTGTATTTCTGATTAAATATGTAAAGAACTCGGCGTGGCCAAGCAAGATGGCTGAGTAGTGGCTCCTAATAGAAGTCCTGCCAGCCGAAAAAGAAATCCTGGGTAATCTGCCCTCATTTGGTATTATCTGTCCCCATAATTGTTGTACAGGGTTGTGCAAAGTGGAGGCAGCCTTCACTGAGGGTCACCTGCTGCCCTGCAAAGCTCGAGGCCTGCTAAATGCCAGTCACATGTGGAAGCGGAGCAGGCTGCCTGGGACCAGCCCGCCATGAGCGAATTTGCAGGATGAAATCGAGCTGAGGTTTGCTGGGTGATGCCTGTCGACTGCGGTGTGAGGTGACCGGGCCGTGACGCTGGAGGGGGTCAGGATGGAGTGCAGGACTGTCCCTGAATCGGCCAGCTGATTTGGGCTACCGGATCCACATACGCACTCTCGCATCCGGGCTATGAACGCAGGACTGGGGTCTGCCTGCAATGCGGAGTATAGTGCTGCAGCACGTCAAGCGCACGCAAAAGAAAGGAGCGTAGAGGGAAGGTCTGCCACCGTGCTGCTTGCCCGGAGGCCCCAGGGGGCGAGCGCGGTGGCCCGGAGGAGCAGCACCGGCGCTGCAAGAGGGACTAATGTGTGCCCTGCTGGATGTTCTGTGGGCACCTATGCGAGAAGCTGTCTGAAGATCGGTGCCTCGCTGAAATACGGAAGCTGTCTGCCTGGTGGGCCCCAGTGGAGAACTAAGAACAGTGGCACAGATCGCATTGGAGAGGTGCAGACAGCCGCATACTCCTTCAGAGAGAACTGAAGGCCTGAATATTGGATACACTGTGGGGACCCTGTTAAACTGTGTAGCTGCTGGCATCCTGGCTGTGGCAAAAAGAGACCACCAACAGCAGTAAGACCACACCAGGCCAGGGGGCAGTGGAGGCACGTAACTGTGCCAGAATGCATGAACAGGGGTTGACGTGGCTGCCCCCGACTGCAGATTTGGAGGCTGAATGACCCCATGCCACTGACTGAGAGAAACAAGGGGTGGCAGGTTGTGTGGTTGGAGAGTACCCAGTCCATGTACGAGAACACCACCGGTGCAGTCCAGTTGAGGGTAGCGATTTGACCGGACTGGCCTGGGGCACTGTAGTAGAACTGAACTAGTGAATGCACCTGTCGGGCCCCTCCGGACAGCAGCGGGAGCTGGATAGAACCTGGACCATCGATTGGGGTGACCCTCAAGCGATCACCTACAGGCTAAGGAAGTGCCCTGTGCCCCTGGGTCCGTGTTCTGGTCTCCGAACTACAGGCTACGGACGAGCCAAAGCCAGTGAGCACGGAACCTTGAGAAAGCATCGGCAATCATGGTGAAGGACGAGAGCAAGGCCATCCCAGACCAACAAAAGTCAACTACACCTGCACTGTGCCGGTGGCTGACAAAACTGGAGATTGTCCAGCAAATGACTCGAACTGTTGCTGGGGAACAAGCAACCAAAGACTTGGCACTCTCAGACTAAGTGGAGGCCATTGATTGCTCCCATACAGAATTAGCCACCAAGATTGACTTGGTCGCCATTGATGTTAACCTCCTAAGAGTGGATCTCTGGAAAGTAGGAGAATGGGTGATGGTATCTGAATAAAGTGCAGGAGAACTACAACAGGAGGTCGCCACCTTGCAGCAAACTGTGTCGTCATTGCAGAAGTTGTTGGTGCGACTGGAGGAATAAATATAAGATTCCGAAGGGAGATCCAGGAGGGGCAACCTACTTTTTGTAGGATTCCTGGAGAAGGCGGAAGGACAGGCTGCAGAACTGTTCCTGGAAGAATGGATTACATCTACCATGCTCCCCCAGAGGCAGTCAAAATTCTTTACGATAAAAGGGCCCACTGGGCTCTGGTGCCTCTGCCATTAGCTTGGTGCGCCGCTGAGTACAATCATCATCCGCCTGTTCAAAAAAAACATTTCTGGAGGTCAAGAAGCGACAGAGACCTTAATCTGAGGTACAGCCTCATGTTTCCGGCGAAACGAAGTCATTAACGATGGAAAAGTGTTCTTCACCACGGGCGAGGTAAGTGACTGGGTGGACACCCTGGCCGCATTGTGGTAAGCCCAGATGGGGCCCTCATGGATACTGATGTAGTGCCACACTCCCGGGGCTCATTCAGGGGCGATGGAGCAACCCTGGATCAGGCACTGACAGCACAGCTAGGAGTCCAGCTTAGAGGACGTTCAGCGCAAAGTGAGTACTGATCTGGTGCTACGGAGGTGGAACTGGCTGAGTGCCACTGCTGTGCCATGTGGGGCTTCAAATAGACCTGACCATCTTCAAGACTGATGATCTGGAAGGGGAGTAGAGGGGAGGCAGGCCTTGGTTACTTGAAATTTTGCCTATGACACTGTTATGTAATTCCTAAAATGGGGAGAGTATTTGGTGAGAAGCATCAACTAATTGTTTACTCTGTATTGCACATTGGGCTGGCAGGAGCAATAGGGACCAAAGGGGTGCAGGCGTGGGCTGCTTCAGTGCTACAGCCTCGCAGCACCTGCGACGTACTGTTCTCTAAGGAAGGGATACTTGGTTTGATTGTGCTCTAAACTAATAGGATTGGGGTGAGAAAGGCAAGTTTACATGCTGCTTATTACTGGACAGGGCAACTTAGCTTTACTTCCCAAGGGGTGGGGGGTGTTGGGAAGGTGTTACATTTTAGAAGTTTCACAGTTCGGTGCTCATATACATGGAAGCTCTTGTGTCTAGCACCAAGGGACCTTGAGAGACTGATGTATGTCTGCCCGCCTGGGTGGTCTGGTCTTGTAATGGATCTGACATGGAAGGATAATTGCGGATGAAGTATTTAAATTCTTGACATGGGTCACACAAAACCTCATAGGACGAGACAGTTACAAGATCTGTTGTTTGGCCCGAATTTGATAGATCCCTGGAGAAGGGGAGAGAGAGAGAGATATTAATTGATTGATTGATTCTAAGGTCTACTCCTGTTATACACCCTCAACTGGGACACACAGCAATCTAGATTATTGTTCTGTGTCGACCGGACTGGCCCGGGGATAAAAGGGATTTCCTATCCTGCCTGCTATCTCTCAGACCACTCTCCAGTATTGATGTGATTGGGGAAGCTGCCCAACGGTTCCACTTTGGCGTCTTCGATCAGAGGCGCTCACAAACCCACCATTTGAAGCTGCGGTGAGAAATGAGCTCTCCCACTATTCTAACAAAATTTGAGGAAGCTCTGAAAATAGAGCCCACGACTGGGACGCGATGAAGGTAGTCTTTGGAGTGGTTTGCCTTAAAACCTCGTACGGTGTCAGAAGACACATGGAGCGAGACCTTGTCAGACAAGAGTCACATTTGAGTGAACTAGAAGGGGAGCGCCCTACTGTAGGAAAGTGCCCCTTTCTGACATGGTCACCCCCACGTTTTTCCTAGTATTTGATGTGATTTTGATGGGAAGTGCAATGGGTTCCTGCTAACCAGGTCCCCAGTGCCAAATCTCTTTCCCAAAACTGTACAATTGTTTCTCCAATTGGCAATACCTTTAGAACTCCCTGTAAATTCCTAATAAATAGTACCCCTGGTACCTAGGGCAAGGAGGCTAAAGAGTGTTCTTAAGGGCTACAGCATGAATTGTTCCACCCTAAAGGACCCCTCACCAAGGACATGCAGATTGCCACTGCAGGCTTCGTGTCTTGGTGCAGACAAAAGTGAAAACATAAAATGGCACTCATCCCTGTGTGCCATATCCACAGACACTGCATGCAGTATAGGTAGGTCACCCCTACAGCAGGCCTTACAGCCCTAAGGCAGGGTGCACCATACTACTTGTGGGGACATACCTGCCTGAGCAGATATGCCCCTGTGCTGGTCAGTTCTATTGCTGCCAGTACCTGTGACCAGGGAAGCTATTTTAAGTACATGTGCTGGACATTGGTGAAAACGAGTTCCCAGCTACATGATGGCTTCACTGAAACCAGGGATGTTTGGTATCAAACATCTTGTATTAATAAGCCCACACTGATTCCAGTGCTGGACTTATTAATGCAAGCACCCAGTGGGCACCTTACCTACTATCCTACAGCCTGAAACCTACAAGCTGAAAACCTACCAGCTACTGGTGTGATCACGGACTGGCCTTAGCCAGCCTATCACCCTAGGCTTGTTTCTGACCGCCAAGGGTGAGGGCCTCTGCTCTCAGGAGGCCAGGAATAAAGCCTGTTCGGGTAGAGTGTGTTTACGCCCCATCCCACAGGATGACCTTCGAATTAGCATGCCAAGGCAGGGAGCTTCAAAGAGCCCACCGCCTTTAGTATGGAAATCTGGCTTCTTTTACAGTAGAGGATACTGAAATTTCAGAGTCTGCCATCTTTGTGATGGCAAAGTTAGGAACTCTGGGATAGGGTTATGTCCACTTCCCAGAGGAAGTGGTCATATTGGGGGTGTAGGGGCCCCAGTGGTAGGTAGCCCATTGGCTACTAACCTTTACTCCACCTGGGGCCTCTCCCGACACCAGTAAATCAGATCCTGCCTACCTGAAAGAAGACGGATGTGAAGTCGCAAGAACAGAAGAACCAGCAACTGACTTGGTGCCAACCCTGCCGGCCTATCCGCTTGCTTCAACAGTTGCGCCAAAAGATGGACTTGTCCTCTAGCTGCTTTCTCCAAAACCTAGTAGAACTGCTAGCACTTAGCCCAAGAACCACAAATTACCATGGTACTGCGGAGCTTCTCCCTTGCACCTTACCGGTACCAAGAAAGAACTGTTAGGCTCCACAACCGCCAAAACCAGACGCTGGAAAACAGCACTGTACCCCAGCAGCCTAGTCCAAGCTGAAGTGGTCCAACGGTGCCAACGTGGTCCCCAGACCCTCCAGACTCGAAGCCCACTTTGGGTTTAGACTAACATTGGGCACCCGACGCTGTATTGTACCTCTGCACGCGGTCGACCCAGTGCCGCCTGGGGTGACCTCTTGTTGCTGCATGGGACCTTGCCCAGTACTCACCTTAAGTCAATCAATCAATACATTTGTAGAGCGCACAACTCACCCGTGAGGGTCTCAAGGCGCTAGGGGGGGGGGTGCTGCTACTGCTCGAACAGCCAGGTCTTGAGGAGTCTCCTGAAGGCCAGCAGGTCCTGGGTCTATTGTAGGCGGATGGGGCGGGTGTTCCCGGTTTTTGCAGCAAGGTGAGAGATTGATCTGCCGCCGGCGGTTGCTCGACGGATGCGGGGGACGAGGGCGAGGTCAGCGGAGCGAAGCTGGCGGGTCGGGGTGTAGAAGGTGAGTCGTTCGTTGAGGTACGCTGGTCCGGTGTTGTGGAGAGCTTTGTGAGCGTGGGTGAGGAGCTTGAAGGTGATCCTCTTGTTGACGGGGAGCCAGTGTAGGTCTTTCAGGTGGGCTGTGATGTTGCTGTGGCGGGGGATGTCGAGGATGAGGCGTGCTGAGGTGTTCTTTATGCGTTGTAGACGTTTCTGGAGTTTGGCTGATGTTCCTGCGTAGAGAGCGTTGCCGTAGTCCAGTCTGCTGCTGACGAGGGCCTGGGTGACAGTCCTTCTGGTACCCGTGGGGATCCATCTGTAGATCTTGCGGAGCATGCGGAGGGTGTTGAAGCAGGAGGAGGAGACGGCGTTCACTTGCTGGGTCATTGACAGTGCGGAGTCCAGGATGACTCCCAGGTTGCGTGCGTGGTTAGTGGGTGTCGGTGCAGCTCCCAGTGCGGTCGGCCACCATGAGTCGTCCCAGGCGGAGGGGGTGGATCCGACGATGAGGACCTCCGTCTTGTCCGAGTTCAGTTTCAGGCGGCTGAGCGTCATCCATTCGGCGATGGCCTTCATTCCTTCGTGGAGGTTAGATTTGGCGGTGGTGGGGGCCTTGGTGAGGAGAGGATCAGCTGGGTGTCGTCGGCATATGAGACGATGTTGAGGTCGTGTGATCTGGTGATGTTAGCGAGCGGTGCCATGTAGATGTTGAAGAGTGTCGGGCTGAGGGACGAACCTTGGGGTACGCCGCAGATGATCTTGGTGTCTTTAGAGCGGAAAGGGGGGAGGCGGACACTCTGGGTTCTGCCGGTGAGGAAGGAGGTGGTCCAGTCCAGTGCTCTGTCGCGGATCCCTGCGTTGTGGAGGCGTGTGCGGAGGGTGTGGTGGCACACAGGGTCGAAGGTGGCCGAGAGATCCAGGAGGATGAGGGCTGCGGTTTCTCCGTTGTCCATCATGGCCCTGATGTCGTCGGTTGCGCCGATGAGGGCTGTTTTGGTGCTGTGGGTGCTGCGGAATCCGGATTGGGACGGGTCCAGGCAGTTGTTCTTTTTGAGGAAGGAGGTCAGTTGTTTGATGACTAGCTTCTCGATGACTTTCGTCGGGAACGGGAGGAGGGAGATGGGCCGGAAGTTCTTGAGGTCCTTGGGGTCCGCTTTGGGTTTCTTGAGTAGGGCGTTGATCTCGGCGTGTTTCCAGCTCTCCGGGAAGGTGGCGGTCTCGAAGGAACTGTTGATGATTTTGCAGAGATGGGGTGCGATGGTGGAGCTTGCTTTGTTGAAGATGTGGTGCGGGCAGGGGTTGGATGGTGAACCGGAGTGGATGGTGTCCATGGTTTTGACGGTGTCTTCGTCGTTGACGTGGGTCCAGGACCGCAGGGGGTGGATGTCGAGGAGGCTGGGGGGCGGTGAGTCTGAGGTGTTTGTGTCTGTCGGGGGGGGGCCTGATTGCTGAAGCTGTCGTGGATGTCTGTGATCTTGCGGTGGAAGAAGGTGGCTAGGGAGTCACAGAGGTCTTGTGATGGCGGGACGTCGTTGGAGTTGGGGTTGGAGAGTTCCTTCATGATGTTGAAGAGCTCTTTGCTGTTGTGTGCGTTGTTGTCAATGCGTTCTTTGAAGGAGGTCCTTTTGGCGGTTCGGATGAGTTGGTGGTGTCTGCGGATGGCGCTCTTGTAGGCTGTGATGCTGTCTGGTGTTTGTTCGTGGTGCCACTTCTTCTCGAGCCTACGGCAGGCCTGCTTGGATGCCTGGAGGTCGGCGGTGAACCAGATGGCTTTTCTGTCGGTGCGTCTGTTCGAGGGTTTCTTGATCTGGGCGAGAGTGTTGGCGCAGTCGTCTAACCATTGCCTGAGGTTGAGGGCGGCGGAGTTGGTGTCGGTGGTGTCTGTTGGTGGGTTTCTGGCGAGGGTGGTGACTAGCTGGTCTTCGGTGACTTTGCTCCAGCTGCGGTGTCTTCGTCGTTGACGTGGGTCCAGGACCGCAGGGGGTCTATGTCGATGAGGCTGGGGGGCGGTGAGTCTGAGGTGTCTGTGTCTGTCGTGGGGGCCTGATTGCTGAAGCTGTCGTGGATGTCTGTGATCTTGCGGTGCAAGAAGGTGGCTAGGGAGTCGCAGAGGTCTTGTGATGGCGGGACGTCGGAGTTGGAGCTGGGGTTGGAGAGTTCCTTCACGATGTTGAAGAGCTCTTTGCTGTTGTGTGCGTTGTTGTCAATGCGTTCTTTGAAGGAGGTCCTTTTGGCGGTTCGGATGAGTTGGTGGTGTCTGCGGATGGCGCTCTTGTAGGCTGTGTTGCTGTCTGGTGTTTGTTCGTGGTGCCACTTCTTCTCGAGCCTGCTTGGATGCCTGGAGGTCGGCGGTGAACCAGATGGCTTTTCTGTCGGTGCGTCTGTTCGAGGGTTTCTTGATCGGGGCGAGAGTGTTGGCGCAGTCGTCTAACCATTGCCTGAGGTTGAGGGCGGCGGAGTCGGTGTCTGTGGTGTCTGTTGGTGGGTTTCTGGCGAGGGTGGTGACTAGCTGGTCTTCGGTGACTTTGCTCCAGCTGCGGTGGGGGGCCCGTTGTGTGCGGTGGTGCGTTAAGTCCAGGATATTGGCTGTTACTGTACTCTGTGTGCTGTACTTTCCCTCCCATAGGATAACATTGCAGCTACTGAAAATTGCACAGTCGACTTTTGAAAACGTAAAGTATTTCTCTTGCAAAACGTATTTACCTGATTGTATTGATTCTGGTGCCTAAATATATAAAAATACATGTTATTTTTATAAATTGGTGTGGATCTCATTATGTCGTGTGCATCATTTATTAGATGCGTGAGTATTCTGCAGATGTCTAACACTCCTCTCTGATAAGCCTACAAATGCTCAACCATACTACTCCCTAGAAGAGCACCTTGGTATTGCTAGAGCAAGCCCCTGTCCCCTCGTAAGGGAATACATGGACTCTTTGCACGATATACCTCATTTTGGTATATCCTATAAAGAGCCAGCTTCCTACACATACCCAGCCGCATAAGCTCAGGGAATGACAACAAACCCGTAAGGAGCTATTAGATGATTGGCGTAGGCTTGAGAAACTTACATACATGGCACACTGTCAGAGGTTACATGCGGAATGAGATAAAACTGGGGCGATTCTGGCACGCTTAATTAGGCAACAAGAGACTCGTGACCCGGTGGTGCTTCAGGGCAAAAGGGAGACTCTAGTTAGCGCCCAGCATGCGATTAATGGGGTATTCCAGGACCATCTTTGCAATACTTACGAGGCGTGTAGGGAGGACACAGCTGAACACTGGGCTGCCTTCGTAGTAGAAATAGAACAGCTGTTGGAGCGTCGAGCTTCCATGGATGAGCCCATTACTCATGAAGAACTTCTGACAGCACTGCGATGATAAAAAAATATCAAAGGCCTGGAGGCAATGGTCTCCCGGCTGCAATCTATCAAAAGTATGTGGATACAATCAAAGTGAAATTCCTGTAAGTATATCAGGAGGCCCTTCAGAGGGGGGCGATTATGCGTGAGGCCCAAATAGTCTTAGTGCCGAAACCAGCCAAGAATCCGGAACAAGCCTCTTCCTATAGACCGCTCTCACTTTTAAATGTTGATGTAAAAATACTCAGCGGTGTACTGGCGACAAGGTTGCTTCCACATCTGTCGACATTCATACACACTGATCTGTGTAGATTTATACCACAAAGAAGCACCATGTATAACCTTGGACTACTGCCATAGGTTTTACCATGCGCCGCATCTGAGGGAGGGGCACTATGCTTAGGCATTTCTACAGGCGTTCGATTCTGTAAACTGGGAATACCTCTGGCAGGTGTTGGAGAAGGTGGGACTCTGCCCTCAATACTTAGCATGGGTTAAACTATTATACACGGATCCGGGAGCTAGGGTACGTGTGGGCAGTATAGCGTCAAGCAGGTTCCCATTGTGTAGGGGCCCCCGTCAGGGGTGTCCTTTATCACCCCTCTTGTTTGCATTGGCTATCGAGCCCATGGCAGAACTGCTATGGGGTCCTGGGGAATGCCACCCACGTGGTGTCCTTGTACTCAGGCGATGCCCTGGTATATTTGCGGAGCTCGGAGTACTCAGTTCCCATACTCCTGAATGCCCTACGGGCCTTGAGGGTGGCATCAGGGCTCTGTTAACATCCAAAAATCCCAGTTGTTTCCGATGAGTACACTAACCCGAGTCCAGACAGGGTCGCTCCCACGGGTGGGGCTCCCATGGGGATCCGAAGGGATACAATATCTGTGAGTCAAGCTTGCCCACACAGAACAAAAATTCCTAGTCCTAGACCTTAATATAGGCGAGGTACTGGAGGTTTTACGAGTGTTGATTAGTTTATGGAGCATGCTCTCTCTGTCTCTGATGGGCAGGGCAGCAATTGTGAAGAGTGTAGTCCTCCCCTGGTGCCTGTATGCACTGCAAGGGATGCTCTATGAGATCCCCCTACGCTACTTTGCTGAGCTATATAGTTTGATCATAGACTTACTATTGGCCAATTGATTGAATCTAATAGGACTACCCATGCGCAAACAAATTTGGGAAAGGGGAGGGATTGTGATTACCAACATAAAACTCTACTATATGGCAGACCATTTACAGCACAGAGTCCACTGGCTAGACTCAGTAGACAACTGGGAAAAGAGTCTCTTGAAGGGATTAGACAGTAACCTAACACTCCCTGCACTGCTTATGAGTGGAATGCGGGTCCCGACAGACGCACCCTACCTTGTACTTCAGGTGTGTTGATCATGAGACCGCGCGGTCATGAGGGTATTACTTTGAGCCTCGTATGCGCGGGACATGCCAATATGGATATTGAACCAGTTTGCAAAAATGGCTGAGGTATTGCCAGTACAGAAATGGAAGGAAGGAAGTTGTGACATACTGGAAGACTTCTATCTCAAAGGCCAATTTATTACGCAGGAAGATGCAATAGAGTTCTTCGCACTACTGGGCACAGGGCAGTATTTAAAGTATGCAAAGAGCTCAGCAACAGCATAGGAGATAAGACCCTGCCTTCCAGAGAAGCCAGCACCCTCGCAATGGCAAGGGGCCGTAGACTGGTATCACACATATACCATGCGTTAAGGGAAGATTTGCCAAAGATCTCTCTTAGAGCACCTGCGAAATGGGAGGGGGCCCTGGAAGAAACCCTGTCCTCTTGAAACTGTGAAAAAGTGCATGTAGGAGTGCGGACGGTGAGCTCCAACGCACGATTTAAACTGACACAAAATAATTATATGCATCAGCCATATCTCTCACCCAACACTTTACATAACATCTACACCACCCAGTCGGACCAGTGTGTCGTTGCAGTACTCCCACCGCGGACCATGTGGAGAGAAGTGATAGAGACCCTAAACAAGGCCACTGGATGGGAGAATTGTTGGTCTGAATCCTGCACCAGCAAAGAAGAAACTTAACCCGAAAATGTATTTTACTTGGCCTACTGCTCGCGAAGTGGCGCATTCCTATAAAGTGGCTGGGTTTGGTGCCCCTATGATACACAGGATAGCTCCGGGATAAGTCAGAGTGGGCAGTGGTGGAAGAAGTCCAAGAATGAAATGTGCGGCGGGATGAGAAATTAAAGGACTATTTGGCTGTATGGGCGCTGATGCTGACTGATTTGCGTGAACCTGTAGATGCAAGTGTGGAATCTGAAGGAGTAGAGGAGGCAGGAATGACCAGTAGAGCAGTAGAGGGCCATGGGGAGGACAGAGAGGGCATGGGAACATTCTGGATATCCAGTTAGGAACGGGGCTTGACCAGTGAAGAGGGAGGGAGGCTACACATGGGGAACAGGCTTCGATGACAGGAGGCGGGCAGGCTAAGGGGGCTATTGTGCAGCAAGGGGAGGGAGCTAGTCAAGATCATTTACTTCTATATATGATGATCGCTCGCAATTTAGATGCAAGTGCAGAAGAACATGAGCAGCAGAGAGGGCTGTGGGTGGAGTTGGGGAATTGTAATTAATCAATGTACTACTGCAAAATATTTGTAAGTACTGCGACACTGGAGTCATGGTACAGTGTTTAAATCCTGCGAACATCTATAGATTTGAAAAAATAAAATATGTAAAGTACAACTCAGTCAGTTCGTCAGAAAAAGAGTTCCTTCACTCTAACGATTCTGGGTATTAACTCCCTCTCTAGGTTTCCACATTCTCTCCCTTCCTCTTTTCGTCACTGCCAGGCAGATCCTTGGAAAAACAAAAAGATCCTGAGCTACTGCTTCTAGATCTTATTTTGGTACATTTCACCAGTCACCCGTTTAGTGTTTGGTTTTGGACATGTGTTTCTTCTCTTTGCATTTATATTCACAAGCCCTATTCTCATTTTGTGCTCTTCATCCAAGAGACTCGACAATAATACCCTTTGGTGAGCCCAGAAGAACACCCAAGCACTCTTGTGAAATCATGGCCACTCCTGTAGCATGCAAACCAGCACTTGCCTGGTGCTACGGCCCTTGCCTTGGGCCGCATTGGAGTTGGCTGCAGTCTGATCCTCTGCTTCCAGAACCGTCTCGTCTGGTCACTGCCTCCGCTCCCGCTCTTCCCAGGTGCACAGCTCCTAATCTGGATCTCCTTCCCTTGCTGCTCTGCCCTCTTCTCGGGTCTCCGTCAGCTTCCTCTGTCACATGGCCCATGGGGACATTGTCGTCTTCCCTAAGTTAGCATGAGCACGCTGCAGACTGTCCGCTGCTTTGCGCATCTTACTACACACATTTATTTTGCATATGCCTCTTTTGATATTTCTCACACAAGAACCTACAGTTGTTTTCACGCTTTTGCAGGTTCCTGCGATTTAGTCTGCACATTGTGAACAAGGTGGAACAACAATTCCCCTTATGTTCTGGTCAGGCCCTAGCACCTAGACAAAACATAGAGGCAGCTGTTTGCGAATACATACTTTGGTCTTATTGGAATACATGGATAGGTAGCACGCACTTGGAGAGGGACCTTTCTGGGGAGAAGAGCATGACAGCACCTACGATGTAGATCTACCATCTATAGACTGAGGTACGGGGTCTGCAGATAGCGCCCAGAGATCTTCTAAAATATAATCATCCTGCTTCTATACAAGGGGAGGGAGGTTAGGCTGCGCTGTCTTTCACTATGACGGCTCCTTTTATGATTTATGGACTACTTGCTATGCTGACTGCATTTGTGTTATGCATTTTTCTGCTTATTTTGGCACGTATACTGCATACTAGAGCACGTTAGTTAAAATAAATATTTTAAACTTGTTTGTGTCTGTCGGATCTTATTGTGGTCAAGGACAAGAGAGTGAGCAAAAGGGTGTGTCTTGCAACAGCAATTTCTGAGAGAGTCTGGAGTGTTGTGTTCTGGAGTGTCTAATCACTTGTTCCTCTGTGAGTGAGTAGGAGGGCAAGTGAGACACTATAGCTAGTCGGTCCCGGGCTCATGGGTACTAAGGTGGTAGGATGACTCAGTCCCTATATACTAAGGTCCCATAATCCTACGCATAGGATGTTTGCGCAGAATCCCTGCAACACCTGGTGTCTGCATTCACCACTCCTCCTTGGCGTCTTCTCTCCCCTTTTCACCTGCTCCAGCCGATCCATGTAACGTAGGTCAGGGCGCTGCAGTTTCCCTTGACGTGCGGTACTAGAGGCGTAACCTCAGACCTCGGCTGACTCTTTGCGTCAGCCATGTTGGAAAGGTTGCAAACCTCGTTACAGAGACAAAAAATGTATTTCTTGGAATCCTGTCTCTTCTGTTGGCGCCAACCTCTGCAAGAGGAGTATGTGAAATTCATGCTTCCACAGTAAAAGAGCCTTACCTGCAATTTCATGACAATAGTCACCTTACAAACAAATCCATGCTTTATTCCTAAAGTGCTATTGGATTTTCTTTTAAATTAACTTGTAATCCTTCAAACGCAGCAGAAGCAGCACTTCATACAATGGATGTTAAGCGATGCTTAAAATTCTAAGTAGACTATATAAGCCAGTTCAGGTAATTGGATCAGCTACTCATAGCTTATGGTCTTCCCAGAAAAGGACAATATATTTTTATAACTGAGTTCAACTTGCTGAATGTCTACTGCATAGTATACTGTCACAATAAAGCATTGTCATGTGTTTCCTGCATGGCCTGTTGTAGTTTTCCCAATGTTAGCCCAATTGTGCACGTTGTAGGCTGCATTTTCTTTTCGCACGTTACTATATAAACACACTTGCTTTTGTGCCACATTGTACTTTCACACGGAACCTGCATGTGTTTTCGCATTCTCTTCTTTTCCTGAGATTTAGTCTGAACACACTAGACAAGGTCAAATAGCAATGCCCCTCGTTATTCTCTCTGGTGAGACACTAGCACCAGCTGGGGCGGCTTCTCTGTAATGGCGGAGGAGCGTCGCCCCATTGCCAGCAGATGATAAATAAAACAATAATAAAACATTGTTATTATTGTTTTTTTTATCTCTGGGCTGCTTACGTGAGAGTCGAAGGGACGGGACCTGGGCCATAACAGGCAGGAGTGGTGGGCACTTATAAATGCACATGTCTGTTTGGCCGGCCATCCTAGCCAGGCCAAACAGACATGCGCACTTATGTTTCTCCAACCCAGCTGTGTTACACAGCCGGGGTGGAGAAATGACACAGGCTCCAATGCACTGTCTGAGTGGCAAACAAGGCATCTCAGAGCAATCCTGGTGCTGCTCTCATAATATGAGAGCAGCTCTGGATTGGGTGGAGAGCCTGTGTTTTCCAGCCCATCCACTTCCTGAGGAGGAGAGTAGTAGGAGCAACAAGGCCACAGTTGGAGTAGAGCGGCAGGTAAGTGATTTTTAATATTTTTTTTTATTCCCTGTGCATTATCCACCCTAATGGTATTTTTGATATGTATCTGTTTTGTAATAGTGGCAGGAAGACTGCAATTTAGAGTACGATAGTTTAAATAAATATTATAAACTTCCTCCGTGTCTCTTGTTTATATCATTGTGGATAAGTACGAGTGAGAAAAGCAAAATGGTGTGTTTCGTTACCGCGATCCCTGAGAGGGTCGAGAGCGTTGTGTTCTGGGGTGCCAACTCACTTGTTTTCTCTGGTATGTTTAGGAGGGCAAGTGAGGCATTATAGCTAGTTGGACTCAGGCTCATAGGTACTCAGGTAGTATGGTGACATGCCGATGTTTCTATGGTCCCAAGCATCGTTCTGTTCCTGAGCTGAATCCCTGCAACAGCATGTCATCTATTGTGGAAGCATATAGAAAAGTGCCCATCTATTGTGGAAGCATATAGAAAAGTGCCCCTTTTTTTTAGTTACCCCACACTTTTTACCTGACATCTGATGCACTTTGACTTGATGTGCCCTGGCTACCTGCCAATCAGGTTCAAAGGGCCTGTGTTCATTGCTAAAACTGTACTTTTGTACCCACAATAGGCACATCCCTGGCCACAGGTAAGCCCCTTGTAAAAGGTACCATGGATAGCAAGGGCACTGTGACCAGGGAAGGCCTCGAAGGGCTGCAGCACCTATTGTGCCACCTTAAAGGCCCTACACCTTAACACCCACCCACTGCCATTGCAGGCTGCGTGCTCTGGTGCAGAGAAAAGTGAAGAGTCGACATGGCACACATCCCTATGAGCCATTCCTGCAACCCACTGCCTATGGCCTAGGTAAGTCACCGCTCTAGCAGTGTGCATTAGCCCATGGGTAAGGGTACAATTGCGTGAGTACTGTACCCCTACAGTGTCAAAGTCCATTCTTAGACATTGTAAGTGCAGTAAAGCCATAAAGAGTATATGGTCTGGGAGTTGGTCACTACGAACTCCACAGCTCCATAATGGCTTCACTGAAACCTGTAAAGTTTGGTAGCAAACTTCTCAGCACATTAAACCCACACTGATGCCAGTGTGGGTTTTGATGTAAATTACACTCAGAAGGCATCTTAGGGATGCCCCCTGAAAAACGACCAGCCCTGGTGTGGTTCCTGAATGGCTACCCACCATTTGCCTCCACCAGACGAGTTTCTGGACCCCTGGGTAGAGGGCCTCTGCTCTCTGGGTCCAGAAACAAAGCTCATCCTCGGCAGAGGTGTCATGCCTCCTCCCTTGGATGCGCTGGATCCACAAAGCTTCAAAGGTCTGCCGCCTTTGTGAGCTGATCCTGCCTTTTGCTGCCCCCCAGCAACTGGCTCCCACTGGTTCTGGCCCCCACTTTGGGTGGGAGAATCTGCGGGAAGACCAAGTGAGGAAGTGAGATGTGCCAACATTTGCCAACCCCACCCCTCAGGCGGGGAGAGGGGGGGGGGGCAAGATTAAGCACACATCTCAGTCCCCTCCATCTGGGTGTACTCGCCCCAAGGAAGGGACCTATTGGTCCCAACCCGCATACCCCTGTAACCCCTCTAAATTTAGTATTTAGGGGCAACCCTAAACCTTGCCTCCTCAGATTCGAGGAAGAAAGGACTGAAGAGCTGTGCAGACCCTGGAAGAAGAGGACACCAACTGCTTTGGTCCCAGCCCTACCAGCCTGTTCCGACTCCGACCTGCTCACAGCGAGCCCAGCAGCCATCCAGAACCCGGAGGACCCTGCCCTGCCTTCATCTAAAAGACTCTGTCTCCCGTGAGCACCGGATTTGCTCAAACTAAGACTCTAACACAGAACCCGGTTTCAGGCGGCTCCGGGGTTCTGCAGCCAACGCCCACGGCCTGAGTTCGAGTGGGCCAACATTACGAGGAGGTCTCCCTAGCGATCCTGACCTGGGATATGGTGATCCCTGACCTACCTCGAGCTTCAGACCAATGCCTGCAGCCTCAACCTGGGGGGTCCCCCCTACTGCGACTGGAGCTGGTACGAAGATCTTATGCCAAAAGACACCCCTGCATCCGACGCCCCACAACCTTGTGCGGCCCAACCAACAGAGTCCAGTCATCCCTCCCAGAACCCAACTTAAATTCTCCTGCCGGTGACCGCCCTCAGGAAACCTCCTTGGCCAAGCCTGCAGCATTTTCTTCGAACCGAAGATATTCATTGAAACAACAGGACTCCCGACATCTTCTTGGCACTCTACACCCGGCCGCCTCCATGCCGCTGGTGGTGCAGCTCCTGTGCGGATTGTTGGGCCCTACATTGCTGATCCTAACTCCAAGAGCTTTGCTCCCACAACCAAGAGGCCTGCTCGTAAGCAGCCCCTGACCGCAGCCCCCTAGGCTCATTGGCTAATAATGGGCCCCTACACTCTGCACCCGGCTGCCCCAGTGCCGCTGGTGGTGCGAATTGAGTGCCTAACTGAACCTTGGTTCTAACCCCAAAAAGCTATCCTTGCAGGTCGTTTACTCACCTGTAAACCGCTAACCTTCTTTTCCCCCCATAGGAACCCATGTTATGGTTTTCCTCCCAAAAAATTTCTATGGGTTGAACTGTTTTTGTATTGAAGTAAAGTAATTGTGTTTTAAGACAAAATCTGTCTTACCTGTGTTTTGTAAGGTCCATGAGGGGATATCTAGGCATATCCCCTGAGTATTCAAACTGATGAAAAAGTAATCTAAAAGTAATTTCACTGTATTCTAAACTATTTTTAAAGCAAATACATACTTGTAACTATTCCAATTCCATTCACAATTGCATTTCCTTGTAACGTTTTACATTTGAAAGTATATGTTCGAGGCATGTGAGCTGTAGATCACATGCTTTGCATAGCCTGCCATCTAGTGTTGGGTCCGGATGTTTGCACTTTGTTTTTGTTCAAAGAAGTCTTTTCCAGTCACGAGGTAGGTGACTCCTCCTTTCGGTGATAGTGCGCATGGGCATTGTCTCCATTGTTAGATTGTCTTTTTCCGCCATCGGGTTCGGATGTGAATTGCTGTGCTCCGGTTCGGCACCATTTCTCGGGTTCCCTTCGACGCGCAATCCACTACCCTAGACGGTATTGTTTCTTGATCGCGTTTCCCATTGTCTGCCTATCGTTGCG
This sequence comes from Calotriton arnoldi, assembly GCA_963921515.1. Lineage (NCBI taxonomy): Eukaryota > Metazoa > Chordata > Amphibia > Caudata > Salamandridae > Calotriton > Calotriton arnoldi. Next base: position 3,427,761 of record CAWUFW010000181.1, read on the forward strand.
ACTCAAAGATCTTCGATTGGAAAACTCGTGGAGGGCCGTTGGGCCTACCCGCGCCGGGCTCGCTAGCAGTCGATGGAATGGACTCCATTCAAGCTCTGTCCCGGGTGTTGCGCCAAGTTTCCGCGACCCGACCTGCACAAAGTGTGCAACCTCTGTTTATCCCCGAAACACGATGAGAAAGATTGCGACGCATGCCGATCGTTTCGATCGAAGAAGACGCTCCATCACCATCGGGCTCGACGTCACGAGATGCAACACCAAGGCGGCTCCGTTCCGGACATCTTTGGCGAAGATTCTGACCGAGAAGAAACACAAGCTCAAGGAGCCGAGGAAGAAGAACACATCTCCGTGTCCGAGGCCGACTCCGACAAGGAAGAAGAGGAGCAAGTCACCGGGTCAGCGTACTGTGAGTACAGAAGCCCCCTTGCCCCACCAACACAAGACCTAAAAGGCTCCTGTCCTTCCTCTGCCTGCGGGCCAAGGTCGGCACCAAGAAAAAGTTTTGAGCGCCTGGGCCCGGTGCCGAAACATAAGGAGAAGCCTTCCGGCTCGGGTCGGACCCATGCCGGCGCCGAACCGAAATATTCGGCTCCGATCTCAAAGCATGTCGTGGTCCACGTTCCATCTTTATCAAAGACTAAACCTTCGGTATCGAAGAGTTCGGAGCCGAAACGTTCGATGCCGAAAACGGCGAGCAAAGACAAAAAAATGTCACCAAAAGAGCCTCGGTCCGATGTTCCACCTTCGGATCCGAAACAGAAAGAACTGGTTATAAACCCAGACACTGGTCATATCCATGCCAAATTGCCTGAAAAAAGGAAAATGGGCCAACAAGAAGAGTACCACATTCCCCTGAAGAGAAAAAATGTGGGTACTAACCCTTCACCACTATATATTCCACCCCCTTCGCCCACTAATCCTCAATTACTCATCACACCCACTAATTCACCGCCATCACCTGACCCACAGGATGAAGGGGATGGGGATGAGGATAGGCCACAGGATGTTGACCCATGGGAGGATTAGGACACTGACCCAAACACGGATAATGATCCTGACTTATATCCGTCCAGACCATCACCACCTGACGACAATATAGGGTACATTGAGCTTCTTAACAGGGCTGCTCATTATCATGGGGTGGAACTGCATAAGGAGGCTTTAGAGGAGGACTTCTTGTTTAAGACTCTAACTTCCTCTCAAAAAACTACCCATACACTGCCAATGCCTAAGGGGATGCTTAAACACGCAGATGAGGTTTTCAAAGATCCTGTAAGGGCAAGAATCATCACGCCTGGGGTTGAGAAGAAATATAAACCGGCACCTACTGACCCTGCTTACATCAAGGGCCAGCTGCCCTTAGACTCTCCTGTGGTTTCCAATGCTCGCAAGAGAGCTAACTCACAGACCACAGGTGAGGCCCCTCCTCCTGATAAGTAGTCCATTAATTGATGCCTCTGGCAAAAGGGTAGCCTCACAAGCGACTAATCACTGGCGCATCGCTAATGCTCAGGCTTTGTTAGCCATATATACATGGACATCTCTTACTACTTTTACTAACTCCATTATCACCCTCTGCGGCAAACAATCTAACAATGGAGCCGATGCCCATGCGCACTATCACCGAAAGGAGGAGTCACCTACCTCGTGACTGGAAAAGACTTCTTCGAACAAAAACAAAGTGCAAACATCCGGACCCAACACTAGATGGCAGGCTATGCAAAGCATGTGAATCTGCAGCTCTACATGCCAAGAACAGATGCATACTGGGTAAGTAGCATTTTCCTTTACTTTCCTGTGCCAAGTCCTGCTTGGCTGTGGAAATAAAACATAAGTATACCTTTTTATACTTGCGTAATTGGTCTGTATTCTGTCTGAATGTGTGCCATCAGTCTTGATCGAGTTAATACAATAAATGCTTAACACACCCTCCTGATGAGCCTAACTGCTCGATCACACTATCACAAAGAGAGCTGTTAGGGATGATATAATTTAGCCTCTCCTATACCACTGGGGATCCTCTGGACTCTGTGCACACAATACCTTACTTCGGCATAGTATATACAGAGCCAGCCTCTTAAAAAGCATGGTTTCTGCGCATTTGACAAGTGTGTATCAACTTCATTGTTTTGTGAAGTATCGATCAGGGACATTAGTGGAGCAGCAACCTGGGGAAAAACAAGCACACATTTATGCAGCACAGCTTCTTTTTCAATAAGGTGACCTTTCTTTTGAATTGATTGACAACCATCCACAAATAATTGCATGAAATTGTCTTGCTTTACACTGGCAAATGAAGCAAGAAAACACCTAGAATGGGGTCTCAGCACTCACCAAATGAGGCACATCGAGAGACAGTTTTCAGAAGAAAGCGTGGGGTTTTATTAGTGCAACACGCTCTAACAAAGGCTTTCCCAGATGTCAAATGAAAACAACATGCAAATATATATATGTATCACAGGTTCAAATGGATGAGGTAAAACAGAAGCAGATAATTATGGTAAAACATACGCAAATAATGAGCACTTACAAGTCAAATAATAATGGAGCAAAACATAAGAAGATTATAATAAAGGAATACTCATAAACCAAATGCAAGAGAGCAAATATAATAGTAATGGGCCTCCAAAGCAAGAAACAAGCGCTGTCAAATGCAAATAATCAATTACAAGAAATAATGCTATCAAATGAAAAACTCAAATATAAAGAGCATATGTGCCAAGAATACATCACATAATGGCAATGAACAAGAACCAATGAATAACGAGCATTTGCAATGCAACCGGTCTCGCCTTTGGGACCGTATAAGTATTTAGCCATGCTGCACAATAATACTGGGTGCTGCAACATCTACTGTTCTTTAACATGGAAGCTTTGACACTAATTGGCACATTATCGCACTGCATTTAGGCTGATACAACTCTTTCAGCCATCTAGCCCTACATATCTGAAAGAGACACGTTAGTGACAGATTCCTTACCTTAGAATATCCCCAGGCGTCAGGCTGGATCCGGAAATTTTTTGCGTAGCAGTACCCTTGCGCGTCGGTAAGCGGCGTCGTGCGGCTCCGCGTCCGTCGTCGGCATCGCCGGGATGACGTCGCGGGCAGTACTTGGACGCCACCCCTGCGCGCTGACATCAGTTCTTTCTTTTTCCGCGCCAGTAAGCGCAGATCCGGGAAGAGCAGTGCCCTAGTCATTTTTTGACTGTTTTTTGGTGATTTTTCACTGTTTTCTCGAAGTCTCTCGACTCCGAAGGTGTCGGTAGGGATGCCCGGCTTCAAGCCATGCGACGCCTGTGGTCGAATGATGTCGATCACAGACCCGCATCAGAATTGTCTCTACTGCCTCGGCCACGACCACGACACCAAGTCGTTCCCCGACTGCCGGGCCTTGCATCCGAAGGCTTTGCGAGAGCGGTCTCGAAAGCTCCTCGAGGTCCGGCAGTCGGCTCCGCGCCAAGCCCCGGTCACGCGAGAGGTCGAGGGGCCGGTCGCGGAGTCCTCATCGGTCGTCGGGGTCCAAGTCTTCGCACTCCTCCGGTAAGTCGAAGCATAAGAAGTCGAAGAAGCGTCATCGCTCGACGACTTCCCCTCGCCGGTCTCGCGACTCGGCTGAGGGTCCTGTCGGCACCGTCCCCGCGGCTCCGGGAGTGCCTGTGGAGCCGCCCCCGCATTACCCGTCCTTCCCGGGTTCGGGGGCGACTCCGGCCGAGATACAGGAATTCCTGTCGGCCATGGCCCGCCTCTTCGGGCCTCAAGGTTCCCCCGGTGCGCCTTCGGGCCCCGTGGGCCCTGATGGGGTTTATCCGGCGCCGCCGGCGACTCCGGTCCCGGCGCCGCCTGTCACACCAGCCCCGGTCCCGGCACCGGCCCTGATCCCGGCTCCGGTGCTGCCACAACCCCGATCGACGCCGGTTGACCTGACGACACCTCCACCGGCGCCGATCTCTCCGGCGTCGTTCCCCGGTTCTCTCCGGACACGGCGCCGGACCGGCGTCGCTCGACGCCGGCTCCAACGAGACCTTGGGTCCCACATGTCCCTCCTTCTTATTTTGAACCAGAATTGGAGGACGAAGAGAACTGGGAGGGGTCTGATGACCCTCTCACACAGCAATGTGAGTTTGATCAGGACTGGGCTGAGGAGCTTGGGGATGCCAGTGGTCTGGACACCTCCCCTGACTCTGGCATGCTGTCTCCTCCTTCCGTGGCAACGGAGGAGGGAGCAAACTTTGCAACGGTGTTGCGTAGAGCAGCTGGGGCCTTACACCTCCAGTTGCCTACAGTGGCTGTCAGGACTAACATCCTTACGGAAGTGCTTCAGCCGGCGGCTACCTCCTCGGAGCCACTGTTGCCGTTTAACGAGGCGCTTTCAGACGTTCTTTTGGGCACCTGGTCCAAGCCCGCCACAGGGGCTCCTGTGGATAGGAACGTGGCCCGACGCCATCGCCCTGCTCCGGGCGACCCCCTGTTCCTCTCCCAACACCCCACCCCTGAGAGCTTGGTGGTCCAAGCCTCTGCTTCCCAAAGCGCCTTCCCTACCGCTCCCCTGGATAGGGAATCCAAACGCCTGGATCAATTTGGGAAGAAGGTCTTTTCTTCTTCCAATGCTGGCTTGCGGTCCGTCAACACCACTTGCCTCTTGGGCCGATATTCCCACTCCTTGTGGGACTCGGTGGCGCAAGTTCTGCCCCAGTGTCCTGAGGAGGTCCAGACACTGCTTTCCCACACCATTGCGGAGGGAAGAGATGCGGCAAAGTACACCATCAGATGTGGCCTTGATACCGCCGACTCGCTAGGCAGATCGCTTGCGACGACAGTGGCGCTGCGCCGTCACGCCTGGCTGAGAACAACTGGTTTCTCGGGTGATGTCCAAAACACTCTTATGGACATGCCCTTTGATGGGGTCGGTCTTTTTGGGAACAAGGCAGACCATGCGCTGGAGCGCTTTAGGGACTCGCGGGCTACGGCCAAGTCCCTGGGCCTTTCTTGTGTACGCCCTCCGCAGCCGTCTGCTTTTCGCCCCTTTCGTGGCCACTGAAGGGGTGCCCAGTCACGTCCGCTGCCCAGCCACCGGCCCGCGCAGCAAACGTCTTCGCGTGGCCGAGGACGTGGCTCCCGCTGTGGCGGGTCATGCAACCAGCGTGCGGGTCAGGCCACCAACCCCGCCCCGTCGCGGCCTCCAAGCCCTCCTAGTCCCTCCTTTCAGGTGCACAGCACGCCAGTAGGGGGCAGGGTCCGCCATCACCTTCCCCACTGGCGTGCCATCACCTCGGACAGGTGGGTCTTGGACATTGTCCGAAGGGGCTACTCCCTCCCCTTCGAGACCACCCCCCCACCCATGCCACCTCAATTCCACCGCATGTCAGGGGATCACTTGGTGCTTCTACAGAAGGAAGTCGCGGCCCTCTTGACCAAGAGGGCCATCGAGCGTGTTCCGACCCCAGAAGTAGGGCGTGGTTGCTACTCCCACTACTTTCTGGTGCCCAAAAAGGACAAGGAGGACATGCGTCCTATCTTGGACCTCCGGAACGTCAATCGCTTCCTCCGGAAGGAGAAGTTCAAGATGCTCACCCTAGCTCAGGTCTTGACTGCCCTCGAACCTGGAGACTGGTTGGTAGCGTTGGACTTGCAGGACGCATATTTCCACATCCCCGTCCTGCCGGCCCACCGGCGTTACCTTCGGTTCACGGTAGGCCCCGAGCATTTTCAGTTCACCGTGCTCCCCTTTGGCCTTACCAGTGCCCCTCGGGTGTTCACGAAAGGGATGGCGGTGGTCGCAGCTCATTTGCGCCGGGCAGGGGTTCCAGCTTCCCCTACCTCGACGACTGGCTGCTGAAGGCGGGCTCGTCCCAGGCAGTCGTCTCCCACCTCCAGACTACGGCCGAACTCCTGCACTCGCTGGGGTTCTCCATCAATGTGCCGAAGTCGCATCTGATTCCTTCTCCACAGCTCCTTTTCATCGGAGCGGTTCTGGACACGACGCAGTTTCGGGCCTATCCTCCCGAACGGCGAGTCCGGGATATTCAGGCTATGATTCCGATCTTTCAGCCTTTATCCTGGGTTTCGGTACGGATGACCCTGAGGCTGCTGGGCCTCATGGCCTCCTGCATCCTGCTGGTCAATCATGCCAGATGGCATATGCGGGCTCTGCAGTGGGACCTGAAGTTCCAGTGGGCGCAGCACCAGGGCAACCTGTCCGATCACGTCCAGATCTCGGAGGGGACTGCAAGACAGTTGCAGTGGTGGCTCTCGAACCGGCAATGGGTCATGGGCAGATCCCTCTCCCTTCCCCAGCCAGAGCACACAGTCGTGACGGACGCGTCCCTTCTGGGATGGGGCGGTCACATGGGAGAGGCGGAGATCAGAGGCCTCTGGTCTCCGGCGGAGTCCCGGCTCCATATCAACCTTCTGGAGCTCCGGGCGATCCGACTTGCACTCAAGGCATTCCTTCCCTCTGTCAAAGGGAAGGTAGTGCAGGTGTTCACAGACAACACCACCGCCATGTGGTACTGCAACAAACAGGGCGGGGTGGGGTCTTGGACCCTTTGTCAGGAGGCTCTGCGCCTCTGGACATGGCTGGAACATCAGGGCATGTTCCTGATGGTTCAACACCTGGCAGGTTCCCTGAACGCCAGGGCGGACGAACTCAGCCGCAGGTGCATGATGGATCACGAATGGCGTCTTCACTCGGAAGTGGCGCAAGGACTCTTTCTACAATGGGGAGAGCCTTGGTTAGATCTATTCGCCACCGAAGAGAACGCGCAATGTCATCAGTTCTGCGCGTTGGAATTTCCAAGGCGGCACTCGCTCGGAGACGCTTTTCGTCACGAGTGGAGTTGCGGTCTGTTGTACGCCTTTCCGCCTATACCACTTCTACCCAGAGTGTTGAAGAAGATTCGGCACGACCGGGCCCAAGTCATTCTTGTGGCTCCGGACTGGGCTCGAAGAGTTTGGTATCCCGAGCTACTCAATATGAGCGTAGATCCCCCGATCCGTCTGCCTCTTCGGGAGGATCTTCTGTCGCAGCAGCAGGGGACGGTCCTCCACCCGAACCTGTCCAGTCTACACCTGCTTGCGTGGAGATTGAGCGGCGGCAGTTGATTCCTTTCGACTTGCCTCCCGAAGTTTGTGATGTGATTCTGGCAGCCAGGCGTCCCTCCACTAAGGTGGTATACGCCTGCAGGTGGAACAAATTTGTGGCATGGTGCACAGCAAAGGCTGTGAATCCCCTCTCTGCCCCTCTTTCTGAGGTCCTTCTGTTCCTTCTTTCTCTGGCCCAACAGGGTTCTGCCCTGGGTACCATCAAGGGTTATCTTTGTGCTATCTCGGCCTTCCTCAGGCTTCCTGATCAGCCCTCCCTTTTCAAGTCCCCTGTTGTTAACAGGTTCTTAAAAGGCATTACTCACCTCTTCCCTCCTGTTCCGTTTGTGATGCCTCAGTGGGACTTGAACTTGGTTCTTACCTTTTAATGTGCGCTCCCTTTGAGCCTCTACATAACTGTCCTCTTCGTCTTCTTACTTTGAAGACAGCCTTTCTGGTGGCCATCACCTCCGCTCGGCGGGTGAGTGAGCTCCAGGCTCTATCTTGCAAACCTCCCTTTCTGTCTGTTCATCCGGACAAGGTTGTTCTTCGGACGCGCCCGTCCTTCTTGCCAAAGGTGGTTACTGCTTTCCATATTGGGCAGACCATCACTTTGCCCACCTTCTTTCCGCCTCCGCATTCTTCCAGAGAGGAAGAGAGGCTCCACCGTCTGGACCCAAAACGTGCGCTCTCCTTCTATATTGACCGCACAAAACACTTCCGGGTGGATGACCAGCTCTTTGTTGGCTACGTGGGCGCCAAAAAGGTCGGGCGGTGCACAAGAGGACCATCTCCCGCTGGGTTACCTTGTGCATCAAGACCTGCTATTCTTTGGCTAAGAAGGAGCCTCCTGTTGGGCTGCGGGCCCATTCCACCAGGGCAACGGCTGCTACCACGGCTTTGGGCCGCGGTGTTCCGCTGCCGGTTATTTGTCAGGCAGCTACGTGGGCCTCGCTGCACACGTTTACAAAGCATTACTGCCTTGACAGTCGGGTCCGGAGGGACGGCTTCTTTGGCCGTTCTGTCCTCCAGGACTTCCTTGTCTGATCTTTGTTCGCAGACCCACCACCGGGGTTGGTATTGCTGGGGTATCTATTCTAAGGTAAGGAATCTGTCACTAAAGTGTCTCTTTCAGATGCACAAGTTACTAACTTGTGTAACGATATATCTGTAAGAGACAGTAGTTAGTGACAGATTCCTTACCGCCCCACCCATCCTCCCCGTTCTGCGAACTGATTTCTAGGGTTAAGGACATCCCTTTCAGGGCCCTAGTATTTTTCAGACACCTATGTCAGCTTCTTGCATGGCTCTGCGTTCCTGGCGCGGAAAGTCGTGTACAGAACTGACCTCAGCGCGCAGGGGCGGCGCCTAAGTACTGCCCGCGACGTCATCCCGGCGATCACGACGCCGACGACTGACGCGGAGCCGCACGACGCCGCCTACCGACGCGCAAGGGTACTGCTACGCAAAAACTTTCCGGATCCAGCCTGACGCCTGGGGATATTCTAAGGTAAGGAATCTGTCACTAACTACTGTCTCTTACAGATATATCGTTACACAAGTTAGTAACTTGTGCTTCTTTCATATACCTATCCATCCCACACACAGAAAATATCTAAGGTTTCAATTCGAAGGAAACCATAATCAATTCAAGGTTCTTCCTTTTGGAATTACCACAGGTATTCACAAAATGTCTAGCGGTACTAGCAGCACATCTCCATGTCTTTCCATATTCAGATGACTGGTTAATAAAAGCAAACCGTCTCAGCCTTTGCAAGCAAAATACTCAACAAACCCTAACCTTACTACATCAATTGGGGTTCACCATCAACCTACAAAAGTCACATCTACAACCAACTACAATACAGCCATATCTAGCAGCCATGCTCAACACTCAATCAGCGTATCCAGATACAGACAGAATTAACAGCATAGTAACTTTGATTCAACAGTTTCAAACTGGGACTCCAATCCAAGCCAAAACATTTCTATGACTTGCATGATGGAATCTTATTTTTCTATAGTCCCACCTGCCAGACTACACATGCGACCTCTCCAGGAATGTCTCTCCCATCAATGGACACTGTCACTGGGCCAACTTTACAACGTAGTGCAGGCAGACATCGCTTTCTGTAATGGTGGAATCCACAGAACTTATCCAAGGGGTGGCCATTTTAAGACCCCGTTCCACAAATAATTCTCACAGCGGATGCTTTCCTGATTGGTTGGGGAGCTCATCTCCAATTAAGGGTGTATGGGACTCCAAACACAGGGATGTATATATCAATCACTTAGAGCTGCAAGCTGTTCACCTAGCAGAGAAAGCCTTCCTACCTCACCTAAAACAAAAAGTTGTCTTAATTCGACCAGACAATATGACAGCTATGTATTACATACAAAAACCGGGGGGGGGGTGGGGGGAAGACGCACTCTCTCCAATTATCTCTTTTAGCGCACAAAATATGGAGCATAGCAATACACGACAACATTCATCTCCCAGTAGAACATGTCCCAGGGACAAGCAATCAAGTTGCAGACGTTTTAAGCAGGACGCAGCAACAAGTCCACTATTTGGAACTCCACCCCACGGCCCTAGTACCATACTTTCAAAGATGGGGGTCTCCACAAAAAGATCTGTTCGCAACCGCAGAAAATAAAAAATGCCCAAAGTTTGCAAGCAGGTACCCACACCAACAATCCAAGGGCAACGCTGTATGGATGTACTGGTCAGGGATATGTGCGTACGCTTTTCCTCCTCTCCCACTACTTCCATTAGTGGTAAGGAAACTCAGACAAACATCTTACAATAATACTTAGAGCACCAACATGGGCTCACCAACCATGGTTTTCAACATATTTGGATCCCGAGTCCTACTTGAGAAGATTCACCTCAACCCGAACCTTATCACATAGAACAAAGGAACACTAAGACACACCAAACCCAAGGAAATGAACCTAGCAAAATGGCTCCTGAAGTCTTAGAGAATTTGTGTACTTAAACTTACCACAGCAATGTATGGACATTCTTAAAGAATCTCGCAAACCTACCAGAAGGCAATGTTATGCAGCTAAATGGAAAAGATGTGTTATATAGAGTTAGAAACAAAACATCAACCTCCTCAATACAAAAATACAGACAATAATTACTTATTTTATTTGCAAACCACAGGGTTGGCCTGTACTTCAATACGATTACACCTGGCGGCTATTAAAGCCTATTTGCAAAATAGACAACACTTGTAATTATTTAGAATACCTGTTATCTAAGCTTTTATGGAGGGACTTGAAAGAATATTTCTTCCCAGACTTCCACCTGCACCAGCATGGAACTTAAACATTGTACTAACAAGACTTATGTGGCCTCCATTTGAACCACTTCACTCTTGCCAATTGCAATATTTATCCTGGAAACTCTCCTTTTTAATCTCTATCAATTCACTTAGAAGAGTCAGTGAAATTCAGGCACTAAACCTTGAGGAACTTTTCTTCCAACTTCATAGGGACAATGTAGTACTTAGAACAATCCCTAAATTCCATTCAAAAGTAGTTTCCAATTTTCATATTAATTCATCAATAGAATTACCTGTTTTCTTTCCGCAACCAGATTCAGTTACAGAGAGAGCTTTACATACTTTAGATGTTAAAAGAGCGCTAATGTATTGACAGAGATTTCTAGCTGCAGATTTCTTACCTTACCTTAATTTCCCAGGCGTCCGGCTGATCTGGAAACTTTTTCTCAAGTAATACCCCTTGCAGGTGGCTCCATTCAGCTCCGTGTGCTGTTGTTGACATTGTTAGAGTCGGTTATGACTTCGCGGTCACCTTTATAGGAGCCACCCAGGTGCGCGGACGTCAGTTTTTTCTTTCCGCACCAATTAAGTGCCAATCCGGGAAGAGATACCTCTGTTGCTTTTTGACAGGTTTTATCAACTTTTTGTCGGCTTCAAGACTTTTTTCATTGTGTGTCGAGGGACATCTTTGAGGAAGACATGTTTTAAACTATGCAGCGCCTGTCACTGTGCCATGTCGGTTACTGTGCCCCACGTCGTCTGCCTGTGGTGTCTTGAGCGCGACCACTACTTGAAGTCGTGCTCCGAATGCCTGGCCATGGCTCCGAAGGCCTTGTGGGAGCGGGCTATGAAGCTCCTTGCGGCCTGGCAGTCGACACCATCCAGCGAGACTCCGCGGAGATCCCGGTCCTGATCGAAAAAGAGGAGGTCGCAGGACCGCTCCCAGAGCCCAGGATCCTCTTCCACCCTCTCGAGGTCCTCGGGGAAGAGGCACAAGAAAAAGAAGTTTAAGCGTACTTCATTTTGCCTTGATTGTCTTCCGTCGACGAACGAGGTAAGGAGCACCAACGCTCTAGGCATGGTTCTGCGGAGCTGGAGCCAGGTTCGACTTTGCGCCTACCTCCTTTTCCGGGAACCGGAGCAACCCCCGCTTTGATTAAAGAATTTTACAAGGCCATGCTCTGCGTATTTGAGCGGGTCGATGACTCTGGTGAGCCTTTGGACCCACAAGGTCAGGAGGGGGCCCATGGGATTCAACGTCTTCGGCCATGGTGCTGGTTGGGTATCGGGTATCCGATTCCGGATCCGGGACTGTACCGGTCATGCCAATGTGACCTTCCCTGGTAAGGACCAGAAGTCGGTGCCTACGGAACAGCCTGTGCCCACCGGCTGTTCCTGCCCCATTCTTATCCCCATCGACAATGAGTTGGATCGGCGTTGCTTGAAGCAGATTCTGCTGCCAGTAGAGCCCAGGGGTTCTATGTTGTCGCCTGAGCATATTCTTGATGTTTCAGGCAAGGGAGAGGACTGGGAGGAGCCATTGGACCCATTGAAACACCAGGGTATAGAGCAGATGGACTGGTATGAGGAACTTGGGAGCAGTGGACTGGACACATCCCCCAGATGCTGGCATGCTCTCTCCGCGAACTGTGGCTAAGGAGGAGGGGGATTCTTATGCCATGGTGGTAAGGAGCGATACAAAAGGGGATGATGGACGGAACGTTTGGGCCAATCAAACACTCACCCCCAGTCAACTGATCTGGGTTTAATCCATCATCATTCTTTAGCTCACTCCACCACCCCAGTTCAGACATGGCCATATGCAAATCAGTCTGACCCTGTGCCTCATGGGAACAGTCCAGCCCGAACTGCCAAGCCATGTCTTCCCTGGACCGGAAACAAGCATCCTAGGACCGGTTTCTGGCATTCCAGCCGTCATCAGCCAGGCTTGCTTGAATCCAGTGGCAAAGTGAGCAAGGGACCCACGTCTGGGCATACCCCCGCCAACTTAGGGCGAACAAAGCGATACAAAAGGGGATGATGGACGGAACGTTTGAGCCAATCAAACACTCACCCCCAGTCAACTGATCTGGGTTTAATCCATCATCATTCTTTAGCTCACTCCATCATCCCCTTTTGTATCGCATGGTGGTAAGGAGGGCAGCAGAGGTCCTTGGACTGGAGTTGAACTCTGTGTAGGTGAGGACTAATCTCCTGAACGAAGTTCTTCAGCCTGGGGCTTCTACCTCTGAACCCCTATTGCACTTCAATGAGGCATTTACTGATGTCCTACTAGGCACGTGGTCCAAGCCTAGCACAGGGGCTCCTGTGAATAGGACAATTGCACGCCGCCATCTCCCGGCTCCAGGCAACCCAAAGTTTCTCAGCCAACACCCAATCCCTGAAATCTCGGTCGTGCAGGCTTCTATCTCCCAGGGCACGTTCCCTTCCGCCTCTCCGGAAAGGGATTCAAAGAGGTTGGAATCACTTGGTAAGATGTTTCTTCCTCCAGCCTGACATTGCGGTCGCTGAATACCGCATGCTTATTGGGCCGTTTCTCTCATTCTCTTTGGGAGACGGTTGAGCAAGTGTTGCCTCAAGTCCCAGTGGAGGCCCAGGCTGTGCTCTCCCAGGCAGTTAAGGATGGAAGAGATGCAGCAAAATTCGCCATCAGGACTGGCTTAGAACATCTGACTTCTAGGGCAATGTCCTGGCTAATTTGATGGACATGTCTTTTGATGGTTTTCGTCTGTCTGGTGAGAAGGCTGACTCTGGCCTAGAACGGTATAAGGATTCTCGTGCTACAGCTAGATCCTTGGGCCTTTCTACAACAGCTCATTGCCAGTCTAGCTTTCGCCTATTTCGTGGCAATGGAAGGGGGTTCCAGCTGCGCCAGCCCTATCCCAGCCACCGTCCTGCACAGACTTCCCAAGTTGTTCGGGGACGTGGCTGCTGCTCATTCCGACCTAGGAATGGAGGCTAGAAGTAGTCGGCCACCCTGCCCTCGGCAACCGCAGCCTCCAAGCACTCCTAGTCTGGCTCTGCAAGACCACGCCACTCCAGTGGGAGGGAGAATCCATCATCATCTCCCCCACTGGAAGTCCATAACATCGGTCAAGTGGATCATTCAGGAGGGCTATTCTCTGCCTTTCCTTTCTTTTCCTCCTCCTATTCCGTCAAATCAAAAACGGCTGAGGGAGGATCATTTAAAATTGCTCCAAGAGGAAGTTACAGCTCTCCTGGCCAAGGGAGCTATAGAGAGGGTCCCGGTTTCAGAAGTAGGCAGTGGCTGTTATGCCCGGTACTTTCTGATTCCAAAGAAGGGGTTACGGCCCATTTTAGATACTCGGACCATCAATCTCTTCCTCAAGAAGAAGTTCAAGATGCTTACTGTAGCTCAGGTCTTGTCTGCCCTAGACCAAGAAGACTGGATGGTAGTGTTGGACCTGCAGAATGCATATTTTCACATCCCATCCTGCTGGGCCACAGGCGTTACCTGCGTTTCAAGGTCGGCCAGGAACACTTTCAGTTTACTGTGCTCCCCTTCGGCCTTACCATTGCCCCATGGGTGTTCACCAAGGTGATGGCGGTGGTTGCAGTTCATCTGTGCAGGTTGGGGTTTTTAGTCTTTCCCCTACCTAGGTTGGCTGTAGAAGGCATCTTCGACCCAGCCTGTTGTCTCCCACCTACAGACTACGGTGGACCTCCTATATCCGCTGGGGTTTTCTATAAACGTGCCAACTTCACACCTGACTCCTTCTCCGTTCAGTTTCGGACCTATCCTCCCAAGCAGCGAGTCCAGCATTTTCAGGTTATGATTCAGATGTTTCAGCCTCTATCCTGTATTTCGGTGTGACCGACTCTGAGGCTGTTGTGCCTCATGCCCTACTGCATCCTGTTGGTAAAGCATGCCAGGTGGCATATAAGAGCCCTGCAGTGGGACCTGAAGTTCCAGTGGGCACAGCATTGGGGCTATCTCACTGACGAGGCCCAGATCTTGGAAGGAACTGCAAGAGCTCTGCAGTGATGGTTGACTAACTGCGATTGGGTCGAAGGCAGACCCCTCTCCCTTCCTGAACCTGATCACACAGTGGTGACAGATGCTTCATTTCTGGGATGGGGCAGCCATTTGGGAAAGCTGGAGATCAGAGGACACTGGTCTCCGGCAGAGTTGGGGCTCTACATCAGTTTGTTGGAGCTTCGAGCGATCCAGCTAGCATTGAAAGCATTTCTTCCCTCTATCAAGGGGAAGTTAGTGCAGGTATTCACGGACAATACCACTGCCATGTGGTACTGCAACGAACAGGGCGGGGTGGGGTCGTGGACCTTTTGTCGAGAGGCCCTGCTTTTTGGGCATGGCTGGAACAGCAGAGCATAACCCTGATGGTTCAACACCCGACCGGTTCTCTGAACGCCAGGGAGGACGAATTCAAACATTGAGGAATAGCGGATCACAAATGGCGTCTCCAGTCGGAGATGGTGCATGGTCTCTTTCAGCAGTGGGGAGAGCCTTGGTTGGATCTGTTCACCTCCGAAAAGAACGCACAATGTCAGCAGTTTTGGTCGCTGGAGTTTCCAAGGTGGCTATCGCTCGGCAACGGTTTTCGGTGCGAATGGAGCTCAGGCCTGTTGTATGCCTTTCCGCCCATACCACTTCTGCCCAGAGTTCTGAAGGAGATCAAGAGCGACTGGGCCCAAGTGATTCTTGTGGCTCCGGACTGGGAAGGAGAGTCTGGTATCCTGAGCTTCTGAAAATGAGCATCGATCGTCCGATCAGACTGCCGCTTCAACATGATCTTCTGTCGCAGTAGCAGTGGAGGGTTCTCCACCCGAACCTGTCAACTCTCCGCCTCCATGCGTGGAGATTGAATGGTGGGTCAGTTGATGGCTTTCGACCTTCTCCAGAAGTATGCACTGTTATTTTGGTTGCCAGGCAACCCCCCACTAAGACGGTGTACGCCTGCCGGTGGCAAAAATTTGTATTATATTTAGGGCTTCAAATTTTCCGTTTTCACAGATTTTTACAGATAAATACAGACAGAAAACAATGTGTTTCCTGTTTGTATTTATCTTTAAAAGTGGAAAAATGCTGAAAATTGTGCTTCATGTGGGTGACTCTCCATGCTTCCTCGTGATTTCCAGGACAACAGCTGAGCAGATAGCATGGAAAGTTAAAATAACAGTGTGAGATTTCCCTAAATGCAGGCTTAAGTTGCCTTATATTTGTATTATAATGCTGATATTACCTGAGAGTGTAGTGTTTTGCTATATTTGGCTGTTTTAATTTGCTAAAATGCGACAGGCAGAAAAGTATGAGTGCATATTTATCAGTGAAGTAAATGTGGAAATATACCATTTTACGACTCCATTAATTCTCAAAACACAAAATAAATATGAATAAATACAAATGAGGTGGCCCAAAAAAATAGACGGAAATGTTGAAAAATAAATGCCATAAAACCGTGAGCCCTAATTATATTGTACTGAAAGGTCTATTGACCCTCTTTCTGCATCTCTGTCTACTGTTCTTCTTTTTATTCTTACACTTGCCCAGCAGGGCTCTGCTTTGGGTACTTGTAGGAAAGTAGGATCTGCTTTCATGGTTACCCCCACTTTTTTCTGGTGGTGTTCTGTTTTAGGACTAGATCCGATCCTGCTAATCAGGACCCCAGTCACTGTGCTTTCTCCCTAAATTTGACAGTGGTAAGTACATTCGTACCTTCCCAATTGGCTCCTGGTCTACCCATGTAAGTTCCTAATATATGGTACTAAGGTACCCAGGGCATAGGTACACCTGGGGTCTCCCATGGGCTGTAGCATGCATTATGCCACCCATGAGAGACCACTCAAACTGTGACTTCAGGCCTGCCAATGCGGCCTGTGTAAGCTGGTGCTAGCACCACTTACGACAGATATACGTTTCCTTACATCTGAGGTCACTCCAATTAAAACCTATGTCACCCCTAAGGCAGACCTGAAGGCAGGGTGCTAGGTTATAAGTGTGAGGATGCCCTGCATGAGCAGGATACTCCCTACAAACCCCGGAGTCAATTCTCCGGGCTTTATAAGTGCAGTCAGCCATTTTGATACATATAGTGGCCATGCGTCATAATGCGATGGCTAACTATATATTGACTTTGCCAAACCTGATCATGTTTAGTATCAAACATGTTGGAATCATACCCCAGTACAGTTACCGGTGTTAGAGGTATGATTCCATGCACCAAGGGGCTCCTCTGGGACACCCTCAGTGCTTCCGGTAACAGCCTTCCAGGGTCTGCCAGCAAGCTTGTGCTGCTGATGACCCCAGACCCGATTCTGTCGTCCTGCTGCTGAGCTGAGCTCGAGCAGGGAAAGGTAGAACAATAGGTTCTCTTCCAGGGGATACTCATCAATAGTCATAAGCACTGAATAGTCCCGCCCACGTGCGGGGACCCCGGAGCAATAGCCAATAATATGCATATACCTACATATACACATATGCCAACAACCCATACTAGGCTGAAAAACTGCCCCAAATGCACTGTAAACTTCTTACATTTGAACAATAAATAAATAAACCTCATGAGAACTTCATGAAACAGATAAGTAAACTGCTTTAGTTTGCTTTGAAACAACACAGCCTTTATTTTCAATGGTAAAGAAGACAAGACCATAGAGGCAGATTAGCCTAGAGAGGCTGCATATAGAAACAGTAGGAGAAAACTGGCGCTGTGCCTTTAAGCCCTCTTGGAACCCTGAGGGTCCCATCATGCACCACAGGTGACAGTTATGTCAATTCTTTTTTCCGGCTCCTTCTTTGAGGATCCTGGAGTTTGAGCTCTCCAGTTAGTGGTATTTTTATCACTTTTCTGGTTTTTGGGTGGAATATTTTTATTTCACTCGACGTCTTTGCTATCTAGCTGTCATATACAGCTGATTTTTTTCCTGATTTTTATCTTTTTTCCTCTCAAAATGCCAGCCTTATTCAATAAGTGCCCGGCCTGTGGGAAAAAGATGTCCAAATCAGACCCTCACTCGGTCTGTATTGCTTGTCTACCGTCATCACACAAGCCAGACCAGTGTTACCATTGCAGCAAACTGTCAAGACGAACCCTTAAGGAAAGGGAGAAGTCAAGATCACGGTGAGAAGCGGAAACATCGATCGCCGTCGAGGGACAGATCAACGTCAAAGGTACCTGTGTGTTCGGAGTCGGCGTCGAAGTCGACGTCGAGGCGTCCTTCGCCGTCGAAGACTAAAGCTTCAGGTGAGAAGTCCCATCTGGTGGCTTGTAGGCGGTCCAGGTCTGGCTCGCCTACGACGGGAGGCGGTGAGAGATCGCGTCGGAGCAGCGACGTCGAAGCCCGCCTGCAAAGGTACCACCACCGACGTCGAAACACCGCCGCCGTCGAAGGTCACACAGGCTTCGACGTCATGCAGAGCGCCTGCGGTGTCGACGCCGAGCAAGCATTCGCATCGAAGGTCGACGTCAAGACATTCGACGTCGAGACAGGTGTCACCCAGAAGGTCGACGTCGAGGCGCCCTAGATCGCCGTCGAGCGGTTCGGCGTCGAAGGTCAAGGTCGCCAAGGCGCAGGTCGAAGTCAAGAAGAGCGAGCTCGACGTCGAGGGGATCTACGTCGACGTCGAGAGCATTGGTGTCGAGATCCAGGTCTCCTTTCAGTAGATCAACGTCGAGGAGATCGACGTCGAGGAGGTCTGGGTCGGCTCCTAAGGATGTCCAAGTGGGCTCTGAAAGTGCTTCTTCCTCCCCGGGCATTCAGATCTTACAGCTCACGCCTGAACCTTCTCCAGCTCCTCCTGCACCAACTAACATCTCCCCTAGATGGCTGGGAGATATAAGGGAATGGAAGATTAGGAAGGTGACAAGGGTCATACGTTCCAGCACACGATCCAAATCGCCTCTGATTCAGTCCGTGCATTCCTCGGAGAGGCAGGAGCGACGAGCCATCTTGCATAAATCTCCTTCAGTGAGAAGGCATGCGTCTCGTTCTCCCAGAAGCAGAACGTCTAGGCGTCTTCGGCGTTCTCCCAGGAGTAAAAGCCATAAATCACCATCGTGGTCTTCATCCTCCGGAACATCTAAGGCGGACTACTCCCCTACGCTGTCTTCTACGCCTCCAAGTCGGATATCACCTATAGATGACATCACCACCTTTAATGAAGTTTTGTGCAGGGGCGCAGCGAAGTGAAGCTTCATATCGAAATGCTGGTCCACACCCCGGTAACATCGGTCATCTTTGAAACGCTGCATCAAAGAGCGTCGTCCAGACCGCTGCTCCCTTTGGTGCCTGACCTGCTGGAGCCTGCAATGCAAAAGTTCTTAACTCCAGCTTCGGTGGGGGCTGCTCCCTCAAGGGTATTAAAAAAATACAAAGCTCCTGAGCAGGATCCGCTGTTTTTGATATCTGATCCTCCTCAGGATTCAGTTATTGTTTCAGCTGCCAGAAAAAATCAGTCAGGAGCAACTTCTTCAGTGGTGCCACCTGACAAGGACAGTAAAGCAATGGATTCCATCGGGAAGAGGATGTGCAACACCTCCGCATCCTGTATGAAGGTGGCCAGCGCCACGGCCTTGCTGGGTCGTTATGACCGATCCCTTTGGGACAACCTCTCACGTTTCACGGAGAAGCTCCCGAAGGAAGACAGACAAGACTTCCTGGAGGTCCTTCAGGAAGGGGGGCTGGTGTCTAACCAAATCATAAGTGCATCAGCTGACGCCTCAGACTTGGCCGCCCATGGCTACTCACACGGCATTTGTGCCCGTCGGTCGGCCTGGCTGAGGTTGACAGGGTTGAAGCCAGAGGCGCAACATAGGATTTTGAACTTGCCGTTCAATGGATCCTCCCTCTTCGGTCCTCATGCCGACGACGAAATATCCCGCATGAAGTCAGAGCTGGACACGGTCAAAGCAGTGGGTCTGGAGAAGAGAAAAGATTTTAGGCGACGTTAGCGCCCCTATGATCGGCGCCACTACCAGCAGAGGGTTCAATCCCCTCACTGGTCCTCGCAGCAGCAGCAAGGAAGATCTCAATCTGCTCAGCGACGTCCCGGCAGAGGGCGAGGAAATGCTTCCAGGCAGTCCACACCAGCTACCAAACAGCAGCAACAGAAGCAGTGAGGCCTCGCTTCCCCTGACTCCGTTACCCACTCCGGTGGGGGGGAAGTATCCGTTTATTTCTGGAAGAGTGGACCAAAATCACGCTGGACAAGTGGGTGCTGAATATTGTAGAGAATGGATACTCCATCAGGTTCAAGTCCCCTCGACTGTCTATTCCTCCTCAAAAGACTGTTTCCCATCACGTGAGTCTTCTAAGGGAGGAGGTATCTACTCTACTCTTAAAGGAGGCCATCGAAAGGGTTCCATGGCGCCAACGTCGTCAAGGAATCTATTCCCGCTATTTTCTTGTACCAAAGAAAGGTCTCAGCAAGGAGTTCAGGCCTATACTTGATCTCAGGCATCTCAACAAATTCATTCTCAAAGAAAAATTCAGGATGCTGGCTTTGCATCAAATAATTCCGCACTTGCATCAACAGGACTGGATGTGTTCCATAGAGCTCCAAGATGCCTACTTCCACATTCCAATCTCTCGGAAGCATCAGAAATTTCTAAGGTTTCGCGTTCAGTCCGACCACTTCAAATTCACAGTCCTGCCGTTCGGACTCAAGTCAGCGCTACGCGCTTTCTCGAAGTGCATGGCAGTAGTAGGGGCATTCTTGAGAAGGAAGAGAATCTTTGTCTACCCATACCTAGACGATTGGCTTCTCAAAAGTGCTTCTCCAGAGTTTCTGCGACAACACCTCGTTTTCTGCATTCGACAGCTGCAACGACTGGGTCTCTTTGTCAACTTCAAAAGTCCATCCTCAACCCAACTCAGAGGATACATTACCTGGGGGCAACTCTGGACACAGTAAACGCAAGAGCGTATCCTTCGGAGGAGAAACTGTCATCTATTCTCCTCAAATATCAAAGCATCTTGCGGAGCCCTTATCCGACGGCCCGTCAAGTTTCTTCTCTGCTGGGGTCTATGGCCTCGTGCATCTTTCTAGTCCCGAATGCAAGACTCCACATGAGACCTCTGCAACAGACTCTGGAGGATCAATGGTCCCAGATCTCCAATCGCTGGGAGGACACGATAGCCATACCTCTGTCCGTTCGGCTCTCCATCAGCTGGTGGATGCGGAGGGATCATCTACTGGTGGGCACTCCTTTTCACGAGGATCTTCCAGAACTGACTTTGGTGACAGATGCGTCCCTTCAGGGATGAGGCGCTCACATGGGGTCCCTCCAGATACAAGGTCTTTGGTCGGAGAGAGAACAGCTCTATCACATAAACATGCTGGAGCTCAGAGCAGTCCATCTGGCCCTCAAGGCGTTCTTTCCGTCCATCACATCCAAGACTCTGCTTGTTCAGACGGACAACACTACAACAATGTACTACCTGAACAAGCAGGGGGGAACCAGGTCCAGGCTTCTGTCTCTGGAAGCCCAGGCGATTTGGAGGTGGCTTCTGGCTCGGGGCATGAAGATTTCAGCAGTCCACCTGCCAGGCGTCCTAAACGTTCAAGCAGATGGCCTAAGCAGGCATTTCACGGAAGCGCACGACTGGAGGCTAAAACAAGAGGTGGCACAAGACATCTTTCATGCCTGGTGGAATCCAGTCATAGACCTCTTCGCGGTTGCAGGAAACACAAAATGCTGCGTCTTCGCCTCCAGGTTCCCACAACCAGGCTCCAAGGGGAATGCCCTATGGATAGACTGGTCAGAGACATTACTATACGCCTTTCCACCGATCCCCCTCATTCCTCTAGTGATCAGGAAGCTGTACGAATCCAAGACAAGGATGTTCTTGGTGGCTCCAGACTGGCCTCACCAGTGGTGGTACCCGGATCTTCATCTTTTGTCAGTACCGCACAGGAGGCTGCCATGTTATCCAGATCTGTTGACCAGGGAGGGCGGCAAGGTGTTCCATCCCAATCTGCCGTCCCTGAAGCTAGCAGCATGGCTCCTGAATTCATCCAATATGGACACCTAGGTCTCACTCAGGACTGCATGCAGATCTTGAAGGAGGCTCGAAGACCTTCTACAAGGAAAACATACGCTTTCAAGTGGAAGCGGTTCTACATGTGGTGTACTGCACAGGGCCATGATCCTATTAGGGGTCAGGAACAGGTACTGTTACCATATTTACTGTATTTGGCCAAAGCGGGATTGCACTATTCATCCATTAAAGTCCACTTGGCCGCGATAACAGCATATAGGAAATCTCCCAATCAGGTTTCCTTCTTTAAAATGCCAGTGGTTAAGGATTTCTTGGAGGGCTTAAAGAAAGTTTACCCCCCAGTGAAGGCTCCTTCTCAGGAGCTAAATGTGGTTTTATCTAAATTAATGGGCCCACCCTTTGTACCTATACACAAAGCTTCCCTGCAGCATCTTTCATGGAAGACTGCATTTCTTGTGGCGATCACGTCTGCTCGTAGGGTGAGCGAGATACAGGCCTTGTGCTCCTCGGAACCTTCTCTCGTTTTTCATGCAAACAGAGTGGTACTAAGAACTCACCCGAGGTTCCTTCCTAAGGTGGTCTCGGAGCTTCACATCAACCAGTCCATTACCCTTCCCACTTTCTTTGTGAACCCTGTCACACCTGCTGAGAAAGCACTACACTCGCTAGACCTCAAAAGGGTGTTGAAATTTTACTTGGATAAGACTAAGGCTGTACGTAAATCGGACAGATTGTGAATTATGGTCCTCTAAACTCTGGTTCTCCGGCCTCTAAAAGGTCTATCGCTAGATGGATTGTGTCATGCATTATGTTATCTTATCAGCTAGCGCACAAACAGCTCCCAGGCAGGCCGAGAGCCCATTCGACAAGAGGAAAAGCCGCTACAGTGGCTATGTTGAGTAATGTACCTATTCAAGACATATGTAAGGCGGCCACTTGGCGTTCAGTGCATACTTTTGCACGCCATTATTGTCTTGATTCTGACACTCCGGCTGATGCTAGGGTTGGTCAAGCATCCCTGAGAAACTTGTTTGGGTAGTATAAGTTGTATTTGGTGTTCATGATATCCTGGTGTTCACCCGCAGAGTATGGGGATGGGCTTGCTACTCTATTCAGTGCTTATGACTATTGATGAGTATCCCCTGGAAGAGAAGGATAAGTTACTTACCTGTAATCCTAGTTCTCTTCCAGGGGTATACTCATCAAAGTCATAAGCAACCCTCCCTCCTCCCCGAGTGACTACCAGGTTCATGTGTATTGTATATGCTACCTATCCTGTGATTACACTGTTTACGCCGTCCAAAAGAACTGACCTGTCACCTGTGGTGCATGTTGGGAGCCTGGGTGTTTCAAGAGGTCTTAAAGGCACGGCGCCAGTTTTCTCCTGTTTCTATATGCAGCCTCTCTAGGCTAATCTGCCTCTATGGTCTTGTCTTCTTTACCATTGAAAATAAAGGCTGTGTTGTTTCAAAGCAAACTAAAGCAGTTTACTTATCTGTTTCATGAAGTTCTCATGAGGTTTATTTATTTATTGTTCAAATGTAAGAAGTTTACAGTGCATTTGGGGCAGTTTTTCAGCCTAGTATGGGTTGTTAGGCTGCATATATATATATATATATATATATATATATATATATATATATATATAGATATATAGATATTGGCATATGTGTATATGTAGGTATATGCATATTATTGGCTATTTCTCCGGGGTCCCCGCACTTGGGCGGGACTATTCAGTGCTTATGACTTTGATGAGTATACCCCTGGAAGAGAACTAGGATTACAGGTAAGTAACTTATCCTTTCCTGTCCCATGGAGGTGTGACCATCTCCCAGACAGGACTTAGTGTATTGGGCTGGGGTGGGAGCTCTTGCCAGCGCCACAAGACTGCTGTGAAGTGCACATTTGGTGCCCTCCTTGCATACTCCAGTTTGAGCCAGTTCAGGGAGCCCTTGCCTCCCGCTCTGGCACAAAACTCTTTCCAGCTCCTCCTCTGGGAGGGACCGTTGAATCGTTCCAACCCTTTCCCTAGGGTACTTAAGGGCTTACCTGTGGTTGTCTCTTCAGATTCGTCGTGGGACAAGATTCAAACCCGGAACCACTTAAATTTCGACTGTCTGGGCTCCTTGGACTTCGCCTGGAACCGAGACTGCACCAAGGAAGACTCCTGCTGCTCCTGGTCTCGCTGTTCTGCAAGTCTTCTTCATTGTCTGTGCTTCATCCAGGATCCTCTCCAGGCCTGTGGGAATCAAAGACACCCGAAGGAATCTCCCTTGGAGTGAAGGAGTCAAATCAAATCAAATCAAAATCAGCTTTATTCGGTGCAACAAATCTCACCATAAAAGCATACTATAAAAACATTCCTAAATGTACATTGTCGTTCTGAATCATTTAGAAAGATTTAAAATACATTTACAGATTATTTTTTAGAATATTTTTGTAATCCATATGACCATCATTAATCTCTCTCGGTGATCTGAAAGAACTAAGGATTTATAAACTGATCAAGAGCAAATACATTCCATCATGGGAAATAAAGTGCTAGTGCAAGGCGTACATAGTAAAACCTAGAATACAAAGTAAAGATCTTGACAAGCAATACATACTTAAAAAGGACGATATTAAAAATAATCATCTAAATTTTCATATATCAGTGCATCTAGATGTGAATAATCTTTTCGTTTTCTAACTGCAAGTTGTATAAAACGAATAACAGTACTTATAATTTTCACATTTTCTAGACTACATACGAAATTGAATGCATATTTATAATTAAAAAGCCTGTTTAGTAAAAAAAGAGGTTTTAAAACTGATTTCCGGATATCCTTATAAAAACCACAAAAAAGAATAAAATGCATCGTGGATTGCATAGATTTTCCATCACATGGGCAATTCGGAAGTTTTTGACACCATTTTTCCACTCTAGGGAAAGCGACTAGATGGTGTAACGTACCCATCCTTAACCTTGTAAGGTAAAATCTCTGCTGTACATTTTTCACCAATGTTAGGTACGGCTGTAGGCCTCTCACAAGCGGTCGTTCACAGTATGACATGACAGTGTGTTTTTGACTGACATACCGTTCTCTTTCGTTTTCCATTATTTTTAAATATTTGTGCTTAAGTTCCTGTTTACTGAGCTCCTGTATAGAAGGGGGTCTCTTCTATCCATGTCAGGTTTGCAAAGTTTTAAAATATTGTGAATATGCTCCAGCCATGGAATCTTCCTACTCTGATCGAGGGCTAGGCAGTCCATAATTAATTCTTTTGTGAATTTTGTTTCATCCTTAGACCAAATACTGTACCAAAAGGTAAGACCTGCAACATTTATTGTATCACTAATATACAGAGCTGAAAGTTCTTTATGAATTGTGTAGTTTGCAGTCCCATTGGGGACTGCCAATAATCTCTTTAAGAATTTATTTTCTTGGGTCTGTAGGGAGGTGGTATTAGATCTACCCCAAATAGCGGCTCCATAACAGGCCCCTGAAATACATTTGCTCCGATAGAGTGCTAAGATTTCACGGATGGGTTTATTACCCATCTTCGCCGAAAATCTAAAAATGCTCTCTATTGATCTTAAAAATTTCATATTACATAATTCAATATGGGAGTTCCATGTACCATTCATATTAAAAAGCAACCCCAAATAAGAGAAAGATGAGACTCTATTAATTAAAACTCCACCTACATGATGTTGTTTGTTTTTAAGCTTTTTACCCCCACATGTCATTACAAAAGTTTTCTTTAAATTTAATTTCAAATCTTTCTCTGTCATGTATAGGGCAAAGTTTTCTATAAGATTTTGTAGGCCGTTCGCTGTCCTTGATATAAGGACAGCGTCGTCTGCATAAAGCAGTACGGGGTTGAGCGAGTCCCAACTTTCGGAGCATCAACACTAAGACTTTGTAAAAAGGGGTCTACATTGTTAACATATAGAGAGAAAAGGAGGGGCGCTAATACACAACCCTGTCTAATGCCGCTCCTTACACTGAAGTCAGGTGTACATTCCCCCTCTTTCCGAACCGTACCCTAGATGTTAAATGGGTATAGATCTGTGATAAGTATGTAATTATATCAATCGGGGCCCCTAGCCCTTTCAGTGTTTGCCATAATTTGCTATGATTGACTAAATCAAAGGCACTAGTAAGGTCAGCGAAACAGAGGTGTAGTGCCCCTTCCTTTGCTAAAGTATACTTCCCTATTATTAACTCTAAGTTTAAACACTGCTCTACCGTCCCAATTCCTCTTCTGAAACCGTACTGTACATCGGTCAGTATTTTTTCATTGTTGGCCCAAATTTCAAGTCTTTCCAGCATTATACGGCCCATCAATTTTGACGTGGAGTCAAGAAGAGATATTGGGCGGTAGCAATTTGGCTTTCCTCTATCACCCTTTTTAAAAATCGGTACGATGATACTTTCAACCCAGGTAGCTGGTAAAAACCCCCAATAGTAGCATTAAAAACATTCGTTAAAATGGGTATCCAGAAATCCATATCATGCTTAAAAACATCTATTGGTACCCCGTCCGGGCCGGCAGCCTTACCATTCGCACATTTTTGTAAAGCTGATTTAATCTCTTCTGGCGATATTGGTAAGGAATTGACGGGTTCTACCATTATAACATTTCCTGTTATATTCTCAGTTATTTTTGCACCATCTGGGTTAAAAATGCCTTCAAAATGGGCAACCCAATCTTCTGGGGGTACCACAGTATCGATATTTACTGTTGTATTTTCTTTGAAGAAGGGGTGATTAACTGTTTTCCAGAAGAGGGCTGAGTCTTTCAATTCTGCAGCCTGGATTAGTTTCTCCCACGCCCCTTCGCGGATCTCCCTTTTTCTTTCTTTCAGGGTATTTTTGTATAGTTTTCCGCAGTTTTCCGCAGGGTACAAATCATTGCACTATCTCTAGGTATTCGCTTTAAAGCCAATTTCAAACCCCCGTTCAGTTTAGAGCATTCACGATTAAACCATCTAGGATTAAAATCACACGCCTTATACTGTCTTTTACTGCTTAAATCGCCAGCAATTTCAACTATAATTTTATTGAAGGAGTCACTCCCCAGCATCTGCAGGCACCACAACAAAGCTGACCAGTCTGCTGCTCCTGATTTCCCACGGACTCCGAAAGGCTCAGCAACACAGGTGGTAGTTCTGCAACTCCCTCGAGGCCTGACCTGTCCTCTCGGCAAGTTTGAGGCCAGTATCCCTCGTCGCAACCGCTGGAGCAGAACCCCTGTGCACTGCGTTGTCCTGCCGTTGCCAAGGCTTGTTGGCTCTGTACTCCAGAGATCTTCGGGCTGCAAGAAACTCCACCCTCCAGCATCTCTTCCTGCCAAGATCTTCGTCCTCACCTCATCCTCTGCACCGTGGGCCTGCATCTTTGGTGAGCTGCTTGAGGTCCTCTTGCGACTCCTGTGCCTTCGCCCTTTGGGTCCTGTTTTGCTTCAGTGGGCTCCCCTGCTTGCTCGAGGCCTGCTCTGACTCTCGTGCAATTGGTGAGTCTGTTGAACCTTGCTGGTCCCAATGTTGCTCCTTTTTCATTTACCACGTTTGTTGCTGCCGCCAAGGTTTGTTGGTGCTCCCGCTGGACCCCGACCCCCTGGTTCTCGACTTCCTATGTGGCACAGCTCGTCAACGGCTCCTGGTCTTCCACAGGGTCGCCTGGTCCTCACAGCTGCAGCGAAAAGGTCACCGTCATCACACCTGCATCTTCCGTCATCGGTTGTCATTGCTCTTCAATGCCTCTTGGTCACCTCCGAGTGGCATGGACTCTGTCCCCTCTGCTTGC
The DNA here is from genome assembly GCA_963921515.1 of Calotriton arnoldi. Classification (NCBI taxonomy): domain Eukaryota; kingdom Metazoa; phylum Chordata; class Amphibia; order Caudata; family Salamandridae; genus Calotriton; species Calotriton arnoldi. The sequence goes on from CAWUFW010000181.1 coordinate 3,454,931, forward strand.
AGGTTCTTCACTTCAGGAATCCACCCTTGGATTTCACCGGACTCTTTCACCTTCTTCGCCAGTGGCATAATTCCTGAAGTCCTTCATTGTGATGTACGGTGGTTTCCGACTGCACTTCGCACCTATGCACCCGGCTTCCCTGGTGTAGGTATCCTGGTTCCTGGGGTATCCACGGGTGGGATGACTCTCAACCTTCTGTATTCCACAGGGTCTCTTCAGGGTCCACTGGGAAGGGTCCTTCTTCTTGAAAACTGCAACCGTGACTTTCCGTTTGACTTGCATTGAGTATGCGGCTGTGTTTCTACTCTGCACACAGCCTCCGTGGGGTTCCTGGGTACTTATCTCGGGTGGATCCTGTGGTCCCCAGCTCTTCTGAGTCTTCTGGTCCAAGTCCCGACTTCGGTCGCAGTTGGCATTCCACTTCTTTAGTATATGGTTTGGTCTCCCCCTGGAGAACACAGTGTATTTGTGCTTACTTACCCGTTTAAATTGGAAGTATTGTGTGTATTGTGTTCATATCTCTGGGTAGGAGATATACCAATGTGAGTGTGTATAATAAATATACTTATTTTTATAACTTCACTGTGTGGTTCTTTTTCATTTAACCTACACTATATGATTAGTTCTGGTAAAACAAGCTGCTTAACACTCCTTCTGGACTAAGCCTGAAAGCTGCTCTCCACAGCTACCACTTAGTGAGCTTTCTAAGGTTGTCTAAGACCACTAAAATCACCATAAGGGTCGTCTGGATTAGTGCAAGGTGCTTCACCTAATTAAGTGTGCACCATATACTAAGCCAGTCTCCTACAGTACTCTTAAGGGTTATCTTTCTGCTCAATCCGCTTTTTTGCAGCTGCCAGACCAACCCTTTTTGTTTAAATCTCTGATTGTAAATAGGTTCTTGAAAGCGGCAGGTCACTTGTTTCCACCCACTCTTTTTGTCGTGCCTCAATGGGACCTTAATTTGGTCCTCACTTTTCTTATATGTGCGTCCTTCGAGCCTTTGCACAACTGTCCCCTCCAGTTGCTTACCATCAAGAAAGCATTTCTGGTGGCGATAACATCTGCCCGAAGGGTGAGTGAGTTGCAGGCGATATCATGTAAACCCCCTACATAATGACTTTTGCTGATAAAGTGGAGCTTCGCACCTGTTAATGGGATTTATAAAGTGCGCAAATACCCGGGGGTGTCTTGGCGCTGAGAAAACAGTAAGCACGACCAAGCGTCTAATTCTGGAATAACCAGGTTTTTAGTCCTTTCCTAAAGATGTTAAGGGAGCTGGCACTTCTGAGCTCACTCGGGAGTGTATTCCAGAGTTTAGAGGTGCTGTATAGAAAGCTGCGGCTGCCCCATTGAGATGATCGAATTCTAGGTACTGTCAGGAGTCTGGCCACTGTAGAACGAAGTTGTCTGGCCGGTTCATACCAGACAAAGAGATTTTGAAGAAAAGAAGATCCTGTGTGGTTCAGTGCTTTGTACGCCAGACACAGGGCCTTAAATTTGATACGTTGTGATAAAGGGAGCCAGTACAGGCCGCGAATCGCTTTGGATACCGATTTGTGCTTAGGAATGTTGACCAGTAGCCGCGCCGCTGTGTTTTTTCTGTATGTTCAAATAAAGCCCATTGCAATAGTCCAGTTTGGACTGGATTAACGATGTTACCACTGTCTTCCTTGTGTCCGCGGGGATGTAAGGAAAGATCTTCCTTATCTTCCTTATTTTCTTTATAAGGAAGTGGGAGGCGGAGACAATTGCATTTGTCTGATGTGAGAGTGCTAATTTGTTGTCGAACCATACTCCCAAGTTCTTAGCCTTGAGCGCAGGTTTTGGTGGTTCACCCATCTCTGCCGGCCACCACAGATTGCCCCAGTTTGGTTGAATATTACCAAAGATTAGGACCTCGGTCTTTTCAGAATTGAGTTTGAGACAGTGTGTACTCATCCATCTATTTATTGCACTCATGCAATTCTGAAATTGTTGAGCAGGAGAGGCCTGATTTCTATAGGCAGCCACCACTATGTGGGTGTCGTCGGCGTAGGACGTCAGACTAAACCCAAAGTCCCGGATCAGAGGGGCAAGTTCGGAGATTTAGACATTGAAAAGAGAAGGGCTTAAGGAAGAGCCCTGTGGTACTCCGCACGGGAGGGTATAAGGCTCTGAATGATACCCATCTACCGATACTGTTAGTTTCCTATCCTTGAGAAAGGAGGATAGCGGGGCTAATGCCCTTCCCCTAACCCCCAAACTCTCCAGCCGCTGTTGCAAGAGAGAATGATCTACGATATCGAAAGCGGCTGACAGATCGAGGAGTACAAGGGCGGCTGTGCCACCTCCATCCATCACCACTCTGATCTCCTCCGTGGCTTTAATAAGTGCTGTTTCCGTACTATGCTTGTGGCGGAAGACAAACTGGGAGTGATTGAGCAGATTACTATCACGAATAAATTGGGACAATTGAATATTCATGATTTTTTCGATTATGTTGGCTGGCAGTGACAGCCGGGCTATAGGACGATAGTTATTTGGGTTAGTCCCATCCAGATTGGGTTTTTTTAGCAGTGGAAGGATGGAGGAATCTTTTCATCTGGAAGGAAAATTGCCAGAGTCAAACATAGAATTGAAGATTTCTGTGAGTCCAGGACTCACCACTGCCGCTATTTCTTTCAGAAACGCCGGCGGGCATGGGTCAGAAGGAGATCCCGACTTTGCTTCTCTTATATATTTTTCCACTGCTTCCGATGAAGTAGGGGCGAAGCTGAGAAGAGTGTTATTTTTAAACTCCGGGCTTGTCGGTCGAATGGTGGGAAGGTGGACTGATGTATCCTTGAAGACCTTAAAAATGTCCAGGACTTTGGCTTTAAAGGCTGCTGCAATATCGTCACAAAACATTTGGTTGCCCTTAATCCCTGTGTTCTTGGGTACAGCTAGTTTGTTTACTACTGCAAATAATTCTTTAGATGAGTTTTTTGCTTTCTCAATCTGTTTAGTAAAGAAGTCCCTTTTTTCTAATATCAGTAGCTTTTTATATTGTGTTAGGGCATTTCTGTACGCTTCTCTTTCGGGTGTGTGGTAATTCATTCCAACACCTTTCTAGTCAACAGCACTTTTGCTTTTCCTTCCGTAGTGCGTCAGAGAACCAGGGGGCAGAAGGGGTACTCCTATTCCCTGAGATTTGTTTTGTAGGCACCGAGGCCTTAACTGCATCGTTAAGCCATTCAGTATATTTGATGACAGCTAACTCTGGGTGACCGTTTAGCCATGGTCGTGAGTCCTCCAAATACGTTCGGAGGATCGTTTTATCTACTTTGTTCCACTCTATGTAGGTAGAGGGAGGGGGCTTAGTGGGCCCTCCATGCCCGACAGTGGTGACTGAGATATTGAACTTAACTAACGAATGGTCTGACCAAGCCAAAGGAAGGGATTCTTTTAGTGTAAGTCCTTGGGCCGAGGTAAAGATGACGTCTAGTGTATGCCCAGCCTCGTGGGTAGGGGCCTGTACTAGCTGAGCTAAGCGTACGGCTCCCAATGTGTCTAGCAGTGCACCCGTCTCCCTGTTATCCTTATCTTCAAGGTAAAAATTGAAGTCTCCGAGGATGGTGAATTCATTGTTTAAAAGAGTTGGTTGTAGAAGACTATCTAGATTCAAAGTAAAAGTGTTTCTGGCGCCTGTGCTTCATTTCTTCCAAAGGTGGTGACCCCATTCCATCTGGGTCAATCTAGCCCACCTTTTTTGCTTCCCCCCCGCATCCTTCTAAGGAAGAGGAGGGTCTGGACCCAAAAAGAGCGTTGTTGTTCTACCTTGACCGCACAAAAGAGTTCCGGGTGGCCGACCAACTTTTTGTGGGCTACGTGGGAGATAAGAAAAGTCGGGCAGTGAAGTTAAGGACCATTTCTCGCTGGGTCGTTCTCTCCATAAAGATAAGCTACGCTTTTGCTAAGAGCAGCCCCCTAAGCGGTTAAGTCACATTCCACCAGGAGAAAGGCTACGGCCTTGGCTCGGGGTGTCCCATTCCTGGACATCGGTCGGCCAGCAACGCAGGTGTCTTTGCACATGTTTTCTAAGCCCTACTGCCTGGACAGTCAGGTCTGCAGGGGCGGGCATTTTTGCCCGTTCGGTCCTGCAGGACTTTCTAGTGTGAGAAATTTGTCCACAGCCCACCGCCAGGAGGGTATTGCTTGGGTATCTATTCTAAAGTAAGGAATTTGTAGCTAGAAGTCTATCAGATGAACAAGTTACTTACCTTCGGTAATGCATTATTTGGTAGAGACAATATCTAGCTGCAGAATCCGTACAGAGCCACCCATTGCTCCCCGCTCTGCGGACTTATTTGTTAGAGCTAGGGTTACTCCCTTTTTCAGGGCCCTACTTGTGGCACACACTTCAGTTACTTCATGGTTCTACGCTTCTGGCGTGGAAAAGTGAAAAGTACTGACATCCGCGTGCCTGGGTGGTGCCTATATTGGTGGCCACGACCGCATAACCGACGCTAACGATGCTTGCGAAGTCAAATGGTGCCACCCGACGGCACCCGCAAGGAGTATTGCTCGAGGAAAAGTTTCCGGAACCAGCCTGGGAAATTCTACAGTAAGGAATCTGCAGCTAGATATAGTCTCTACCAGATAATTCATTATCAAAGTACCAAATCATTCATAAAGACTAAGTAATTATTTATTGCCTTCATACCTCCTCACAAAGGAAAGGCAATTTCTAAATCTGGAATTTCAAGATGGATAGTCAAATGCATCCAAACTTGCAATGCTTAAGCTGAAAGTCTATAACCTATTCCACCTAAAGCTCACTCCACTGGGAAAGTAGGAGCTTCTATGGCTTTTTTAGGGAACATTCCTATTGCTGATATTTGCAAAGCAGCAAAGTGGTCCACTCCACACACATTCACAAAACATTGCGTGGATGTCTTTACATGACAAGCCATGTTGGCCTAGCTGTTCCAACAACTGTTTTTCAAACAACTGCAACCACCACAGGTTAACTACTGCCTAGGGAGAGGGACTGCTTTACAGTCTATGCAAAGCATTTATATCTATAGCACGCATGCCTCGAACGGATTGTTACTTACCCTGTAAGCATCTGTTCTTGACATGTAGTGCAGTAGATTCACATGCGCCAACCCTCCTCCCCAAAAACCCTGTATAGGTTGCAGTTTATATACTTTACATACTTACATCATATTACTGAATGGACATCCCATTACTGATAGATATTACTACTCCATTCTCTTCCAGGGGATACTCATCAATAGTCATAAGCACTGAATTATCTCCCCCCACGTGCGGGATCCCGGAGCATATAGAAATGTATGTGTGTATATATATATATATATATATATGTATATGTATATATATATATATATATATATATATATGAAACAAAAGGTTGCCCTAACCGGTGAGGTGCACTCGCTGGCGGCAAACAGCTGACTGTCACAAGAGGCTATCGGCACATCAGAACCCCTCCGTGTAAAATTGCCGACGCGTTTCGGGCTTGGAACGCCCTTCATCATAGGCAGACATCACAGAGAATGGCAAACAGCTCCAAGAACATCCCCTTTATTATACATGCGATAGACATCAGGTGAGTATTCATCGCTGAGAATTATGGGTCTTGAAGTCCAAATATACTCCCCAAGTGGGTCGCCGCCATTTCCTATGAGTAAAAACAAGTTCTTAAAGTGAGGCAAAAAGACGCACTCCAAAGGCTCTTGTCTTAAAGCAGCTTCCGCTAGCTCTGCATTGTAGTCACTGTGATCAACTGCGGACCCCCTCAGATCTCGGGGTGGTGCTCCTCGTGACCTGGGCCGGCCACAAATATTTGAAACAAAAGGTTGCCCTAACCGGTGAGGTGCACTCGCTGGCGGCAAACAGCTGACTGTCACAAGAGGCTATCGGACAATCAGATCCCCTCCGTGTAAAATTGCCGACGCGTTTCGGGCTTGGAACGCCCTTCATCATAGGCAGACATCACAGAGAATGGCAAACAGCTCCAAGAACATCCCCTTTATTATACATGCGATAGACATCAGGTGAGTATTCATCGCTGAGAATTATGGGTCTTGAAGTCCAAATATACTCCCCAAGTGGGTCGCCGCCATTTCCTATGAGTAAAAACAAGTTCTTAAAGTGAGGCAAAAGACGCACTCCAAAGGCTCTTGTCTTAAAGCAGCTTCCGCTAGCTCTGCATTGTAGTCACTGTGATCAACTGCGGACCCCCTCAGATCTCGGGGTGGTGCTCCTCGTGACCTGGGCCGGCCACAAATATTTGAAACAAAAGGTTGCCCTAACCGGTGAGGTGCACTCGCTGGCGGCAAACAGCTGACTGTCACAAGAGGCTATCGGCACATCAGAACCCCTCCGTGTAAAATTGCCGACGCGTTTCGGGCTTGGAACGCCCTTCATCATAGGCAGACATCACAGAGAATGGCAAACAGCTCCAAGAACATCCCCTTTATTATACATGCGATAGACATCAGGTGAGTATTCATCGCTGAGAATTATGGGTCTTGAAGTCCAAATATACTCCCCAAGTGGGTCGCCGCCATTTCCTATGAGTAAAAACAAGTTCTTAAAGTGAGGCAAAAGACGCACTCCAAAGGCTCTTGTCTTAAAGCAGCTTCCGCTAGCTCTGCATTGTAGTCACTGTGATCAACTGCGGACCCCCTCAGATCTCGGGGTGGTGCTCCTCGTGACCTGGGCCGGCCACAAATATTTGAAACAAAAGGTTGCCCTAACCGGTGAGGTGCACTCGCTGGCGGCAAACAGCTGACTGTCACAAGAGGCTATCGGCACATCAGAACCCCTCCGTGTAAAATTGCCGACGCAGTGATGTCATCAGTGATGTCACTGACCATGTCATGAGTGATGTAATATGTGACGTCATCAGCAGTGCATTGCGGGGCGCGAGTTATAGTTACCTGAACTAACTATAACGGGGGAATTTCACGGGTTTTGTACGAGTGCAATGTCCAACTAACTATAACTGTCCCTAAAACCTATGGTTTTTTCAGTGAATTTCAAAGGTTTTTTAAATGCTAATTCCTAACTATAACATGTCTGAAACCTATGGTTTTTTTCAGTGAATTTCAAAGGTTTTGTAAATGACAATTTTTAAATGTATTAATTGTTATATTTATTTTTTTGATACTGATTAACTACATTTTTTTAAACTATTTATTTTTAGATATTTTATTTTTTTAAATACATTGTAATTACATTATACATTACATTACAAAATATACTTTCTCAGAATGAATTACTTTAGTTTAAATACTTTGCAAATAGGCAATAGACTTTTAAGTACAGTAGTTACAGTTGTTGCAATGGGCAACACAATTTCAAACACAATGCAACATTGAGCTCAATGTGAATTTCAAGTTAAATGCAATTAGTTACTTTATGGATTACTTTTTAACCACAGGACTGGATCCTAGATTCAGTCCTGGGACATCTCCTGTAAACAGTTGAGTAAAAGCGTTTTGGTTACAGTAGTGATTTTTAAGGAATATTATTGTATTTTAAAAGTTGACACTTAGAAACTTTTTCACATAGAATCACCAATGTTATCCTATGGGAGGAAATTCACTTAGCAGGTAAGTAGTGTTATCGTTACTTTTTCTTACTCAGTGGTGGATCCTGGATCCAGCACTGGTGCATCTCCTGTAAACAGTTGAAAGAATGCGTTTAAGTCATACAATTTTTAAGGAATATTTGTAGTTTGTGAAAATCGACACTTTGAAACTTTTCTGCTGAAAACCAGACAATGGATTCCTATGGAAGGAAATACAAGTTACTGGTAAGTACGGTTAGAATTACTTTTCAGGGTCAGTGCTGGGCTAAAAGATGCAGCACTGGGTTCTCTCCTGATAACAGGTGAGTAAATCGGAATTAGTAGTTCAGCTGATTTTAGAGGAATATTATAAAGTTCCAAAACTCCACACTTTGACTGGTTTAATGTTAGCCTATGGAAGGAAATTCAAGTTACTGGTAAGTACGGTTAAAATTACTTTTCAGGATCAGTACTGGGCTCAAAGATGCAGCACTGAGGTCTCTCCTGATAACAGGTGAGTAAATCGGAATTCGTAGTTCGGCTGATTTTAGAGGAATATTTGCACAATGGTGAAGGAAGGGGGTGGGGCCAGAAGTGACATGTCTGCAAACACGCCCTGTGGGGCGTTTTAAGTTGGAGAATTAATTCCTCCTCAATCCCGAGGGTCCCTAGGGGCCAACTGGCCCACCAGATACCTCCAGTATGCGCCAGAGAGCTGCGTTACAGAGAGGTGTTCAGAGGCCACACCCCTTTTTACAACACTCTGCAACGCAGCTCCGTGGTGCTTACTGGAGGTACCTGGTGGGCTAGTTGGCCCCCAGGGACCCTCAGGATTGAAGAGGATTTAATTCCCCATCTTAAAACGCGCCACGGGGCCTGTTTGCACACATGTCACCTGAAGCCACGCCCCCTCCCTTCACCACTGTGCAAACGCGCCCCGTGGCGCGTTTTAAGTTGGGGGATTAAGTCCCCTTGAATACTGAGGGTCCCTGGAGTCCAACTAGCCCACCATGTACCTCCAAAAAGCGCCAGAGAGCTGCGTTGCAGAGAGGTGTAAAAAGGGGCGTGGCCTCTGTACACCTCTCTTTTTTTTTTTTGTTGCTTTTTTCTGCCCAGGGGGCCCTTGTGGGACCCCCTGAGCAGACCTAGGGGGTCAGGGTGTTTCTACCCTGCCCCCTTTTTGCGCTTTGCGCACTTGTTTCTGTCCCTCGGGACAAAATGGCTGCCAACACTTCCTGATTTGGAGTGTTGACAGCCACTTGACAGCCAATTAGCATGCAGCTCGTGATCGGGAGGGTACGTGGACCCTACTCGGCCATAGATATATATGTGACTTTACTTTTGATTTTCTCAGGAACTACTGAACGGATGTACACCATTTAAGCAAAAGGCACGACACTGAACCAAGGGCTACCTCTTTGGCAAATTTGGTGTAATTCCGTTCAGCAGTTTGGGCTGTAGCTGCGACTAAAGGTTCCTATGGAAAAATGAATGGGGAAAATGCGTTTTTGGGACCCCCCTTTTTTCTCGGCCCCCGCTTGACGAATCACTCAGAGACTTTCAGGATAGGAGCGGACCGGAGCGCCCCAACAAGATGGAAGCTTTCGCGAAGATTCGTCAACCGGCGCCAACGTTATTTCAAATAGAATGTTGCGGATTTCCTATGGAAAATAGGTCCTAACTATAACTATCTACTGGCGACCGCCAGTAGATTATATATATATATATGTGTGTGTGTGTGTATGCTCGGGCCCACAAGTGTATAACACTTCCGAAACATACATATGTATATACATATAAACATGCAGCCTAAAACTGTTCCAATAAGGCAAACCTCCAAAATTACATAGGTTTCTCTTGTATGAAAATAATCCCCTAAATACATTTTGTAATATAGAACATACACTGTAATAGTATCATACAAGAATCCTTTATTTTCAGAAAAGGAAAACAGGTAATAGCAGGCAGTTGGCCCATAGGCTGCATAGATAAATAACTATCATAGTACAGTAAAAAACTGGCACCAAAGGGCTTCCAAGATTCTGGACACCGTGCCTTTAAGACCTCCAGGAGCCCCTCTGCTCCCATCATGCACCACAGGTGACAGTTAGGTCAGTTCTTTTTTCCGGCTCCTTCTGTGAGGATCCTGGAGCTAGAGCTCGACAGTTTTTGACTTTTTCAGTCAGGAATTGTTTTTCTTCTATTGTATTTCGACTTTTTGGTCTGCTGGTAGTGTTTTCTACTGTTTTTCTGACAATTTACATCATATTTTCTGTCATAATGCCGGCTTTATTTAGGAAATGCCCGTCTTGTGGTAAAAAGATGGCAATATCTGATCCACACTGTGTGTATAGCGTGTCTTCCACAAGCCTGAAATTTGCTACTACTGCCAGAAGTTTTCCAATAGGACCCTACGTGACAGGGAAAGGATTCGACTTCATGCCGTGTTGGAGAGGGGAAACAATCTACCTAAAAGTGGCCTTGGGAGTCAAGAGCCTTCCTCTCACCAGCTACACCGAAAACAGCGTCGTTCTGCCTCTCCTGGGTCAAGAAAGAGGCAGATTACAGAGTGTTTGCCGTCGGCGTCGAGATCGCCGTAGAAGAAGCAGCAGAAACACTCTTCAACGTCGAGACGGCGAGAATCGCCGTCGCCGAAGAGGGGATCGACGTCGAGGCACACTACTTCGGGGACGAAGTATGTTGACCCCGAGAGGCCTAAGGCGAAACACCCGTCGACGTCGAAACACGTGTCGACGGCGAGGAACACTCCGCCACCTTCTCGAGGGTCGGCGTCGAGAGTTTCGCCGGCTAAGACTCTGCCTAGAGCCTACAGGCGGTCGACGTTGAGATCACCATCGCCGTCGAGGGTCTCACGGTTGACGAAGTCGACATCGGAAAGACGTTGTGGAAGATCGACGACGAAGTCTCCAGTTCGTCGATAAACGTCGAGAGCATCTCGGAGACAGGAGAGGTCGGCGTCAAAAGCGGCAAGATCCGTGTCGCCGTTGATACATCAGTGGACGTCGAGAAAAAGGACTCCCGCCATCACCTCGGGGGAGGTGACAGAGAGGCCAAGATCGACGTCGAACCTTTCGCCGTCGAAAGACAAAAGTCCTGCCGTCGTTTCGGAGGAGGTGCCAGAGAGATCTAAATCGACGTCGAGGTCAAGACTGTCGACGTCGAGAGAACAGTCATCGTCTCCTGGCATTAACATTGTTCAAATTTCCCCAGCGGGCTCTCCGGTGGCTCCTAAGAAGCATCCCTTTAATCTCTCGCCAAGGTGGCTGGAAAGTGTCAGACACAAGGAAGCAGGGGGTGCTGTTCATACAAGTCAGGGCTTGGACTTCTCTCGAACGTATTCCCCTTCAAGGCTCTCAAGGGGCTCTCCTCCAATGACTTCACGGAGAGGGTCTCCGTGTAGAAATCCGAGAAGGTCGAGGTCCCCATCCTCCCGCCATACACGTTCACGGGAGAGATCACGTCCTCACACTCCTCCTCCCCAAAACAGAGGCGGCGAAGATCTCCAACCTGGTCCACGTCCACCAGGTCTTCAATACGGGACTATTCTCCAACTTTGTCGTTGACACCTCCATCCAGAGTATCCCCGATTGATGATCTAGGTACCTTCACTGAAGTTCTCTGCAGAGGGGCCACATAATTGAACATAAGTATGTCGGCTCCTACGGTCTCCACTTCTGTTATCTTTGAGACTTTACATCATCGCTCTTCCACGTGGTCTCTGCTACCATTGGTCCCAGGCCTTTTGGAACCCGCCATGCAGACGTTCTTAACCCCTGCAACAATAGGAGCGGTACCTTCTCGCATTGCAAAAAAGTACAAAGCCCCTGATCAGGATCCGCTTTTCCTTCGTTCTGATCCTCTTTCGGACTCTGTAATTGTGGCGGCGGCCAGGAAAACACACCCTGCAACATCTTCCTCTTCAGTCCCTCCTGACAAGGACAGCAAGGTTATGGACTCAATGGGCAAGAGGATGTGTAATACCTCGGCCTCTGTCATGAAGGTGGCCAGCTCCTCAGCTCTCTTGGGGAGATATGACAGGTCGTTATGGGACTCTCTATCTCGGTTTACGGAAAAACTCCCGAAAGAAGACCAACAGGACTTTCGTGAGATACTGCAGGAAGGGGGCTTGGTGGCCAACCAGATAATAAGTGCTGCTGCGGACTCATCTGATCTGGCTGCTCACGGCTATTCACACGGTGTCTGCTCTAGGCGCTCGGCCTGGCTGCGTCTGACTGGGCTTAAGCCTGACGTGCAACGGAAGATCGTCAATCTACCGTTTAATGGTTCTTCGTTGTTTGGGTCTCATGCGGACGATGAGATGTCCAAACTGAAAACTGATTTGGACACGGAGAAGGCGGTTGGGCTGGAAAAGCGGAAGGAATTCCGCAAACGATTTCGTCCCTATGACAAGCGTTCCGTCCAACAGAGGGTTCAAACCCCTCAGTGGTCCTCTCAATTTCAACAACAGCAGAGGTCACACTTCCACCAGAGGAGACCTGGTAGGGGAAGAGGGAACAACAGACAGCAAGTCTGAACTGCCAAACAACCAGCTAAACAATGAGCACATGCTTCCTCCGTGCCCGTTAGCCACTCCGGTAGGGGGAAGTATCGCTTTTTATCTGGAAGAGTGGAAATCAATCACAAACGACAAATGGGTGCTGAATATTGTGCAAAATGGATACTTGCTGAGATTCAAAGTCCCACCTCCACCAGTTCCACCACTCAGAGAATTTCATCGATGTCACCACATGTTACAGCAAGAAGTGAACAGTCTTCTACTAAAAAAGGCCATAGAATATGTTCCTGCTCAACAGCGGAAACAGGGAATATACTCTCGCTATTTCCTGGTTCAAAAAAGAGGTCCGACCACAGAGTACAGACCAATTCTCGATTTGCGCTTCCTGAACAAATTCATCCGCAAGGAGAAGTTTCGGATGCTGGCCCTGCACCAGATCTTTCCTCACCTACATCAGGGAGATTGGATGTGTGCTATAGATCTGCAGGACGCTTATTTCCACGTCCCGGTGTCAGAAAAACTTCACAAGTTTCTTTGTTTTCAAGTAGCTCATCAGCACTTCCAATTTCGAGTCCTTCCATTCGGGCTAAAATCAGCCCCCCGGACTTTTTCAAAGTGTATAGCAGTAGTGGCAGCTTTTCTCCGCAAGCGCAAGATCTTCATTTATCCCTATCTGAACGATTGGCTCCTGAAGAGCGCTACACCTTCTCTGCTGCAGAGCCATCTTTCCTTCTGCCTTAATTTACTGACCAAACTGGGTCTGCGGGTCAACTACAAAAAATCAATCTTCAACCCGACCCAAAAAATCCACTACCTGGGCGCTTCACTGGACACCGTAAAAGCAAACGTTTGTCCTTCGGAGGAGAGGTTATCAACAATCAGGGAGAAATGTCGCGAACTTCTCCGATCTCATCTTCCCACTGTCAGGCAAGTGTCTTCTCTTCTGGGGTCAATGGCTTCTTGTGTCTTCATCGTCCCCAATGCCAGATTGAACATGCGTCCTCTACAACAATCTCTGGAAGACCAGTGGATGCAGACGTCAGGCCGCTGGGAAGACCGTGTAACTCTACCTCAGTCTGCCAGAGATTCCATCACATGGTGTATGAAGCGTTCACATCTCCTGAAGGGAGTCCCATTCCACCAAGATACTCCCACTCAGACTATAGTCACGGATGCTTCCCTGCAAGGTTGGGGAGCTCGCATGGGACATCTTCAAGTACAAGGTCTCTGATCGGAGACAGAGCGGGGATATCACATCAACCTTCTAGAGTTGAGAGCCGTGCACTTAGCCCTCAAGTCGCTGTACCCTTCTCTCCAGTCCAGCTCTCTCTTGATTCAGACAGACAACACCACGACGATGTATTATCTGAACAAGTAGGGAGGCACCAGGTCGAGACCTCTCTCTCAGGAGTCGCAGACCATCTGGAAGTGGCTTCTCGCAAGGAATCTCAACATTGTGGCCATTCACCTGCCAGGGTCTCTGAATGTCCAGGCAGACGCCCTAAGCAGGGACTTTGTAGAAGCTTACGATTGGGAGCTAAACAGCAAAGTCACGCAAAACATCTTCCTGCAATGGGGAGTGCCAGACATCGATCTCTTCGCAGACGCGGCAAACACCAAATGCCCCGTCTTTTCGTCCAGGTTTCACCAGCCAGGGTCACGGGGAATGCCCTTTTGATAAAATGGTCTCAGACATTACTGTACGCCTTTCCGCCACTGCCTCTCATCCCAGCAGTGATCAACAAATTCTACAGGACCAACTCCAGGATGATCCTGATAGCTCCGGAATGGCCGCGTCAGTGGTGGTACCCGGACCTTCTGCAACTATCCGAGATGCCACACCAGAGGTTGCTTTGCTGTCCAGACTTGTTATCCAAGAGCGAAGGGAGAGTGTTTCATCCCAATCTCTCATCCCTCAGATTGACAGCATGTCTCCTGAGGTCCTGCAATACGGACACTTAGACTTACCAGCGGACTGTATGTCCATCCTCAAGGAAGCCAAGAGACCTTCCACTAGGGCATCCTATGCTTTCAAATGGAAGCGATTCTACTTGTGGTGCATGAACAATGCTCATGATCCGGTGAGGGGTCAAGAGCAGGTGATCTTGCCATACCTACTACATTTGGCCAAATCTGGCCTGCAGTTCTCCTCGATTAAAGTTCACCTAGCAGCAATCACTGCATACAGAAAGTCCCCTACACAGGTTTCTTTTTTCCAGATGCCAGTGGTTAAATATTTCCTTGAAGGGATAAAGGTTTACCCCCCCAGTGAGAGCTCCTTCTCCACCTTGGGAGCTCAACATAGTCCTTACAAAACTAATGGGTGCTCCTTTTGAGCCAATTCACAGGGCTTCTCTGCAGCACTTGTCATGGAAAGCTGCCTTTTTAGTCTCCATCACTTCTGCCCGCAGGGTTAGTGAAATACAGGCCTTGTGCTGTAACGAGCCCTATACTGTTTTCCATGCAAACAGGGTAGTTTTAAGAACCCATCCGAGTTTTCTGCCTAAGGTTGTCTCGGATTTTCACATCAATCAGACTATCACTCTGCCCACATTTTTTCCCAATCCCACGACGACTCCTGAGAGGTCCCTCCATTCCCTAGACCTCAAGAGGGTACTGAAATTTTATCTGGACAAAACCAAGTTATTGAGAAAAACAGACCGGTTGTTTGTTAACTATGGTTCCATAAATACCGGTTTGGCAGCCTGTAAAAGATCCATCTCTAGGTGGATAGTCTCTTGCATATCTTTGGCTTACCAACTAGCCAACAAGTCTCTTCAGGGAAAACCTAAAGCACATTCTACCAGGGGAAAAGCCTCTACCACGGCTCTCCTTAGAAATGTTCCTATAGTAGAAATTTGTAAAGCAGCTACATGGCGTTCTGTTCATACCTTCTCTCGCCATTACTGTTTGGACTCTGATGCACAGGCAGATGCCCAAGTTGGGCAAGCTTCGTTGAGAAATTTGTTTGGTTGATTCTAATTTAAGATGCATTGTGATATATTTTGTGTACTAGTTTGCTCGTCCGCGAAGTAGTGGGTATGGACTTGCTACTCTATTCAGTGCTTATGACTATTGATGAGTATCCCCTGGAAGAGAAGGATAAGTTACTTACCTGTAATCCTAGTTCTCTTCCAGGGGTATACTCATCAAAGTTATAAGCAACCCTCCCACCTCCCCGGACGAGCAATTATGGTACAATACTGTGTGTTGTGCATCTTATACTCAGGGTGATACAAGTTAGTACACCGTAAAAAAGAACTGACCTAACTGTCACCTGTGGTGCATGATGGGAGCAGAGGGGCTCCTGGAGGTCTTAAAGGCACGGTGTCCAGAATCTTGGAAGCCTTAAAGGCAAGGTGCCAGTTTTTTACTGTACTATGATAGTTATTTATCTATGCAGTCTATGGGCCAACTGCCTGCTATTACCTGTTTTCCTTTTCTGAAAATAAAGGATTCTTGTATGATACTATTACAGTGTATGTTCTCTATTACAAAATGTATTTAGGGGATTATTTTCATACAAGAGAAACCTATGTAATTTTGGCGGTTTGCCTTATTGGAACAGTTTTAGGCTGCATGTTAATATGTATATACATACATAAGTATACACTTGTGGGCCCGAGTGTGTGTGTATTTATATATATATATATATATATATATATATATAAATTTTTTTTTTTATTTATTTCTATATGCTCCGGGATCCCGCACGGGGGCGGGGATAATTCAGTGCTTATGACTTTGATGAGTATACCCCTGGAAGAGAACTAGGATTACAGGTAAGTAACTTATCCTTCTCACCTATCTATGGCAAACCAATCTGGAAATTGAGTTGATGACCACGTGCATTATTACCAAGAGGAGGATTCATAGCCTCGTGACTCGAAGAAAACTGCTTGGAACAAAACCAACTTGTAATCATCCAAGACCAACACTAGATTGCGCACTTATGCAAAGCATGTGAATCTACAGCACTACATGCCAAGAACAGATGCTTACAGGGTAATTAACATAATCCTGTCTTCAGATGTCTTCACTATTTGTAAAGTGCCCTTCGTGTGCGAGCAGGAATGCTGCAGCTGACCTGCAGACAGCGTATGGGTTCTGTTTACCTCCTTTGCGTTCTTTGAATGGATGTGGGTTTTCTAAGAAATTGACAAAATGCTCTTTTAAAGATGGTGAGAGAATATTCCTCAGGGGAAAGCTGGAAGTCCTCAGGGTGGAGGAAGAAAAAAATGTATCGGGTGACCATGGATGCTTTATGTACTGCGACTGTGCCTTTCCAGCCCCAATAGCTTGTAAGAGGGAGAACTGAGGGGGAATCATCATAGCTGCTCAAGTACTTTCCAGAAACTCCAGTTTAATTTAAGTCTGCTGATGTCGAAGCATGGCACTGTTTCAATATGTTCACCATCGAAAGACAGTTTGGCTGTAGGTACGATGCCGAACTGAAAGAGTCTGCAGGTGAAAGATTTCTATGACCTTCAACGTCAAAGGAATTGTCATCAAAGTATGCAACATCAAAGCGTCCATTGCCAGCAAAGGCAGCACATATCAAAGCCATCCACATTGAGGCATTTCACTAGCCATCACTGAATGTCAAGAAGATAATTTTCAAAGCATTTGATGTCAAGACACAGAGTCAACTTCATAGCTTTTTCGGTTCATCCATCTTTATCAGTGGCTAAATTTTCTCCATCTAGGAGGTTATTGTATTGTCCTACTCTTGCAGTGTCACCTTTCCAACAAGACCACAGTTGATGTGGGTTCACAGAAGAAATCCTCATCAGGTCCTATTGTGTACTCTCCACTTTTCTAAACTATTGATGGTACATACCGCAATGTCTCTTAGATGAATGTCAGTTCTTTAATAACCATTTCTTCCTTCAGCCATCCTGGGAGTTCAACCGTCACCAATACAGCATACTTGGAAATGTAAGCGAAGGTTTCCTTTATCCTCTATCTTTCCTTGCCGCCTCACTCTGCCTTTTCATGTTCTTCTTGCACACTGGCTTCGCCTACTAGATCTCCTTTATGTTCCTCTCCAACAGACAGCAAAACAACTTTTCAGGGTGTCCTCCTGTGAGGAGTTTCCAAGTTAAAAATCCCTGTGGAAGTTGTACAGACTACTGTTTAAATTATGGTAACTATAATAAAAATCTGCTCCAAGACCTATATTGACTTTAGTTCCTGACTTTGCGGACCTTGCAGAACAGAAGTTTGTTACCACTACAGTAGCAACATCAAGGCTTCTGAATAAATCTAAGCCACCGGAGCAGTACCCAATAAGCTTGTGTCAAGAACCCAAGCCTGGCTCTGTAATTGTCTCAGTAGTTAGAAAGGAGCATGCTTCAGCTCAAATGACATTTCCTCACCCTGATAGGGATACTAAAAGACTGATTATTCTGGCTAGAAGGTTTGTGGCAGTGTGGCGGTAGCTTTGAAACTGCTAGTACAATAGGCCTTTAGAGCAATGAGGGAGACAATTATCTTTGCAGACAACCTCACCAAAAGAATTCATGTAGAGTTTAAGAAGTTGTACTCCGAGGATTGCTGGTATCTAACAAGGTCATTAGTGTCTCCAACTCGGTGGATCTAGCAATTTCAGAATTCTGATTGAGAAACTCTTAAGGATGCTGTTCCTGGCTAGGTGTGACATCTCTGAAGCCTGACGCTCAGGGGAAAAAAATATGAATCTGCCCTTACAGGTTCAGTGTTCTTTAGTCCACATACAAATGAGGGAATACAGAGGATGAAGAATAAGGCTGATGCCCTGTAGTTTGACTGCTTGAAAGAGAAAATGTTTGTCAGATCACAATATAAGTGCAGTTACTGACATTACCATTCAAGACAGAGGGTGCAGTCTCCTTGGTAGTATTGTCAACTACAGTATTGAGGCCAACAGCAGCAGCCTCCAGAGAAGATCTGTACTAGGTAGAGGACATCAACAATAGCAGCATTCTTCCATCTCTGGGAAGAGGCAGTCTAACAAGACAATAGCTGCCTCAGTTCTTCTCCTGTATATGGAGTAGCAAAATGTAGGAAAGTGCCCCTTTTTGCATGATTACCCCCCACTTTTTGCCTGACATCTGATGCAGCCTGACTTTTTTTTTTAAACATTGAGCAAAAAATGAGGCACACATTACGGGATTGAAGCTCGACATGTCGCCTCAGCATTGTATCACCCAATCCATTGATGGTATAATCCACTCAAACAGCGCATGCACCTCCCCGTATTCATTCATTGATCAGTATTATAAATGCAGCACAATTCTGCCAGGTGGCATTATTCTTTCCCGGCAGCCCTCAGTCAGCGTTTTGGTGAGATCTCATGGTCTGTTTCGGGGCTGCCCCTGTGAGGCTGCCAAATCGCTTGGCGTAGCCCATTCGGGCCCGTCTGGCGACACCACAGTGCTGTGTCTGAGGTATGCGATGAAAGGCTCCCAAATGTCTATGGGTCTGGATCTTGCAGGCATAAAGTCCCAGTATGTGGTGAGTTGCTCCTGGCAGTAAGAGACATCTGATAACCATGCAGTGCAAGTGGGTTTTGGCTTCTGGCCCTATTGTATTGCTACTCTGCGCCTCACGAGCAGGAGGTCCAGGAATGTGTTGTCTGTCGCGCGGCAGGTCGCTCTGATTTGGTAGTACAGCAGTAGGGGAGTTGGCTAGAAGGGAGAGGAACTGGCTGTCCGGGAATGGATCTGCAACCATTTTGACTCCAAGTGTAGCAGCACGGCCCGCTGCTCCCCTGTCCTGTAGTGGGGGGAAAATGGGGTTATTCGTCAGCTGAACTGACGGTGCATATAATATTGTAAGTCGAGAGCGTCGGCGGAGATCGTCCCATGCCCACTGCAAGCATTCTACTGTATTTTTCACTTTTGGGTGCCTTGTATGGTTGGAACAATGGTGTTGTCAATGGCCATTGGGACGCCTGGTCTTGCTCCGCAGCCACATGCAGCTGAAATTAAGTGGGGTGAAGCCAATAGTGCAGGAACCCGCCTGAGCACATAGGGCGTATAATTGTAGATCCGGCACACCCAGACTGCCGCATGCTAGGGGCAACGTTACAAGGTCGTATTTTACTCTGGGCTTACGGCCAGCCCATACAAGCCTGATTAAGTTGGATCTCAGCCGCTTAAAAAAAAACGCATTGAGTGTGGCATACGGATGCTGAGAATGAGGTATAAGAATTCCGGTAGCACGACCATTTTTGCTATTCGTCCGGCGAGAGATAGTGGTAGTTTGTGCCATATCGGAATGTGTGATTCCAACCAGTCAACTGCGCGTCCATAGTTTGCCCTCCAGAGCTCCTCCACATCTCTACTCAGCCAGACACCCAAATATTTGATTGGTTCAGTTGCCCATCTGAATGGGTATTCTGTCTGGTATGACACGGCGGACTACGTGAGCGGAAAAAGTGTCGACTTCCTCCAGTTGATCCGTATTCCCGAATGCCCCTGAGATCGAATTACTTCATGCGTCATGGGCTCGAGGTTTTTGCGCGGCTCTCAGATATAGAGCTTAATATCATCGCCATACATTGACATAACCAGTCCCCTGGTGGAAAATCCGATGCCGCGTTCAGCATGGTGCTGCCGCAGTCTTGCAGCCAGTGGTTCCATGGCTATCGCAAATAGATGGGGAGACGGGGCATCCTTGTCTCTTGCCACTGGTAATCGTAATAGCTCGGTTACGTGGCCGTTTAGTCTGATACGGGCCGTGGGGAGAGTGTTTAGAATTTTAATCTTTCAAATGAATTGGCACTGAACCCCAGCCGTGCTAGTAATTCAAAGAGAAACGGCCACTCCAGAGAGGCAAAGGCCTTAGTGGCATCGGGAAGGGCCACCACAGCAGGCAGGGAGGGGTGGATATGATGCATTACGGAGAAGATGATACGGAGGTCTGGCCGGATGATTGAGGGCGTAAGTGGCAGCAGGCAGTTCGCCAAGACTTCCACGTATATTTTATTATCTGTATTTATCAAAGACAGAGGTTGATGGGAGTATAGGTGACTTTTCCGGTTTAAGTATAGTTACTATAATGGCTTCTCTGAGGGATGAAGGAAGCTGCCCCGATGTCAGTGAGTCATGGTACATCTCTATTTGATGTGGGATAAGTATGTCTGCATATTCTTTTGTAGAATGCAGGCGTGAGTCCATCCGAGCCCGGAGCTTTACCTCCCGGCAGACCAGCTATAACCTGATAAATCTTTTCCCGTGTTATCAGAGCATCGAGAAATTCTATGTGTCCCGATTCCAACCAGAGCAGTTGAATAGTGTCAGAATATTCCGATAGGGACTTCGGGTCCTCTATCGGGCCTGCAGTATAGGCCTGGGCATAGAAAGAGGACAGGACCGCTGGCAGTGCAGACGGGGAGGTGATCTGCTGCGAGTTGCTATCCATCAGTTCGGTCACATAGGTAGAGGCAAGCGGTCTACGCAGTAGTCCCGCCAGTGTCCTGCCAGGGCGATCCCCTTCACCATACTGTCGGACCTGTGCCTCTTTCCCCAATAAATATTTCACCTCCCTGTCCGCTTCTTCACTGTAGTGTGATATCTGATTCCTAATGTCAGCCAGTGTGGCCGGGTTGGGGTCGGCGGCGTACACCAGCACCAAGCTGCCAATTTTGTTCTCCAGCCTTTTCAGAGTTCCCCTGGTCGCCTTTAACACCCCAGCTTGTTTTGTGATACAAGTCCTGCGTATCACTACTGTGAACGCCTCCCACAGCGTGGATGGCGACGTAACCGATCCTATATTCCAGGTCAAGTATGTGACGCTAGCCATGTAGCGAGGGATTCAGTGATGGTGTTTTGCGATGTAGCAAGGTGCACGGCGCTGAATGTAATGGTGCACTTGTGCGCTAGTGTGCCGAGCGTTCTGCATATACCATGTCGAACTTTTTAACAGTATGTCAAGCGGATCGCAATAGCCCCAACTAGTTGAAGAAACACCCCCCTCCCTCTCCCATTTCCCCAACATAGCCTCAAGGAGAACTAGTTGCAAATTCCCAACAACCTCCCATCCACCCACACCAACCCTCCAAATAGGTTGTGACAGTCTACAACTTTACCCCAAACAGAAAAGTTAATCTGAAAGAACTTAGGGAATTATCCCAGGGGGACACAGCCTCCTCCAGCGGACACCACTGTCTCCAGGGACAGGGTGGCCAAGCAATGTGAGCGTTTGGGACTGATGGTGATCATGTCTCATAGTTGTAAGTGTCCCGTCCCACCAGGGCGCTCCGCGGGCAGCCTAATTTCTGGTGATGCTATATACCAGCAAACCCAGGGAGTGTCCACCAGGGAATAGAAGAGACGCCAGACCATTAGTCGTTATCACTGGTACGCCCTTCCTCCAGTTGCCATGGGTATTTAGATGAAGACCTGCGTGCTTTGTCGAGTTTTATGCATACGTTAGGGTGGCCTTGAGATCTGTAAAGAACTGCATCTAGCCACCTCGTTTGATGCATAGCTAAGACGGGTAGAGGAGGACATAAAGCACTTCATGTTGTTGCAGAATGCGTTTTGGGAGGCAGGAATTCTCGCCTCGCGTCCTGTACCGCAAGAGTAAAGTCCGGGAAGAAGGAGATGGTATTGCCCTGGTGTCTGATCTTGCCCTTTTCACGTACTTTCCTCAAGATTGCAACTCGGTTCCGTTCATTTAGTAGGCGGGCCACTAATGGACGAGGCGGGGCACCCGGCTGCGGTCTCTGCCCCAGCGACCTATGTGCTCGCTCCACAATGAAGACCATGGAGAGTACAGACCCAGACTTCGTGAAGCAGTGTCTCCACATAGTCTTCCATCCAGGAGATTGCTGTGAACTCTGGTATTTCCGTGATGCGTAGGTTGTTCCTCCTGGAGCGCGATTCAAGGTCTTCATTCTTTGCTTTGATAAGCTCCAATATTTTATCCATTTTTAACAGTCGTTTTCTATCTTCCGCCAATGACTCAACGGCTTCAGACACTCTGGATTCTAGCTGCGTAATTTTAGTGTCATGTGTCCACTCTGTGCTTGCCATGATCAACGCGGGCCGTGAGGTGGTCTAATTTGGAATCAATGGTTTTCAGGCTGGTTTTGACCTCCAGCAGCAGTGACCGAATATTATCCTCACGGATTGCTTCAATATCTGTCTGTGTGGTCTGCTCCTCAGCTTCCGAGGTGGATGGGCTGCAACGGCCGTCCCGTCACATACCTCCCCCCCCCCGGCCTCTCAACTTCACCTATGCCCTGCCACAGCAGCAGCACGCATCCCCCCTGCCTAGTCACCCCCACTCACCAAGCGACAGACCTCTGCTCCTCACCACCACAGGCCATCCGCGCGGCCTGACA
Organism: Calotriton arnoldi; assembly: GCA_963921515.1. Classification (NCBI taxonomy): domain Eukaryota; kingdom Metazoa; phylum Chordata; class Amphibia; order Caudata; family Salamandridae; genus Calotriton; species Calotriton arnoldi. Next base: position 3,477,362 of record CAWUFW010000181.1, read on the forward strand.
CGCCATCTCAGTCTCCCCGGCAGCGGTTCCTCCGGCAGGGCTCGGCTGTCGCTCCTACGCAGACTCTGCCCAGCCAGACTACTAGCCGGCGTCCACCGTGCCAAGTCACCAGTGACAGGAACAGCGACTGCGAATGTATGAGCGTTTCTGCAGCTTCACGGCAGGTTGCATTGTGCAGGATACATCCGATCGTCTCCTCTTCGCCCGCGGCCCACGCGTCCCGCCGTCCAGAGCGTGGCCAGGCCCTCGTCTTCGCCAGGTCTCCTCGCGGTTACCTCGCGGGTAAACCAGCATCCGCTTTGATATTATTTATGTCCCCCGGTGTGGCAGGACACTCAGCGCAGTAGTAGGGCCCGCATTGAGCCCTTCGGCCCCCAGGATTACGATGGATTGTTCGCTTGGCCGGCAGAGCCCAATCAAGGTGCAGCCATCTTGCAGCCGGCGAAGCCACGCCCCCGATTCAACCTGACATGATGTGCCCTGGGCTCCTGCCAATCAGGTTACAAGGGCCTGTGTTTTTGCCCACAATTGGCACATCCCTGACCACAGGTAAGCCCCTTGTAAAAGGTACCATGGATACCAAGGGCACTGTGACCAGGGAAGGCCTCCAAGGGCTGCAGCACTTATTGTGCCACCCTTAGACGCCCTGTATCTTAACAGCCACACCATTGCAGGCTGCATGTTTTGGTCCAGAGAAAAGTGAAGAGTCGATATGGCACACATCCCTGTGTGCCATGCCTACAACCCACTGCCTGAGGCCTAGGCAAGTCACCCCTGTAGCATGGTGCCCTAGCCCTCAGGTGAGGGCACAGTGGCATAAACCCTGTGCCCCTACAGTGTCTAAGTCCATTTTTAGACACTGTAAGTGTAGTAAAGCCATAAAGAGTATATGGTCTGGGAGTCATTACGAACTCCACAGCTCCATAATGACTTTACTAAAAACTGGAAAGTTTGCCTGTGTGGGATTTAATGTAAAATGCACTCAGAGGGCATCTTAGAGATGCCTCCTGTAAAACAACCAGCCCTGGTGTGGTTCCTGATTGGCTGCCTGCCATTTGCCACCACCAGACAGGTTTCTGGACCCTGGGTAGAGAGCCTCCACTCTCTGGGTCCAGAAACAAAGCCCATCCTGGGTAGAGGTGCCAAGCTCCTACTCTAGGCTGGGCTGTGCCCACAAACGGGGAAGCTTCGAAGGCCTTCCGCCTTTGAAAGCTGTCCCCTGCCTTTTGCTGCCCCCAGCAACTGGCTCCCACCGGTTCTGCCCTCCGCTTCGGGCGGGAGAATCGGCGGGAAAACCAAGCTAGGAAGATAGGTGTGCCCGCCTTTGCCAAACCCACCCCTAAGGTAGGGGAGGCGAGGTGAAGCACACATCTCAGTCCCCTCCATCTTGAAGATAAGGGGACTCAGCCAATTAGGGAGAGGCTCCTGCCCCCTCCCACTGGAGGGTGGCACAATAGGGGGTGTACCCACCACAAGGAAGGGACCCATTGGTCCTGAACACCCCTTTTAAACGCCCCTAAATCTAGTATTACTGAGGGATACATCTGCCTGTGGATTCCACATCTTTTGAATTACCCCCTTGCGCAGCATTCCACTGAAATTTTTCTCCATAGCTCTCCCACGTCGACGAGGACGTCACAATGGAACGGCTCCGCTTGCGACCCCGCGCAACGTCATCGGAGCCATAAGTAGACCTTGTGGGCCTGCTGACGTCTGTTCCCTTTTTTCCGCGCCATCAACGCGTAACTGTTTTTTTCAGGGCTCTCCATTTCTGAGAGTTTCATTGTTGCAAGTTCTTCCTGAAATTGTAGCAGTGACATGGCTGCTCAGAATAAGTCCGATTTCAAGCCTTGTAGGGAATGTGGGGGGGTAGGGGGCGGTATATGTCTTTCACTGACCCTCATGATGATTGTCTTTGGTGCCTCTCGTCGTACCACGACGTCGAGGGGTGTACGTCGTGCCGATGCATGAATCCGAAGGACCTCGTAGAGAGGGAGGCCAAGTTGTTTATGGCCAGGGCGAAGAAACAGAGGAGGGGCCGTAAAAGGACGAGACCGAAGTCTAAGTCACGACTCTGCATACCTCGAAGTCGTCGAGGAAACACAAGAAGTGATGTCATGGTTCCATACGTCGTTCGTCTAAGGATAAGTCACCGAAATCGGGGTTCCTGATACTCTGGCATCACAGAAAAGATGGTCTCACCTTCCACTTCGGCCCAGGTGACTCCAGCACACTTTCTGGCTACGAGAGGTTCTCTGGCGCCCAGGGAAGCAATGCCTTCGCCTCCGGCCACTCCACCTCCGGCCCCAGTCTCTCTGGCACCGTAGCCGGAACCAGTCTTACAGCCTCCTTGAGATGTCTCTGAACCGGTGGTACCGGAGATCCGTACCCATCCTTTCTGGCTCCAGGTACGGATCCTTTGCATTTCTTGAATGCGATGTTCGGCATGTTTTACAGGGCGGCTAACCCTACTGGTGTGTCTGTTGGCCCCATGGGACTGCTGTCATTCAATCATGGAGGTTTGCCACCTCGTTTTGCACAGGCGCCATTCATGCCGTATATGCCTATGACCCAGGAAGTTGGCCTCTCCCGACGCCGAGGTAGTTGACGCCGGCTCAATCCCTGGAGGGAAGAGTGCAGTTGGAGTATTCTCCTGCGCCGTCTGGCTCCGGTCCGGCGCCGTTTCGGCCTCACCCGGCGCCTTCAGTTAATCCTGTGGAGCCTCCATCGACGCCGGTCCTGAAGTCACTGGCGCCACATCGCCTGTCTGTTTATAGCGAAAAATAATGGTCATGTGATTCATGCATTTTGTTATGAAATACTTGAAATTATATCGTTTTTGTCACTAGGAAATGTCTGTTTTAGAATTTCCAGTTTCTTTCATGGTTTCTGTATACTGTGTATACTTGTGAAATGTTGTCGGTTCACCGGTTCGGCTCGAAGGCACGGAAAAAATGAGTGGAACTGACGTCAGCACGCCCACAAGGTCTTCTTATGGCTCCGATGACGTCGCGCGGGGTCGCGAGCGGAGACCTTCCATTGTGACATCCTCGTTGACGTGGGAGAGCTATGGAGAAAAGTTTCCGTGGAATGCTGCACAAGGGGGTAATTCAAAAGGTGAGGAATCCACAGGCAGACACTGTATCCACCAGAAAAAGCGTTACCAAAGGTAAGTAACTTGTTCTTATGGGCCACCCTGAACCTTGCCACCTCAGATTTGAGGAAGAAAGAAGGACCGAAGAGCCGTGCTGACCCAGCAAGAAGAGGATAACTACTGCTTTGGCCCCAGCCTACCGGCCTGTCCGCCTCCAACCTGCCTACAGCGAAGAACACTGCATGTCCAGCACCCTCCCCAGAGCTCAGAGGACCTGCCCTTCACTCACCTTACAGACTCTGTCTCCCGTGAGCACTGGATTTACTCAACAAAGACTCCAAGACCAGAATCCAGATTCCGGCGACTCTGCGATTTTGCACCACCCTGCACCCACTGCACTGCCCGAGTACTAGTGGCCCAACACCACAAGAAGGTCTCCCCAGTCATCCTGACCTGCGATCTGGTGATCCCCGACCTCCCTCAAGACGACGTCTTCAGCCTCAACCTGAAGGGTCCCCCTGACCGCGACCGGGGCTGGTAAGAAAATCCCATGCCAGAAGACTTCCCTGCACTTCATGCCCTACGGCCTTGGGTGGCCCAACCGATGGTGTCCAGGCATCCCCCAAGAATCTAACTTGCCTCTCTAGCCAGTGGTCGCCTTCAGGAAGCCTCCCTGCCCGAGCCTGCAGCATTTTTGCCGAACCGAAGTTCTCCATTGAAAAGCACAGGGCCCGACGTCTCCTTGGCACCCTGCACCCGGCTGCCACAGTGGTGCAGCTCCTGTGGTGATTGTTGGTCCCTGCAGTGCTGACCTTAACCTTAGGAGCATTGCTCCCACACCTGAGTGGCCTGCTTGTAAGCAGTCCCTAACCGAAGGCTCCCTTACCCCCTTTGGCTAACATTGTGCTCCTGCACCCGGCCGCCCCAGTGCGGCTGGTGGTGCAACTCGAGTGCCCATCTAGACCTTGGGAAACCCTGGTCCTAACTCCCACTCGTAAGTCGTGTACTTACCTGAGAAACCGCTAACACTTTTTCTCCCATAGGAACCCATGTTATGAGATTTTGGGCCTAAAAATGTTCTGTGTTGACGTGATGTTTGTTTGGAGAAAAGATAACTAAACTGCAAAGTCTAAAAAACGTCTTACTTACCATGTATTGTAAGATCCTTAGGTGTGGAGTCTAGGCATACCTCCCCTAGTACTCAATGTAATCTAAAAGTAGTCAAAAGTATCCTAAAAGTACTTACTGTGTAATTTAAACTGCTTTTTAAAGTGATACCAACCTGTAACAATTGCAGATCCATCCTCAACTGCATTTCTGTGTAAAGGTTTACAATTGAAAGTATTTTTTTCCTACCTGTACCAAGTCCTGCTTGGTTCTAGAAATAAAATACAAACATACCTTTTTTTATACTTACCCAATTGGCCTGGATTCTGTCGCTTAGTGTGTGTAATCCGTCCTTGAGCGAGTGAATAGAATAAATGCTTAACACACCCTCTGGATAAGCCTAACTGCTCGTCCACACTACCACATAGAGAGCTGTTAGTACTTACCCAAGTTAGCCTGTGCTATACCTCTGAGGACTCTCTGGACTCTGTGTACACTATACCTTACTTTGGTATAGTATATACAGAGCCAGCTTCCTACACAAAAGATCACAAGACAGTTGGGTTCTGCAAAATATACCAAATGGATATGCTTTCCAGTTCAAGTCACCTCTGCAGGACATTCCACCAAAGTCAACACTAAAACACTAGCTGCATTTGTTGTGCAAGACATTTCAGTATTATTGCCTACATATACCAGAGTCTGTTCTTCCATCTCAGAGGAATGGACATTTATACAAGATACGTTGGTTTAGAAAACAAGCATGGGCATAGCCAGTGAGTCTCTCCTTTGGAGCCTTATAAGTGTTTAGCCATGCTGCACATTATCCTGGGTGCTACAACATCTACTGTCACTTTACGTGCCACTGGTGAACGGCCACACACACACCCCCAAGGTTGGGCTTTCGTGCTTTTTAACGAACACTGGAAATTCAATTCATGCCCAGATAGGACAAGTCTGCAACCGAAAGGAATTTAAATGATGAATAAAAATATTATTCAAATAATGCCTTCAATAACTCTACCAGTCGGGAATGCAATGAAAACAAACCTATGTTACTTGATTCTTTTTTGCAGCTTCTTTCTGAAATGTGCAAGTAAATGAGGGTTGAATCAGTCTTATTCTTTGTGGTTTCAACATGCTTACTGTAATTTTGCATTGTGTTTAATAGTAGTTATTAACCAGGGTTTACCATATGCAGTGCTTATACTAAGCCTAAGGGCACTCTTTCCAATGTATAGTGTGCCATGGAAGACTACCTAATGAATTATTCGGACTACCCAATGCATCCCAAAACCTAAAATAATTAAATGAAAACTGTCTGATAATCATTAACTACCTTCCAGAGAAAGCCAGGAGCATGTAATGAACTTGTGGCGCTCTCGAAATCAGCGTCCATAAATTACATAAAAAGTGTACTAAAAAGACGTGCAGTATTTGGGTTATATTAATTAGAACACAACATATCTTTCCAGTAATATTATCTGCCCAACATTATTCTGCTATTATCACAGATATATTCTTCATTTTTCCTTTGAAATGCTTGCTTTTTCTAAAATGTTTGAAACAGTAATTTTTAGTTTATCACTTGATCAACCTGTGAAGTGGCAGGCATGCGTATTAAATCAATAGGAATACCACACGTGCCCAGGACTGGAAATAAGGTATAATGACGACACACAGTGAGTTCACAATGGCGTCTATCGCATGTACAGTCAGCCGAACAACACTCACAATTTGAACTATTCACCCACCACAGCACAAATAGAGGACCTTAGTTGAGAACAACCATTGGTGGGGTTCAGGGAAACCCTGGGACCGGGCAGAGGCAACACAGAGGAGGAAGGGAAACACAGAATCAACACAAGGGGGTGCCTAGTCAATATTATGGAGGGTGAGGTGTGGCAAGGACGCCAAAGCAATACCGGGGGGAGGGGGGCAAAGCAACCCAAGGGAAGGTGGGCGACACCAAAGCAGCACGAGGAGTTTGGGAGAGATACAAAAGCAACATGGGGATTGGGGTAAAGCCATACGAGAGTATAGATGGGGAGCCACACAATAAATGGGTGGGGAGGAGGACACGGGTGGGGAGAACACAGAGGGGGCGGGAGAAGCACTAGGACAACAGACAGCAACACAGTGCAGGGGAGAGAAGTACACAAGGGAGACAGCTTGAAAACACTCATGAAGTACTTACTAGAAGAAAAAAAATAGTGCATGAAATGGAAGCATTGGAAGCAGAGATTACAGCCAATAAAAGAGAATGTAAAGCCGGAATGCACCACAAGAGGGACAAATAAAAGACTGATGCTGGGACACGCATAAGAAGCAGGCACATGAGTGACGGGAAAGCCAACCAGTGGTAAGCAATGGGTTGGCTCCAAGTCCCCTCTATATTCTTGGTAAGCCACAATATGCCTTACAATAGCCAGTGCATGTGTAGGCTCGACCTAAAAAGTATGTTCGAGGCATATGAGCTGCAGATTGTACACTGTGCACAGATCGCCATCTGGTGTTGGGCTCGGATGCTTGCACTTTGTTGTTGTCTTGGAAGAGTCTTTTGTAGTCACGAGATAGGTGACTCCTCCTTTGGACGATAGTGCGCATGGGCATCGACTCCATCCTCAGATTGTTTTTTTCCGCCATCGGGTTCGGATGTAATTTGCTGCGCTCCGGGTCGACATCGATCGGTTCCCCTTCGACGCGCAAAAAACTCCCACCGTTCGACGGTATTGTTTCGATCGCGATCCCCTCTCATCGCGTATCTACTCTCCAAGACATTTTCGAGTCCGGTCGTCGACGTGGGCCGATCGGCGCCATCAACCAGCATATGGAAAGGACTCCATTTAAAAAATGCAAGTGTGGGGCTAAATTCCCACACACAGATCTCCACGAGGTCTGTAACCTTTGTCTCTCGCCAGACCACGAGAGTCGACACTGCCGGGCCTGTGAATCCTTCAGGTCGAAAAAGACTATACGTGATCGCCGGGCCCGACGACACAAAATGTCCAGATCAACCGTTCCCGCACCGGACAACATCTTCGACACAGGCTCCGACAACCCAGACACCGGAGATCAACAACCCGACACCTCCGGAGCCGAAGACACGGGGTCGGACGACAAGACCATCACGCCAGGTCAACGTACTGTGAGTACTGACGTCGACGCCCCTGCCCCGAAAAAACAAAAGGCTACGGTCACACCTTCACCCTCGGGTGTAGGTCGGCACCAAGACAAAGCTTCAGAAGCCCCGCCTTCCAGCTCGGCTCCGAAGCATCCAAAGCCTTCTGGCAGCTCGGGATCGAGCCAGCCACATCCCGGTGCCGAAAAACACTCGTCGGCATCCAAGCCCAAAACTAATGTCCCGTCGACATCAGAATCTTCGGCACCGAAGACCAAGGTCTACGACACTTCGACACCGAAGCCTACCAAACCTTCGGAGCCGACAAAACCAACTAAACCGTCGGGGTAGAAAACTTCACCACCCCGAAAGGAGACCAAGCAACCTCGTAAACCTAAAGAGCACCACTCGGAACCGAAATCTTCGGTGCCGAAAAAAGACACTAGCTCTAAAGAACTTTCTATTCCGATGGATCCAAAGCAGAAAACTCTGCATATTGACCCCATTACAGGACAAGTCCAATCCATACGGCCTGACAAGAGGAAGTTGGACTCACCAACCACACCTGAGCCACCTCCCAAAAAGAAAGACTCTTCTACATCACCCATACGGTCTTTCTCTCCACCTCCACAACCTTCCAGCCCTATACAGTCTCCACCTCACTCTCCTGTGCCTTTCTTTTCACCACAAGGGGATATAGGGGAGGATGATGATGACATACAGTCACCTCATAACACAGATACTGATGACGACCTTCACAGTATCCCACCTCAGGACCCCTGGGACAATTATGATCTCCCAGATATACCCGTCCCTGAGCCATACCCATCCAAACCATCCCCCCAGATGACGCAATAGGGTTTGCACAAGTTATAAACAGAGCAGCCCAATTCCATGGAGTCAAATTACACTCAGACCCCCTGGAGGAGGACTTTTTATTAGAGACTTTTGCTCAGCCTCAAAAAACTACACACACACTCCCTATGCTTAAAGGGATTATTAAACATGCCCCTGAGGTCTTCAAAGACCCAGTTAGAGCTAGGGTTATTAATCCAAGAATTGAAAAGAAATCTAAGCCTGCCCCTACTGTCCCAACTTATATTAAAGGTCAACTCCCTCTTGATTCATTAGTAGTAGCTAATGCACATAAACGAGCAAACTCACAAACTACTGGTGAGGTACCACCACCAGACAAAGAGTCTAAATTGCTCGACGCATCAGGCAAGAGGGTTGCGTCTCAAGCAGCAAACATGTGGCGCATCGCCAATTCACAAGCCTTACTAGCAAGGTATGACAGGGCTCATTACGATGAGCTAGAAAAGCTCATTCAGTACCTTCCAGATCAGCATAAGACCAAAGCAAATGATCTAATACAAGAGGGCAAGTTAATTACAAACACCTCAATAAAATGCGCCCTTGATGCAGCAGATACAGCATCACGCACAATAAATTCAAGCGTTTTGCTACGCAGACACGCGTGGTTACGCATATCTGGTTTTAAGCAGGAGGTGCAATCTACCATCCTCAATCAACCCTTAGATCAGGAACACTTGTTTGGGCCCACTGTGGACGCTTCTCTAGAGAAGATGAAAAAAGACACAGACACAGCCAAAGCTATGGGGGCTCTACAAGCAACAACTAGTATGGGTTCCTTTCGTCGCTCCTCCTATAGAGGCGGCTCCAAGACCACTGCCACAGACACTACCTCTGCCACTTATAAAAATCCCACCCAAACCTCCTCTAATAGAGGTTACTCAAGAGGTAATTACAGAGGTAACAACAACAGGGGTAGAGGACGTGGGTTTAACGCACGCAGCTCCCCTACCACAAAACAGTGACTTCCCTCCGTTTCCCCCCGATCATTCCACTCCAGTCGGGGGAAGACTATCACAGTTCCTACCTGCGTGGAATTCCATCACCACGGACAGGTGGGTAAGACAAATTATCCAGTATGGTTACTGCCTGGAACTCACTTCTACTCCCCCCAACATACCACCCAGACAGCGTCCCATGTCCACACAACATCTGACGCTCCTCAAACAAGGGGTTCTCTCCATGCTCCAAAAGCAAGCAATAGAACCAGTCCCTCTAGAACATCAGGGCACAGGGGTTTACTCACTGTATTTTCTAATCCCCAAAAAGGACGGTTCCCTCAGACCAATATTGGACCTCAGACCCCTCAACTATTACATTCACTCAGATCATTTTCACATGATCACTCTTCAGCAAATACTTCCACTCCTCCAACAAGGCGACTTCCTTGCCACATTAGATCTCAAGGATGCCTACTTCCATATTCCCCTACACCCTGCGCACAGGAAATACCTAAGGTTCACAGTGGACGGACAACATTATCAGTTCAAAGTCCTGCCATTTGTAGTAGCAACAGCACCAAGGGTTTTCACAAAGTGCCTAGCAGTGGTAGCTGCACACTTACGAAGGCAACACATTCATGTGTTTCCGTATCTAGACGACTGGCTAATAAAAGCCAAGTCACACAAGCAGTGTGTACAGCACACCTTCCAAACAATTCAGCTACTACACAATTTGGGGTTCACAATAAACCACACCAAATCTCATCTCCATCCCTCCTACATACATCAGTATCTAGGGGCCACAATAGACACCTCCAGAGCCCTAGCATACCCCAATCCTTCCAGGATAACCAGTATGCAAGCCCTCATCAAAAAATTCCTGCCTCAACACTCCCTTCCAGCTCGGGTGTTTATGCAGCTAGTAGGAATGATGGCCTCGTGCATCTTCATTGTCCCTCACGCACGACTTCAAATGCGTCCCTTGCAGGAATGCTTAGCACGTCAGTGGAACCAAGCTCAAGGCCAGCTTACAGATCTGGTGTTGGTAGACAGCCGCACACATCGCTCTCTGCAGTGGTGGAATACACAAAACCTTTCCAAGGGGCGGCCGTTCCTAGAGCCAATTCCACAGATAGTACTAACAACAGACGCAACTCTCACCGGGTGGGGAGCTCACCTCCTCAGCCATACAATGCAGGGCAAGTGGACCACTCCACAAAAACTGCTCCACATCAACCACCTAGAACTACTAGCAATATTTCTAGCATTAGTCATTCCAACCGCATCTCATTCACAAGACTGTCCTAGTCCAAACAGACAACATGACAGCAATGTATTCTATTCAAAAACAGGGGGGGGACACACTCTCTGCAGCTATCTCAACTAGCGCAAGACATATGGAGATGGGCCATTCCTCAAAGCATATACCTCCTTGCAGAAGATCTTCCAGGGGTTCACAATCAAATTGCGGATCTCTTGAGTCGACAGACACAACAGATTCACGAATGGGAACTGCATCCGCAAGTTCTTCGACCCTTTTTCCAAATGTGGGGTCATCCAGACATAGACCTGTTCGCCACACAAGAAAACACAAAATGCCCAACCTTCGCCGCCAGGTTCCCACACCCGTCGTCCAAGGGCAATGCAATATGGATGAATTGGTCAGGCAGATTTGCGTACGCTTTTCCGCCTCTTCCACTCATTCCCCTAGTAGTACGCAAACTCAGGCATCAGTCTCTAACAATGATCCTAGTTGCTCCCACATGGGCAAGACAACCATGGTTCACAACACTTCTCGAACTCTCAGTGGTTCCCCAACACAAACTGTGCCTCTCTCCAACCCTCTTAACCCAGAACCATGGAGACATCAGACACCCCGATCCAGGTCAACTAAATCTGGCGATTTGGCTCCTGAAGTCCTAGAGTTCGGTTACCTTAACCTTCCACCAGACTGTATGCATGTTATTAAAGAAGCCAGACGTCCTACTACCAGGGCTTGTTATGCAGCAAAATGGAAGAGGTTTGTTATTTACTGTAATAACAACAATATCAACCCACTAGATGCTTCAATACAAAACATCATCTGTTACTTGCTGCATTTACAAAGATGTAACCTAGCATACTCATCCATAAGATTACATCTTGCTGCTCTAGCCGCATACTTACAAAACAGACAACACTTGTCACTGTTTAGAGTACCTGCAATCCAAGCCTTTATGGAAGGCCTTAAAAGAATCATTCCCCCTAGATTGCCACCCTCTCCAGTATGGAATCTAAATATTGTCCTCACCAGGCTCATGGGTCCCCCATTTGAACCTCTACACAAATGTGAGTTACAATTTCTTACAGGAAAGTAGCCTTCCTAATTGCAATCACCTCTCTCAGGAGAGTCAGTGGGATTCAGGCTTTAACCATACAAGAACCATTTTTACAAATACATCGTAACAAGGTGGTTCTCAGACCAAACCCCAAATTCCTACCTAAAGTAGTCTCTGCTTTTCATCTCAACCAATCAATAGAGTTACCTGAGAGAGCTCTACACACACTAGATGTCAGAAGAGCTCTACTTTATTACATTGACAGGACCAAACCTTTCAGAAAGACAAAACAATTGTTTGTAGCTTTCTCCCCACCACATAAAGGTAATCCCATCTCAAAAGCTGGGATTGCTAGATGGATAGTCAAATGCATTCAAATATGCTACCAAAAGGCTAAACGCACATTAATAATTCCCCCTAGAGCACATTCCACACGTAAACTAGGGGCTTCTATGGCATTTTTAGGGAAAATTCCCTTAAATGACATAAGTAAAGCAGCAACATGGTCTACACCACATACCTTTACCAAACACTATTGTGTTGATGTACAGGCAAAGCAACAAGCTGCTGTGGGCCAGGCTGTTCTTAAGACACTTTTTCAAACTTCTGCAACCGATACAGGTGACCACCGCTAAGGGAGACACTGCTATACAGTCTATGCACAGTGTACAATCTGCAGCTCATATGCCTCGAACGGAAAATGCTACTTACCAGTTTGCATCTGTTCTTGGCATGTAGAGCTGCAGAGTTGTACACGCCCACCCGCCTCCCGGAACCTGTATCTGTTCCAGTATTATCTTAATTAGATACATTCACATGGACATCTCTTTCTTCTTACTGACTCCATCTTTTCCCATCATGGCGAAAAACAATCTGAGGATGGAGTCGATGCCCATGCGCACTATCGTCCAAAGGAGGAGTTGCCTATCTCGTGACTACAAAAGACTCTTCCAAGACAACAACAAAGTGCAAGCATCCGAGCCCAACACCAGATGCCGATCTATGCACAGTGTACAACTCTGCAGCTCTACATGCAAAGAACAGATGCATACTGGTAAGTAGCATTTTCCTTTTCTTCTACTTTACTGCTCTCAGCCAGCGTGTTTGATTAGGAGGAAGTAACAGGCTGCTTGACACACATCTCACACTACATGCAGAAATAACCACAGAAAAGTTCTACAAACATTGTTGAGTAGTATTTAATCACTGAATTGCACACTATAGCTTGACAATATGTGGGAATCGGGAATGGAAGCACCCTCTGGGCTACCTCCAGTTGCACAGCTAGGAGACCTGTAAACAATGAGCATGTGCTGAAAGATTGCATCTAATTTTGAACCATAAACACATGACTGATGGTTAGAAAGTCAAACAAAACTATCACCCTTGAAATTGTTAGGCAATACAAACTCCCACTGAAAATGGATTTCCCTTAGAAAAACAAATGAGGAGTTATCATGCTCCTTAAGCATTTGTTAAATATGCTAGCAGCTGGTGGCAAAATAAACTCAAGGGAAGTTATTTTGGCAAGCGGTTGTAAGTGTATATAGTATTGATTCAACCATGTATTGAAGCAGTGCCTGAATACCCTCATGGGTGATTAGCCATGCTTTAAAAATCCCGTTTTGATATAAAATAAGTCAGAAAACATTTTCTTTGGATATCGGTGTGGCAGCCGCTGTAGTCTGTAGTCGACACCAGAAATTCACAGATCAGCTTTTATCCAAAAGCAGAAACCTTTAAGTTTGAAGCTCATCTAGAAGAAAATACTTGAAAATTGCCTGGGTGTTGATCCTGTGCACCAGTCAGCAATGTTAGTAGTGCTAGCTCTATGTTTTAGAAGTACTAGCTTTATGATGTTTTAGCTAATCTCCTATATCAAAGATTCATACATGACCTCATGCTTTACAAAGTCGAATGACAAGCACGAGTAAAGCATTCAAAGAGTGTTGCTTATGTTCCTTAATCCGAAATGATTTTAAAAGGGCCCTGGTTGGCAGTCTCGGACATCTAACTGCATGCATTAAATTTGCAACCATTATCAAAAGTATTTTCCTAGCGTTAATAAATAAGTTATGAAAATGGGAACATCAGCTATAAAAAGACTGAGCATGGCCAAAGTGCAGGGCAGTACAGCAGCCAAATGGTTACTGATCTTCACAATGCTCAATTGGAAACATTCCATTTCAAGCTTGGACACCTCTTTGACGCAATGGCGATACTACTTGGCTAAATTAGGCACCGATATAAAACATACACAATCCTGGCTCCTATGGAATGTTAAAAAGCAATGAGGACCAGCAACTATGAACCCACCAACATAACCCAATGACAATATCAGACCAAGAACACAACACACAAGGCCAGCCGTGTTTTTCCATTGAGCGTTCAGCTACTAAAAGGACCCAATCCATAAAGATTTTGCTTAGTGGATGTGACTTGCTCTTGTAGCAAGTACTCTTAACTTACTCTTGTATTGCAGGGGCATGTCAGGGGTACTCATGGCTTACTCAACGAAAAGCCACAAGTACTCTAAAAATAAGTCACAGTAAAATCTTTCTTAATCGGACCCAGTCATTCTCCAGTTTTGACACCTAGGTTTGCACAATGATAATAGTAGACCATGAGGTTTTGCTGCACCCCAGACCTGTAATTGTGTGAGAACCCCAATCTGTAAGGTCTTTTCTAAAAGTAATTGTAGTAACCATATGATATGACTTTTCCTTACTGCCTTGTTTTTGAAGAACAGTAAAATCTAGGTTACCCATTAAAACTAGGCCTCCATAAAAACTCACCCAACCCAGCTTTACAAACAATGAAGTAGCAAGGCCTGTAGCTGCACGGAGAATAATTCATAAAAAGCTTATTGTGCTTTAAAACATGCTGCATGACTGTGCCTCAAGCCATCTAAAGTTTATGGATGCTCACAAGATCTTGTATAATGAAACCAGCACGTCTCCTCCCAAATCATGCAATGACTTGCTCACATACTCTGTTACCAATTTTCACAATCTGGTACTATTGTGGGTTAAAAAAGAAAAAAAAAAAACATTTGAACATAAGATTTGTTTTGCTATTGAAATACAAACAAAACATCTACATAGGCAGAGATGGCAAAGTTTTGAATCATAAGCTTAATCTTCATGGGTTTATTGGGTGCTTCTATCTTTTATTATAATTTAAAATTATATGGTATTTTCTAGCCATACAACGCTGTTTCTCTGACATGTCGGCTACACCAAAAAAGTGCTAGTTTTACTCCTCACATCACTGATATGCAAACAAAAACAAATGAGGTAATACTGACATTCTTAATATATATTTGTGAAAATGCACATTCACCTCTTTGGGTTCCTGGAGCTGAATCAAAGAAGTTTATGGTACGCACTGTCAAACTAGGAAGGAGGATGAGTTGACCCATCGGGATTCAAACCTGTGACCATTTGAATAGCTCTATGACAATATAAGTCAATAACACTTTTACGGTCACCTCTGTGTGGAATGTTCCTTCGTATCGACACCGATTAAAAAAATATATATATATAGCTTGCAATCAAATATTGAGGGAATTAACTAATGGCTGAATTTTGATAAAAGGGAAGAGTTGATGTAAAGGCCAAAAGTTGAAAGCAAATACAGGTACAAGAGAGAAGCGCCAAACCTTGATCACTGCTTTAGTCAACAGAAAAGGAAAACACCAGTGTCGACAGACTACCAAACATGTTAAAATATTGGCTCCGTTCAATTGGCAGGTCTCTTATTTCATCAAGTACAGTCCTACACCAAAAGTGAAGACCTTATTCCAAACAGGGAGATTCTTATTTTTGGGGACGTCATGCCATTTAGACAGATGTCTCTCAATACTTTAGAAGATGTGATACCAGCCTTCCGTTTGAATGCACATCTTGGTAAATTAGACTTTTGTTTTAAAAGAAGGTAGTATTCGACTAATAAATGATCAGCACAAGCATTTTTTTAACCGCAAATTCACCTCACTTTATAGAATATTAAGATGTGCTATAATTGTCCACCAGGTGACACTTAGAATTCATATCTAAAGCACATGTCTCTGCACATAAAATTCCATAAGAATAATTAATTTGTTTCATAATGTTGGCTTGAATAAAAAAAGTCAGCAAAATGGGAAAAAAATCCACCTTTTGAACATTACATTGCGTCTGTATCAGAAAACATTGGCTGCGTAATTTTAAACAAGCATTTGCAATGCAATAGGCCTCGCATTTGCTAGAGCTATTGGCGTTGTAAATGACCATGCGTTTTACCCATGTGTTTTGTTGTGGAGGGCATGTATGTGGTGTGCAGTGGAATGATGTGGGTTGTTTTGGAATTGTGTGGTGTGGAATTGTGTGGTGAAGACCTTATTCCAAACAGTGAGATTCTTATTTTTGGGGACGTCATGCCATTTAGACAGACGTCTCTCAATACTTTAGAAGATGTGATACCAGCCTTCCGGTTGAATGCACATCTTGGTAAATTTGACTTTTGTTTTAAAAGAAGGTAGTATTCGACTAATAAATGAAGATCAGCACGAGCATTTTTTTAACCGCAAATTCACCTCACTTTATAGAATATTAAGATGTGCTATAATTGTCCACCAGGTGACACTTAGAATTCATATCTAAAGCACATGTCTCTGCACATAAAATTCCATGAGAATAATTAATTTGTTTCATAATGTTGGCTTGAATTAAAAAAAAGTCAGCAAAATGGGGGGGAAAATCCACCTTTTGAACATTACATTGCGTCTGTATCAGAAAACATTGGCTGCATAATTTTAAACAAGCATTTGCAATGCAATAGGCCTCACATTTGCAAGAGTTAGAGCTATTGGCGTTGTAAATGACAATGCGTTTTACCCATGTGTTTTGGTGTGGAGTGCATGTATGTGGTGTGCAGTGGAATGATGTGGGTTGTTTTGGAATTGTGTGGTGTGGAATTGTGTGGTGTGGAGTGGATTTGTGTAGTGGAACTATGTGAATCACACATAGCTCCCACCCCCAAAAAAACACATACATACTGGACATTGTAGGAATTGAAGACTAACAGGCTGCAGCTCCCTCGCAACGTAATTGGAGAAGAAAGGGATTGTGTGCAAAAAATACACGAAGCGGATTAGAATGGGTGCTTAGACGGTACTCTGTGCATGTTTTCCGTAGCTCAGAAATCCTTTAGCCTTGTCGATAACACCTGTAGGCGAATGGGAGCTTTATAGAAAATAAATCCAGGCTGTCACTTTCTGAAAATGGTAACCGGTACAGTAAACATTGTTTAATAGTATTTGCACTTACCTGAAACAGGTCCCGCCAAGGCTGCTTCGCAGCAATATGGGGTTGGGTGGGGGATGAATATCAAAGCAACATCGAGAGCGCAAGTGGGAAGTAAAAGGAACATGGAGAATGCGAGGGGAGGCAATGGGGACAAGCACACATGGCACTGAGCTGAAGTATTACTCAGAGCGGTTTGTGCTGTGCTAGGCGGACTGACAAGAACGGGTGGCTCCATGGCAGCTCCCACGGGAGAGAGCGACACCTCAACCCAGCAGCCTCTACAGTGCATGGCCGCCACTGCTTGCTCTGGTTGGAAGAGAGAGCACTCAGCAGGTAGCACAGGAAGGAGGCGGTGTGTGCGGTGCCGCTGCAGCACTTCTGAAGCCACCCGTGGTGAGTCTCCTGCGCTACACAGTGCTGTCCTGCCTACCACCGGAGCAGTGGGACCCTCAGCATGGATGGTGTCGGGGGCCGCCCACAATGCCCTGTCAGTGGCACAGGCACTTGCATTACCCACTGTTAACACAAACACACTGGAACCCTAAAAATAAAATAGAAAACGTGCTTTCGTAAAAAAGAAGGCTGCGAATTCTCCACACAGGCCCCGCTGAGGAAGGGGGGGGGGAAGAGCAGAGGAAGCGCATCGGAAGCTGCGAGGGAAACTACCTTAAGAAGTGACTATGGCCACACTGTATAAAGCGTGACATCCATGAAGGGGGCACTGTGCTTAGCCATGCAGAGAGCGCGCGAACACAAAGTAAACAAGAACAAGCAAGCAGCGATGGTAGGGGGGTGGTGGTGTGGGGGGCACAGACTGGTGCCGAAGCTGAGCACCACAGACACGAGCATGAAGCACAGCAATTAAAAAAAAAAGAGTTCCCCAAACAAAAGATAAGCTACCTAAGCGTAACGAAACTGTACTTGGTCGGTGCTCCTCTAGGAAAAAAATAGAAGTGACGCATCGCTGCCTAAACCAGTTACGATTCAGCAAAGAAGAGCGACACTGCACTGAACAAATGGTAAGTAGCAAGAGAGAGCTAAGTCCTTTACTGAAAACAACAGGTCTTGCAGACAGTGCATGCGTGCTGCCTAGGCTCGACCTAAAAACAACCTCCTAAGGCTCTCACTAAAACATACATATAGACAATTAAGAAACACATGGGTTATGAGCTGGTATGTTCAGTTTAAAAATGCAAGTTTTACAACAATCAATGGAAGCGAAAGGAGTGATTCTCAGACATCTCAAAGGAATAGTCCATAAAACTTAACATGCATGCTTGAAAACCTCAATCCCGGTTACAGGGAACGTTTAAAAGCTGTCCCACTCCGGAGTAGCAAGGCTCCCGATGCTTGGTGACATGTGACCTCGTAAGGCTCTTACAAAAACGAACATATCGACAATTGAAAAGCACATCGGTTATAACCAGCTGTTATGTTCACATTAAAAATGCAAGTTTCACAACAATCAATGGAAGCGAAAGGATTGGTTTTCAGACCTCTCTCAGGAAGAGTCCATAAAACTTAACATGCATGTCTGAAGAACTCAGGCTGTGTTACAGAGAGCGTTCAAAAGCTGTCGCGCTCAGGAGTAGCGGGGCTCCAGATGCTTGGTGCCATGCATAATTTACTTTGAAACTGCCCCGTAGTTCGTGAAAGGTTACCCTTTGTGACATACACCAACAGGATCACATGCCCTGTTAGAAAGGGATGGCACGATTTGAAGCACATTCCCCGCACAGGTAGCATTTAGGTAATGTACATTTACAGTAACAGGAAAGCCTTGCCTGAGCAAGGAGAGCTACAGTCATAAAGCTCAACAAGTGACCAGGGCACAAGTCCTAAAATGAGAAAATGTGTTTGGCTTCCTGGGTGCCGCGAGTGTCTGAACCGACACGAGCGCTTTCTCTGAAGTGAACCCTCAAAGGCTGTAGACGCTCTAGCTCGTAGGAGAGAGCCGCGAGAGAGGAGATCTTCAGGGGTATGGCTAAATAGTTAGACTGAGACAAAGGACAAACAAGCAGCACTGGCACAACTCAAGCAGCGAAGGGGGGAAGGAGTTTGTGGATGTGCAAGCAAAACGGAGAAAGCCTCTAACTTTGAAGTCAGAGAAAGAAAATAAAGACGCGCTCAAAAACAGTGTCTGACATTTGACCTTGGTCTTTGAATGCACAGCAAATGTAACTAGATGGCAAGATTTACAGGCCTGTTTTACAAAAACTGAGCGAGCGGGTGAAAACTGGATCAATCCTGTGAATTGCTTTTCAAGAAATCAAAAATGAGTTCCTGAACAGATGTTAAAATGGTGACTCGTTCATTTATATAGTTTTTAGTCACTGCTGTCTGGGTCGGCTAAACACAGGAAGAGGCATGACAAATGCATGCCATGGACAAATGGGGAGAAAGAATATGAGAGCGACAATGGAGCCAGCAAATGGGAAGCCTATGGGGGGACTGCAAGCCCACAAAGAAGTATATACTAAAGTATATAAGAAGTGTATACTAAAGTATTTACAGCAGGTCTCGAAAACACGTCCTAAAAATGCACCAGAGAAGAATTTAGACTGATTTTGGATCTTCGGCCAGCCACCAAGTTGATGACGAATCACAATTCAAATGCTTTCTCTCCCTCAGATATTCCCCCAATTTATCAAAGGGTAATAGATGTGTGCAATAGATCTTCAGGATACATACTTCCACATCCCAGTATCAATAAAACACAGGAAATTCCTTAGTTTCAAAGTGGGCAACTGACATTTCCAATGCAAAGTCCTATCCTTTGTTTTGAAATCTGCTCCCAAGCGTTTTCCAAAATGCATTGCTGTAGTAGCGGCTTACCTTCTCAGTAATTCTTCCATCATTATGTAGGTCAGCTGTTCTTAACCTGTGGTCTGGAGACCCCCTGGGGGTTTGAAAAGCCTACTAATGGGGTCCATGAAAGCTTGGAGAATTAAATAGCAGATTAGTAAAGTGTTTATAAATAAAGAAGCAAAATATACAGGTGACATTTTAATTTTAAAATGTTCTGTAAATGTCAAGAAATTTGAAATTGAAGGGTAAAAATTATGTTCGTATCGGATTGATTTGTGAGAGTAGTGGAAGTGCATCAAACAGAATATAGTAGGGATTATGAGTGGCCTCAATTGAATTAAAAAAAACTCCAACCTTCCTATTAAAATGTTTGTTTTTTTATATTAGTTTGATAATTAAATATGTTTCATCATTTGTGTATTTGTTTGAGGAATGCTTGGTTCTATATTTTTTGTGTACTGTTTTGCGTTTGAGATCATCGAAAATGCTCAGGCGACGGCCCCTGCTTCCAGTACTGACTCGGGTGTGCCCAGATTCCCATAAGGATTCAGCGGGGGCCCCATTTTCCAGTAATGATTAAGTGGGGGTCCACAGAAATCAAAAGGTTAAAAATCACTGATCTGAGTGATTGGTTGACGCATCAGAGTCCTTCAAGATAGCAAAAATACCAATGCTCAACTACATTGCTTAGAAATTTGTTAACTTCCTGAAATCAAGGTGTTCTCTGTACTAAAACTCACTTATCTAGAAGCCATCTTGATTGTAGAGAAAGGAGGCGTATCTCCTTTGGAGGAGTGTGTGTCTTTAATTTGTTAAACAGGTCACTAATTTCTCAGCTGTCCTTCTCCAACAGCGAGTCAAATATTCTTCCTCTTAGGGTTAATGGACTCGTACGTCTTCATTATAGCAATTCCAATTCACACATGAGACCTCTGCAGTATTGTTTGAAAGATTAAATTCTCTCAGTGAAAGGACAACTGGAGAGACAAACATCACCAGTGAGTCAGTCTCCATAGCGGCACAAAGGCAAATATTCTGCTAGAAGTCCTTTTCATCAGACTACTCTGTTGCATAGTGTCATGGCCCCGAATATTTACACTGGACCAGAATGTAGCCCTCGTCTCCCGCACCTTGGTGGCACAGTTGGAAGATTGACTACCTTGATAGTTTGTAGTATGCCATGGGGGAGGGGATTAGGGGAAGGTCGGCAAGTCTTGTCGAAGAGAGAAGTTATCCGGTACTGTATGTGGGATTTTTCACTTTAAGGGTTAAAGGCCATGAACTTTGCCAGTTGCTTATGCAGCTTCTAAGTTTGGGCACATGTCCAGTGAATAGATGTGTGTGTTCGTTGAAGAATGCTGTTGGGTCTCTGATAGCTGACTGTATTACATACTTGATCACTGTTGTTTTTATTGTACCGGTTCTGTCCTGAATCATGTTGTTTGCAGTATGGGATGTATCATGGTGGAAAGTTTATTTTTATTTATTTGTTTATTTTGAGAGTTTTATATAGCGCGGGCATGACCACCAGGGGTATCAGAGCGCTTCACAGAAAGGTAGTTGTATAGTTACAAGGGTACAAGCAATAGAAACGACAATACAGGGTACAAGCAATAAAAACGACATAGGAACAGGGAGGCCCGGAAAGGGACATCATCGGTCACAACCGTATCATATTTCAACAGGGGGGAGAGAAAGACTGCGAGCTCAAGTTCTTTCAGTGTACCCCTATGACTTTCTTAATCGGGGAGCAAGAGTTAATGACATAGCTGAACAGGAGAGGGCAGAACGAAGTGACAATGGCAATCCTTGTAGTACCCATGAGATAAGGGAAAAGCATCGCCTTCTCCAATGGGCTGTGGGACTAGGCCAGAAATTTCTTCATCAGAATCAGTTTGACTTCCCTTTTGAATGAAGCTGTGGAATTATTCAGTCTTAATTCTGGTGGTAAGGAGTTCCAAATTCTAGGTGCAATACCTGAGAATGCTCGATTGTATGTTTTAATTTTATGGAATTTCTGTGGTTTAAGTAGTAAGGTGTTGGAGCCTCTAGAGGATCTGGAACCTCCTGAGAGCTCAAGTTTTTGTGCAAGATATAGAGGGGTGTTAAAGTGGAGAGCTTTGTGAGTTATGCAGGCAATTTTTAGATGAATCCTTGCCTCATACGGGAGCCAATTAAGAGCTTTAAGCTCAGGCGAGATGTGATAGCGTTTGGAGTCTGTGATGAGCCTTGCAGCAGAATTGAGAGAGGCCTTGAGTGGGGCAGTCCTCGCTCTCGGAAGACCACATAGGGTTGCACTGCCATAATCCAGCTTAGAGATCACAAATGCTTGCACTGCAGTTTTGAGGTTGTTGTGGGGAGGAACGGTTTTAATTTCTTTAGGATGCTTAGATGGAAGTTTGCTCCTTTAGTGAGAGAGCTGATGTGCTTCTGCATGTTCAGGTGTCTGTCAAGTATTAATCCGAGTGAGCTCGTAGAGTCAATGATATTTGGCGAGCAGTTGAGGGCTGTCAGTTGGAGCATCCATTTTGCAATGACTGGGGACAGTTTGTCAGGGGCGATGAGGAGGAATTCAGTTTTGAGAGCATTCAGTTTCAGATGATTGAGTGTTAGCCAACTTTGTGTTTCTTGAAGCACTGAGTTGAGAGATCTGATGTCCTCTGGGGAGGAGATTTTCAGGTATAGTTGTGTGTCAGCATACATGCGATAATGGATGTTGGACACTTTCAGGATTTCTGTTAGAGGTTCCATGAACAGGTTGAAGAGAGTGGGTGAGAGCGTGGACCCCTGTGGTACTCCCAGAGTGAGCGGAGAGGGTTCGGAGAGGGACTGATTAACCTTCAGCCTTTGGGCTCTATTGTGTAGAAATAAAGAAAACCAGTTAAGCACCTTCCCAGATAGCCCCATCCTGTGCTCCAGGAGACCGATGAGGGTATCATGTTTGACTGTGTCAAACGCTGATGAAAGGTCAAGTAGGATCAGAAGGCATGATTCATTTTTGTCCAACATACGTAGTGCATCATCCACAATGTGAATAAGAGCGGATTCCGTGCTATGACCTTGTCTGAAGCCGGATTGGAATTTGTCAAGAAGTTGGAATTGTTCAATATGACTACAAAGTTGGGTGTGAACGCATTTCTCCAGGAGTTTTGCCAGTGTGGGAATGGTGGAGATTGGACGGAAGTTGTGAAGATTGGTCTGGTCAGCCGTTGTTTTTTTTAGTATGGGGGTGACCTGTCTGGACTTTAGGCAGTCCGGGATATACCCTTGGAGCAGAGAGGCGTTAACTATCTTCGTCCATAGAGGGAGTATGGATGATCTGATCTCCTTGAAGAAGTTTGGAGGTACAGGGTCATTGAAGTGGTTGGAAGGTTTCAGAGTAGCAAGGGTTTTTCGTATGGTGCGCTCATCAACGGTTTGGAATCGATTCCAAGAGGCATTGTTTTTGGGCGGAGGAACCAGACTTTGAGGGGGCATAACCAGCCCAGGGAATAGAAAGGTGGCCGGTAGATTCTCACGGGCTGCCTGTAGATCCTGTTCAATCTTTGTTGTTTTATCCCGGAAGAAGGAGGCAAACTCCTCAGTCTGGCTGCTGATCAGGTCCTGTGGAGGTCGGCATAGGTGTCTTGTTAGATTGAAGCTTGATGAGCTCAAATAGCTTTTTTGGACGATTTCTTGCCTGGTCTAGTTGTTCTCTGAAGTAGTTAGCTTTAGAGCTTCTGATGCGTTTGTTATATACGTTTCTGAGAGATCTCAGCTGCGAAAGATGGTACACGGAGGGCGAGGATCTCCATATACGTTCTGCTAGTCTTCGATTTCTTCTATCAGTATTTAGGTTCCCGTTGTACCAAGGTTTGGAGCTTTTGGAGGGAATTCTTTTCATTTGTAGTGGTGCCATATTGTCTAGTATGTTGGACATTGAGTGATTGTAGTGATTTGTGAGGTCATCGACCGCCAACATGTCCGGGGGAGGAGGCAGGATGCTGTCTGTGCGGCAGAACAGATCATATAGGTTAATATTTCTCAGGTTTCTTTGCCAGATTCTAGGTTTCTTCATTTGCGATTTAATGGTTCTCGCTGGTTCTGAGGCGAGGAAGGAGATGCAGTGGTGGTCGGACCAGTCTCATGGGAGGATAGATATAAGTTGAGTGGAGTTGCTTTTGCCAATAACCAAGTCTAAGGTAGCTCCCTTGTTGTGCGTAGGGCTGTCACATATTTGAGTATGGTTGAGGTCTGATATGAAGGTTTTAAGGCTATTGACTGACGTGTTATTTAGGTCATTCCAATGCAAGTTAAAGTCACCCAGGAAGATCTGGGTTCCGGGATTGCTCACATTTGTTGAAATGATTTCCATGGCCTGTTCTATAAAAGGGGGATTGTCTCTTGGAGGGTGGTAGAAGTTCTGTTGTAAGCATGTTGATATACCCCAATAAAGCTTATCTAAGTTTTGTTTGTATTTGAGATGTTCTGATTGTTTATTTGAGGTTGGTGTATTGTGTTTCATAGTGTCCAGTGCTGTTATGAGCCACATGACACGTAGCAATTGGAGTGGCATACATGGGCAATGGTGAGTGTAAAAAATGTATTAAGGCTACAGGGTTGTGTTTAAAGTTTGTATTGTTTCTTAGTGTCTTGTGATGTACGCTTCAGGGTGTAGACTGCTGGCTTTTCTTGACCGCGTTAGATGTTTGAGATGTGATTTTTTTGTTTGTTTCTGTGAGAGCAATGCAGGTTGTTCAAAATATTACACTGCTTTGCTGCATGACAAGTGGTGTCCCAAGAAATGATTTCATTTGGGGAGGAGGGTGGAGAGCACAAGGGGCCACAGATAAGTGGTGGTGACTCCTACTACTCGCATTTATTAAGGTTGCGTGCACAACTGTAATATATAATGTGTCTGCACAGACACACATACAAACATGCAAAGTTATTTAAACATTTAAGACTGTGAATTAACCATTACTTAGGTCTGTGGAAGGTCTTCGGGTGTGACTCAATCACTCCTATTCTCCTCTTCACACCACTTTTGTCTCCAGTGTTTCGGTTAGACAGTTATGCCCATTTTCTCCTGCTTCTAGCAGCTTTTCTTCAGCACTCTTTTCAGTCTTTCTTGCACATACTTTCTTGCATCTGCTTCCCTGCAAAATCCACACACAGTACACTTACTCATCTGTTAGCGCTGTCCTTTCTTTATATCTTTCACCCTGGCAATATTCTGAGAGCTGTGTAACTTCTGAGGCACTGTGAGAAATTTGCTGTAACTTTAGCCTGAACTTCACAGCTCTGAATTGTGGACAGTTGGAAACCTACAGATACACGGAGACTACTCTTTTCACACTATTCACTGAGTAATATGTTGCATGGAAAAAACTACAGAAACTTGCACCCTGAAAAAATCCAATACTCTAGGAAATACGAGAATAAGTAATACGAGAAATGTAAACCGGAACAGCATCGCTTTTCCCAGGCTGAAAGGGCAGTGTGTTGTTGCTGACTACAGCTGTTACGGTGTTGGGGAAGAAGGGGGCTGTGGGGTGTGCGGGCTAGGACAGTAAGGGATGACACCCCACCCCTCCCCAGTGACGCCCCTATTGATGATCATCAATAAGTTAATACTGTATGGCTTTTTATCCCCAGCCATGCTCTGTAGACAGCATAACTAGCATTGTGTAAAACTTTTGTCACTGTTCATTTGTGTTCATGTACAACCCTTTGCCACATAACGGAAACCGTAGACCCACTTAGCTCTGTATTGATCTAATTACTTTCCATTCGGATTTGTGATGGAACTTGGGTAATACAATACCAGATAGATAAAGGGTCCAAGGGAAATTTATAGACCTGCGCGGACAAATCCCCTCACCAATTATAATAACAACAAAATAATCCACGGGTCTCAAGGAAAAATCTATATAAAGAAACAGACAACACAGCAGTACACACAACAGAAGAAAAAAAAAAAAAAAAAAAAAAAAAGTGAAAACGAGGGGATCTCAATTAAGAGGACGGATTCCCATCACCCACCGAAGTGGCATGCTTCATCATTTGGGGATCTCCTCTCAGCTGCACACTAGTGCAACTAAGGAGCTACAACTCCTAACTAGTATATAGGAGGAGCTCGCGGATGTTTTTCAACTATAATCCAAGACTGGATCACCTAAGATCACTGAAGCATAAGGCAATATGGTAGGTGTTCGATGCAGTGTAAAAGGAAAAGTGAATTAAAATTGACTACCAAGTGACAATGAATTTATTAGGATCACGTGGTGTCAATGGTTAAAAAGCAGTAAGCGCGCAACTAAACTATAAATACAAGCGCGCTAGTGAAGAGGTCTACATGTTTCAGCCACCATCGATCTAACTGCGATCAAGGCTTTCTTCAGGACCAGATAGTAACTACTGCACTAAATTCAAAACAAATTTATATAAACACTAAAAAGAACGATACAACCATATACCTGTGTACGTAAATGTATTGGCACTAAAGGCATTGGTGTGGTACTCCTGTTGAAAAAGATAAAAACATTTTTGAGTATATGTGTGTACAAACTGAAAAAGGTCTATATCAATATATAAAAAACACATTGAATTACAATGTGCACAAGCTATAGGTCCTCACAATTCAAAAGAACTCTACAGCAAAAATACCTTACCCGTATCAAAATCGGGAGGGAACTTGCCGCTCCTGGCAACCGCTCAGGGCGTGAGGCAACGCTCTGTGAATTACAAACAAGGGGAAAAGAAAGCTAAGCCCACAAAGAATGGAATTTAAATATATAAAGTAGTGGGTCAAACATACACCACCACTCTAATCATGTGAGTTTGTTGAGAGTTCAATAAAGCACAAGCAGAAGTCTTGCTAATGAGATGACTTTGAGATATTTATAAGAAATTAAACAGTCTAATGTAAACTGTTATTCAGGAACAATAAAATGTGAGCAGTCTAAGAGTAACATAAACTACCACCAGAACTATAGATATTCAGCAGAACCTGATATAAACTGTTATTCAGGAACAATAAAGTTCAAATTCAAGCAGTCTAAGAGTAACATGAACTGCTCCGTCGTTACCCCGGGCCGGATCCTGAAAGTCACGAGCAGTGACGTCCGGTCGGGGCAGGACTTAAGTACAAGTATAAACTCTAGCAAAATACCCGCATCTGTGGGGAATCACGTAAAGTGACGTCAAACGTGTCGCAGCCAAATAACGCGAGACACAGTTGTTAAGAACTACACATAAATGCCCGGAAAACCGGGAGTTGTAGTTTTTTAACATGACAGCTGGTGTTAGCGACTATTAAGCAGAACCATAGAGACCAAGAACGCTTCTAATGCTTCTAACAAGGGGAGAACACTCAATGTAGTGGACCCCACGTGATAACATCAGAAACAAAGTCTGAAAAAACAAACACTCCAGACTACAGGCTCGTCACCTCTGGGATTACACACCCACCCATGGCCTCCTTCACTTATGGCAGTGTGTAAATAAATAAACGTGTGAAAACACACAGAGGTCACTCTTACCTGCTCCGTCGTTACCCCGGGCCGGATCCTGAGAGTCACGAGCAGTGACGTCCGGTCGGGGCAGGAGCTTAAGTACAAGTGTAAACTCTTGAAAAATATCCGCACCTGTAGGGAATCACGTAAAGTGACGTCAAACATGTCACAGCCAAATAACGCGAGACACGGTTGTTAAGAACTACACATGAATACCCGGAAAACCGGGAGTTGTAGTTCTTAACATGACAACTAGTGTTAGCGACTATTCTTGGCATTTAAAGACATTTGGTACATGGTAGAGCCTTTATCCCACATAGTTTGAAACGCTCCAATCCAAAATTCCACCTTAGTCTAAAACGCTGTATGATCCCGCTCAGTTGAATAAGCGGCAGCAAAGAGCACATGGGAGTCGCAAACAGCAATATTAGAGCTACCTCAACCCTCATCGCTCAAATATACGTCAAGGATGCACCACAGATGCACCAATGACTAAAAGTTAGGGGTGGACTTTAAAATGCGAAACCAGTATTGGTGACACTCAGTCTTCCACAGTACAAATCAAAGCTAACTAAACCCTCATCACTCAGATATGTATCACGGATGCATCAAAGATGCACCAATGACTACAAATATGGGTATGGGATGGACTTTAAAATGCAGAACCAGTATTGATGACACTCAGTATTCCACAGTGCATATTCCATTGATCATCCACTGACCCTGATAACGTCCGAGTGTAACAAAACATATTAATATACCCAAAGGGCATACTATAAGTGTTTCTGGACTTAGAAAGTGCACAGTTAAATTAGGGTCCAAGGAATGGCATCATTTAACCCATTCACATCACTGCGCAATTTAAACACCCAACGTTGCTCCTTCCTGAATAAAAAGGAGGTGAAATCAGTAATCTGTCTTGGTATGTATGGCTGTTCAAGAACAGTCCAACTCAAATCCTCCGGTTTATGATTATGTTCGAGGAAATGGTTGGTCAATCGAGTGGATTGTTTTTTACACCTGATGGTGCTCTTATGCTCCATGATCCTTAGTTTGACCTTCCGTGTCGTCATACCAACATATGTCTTCGAGCAAGGACATGTTATTAAATAGATAACTTTTTCACTATTGCAGTTGGTATGCTTCGTCTGTCTCCAAGGTCTCTGAGTTCCAATATCAACCTCAGTAGTATGCCTAGTTTGTGGACAGACAGTACATGTACCGCACGGATAGTGTCCCTGGACCGGGGGCATATTCCAGAGTGTAGTAGGTCCCGGTTGTAAGATACCTCTCGGTCGTGTATGGACAAGACAGTCACGTAGGTTCTTACTCCTTTTAAAAGAAAAGAGAGGTGGAGATATCTTATCCTGTCCCACATTGAGGATGCGCCAATGTCTACGCACAATCTTCTGGATTTGATTTGATTGAGTGCTAAAGGTGTTAACACAGGTCAGCCTTGTTGATGATGGTTTTGGTACAGTAGGTTCTATGAGTGCTTCGCGATTGTTATTCGAAGCTCTCTTATAAGATTGTCGTAACAACCTCTTCGGGTACTTTCTAGCTCGAAGATTGCGAGAAAGTACCGTAGCATGTTTCCTAAAGTCATCAAAGGTAGAGCAATTCCTACGAAGACGAAGGAACTGACCGAATGGTAGCCCTTCTCGTAGGGCTTTAGGATGGAAACTGTCGTATGTCAACAATGAATTCCTGGCCATAGGCTTCGTATACAGTTCACTTTGTAAGCCCCCAGCTGATGAATAAATGCGCAAGTCAAGGAACGGCAAATTCGTCTTGCTGGAACTTGGGTAGCCTTACCCTTGACTACTAGGAAGCTAACCATGGATCCCTTTTTGGATGGATTCAGGAGAGATGCTAAACACTGGGAAGACTTTCCCATCTCCCTGATGAGGCCCTCCTTTAATTTTATCAGTGCATAATGGAAACTTGCGGTGCCTGACATCCACTTTTACTGGGTATTGGAGGTTGTACTTATTAATGAATGATTACATATGCCAAGCACAGAACCTTTATTTCAACTAGAAATCGACATTATGAGAAAAAAGTCACATTGCTGTACAAAGGGGAGTACTGGGGGCAAATTTGCACTGTCTACATGGGTGATGGTCTATGCGTGGCAAAGTTCATTGATGGAACTGGTGCTGGGAATAGACTTACAAGAGAGACACAACTACGGCTAGTCTGGATACTCTGGTTGGCTTCCAAGATCGGAATCTCTTTGTGATTTCTAAATTGAAAGATATGGAATGGGAGCATGAAATCATATGCAGACATTTAGCATCTGTTCAAACTGAACAGAAATCAGTGTTAGATACTTGTAGCTGTGCAAATCCCATAGTTAGTGAGAAAAAATAAAATTTAGGCACAGATCTTACAAGAAAGACTTGAAACGAAAAAATGTATTGGACTCTGCTAGTACATAAATAAGATAACTTCAAGAATCTTAGGCACCAGTGAGAGGCGGATTAAGTGAAATCAATGAGACTAAATGAGGAGAGGCCCATAGGCACCAAAGGATGATGGTATTTGCACATACATTTCAGTTCAAGCACTTTAAATACTCCCACTTATTGCACCTAAGAAAGATTATGGAAGATGTGCCCTGTTCTTGATTGTTAGTCACCTTAATGAAAGTGACTAACTGATGATGTCCTCATTCATCCATCTGATCTCTTATGCCCATCAGCAGATGACGCAATTGTATGTGGGTGTGTTCAATAGCGATGGGCTCAGACCTAAGGATAAAGGGATGATTGAATCATGGTATCCCATTAACCTCTTCAGTCCATCATTGGATTGATGTACATCAAGAATAGTATTTCTGTTGGTGCCTCCTTAGCATGCAATCACCATTATACAGGGATGTGTCCTTGAAGGTGAGAAGCCAATCTTGGAGATCACTTTTAGCTCAAAGTCTTAGATGTACATGTGAATCCCTTTAGCATATAAATGGCTTAAGGCCATCAGGCTTGGCCCATTGTGCTTTCTTACTAATTCTTGGTGATTGCTAGCACATACTGGTATTAATAGCATTTTTTTTTATGCCTGAAGGCATGGGAGGACAGACTGTTCTTTCCAGATGTAATTAGCAGCTGCGGTACTGGACAGTTTCTTACAACAATCTCATCCTTTTTTTCAGCATTTAAAATGGGATAGGTATGCCCAGAGGTGGGTCCCATGCACACTGTCACTGAAACCAAGCTATACCTGGCTGATGACCCCTAATTAGGGCCAAACAGGTCCTAGGTTGCTGTTTCTGTTCAGGGAGGTCCTGGTCTGGCATTTCAGGCTAATATCTTCCCTTTGGAGCAGGGCCAAGACTGATATGCACATGGCTGGGTCCAGACTGAGGTTTCATCGTGTGGAAAATAATGGACAGGGATGCGGCCTGAATAATTGACAGTGGCTGAGATTAATTCAAGCATTCCATCCAACCCTTTTTTGTGTACTTTAGTGTTTCTGGTGAAAAGTTGAGACTATGTTGGAGCACTTTATGGACAGTAGCTCTACGGGAGCATGCTTTAGGACTGTTGACCTCTGCCAAACTGTTCCTGCATCAGTTCAGGAAGTTTAAAGGTTATTAAAGAGGGCTGACATATACACAGACAGCATTTAATTCTCCCCCTCCCCACATATTTTATTGGAATTATATTGAAAAATAACACTTCAAGAAGATAAACAGACATTTAAAATTAAGTAGTCAACTGGTGACTAAAAGAATGTGCTGACCCACTAGAAGTGCACACTGAAATAAGTAAAGAAACGGAGAAACTAACGAAAGGAGGGAACTGGGGGAGATGGTCTATTGAACAAGTCCGCTAGCATCCCACGACGGGACGAAACTTACAGGGTTCCCTTATTCATCTAGTGGTATCTGTGAGGCTGATAGAATGGTCGCAGTTGTAGAACAGCAACAATATTGTTACAGACCCAGTAGTATAATGTTAATTATGAGGGTTTGGATCTCTGGAAGTATTCATCAAAGGTATCCCATAATTGTCTTGAGCTGCAAAATAGGTGTAACTTCGTATACATTATCAGCACTTCTTGCTGCACAGTGCATATACCACCATTTTTTTAAATGAAATTGGGGCTGTTGATTTTCACCCCATCAGTCACTTTAGCACCTAAGGCTAAAAATAGGTCAAGGAGAAATGAGTTTTCAGCTGATAAGGACCATGATATTGGGTTTGCAATGACTCTCAGTTCAATCATCGAAAGGTACATTCTAAAAGGTATTTCAAAAACGTCCTGGACCAAAGATTGTATTCTATTCCAAAAGGGTTCGACCAGTTTACAGGAAATAATATATGTTCCAAAGAACCCACCACCCCTTCACATTTCCAGCATGTATCCGTCTTACACAAGCCCAGTTTGTGGAGTCTGGCTGGAGTCCAGTATATTTTGTGGATTGGCCAGAATCTGGACTATGCTGTAACTAGAGTATCTGAAAGAGACACGTTAGTGACAGATTCCTTACCTTAGAATATCCCCAGGCGTCAGGCTGGATCCGGAAAGTTTTTTGCGTAGCAGTACCCTTGAGCGTTGGTAGGCGGCGTCGTGCGGCTCCGCGTCCGTCGTCGGCGTCGTGGTCGCCGGGATGACGTCGCGGGCAGTACTTATACGCCGCCCCTGCGCGCTGACGTCAGTTCTTCTTTTTCCGCGCCAGTAAGCGCAGATCCGGGAAGAGCAGTGCCCTAGTCAATTTTTGACTATCCTTTTTGTGATTTTTTCACTGTTTCTCCAAACGAGTCTTCACGATTCCTAAGGTGTCGTAGGGCTGCCCGGCTTTAAGCCCTGCGAGGCCTGTGCTCGCATGATGTCGATCACGGACCCGCATCTCGAGTGTCTCTTCTGTCTCGGCCGAGACCACGACACGAAGTCGTGCCCTGACTGCCGGAAACTTCATCCAAAGGCTTTGCGAGAGCGGTCTCGAAAGCTGCTCGAGGTCCGGCAGTTGGCTCCGCGCCGCACCAAGCCCCGGTCCCGGGAGAGGTCGAGGGGCCGGACGCGGAGTCCCCACCGTTCGTCAGAATCCAAGTCTTCGCGCTCCTCCGGTAAGTCGAAGCACAAGAAGTCTAAGCGGCGTCATCGCTCTAAGACTTCGCCTCGCCGGTCTCGCGACTCAGCTGAGGCCCCAATCGGCACCGTCCCCGCGGCCCCGGACATGCCTGTAGAGCCGCCCCCGAATTACCCGTTCTTTCCGGGGTCGGGGGCGACTCAGGCCGAAATACAGGAATTCCTGTCGGCCATGGCCCGCCTCTTCGGGCCTTCAGGTCCCTCCGGTGCGCCTTCGGGCCCGCGGGCCCTGATGGGGTTGCCCCGGCGCCGCCGTCGACTCCGGTCCCGGCGCCGCTTGTCCCACCAGCCTTCATCCCGGCCTCGGCTCCGGCCCCGGCCTCGATCCCGGCTCCGGTGGTGCCGCAACCCACATCGGCGCCGGTTGACCTAACCACGCCTCCGCCGATGTCCCCGGTGCCGTTCCTGACGCCGTCCGGGGCTCCGGACGACGTCGTTCCCCGGTTCTCTCCGGCTCCGGACATGGAGCCGGACCGACGTCGCCCGACGCCGGTTCCGGCGCCGATGAGACCTTGGGTCCCAGATGTCCCTCTTCCTCCATATTTTGAACCAGAGGAGGACCATGAGAGCTGGGAGGGGTCTGAGGACCCTCTCACGCAACAGTGTGAGTTTGACCCGGACTGGGTTGAGGAACTTGGGGATGCCAGTGGTCTAGACACCTCCCCTGACACTGGCATGCTGTCTCCTCCCGTGGCTACGGAGGAGGGGGCAAATTTTGCAACGGTGTTGCGTAGAGCTGCTGGAGCCTTACATCTCCAGTTGCCTACTGTGGCCGTCAGGACTAACCTCCTGACAGAAGTGCTTCAGCCGGCGGCTTCCTCTTCGGAGACTGTGCTGCCGTTTAATGATGCACTCACTGACGTTCTTTTGGGT
Organism: Calotriton arnoldi; assembly: GCA_963921515.1. Classification (NCBI taxonomy): domain Eukaryota; kingdom Metazoa; phylum Chordata; class Amphibia; order Caudata; family Salamandridae; genus Calotriton; species Calotriton arnoldi. The sequence goes on from CAWUFW010000181.1 coordinate 3,510,378, forward strand.
ACCTGGTCCAAACCCACCACAGGGGCTCCTGTGGATAGGAACGTGGCCCGACGCCATCGCCCTGCTCCGGGCGACCCCCTGTTTCTCTCCCAACATCCCACCCCTGAGAGCTTGGTTGTCCAAGCCTCTGGCTCCCAAACCGCCTTCCCTACCGCCCCTCCGGATAGGGAATCCAAACGCCTGGACCAATTTGGGAAGAAGGCTTTTTCTTCCTCCAGTGCTGGCTTGCGGTCCGTCAACACCGCTTGCCTTTTGGGCCGATATACCCACTCCCTGTGGGATTCGGTGGCGGCTGTTTTGCCGCAGTGTTCTGAGGAGGTCCAGACACTGCTTACCCGCGCCATTGCGGAAGGGCGTGATGCGGCTAAATACACCATCCGTTGTGGCCTTGATACCGCCGACTCGCTGGGCAGATCGCTTGCTACGACGGTGGCGCTCCGTCGCCACGCCTGGCTGAGGACAACTGGTTTCTCGGGTGATGTCCAGAATACACTCATGGACATGCCCTTTGATGGAGTCGGTCTTTTTGGTTCAAAGGCAGACCATGCGCTGGAGCGGTTTAAGGACTCACGGGCTACGGCCAAGTCCCTGGGCCTTTCTGTTGTACGCCCTCCGCTCAGCTTTTCGCCCCTTTCGTGGCCACGTAAGGGGCGCCCAGTCACGTCAGATGCCCAGCCACCGGCCTGCACAGCAAGCGTCTACGCGTGGCCAAGGACGTGGATACCGCTGTGGCGGTTCGGGCAACCAGCGTGCGGGTCAGGCCACCACCTCCAATCCGTCCGCGGCCTCCAAGCCCTCCTAGTCCCTCCTTTCCGGTGCACGGCACGCCAGTAGGGAGCAGGGTCCGCCATCACCTTCACCACTGGCGTCCCATCACCTCGGACAGGTGGGTCTTGGACATTGTCCGAAGGGGCTACTCCCTCCCCTTCGAGACCACCCCCCAGCCATGCCACCTCAATTCCACCGCATGTCAGGGGATCACTTGGTACTTCTACAGAAGGAAGTCACGGCCCTCTTGGCCAAGAGGGCCATCGAGCATGTTCCGACCCCAGAAGTAGGTCGTGGTTGCTACTCCCACTACTTCCTGGTGCCCAAAAGGACAAGGAGGACATGCGTCCTATCTTGGACCTCCGGAACGTCAATCGCTTCCTCCGGAAGGAGAAGTTCAAGATGCTCACCCTAGCTCAGGTCTTGACTGCCCTCTACCCTGGAGACTGGTTGGTAGCGTTGGACTTGCAGGATGCTTATTTTCACATCCCCGTCCTGCCGGCCCACCGGCGTTACCTGCGGTTCACGGTAGGCCTCGAGCATTTTCAGTTCACCGTGCTCCCCTTTGGCCTTACAAGTGCCCCTCGGGTGTTCACGAAAGTGATGGCGGTGGTCGCAGCTCATCTGCGCCGGGCAGGGGTTCCAGTCTTCCCCTACCTCGACGACTGGCTGCTGAAGGTGGGCTCGTCCCAGGCAGTCGTCTCCCACCTCCAGACTACGGCCGAACTCCTGCACTCGCTGGGGTTCTCCATTAATGTGCCGAAGTCGCATCTGATTCCTTCTCCACAGCTCCTTTTCATCGGAGCAGTTCTGGACACGACGCAGTTTCGGGCCTATCCTCCCGAACGGCGAGTCCAGGATATTCAGGCTATGATTTCGATCTTTCAGCCTTTATCCTGGGTTTCGGTACGGATGACCCTGAGGCTGCTGGGCCTCATGGCCTCCTGCATCCTGCTGGTCACTCATGCCAGATGGCATATGCGGGCTCTGCAGTGGGACCTGAAGTTCCAGTGGGCGCAGCACCAGGGCAACCTGTCCGATCACGTCCAGATCTCGGAGGGGACTGCAAAACAATTGCAGTGGTGGCTCTCGAACCGGCAGTGGGTCATGGGCAGATCCCTCTCCCTTCCCCAGCCAGAGCACACAGTTGTGACGGACGCGTCCCTTCTGGGATGAGGCGGTCACATGGGAGAGGCGGAGATCAGAGGCCTCTGGTCTCCGGCGGAGTCCCGGCTCCATATCAACCTTCTGGCGCTCCGGGCGATCCGACTTGCACTCAAGGCATTCCTTCCCTCTGTCAAAGGGAAGGTAGTGCAGGTGTTCACAGACAACACCACCGCCATGTGGTACTGCAACAAACAAGGCGGGGTGGGGTCGTGGACCCTTTGTCAGGAGGCTCTGCGCCTCTGGACATGGCTGGAACATCAGGGCATGTTCCTGATGGTTCAACACCTGGCAGGTTCCCTGAACGCCAGGGCGGACGAACTCAGCCGCAGGTGCATGATGGATCACGAATGGCGTCTTCACTCGGAAGTGGCGCAAGGACTCTTTCTACAGTGGGGAGAACCTTGGTTAGATCTATTCGCCACCGAAGAGAACGCGCAATGTCATCAGTTCTGCGCGTTGGAATTTCCAAGGCGGCACTCGCTCGGCGACGCTTTTCGTCACGAGTGGGGTTGAGGTCTATTGTACGCCTTTCCGCCTATACCACTTCTACCCAGAGTGTTGAAGAAGATTCGGCACGACCGGGCCCAAGTCATTCTTGTGGCTCCGGACTGGGCTCGAAGAGTTTGGTATCCCGAGCTACTCAGTATGAGCGTAGATCCCCCGATCCGTCTGCCTCTTCGGGAGGATCTTCTGTCGCAGCAGCAGGGGACGGTCCTCCACCCGAACCTGTCCAGCCTCCACCTGCTTGCGTGGAGATTGAGCGGCGGCAGTTGATTCCTTTCGACTTGCCTCCCGAAGTTTGTGATGTGATTCTGGCAGCCAGGCGTCCCTCCACTAAGGTGGTATACGCCTGCAGGTGGAACAAGTTTGTGGCATGGTGCACAGCAAAGGCTGTGAATCCCCTTTCTGCCCCTCTCTCTGAGGTTCTCCTGTTCCTTCTTTCCCTGGCCCAACAGGGTTCTGCCCTGGGTACCATCAAGGGCTATCTTTGTGCCATTTCGGCCTTCCTCAGGCTTCCTGATCAGCCCTCCCTTTTCAAGTCCCCTGTTGTTAACAGGTTTCTAAAAGGCATTACACACCTCTTCCCTCCTGTTCCGTTTGTGATGCCTCAGTGGGACTTGAACTTGGTTCTTACCTTTCTTATGTGCGCTCCCTTTGAGCCTCCACATAACTGTCCTCTTCGTCTTCTGACTCTGAAGACTGCCTTTCTGGTGGCCGTCACCTCCGCTCGGCAGGTGAGTGAGCTCCAGGCTCTATCATGTAAACCTCCCTTTCTGTCTGTCCATCCAGACAAGGTTGTTCTTAGGACGCGTCCGTCCTTCTTGCCAAAGGTGGTTACTGCCTTCCACATTGGGCAGACCATCACTTTGCCCACCTTCTTTCCGCCTCCGCATCCTTCCAGAGAGGAAGAGAGGCTCCACCGTCTGGACCCAAAACGTGCGCTTTCCTTTTACATCGACCGAACACGCCATTTCCGGGTGGATGACCAGCTCTTTGTTGGCTACGTGGGCGTCAAAAAAGGTCGGGCGGTGCACAAGAGAACCATCTCCCGCTGGGTAACCTTGTGTATCAAAGCCTGCTATTCTTTGGCTAAGAAGGAGCCTCCTGTTGGGCTGCGTGCCCATTCCACCAGGGCAACGGCTGCTACCACGGCTTTGGGCCGCGGTGTTACGCTGCAGGATATCTGTCAGGCAGCTACGTGGGCCTTGCTGCACACGTTTACAAAGCATTTCTGCCTTGACAGTCCGGTCCGGAGGGACGGCTTCTTTGGCCGTTCTGTCCTCCAGGACTTCCTTGTCTGATCTTTGTTCGCAGACCCACCACCGGGGTTGGTATTGCTGGGGTATCTATTCTAAGGTAAGGAATCTGTCACTAACGTGTCTTTCAGATGCACAAGTTACTAACTTGTGTAACGATATATCTGTAAGAGACAGTAGTTAGTGACAGATTCCTTACCGCCCCACCCATCCTCCCCGTTCTGCGAACTGATTTCTAGGGTTAAGGACATCCCTTTCAGGGCCCTAGTATTTTTCAGACACCTATGTCAGCTTCTTGCATGGCTCTGCGTTCCTGGCGCGGAAAGTCGTGTACAGAACTGACGTCAGCGCGCAGGGCGGCGCCTAAGTACTGCCCGCGACGTCATCCCGGCGATCACGACGCCGACGACGGACGCGGAGCCGCACGACGCCGCCTACCGACGCGCAAGGGTACTGCTACGCAAAAACTTTCCGGATCCAGCCTGACGCCTGGGGATATTCTAAGGTAAGGAATCTGTCACTAACTACTGTCTCTTACAGATATATCGTTACACAAGTTAGTAACTTGTGCAATTCTGGCCAAGTATTTTGAATACCAAATCTTCTCCCATACTGCTTCCCCACAGGAAATATTGTGTAGGTTGCATATATTCGGACCATATCTTTTTTTTTTGACCTTTTGTTTATTAGGCTTAATTAGGTTCAAGCATTTTGTAGATATGTGATGCAGTATGACCATTCTTCCTAAAGTTACTGAGCAAGCATGGTAGGTCTGGGGAGTGAGGTTGGACCAATCTTCTGAGTACACCTTTCAATTTCAGAAAATTATAGAAATCTGTGTCCAGAACAAATTTTATATATTTAGCGGAGAAAAGTATTGGGTTCTCTTGTGTTCCCAAAACTTCTATAATGTGTATGCCTCTATTTGCCCAGCGTTCTCAGCATATTGTTTTTCTTCCTATCTTGATTCTAATATTGTGCCACAAAGAGACCTGAGAGGAGCCACAGATCATTTAATCCAGTAAATTATCTAGTTGCAGCAGAGCATGTGCTGTATCCAGAATTATGGGCCTCAAGTGTTCTAGATTCAATTTTGATATGTGTTGTATGGAAAGGGGGGAGCTGAGAAGTAAAGGGTATAATGGCTGGGATTCTATCTAACGCCAGGTTGGATCTCGACCTTCCTGGAAGACTATCCACCACACATTGGGAAGCCAGAAATGCCAGTTGGTATCTTGGGAAGTCAGGAAGACCAAGGCCTCCTTTAGGTTTATTAAATTTTAGTGTGTTTATAGCAATCCTGGCCCTTTTACCTTTCCATAAGAAATCATAACTATATGCTTTTCCACTGATTTAAAGAATGTGGGCAGAAGTGAAAATGGTAACATACCCAATAAAAAAATTAACTAGCAGGGCCACCATCATTTTGACTGTTTCAAACCGCCCACACCATGTAATGCATTTAGGAGCCCAGATGGCCAAAAAGGCTTCGTTTTTTGATAAGTTTATTTTTTTATTAATGTTTAAGGAGCTTTTCAAGTCTTTGCCAAACCATAAACCTAGATATTTGAGGGCCTCAGGTTGTCATTTCAGACCCGAATTACCAATCACTGTTGATGTGCAGTGAGCATTAAGTGGGAAAACCTCAGTTTTCTCTAAGCGAGTATCCTGAGGCATTTTAGTATCTTTCAGTCTCTTGCAAAATGATTGGAATGACTTGTTAAGCTTCCTCTGTAAATAGCAGCACATTATCAGCATATGCCACAACAAGTTGCCTTCCAGATTGAAAAGAAATACCTTTAATATCCCAAGTATCTCTGAGTGGCGAAAGTAGTGGTTCAATGACTGACAGAAAACGGAGTGGGAACAGAAGACAGCACAGCGAGTGCTCTGAGGTAATGTGAATGATTGAGATAAATGACCTTTGACCCTCACCTTTGTAATTGGATTTGACTAGAGAGCCATAACTATACGCATAAAATCCCCCCAGACAATATTTGTGTAAAGTCACATGCAGAAAAGTACAAGAAACCTTATCAAAGGCCTTTTCCACGTTGAGAGACAGTTCAGCTGTTGGGGAGTAGAGGAATTTAGCTTAGTGAATTACATGCCAAAATAGTCTGATGTTGTCGGCTGCCAATCTACCTTTGAGAAGACTAGTCTGGGAGAAAGGGATATGTTTTTGTATAACGGTCTCATGTCTGAACGCCATAATTTTCACATATAATTTACAACCAAGATTTATTATTGATATGGGTGTAAAGTTCTAGATGATCCTTCTCCACCTTTGGAATAGCCACTATCGTGGCTTCAGTGGCTGAGCCTGAGAGAGATCCTGATTCTGCACAATGATGGAAAACTGCTTTTAGAAAGTCCTCAATGAGATCTGCAAATGATTTATATCATTTACCTGAGTAACCATTGACCCCAGGGGCCTTCCCGGTCTTAAGACTGTGAATGGCTTTCAGAATTTCCCTGTTTTCAGTAGGCGCATTAAAATTTAAACACTCGTTGTGATCTAAGGGTGGAAGAACTATGGATTCTAAGTATTCCTCAGTCCTTTGGGGCAACTGGCGTATTAGAGTTTTAGCGGTTGGAGTAAAAGGCACGAAAAGAATCAAGAATGTCCTGCATCGGGGTTACAATCTCCCCAGTCACACTCCTGATGGCAGGTGTGAGTGATTTATTTTTAGTATATTTCAGTTAATTTGCTAGCGATTCCCCAGCTGTGTTTCTGGTGCATATTTTTTCTTCTACAGAAATATTGACCCACTTTTTGACTCCCTTGCTGAGTGTTTTATTGTGCTCGTATTATAGGTTGCATAATTTTGTTAAATCTGTGGAGGCTTTCGAATGTCTTAAGTTTCATGTCTAGATCTTTAGTTTCAATTTCTAAGAATGACAATTGTTTAGACATGGTTTCATTTTTAATATTCATAAGATTTATCTGGGGCCCTCCAATTGTGGCTTTCAGTGCATCCCATCTAATTATGGGAGAAGTATCTTCAACTGCATTTTAATTTTGAACCGAACCAATGGCTTTCAGTATTCTGTCTCTGGAAGAAGCATCTTCACTGAGTTTGTCTTTGAATCGCCATTGTTTAGGCAGAAGGGAGAAAAATTGCCGTGTGAGTTCCATTGACGCATATGCATGGTCAGATATTACTATCTGTTCCATTTTTGTATTGGTAAACCTAGTGAGTAGGTGCTTACTAACCAAGAGATGATCAGTTCTAGAGAAAGAGTGATGTGACAATGCGTAGAATGTATAATAGCTACCTGAAGGGATGAATAGTCTCCATGCATCAATCAGATTGTTTGCACAATATATTTTAATTTGGGAGTGGGATTTAATACAGAAGAATTAACTGTTCGATGTACTATCTAAGGCCCCATCCATGGGCAGATTGAAAATCGCCCCCCAAAACCACGAGTTTATCAGGCAACTAGTGTTTGTCAAGATCCTTCCAAAACCCCACAGAATTTTCAGTTGGGTGTAAATGTTCACAGTGAAAAGTTCTTTGTCTTTTTTCTTAGCTCTAGTTTAAGCCATGTGTTCATGAGAGTGCGATATTACAGTAATTCTCGATTTCTTCTATGTGATGGTTAGTACCCCATTTGTTTATGTATTGCTGTCGAGAGTCTAATCTTGCGGTCCGCGAGCAATAGAATTTTGCATCTTTGAGAAAATTGAGATGGGTTTCCTGTAGCCTGATAATATCCCCTAGTAGTCTATTGCAATAGCCTGCAATCTTCTTGCGTTTGACTGGGTGGTTTAGGACCTTAGAATTAAGTGAGAGAATTTTAATTGATGAATCATCTGGTGGGTTCAATGTGTTGAGTGTTTAAGGGACAGTTGAAAAAGCCCTGTACAATCTTTCCACCCCCCCTCCCTCAAAATCACCACGCTTGAATGACCATAGAATTGTGAATGGATACATGCTCTGAGGAATGCTAGCAGGTCAATGATGGATGGGCATAGTACTGGGAACCAAATAAGTCTCATTGGTACTAGAAGAGACTTGTGAAACCCAAAAGAAGTTATGGTATGCTTATGGAACAAGGCAGACTCTCTACTTGAGTGGAAGAGGGACACAGGTGAGGAAAGAGGGATAAGACAAAGAGAAGAGAAGTCAGAGAGCAAACATATGTCCACAAGAAACATAACATAAAAACTCCATAAACAAAACCCAACAAAATGTGGGAAATCTGCATTTCCACACCCATCAGTGTATTGTAGCAGGGGATGCTACGAACAGGCCCACCAGCAACAACTAGCTCCGCCCTTGGTCTACTAAATGAATTCAAAATATAGCATAGCAATATTTAAGACAAATTCAGTAACCGAACGATGAACTAATTCAACAACCTAGGTTAGTTGGCACTAAATTAGCATAGGTAGTAACTCATCTGGAGAGCTCACAGGTATGTATAGAGTCTGTAGTAGGAATAAGGGTAGGAACCATCAAGAGTATGTTGAGTACTTTATAGAGGTTGACAAGCCCAACCTCAACATACCAGCCCAACATAAGGAGACAGGTCTCAAACCTGCCTCAGGAAAACACTTAAATTACAACATACTATATCTGTCCAAAGGGTCACGTTAGTCAAATTTAACGGAGCAGAGCAAAACTCAGTAAACATTGAGGACAAAAAAAATAACCTGAATTCTGAGAGAGTTTAGCTGTAACAATCGGCAGGGTAACAATGCAGGAATGAAGGGGTCCCCAGCAGAGTGAATATCTTCAAGTTATCGTGACAGATTGGGAAGAGGTGAAGATGAAAGTCTGCAGGTCCACAGGTTCGGCGAAGACTATCGGTTTTCCTTTTGTACAGAATTCGAAAATTAAGCCAGACCTATAAAAGAGAAAGGTATGGAAAGATCACTCAAAGCTTGACGTAGTGCTAAAAAAAACCTTTGCATTTGGAGACTGTCTCTTTGAAGTAATCTTGGGCAGTGGTTAGCTTTGCACTATTACATTGAATGTTATGAGCATTCCTCGTGTGCTACATAATTATCTCTATGACAATATCAAAATGGCCTAAATATAATTGCCCTAGGATGTTTCAAGAGTAGCCAGAGTGGCTGCTGGCTTGCCTGAGGGGATTCTATGTGCCCTTTCTATCTCATAATCCTTCTCAAATGTGAGCCCAAAGTTCGGAGTATCCAGGATTCCAAATATAGAGCACAAAGGTTTGTGTCGCATTCCACATTTTCAGTTAGGCCAAAAATTCACAGATTACCTCTGTGGTTGCGGTCTGCAAGTTCAGACATTTATCTTGTTAACAGTACGCTAATTCTGGATTCATCTTCTTTAATTTTACTTGCTCGGTCCTTAAAGTCATTACTTAAATCCTGAATATCTGTATTTTATTTAGTCACTTGAGTCAAATCATGAAGGGCACCCAGCCTTTGTATGTATGATAATTTCTGTATTTGTAGGTGCCTCTGATTTACATTTGCTCGTTGAAAATGGAATCCGTGGTTCGGCCTTTGAGTGTTTCAAACTAGGTTTGGAGTCTCTCTTCTTTCTTTGCTTCTGGACTCTGTCATTATGATACATCACAAATGTGGATGGGGTATAAATTATAAATAGACAGGTAATGGCATACCAGATCTGTCACTTCGATGAAATGTGAACATTTAAGTCATCCTAAGATTGGGGAGCAGAATACCACATCCAAAGAGATCGTATTCACGTAACGCCCAGTGCAAGAGTGATGCAGGGACTCTTCTCGAGAAAAGGTGTGACAAGTCAGTATGTGTCAAATAAAGCTCAGTGGCAATGGGAGACAACTATCCCCATTGATCAACAACTGCACTGTACAAGTATCCTTCTGCATTTTCCCTGAGCCCGTGAGACCTCTGCTCACTGACTCGAGCATCAAAGCTCCGGTCTCGCAGTACAGAGCAGTCCCGATCAGCTAGCACGCTGCGTGCAGAGTACAGAATTGCAGAGCTCAGTGTACAGGCAGTGGGGGTTCCTAAGTCTGTCATCTTTCAATAGACTATCCCTCTCCGATCAGAGTCAACATGGCGGGCTACCACCGTGGTGGACTCTGTTTCCCTCCACAAGCACCATATTCAGTCTTCCTCCGGGAACGCAGTATGCTGTAGAGCAAAGTCTAAAGTCAATTGTGCCTCTGGAGACCTGATGGACAACAGGCGTGGGACTGGCTACTCCGAATCACTCTGCCATTCAAATAATCTGTTTTTACTAGGTTTTGACATTCTTAGATTCAGAAGGGTCAAGAGTGGAGCTGTGGAGCTGTTGTCTCAGGTGGCCATCATGCTCAGGCGTTAGACAGCATTCTTAATCAGTGCAGTTCTTTTGAGGCAATGGACGTGGGTCTCTCGGACGGTCATGGGTGCCAGTAGTCACTTCAGTCTACAATTCCTCCTTCCCTGCTACAATGGCCACCAAACCCCCTTAGTATGCCCTTTGTGGCTCATGCCCAACCGGTAGGGGGCAGGATTCGACAATAAGTCTCTGGTTGGTGTTCAATCACATCTGATAGATGAGTGTTATGGATTGTTCAAAATGACTATGCCCTACCGTTCTTTTTGCCCCGCTTGTTATTCCTCCCTGTCCAAAGCGAATTTCAGACTAGCATCTGTCCATCCTGTTACAGGAGGTAGCGATTCTTACTCTACAAACATGCCATCAAAGAGGGTTATGGACTTGATAAGAGAAGAGGGATGTTCCTCTCACTATTTCTTTGTTCTGAAGGAGGATAGGGTCCCAGACTTATTCTGGACCTTTGGCCTCTGAATGCAAACCTGTGGAAGAACAAATTCAAAACGCTCCTATTGGCCCAGATCTTGGCTGCATAGACCCTGACTACTGAATGGTCCTTGGACACCAGGACACATATTTCAGGACACACATTTTCTGTATTTCAGTCCCACTGACTTTATCTGCAATCAATTAAAACTAGACCAGGAGCATTGTCGGCTTCATGTGCTCCCTTTCGGACTCACCAGTGCCCTTCGCGTGTTCATAAACATGATGATGGCAGTCACTTCCCATCTTCAGAGTGTACGAGTATTCCCCTAACTCGACAACCTGTAGTTGAAGGCGGGCTAGCTACAGTCAGTTGTGTACCACTTCCAGATGGTGACGAACTTCTTGTTATCTTCAGGGTTCACTTGCAATAACCTGAATTTCCACCTGACTCTTTCGCAGAGTCTTCCATTCATTAAAGCTATCTTGGACTCAGTGGAGTCCAGGGCTTTCTGTTCGCTGCAACGAGTCCAGGACATTCGGGTTATGGTCCTGTTTCAGGTACTATCCTGTATCACGGTGAGAGCAGCTCTTAAGCTGTTTGCCTTTTAGCCTCCTGCATCCACATGCGGGCTCTGCAATGGAATTTGAAGTTCCACTGGGCCTAGCATAAAGGCATTCTCACCAGTGGCACTGAGGACTCCTATGAGACGGTGTAAGGTATGGAGCGGTGTCTGCTTAAATGCAGTAGGTCAAGAGGAAAGCCCCTCTCTCTTCACCACCCAGACTGGACGTCTCTGGGGGAGATGGAAATCAAGGTACTGTGGTGTGCGTCAGAAGGCCAGCTCTACATCGGTCTGCTGACTCTGAAGGCTATTCATCTGGCTGGGAAGGCCTTCCTGCCATCCATTAAAGGGAGGCTGGTGCTGTTTCTCACAGACAACACGACTGCCATGTGGTAGTAAAGCAAGTTGGGCCGGAGTGGGAGCATATTGCCTATTTTAGGAGGTGCTGTGTCTCTGGAGGTGGTTGGAACGCTAGGGTATTTTACTCATCGCAAATCACCTGGCAGGATCCATGATTGCCAGCGCTAATGTACTGAGCTGATGGCATCTGGTGGATCACAAGTGACGCTTACACACAGAGATTGCGCAGAGTGTCTTCCGACAGTAGAGAGAACCCTAGCTAGATCTTTTTGTCCCGTTTAAAATGTGAGGATGGAGTTTCTGCAAGTACACTCATTAGGAGATGTGTTCCATTTGGAATGGACTCCTGTAGCTCTCTTGCCCAGAGTTCTGCTAAAGATCAGGCACAACCTATCTTAAATTATCCTACTGGATCCTGATTTGCCAGGAAAATGTGGCACCCAGACTGTAAGGGCATGAGCATCTGTCCTCCGATCAAGCTGTTTCTCAAGAACCCCGTTTCAGCAACAGGACAGGGTCCTCCATCTGAATCTGTGCAATCTACACCTACATGTGTGGAGGTTGAGCAGCATCAACTGACTGCATTTGTTCTGCCTGCAGAGGTAGATGTCATCTTTGCCGTCAGGCCCCCTTCCACAAAATCCATAAATGCTGGGCGCTGAGAAAAATGTGTTGCCTGGTGTCTCTTTTGCAAGACAGACCCCTTACAAACAAAGCTGTCAGACATTTTGTAGCTTGTTTTATCTTAAGCCGAGCAAGGTCTTTCAGTGGGTGCTAATACAGGTTATTAGTTGGGCCTTTTCAAAGTTTGCCATACCATCTTTCATTGTTTAAATCGCCTATTGGGATGAGATTTATTTAATCTTTTACACACGTGTTCCCTTCCACACAGTTTGTGATGTAACAGTGGGTCCTTTACTTGGTCTTGACATTTCTCATGTGTACACCCTTCGATCCGATGCATAGCTTCTTGTTGTGTCTTTTGACTTTAAAGGCCATGCACCTCATATAATTGTGTCAACTCATCACATGAGAACTTCAGGCACTTTCAGTACATCTGCTCTCCCCTACCTTTTTCCCGGACAAGTTAGTACTTAGGACTCGAGCGGCTTTTTTGACAAAAGTTGTGACTCCCTTCCATTTTCAACAATCCGTTCCTCTGCCTGTGCTCTTTGCTTCCCTTCACTCCTCAAAAGAGTAGAAGAGGATGCATTAGCTGGGCCTGGAAATGGCTTTAAGGTGAGTTCTCCGGTGTGAAGAAAGGTAAGGCTGTGCAGAAGAGTACTTTGTTGAGGTGGATGATAGTCCTCTGCGTTGAGATCTGCTACACACTGTCCAAGAAGCGGTCTCTGGAAGGTCCGAGCGCACATTGCACCTGGGATAAGACTGCTACCACAGTGTTGGCATGTGGAGTGCTTATCATTGATATCTGCCAGGATGTGATGTCCGCATTGGTGCATACATTCATGAAGCACTACTGCATTGATAGTCTGATCCAGCTGAAGGGACACTTTGCCTGTTCAGTTCGGCAAGACAGCCTGGTCTGAGTTTTGCTATCTATTCGAAGGGGAGCATTCTGTGATTAGAAATGTCAATCAGAAGAACGTTATCTGCCTTCAGTAATGCTCTAGCTACAGATTCCTCACTGCTGCACTACCTCACCGTTCTGGCGAGTGCCCTCTTTTTAACATCTGAAAATGCCGTTAGGTTGTGATTAGCACCTTTTTATCAATAATTATTCACGCGCAGCAGCTGATACGCAGAAATGGAAAAGAGAAGAAACTGACGTCAGAATACAATGGTGTCTCTTATATGCTGCTCTGCGACATCCAGGGTGGTGTCGAATTAGCGTGGAGATGCACAGTGCTACCTTGCAATACGTGGGAGCACTGCTATAAAGAACATTTTTCAAATCCAGTTTGGTGGTTGGGGATATTCTAAGGTCTGGAATATGCGATTAGAGTGCGTAATCATCAGAAATAGTATTACCGAAGCTAAGGAACGTGTTCTTCTGCATTGTAGGGTATTTTTGATGGTCATAAACAGGTATGTTATGCTGTTTGCTATTTAATTTGATTATACATATGTATAGTAAAGCGCGTTCTGAGATCCTGCCGAAGGGCAGGATAATTCTGGTGTTTATGGTTGCAATTGAATCTCCTATGATCCAGAATTAAGATTATAAGTAACGTTTCCATCTTCTGTGCCAACTGCAAGTATTGCCAGGAAATTATGGAAACTTCAAGATCACGATTGTTTGACATTGTGTGACGAGGTGGTCATGGCTAACAAGTTAGGTGGTGACTGTATAGTGCTTGTGGCAGCCAGCCCATCAAGTTTAAGGTGCTCGTCCATTGTAGCGGACATTCTATATCTGAAACAGCTCTTATAGAAATATTGGAAGCAAATTGGGTGAAAAACAATTTATGGTGCATCTGTTGTCACTTTTGTGCTTCCCTAAGTCAGTTTTCCATTACCTGTAATTGCATAAAGAATGTCATCTACACACAAAGTTTCTAGTCCAGTGCTTGTGGGCATTTCAGAAGCTTTTCTGTCCAAAAACTATGGTTTTAATGTCTGTTTTGGAAAGAAGGTACGTTGGCGTACATGACTTTTGGCTTTGACATGGCCACCTACCTACCATGTGTATGATTTTAATTAAGACACTGGATTAGTTGACCTATCTGATAAGACCCTTTTTAGAGCATAGTTTCCATAACTATGATAATTACTGGGGGGAGTAGGAGTTATCTTTTACGTCTATAATTCTTGCCCTACGTACCCTCCTTTCGACTGTAGGTTATTCACACTTAATGATTTTGCAGCACTGATATTCTAAAGGCACACTCCAGGGGCGTTCCTGAAATGGGTAAGAAATTAGGACATTTTTTCCAGTAGTGCCAAACATTCCCTGAGAATCGGGGACAACTGTTCAATGCTGAAGAGACTGGTCAAGAAATATGGAATGACTAAGGGTCACTCCTATATCCGTTTTTAAATACATCTAGTCTGATCACTGTAGAAATAGACGAAAAAAAGTGTAAAGCAGATGTTTCTTTAAAGCTTTTGGCAAAATTGCTTTCTGAATCCCTTGTTGATTTCAAAACTGAAATGAAAGTTCCACACCTAAAATAACACCTTTGTTGGACTTACTCGTGGATCTATATATTTTAGCCCCTGTTCTTTTTCCATTTTATATTTCTGACCTCTAGAAGATTTACGTCTTTGCGTTAAACGCCTCCTGAAATTGGATTTCCCATTTTGCTTGTTATGCTGTGCTCTTGGCGTACTCGGGCGGATAGCTTTTGGGAGACCAACTTTTCCCTTGTGTTTTGAGTGCCATTCTTCTCACGTGGGTCTAGAAAACAGTAATTTAATCTTTATTTTGGGCTAAAGGCTATGGGTGTCATCCATTGTTTAGTGACGGTGGATGATATAAACATTCCTTCAGTGCGGTTTTATTTATTTTGTAAACTTTTATTTTTCGATTTTACCAGAAAACAGGAAACGACTTGATAAATTGTATCCGTTCTTGCTCACAGCGCATCTTCACAGAAAGTGACATGTTCAAGGTATATACACTAACATGAAACCGTCCGTGTTACTACATGCAAAAGCTTACCAGCTAAATTGTAGGCTAAGTTAAATTTTTCTGGGTCCAGTAAATAAATGCATACCATTCTTAGCTTTTGAGGCAGATCGTGCTGTTGCATACGGTTTAGATCGAATAGGGCATGACTGGTGTTCCACAAATACATCTAATGCTTAATGAAATTTTAGTTTAGAATTTGAAGCAAAACCTGGTTACAGACGAAAAGCTTATTTGAAATGTATCCGAGCCATATTGTGAAAATAGTTGGGTATCAATTCCGTTATGAATAGTGTGCTAATTATCTTAAATATGAGATTCTTTTGACAACTGTTACTTTTCCCTTTATGTAGGTATTTGTGGCAAATGATTAAAATGGTAGTTAAGATTTCCTAATTTTCGTTTGGTTTAGTGCTAATCTGTTTGGGAGACCATGGAGTTGAAGGAGGGAATGTATCCTCTCTGTTATGTCCACATCTATTCCATGTGATGTGCATCTGCTCTAACCTTCGAGTAAGACGAGGATATTAATAAACACCCTTATTTAGGAAACTGGAATTAACGAATACATGCAAGTTATACAATGTGGCATGCCTTTTGTATGTCCCAGTGTTTTAAATTTGAACTCGAAAAGAGAGGTAAAGGTCAAAATCAAAACCTTAAGGGAAAGGCTTAATATAATTTTTAGTTTATTTTATATCTTGTATTACAGGTGTTTAGATTTATTGTTTTTCTGACTGTTAATTGTGTATTCTTTTGTAGCGCCTCCGTGAAATAAACATGTTGAATTTATTTTGACTCCCCTTTCTTACCCTTCTCTTTTTATTTATGGTTATAGTTGTCATTTTATCACGAACACCCAAATGTGCAAACTGCTATTAAAAGCATGTACTAGACTATTAACATAGTAATTTTCCTTTCCAGCTTCTCTAGCTAAACCTGTGCGAGATGCATTAACTGTGCTTGCTAACACTTCGAAAATGACTACAGAAAGTGGGGTAAACTAGTGTACAGTGTTGATGCCCTCGTTGGATGTCCATGTCCTACTACTTGCACCTTTCAAAGGGCTGTTGTAGTCAGTGTAATTTCCCTATCAAGTTCGAACTTGAACAGCGACTCTTACACCTATTTTTGTGAAACTCCTACTCTGAATTTTATTTCAGAATGACGTTTTTTAAAAAAAAAATAGATTTACAGAGCGCATGGCTACCCAAGGGCTTCCCAGCGCTGCGAGATTCCCACTCCGCGAGGCTAGAGATGGATTAGTGATACTGCTTGAACAGCCATGTTTTAATCACCTTCCGGAAAGCTGCTTCTGATGTCAGTATACGTGATTCACGTGGTAGTGAGTTCCATAGCTTGGGTGCCAGGAGGGAGAATGATCTGCCTCCCCATCTGGCTCTTCTGATTCGTATAGTTTTTATTAGTCGTTCGGATCCAGATCTCAGGCTTCTACTTGGAACGTAAAGGGTCAACAAGTCTCTGATTTTACTTGGGCCATTGTTGTGTAGAGCTCTGTGGGTCATGATAAGTGCCTTGAAATTAATTCTGGCCTCCACCGGAAGCCAGTGTAGTGCCTTTAGATGCTTCCTAGCTGACTCCTGGGTAGGGGCCTTGCACAGTAGCCTTGCTGCGGCATTCTGGACCACCTGGAGTCGGTTGATCACAAATTTGGAAAAGTGAATTTCCATAGTCCAGGCGTAATGTGACCAGGGAGTGGACCACTGTCTTTCTGAGCTCTAAAGGAATACGGTCCAATATTTTGCAGAGCATTCTAAGTAGTCCAAAGCAGATGCCTGTCAGTTTCTTGGCTTGGGTTGCTATTGTTAGGTCCTTGTCGAGCCAGACTCCCAGATTTTTGATTGATTCCTTTGGCGTGGGTGGGATTCCCAGGCATTTGGGCCAGCTTATTGACGGCCTGGGAACTGCCTTGTTGCTGAAGACAATTAGTTCCGTTTTATCCCCATTCAGTTTTAAACATCTGTTTTTCATCCAACCCATCACTCTTTCCTTACAGGGAGCTAAGCTTTCAGAGTCCCCCGTTGGTTCTGGGATCTAGGGATATCACCAACTGGTTGTCATCAGCGTAGGCTGTCATGAAGACATCGAACTCTTGGACTATCTGTGACAGTGGCTTCATGTAGACATTGAATAGTGTAGGACTCAGTGAGGAGCCCTGGGGTACCCTGCAAGTCAAGGGCATAGTCCTAGAAAGGAGATCACTCTCCATAACTTGGAAGGTTCTTCCCTCCAGAAACGAAGCCAGCCATTTAAGAGTGTTACCTTGGACTCCAATGGCCTTTAGTCTATTTTGTAAAATATGATGGTCCACCGTATCGAACGCTGCGCTCAAGTCCAGCAGTATTAGAGCTGCAGCACTACCTTGGTCCAGAGACATTTTGATTTCCTCAACCACTGTCAGTAGTGCTGATTCCGTGCTGTGCTGCGCGCGGAATCCCATCTGCGTAGGTTGGAGGCATTGGTTTGTTTCCAGAAACTGTCAGAGCTCTGTTAACGTGTTTTTCCACCAATTTTCCCACAAATGGCAATTTTGAAATGGGGCGGTAATTCCCTAGTTGTGCTGGGTCTAAGTTGGGCTTTTTTAGCAGTAGGCAGATTGTAGCGTGCTTTCATGCCCCTGGTACTATGCCCTCTTCAAGTGAAAGGTTCATAATCTTAACCAGTGTTGGAAGAATGGTGTCTGCGACTTTCTTTAGAATATGCGGTGGGGCCGGGTCTAGTGGCGAGCCTGATTTCACCTTGTCCATCAATGGCTTCACTTCTTCCAAAAGCACTGGGGGGAAGGTGGTGAAGGTTTGCATGGGGGCAGTCTGTGCCTCCTCGACTTCCTGCCTTGGGAGTGTTTCTCTTTCGGTCAGGAGTGTGGTGTAAATATCCGTAACTCTAGTGCAAAAGTAGGTTGATAGGTCGGTGCATCTCTCCTCTGAGGCTACCGTCATATGGGTAGTTTGTGGAGGGGTGGTTAATGCCTTAACTACAGAAAAGAGTTCCCTTGAAGAGTTCTGTGCCTGGCTAATTTGTGTTTCAAAGAATTTAGTCTGTACTCCTTTGATGCTGTTATGGTAGGATCTGATCGCCACCTTGTACTTGGCTTTAAGATGTGGATCATAGGATTTCCTCCATTCTCGTTCTAGTTTTTTACAACTTTTCTTTAGGGAGAGTAGTTGGTGGGGGGAGGGGTTAAACCATGAAGCAATCAAGGGCCTTGATTTTGATTAAATGAGTTTTGGGAACTATTTTATCCAGTGATTGCGTTATCTGAGTTTCCCAGTTGGAGTAGGCTTCTATCACTGTTTCCGGTATCTCGGAGTTCGGCGAGGCCATGGGCCCTAGTGTGTTCCCCCAGGTCTCTAGTTCAATTTAACCCATCTTCTTTTCTTCCCATCAACTGATTGGGGGGTGGGGGGGGCTTGCTCTTCTCTCTTATTCGGTTATCTAACTTGAATGGGATGAGGTGGTGATCTGACCAGGGCACTGGTATTGGTGGGGCGACTATAATCTTAGGCTCATTAGATGTAACTAAGTCAAGAGTATGGCTCTTGATGTGTGTGGCCGATGTGACTAATTGTGAGAGTTGAAGACCCTCAAGATCTAGCTGCAGCCTTTTGACACTTGGGAGGTTCTTGTCCTCGAAGTGTAAGTTTAGGTCCCCTACTATGGTTGTGTGTGGTTTCTTTACCAGAGTACTAGCTAGAAAATATGGTAGGCTATCTAGGAACTCTCCATAGGGGCCCGGAGGTCTGTAGATTAGCAATACTGAAAATGTATTTGTTGGGGATAAGGAGATTGAAAATTGGAGGCTTTCACAGTCCTGGATGGGGAGGGCCTCAATGGTACAATTGAGTTAGCTTTTTATCAGGATGGCCAGTCTGCCTCCCACCTGCACAGTGCAGTCCAATCTAAGTATTTGATACCCTGGTGGGAGGGCCATGACAATATCTGGGGTGGAACTATCAGTGAGCCAGCTTTCCGTGACAAAAAGTACATCTAAGTTCGCTTCCTCCAGTAGCAAGCAGATTTCAATTTTGTGTTTGGGAAGTGAGCGGCAATTGATTAAGCCTAGCCTCCACGCTTGCTCATTCCTGTCTGAACTGTGCTTGCTGATTTTGGACTTGACCGGCGCTCTTAACCTCCAGTTACAATGTTTACAGACCTTAATTTGTGTTTGCTCCAAATCAATTTGCCAGCCCTCTCCACAACCTACTCTATAGGGAGGCCTGAGACTGAGCAATTGCTTACCAGAGTAGGTGCGTCGTGTAGTTAGGCCAGAGTTCCTGGCCTCTGGGGACGGTTGGGCGCGGACGTTGGGACTGGTATGTATCATAGTCTTGTTCCATTAAGTATTTGAAAATATTAGAAGAACAATTCAGTTAATCGTGGTCACTGTTGCTGTGACATCATGGTGATGTGTATCCTGTTACATAAACTACTTTCCAACGCCTTTGGTGTAAAGACTCCTATTTGGGAAGATAGCACAACAGTATGTCCTCTGCATGGTGAAACAGGTGTGCACCCATGCCCTGAGCGACCCAGCTGCATGTTTCTGTTATAAGACCTTGTGGCCCAGTACACACAATAATACTGCTTGTGCTCACCAGGCATGCCCTCTAGTAGATGCACTACCATCGATACCCTGGGTAAAGTATATGAAGTGGAAGTGGCAGCATATCGTTGTTGTAACCATACAGCAGAACAGGCCTATATGCTGATTAGGTGGCCTCATTCGAGTAAAGTTGCTCTGGAATATAGTGTTTTTAGGAGAGGACTACATGTTGTAAATGTGATTGTGACTAGAGATCAGCAGAATCTATTTTGGATTCCTCCTTGGACAACTGTGCAACAGATGGAGTTTGAGATTGGCCTCCCCAGACTTGGAAGTGTATTGCTAGGATTCCATATCTTGAATGGTGTAGCCCAGACAAGGAAGCTTGGGAGGATGCAGATAAGGCTGCCTTTATAAATACAACTGGGACACTTGAAAAGGGAACTACAGATTGTCACATTCCAGACTGCTGACATTTGGTTAGATGGGGGGGGGGGAGGGGGCGGGGGAAGAGAGTCAGCAGAATCGGTTTTGCAAAGTAAATCCAAACACTTATAGCCAGGTGCAGAGCTTCCACTTCATTGTGCCTCAAGTGGTGGGTACTCAAGTTAGAGATACCCCTCGTCACTCCTGCAGTGAGGGGTCATTTGTCTGCTTTGCAGAGGAGGGATGCACAAAGGATGGGAACAACTCTTAACCAGTTCCAGAATACTGACAATGGGTACCACATTCCCTGTCTGGTAAATGACAAAGTGGGATCCACTCTCTTTCACTGGGTACCTAATTTCTCATTGTCCGAGGGGTACTCAAGCCTATCCTGAGATTAGGGCTGTTGTCGTTAACATCCAGTCTCCCAGAGGTGAAGAGATATCAACTGAAAATCTGCACAATCTTTGTGGAAGAAGCTGTTGACTTGCTTGGGATCCTCCAAATATGTTCTGCCTGCTGAGAGATGGGAAGGTGCATTGTTCTTGCAGTAGTCAACTGCCAGATGGAAGGAGAGACGGCTTCTGTGTCCGGTGCTTTGGGCAGCCTAGAGGAGTAGACTGAAGCAAGCTGATCAGAGCCACCCAGATTATTGGAGTAGGCCCCTGGCCTTTCTAGAGAAAAGCATTAATAGTCAATAGGAGTCATCACCCGAGAGAGAAGATCAATGAGACCGCGACTGCTGGGCATTCTGACCAATCAACCGAAGCAGAGGCCCATCTGCTGACACTGCGAGTGGCACCGAAGCAACTTCGAATTTGCAGACACCACAAGGAGATGGCGATCCGCTATGCAACCAGCGGTGGGCTGATGAAACCTGCCTGTGATATTCAGACCGACCACTTCACACCTTTGTGCCCAAGAGGTGCCACCAAATCTGATGGTCACCTCATTGGAAGAGTGACCTGCCTTGGAACCACGAACTGACGGTAACATGTTGTGCAAACAAAGGAAAAGAACATTTGCCCAGACTACAGAGCATTGGCGGGCAAAGGGTTACTAGATAGCCCCACTTCTCTTGTAGGGGATTTCCGTGTATAGTCATAATCATGTGAATAGTCCCGCCCATGTGCGTAGATCCCGGAGCACTTCATTAGATATATCTTCTTAAGTCGTCATCTTCTACCTTTCTTCAGGAAGGCCTGCATAGACACTTAAGAGATAAAGAGACAATAATGCAGCCTAACTGACTAGGCTACACTGGCCATTACTTCATCTTGAAGAGAAAAAAGATAGCCAGTTAACTTTTAAATTTAGCAATTTTACTGAGTTTGAACACATAGAAAACTCCCCTTCACAAAACTCCTTTTTTCATGATAGAGATGAAAGGGTTGGACAGAGAAGCCCCCATAGGCTGCCATTATGTGTCTGCAAATGGATACCGTGCGTTTAAGAGTCTCCAGAGACCCCCGGTATCCCATGATGCACAGCCAGAGGCAGTTACTTTCAGTTCTTTTTTCCGGCTCCTGCTAGCAGGACCCTGGAGCATTGAGCTCTACCTTTTTTGGGTATTTTCTTCAAAATTTGCTTCAGTTTTTGAATTTTTGCAACTACACTCGACGTCTTTGGCCTGTATCTTCCTTCTGCTGTCCTTTTTTGGCAGAATTTCTACAGTTTTCTTGTCAAAATACCTTCTCTGTTTGACAAGTGTCCTGACTGTGGTAGGAAGAAGGCCAAGTCTGATGCACACAGAGTCTGTATTCTGTGTCTGCCTGTCTCTAATGTGCCCGACACCTGCTCTATTTGCAAAACCTTTTCTAGGCACACCCTGCGTGACAGGGAGAAGATTCGACTCCAAGGGTTGGAGCAGCGAAGACAGCACCTACAGCCTCTGGGCAAGGAGAGGGTAAGTCCTCTGCCAAAACCCATGCTTCGACCTCTGGGGGCTCCCCAGTCGAAAAACGGCGGAAAAACGATGCCGGTCCCGATCGACTTTAAAGACGACGACGTCGAGAGCAGGTATGACGACGAAATGCTCTCCGTCGACTCAGGGCTCTGGGTCGAAGCGACGTCGATGCTCCACGTCGAGGAGAAGGACGGCGAGATCTCGGACGAGATCGCCGTCGCGGACGTCTCCTCGTTCAACGTCGACTCATCAACGCAGATCGTCGTCGAGGCATCATCATCATCGATCGGAGTCACGGAGGCACCGGTGGTCGCCGTCGATGCGTCACCGCCGATTGCCGTCGACAAGAAGGTCGAAGTCGAAGAGAAGGTCGACGTCGAGGAGTCACCACCAACGTTCGACGTCGAGGTGCCGTTCCGGGACTCGCTCCGTAGTGAGCCTGTCGACGTCGACAGGGAGTTCACGGTCCAGACGACGTCGCCGTTCGCCGTCGAGCAGTAGATCGAAGTCGAAGGGGAGGTCTGGCGTTGAGTCCAGGGCACCTTCTTCGCAGCCAGCTCGAAAACGGAGGAGGCTGGTCTCTTCTGCAGATTCGGAGTACTCCCGTACCTATTCTCCATCAGGGACGCCTCCTGCTCCTCGTCAACCGGTGGACCTGCCTTCAACACCTCCGCCTCCGGCTCATTCTCCGCCTCCTTCTCTGCCTCCGCCTGGGCCCACAGCTCCTCAGCCCACGCGTCCTGCAGAGCCTCGAAGATCAAGATCACGGTCTCGGCCGAGACATCATTCCCATATACACCGCCGGTATTCCCCGCGATCTCATCGCCATCGCTCCGAGAGATCTCGCTCCCGGCATACCAGGGACACGTCTTCCACGAGTACGGGGAGGTACTCGCCTACTCTAACGGACTCTCCTCCACAGAGAGTGTCTCCCGTTGATGATATCACCACCTTTCAGGAGGTTCTGGGCAGAGGAGCGTCAAAACTTAACATTCCCTTGTCTGCTCCTATACCGCCGACTTCAGTTATTTGAAACCCTCCAGCAGAGACAAACATCTCGTCCCTTGCTTCCATTGGTGCCTGGTTTATTGGAACCTGCTATGGATCTGTTCCTGACACCATCTTCTATAAAATCTGCGCCTTCTAGGCTACAGAAGAAATACCGCCCTCCTGATTCGGACCCTGCCTTCCTCCGACTGGACCCCACCCCGGACTCTGTCACAGTGGTGGCGGCAAGGAAACAGCATGCTACAGCTCCGACTTAAACGGTACCCCTGTTAAGGAAAGCCGTAAGCTGGATTCGGTGGGGAGAAAAGTTTGCAACACCGCAGCTACATCCATGAAGGCGGCCAGCTCTACTGCCTTGCTGGGCCGGTATGACCGATCCCTGTGGGAGTCGCTTCAACAATTTGTGGACCTCCTGCCCAGGGACAAGCGGGAAGATTTTCATGAGTTATTGAACGAAGGACTGATGGTTTCGAATCAAATCATCAGTGCTGCAGCGGATACTTCACTCCTGTCAGGCCACGTGTATTGCCACGGAGTTGCTCTCCGGAGGCATTCCTGGCTTCGTCTTACCTCACTGAAGCCGAAGGCGCAACAGCGCATCTCTAATCTACCATTCTCTGGCACGACCCTCTTTGGTTCCCATGCGGATGACGAGATGGCCCGCATGAAGGCGGTAATGGAGACTTTGAAGGCTGTAGGTCTAGAGAAGCCTAAAGAACAGCGCAAAACCTTCCGCCCATTCCAACGGCGTTATTCCTCCCAGAGGTTCCAACGATCTCAGGGCCGTCAGTCCAATCAACAACAGCAGTTTCAGCTGTCTTTTCAGCCGTTTCAGAAACGCCAGTCGCGAGGCGGTCCAACCAGCAGTCTGGACAAGGGAACAAGGCCCCTGCTGGTTCCAAGCCATGAAGGGTTACTTGCCCCCTCTTCTGTTACCCACTCCGGTGGGGGGAAGCATTCAAAATTACCTGGCAGAGTGGCAGAAAATAACTCTGGACAATTGGGTGCTAAATATTGTTCGCAATGGATACTCGCTACGTTTCACAAGCCCTCCACCATCGATTCCTCCAACTTGAACGCGCTACATGCTACGCGAGTTAGAGGGGGAGGCCAACATCCTCTTACAGAAAAGGGCGATAGAACCGGTTCCTCTTGCACAGAGAGGAACAGGACTGTATTCTCGGTTCAAATCAAATCAAATCAGGGACATTTGTACAGCGCACATATCACTCGGAAGTCTCATGGTGCTTGCAGACGGCTCTGATAGAATACTCATTTAGTTGTCAAATAGCCATGACTTCAGCTTCTTGCGAAAGCAGTTGTGATCTGTGATAGTACGTAGGTTTAAGGGGAGTTTGTTCCAAGAAGCAGGGGCAAGAAAGGAAAAAGACCTTCCTCCATTTCTCACGGTGCGAATTCTGAGCGGTGTGAGAAATGATTCGTTGCTCGATCTTAGCACCCTACAAGGCTGGTACAAACGTAGTTTTTTTGGACCAGTACCCCGGGCCTTTTCCATACATATTTTTGTGTGTTAGACAGAGAATTTTAAATAGGATTTGCTGTCTAACTGGGAGCCAGTGTAGAGATCTCAGACAGGGGGCAGACGGGGATCTGGGCGGAAGATTCAGAACCATCCTGGCCGCAGTGTTCTGCAAGATCTGAAGTCTTGTAAGAAGGCCTTCGTTGATTGAGGACAACAGGGCATTTCCGTAGTCCATGCGATTTATTATTAGTCCCTGGACTAATGGTTTCCTGGCCTCGATCGGAATCCATTTGAAGACCTTTCGTAAGCTACGCATCACTCCAAAGCAAGAGCCAATTATATGATTAGTCTGACTTTTCATTAACAATTGGCTATCCATATAAAAACCTAGGTTCCGTACCGTCGGTTTGGGTGTTGGACAAGGGCCAAGGTTCGGGGGCCACCAGTCATGAGACCAATGCTACTGAGCCTTGCCAAAGAGCATGATTTCAGACTTGCCTCCATTTAGTTGGAGGTGATTTGTACTCATCCACCTATCAACGTGGGACATGCATTCTTTGAAACGCTGCTTTGTTTCTAATGGGTCTGGTCCAAGAGTGACCAAGATCTGCGTGTCATCGGCATATGACACGACATCAAAACCGTAAGATCTGATCACCTTGGCCAACGGCGTCATGTAAAGATTAAAGAGAGTCGGGCTCAGGATGGAGCCCTGTGGCACTCCCATCTTGACCGGTCTGTTACATGACACAGTGTTGCCCACCTGTACCGTTGTAACTCAGTCTGTTAGGTAACTCTTAAGCCATTTTAGGGCGTTCCTCTGACACCAATCTCCCAAAGCCGATGTTCTAAAATGCTATGGGAGATGGTGTCAAAGGCGGCGGATAGGTCAAGCAGGACAAGGATTGTTGACTGTCTGTCCAAAGCTAGCCTAATGTTGTCTGTTACCTCTACCAGTGCTGTCTCGGTACTGTGGGCCGCCCTGAAACCTGACTGTGAGGGATCCAGTAGTCCATGGCACTCGAGATGACTAACGAGCTGTTGATTTACTAGTGATTCCACCATCTTCCCAAAATAGGGAAGCAGCGAAATAGGACGATAGTTCAGGAAGAGTTTTGGATCGGCTGTGGATTTTTTTAGGATGGGCCTGACCCTGGCAGCTTTCTCAGTGGGAGAACCTGATTTTATGTTCTGCATGACGGTTGCCACTGCCTCGATGTTACATTTGGCAAATTCATCCAAGATATAAGGGAGGTCTGGAGATGTACTAGACGCATTTTCTGAATGGACGTTATTTATTTGGGACGGAAAGGAGTGATGAATTGCGGTAATTTTATCTTCGAAGAATTTGGAGAGAGAGTCAGTCCATTCTTGAGAATTAGGGATTAATGACTGAGTGGGAGGTGTTGTGAATTCTTTTAAGATTTGGTAGAGTTCCTTACAGGAGTTCGCTGCCTCTTCTATCCGGTTTAGGAGGAACAATTTTTTTGCTTGTTTGATGTCCACCATGTAGCAGTGGTGGACATTTTTATGTTTCGCGATCGGTCAGATCTTTACTTTTTCTCCATTTCCGCTCTGCTGTCCTGCACGAGATCTTCACTGGCTTTAGTTGCTCCGTGAACCAGGGAGCGGCCCTAGATTTAACTTTGACCTTGGTGAGAGGGGCGATTTTGTCTAGTGCAACCGTAATAACTTTATCAAAAACAGTTGCCGCAAGGTTGATGTTGTCCTCCTGGCATGAGTGGAAAAGGCTAAAATATTTTGAAAAAAGAGATGGAGTAACTTTGCGCCATGACCTTCGCCATATTAGTTAATTTCTAGGGTCATCTTTGATCATATGGACTGGAATAACAAATTTTAATAGATAATGATCTGACCATAACAATGGGGAGGGAGATTCTACTGTGATATCTGGAGAATTAGTAAAAAGGAGATCAAGTGTATGACCTTCGCTGTGGGTAGGACCTGTTACCAATTGGGCAAGTCCTAATGTATTCATGTTTGTGATCAACTGATCTGTGTCCGGGTTCGACAGTATCTCAGCATGATAGTTGAAGTCTCCTATTAGGAAAAAAAAGTCAGAGGCCAATACTTGCGGCGCGATAGTCTCAAGTAATTTGTCTGAGAAGTCGCTTTGGGACCGGGAGGTCGGTATATTAGAGCTCCCCTCCAAGTACCCCCATATAGGCCTTCTATCCTGAAGACGCATTAATTCTAATTGGCCTGAGCTCATAGTTTCTAGAGAAGTAATAGTCACGCCAGAGATAGTGGCTATGAGTAGACCTCCTCCTCTTGTCTCTTTCCTGTCCACTCTGGTTACATTATATTGAGGTGGAAAGGCGATTTGTACATCGGTGGAGGCGTGCTCGTGTAGCCAGGTTTCCGTGACAAGACCGATGTCTGGTGCCTCCATGTCTGAGGCTCCATATCTCCACTGAATGTTTCGGAATGGAGCGTGCGTTGAAGTAGATGGCACTTAGTGGTTTGGGAATTCTAGAATGATTTGAGTCACGGGATGTTTGGACTTTGTTCGGTAAAGAGGGTTCTATTGAGCGAGATATACCTTGAATTCTACTTATTTTCCCTTCTAATGTGTCTGAGGGTCTAAGATATGACTTGTTTAAATCTTTTAGCTCTTTGCTAGAGTATTTTAACGTTGCCATGGTAGCTACTCACAAATTAGAGACACCAGGACAGGGGCTAAGACAGAGTGAAAAAAGATGTAAGGGTCGTGGCAGCGGTCAGGCGCAGACGGGCTTGCCTTTGGCGCGCCTTTGGCACGCCGCTGCACACGTCCGCGCCCTGCCCCGCTTTATGTAGGGTAGAGATTGATAGCGGGAGCTAGAACGCTGACTGCAGCTTCCGGTCGGCAAACCAGAAGTTGTATCGTTGCCTTAACGTCCCTCCGTGCAATCGGCACAAGCTGTGACGGACCGGGGACTTTGGCAGCTGATTTGTACAAGTAGGTGAGTTAAAAATGTAAGGAGTGTATACGACGCAATTTAAAATGCATAAAAATACATTTGTCGTAATAGCGACTGTCTGCAACTAGCAAGGGATAGAATGAGTTTAGTCAGTTATACGGCGTTCCTAATTTCGAGGCTAACAAATGAAAACTGGCGAGTATCAACAAATCAAAGTAGCCAGCAGCATGTACTCACAGAGCGCCGTTCTTTCTAGTCCGCAAGAAAGACAAGAACGAGTTCAGACCCATCCTCGACTTGCGACATGCAAACAAATGGATTCGCAGAGAAAAGTTTCGGATGTTGTCCTTGCATCAAATCTACCCTCAACTTCATCAGGGAGACTGGCTATGCGCAATAGATCTGCAAGACGCATATTTTAACGTGCCCATAGCGAGGAAACATCGCAAGTTCCTGCGGTTCGCCGTAGGCAACAACCACTATCAATACTCCGTGCTTCACTTAGGCCTGAAGTCGGCGTCCCGGACATTTTCCAAATGCATGGCCGTACTTGCTGCACATCTAAGGAGGAACAAGGTGTTCGTTTACCCATATCTAGACGACTGGCTGATCAAGGCAGCTACGTCTCAGGAAGCGCAACTGCATTTCAATTGGACTTCCAATCTCCTTCTTAGTTTGGGCCTCCATATCAACCTCACGAAGTCTGTCTCGACCCCTGTCCAGGGTCTACAGTACCTGGGAGCCACCATCGATACTCGCACTGCAAACGTGTGTCCTTCGGAGGAGAGACGCTTATTGATCCTTCGGAAGGCTCAGGCTCTCATGACCATGCCCTCCCCGACGGTGAGGAAGGTATCTTCTCTCCTAGGCTCCATGGCCTCCTGTATCTTCCTCACTCCAAATGCACGCCTCCATATGAGACCCCTGCAAGAATGTCTAGAGAATCAGTGGGACCAGAAGGTGGGGGATTGGGAAGACAGGATTCAGCTGTTGCAGCAGGCCCTCCAGTCCATCCGATGGTGGTGTTCTCCCCGCAATCTCCTCCGGGGGATTCCCTTCCACAAGGAGATACCGACGCAAACCATAGTCACGGATGTGTCTCTCCACGGCTGGGGTGCGCATTCCAACCACCTTCAGATACGGGGCACGTGGTCCCGGAAGGAAGCCACGTACCACATCAACTTCCTGGAACATCGAGCGGTTCATTTGGCGCTGAAAGCCTTCCAGCCGTCATTTCACACCGGTTCCCTGCTCTTCCAGACGGACAATACGACAACAATGTTCTATCTCAACAAGCAGGGGGTCTTGAGATCTCGGGAAGCCCAGACCATCTGGAAATGGCTATTGGCCAGGAACCTGACCATCACAGCAACTCACCTCCCAGGTGTTCAAAATGTTCAGGCAGACGCTCTCAGCAGACTCATTCAAGAAAATCACGAATGGGTCTTAAACGACGAAGCGGCTCGAGACATCTTCGGAAGATGGGGTACTCCACAGGTCAATCTGTTCGCTACCGCGGAAAACAGCAAATGCCGCGACTTCGCCTCCAGGTTTTACCAACCGGGGACTCTGGGGAATGCACTATGGATCAACTGGTCAGGCGGCTTTCTCTACGCTTTTCCTCCAATTCCCCTGATCCCGACAGTACTGATCAAGCTCTCACAATCACGGGCCAAGATGATCCTCATTGCTCCGGAGTGGCCCCGTCAGTGGTGGTTCACAGACCTTCTCCACCGGTCTCTCCTGCCACATCTCTGTCTTCCATGCCGGCCGGACCTTCTAACGAAGTTCGGCGGACAGATGGTGCACCCCAACCTCTCGTCGTTGAATTTGGCGGCATGGCTCCTGAGTTCAGTACGGACATTTGAATCTCCCTCTGGACTGCATGGAGATATTGAAGGAGGCAAAACGGCCATCTACACGCACTTCCTATGCATATAAATGGAAGAGATTTTGCATCTGGTGTGCGTCTAAGAATGTGGATCCTACCTCCTGCAAGGAAGATGTCATCCTTCCTTACTTGCTACACTTAGCTCAATCTGGCCTCCAGTTTCATTCGATTAAAGTTCACCTGGCAGCTTTGACTGCTTATAAGAATGTCCTTCACAAACTTCCTTTTTTTAAATCCCAGTCATCAGAGATTTTCTTGAAGGTTTGAGAAAAGTGTTTCCTCCCATTAGGCGTCCTTCGCCTTCTTGGGAGCTTAATATGGTTCTTTCTCGACTGATGAGGGAACCGTTTGAACCCATTCATAAGGCTTCTCTTCAGCATCTGTCTTAGAAGACGGCTTTCCTTGTGGCCATAACTTCTGCCCGCAGGGTTAGCGAACTTCAGGCATTCGGTTGTCGAGAGCCATATACAATTTTTCATTCCTCTAAGGTAGTTATGAGGACTCAGCCTAAGTTCCTCCCTAAAGTAGTTTCATAGTTTCATGTGAACCAAACTATTTCATTGCCTACATTTTTTCAGAATCCCTCTTCTCCTGCTGAGGTCGCTTCATTCCCTTGATGTCAGGAGGGTCTTGAAGTTCTATTTGGACAAGACTAAGGATAATCGTAGATCAGACCAGTTATTTGCAAACTATGGCTCGGTTCGGACTGGTCTAGCTACCTCCAAACAATCCATTTCTAGGTGGATTGTTTCCTGTATTCAGCTGTGTTACCAGAAAGCCAACAAGACTCTTGTTAGTAAGCCTAGGGCTCACTCTACCAGAGGTAAAGCTGCTACAGCGGCTTTACTTCGTAACGTACCTATTTCGAAAATCTGTAAGGCTGCCACTTGGAAGTCAGTCCATACATTTACTAAGCACTACTGCCTAGACACTGATGCTAGGGCAGATGCTCAGGTTGGGCAGGCTTCACTTCGGAATCTATTTAAACAATAGTGAGGTTATTCTCCTCTTCTTCCACCGCTGGGGAGTTTTTTTTTTTGGGATGGGCTTGCTAATCTATTCACATGATTACGACTATACACGGAAATCCCCTACAAGAGAAGGAATAGTTTCTTACCTGTAACTCCAGTTCTCTTGTAGGGCTATTTCCGTGATAGTCATAAGCAACCCACCGGCCTCCCCGGTGGCAGAAACAGACGTTCCCAGGACTCAGCAGGCATTGCTACTCTACGCCTTCAAAAAGAACTGAAAGTAACTGCCTCTGGCTGTGCATCATGGGATACCGGGGGTCTCTGGAGACTCTTAAAGGCATGGTATCCATTTGCAGACACATAATGGCAGCCTATGGGGGCTTCTCTGTCCAACCCTTTCATCTCTATCATGAAAAAAGGAGTTTTGTGAAGGGGAGTTTTCTATGTGTTGAAACTCAGTAAAATTGCTAAAATTTAAAAGTTAACTGGCTATCTTTTTTCACTTCAAAATGAAGTAATGGCCAGTGTAGCCTAGTTAGTTAGGCTGCATTATTGTCTCTTTATCTCTTAAGTGTCTATGCAGGACTTCCTGAAGAAAGGCAGAAGATGACGACTTAAGAAGATATATCTAATGAAGTGCTCCGGGGTCCACGCACATGGGCGGGACTATACACATGATTGACTATCACGGAAATACCTCTACAAGAGAACTGGAGTTACAGGTAAGAAACTATTCCTTGCCTCATTAGTAGGGACTTTAAAATCTAACCTGTACATCACCAACATCAAATAAGCTGCTTGCCACTGGACCTCTGCAAAGGTTCTGTCAATAGATGGAGACTTCTAACTGCAGATTCTTCACCTTTAGATTATCCCCAGGTGCCAAACTGGGTCTAAAAAATGTTACTGGTATGCTGTTGTGTGCTGATAGGTGGCACCATGTGGGTCTGCTGTGACTCAGTAACGCCCCAGAACTTGCTGAGTGTATCTGCATATAAGTGCCACCCATGTGTGCTGACATCAGTTTCTTTATTTCTGTTCCCTTTGATGCAGATTCGAAGCTGTGCTCCCAATCTAGTTGGCCTTCTGACTACTTTAAAATCTGTACAACAGTATACTAGCCACTGATGCATTCGCCTCTTCCCCACCCCAAAAATGGCAGGATTCAATCCATGCCGAGACTGCAGGAAGCAGATGATAGCTACGGATCTGCACAAAATGTGTTTGTGGTGCTTAGTCTCTGGCTGGCCACAACTGTTATTGCAACAAGTGTGCCTTTATGCACCCAAAGGCGATTTGGGGATGGTAGGCGAAGCTCTACATCTCTGAATATAAGACAAGGCCACTGTCTTTTGTTATCCTGGGGGATTCAACCAACCCCTTTACGCCCAGCTTGGAGATTAAGTGCCTGGCACCCTTCAAAGTGAGTGCACGGCATTCGTGGAAGACAAACTAAAGGCGTTTTTCGAACTTAATGTAGGCTTGGTCTCCTCCGCAGCGACACTGTGGGAAGCCAGTAAGCCCTCATTGCGTGGCCCGGTCAAGGAGTACGTCTGCCGAGCTAAGGCCCTACGCCTCCTGTGAACAACAGAGCTGGAGGGCCCCATACTGCAACTGGAGTCAGACCTGCGCCACCGCGAAACCAAGGTCATCCACCGCTCCCTAAACATAGTTCACACAGAACTCCACAAAAAGAATATATGCGTCCGGTGGTAAATCGAGCAAATTACTGTATTGGCTGGCAACCCGTTGCATTTCTGACAGGGTGGTGCTGGCGATCCGGGACTCATCAGGGCACCTCCAAGCGCACACCTCCACCCGGCGAGGCGGTGAACCTGCTCCTGAGGGACATCCTAGTGTCATCCATACCAGGCCTTGAAAAATCATAAAAATGTTACTAGACCTGCAGGTTGAGTAACTTCAATAATCTACTCGACCTAACTGTAATGTACCTGACCCGTAGACTGTTCTCAGATTGTGTGATCATTGGCAAATATTTTATTTTACAGAGTCGCCATTTTCTTCATTCTCACGAGTGCACCTTCAAATATGTGAGTTGATCATTTCTGCTTTATGAAACAAAACTGTATTGTTTGATTAAATAGACTAAAGGTTTGCTCCATGTGTAATAAGAATCTAGCTCACATATAGGGTGCCCATGATCCCTAACTTTCCTCTCAGTTGACTAATAGCATTGCCATCAGGGCAGGGACACAAGTGTTTCTCAGTACGTATAAACACTCACTTTTAATAAATCTATTACTAAGGCATGATGTTGTAGCGCGCAGTCATTTACTGACGGTAAATTTCCAAGAAATGGCCAAAATCCTTCCCCCTACCTTGCAGCTTTACTGATAAAACTATATAGTGTATTGACAATCTGTGAAAATTAGGTTTCAGAAAACATATTTATCATTTCCACATCACCAAGTAATGTGTTCTGATTTATTTTTCATCCTATTAAAAAAAAAAATTTCATTACACAGAAGTACAAAAAATGGGTTTCACAACTGCTGAAATATATTTTGAAATGTTTGTACAGTTGACTTAATTAGCTATTTAAATGTGTGTCAGAAAAAATAGCATTTAATTTCACACTTCATACAGTTGGTCAGACAGTTCACTTTACAAAATCCTGGAACTCTGTAGTCCGAGAAAGAAAGGTAATTATAAACTCACTTCTGACCTCCGTCTCTGAACACAGAGTAAATGTGACAAGATAAAAACAAGATTTAAAGGCATCTTTCTTGCTCCTTCACTTTCACTGAACAGAACACCTGTTCTTTGTCAACTCGCCAGAATGGGCGAGTAGGTCTGAAATATAGCTCGATCTAATAAAATCTGGCTCGTCATAGCGAGTGGATTTTTTGTGGCCTGCATACCAGAGGCCCTGGCTCGGGAGCTGGATCAGGACAGGCAGCTTGAGGAGGTGCAGGCGGCGGTGACAGCACTACAACCTGGGAAAACAGCCGGCCCGATGGGTACCCCGGTGAATACTATAAGCGATTCCAAGACATCCTATGTCCCCATCTCTTGAATTTCTATACCAAGGCAGTGAAGTGTGATTCTTTCCACCTGAGTTGGACTGTGCCACAATTGTAGTCCTCCCCCAAGAGGGCCTTTCCCGCGATCAATGTTCGACCTACTGCCCGATTTCCCTCATCAACACTGATATCAAGATCTATGCGAAAGTCCTGGCAATACCTTATCTAGTCCACTCCGATCAATGTGGATCCATACTAAACTGCAGCACCTGCCACTGTATTAGGAGGGTACACGCCGCACTTCCTCAGTCACAAGACGCTGAGTTCTGATATAGTGTCATGGGACTTTCTGGACGGGGTCCTCCAGCGGATTGGGGGAGGCGTAACGCCACATGGTGCACCTTCTCTACAAAACCCGACCACCCAGGTCCGAGTAAACGGGGTCCTCTCTTCCTTATTCTCCATTGAACATGGCACACCCCACAGGCTGTCCGCTCTCCCCATTGCTATTCGTCCTGGTGATAGAACCCTTGGTACGGCTCATCCGCTGTGATGCACAGATCTGGGGCTTGCAATTAGGGAGTGGATTTGAGGACCGCATCGCGTTATACACGGATGACATCCTCGTATTCTTGCAAAATCCACAGCGCTTGGCTCCGCTGTCCTACCCTCCTTCAGGTGTATGTTGAGGCGCCTGGCCTTCGGATTAACAAGAGCAAGTCTTGCCTGGTGGAAGTGAGGGGAGAAGCTCAGGGGCGGGTTTGGTGACCCAACATCCCTATCCAACACAATTCCTTTAAATATCTAGGGATTCACATGTCTACCTTTCGATACCTGGCGTGGAGTCTTAATTGTCAAGGGTTGACACGAACACTCGATCGAGACGTCATCCGGTCGACGACTCTTCCACTGAATCCAATGGGGCGCACCGCCCTCTTCAAAATGGTGTGCCTACCGCGTTACTTATACTTCCTAGGTAATTAACCCAATCCTATCTCATGCAAATGGTTTGACTCCCTGAACACCAAGATCACTAATTTCGTGTGGGCCGGGGGCAGACACAGGGTGGCGTTCCAAACACTGCACAATTCCCCTTTCGATGGGGACCTAGGCCTCCTGGACATATACCTTTACTACCCAACAACCTTGTGCCAGTTAATGAGTGGTTCACCGGGGAGTGAGATGACCCGGCCTACCGCCTGGAGATCTATTCACTGAGTTTGGATGGTCTGATGGACCTCCTGTACGTGTCGCGCCCACCCACTACACTGCCCGCATGTAGTCCCCTGATGGATTGTATCAACCCAATCGACTACCGTCTCAAAAGGTTGGCGGGCTTACGGGCTCACTCAACTTGCCGATCTCAAATCGGATTCACGGTGAATCCCGAGTTGTGATGTCCCCTCATGCCCTGCCGCCTTTGCTCTCTACGGATGAACCCTCTTCCATGATCCCACTGTCTACGTCAGTTTCTATGTCGGAGTCCAGGCAGCTGCCAACCCACGTACCATGATCATCCCAACCCACTCAACCTCTTCTTGACCACCTCCTGCACACAGCACAATTGTCTCTCCACCCTCTCACCTTCCCCAGCCACTCTATCCAAGCGAACAGGAACTTTGCAAGACATTAATGACCTACTCTCCCCCCTCGAACATTACATTACCGCCTTAGACCTTTCTGGCATGCCTCGAGGCCCCTCCCCTCCGCCGGATCTCTCCACACAACCTCTATCCTTCATCCAACACTCACACTTGGCGGCGCGGCTGGACAAGATCTCTCTCCAATTGTACCTTATATCCGATGAACTTCATGAACTGAAAGACCTCTCATTTGAGCATCTCCCCCTGCTCAGCTCTCTCATTTCCCTTGGAAAGCTGCCCATAGTCCCCGCTAGCGCTATCTCTGGCCTTGACCAGCACTCCCCCCCTCCCCCCCACCCTATCTCTTAAACCTTACCCCTCCCAAACGCCCCTTCCTGTCCCAGAAGAGTGAAGGCCGATCTTGCGACCAATGATATCGATGATCTGCTCATCTCTAACTTGCTCACTTTAGACACCGACAAGACTCCTCTGGGTCAAATTCAAGCCCTTCACGCCGACCCGCACAGAGAACCCTCACACAACCTCCGAGTCATACATTTTGACAACCTCAAGGGCGTGAACATCATTCAGATTCATACCTCCCACATGCCGGTACGGCTAAAATGCGTAATACTCAATTGCAGATCAGCCAGTAAACACGCCTCCGATATCTTCGACCTCATCCAAAACAATGAGCTAGATATCATCATCCTCACGGAAACCTGGCTTAATCCCTCTTCCACCCCTATCCTAGACCTCCTAGTTCCTCCTAGCCATGACATAATTTGTCTAGACAGATCTAAGAAGCAGGGAGGTGGCCTAGCTTGTATACACCGGAATACACACTCTGTTTCCCACACTGAGACCACCACGCCATCATCTGGTGAATACCTTTGCCTCAACATTTCAAGTAACCTCCTCCCGGTTTGCAAACTACATACATTCTATCACCCCCCGGGGGACAATCTCTCCATCGAACAAATAATGGAAATCATCTCCTGCAACGTTGACTCCTCAGTGTCCCAAATCTTCCTCGGTGATTTCAACCGTCACTGGTCTAACCCCAATGACCAAGCTGTAATCTGCCTCAAATCATTCCTATTGGATCACGAGCTGACCCAATTCTGTGAACGGCCAACTCATAACAAAGGAGAAATTCTGGACCTCTTCATCTCAAAAGGAAACACCATCACACTGGATGCCATTACCCCTTGAGATTGCTCCGACCATTACAGCATCTACTTCTTTATTAACAGGGAGGTGTCCCTGAGGAGGGACCAACCGAAGAAATTAAAGCTATGGAAAAGGGACCTCAGAACTATCAATACGGCTGAACTAGCAACCCACTGTAAATATGCCTTGTCTTACCAAGTTGACATGACAGAGGTTCATGCACTCACTGACTTCTATAACTCTACTATCTCTAGTATCATGGATTCCATAGCACCACTTCAACAAAAAAATGCCTCTACAAAAATCTCCAAACCTTGGTTCAACGACAATCTAAATTCGGAACGCCGCAACTTAAGGGCAGTTGAACGATCCTGGAGATCCAAACCATCCTCGGATCATCTAAAAGTCCTTATATTGGTAAGGAGCTCTTATAACAAAAAAATCAAGAGTGCTGAGGCCGACTCCTTTGGATCCCAACTTAATCAAGCCTCAAATCGCCCCAAGAAACGTTTTGAAATTGTTAAACAACAATTGGTGGAAGCACCCTACCTACCGCCTTGACCCAGGAGACAGCCCACCCTCTTGCGACGAACTGGCTGCTTTCTTTACGGAGAAAACTAGACTCATCAGTATAGAACTGGAATCTAAGGCCCTTCTTCCATCCTACGGGTTTGTGCCTCCTCAGGCCCACTTGGAGAGGCTCGAGCCATTTAATCTTAGCACGAAGAACAATGCCTCATGGTGTACCTTTACTCCCCTCAGCGAAAAAGACATTTACAAGATTCTTCTTAGTATCAACCCATCTAATCACTTCAGCGACCCGCTGCCACTTACCATCTTCAAAGAAATCAAGGATGCCTTCATCCCCCTTTGGACAAAGATTGTCAACGCTTCACTGTTACAAGGCACGATCCCGGAATGCCTAAAAGCAGCTCAGGTTTCACCCATTCTAAAAAAAACTAATGCAGAAAGAGCTGATCTTAACAACTTCCCCCTATCTCCAACATCCCCACTCTGGCTAAACTCCTAGAAAAATGCATCCAATCGCAACTCTGCGCTCACATGAGAATATTCAACTCCTGGATCAACATCAATCTGGCTTTCGGAGTGGTCACAGCACAGAATCGGCACTCACTCACGTTATGGATGACATTTTAAAAATGCTTGACCAAACTAATCTTGTCTCCTAATCCTCCTTGACCTTTCTTTTGCGTTTGACACTTAACCACGACAACCTCTTATTCATTCTTGAGCACAGGATGGGCCTCTCAGGTCTGGTTCTGCAATGGTTTTCGTCCTTCCTTCACCACATATCCCAAATAGTCAAGGCCAATCAATCTCTATCCCTGCCCTCGACAGTTTCCATGGGGGTCCCACAAGGGTCTGTATTATCTCCCATACTCTTCAACATTTTCTTGGAACCATTAGCTAATGCACTAAACTCCACGAACATTCTTTTCCATATGTATGCGGATGACACGCAACTTTACCTCAAAATCACCTCCCCTGAAAACTTCACAACACTACCCTAACAAATACTCAAAACTGGCTAACTGAGAACCACCTCCTGCTCAACACCTTCAAAACTTAATTCCTTCTCATATCTCCTCCTAATCACTCCCCCAAGATAGACCTCTGGATGAAGCACCTCACAGCCTTTAACTGCTCCCCCCACATTATTGATTCAACCAAATCTCTCTGAATCACACTGGACATGCACGTGAACATTATGAATCCTATTAGTAAGGTGTGCAAGGGTGCTAATCACCAGATGAGGATACTTGGGAATCTCAAACTATTCCTTCCACAAGTTGATTTCAAGTAGGTGGTCCAAGCGCTTGTTTTGCCGAGGCTAGACTATGGCAGTACTACGCTCTGTGGCCTCCCCAAATATACCTTGGCCCCATCTAAGGGCTTCCTTGAATGCCGCTGCAAGATTGATTATGGGTACAAAAAGAAATGCTCACATATCCCCAGTCCGAAAATAAATAAATTGGTTGCCTTACGAAGCAAGAATACAGCTAAATATTGCTTGCTTGACTCACAAAGCCCTCCACTTCAAAAACCCCTGTTACCTGGCTCAAAAGCTTGAATTATCTGGAGATGGTAGACCATCAAGAAGTGCAAACTCTTTCCTCTTGAAACCACAGATTTTTCGCAAAAAGAGAACTGGTCACAGAGCTTTCTCATGCTCTGCCCCAAAGATCTGGAACTCTCTCCCACCGGAAGTCCGCAGAATCTCCTCCACGGTTGCTTTCAAAATGGAAGTAAAAATAATTCTAATCAACAAGTTTTTGCCATAATTGGCCATGGATCGTCTGTTTCACTGTATTGGACTTACACCTTGAAGCCCAGAGTCGGCTGCTATACTCCTATAAGTAATTGTTTGTTCCTCTCCTAGTTCGCTATTATACTAGCTTAATGTCATGTTCTTTGATACCCCCCTTTGTCATTGTTCTTGCTTGCATACTTAATTGACGCCAGTCTTTCCCTTTAGTATTTCCTACCCTCCAAATGTGAAGCGCTCTGGTACACATCTGGGTCATGTTTGCGCTATATAAAACGTTATAAATAAATAAATATACGCGAGTGTCCCTTACCTGCTGGAGGGCGGCCCTTCATCTCATAGGCTGGGACCATCGGATCACCGAGCTGGATTCCTTGTGGAGAGGCATGTGGTTGGTCCAGCTTTCTGTGCTGGAGGTCTCCCGTCCATCAGGTGTTTTCGCGTAAAGGGATGGACTGGTGTGAGCAGCAGGAAAAAACAGTTTTTGTAGCTCGTGGTTGTCCTCAAAAGCTCAGCTCAATATGGGGGGAATGGTGCAATTATTATGGGATATCGATGTAATTCTGAGCAGCCTGGTTATAGTAATGTCAACCCTTCCAACTGTCATTGCCTGTATGCAAATTCTGTTTCTGGAAGCTGTGTCTTGCTGTCAAAATTTATATAAAGTTGGTTATCAAAAAAAGAGGCCACGATCGAAACCCAGTCTCAAGGATACTCCTGTGAAAATGCCGCCTCTCAGTCAAAGTCTTCTATTAAGTGAAGTCTATACCTAAGCCAAGACATCTAAGCCAGTTGCAGGCGCATCAGAATAGAGAACACTCCTGTGGTGTCACCCATACCCTTACCCGGCCCTGGGATTGATCCCGGTGTGTCCTACATTTTCTAGGCTTTCTTGGATCCCAAAGCAGATACCAGCCGTAAGAGGCCATGCATGTTTTTAGTGCGATTCTGTCTCCCTCAGGTGCACCTTTGGACCCCATGGGGCTGCAATGGTCATCGGTCAATCTTCCGCCAGCAGGTCTGCCTCTCAACCAGTTA
Source organism: Calotriton arnoldi (assembly GCA_963921515.1). Classification (NCBI taxonomy): domain Eukaryota; kingdom Metazoa; phylum Chordata; class Amphibia; order Caudata; family Salamandridae; genus Calotriton; species Calotriton arnoldi. The sequence goes on from CAWUFW010000181.1 coordinate 3,549,548, forward strand.
CTGGGCCCATGCTGACTCCGGTCCTGGCCTCCACATCGGGACTATGCTCCACAGCATTTGTCCATATAAGTACTGATACCACATCCACCTGTACCACCTAAAGACCTGGTCCTGATCTCTGACCCCCAAACAGACGTCAACCTGCAACAGGCCTATACAAGATCACTAAGTGGCAACCAGACTCAAATCCAAGATCTTTGCCATGACAAGATTACTATCAGAGGCTTGTGATTCTGATCCAGTGAAGAACAATACTAATGTTCCTCCGGGCACTGATGGGGAGGGAGCCAACGTACTCCCCTCCCCCCCCCTCCGCCTCATTATACTTAAGATTCCTAGTATTTAGACCACTGGCATTTTGAAGGTCTAATCACATCATCTGCAACAGAGCTAGACTTTAAAGTATTCACGAAAGTGGCATAATGCACTCAGTATTTCAAAGTCTTCACATTTTTTGAAAGCTCATGTCAGAAGATTGGTGTGCAACCCAGGAACGCACTCCATCCATGCGTGTGGAAAATCTTTAAAGCAGCTGGATCCTTGCCAGGTAACCCAGACCCCGGATGCACAACCATAGACCAGAGGTTTAATACGATTAACAATCTTTACAATTTTCTCAATTTCTTCCATATTATCATCCGGTGTGTTTTAATTTCTTCAGTGATCCAAACAATAAGTTTATACAGCAAATTCAATGGCCCAAAATGCATTGGGTATGGGTTACCATTGTTGGTTTATGGGGAATAGTGAACCCTTACATGCTGTTAAAGAAAAGCCTGGATTGGCCTCTCATTGAATTTGCTGTATAAACTTGTTGTTTGGAACATTTGAAGAAATAAAACTCACTGGATGAAAATATGGAAGAAATTGAGAAAATTGAATAAAGATTGTCGATCGTATTAAACGTCTGTTTTATGTTTGTACATCCGGGGTCTGGGTTACCTGATGAGGTTCCAGCTGCTTCACAGAGCTAGACTTGCCACATGGACCACCAACAGAAGAAAGTGGCTTATTTGCAGTAGTGTTTAGAAGGGCAGTTGAAGCTGTAGACTTGCAACCGCCCACTATTGAGTCAGTCTGATATGTTGACTGAGCTTTTTTAACCAGGGTTGTTGTCTTCTGAGCCTTTACTGCCTTTCAGGGAGGGTCGTCTTAATCCCCTAATGGCGTTCTGGTCCAAGCCATGCTCATGCCCTTTGGTCACACGACCTGTGGCAAGGCGACATAGACTACTCTTGGTGACCTAAACGAACCAAACATTCAACACTGGAAAGCCTTATAGATCAAGCATCTAACCAATCCTTGGGACAGAGAATCAAAAAGAATTGATGTTTTCAGAAAGAATGTTTCGTTTAACTAGTTTAGCCTTAAGATCCATTGATGCAATTTATCTCCTGGGAAGGTACACTCTTGCATTGTGGGATATGACCTGCATGATATTGCCAGATGTCCTAAGGGACATTGGTCCTCTTTAGCCCAAACAATGCATAATGGTCAGGATACTGCGCAGTTTGATATACAGTTACCACTAAAAGGTAGGACTGCTTATTAGGACGACAGAACTTCAGAATGTAGGGACTGAGTCCATCTACACTATCATAGAATGTCGGCCCAATTACTAGCTATCTCACAGTGCGTCACCCAAACCCCTAACCTTTCTGTGTTGGCAGGTGATTTTGGCAACCTCGAACATGACCCTCTAGTCCCCAAGAGAATCGTGGAAACAGATCATACCCCTTTCTTTGTATACTTATGCATGCCCATGGCAAACACAAGAAAAATAAGAGTTATCAATAGATCTATTGAAACAATCATAGTCGTGCTTAAAAAGAATGAGTTGCGATTATTAGGCAGCAACGTAACCAGCATCATGAACATACAGGAAGGAGATGAGAGGCAATACTAGTTGGTAGCAGGTAGAGAAATGCAATACATATGAAACAGTAACACAAACAATAGTCGTATTGTAGTCTTTGCTGATCTTTATTGCAGGTGCGCTTGGTTTATGCCTTTGAAAACAGCCAGCGCGTTTCGCCCAGACATGGGCTTCTTCAGGGCTGCAATAGTATACAACGTATAAGTATTTTAGGCAGCCGTGGGGCAAGGACAAAATTTTAACGTTTTGTGACTAGATAGGGTTAATGGGATAGAAAACAAGGGAGAAAAAAGGGAAGAGGGTTTATGGTTTGGACAATAGTGGTCCCAGTGAATAGCAGGGGACCGTGAGGGAATTCCCATGTAGTACCTCCGTGGTGTAAGAGAGAAAAGAAAGGGGGAATTTCGAGTTAGGAGGGGAGAAGCGAGAGTCCCCTAGCCAAAGGTTTCCAGGTTGGGTTTAGTGCCCAATTGGACACCGAAGTGCATGAGCAGAAGACGGTGTGTAGCGAGTGTATAGAGTACTGCCGGCTTACCAATGGATATTGTTGATTGGGTCTTGTCAGAGTAAAGAGCATCATCAAGGTCAGGTCATGGCGAAGAGTTCGTGTAGGGGCGTATGGCAAGAGTTAAGAGGCCTGTTGAGGAGAAAGATGAATGAGTAGAGCCTGGCATGGGTAGTTACCAAGTCTATAGTAGGTGATGCGTGTGATACCACATACCTCTGGTCGAGGGACCGCCCGTATATCCTTGTAATAGAAAATCCCAGGCCAAGAGCCAAGTAAATTAGAGGGTATCCTCAATAAGCTATTGGTCTGAGGGGATACGAAAAAAAGGTCGGGTAACCTGGGAGTGTCTCGTAAACTAGGAAAAAAAAGAGAATAAAACTAAAAGGTGCACTTTAAGTGTGAGGGGTCCTCGCGGGAAGCGTGCTCGTGTGGTAGGCTGCTAAGTCTACCTTGTGTTAGCTGCGCATATTAGCGAAATAACTGGGGCATGATGTGATGCGGTATAAAGGTCACGTGTACCCGAAAGCGGCCCGAAAAGACCCAATCAACAATACCCATTGGTAAGCTGGCAGTACTCTATACACTCGCTACGCACCGTCTTCTGCTCATGCACTTGGGTGTCCAATTGGGCACTAAACCCAACCTGGAAACCTTTGGCTAGGGGACTCTCGCTTCTCCCCTCCTAACTCGAAATTCCCCCTTTCTTTTCGCTCTCACACCACTCGGGTACCACACGGGAATTCCCTCACGGTCCCCTGCTATTCACTGGGACCATTATTGTCCAAACCCTAAACCCTCTTCTCTTTTTTCTCCCTTGTTTTCTATCCCATCTACCCTATCTAGTCACAAAACGTTAAAATTTTGTCCTTGCCCCACGCCTGCCTAAAATACTTATACGTTGTATACTATTACAGCCCTGAAGAAGCCCATGTCTAGGCGAAACGCGTTGGCTGTTTTCAAAGGCATAAACCAAGCGCACCTGCAATAAAGATCAGCAAAGACTACAATAATACGACTATTGTTTGTGTTACTGTTTCATATGTATTGCATTTCTCTACCTGCTACCAACTAGTATTGCCTCTCATCTCCTTCCTGTATATGCATATTTTTGTGGTCAAGTGGCAGCCGACCATTTGAGGTGGGCAATATTCTCACATCCCGTGACAGACCATCGTGGTGCAGTCCTCTATAACCCGGCTGCTATTGCTCTTTCATTCAGCATCATGAACATTGCAAAAAGAATAAACAGTACAACCATGGCAGTCTGATTTCTCTCTCTCTCTCTCTATATATATATATATATATATATATATATATATCACAGATTCCGATGCTGGGAAGGGAGCAGCAGGAATTTACGCAGGGACATGAAGACAAACCTTAAGACCAAGAGGACACCAATTGACAACAGACAAAGGTGGAACAAAAGACTATCGGAGAGAAGAAAATGCAACAGGTGGCGCCAAAACAACAGCAAAAACTGAAGAGAAAGTGATGCCAAAAAACACCATAACTGTAATCACCTTATTAGAAATGAAATTAACCACCAAAGAAGAACAAGTCCTTTCGTTAGGATTATCATGTTGCACAAAAATCAGAATGACCTATGCACCAACAAGAACAGACCTATATAAACTAATCAGAAAACTCAAATTAGTCAAATACCATGTGATGAAGAAGACGACATTAAATAAGGAACTGTCGCCTCGCCAAGAGGAATCAAACTTGCAGGTATCAAATGCAAGATTACTAAAAGACCTTTAGGAACTGGAGAATGAAACTAGTGGCATTAGACAATCAACCAATATTGAACACCTAATCGCTGAACTGAATATGGACATCTCTGGCAACTCAGAAACGCCCTTTAAACCAGCATCCACTTTTGTTCCAACCCTGTCAAGAGAACATAGATGCATTTCATGACATTGTGGTGGGAGAAATCAAGCACTTGTATCTAAGTACAAACAAAAACCAAGGGGAAATGGATTTTCAAATGAGAGCTTATCACAACTTAATCATGAAATTGACAGCACAGAACAAGATAGTGATACGGAACTCCGATAAGGGAGGCAATATAGTCCTCTGGCCCATCAGACTACATACCACAGAGGCCCTTAAACAGTTGGGAGATAGAGAGTGCTATGAGAAAAGTAACATGGAGAGTATCAAAAGAACAAAGCTAGTCTGTCATGAAAAACTAACAGAGTGGAGAGACATGAAATTAATCAGGATGAATACTGCTACTTCAAAAATGACTTCCCAAAGATACCAGTATTATATTTGATACCAAAAATTCATAAAGACGCCAGAACTCCACCAGGGTGGCAGACTATCTCTGTAAAGAAAGCCTGTTTGAAAAAACTTAAATCTACATTGATTACCACTTACAAAGCTATGTCAAAAACTTACCGGCTTACATCAAGGACACTGCCGACTTTTTTAAACAAATGTATGACTTACTATGGAGTGACGAATATATTTTGATGACGCTGGGTGTCTCAACTCTATACACAAGCATCAACCACACCGATGGAATTTGAGCAATTGAACACTTTCTTCAAACAAGACCTCTAAGACTCTACAAACAAACAGAAATGTTAATTTCAATGATCAAGTGGTGTCTTAATAACAACTTTCTTCTGTTTAAAAATCAAGTGTACAGGCAAGTCCGTGGGACGGCGATTGGGACCTGTTTCGCCCCCAGTAATGCTTGTCTGCATATGGGCTGGTAGGAGCAGCAGGTACTCATGGCAGACCAGGGGAAAATGTGGGAAGAACATGTAATAACTTAGTGGCGCTTCATTGATGATCTCTTTGTAATTTGGAAAGGGTCTCACCAGTCAGCCACTGAGTTAATTCAACAAATCAACCACAATAAATTGAATCTGCACTTTACTGGAAACATTAACACCACACAGGTAGAGTTCTTAGATCTCCTGATATTTGTAAGAGATGGTAAATTGCAAACCAGATTATTCAGAAGGAAGACAGCAGGTGACTCAACCCTTCATGCAGGCAGTTTTCATCCATTCCATCTAAAACCTAGTATCCCCTTTGGAGAATTACTAAGACTAAAAAGAAACAGCAGCATGATTGAAGGATTGGAATGTAGGGAAAGAGAAATGATGAAACGCTTCAAACAACGAGGGTACTCCAATACAGTGTTGGAAGCAGCCCTAGCCAAGATCCAATGGAAAAACAGGGAATCTATCCTCTTCCATGAGGAAAGTAGGGAGGATACAAAACAACCAATAAGGATGATTGCTACCTATAGTGAACAGGAAGGTGCTATCGGGAAAATCATGCAACAACACTGGCATTTGATACTGGGAGATATGGTGGTGGGTCCCTCTATGCCTAGAACCCCTCAGATAACCTTTAGAAGAGCACCATCTATGTGTGATGCATTGATATGCAGCAGTCCAGAGGTTGAAAACACAAGATCTTGGCTACAACAGAAAAATGGGATCTATAAATGCTATAAGTGCAAGGCATGCACTAAAGGAGTAAACACCAGAGAATACACCACACCATTCAGCACAAAACCTATAGCAATCAATTCAGTTTTTAACTGCAAAACTGAATTTGCGGTGTATGTGCTATCCTACAAATGTGGCCTGTCATATGTGGGGAGCACAATCCTACAGGTACACTGTAGGGTACTTCCAACAGCTGAGAGCAGAGAAAAACAAAGTAGCCAGACATACATTATGTACACGACAATGATGCAGAATTCCTATCATATTATGTGATAGATGCTTTCCCAAACTCCATAAAAGGAGGAATCGAGAAGGAAAACGTAGACAACTTGAGAGTAGATACATTGTCAATTTGAATACAAAATTCCCGAATGGCTTAAACATGGAGGAGGAACTATATTTATTTTTATGAGACCAGAGGAGTAGGCTACCTCCTATAAATGTCCAAATTAAGCACACATCTCAAATGAGAGAGTTAAAGTTTCTCAATAGGACTGCATAACTGTAATACAAGATACACCCCACCAACAGGACTGATCACACATTAACACAATCTAAACAAATACATCTTAAACTAAGGGTAAGACAGAGGCAATACAGAAGATAGGGGTAATCTCCAAGGTGCAGAACAAAATTGCAGGTGGCGAGTGAACATATGAAAATGAATTATTTAACACAACGTATAGGAACAGGAAAGCACATCTGATGTAAAGTTCGAGAAACAGGGTTGAAAAAGGTATTTATACCAGGATGTTGTGGCATGGGACCCTAGGAATCCTGGGGCCCCATAAACGAATTGGAAGGTAAGTAAGAACCGAGTAGATAACACAAGTCGTCTTGTTTGACTTTTCATACATTAGTTTCTAGTGTGTCAAGTTCTATCTGAACATATTTTATCTATATATACTCCCCCGGCACTGCATCAGGAACTCTCTTCCTCTACCTTACTTTACATTCCCTCTGTCTATCCAACCGAAACAACCTAAAGCTTCACAAGTGGGGCGGCCTCCATATATAACATACTTAATGAATTCTACTCAGATCACTATGACAATTAACATCCCTTTCCATTAGGAAATGGCAAAGTTCGAACCTGTAATGAAGTTTACGATACATCAATGAGTATACATTTAAGCAGGAACTTAAATAATGTGAGCAGAAGGGGAGAAGGGTGTATTTGTCTTATATTAAAAAAATTTTTTTTTACATCCTTATTAGATTATTGTTTTATTCCATTTTATTGTTCGATACAATGTGCATATACATAATTTCAAACATAACCAATGAGTGTTAGTCTCTTAAGAATATATTGAATTATGTACAATAGGAGAAGCCAAAAAATGTTTTAAAAGATGTGAAAAAATGTTAAGCAGCACATTACAAATAATGTTCAATAATGCGAAGTATGCAAGGAATGTCTAAATAAAATGATGAATCAAAAAAGGAACAACAAAGAAAAGAGAAAAAAATGACACGTGTGAGGCATCCAAAATGCATAGTCTTTTCTCTCTGAAGGAAAACCATTTGACTGTATTTAAAGGTAATTCAAAGCGCGGCGCGATATGTGAACAAGGTCACGGCTGTTACCGAAACGCGTCATGGCAGACAAGCTGTCGTGTAGTTCCTATAGTACCCATGCAGGACCTGCGCGTTTGGATAACATAAACTGTGGGCTTGGTGTTAGACTGACTCTGTGCACCCCCACCGCGTATGTTAGCCGGATTTGCATTCGCTAGCTCACAGTGCCACTAGAATCTCCTCTTATCGGGGAGAGATTAGTTTCTGGCAACCTTAGATCATGACAACCCTGATCCCTCAGAATCGTGGAAACAATGTACTACTTTTCGCTCAGTCACTCGTGCTTACTTGTTCGGTTTGTCTCAGAGAGTTACACAGAATAAACAGTCTGGGCGTTTCAGCAACCAGCAGACAATAGCAGAGATATATTATCAGCAGTACGATAAAAGTGAAAGGATAGTACAGTTCTACCATATTGCAATAATCATGAATGCATACATGAATATAAAATGCGTGATAGAATGTCACCCAAAAGTGCGCGTACTCCTACGATGCCTAACTAGATGTACCTAAGTGTACCTAGCATGTGTGTAGGTCTAAAAGCCTAAGAGCCAAGAATCCTTCTAGGATTTAGTCGACCCCCATTACCTGAATAGAGAGAGTGTGGGACCCCGTCCTGGTCTCAAGTTGGACACCCCGCAAGGGCTGTGTTAGACCGCTGTCAGCTGGAGCGACTGCATGCAGGAGCCTCAGCATCTCTGGTCAGTGTGTCGGCATGGAAGTCTCGGTTCCCTCTGTCTTACCGTGGCAAGATGTGGTGTTTTTATACCCTAAAGTGTCTCGTCCCTCAGTATGGTTTGTATTGGTCTTTGTTAGACATGAGGAAGACGTCAGGGGTGAACTTTGTACATACATATTATGCGGGAGATGTAGCTGGTGAATGCTCATGCATAATTTATGAGTACATTGTAGGCCTGTGTTCGGGAAAAGCCCTGCAGTGTTAAAACCACAGACTAGATAACGTTCAACCCTCAGTGTTCGTTGTGTACTGTAGGGAACTAATGTAGGTGAAAGATCATGCCTATATTAGGGCATAGGAGATTATGAGTATAATAGCGCATAGGAGATTATAACCATAATAGGGCATATACGATTATGACCATAATAGGGCATATACGATCATGACCATATACGGCATATATGAACGTGTCTATATTAGGGCCTCTATACGAAACATAACACACACTCCACTTTCGAATTGGAAGACAATGACCATACTTAAAATCTGGACAATATTTTTTATCTCTTAAAAACAGCTAAAAACATTGTTTTAAAAACACGTTTAAAAAAATGTTTAAAAATGTTACAAATCAGCTATTCTTTTGTTGCCACTTGAAGAATTCAATTCTGTCTCACTTATAAAAGTTGCATTACTGCAAGCAGAAGAAGGCCATTCTTTTCTCAAGTGAAAGTGTCAATTTAGGAAATGTTCCAAATTTAGTTTGTTTATTTATGATACGAAGTGGAAAAGCCGAATTCTTTCCCAGGACGCGATGAGCCAATTCAAGATTAAGTGTCCCGGCTTGGAGATACAGCATTATCCGTGTTAGGTACTGCAGACGACAAATCCAACACCTCACAGAGAACGTCAATCGCACATAGATAGAATTCAGCACTGCCAACAGTCGGTGCTGCGGCAGCTTGTGCGGCAGTTGTTACCTGAGTGCCTGTGGAGGAGCCACCTAACCCAGCAGGAGCAAACGGCACCTGTGGATTCTCAAGGAATGCGTTCATCAGAATTGGAAAACGCTGGGGACAACGCAGCGCATGGGCCTTTAGGGGGTCCAGCATAGCATCCATGTCCGGAGGCGTATCTGATGGAAACGTTAGACAGAAATCCAACGTGCATTCTTCTCCGCAAACCAGGCATCGAAGAACAGGTAAGATGCAGTCCACCCAGACTGGTCTAAACGATAGAAACCAAGAGGCGTTCAGTTCTCTTAGGCAAGGTATACCCAGAAGCTGCACCATGCGTTCACTTTATTTCCGCTCCATGAGTATGTTCGCCATTTCCTCGGAAATTGGGCCGTCCATTGCGAAGCAGTAAGATTACAATCGGGACTCCTGCAATTAGGAACAGGATAAGCGGGAGACCTCCAAAGACGCTTCCCAATACCGAGTGTATAAAATTTGGGATTACTCCGAGGACTGTCTGAAAGTTGCTTAATAGTCCTGACCCTATGGTCTTAAATAGGTGTACAATACCGCTCGTATCAGACATGTTAAAGATACGACCCACCATTTCTGCGAAATGAAAGGGGCAGTTCGTACGTATAAGCGCCTGTATCTCAGTCGAGGTCCTTGCAACTTGAAGTTCAAAGGTTTCTCGAGCGGAGGTTAAGGGCACGGGTTGCTGTAAAAGCATGGCTTTCAGTCTGCTCAAAGTATCAAATTATATAAAGGAAACATTCAACGAAGGCCATAACGGCACCTCCCTGACTGTGTTCAGTGGCGGAAACAATACGTGCATACAGCAAGTAACCCTGGAGTTAACAGTGACCAGATAGGCGACGCCCGGAAGCATCCCACAGCAACCTTGATCGTTTAGCATCAAGTAACTCCCATTCGAGAGCAGCTGGAAAACTGGCGTGATCATGGCCGCTGGGGTCCCTGCCATGTGACACGATAAGTTCGCTACCGAACCACTACATGCTCTGTGCAGAGAAATATCCTGACACATGAGAGAACCGCTTAAAGCGTTCTTGCAGTTTGTACCACTCGGATACACTTCTTGATCCCCATTCCGGCATCGATATCTATATGGTAACTCCCAAGTTTCCTTAATGTAACCCTTACCCATTTTTTCATATCTGCCTGCCTGCCTCTGCTCAAGGCAATATTGAAACTGAAACGTAGTGACCGGCAGAGTGATTTGGCCATGAATTAGCCATTCAGTTGATGGTAATTCGGCTACAGTGAATGGTAACCTTTCCAGTTTCTCAATACGCAGCATTGTATATTTGGCTCCCCTTGTGCCATTTCTGTCTGTTTATCAGTTAGATTGTATTCTGAAAACAGAGACGTGGTGTTTATAAAACGCCAGGGCACATAGCCTGCACGCAAAGATTGCAGCGTCCAGCTTAACATCATAATAGAACGTAATTGGGATTGCCCGTATTGTAACAAGGCCAGATCTTGTTCTAATATGTCGATTGCCGAAGACACAATGTTGCCTAAGGAGTAAATCCTGGAGGTTAAAGTCATTAACCCATTATCCACTACAGCTAATGCCTTCTCTAGGTTAATACGGTCTATTTCCCGTATTCTTTCTGCGGCCTCCTGTTGGGATATTTTCCAGTTTTCATTATAATAGGCATAAATGCCAGCATATATGAAACGTTTCTGACGTGTTTTCCTTGGGCCTGACAAGAAATCCCTTAGGTCCACATCAGGTGTGAGTAAGGTCAAGTGATGTTTTACTTCTGTGAGTGTTGAGGTCTCTAGCCAATCAAGGCACAACTTCCCAACACTATAGGATGTCAGTACACCTGGGTGTTGTCTTTGTACATAGCGTGTATCTGGCCTACTGATACTCAACCCCTCGGTTATACCTAGGAATCTCTGTTAACATGTGTCCGTGTCAATGGGCCAAATCAGCCATTCTGTCCAATTGGGATCCGACCTGTTGTACTGGAGAATGTCATCTAATCCTACCCCATGTGTAGTTGAATTCTGCCCCCCACCCATCTGTGATGGTGCTGGAAACCCAGGTGTGTTCATTTCCTTGTTCTTGGCCAGTCCAAGACAGGATGTTTGTTGCACAGTGTCATTTAGAAATATCATCTGCTGTGGAATGAGGCATGCTCTAAAAAGCGCTTCTGTTCCCTGGACCTGCCAGTCCCTAGAACCCCAGATTGATTTTAAATCTATAGTGTCCTTCCATAGGTCGAAACCCTGTGTAGACAACTGGGCCATAAAGGAAGCAGAGTAAATCTGTTTGGTGTTAGTCAACATAATTTTCTGTGCTGATGTTGTTGCCACTTTGTAATAAAATGACTTCGGGTCAGATGTATTAAACCCTGAAAAGTATGTGAATTTCTGTGCAAAAGTTTGCGAACTACCTTTTGGAGGCGTTGGGCAGTGTTCCCACTGGTGGTATTCAAATTCATTTCTAGGTGTTATGGATTTGTGCAAGAAATGATGACCATAATGTTGGTAACAGTACAATGTATCATAGTCTGAAGTGCCTTCTAACATTTCATTGTTCGGAAATGCTGCAGTTTTTTCCAAATCAGACATCATATTATTTACAGTTTCAGTGTCCAAATCATCAGAAAATGTACTGGAGGTAATGATATCACTTAATTTTAAATACATGTTTAAGCTTTAAAAGTTCAGTCGGACCGAATATATCGAAATCAATCTGGTCCCATACTATACCATCCGGTATAGGAACTGCTGTGATCACTGAAGACAAGTCTCTTGGTTCACGATGTGAAGACTGGTGTGGCTTTAAAATCAAATTGACTCTTTGGGCTGTAGAGCTCTGCTGGGGATATCGTCCATTAATAAGCATACTAAAAGTTATAATTAAACCTATCCAGAAGATGAAAAATAGACTCCCAGTGATACACCATAGTTCTATCCAAGGTGACACCAGGTAAGTCTTTCTAAAAAAGTTCAGAAAGTCGATGAGTCTGTGTGATTTTTTGGCTGGCGTCGCTTCCGGCTCGCTTGGATCCAGTGAAAACGTATCAAAGTTCATGAAGTAGCCAGAAGCAGTTCGATCAATTGTTGGAATCGCATCGGGATTTGTTGAAATCGGATTTTGCTCTTGACGAGGCATGTTGACGTAGACGTCTGTAGTCGGTCTGATTGTAACTTGGTTGTTAAGTTGATTTTCTCCTTGTTGTTGAAGTGGAACGAGTTCCATAGCATTGTTGCTTAGTCCTTCATTCCGTACAGGTGGCTCTTCAAACGTGATGAGTCTTTCTGTTTGAACTTCTTGGATTGTAGCGAGAGGAGGGCGTCTGCTACTGTGGAGTCCACGAGGCCTACTGTTTAGTATCGGCCACATAGTGTGGTTTGATTAAGTCGATTGAGACAAATCTTTTCTCCTTTTTCTCGGCAAGAGGCGGCAGAAGTACAGTTCTTGTGCCTTGGATTGCTAGGACCGGTACAGCTGTTCTGTAGGATGGTCTGAGTTCTTTCTTGTCTGCAATCTTCTCTGTGACCAGATCCCCAACTTTTGGGATCCAGACAGGTCTTGCTGTTACATGCCTTGACTTCCTCAGTGGCGGTCTGTTTTAAGTGGACGTTGCTTTGTTGTGTCCTGGATTCATTTAGATCCTGTAAAACAGCCAAACAATCATGGATATCAAATTGTTTTTCATCCGCCACTGCGCCTTCACAATCAAGATCAGGTACCCACATTCTTGTCCCAAATAGGACCTCGTAAGCAGTGACACCCCCTAGAGTTTCTTGGCTGGTTGTTAATTGCTCTTTGGACCCCATAAAGGTGACTGACCCAACTACCGCCCTTGCCTAATACCCTAGCTGTTAAAGATTGCTTTAAGTCAAGGTTTTTCCTCTCCACAACCGAATTTCCCTCAGGATGTTACGGAGAGGAGTACCGCAATGTTACGCCCATTCCTTCCATGGCCTCTTTGTAAGCCCGAGAGCTAAACGCCGGGCCACGGTCAGAATGTAACGTGCCAACTGCGTATGTGCCGATAAAGACTTGCAAATCTTTTATAACAGTTCGAGCGTCAGCCGAGCACTGAGGCCAGACCCATAGGAATCTAGAGCAGGAATCCACTGCAACCATGATATATTTCTTGGCCCCATCAGATTGTAGGGGTCCGCAGTGGTCCAAATACACACACGCGAGAGGTTTGTCTGATTTTAACAATGGTGTCTGTGCTGGGCGTGCTACGGTGGAGCCTTTCATCTGCTGGCAGATGTTGCACTTTAAGACGTAGTCTTTGGTCTGCTTTGTTAACCCAGGCCACCCGTAGCGCTGTTTCAGTAAAGAAATAGTCGCTGTAACGCCTGTATGCGCAGAGCCCAAACCCTCGTGTACTGCTAGAATTAAGCCTTGCTTACGATCCATATTTGGTATTACTCTGTCCCCCACTCCAGGAATCTGAGCATATGGAATGTTGTGTGCATCTAACTTGTAGGAGTACTTGAGTGGAAGTTTTTTAGGTACTGCTGTGCTGCCTTTGTGTGAAGCATTGACAGCTACCAAAATCTAGCCGCCTATTCTCGTTTTTGAATGAGTGATTGCTGCTACGGACGGTGTGCGTACAGCCCCCTTTGCGGCTTCATCAGCCAATGAATTCCCTTCAACGTGAACGCCATCATGCTGATGAATCAGTGTGTGTATCACGTGAGCCCTTGGTAGTTAGTTTTTTATGCTTAATTGTGCCTCCTTTTGCGTCTTTAAACCCGTTTTGTTCCCAATGATGTAAATATTCATTGTACGACTGTACACAGTAAAAGGAATCACACACAATTAGTGTGGGGAATTCGTGTTCCGTATTTACGAGTGCCAGTATTAGTGCTTTTAATTCTGCCAACTGAGCCGTGCAGTCTCCTAGAGATTGCGTTTTAGTGCAACTTGGATGGAACTTTCCATCTTGCTTGCGACCTTTAACGATTGCACACGCTGCGCTGTAAGCTTGCTTACTCCCTATGGCCGGTTGAGCAGATCAGTCAGTGTAAATAATGAATTCATACTGATCTAGAGGCAAAATCTCATTTGGTAGAGGATATTCTTGTTCGTATTGCAGAAATGCTTGTGTTTTTAAACTTGGATCAAATCTGTATTCAACATCCGTTGCAGTAAGAGAATTAGCCCATTGTATCCATCTGGGATGTAAGAAGGCTTTCGCATTTGGAATGCTAGCCTATGTAACAGCCTCTAAGGCTGGTACTGGGGCCACGACTATTATGCGCTTTCCCTGAGCCAGAGCTCTTTCTCTTGCTACAGCGGTCTGCACTGCTGTCAGGATTTTTTCTGTTTAAAGTGAAACGCATCTCTGCGTTTGTGTACAGGTGTGATTTGTATGCGATTGGTACCGTTTCGCCTTCATTGAAAGTTAAATAAGTGTACCCGCATTGACCTATTACTCGGATCACTAAGTTGCGTACGTTTACGCGTGTCTGTAAATGTTTTGAAGCTATCATGTCTTCCTGTAGTGAACGTAGGATGTTTGTATGTTCCTGTGTCCATTGTCTGACTGAAAAATCAGGTTTTATCAAGTCGTAGAAAGGTTTTACTCTTTCTGCGTAATCCAAAATGTATGTTCGACCAAAATCTAGGAATCCCAGAATTGATTGTAAATTCTTTAATGATTTTGGAGGTTGGAGCAGAGTACACTTTTCTAAAAGGTTAGCTGCTATGCTTTTTCCTTCACTTGACAGCTCATACCCTAAAAACAGGACATTGAGATGGGCAATTTTTGATTTTTTCTTAAAATTAAATTTATAGCCCTCAGAGGCGAATCCCATAATAATGGTGCTCACCCTGGTCAAGTGCCTCGGTAAGTCATCGTCCGTCAGATAAATATCATCCACATAGGACAATGCTTCTTCATCCAAATTTTGGAGTAACTCTGTTACCCTTGCTGAAAACAACCCCGGGCTATTCTTATACCCTTGGGGGAGTCGACAAAATTGCCGTTGTGACCCTAGCGCTGAGAATGCGGTCAAATACCTGCTTTCAGGCGCTATATTTTGGCAGAAAAATCCATTTGAGATATCAAGTGTAGTTTTGTATTTTTTCCACACAATGTTATTCATTAATGCGGCACTGTGTGCATTTTGAACTGCAAATGTCTTTGTGCAGGTGTTTAAATGTCTGTAATCTAAAAATAAACGATGTGTTGTCAGGTTTTGATACGGGGAACAAAGGATTGTTCATGGGTGAGGTGCAATTTTCTATCACACCCTGGTATTCTAGTTGATCTAGAATCTCCCTGGCTTGTTTTTTAGCTTCTTGCTTTATAGGATATTGCCTTTGAGCATTTGGTGAAACTTTTAGCGGGATCACGTGGTGGGTTGAATCCTCATCCCAACCAGCATGATTTTTGTACAATGCTGGAGCTAGGGCAACCGCCCACTACTGCACATATGCTTGTTTTAAATGTATGGGAACAAGGTCGGAAAATGCTGGGAAAATTACCTTTTCTCCCTTAGGGCACTCCATGACAAATGCTGGCGGATAGTCTTGCTCTGCTAATAGGATGTCATATTTTTCCAAAATAGACCTTTAACTTTCCTGGGCTGTTCCCCCTCCATCCGGAGTGTTATCTCATGTAACTTATGTGGGACACTTACCCGAGTATCAGATGTTTCCACCGTGATATACTCACTCAACTCCGCTGTCACCAGAAATTCCTTCAGGTTCTGGCGAGCTATTACTTCTGCTGCGCTGTCTAGCATTGTCAGAGCCCATTCCCTGTTCAGAAGCTGTGTCCTCAGAATTCCGGACATGTCTGATCTTGAGACCTGCCACCTTTTTCTTTTTGAACTGAGGTTTTGATTTTTGTTTATCTTCTTTTTTAGGTGCGTAGTCCACAGTGCGTTGCGTGTCTCTGGACTTTGTACGCTCCTCTTGTCTGTGTTCTGACCGTCCTTCCCTCTCGGAGTTTTTAATGAACCCTGAAAGGAACGAGAGGAACGTGTATCAGTATCCTGATACCCGTCAGGTTTTTTAATATCCCTATTCCTGAGGTTATACCTCCTTTCAGAGGGCTCCTGTTGAGGAGACCTGCCTCGGGATTGAGATCTGCTGTCTTTAGACTTTTGTTGTTTTTTATTTTCCCACTTCTTTTTAGAAGAAGTAGGTGTCTGCTTTGTAGTGTCCTTTTCAGGACTGCCCACCAGTTGTGGTTTTAATGCTTTCCCACCTAGACTGTCTCTGCCTAGTTCTGCATATGCAGTTTCAATTATTTTGGGTAGTTCGTGTGGTTGATCTACTAGACTGAACTCCCTTAGGCGTTGGCGGATCGCCACTGAAGCTGCTTCCCCCTTAATGTTAGCTAGTATTATGGCTGATACCTGTTCGTAGTTACCTAGTAACTTCATCCCTAAGTTAAGGGCAGGCTCTGCTCTGTACTCATTTTGTATCTGTCTCAATACATCAGGTACTACTGCTAATGACGGGATACCATGTGTTCTGGTATATATGGCAGCAAAGACTGTACCCCAAGAGGTGCAGTCCTCTATTTGTGGTGTGATTCCCCATGGGCAAGCAGATTGTTAGTATTCTGTGTTTATCACCGGTGGTAGTATTCAGGAATACCGCCTCAAGCTGAGTTATTTTCTGAGCTATCCAGAATGGTATTTGTTCGCGTTTTGCGGGCATTTTGCCCATTACCGCGTGTAATGTTTGAGGAGTAATTTTATTTCCTGTACCCTGAGCTGGAGTACTATTTGCTGCACCTGGTGCGGGTTGGATTGTTAAAGTCCTCATGACAAATTGTGTCAGGTTTCTGTAGATTTTAATTAAATCTGTGTGTTGTACGAGTAATTCTCCTTGTGGCATTGTGCCAATGTCAGGATGTGGTGTGTAGGCCGCTAATATTGGCCATGTGGCTCCTTCTCCTCCGAGTGGGCCTAACCTTACTCTTCCTTGTAAGTGGGGTAGGGCGCCATTAAACCAGTAATGATGTTCCTGGTAAGTGAGTGGAATCTCTATGTCCTCAAATGGACAATATTCCCGTGGTGCATCTCCTTCTATATAGTAGTGGAATGTCTTTGTTATTGCATTTGCTGCTGGGAGTGTAACCCATGAATAGAATACCTCTGTTATATTTGATTCGTGTGCCTCAATCACAAAAACTACAATGCCACCCTTAGCTTGTAAACCATTTTCTAATAGTCTTATGGTGACTGTCCTGAATTTTGGTGCAATCTGTATTGCATCCTCAGGATCTTCTTCGTCTGACGTGGGCAGTGGCATTCTTATAGGATCTAAGACCGCGGTAGCCATCGTGTATGGAACACAGACTAAAGATTCAAAGAAACTGTGATAAGGTTTTTAGGCACAATTTTAGGAACACTGTCCTTTCAAGCTTGAATAACCAACAGCCAATAAATAGTATTTTTGTACTACTCAGCTGCGTCGGATTTTGTGCCCACACACTCCAGACGTCTCTGGGGTTTTGTGAGTAGGTTCTCTGAGAATAGCACGACTGAACTACTCAGATTCTACTGTTAAATAAGTACCCAACACACGTTGGGCGCCATGTCGTGTAGTTCCTATAGTACCCATGCAGGACCTGCGCGTTTGGATAACATAAACTGTGGGCTTGGTGTTAGACTGACTCTGTGCACCCCCACTGCGTATGTTAGCCGGATTTGCATTAGCTAGCTCACAGTGCCACTAGAATCTCCTCTTATCGGGGAGAGATTAGTTTCTGGCAACCTTAGATCATGACAACCCTGATCCCTCAGAATCGTGGAAACAATGTACTACTTTTCGCTCAGTCACTCGTGTTTGCTTGTTCGGTTTGTCTCAGAGAGTTGCACAGAATAAACAGTCTGGGCGTTTCAATAAGTATTTATTGAACAGTTGTTATTCTAGTGTAAAATATATGTGCTGCAGCAACCAGCAGACAATAGCAGAGATATATTATCAGCAGTACGATAAAAGTGAAAGAATAGTACAGTTCTACCATATTGCAATAATCATGAATACATACATGAATATAAAATGCGTGATAGAATGTCACCCAAAAGTGCGCTACTCCTACGATGCCTAACTAGATGTACCTAAGTGTACCTAGCATGTGTGTAAGTCTAAAAGCCTAAGAGCCAAGAATCCTTCTAGGATTTAGTCGACCCCCATTACCTGAATAGAGAGAGTGTGGGACCCCATCCTGGTCTCAAGTTGGTCACCCCGCAAGGGCTGTGTTAGACCGCTGTCAGCTGGAGCGACTGCATGTAGGAGCCACAGCGTCTCTGGTCAGTGTGTCGGCATGGAAGTCTCGGTTCCCTCTGTCTTACCGTGGCAAGATGTGCTGTATTTATACCCTAAAGTGTCTCGTCCCTCAGTATGGTTTGTATTGGTCTTTGTTAGACATGAGGAAGACGTCAGGGGTGAACTTTGTACATACATATTATGCAGGAGATGTAGCTGGTGAATGCCCATGTATAATTTATGAGTACATTGTAGGCCTTTGTTCGGGAAAAACCCTGCAGTGCTCTAACCACAGACTAGATAACGTTCAACCCTCAGAGTTCGTTGTGTATTGTAGGGAACTAATGTAGGTGAAAGATCATGCCTATATTAGGGCATAGGAGATTATCACTATTATACGGCATAGGAGATTATGACCATAATAGGCATATACGATTATGACCATAATAGGGCATATACGATCATGACCATATACAGCATATATGAACGTGTCTATATTAGGGCCTCTATACGCAACATAAAGCAAGAATAAAATAAACAGCAGTGAAACTTACCGGTGTCTGCGCCTGGTCCCTTTGGGGATGGAAGAAGTAATGACAAGAGGTAAATGATTATATATATATATATATATATATATATATATATATATATATATATATATATATATATATTCCTAACTGTCACTACCCCTATTCTGAGAGCATAGTCGGTGTACCCTCTGCTTGATCTCTTAGGTTTGCCTGAGCCTGGATAACTTGGCCAGGGAATCGGCCATGAGTGGAATTGGCAATCCTTCTCTGCAGGATGGAAGATCAGCATCGGAGCTGCATTTCGAGCACTGGATTCGTTCCAGGACAGTCGTGATTGGAGTGCTCCTCATACCTGTAAAAGGGCAGTACATTGTTTATATAATAAAACCCACACTGTGTCAGAAGTACAGCTCCGATGCAGCGATATGTCTAGATGTTAAAAGCTGATTCCAAATGGGCAACGCAAGCACTAGGATATCTTGTTCTTTGTTCCTAGCCTTGAATGGGAATGTACTGATTACATAGCGCGAAAGGCTTTCTAAAAACAAGCAACATGTACAGCATCTTCTCAGAATAATATCGTGCAAGCAAAAACATGTAAAAATAACATTGCTAAAATGTCAGCCTAAAATGTGTAAAATGTAAAACTAAAATGAAGAACCAAAGTTGGTCCAAGAAGGCCTCACAACATTTATGCTTCGAACTGGCATGGACATTATTTATTGGCACCAGTGTTGCGCTCAGGTGGAATGCAGAATTACCTCACCCAGATTTTCAGGGGTTTTCCTTAATAGACCTGCCCTTTAAGGGCTCCCGGCTAGTAGTTGAAAAGGCTGATTCTGGGCCCTGGAATTATTTAAAGACAATTGTGCCTCTGCCACACGTAAGTCCTTGGGGTTGTTATCGGTAGCTAAGCAATTTCGGCACCAATAAAGGATGTTCAAGGGCTACTCCGTGTGCCTTGTTTACAGGCAACACCAGCCTTCCCAACCTGTATAACAGCAACCGACCCAGCCCATGGTAAAAACGGGAATTGTTCGCACCAGAAGGGGCAGCAATCCTCCAGTAAATCATCTTCAACCACGACTAGCCGGCCACTTCAGTTTGCCTTCACAGGCCCATGCCTGGCTAGTTGGAGTCAGAAAACTGCATTTCCTCCTCGGCTGGAGTCAATCAGACATGCAAGTCTTACAAATTATTCGAAGGGATTATACCCTGACTTTTATTTCTTCTCTAGCCTGCCTTTCTCCTATGCCAGAGTGACTTTGAGGAGTTTTCCTCAATTCTGATACAGTAAGTCATTCTTTTGTTGTCCAATGTGCCATAGAGTAGGATCCTGACTCGGAGATTGGGAAAGGGTGCTATTGGTACCACGCCCTGGTTCCAAAGAATGACGAAGACGTTAGGCCTATTTTGGACCTCCGCCTCCTGAATGCCTTTCTGAGGAAGGACAAGTTCAAAATGCTCACTTTGGCTCTGGTCCTTTCAGTTTTGAATCCAGGAGAATGGAACATGTCCCATACTTACGTGATACCTACTTCCATATTAAAGAAAACAAATCTGGACCCATATGACCCAAACAACTACAAACCAATTACAAATGGACCTTTCCTGTGCAAAGTGATAGAAAGAGCAGCATTTGCCCAAATGAAGATAACTCCATACTTTCCGACTTCCAAACCGGATTCTGTCCAGGAAGAGGCACTGAATCTGCCCTCATCACCATCTGGGATGACCTTTAAAAATGCAGTAGACTGGAAGGGGGCGGGCACTGTACAACTTCTCTTGGACCTTTCGGCTGCTTTTGACACAGTTGACCATGACAGTCTAATCCAAAAACTATACGAAGCCAGCATTGAGGGGTCAGCTCTCGACTGGGTCACCTCCTACTTTCAAAACAGAACAAATGTCATACATACTCCCTTTTCTCATCCTAACTGTACTTCACAAAAGAAGGGGCTGAAGGCTCCATCATCTCATCCATGCTTTCAACATCTACATGTAGCCATTACTGGCAATTATCAATGAATTTAAGCTCACTTACTATAAGCAAATGATACACAAATACTTCTTAAACTGGAAAGCCCCAAAGACATTGGAAACTCAAACATCTTCCATTGCCTCAGAGCCATTGATCAGTGGATGTCATTGAGCCACCTCAAATTGAATGCTTTCAAAACAGAAATACTCACATGTAGTGATTGGAAAAATTATGACCCACTTTGCACCTGTCCCAACGATCTGGGACCACCTCCAAAAGTATCTAAGGAAGTAAGAAACTTCAGAATCACCATGCTCTCCAAATTAACAATTAATGCCCAAGTGGACGAGTTTGCAAGATCAAGCTTCGCTACTATGAAAATTCTGCGACACATCTTCCCCCACCTAGGATTTCCACACATGGTACAAGCTACTCTCTATCTTGTACTGTTTAAACTTGATTACACCAATGGCCTTTTACCATGGATCATCTTTATCAACTATGAAAAAACTACAGCAAATTCAGAACGCTGCTGCCAGACTATGCCTACACGTAAAGCCACAAGCCCACACCACCCCTGCCTTGAGGGCCCTACATTGGTTACCGGTTGCCAGAAGATCCACCTTCAAGCTGCTTTACCCCCAGACATAAGAGCCACGGATAACTATCTTATCTTCAGAAGACTACTCGAGAGTTGGCTCTTTCCTACATGACCACCGCACCCAAACAGAAGTGTACTACATATGCCTGTACATGTAAATATGTATAATTTGATTATATGTATGTTTAGATATGTGCATTTGTTTGTACAAAAATATATAATACTTATGGTTTAAATATATATAGATATTCTTTAGGTCTGCTTAACAAATGTTTATATTACTTATGCTTAAAAATATATATAAAAATATATATTTTTAATTTATGCTTAATATGTGCATAGTTTTCATGTAAGTTTATTGATTAGATGCATATGGGTCTCTGTTTATTTTATTTATCTATCACGATATGTAAATATTATAACTATTCTACCTATAAGTGCTTCACTATTGAAATATTGAGAAAAACCTAAAATTAAATTAAAACTTAAACAAATTCTAAAAATGCACAGATAAATTAGCTTTTACGTACAGTAACACCTGAAAGTCTGAACTTCTAGCTATCTATCCATACTTTCACTTATAGAGCATTATGCAATACAATTTTATATTTTACGTGGCCAAGAAAACAATCATTTGTTAAAAGTTTTTTCGATTTATAAATAGGATTATGCTGAAAGTAGATATTTTGGAGGTCTTAACAGTGGGAGATTTTAATGCTACTGTCTCTAATTATACACTTGCCCTATGTGCCGACAAAGAATAGGATGAGGCTGTTCATATACTAGCCACCGTGTTCCCTGCCTGCTCCTGGACAAATAAGAGGCACCTTGCTCCTGGAGGCATGCAGTGAATATGATTTAATTACCCTCAACAGGAGATTCCAGAGTGATATCCCAGCGTACCCTACCCATGTCACAGCTACATCGACTATGATAATCATTAGGTCATTGGCTCATATATGGTTTTTCCCTGTCTATTGGAACTAAAGGTGATAAATAATATCTGGAGTGACGACAATATTTTGCTTCTTATTATCATTGGGAAACCAGATGTCTACACTCATGGAAGATTTCTGATAATAAAGAGTTATTTAGTGTTCTGAATGGAAAGATATTATGGACTAAGAAAGATAAGCTGTCACTATCAGTGGAATCAAAGATCATCAGTGAAAGCCTTTCCCCATTAGGATGGATACCATTTGATACATTAAAGAAACATATGGAAGGATTTGTAAGGATAACTCCGAATATAGTTAGTAGCCAATGCAAAAAATCCATGAGATAGTCTAATCATTTTAATAAATTATTTTTAATAAGGCTATTAAATATTTACAAAGAAGGCAATTCACCTTTTACTCCAAAGAATGCAACAAGTGGATATCTTAATTGAAAAGAAGGAAAACTAGGTGGGTAAGAATGCAAAAAAGATATAACTCGGATAAAATTTGGGTAAAAATAACAGAAGCAGTGAAATGTAAAAACCAAAAAGCTGACTGGAAAATTGTAGGAGAAAATTGTGCCTTTTTCTCTAGACCCAAGTTAAATAATATCACTAGCTCTGAATGGCAGTAGTGTAGAACTTCCCTTTATGTTTTGAGTAACCCGATGGATAACAATAGTGATATGGACTCCCTTTGTGAGGTATTAGATGGGAAATGTCCTCCTCTCTCCCCTCCATCTAGACAGGAGGTGTTACATTACCTTAAGGCTGCCAGGAACACTGGTGAAAGAGGTTCAGATCAACTACCCATTGCCATCATAAAATTGGATCTAGACCTGTGGGCCTCTTATTTAGTGGTGCTCTTCCTTTACTACTATTATGCAGGATAGGTCCCTAGCCCTTGGAAGGGTAGTAGTATTCTGCCCCTATATAAAAAAGGCCCATTAAGCATACCAAGTAATTATCCTGTTGGATGTGTTTTTTCTAATCTACTTGAATGGATAGAGGAAAATAACATTATACCTTTTGAAGGAGGAAGTGTTTAGAGCAGGTCATTCGATGTTGGATAATATAACTGCGATACATCTGATATTGGAGAAATGCATGGAAAGAATGGGGATGCCTGTGTATGTGTCCTTTATTGATTATTCAACTGCTTTTGATTGTGTAGACAGGGAGACCCTTTGGAGGAAGTTGAGCACCATGGGAATTCTAGTTTTATTTTAAAAAGTATTTCCCTTCACACCGCTCCGTGGTGTCACATTATGCTGGGTGGTAGGCAGGGTTTGACTATAGAAACCCCCATTTGAAATGGTTTAAAACAGCGTTGTCTGGTGGCCCTTCTTTTCTCGCTCTATATGGCTCATCTGGCTGATGTGATGAGTAGGACAGCCAGTAATGCCCCAAAATTAGGCTCTTACCCTTTAGGCGCACTTCTTTGTGCAGGCTATGGCATCCTGCTGGACCTGACTCCAAATGGTCTTCAGAGACGGCTTGATACTTTATCATCATATTCAGTTAATCATTTCCTGGAGGTGAATTTAAATAAACGTAAGGTTTTGTGGTTTGGCCCAAAGGGGTGTCAAATAAACACAAAGTATAAGTGGTTTCTTAATAATTCTGCCATAGAATTAGTAAAATCTTATCCTTATCTCGGAAGAAATATTCCGCCAAATTTGGCCAATAGTCAGCATATCTCACATATATCAAATAATGAGTTTGCCCATGGAAATGCACGAGAGCCACTTTAATAATCTATTAACAGTTTATAACATGGGAAGCCCCCGACAATTTTATATGCTATAGAGACTATAAAAATTGATCTGTGGCTCTTTATTCCTAAAGTGCAGAGGAAGATTCTTCGCACTATTTGCACTTTAAATACCATGGTGTCAATAGAAGCCCTAAGGTTGGAATTGGGTTTGGTGAGCACTTTTATAAGAGGATTTGCAGCTATATTATTATTGTTCCATTGCCTTTTGCATGCTAAAGAATAGTCCTTGAGGAGTTTTATGGCATTGGAATGCCTTGCTCCCACTATTGAGGCTGAAACATTTTTAACGGATATATTAACCACACTTTTCTCTGACTAGATCTGATATTCAGAATATGAGCTTTGGTCATCGTAAAAATGATCTGAAATATACTATGAAAAATTGCTTCATGGATTGCGATATAGAGATATGTAGAGCAGAACATAGTTTCCGATATATTATTCAATCCTGCCAGACAGCCAGCCATTCCCCCATGTGTATCTGAACTGGAATTTGTAACATAGAGTGCGAAGATGCATTATGTTAGGTAGACTGAAATGTTTACCGTTAAAATCTGACTGATGCATGGCAGAATGTAATATGAGAGGAGAGAATATGCACTTTATGTAAAAATGAAATACAGACCATTGAACATGTTGTATTTGCTCGTCCTGCCTTAAAATTTATCAACAGATTCTTAAAACCACTATTTAAAAAATATGGTATTCCAACGGCAATAGCTGCAATGGAGATGAACTGTGCAGTTAATGAATTCATGTGTAGAAAAAGTTTTAAAAATGTATTAGCTCCTTTTTACAGTTGTATTAATGGATGTAATTCTGATTATTTTATTGTAGATCTCATTTTTCGATCTAAAGCTGTAATAAAACAATGTGAAGAATTGTATTGCTCTTTATTATTCTCCTTAAATACATGTATACCCTTTCTATGTAGTTATGTATCTATATGTTTATTACTTTACTCCAACTGTAAAAAAAAGGGAAAAAACTTCAATGCACTACTCTCATCCTATACCTCTCTCAATATATCCTGTACTTCAACTCTGACTCTTCCCAAACCTCATTCTACTACAATGACCGCTCATATAACTGTTTCTAGACTCTTCCCTCCTCTATCCCTCCTTGACTCACCCAAAGCTAATTTTACTACTGTGATCTCCAAAACAATACATCCTAGACTCTTTCCTCCTGTATCCCTCATTTGACATGTCCCAAACCTCATTTTACTACTATGATCTCCCTAATAACCCTTTCTAGACTTTGTCCTCTATCCCTCCTTTAACTCATCCCAAACCTCATCCAACTAATTTGAACTCCCAAATAACACTATCTAGACTCTTCTTCTCTCTATCCCTCGTTTATCTAGTTCAATCAAACTGACACTCACATGTCCACCGCTCAAATTAACAACTTATATTTCCCTAGAGTAGTCCACCACTAATCCTTTGTGTTCCAGAGAAGCGTGCTACGCGCAGAAAAGCTCTTTAATGCCTCATCAGGGGTAGTAAGCACTAAATAAATACAATTACAATATGCTTGTTCTGCAGTCCCACTGGTGTTATCTACAGTTCACGGTGGGCCAGGAACACTTTCAGTTTACTGTTCTCCACTCCGGCCTTACCTCAGATGTTCACGAAAGTGATAATGGCAGTCGCTGGCCCTCTTCGTAAGTTTGAGGGTACACATATTTCTGTACCTCTACATCTGGCTGCTGAACACTGGCTTGCTGCAGTCAGACATAACCTACCTCCGGATTATGTTCCAACTCCTGACATCCTTGGGCTTTTCCATCAGCAAGCTTAAGCCCCACCTGTACCACATGCAGAGGATTCATTTAAAGGGGGCCGTTCTGGACATGGTGTTCAAGGTTGATCTAGTCTTGAAGCGAGTCTGGGGTATTCAGAATATGATTGCAATGTTTCCGGTTCACTCGTGGGTCTTGAGGATGGCTCTGAACCTTCTTGGACTGCTAGTCTTGTGCATGCTTTATTTTTTTTTAAGACACTTTTATTGATTTTTGCAAGGGTTACACCTATCACATCAAGACTGAGTCGTTGCATATACTGTTGTCCAGTATTACATTAACATCTTGCAAAAAATTGCAGTTCTCAATTCCCGTCCTCCCTGTGCTACTCATCAATTTCTAGTTTCATAGTACATGGTTAAGTGATCGCTGTGTCAAGGAGCATTGGTCAGGACATTGGCTACATTCCTCCAAAACTGGTAACAGTAACACAAGCTGAGAACAGTGATAGGACTCAGACTCTATACACCCTGGCCCGTCTGTCATCTCTGTGTTGTCCAGAGGGGGCCGGACTATATTCAGGGCAATCGCACCGCCCCATCTCCTCCCTCTCCCCCCCTCAATCTCCTGCCCTTTGCTCCTCTGGCGGGTTGTAGTTGTCATTTCCTCACCCTCTCCTCCCGAGTTTTCATTCACATTAGTGAGTGCACGCAGTTCATTCAACATCCGCGCCCACGCCAACAGGTCAGCTTCCCATTTCTCGCGTCACCAATCTGAAAGAGACACGTTAGTGACAGATTCCTTACCTTAGAATATCCCCAGGCGTCAGGCTGGATCCGGAAAGTTTTTGCGTAGCAGTACCCTTGCGCGTCGGTAGGCGGCGTCGTGCGGCTCCGCGTCCATCGTCGGCGTCGGGACCGCCGGGATGACGTCGCGGGCAGTACTTAGACGCCGCCCCTGCGCGCTGACGTCAGTTCTACTTTTTCCGCGGCAGTAAGCGCAGATCCGGGAAGAGCAGTGCCCTAGTCATTTTTTGACTAAATTTTTTGGTGATTTTTCACTGTTTTTCTAAACGAGTCTCTCGACTCCGAAGGTGTCGGTAGGGATGCCCGGCTTCAAGCCCTGCGACGCCTGTGGTCGCATGATGTCGATCACAGACCCGCACTTAGAGTGTCTCTACTGCTTCGGCCGAAACCACGACACGAAGTCGTGCCCCGACTGCCGGGCCTTGCACCCGAAGGCTTTGCGAGAGCTGTCTCGAAAGCTCCTCGAGGTCCGGCAGTCGGCTCCGCGCCACACCAAGCCCCGGTCACGTGAGAGGTCGAGGGGCCGGTCGCGGAGTCCTCATCGGTCGTCGGGGTCCAAGTCTTCGCACTCCTCCGGTAAGTCGAAGCATAAAAAGTCTAAGAAGCGTCATCGCTCTAAGGCTTCGCCTCGCCAGTCTCGCGACTCGGCTGAGGCTCCTATCGGCACCGTCCCCGCCCCCGCATTACCCGTCCATCCCAGGTTCGGGGGCGACTCCGGCCGAGATACAGGAATTCCTGTCGGCCATGGCCCGCCTCTTCGGGCCTCAAGGTCCCCCGGTGCGCTTTCGGGCCCCGCGGCCCTGATGGGGTTTCCCCGGCGCCGCCGGCGACTCCGGTCCCGGCGCCGCCTGTAACACCAGCCTCGGTCCCGCCCCGGCTCGGCCCCGCCTCGATCCCGTCTCCGGTGCTGCCGCAACCCCCATCGACGCCGGTTGACCTAACTACACCTCCGCCGGCGCCGATGTCTCTGGCGCCGTTCCCGACGCCGCCCGGGGCTCCGGGCGGCGTCGTTCCCCGGTTCTCTCCGGATCCGGACATGGCGCCGGACCGGCGTCGCTCGGCGCCGGCTCCGACGCCGCTGGGACCTTGGGTCCCACATGTCCCTCCTCCTTATTTTGAACCTGAATTGGAGGCCGTAGATAACTGGGAGGGGTCTGATGACCCTCTCACACAGCAGTGTGAGTTTGATCAGGACTGGGCTGAGGAACTTGGGGATGCCAGTGGTCTGGACACCTCCCTGACTCTGGCATGCTGTCTCCTCCATCCGTGGCAACGGAGGAGGGAGCAAACTTTGCAACGGTGTTGCGTAGAGCAGCTGGGGCCTTAAACCTCCAGTTGCCTACAGTGGCTGTCAGGACTAACATCCTGACGGAAGTGCTTCAGCCGGCGGCTACCTCCTCGGAGCCACTGCTGCTGTTCAACGAGGCGCTTTCAGACGTTCTTTGGGCACCTGGTCCAAGCCCACCGCAGGGGCTCCTGTGGATAGGAACGTGGCCCGACGCCATCGCCCTGCTCCGGGCGACCCCCCGTTTCTCTCTCTACACCCCACCCCTGAGAGCTTGGTGGTCCAAGCCTCTGCTTCCCAAAACGCCTTCCCTACCGCTCCCCCGGATAGGGAATCCAAACGCCAGGATCAATTTGGGAAGAAGGTCTTTTCTTCCGCCAGTGCTGGCTTGCGGTCAGTCAACACCACTTGCCTCTTGGGCCGATATTCCCACTCCTTGTGGGACTCGGTGGCGCAAGTTCTGCCCCAGTGTCCTGAGGAGGTCCAGACACTGCTTTACCGCACCATTGCGGAGGGAAGAGATGCGGCAAAGTACACCATCAGATGTGGCCTTGATACCGCCGACTCGCTAGGCAGATCGCTTGCGACGACAGTGGCGCTGCGCCGTCACGCCTGGCTGAGGACCACTGGTTTCTCGGGTGATGTCCAAAACTCTCTTATGGACATGCCCTTTGATGGAGTCGGTCTTTTTGGGACAAAGGCAGACCATGCGCTGGAGCGCTTTAAGGACTCGCGGGCTACAGCCAAGTCCCTGGGCCTTTCTGCTGTGCGCCCTCAGCAACAGTCTGCTTTTCGCCCCTTTCGTGGCCACGGAAGGGGCGCCCAGTCACGTCCGCTGCCCAGCCACCGGCCCGCGCAGCAAGCGTCTTGCGCGGCCGAGGACGTGGCTCCCGCCGTGGCGGGTCAGGCAACCAGCATGCGGGTCAGGCCACCAACCCCGCCCCGTCCGCGGCCTCCAAGCCCTTCCTTTCAGGTGCACAGCACGCCAGTAGGGGGCAGGGTCCGCCATCACCTTCACCACTGGCGTGCCATCACCTCGGACAGGTGGGTCTTGGACATTGTCCGAAGGGGCTACTCCCTCCCCTTCGTGACCATCCCCCAGCCATGCCACCTCAATTCCACCGCATGTCAGGGGATCACTTGGTGCTTCTTCAAAAGGAAGTTGCGGCCCTCTTGGCCAAGAGGGCCATCGAGCGCGTTCCGACCCCAGAAGTAGGACGTGGTTGCTACTCCCACTACTTTCTGGTGCCCAAAAAGGACAAGGAGGACATGCGTCCTATCTTGGACCTCCGGGAACGTCAATCGCTTCCTCTGGAAGGAGAAGTTCAAGATGCTCACCCTAGCTCAGGTCTTGACTGCTCTCGACCCTGGAGACTGGATGGTAGCGTTGGACTTGCAGGACGCATATTTCCACATCCCCGTCCTGCCAGCCCACCGGCGTTATCTGCGGTTCACGGTAGGCCTCGAGCATTTTCAGTTCACCGTGCTCCCTTTTGGCCTTACCCGCGCCCCTCGGGTGTTCACGAAAGTGATGGCGGTGGTCGCAGCCCATCTGCGCCGGGCAGGGGTTCCAGTCTTCCCCTACCTCGACGACTGGCTGCTGAAGGCGGGCTCGTCCCAGGCAGTCGTCTCCCACCTCCAGACAACGGCCGAACTCCTGCACTCGCTGGGGTTCTCCATCAACGTGTCGAAGTCGCACCTGATTCCTTCTCCACAGCTCCTTTTCATCGGAGCAGTTCTGGACACGACGCAGTTTCGGGTTTATCCTCCCGAACGGCGAGTCCGGGATATTCAGGCTATGATTCC
Source organism: Calotriton arnoldi (assembly GCA_963921515.1). Classification (NCBI taxonomy): domain Eukaryota; kingdom Metazoa; phylum Chordata; class Amphibia; order Caudata; family Salamandridae; genus Calotriton; species Calotriton arnoldi. Next base: position 3,579,326 of record CAWUFW010000181.1, read on the forward strand.
GATCTTTCGGCCTTTATCCTGGGTTTCGGTACGGATGACCCTGAGGCTGCTGGGCCTCATGGCCTCCTGCATCCTGCCGGTCAATCATGCCAGATGGCATATGCGGGCTCTGCAGTGGGACCTGAAGTTCCAGTGGGCGCAGCACCAGGGCAACCTGTCCGATCACGTCCAGATCTCGGAGGGGACTGCAAAACAGTTGCAGTGGTGGCTCTCGAACCGGCAATGGGTCATGGGCAGATCCCTCTCCCTTCCCCAGCCAGAGCACACAGTTGTGACGGACGCGTCCCTTCTGGGATGGGGCGGTCACATGGGAGAGGCAGAGATCAGAGGCCTCTGGTCTCCGGCGGAGTCCCGGCTCCATATCAACATTCTGGAGCTCCGGGCGATCCGACTTGCACTCAAGGCATTCCTTCCCTCTGTCAAAGGGACGGTAGTGCAGGTGTTCACAGGCAACACCACCGCCATGTGGTATTGCTACAAACAGGGCGGGATGGGGTCATGGACCCTATGTCAGGAGGCTCTGCGCCTCTGGACATGGCTGGAACATCCGGGCATATTCCTGATGGTTCAACACCTGGCAGGTTCCCTGAACGCCTGGGCGGACGAACTCAGCCGCAGGTGCATGATGGATCACGAATGGCGTCTTCACTCGGAGGTGGCGCAAGGTCTCTTTCAGCAGTGGGGAGAGCCTTGGTTAGTTCTGTTCGCCACCGAAGAGAACGCGCAATGTCAGCAGTTCTGCGCGTTGGAATTTCCAAGGCGGCACTCGCTCGGCGACGCTTTTCGTCGCAAGTGGAGTTGCGGTCTGTTGTACGCCTTTCTGCCTATACCACTTCTACCCAGAGTGTTGAAGAAGATTCGGCGCGACCGGGCCCAAGTCATTCTTGTGGCTCCGGACTGGGCTCGAAGAGTTTGGTATCCCGAGCTACTCAGTATGAGCGTCGATCCCCCGATCCGTCTGCCTCTTCGGGAGGATCTTCTGTCGGAGCAGCAGGGGACGGTCCTCCACCCGAACCTGTCCAGTCTACACCTGCTTGCGTGGAGATTGAGCGGCGGCAGTTGATTCCTTTCGACTTGCCTCCCGAAGTTTGTGATGTGATTCTGGCAGCCAGGCGTCCCTCCACTAAGGTGGTATACGCCTGCAGGTGGAACAAGTTTGTGGCATGGTGCACAGCAAAGGCTGTGAATCCCCTTTCTGCCCCTCTTTCTGAGGTTCTTCTGTTCCTTCTTTCTCTGGCCCAACAGGGTTCTGCCCCGGGTACCATCAAGGGCTATCTTTGTGCGATATCAGCCTTCCTCAGGCTTCCTGATCAGCCCTCCCTTTTCAAGTCCCCTATGGTTAACAGGTTTCTTAAAGGCATTACACCCCTCTTTCCTCCTGTTCCGTTTGTAATGCCTCAGTGGGACTTGAACTTGGTTCTTACCTTCTTAATGTGCGCTCCCTTTAAGCCTCTACATAATTGTCCTCTTCGTCTTCTTACTCTGAAGACAGCATTCCTGGTGGCCATCACTTCTGCTCGGCGAGTGAGTGAGTTCCAGGCTCTTTCATGCAAACCTCCCTTTCTGTCTGTTCATCCAGACAAGGTTGTTCTTCGGTCGCGTCCGTCCTTCTTGCCAAAGGTGGTTACTGCCTTCCATATTGGGCAGACCATCACTTTGCCCACCTTCTTTCCGCATCCTTCCAGAGATGAAGAGAGGCTGCACCGTCTAGACCCAAAACGTGCGCTTTCTTTTTACATCAACCGCACACAACAGTTCCGGGTGGATGACCAGCTCTTTGTTGGCTACGTGGGCGCCAAAAAAGGTCGGGCGGTACACAAAAGGACCATCTCCCGCTGGGTCACTATGTGTATCAAAGCCTGCTATTCTTTGGCTAAGAAGGAGCCTCCTGTTGGGCTGCGTGCCCATTCCACCAGGGCAACGGCGGCTACCACGGCTTTAGGCCGCGGGGTTCTGTTACAGGATATATGTCAGGCAGCTACGTGGGCCTCGCTGCACACGTTTACCAAACATTACTGCCTTGACAGCCAAGTCCGGAGAGACGGCTTCTTTGGCCGTTCTGTTCTCCGGGACTTCCTCGTCTGATCTTTGTTCGCAGACCCACCACCGGGGTTGGTATTGCTGGGGTATCTATTCTAAGGTAAGGAATCTGTCACTAACGTGTCTCTTTCAGATGCACAAGTTACTAACTTGTGTAACGATATATCTGTAAGAGACAGTAGTTAGTGACAGATTCCTTACCGCCCCACCCATCCTCCCCGTTCTGCGAACTGATTTCTACGGTTAAGGACATCCCTTTCAGGGCCCTAGTATTTTTCAGACACCTATGTCAGCTTCTTGCATGGCTCTGCGTTCCTGGCGTGGAAAGTCGTGTACAGAACTGACGTCAGCGCGCAGGGGCGGCGTCTAAGTACTGCCCGCGACGTCATCCCGGCGGTCCCGACGCTGACAACGGACGCGGAGCCGCACAACGCCGCCTACCGACACGCAAGGGTACTGCTACGCAAAAACTTTCCGATCCAGCCTGACGCCTGGGGATATTCTAAGGTAAGGAATCTGTCACTAACTACTGTCTCTTACAGATATATCTTTACACAAGTTAGTAACTTGTGCGACAGGTTTCATCCTAATTTCCTCAGCTGCTGCCCACTCTGACATGTCGCAGAGCCAGTCTGCATAAGTGGGGGAGAGGCTCCCAGCTATTTTAAGGCAATTGCCCTCTTTGCAAGTAGCAGGCCGAGTGAAATAAATCTATGGATAAGTTAATTCTTCGCTGGTATTTGGATCAGACCCAACAAAATAGCACGTGGTGTAAGTGGAATTTCCCTGCTCACTTCTTTGTTTAGGTTTTCAGTCACCTCTCGCCAGAAGTCTTATCGCCGGGCAATACCATACTTTGTGTACAAAGTCTGCTGCGGGAGCGCCACAGCGAGCACATTGATCTGAGTGGGTAGGGTAGATGGCGTATAAAGTCCTGGGCGGGAGTTACATCTGGTAGGTACAGTTATATTGTATTAATTTGAAGCGCATTAGATCTCACGGTCTGTACCCCTGCATTAATTTTTCCACAATCTCGAGTGGACAGGGTTTCTCCCAGTGTGTCATTCCACTTTGTGTGTAGCCTTGTGCCTGCTTTTGATCCCGAATACCAGATGGCATACTTGGACCCTCTATTGGAATATCAGATTTCATTGGGCCACCACGAGGACTGCCTTTTTGACTCCATCCAGATTTCACTGTAGACAACTTAGGATCTTCTGATTAGACAGGCAAATACCAACCTGATCTGCAGCAGGCCACTCTCTATTCCCCACCTTGACTTCAAGGTTATGACTGATGCATAACTACTAGCGAGGGAAGTTCACCTGGCGGTGATGGAGATCAGAGACCTTTGATATTGAGTAGATCAGTTCATATTAATCTTCTGGAACTTCAGACGATCCGCTGGGCTCTAAAAGACTTCCTGTTATCAATCAAAAGAAGGCCGGTGCAAGATATCATGAACAACTTATCTGCTATGAGGCGCTGCAACATGCAGGACACAGTGGGTCCCTGCATTCTTTGCCAGTAGGCTCTGTTTTTCTGAAGGTAGTAAGAATAACAGGACATCTTCCTTGTTGCCAGTCACTTAGCAGGTTCCTTGAGTGTCCGTGTGGGCGAAATGAGGAGACATGGTCTAGCACAGGCGTCTCCATCTTTTTCTCTAACAAGATCTACTTATGTTCAATGAAAATCATCCCGAGCTACTAATATTATTAGCATTGAATTAGTGACCACATCAGGCAAAATTACATTAGTGGTCACCCTATGCAAGATTACTAGCAGTGATAACCTCAGGTCATCAGGCAGCATTGCCAGCAGTATTGTGAAAAAGGTTTTATCAATTTTGAATGCCTCAACGGGGGTATTACATAGCAGCAATAGCTGCAATGCCCCTGCCAAAGCCACATTATTTATCACTCAAATATCAGCATTAAATATGTTTGTAAATGAAGCCATTTTTCTCAAAACATCAGCTGAGTTCTGAAAATACACACATTTTCATCTCAAATGCACCCTCTTAATTTTGGTATACATATATTAATTCAAATAAGTTAAAGCTTCTAATTTAGTACACTGGGCTGCACACTGGAGAACTTCTCACAGTTAGTTGGAGAGCTACCTAGTTCATGAGCTACTCATTGGAGAAGCATGGTCTAGCAGACCATGAATGACATGTCCATTGCAGGGTGACCCGTGGTACTGGGCCTCTTTGAACATTGGGTTTTTCCTTGGCTAGATGTAGTCACTGTGTCAACAATTATGCATTCTAGAGTTGACTCCAAGGCAATCGCTCAGAGACTCTCCAGCTCTAATGAAAAGAAGGACCATTGTACATGTTTCCACCACTGCCTCTCCTGCCTAGAGTTCTCAGGTAGATTAGGATATACTAGGCGCAAGTCATCTTGATTGCCCTGTACTAGGTCAGAAGAGTGCAATATCCAGTGGTCCTGAGCATTTGCTCTCCAATTAGTCTACCACTTCAAGAGAACATCCAGTCTCAGTAACGGGGCAGGAGCCTGAATCCTAATCCACAGCCTACACTTCCATGCGTGGCTTTGAGAAGCAGCGATTGATGCTTTTGACTTTTTAGCAGAGCTGGTTGTCATCCTTGCTGCCAGACACCCTTTTGCTTGGACAGATGTGTTGTAAGGCTTTAAGCACTGAAGCTTTACGAGCCTGCCTTCTGAATCTTTTGTTAGCCTACAAAGGACTTGACAATGGCACAGTTGAAAGATGTTTTTTTGCCCTTCAGTAATCAATTACTCTGCCAGCATTTATTGCTCCACCTCACCCACAAAAAAGTAGAGGCTTGACCCTAAGAAGGCTCTGATCTTTTACATTAACTGCTCAAAAAACCATCTTGTGGATTGTAAGAAATTGGGTTAATAATTTGAGGTGGTTAAGTCCCCACCTCCAGTAAAAGTCACAATGCCCTTCAGCCTTATTGTGGTTGCTTGATCAAGCATTGTTTAAGTCCCCGAGTTGTCATGCATTTCTTTAAGGGTTTGACTAGCATGTTTCCCTCAATCCGCGTGTAGTACCACAATGGGACCTGAGCTTGGTCTTAATGTTCCTTATTTGGATGTCCTTTGTGCCAATGCATAGCTATTTTTTGACTCTTGACTCTAAAGACAGCTTTCTTAATTGCGATTACTTCAGCATGCCGAGTGAGTAAAGTGCAGGCGTTTTAGTACAACTGCTCTACACCGCCTTCTTTCCAGACAGACTGGTACTGAAACGAAGACAACCTTTCTCCCAAACATTTACTTTCTTCCATGTTTACTAATCAATTACTCTGCCAGTATTTATTGTTCCACCTCACCCACAAAAAAGTAGAGACTTGACCCTAAGAAGGCTCTGATCTTTTACATTAACTGCTCAAAAAACCATCTTGTGGATTGTAGGAAATTGGGTCAATAATTTGAGGTGGTTAAGTCCCCACCTCCAGTAAAAATCACAATCCCTGTTAGGGTGAACCTTTAAAGTCACTAAATAAACCTGACCTCAACCCCATGTCATCTATGGCACAGAGCAGGCAGGCTTAACTTTGAGGCAATGCGTAAAGTATACACGCAGTACTAAAACAGTAATAAAGTTGAGATACAAGACAATATAAATCCCAAAATTAATTCGAAAAATATAGTACTATTTAATAAACAACATGACGCCAAATCACTAAAATCCAAAAAGGGAAACCGGAGATATGAATTTTTAAAGTTTTAAGTAAAAATTGCGCCACGAAGCACAAAGTGCCACTGATAATGGTTGCAGTAGAACAGGACCTAGGCGCAATTTGATGCTGACCGCTGTGCAGCATGTGTCAGATACACTAACCAGGTTCATCCTGAGCAAAGATTTTGCCTTCTTACTTTAGTCCTTTAAGGCCTAATCTACCACAGGAGTACACTTCTAAAGCCCTCTGCCTCCTTCCCCCGGACCTCAGGGGAAGCACTTGGAGACTCACAGGGTGTCAAGGAGAGGCCAAACAACAGGGTCGAGCCCAGGTACAGTTGCCACTGATCAGATGGACATTTGTATGAAAGGCCACTGGTAGCTTCTTGTGTCCAGGTTGAAATAACAGTTAAAGCCTGCAGAGGTAAGCTACTGGTGGTAGTCCTGCAGTCATATTTACATTGTCACTGTAGAGGATGGCACAATGGGTGCTGCAGTCCACTTGGAACATTTAACATAATGCCTGGGTAGACCTTGGTACCATATACTAGGGTCTTAGGAGTAAATTAAATATGCCAGTCAAGAGTATACCAATGTTTCCATGTTGAAAGGAGGAGCACAAGACACTGGGTAGCAGCAACAAAGTGCATAGAGCTCTAATGCCAGTAAAAATAAGGTTCCACAAAAAAGCTAAAATGTCAGGGTGACCCTGAAGAAAGGGCACATTTTCAACATGGATTATCAGCTCTTTGTGGGTTTCTCTGGGGCAAAGAAAGGGAAGGCGGGAAAAAGGACCAAGTTGATAGTTCTCTGCATCAAAATAAACTGTGCGCTGCCCAACGGACAATTCCCGGGAGGACTGGAATCATTTTCTGTCAGGTCATGGCTGCGTCAATAGTGTTGGCGCGAGAGTGCCTGTTTTAGATCTATGCCAGGCCCCAAGGTGGCGTTGGTGCACAGATCCACGAAATGCTACTACCTTGACACTCAGTTCCTACCAAAGGTCCATTTTGTCCATTCAGTCATGCAAGACTTCTCATCTAAGTCCACTACTCGGCTCCTCCACCTTTGGAAGATACCCCTGTGGTACCTATGTGAAAGGTGAGGAATCTGTGGTGAGAGTATCCATCAGACAAACAAGTTACCTTTAGTATTGCATGGTGGAGATTTTATTGGCTGCAATTGCCTCACTGCCCCCCCAACCTCCCAGTTCTGTAGAGTGGACTTCTGAACAGCAGAATACGTTTTCAAGTAAAAAATGAGGCAAACTTTCACCTGCAATTTGTTTGAAGTGCTCTGCGTCCGACGGCTAAGGAAGGAGAAGAACAAAGAAATTGTTATCTGCGGTCAGGGCTGACGCTTACATGCGGCTCCGCTCCCTCATTTACGAGTGGTACAGAGTCACCTGGCAGCGCCAATTGGCACATAGGAGCATTGCTGTCAAATTCTCTGGATCCAGTCTGCTACTTATAGATAATCTTAAATTCTCCAATATTGTATCTTTTATACATTCACATGCTTAAATCTTCCCCGTTGTCATCGTGGGAGTCTCACGGTAACAGTAAAATAGCAGTATAAAAGCTAAAAGGACAATCTCCCTTGAGAATCAATAGAATTTAGTAACCAGTTAGCCTCATTAAAGAACATCCAAACTCCAGCCAATCACATCGCAGACCCTTGAGTATCCATCCCCTGCAGGGCCACCATACCTCCGATTTCTTACCGCACGTAGTGTGCTAAGGAGTCTCCCCGAGCTCTGCTCAGTCACATTGTTTCTACATTGAACTTTTCAACTTTCAGCTAGCAGTTACTTTTACTCAGCCTTCTCTTCAACTGAGGTGCTGATAGAAAGTGAGTTTACTCCTTTATTTCTGTATTTACTGCAGAATGTCAGAGTCTAAAAAAGGGCTGTTTAGGCCCTGCAAGACTTGTGGAAAGTCCAGGCTTTTCTCAGAAGACCCTCATAAAGAGTGCTTATACTGCCTTTACCCAGATCACAAGCCTAAAGACTGTAAGCACTGCCGGACTTTTTCATCAAAACCCTCAAAGATCATGAGGGAAGACTTCTCATTTGGCTTCAAAAGAGAAAATCTGTGAGGGAATCTGACTCCGAGAGTGAGGAGAGGCCTCATACCTCCTCTAAGAAAAGGAAGGAAGAGGATCCTTCTTCTGGTCAGAGAGATCCAAAGAAACCAAGATCTCAGAGCAAGGAGTCTTCGGTGGAAAAAAGGGTGAAAAAAGAGCAACCTGGCTCGTCGCAGGCCCAAAAAAGATCTGGTCCTGCCCTCCTTCTGCGCCACATACTTCCTCACAGAAACCCCGCCCGTCGTCGGGCTCGTCAACGAGGCATTCTCCGTCCACAGCCGTCAAAAAGAAGACTCCGTCGACGGTTTCGTCAGCGACATCGATGACGTCGACGGTCAAGCCGACGACGGCTGCCTCGTCGCCGAAGACGGAAGTGGTGATGTCGTCGACGGCTTCAGTAAGGAGTTCTTCGGCGTCGAGAGCTTCACTGTCGGCGGTTCAGTTAAGTGCTGCGCCGTCGACGAGAGTCTCCATCCCGTCGACTAATATTTCCACGCCGTTTGGTACAGTCTCTGGTGACGATCCCGTCGACTAGGAAAATGGACTTGCCGTCTCCAAATCATTATTACAAGACTTTTCCAAGATATCTCCTCTGCCTCCTTCTCGCCTCCTGGATTTTCAGGAATCTGAGGATGTAGGTCCTTATGGCCATGCTTACAGCCCCTCTCAACTGAGACTATTATGGCCTGGGACCGCATTAAAGGTGGCTGCCCTGGTGACCACCCAGTTCACCCACCATGCACAATGTTACGGCCTATGGGGAGAGACCCAGGGGCCCGTAGCCCCAGCCAGTGTCCTGCATAGTGCGGGAGCCGGCATTGCTCCCACCCAGGGAGAGCAGCTATTTATGCTATTCCCTTCAGGAGGGGGCAGTATCATGATCCGTTTCCTTGCCTGCATCAGTGTGGGCAGGGAAATGGATCTCAAGTCTGCTCCTAGGTGGCAGGTGCTTTTTTAAAGCTGCTGACGCTGGGAACCGACTTAGTATTTGCGCCCGTTTTGCGGGAGTTTTGAAAATGCTCCCATCAGGCTGGAGCAAACGGAAGTTTCCCCTCCCTGCGCGAATGTGTGCAGGGAAGCTGCTGTGTCCCGGTGGTGGGCCCCGAGACACAGCAATCAATCCGGCCACATGAGATGGGGTCATAGGGTCAATTAGAAGCTCTAGGAGAATGTGTTAGAGCCCCGGGGATAGGGTTGGTGGGGCCTCTTTCAGGCTCGGGGGGGGGGAGGGGTCACGTGGCTCGCCTCTCCTTTAACTTTCATTTCGGCACTGGGGGATGGGGACCCCAGGGGCAAACTAGGCTCAGGGAGGGGAGCCGTGCAACCCCCCCCCCTTAATTTCTTTGCCTCAGCTCCAGGGGATGGAGTCCCTGTGGCCTCCATCCCCTTTAACTTACATTTTGGCACCAGGGATGGGGTCCCTGGGGCCAAGTTAGGCTCAGGGAAGTGGGCCGCGATAATAATTTTGGCCACCAGGCCTAGGAAGGTGAGTGTTCTAGAGTCCTAAGATGGCTGCCTCCACTTTCTTGTTGATGTGGTAGCTGCTGATCAGTCGCATCCACAGAGGCTCCGTGTCCCTAGATATACAAAGTTTTTTTGCATTAATTGCTCAAAAATTACTGAACAGATTTACACCAAATCACTGAAAGCACTCTTTGTGGACCCAGATTTAGCTGTTTGCCAAATTTGGGGTAAGTCTGTTCAGTGGTTTGGGCTGTAACTGTGCCTAAAGTTCCTATGGAAAAATAAATAGTTGAAACACATTTTGGGACCCCAGTTTTTTCTAGGCTCCTGCTTGAAGATCACGTGAAAACTTTCCATGTGCAAACTAGTCAAAAAGGACTTTTGGAAACGTTTTGCAGATGTTTGTCAAACGGTGCCAAAGTTATTAGCAACTCAACAAAGGCATTTCCTATGGAAACATGATCCTGACTATAACTACCCATTGTCAACCGCAACTGGGTTTTATTTATATTTGTATATTACCTACTGGCCGTCGGTAGTTATAGTTAGGACCTAGTTTCCATAGGAAAAGCGTTTTTTGGTTTGCCAATATCTTTGGCGTCCTTTGACGAATCTTTGCCAAATTTTCAGAACTAATGGGGCGGTCAGGTCAGCTCCTGTGTTGAAAGTTTCGGGGTGACTTGTCGCATGGGGGCTGAGAAAAAGGGGGGGTCCAAATTGCTTTTTCGCCATGTTAATTTTCATAGGAAACTGTTGACATAGCTACAGCCCGAACTGCTAAACAGAATTACACCAAATTTGGCAGAAAGGTAGCTCTTGGTCCAGAGTGCACTTTCTGTTAAATGGTGTAAATCTGTTCAATAGTTCCTGAGATATTGAAAGATTTGTCAGATATACAAATATGGCAGCGGAGGATCCACGAACCCTCCCGATCTCGAGCCTGTGATCTGATTGACTGCCAACACTTAAAACCAGGAAGTGTTGACAGCTATCTTGTGACTCGGTTGAACCGAGTCACAAGAAAAAAGATCCAAAAACGTTAAAAATTAAGAAAAGGGGGCAGGGTAGAAACAGACTGGTGGGAAAGGGGGTTTGGCCTGCTATCAGAACTCAGCAATCCTGCTGTGTGGGACTTAGTGGAGATAACATGAGGGGTAGTTGGCCCCCCAAGGACGTCCTTGGGGGCCAACTACCCCTCCTGTTATCTCCACTAAGTCCCACACAGCAGGATTGCTGAGTTCTGATAGAAGGCCACGCTCCCTCTTTCACCACCCCTCTGCAGATGCGCCTCCTGGCGCACTACTGGCCGGGGGATCAAGTCCACTTTACTCCAGAGCTCCTGTAAGTCCTACGCAACAGAATTCCTGAGAGCTGGTCTGGGGCCCAGACTCCTTTCTCCACCACTCTGCAAACGTGACTGCTAGTTAAAAAAAAAATCGAAATTCACTGAAAAAGCCACAGGTTTCAGGGTCGGTATAGTTAGAAGTTAGCATTTAAAAAACCTTAGAAATTCACAGAAAAAAACAAAGGTTACAGGGACTTTATAGTGGAAAGAGAACAGAAATGTTTTTCGATCGATTGATCAAGCCTGAGGCGCGAGTAGGCACACTCACAGCAAGGAGCAGCGGCAGACGATGTCCGGCGCCCGGGAACTACCGCCGCTATCACCACATTCCAATCTAAACCTCTTGACTCACCGCCGTTTCTAAACCTGAAGCCCTAAAAGGATCTCACCCCCGCCTTCACCTCGCCTTTACCGCCGGTGGAGGAGCAAGTGGCAAGAGGGCGTCGAGGCTGCAGCCAGGCAGGGGGTGAGTGGACGAGAGCGCACCCGAGCGCAACAACCTTTGTAGATTGCTGCTGAGTGTGAGCCCAGGTCCCTGCTGAAGCAGCCCATCGAGGTTTGGGAGCAGCTTGCAGTGGCTCTGGTGAGCTCCCGCTCGGGCAGCTGCTCTGCATAACAGCTTTCACTTCATCTTCACCACTCTATACTTTGCTCCCTCCCCAGCTCCAGGAGCTCGGACCCAGGTATCAAGGGACAACTTGTGGCAGTGGTGACCGTGTTGACTGGGGAAGGGGTTGTTGTTGGTAGCAAGGCAGTGTGTTGGTGGTGCCTGCTCCCTATAGGTTCCCCAGAGTACCTAGCTGGGTTTGCTGGCTGGCCCCCAGCTCATAACTTCTATGTTGGTTGGGCCAGCTGGTGTTTTTTTTTTCTTTTCTTCGATTGCTACCGGAGTTAATAGACCTCATCGCTCTGTCACAGTCTAAGACCAAGTCCAAGTTAAAGTCACAGGGCTTGTTACACAGTTCATCGTACATCACGTGGGGGAAAACCATAGGCTATCCCTGACCATAATACCATAGGATCACATTGTGTCACTCTGCAGTCATATTCAGCTTCAAGATCAAAATTCACCTGTAGAAGAACGGAGCAATTCTGTGGCAGCTGTTGGGGGGCCTAGCACACAAGTATTTGCTTAAGCTTTAGCGACCTGCAGCCAAGCTAGGCGAAACCCGGTTTCCCTCTCCTGTCGAACCTGGCCTACAAGAACTTAAGAACTCAAACAATCCACATGAAAAGATTGGGCATGGAACAGTCCACAAGAAAGAGCAAGTGCAAGGCAGCCCATATTGGAGTACTCATCGGAAGTATAGAAATAACAATTTTTTTACCCAAAACTTCAAAAATGGAACATGCAAGTATAACAGTTGAACAGGAAAAAACACAGGAACAACATATTCATATGGAAACAGACCAGAGAATGCACAGGATAACAACACTATTTTACAAAACATCAAAGGACATGAAAGAGAACTGGCAATAGAGCCAACAAAAATAAAGCTAACAAAAGCTGTCAGGCACTTGGAGCACCAGGAACCATCCCTTCTAATAACAGAAACAAAGACATTCCAAATACCAGATACAGACTATACTCTGCCTGATATAAACCTTAATCTATGTCATCCTCTACAGGCATCAAAATAACAAAGGAGACACTTCAATTTTTTAATAGCACCCCTAGTAACATATCTGACTTAGCAGAAAACTTCTCGCACTCACCGGAATTTCTGCTGTTCAATACCTTGCAGTCTCCTAACAGACAAGATCCCGTATCCTGTTCGTTATTCACATTACAAAGGATCCAGGAATCTATTTTGACTCTTCTAGAGATTTACATGGAAAACTCCGATCAGATCTTGGAAACACAAACCGGAATACTCCAATACTTAGTGGACAAAAAGAGGCAAAAACAACTTAAACAAAATCCTCAACTTCCAATAAAAAAAGCAGAAGAAAACGAAGAAGAAAAAGAACAGTCACAAAGTATTCTCAATGTCTGAGACCATTTCCCAGCCAAGAAACAAAAAAGGCGGCCCAAACGGGTATGACCACTCAAAAAGAGAGGAAAAGCAACAACTCCAAGGATGACAAAATTTACTCCCTCTGTAAATTATTTAAGGACCCTATAAGCACCCAAAAAGCACACGTCATCCCATTCTTTAATCAGAGAAGATCCCTAGAGCCGTTCAATCACTTAACACATAAGAAGAAACAACTAAATCCGGAACTCCAGCCACAAAAGAGCCAGAGCTTGTCCCATTGAGAAAGGAAAACAGAAATGATAAAACTAAGGGGGAAAGTACCAAGAAAAGAGTAAAACGAAGATTCGCGAAAGGCACAGAACCTAAAATTTCTGCACTCTGTCCCCTTAACGGAAAGCTTTAGCAAATGCGCAAACTATTATGTTTCCAGAAACCACGCAAAATAAGGGCAGTCATAAATTACTAATTGATACAAAAGAAGACCACAAACAATCAAATCCCCTGGCATGAAACTTTTCCATAATTACGATAAATAACTATCCGTCTATGACTAATTCAGATCGTGAAATTGAACTAACTCCTGGGACCCTAAGTGGACAGGAGCAGCAGATTCACTCCTGTATTCTTGAAATAACAAACCTATTCCCTCTGGGAAACGATCCACTGAACCGAGGAAGAATAGTGAATCTTTTCTGCAAGATCCACTCACTTCACTCTCTGACAACATCAGAAATAAAACTAGTGGCCTTCCCGAATAAATCTCAAACTACGGTGGCAACTGTTGAGTTCTGGTCCCAAGTGATCCCCCTCCATAATTCTAAAAGAGCGACATCCTCCATAAAAATGGATTTGACGTCGCAGGAGTAAGCCACAAAAAAAACCTAATACAGCAAAAAGATCCCCAGGAGAGGAATGAGAGGAAAACTCTCCACTATAATCAAATATCCTGTGGTCCCAAAGATTCCTCTAAAACCATCAAAGGAAATGTAACCATTTTTATCAAACACGGAGAGAGACAAATGTAGAACAACCACCCAATAAAAGCAGAGGTATCACCAAAGAAAAATTGCTGGTCCTGGGTCTCCGGAAATCTGAATAGTAATAAACAGGGAAAAACAAATAAACTCCCTTTTAGCAGAAGTCAGAAAATTTTGTTGTGGAATATTGCAGGAAAAAATCCGGAGAAGTAAGCCCTAATCATGGAAAACACCCCTGCGATAGTGACCCTCCAAGAAACTTGGGCTCTAAAAACTTTTGACTAAAAAGATTACTTTGTCTATGAAGTTCCGGCGGAAGCCGTGAAAAGGTTCCACGCAAAAGGTGGACTTGCAATCCTCCTAAGAGAAGAATTCTAGTAAGACTCAAAGTAATTAATACGCTCCTTATGAATTTCCAATGTATCAAGATCAAGCACTGGAAAGAAAATTTGGACACCTCATATCTGCTAATTTTTAAAGTCTGTATCCCCCCAGGACCCAAACTGGATTAATTAAGGATAGAAACATTTGAGGCTATTGAATCGGTATTAGAATCTAAAGGGTATCCCCCTGTCATTCTAACAGGAGATTTTAATGGCAAAATTTCAAATGCACTCCTGGAAAAATGGGAGATTGGTGACCAAGAGGAAGCCTTGTCAATTCCACTACTAGTATTTCCAACAAAGAGAAAAGCTGATAAACGTGGAAAAATATTACTCACTTCAGTAACAGCAATGAATGAAGTCATTCTAAATGGAAGTGTAGAAGTAGATATCCCTGTTGTTTGTAAGATAAAAGGTAACTTTTGCTTTTCTATTCTAGACTACAAAATATGTAGTCAAGATCTATTCAGGAAAGCTCACTTACTAAATATTAAATTTACACAAGAAAGTGATCACGCAGTTCTACCTCGAAATTGGAATTGCATTGCAGCTTACATTCCCATGGTCCTTATCGCAGGCGAATGGTACCACCGAAGTAGAACAGGAAAAAGGGTGGTTAATATGGAATTCAAAAAGCATTATCAAAATGAATTATGCAATTACTGCTTCGCAATTATTCCAGTGCAATAACAACAGATCCAGTAACAAGTTTTGAAGACATTGTCTCCACGGTTGTGGCTACCCTGCATGAAATGCCGAACGGTCAAAAAAAGAACTTGGGATATCGAAAAAGAAAGAGCCCAGAATATGAAACAACCAAGTTGAATAAATGAATCCAATTGCAATTTCAAAACTTCTTGGGGATCAGACAGAAGGAAATTAAAAACTAAAAAAAAATCTGTCAGATGAAAAAAAAGAAAAAACGACAAGCTCAGCAGGATAAAAACTGGGTCGATAACCAAATAGCAGTCAAACAGAAAAATAGCAAGGCATTCTGGAGCTTAATCGCTAAAGAAACAGAAACAAGGCAATCCCTGCAAGCTTCTCCAGTTCCATCATCGGAGTGGGAAAAATACATCCATGAGTTATACAAAACAAACATGAGGCAGGAAAAACTAAACAAAGTTATTCACAGGAAGGAAAAAAATAACAAAGATACTCTAGCCCCAACAGCCCGGCAAATAGTCCACCACATAAAGAATGCCAGATCTTCCGCAGCAATGGGACCCGACATGATCCAGATGAAAGTTCTTTAAAGCAAACCAGAAGATTGGAGTAAGTTTTTAGCCCACCCTATATTCCCATTGTTATGCCTCTGGGGAAATTCCAAAATCATGGCAGGGGGGAGCAACGTGATTCCAATTTTAAAAAAAGGATCTAGGACACTTCCCAGTAATTATCGACAAATTGCTTTGCTGGACGCCACTGGGAAGATCTTTATGGCCAGTGTCCTGGAGCATCTAAAGGCCTGGGCTTTTTCAAGTGGAGTGATCCCTATGATTCAAGCTGGTTTTCGCCCAAAACACTCCGTAACAGACAACATTGCAGCTCTACAGGCGATCATAGACAAATATTTAGTGTCAAAATCGCAGTTTGTCTATTGTGTATTTGTTGACTTTACAACAGCTTTTGACAGAGTAGATAGACCCACACTCTGGAAGAAGCTAGAAAAATTAGGAATGCCTGATAACCTTCTTACTTCAAAATGGTGTAGAATACAAATGGGAAGGGAAAAGTGACTCACCCGACCAATAGCTACACCGAATGGATTAAAGCAAGGTTGTCTTTTAGCCCCCCCTTTTATTTTCTCTTTATACGTGACCTCCCGGATTGCTTTTTCAAAATTAACAATTTCCCCCCAAAATTATCATCCAGTAGTATTCATATTTTGATGTACGCTGACGATGTGGCTATATTAGATCCCACACCAATCGGCCTACAAAGAAATCTACATGCACTAACCAGTTACACAGATGAACATTTTTTAGTGGCAAATATATCTAAAATAAAAGTACTTCCTTTTAGAGGAAGAAAGCAATTCACTAATTTTAACTGGACACTAGGCGGCAAACCCATTGAGGTGGTTAAAGAATATGCATACCTGGCGCGAATCTTTACACAAACATTACATAATTCCTCCCATCTCAAAGCAGATGGCCATATTGGCGCACTGCAACGTTTATATTCCTCCTCCGGGAATAGACATTTTCACTCCCTTTTAGAGGTTTATAGTTTGAAAATACCTCCTATTCTATCATATGCCCTGGAATGCATCCCAATTAACAATTGGCATTTAGTAAAAATAATAGAAGGGAATATTCTATGTAAATTGATAAAAGCCAACCAAGCAGTCCCAGCCCAAGCTTTACGCCGCAAGCTATCCTTAACCAGCTCTTGTGCCAGAGCCATCTCTAACATTATAAGATGGACTTATAGTCTCCTACATGCCGAACTGGGATTCTTACAGTGTATATTAAAAATGGAGACCTTTAGGAATGAATCATTGCAATATACTTTTAATCAGAATCTAAATACAGTACTTTACTTTTCGAACTGCACGTTAGCACTTCAGAAATCCTGGACACCCGCACACTTGAGGCATTTCTTAGACCATTTGACCCCGAGAATAAGCTACGATGTTGATGTTAAACACTGCTCTCAACTAAAACATTATGCACAATATGCAGAAACAGTAGAATGCAAATCCCAGCAATGCTATATTCGTTTTACTTTAGTTCACAGGGTCCGGTGTTGTATTATTCTATTGCGGCTAGGGATTTTACATTTAAAAGCTTACACATCTAAATGGAATACCTGTGAAAATACAACCGGTACTTGTGATTTGTGTGTCGGTGGAGTGCAAGACTTACCACATGTACTGTTTGAACGTCCAAATCCGACACTGGTCGAGGCCAGACGTCGGTATTTAAACCCTATCCTTACCAGATACAATATAATCATGGTACAAGGTCTTATATTGCTTTTTTAAATTACCGCCTGGTGAATGTCTGTCATAACCTGCTTAAATTTTTTTAAATTGTTTTAATGCAGTTATGTTATAATTTTTTTAACAGAATGTATCTTTTATAATTTTTTGTCCTCAGTAGAGGACTAAATCAAATTAAATAAAAATCTTGACTCTTGGGACGTTATAGTTAGGCTGACATTTCACTCATACAAAACCAGAGAAATTCAGCTGTTATAGTTAGCTGAGCTAACTATAACTCGTGCCCCGCAATGACCCACATATTACATCACTCATGACATGGTCAGTGACATCACTCATGACCTCTCAAAGGACATCACTGATGACCGCAGTGATGACATCATCCACAGCATCTCTGACGCACCCTCTCACACCCCTATAGAATCTTTTATACATCCACTGCAACTCCCACAGAACCATTCACAGAGCCATACCAGTACTTACACACCCACTCACTGATTAATTGATCTACACACACATTCACTCGCTCACCCATACTGCCACTCATAGACCCAATCACTCACTAATACAGCCATTGGCATATCCACTCATACAGCCGCTCACACACGGAGTGAGTCACCCATAGAACTACTCACACACCTAGACACTCATCCATACAGTCAATCTTACAGCCTCTTACCCAGTTACACTCCCACCCACTTACTTACTCATACAAATAGTAACACATACTCCGCTATAGTCACTGACAGAAGCATGCTCTCATCTATATAGCCACCCTCACATTCACTCACTCACGCATACAGTCACTCATATACACTGCCTTTCACATACTCGGTTACTCACCTATACTGACACATGCACTCAATCACCGACAGTCATACAGACACTCACTCACCCATACAACTTCTCACACATGCAACAGTACCCCATACAGCCACTGACTGACTCACTCACTGATCCATACAGGCAGTCACACACCTCCTCACCCACAAACAGACACCCAGACAACCATAGACGTAGTCAGACAACCAATGAATCACCCATATAGCCATTCACGTACCCAGTAACACACTCATACACCCACTTAGATATCAACTGACAGATCCACACATTCACACAGTCACTCACCCATACATTCACTGAGACACAATCTCCCACTTAGTGTCAGTTACGCACCCATTGAGTCATCCATCCATACAGTCAATCATACATCCACTGATTCAACAATACATTTTGGTTTACAAATTTAACACTCATAAACTTTTAGAAAACACTTAGTCACTGGATGATGTCATCACTGATATCGGTGATGTCATCGTTGATGTCACTGACCATGTCATGAGTGATGTAATATGTGAGGTCATAAGCAGTGCATTGCGGTGGCGCGAGTTATAGTTAGCTCAGCTAACTATAACGGTTGAATTTCTCTGGTTTTGTATGAGTGAAATGTCAGCCTAACTAGAACGTCCCTGTAACCTTTGTTTTTTTCTGTGAATATATATATATATATATATATATATATATATATATATATAGTTATATTAAAAAAAACACTTTAAGTGCCACAAATGGATATAATTCCAACCTGACTTGGTGCCCAATTTACTGAATTTCAACAGTTTTCGCACTTTGTCCAAGAAACAATACATTAAAACTATACTGTAGTACTGGTAAGCCTCATATCAAAGCCTTTTAAGCTGATGCATGACTCTGATCTCAAACGTCGTACTTTGTAGAATGCCTTTCTGGTGGCTAACATCTCAGATTTAGGGTAGGAGAGATTAAGGAATTTTACTCTGGAGATTCATATGCCATTTTTAATTCTTGCAAGGTCACTGCGAAAAGTCTATGTTCATGCCGAAAGGGATGTTGGAGTGTAATCTCAACCCGGTTAGATGCAGACACAAAGGCCAGCATTGCAATTTGTTCCAAAGAATTAAATTGATACTAACTCCTCACTCGCCTTTCACGTACTTACTGCTGGGTTTGCTATTGAAGTTGAATATGAATATATAAAACAGTATACTGCTGAAGGAAGAGTAAGTAACTAACCTGCAAAGGTGGTTTTAAAAAATTGGGGTCTTTGTATATTCACTTGTGACCCTTCTGGCCCTCCCATTGAGTTGTTTAATTGTAGTTGATTGAGCATGCTTATGTGAGACATACTAATCTGAAGATGGCAGTTGGTATAGAGAGGAATCACTGCAGGCCAGTGAGGTATATTTGGAAGTGAATTATACTTGCTGTTGAAGGGCTCCTTTTTATATGCCTTTTCCTTAAACAAATAACTTATTAATGTTTTTGTTTTTTTTGCCAGTTAGGGAGATGCATATGTTGTGATATATTGAGATGGAACTTTAAACATTAAAATAAAAACAGTGCCGGACAGCCACATTTGTGGTTACGCGAAACTGATTGTTTCAAATGATTTCTATGTTGAGCACAAATAGTTTATTTTAGAGCCTTCATCAATAGACTGGCTCAGATTAGTAAAGTTGGCCATTTCTTTTCCTTTACATTAGATTAGTATAGTTGGCCATTTCTTTTCTTTTGTTGAGTACCAAAATGATGTATATAAACCGATTTTGGCGTGATTGTACCTGTAGACATGATAATTTAATGTACTATCTGAAGGTTTTATTTTTTTTTATCTTACTCAGATGAAGAATTAATTGAAAGAGAAAGTATGGTGTCCCTTAATGTAAGTGAGAGTTTCGCAAGTTGTGCAGAAGAGCCCAGGAATGATTTATCAACAGATGATTCTCAAGTTATACAGCAAATTTCAAACACTGAGGTCGCTATCCCTGTCTTCAATCCCTCAGAGCCTTGCTTTGTAACAGCTAATCCAGTCCAGATATCTGACACACAAATCAAGCTCCGAGAGAATCAAAGCAGTTGCAGTTCAGAAAAGAACGACTCACAACCAGTCTTAGAATTTCAACTGCTCAATGAAGGCGAATCAGTAGTGGATTTATCTTTGGACACTGCATTTAACAGGTACAGCCAACAGCAAGCTCTGTTTTCAGTCACCTTGGATGACACAAAGGAAGAGAAGGACAATATTTCACCTATTGTCTATAGCATAAGCACCTCTCAAAGCCAACTCCAGAGTGTCACAACTGAGGAGGAGTTGGTGAATCAAAGTACTGTGGCTGAAAGCTTTTCATGTCATCTATTTGATACTTTCAAATCACGTCAAAATCCAGAAACTCCTAAGTTTATTGAAAATTCTATTGATGTCTCTGGTGAACTAGCCACAGTTGATGCTAATCATGCTGCGATTTTCAAGGAGTCTTCTTTTGCTCCACTTTATGACGCAGTTGATGCTGTAAATTCTGACCGGGCTCTGCCATCTGATTACAGACAAATGCGGCAGATGCAAGGGGATGCTTTGAAATGCGATAAACAATTCTGGCCTGACACAAAGTTTGCATGCAAGGTTGAGGAACCACCAGCAAATGATGATCTGCAAGGTAGCACAGATGTAGCTGACATGTCCCTTTCTGATCTCGCAGATGCTTCTGAAATATTGAAGTTTGAAATGTTTGGAAGTGCGGAAGATTTGAACAATAATTCAAAATTTCATGGGTATGAAAACAGTTTTGCACAACCATGGCGGCAATATTGCATGGAATCCCTGCAAACGTCCTTTAATTTTGAACCTAATCCTGATATTTTTGATGATTCCTTCCAGTCAGCATTAAGTGCCAGCAGCAGCTTTGATAGCCTTCCTAGTATCCCTGCTTCTGAGCATCCCAGCCTTTCTGTTAATGACAACCATCAAGCTTGTGAGGAAGTTAAAACGACCCATGCTCCAGCTCCATTTGCCCAGGCTCTCATTCCTAGTGCAGGTTTCCAGTGTCTCACCTGCCTCCAAAGCACAGCTGGCAGTTCTGTATCTAGAGTGAACCAGACAGTTGATGTCAGTTCTGATTTTCGTACTTTTTTCACAACCAGCAAGGCTACCAGCATGGAGAGGCTGTTAATCTCTAGGGCAGAAAATACTGAAGTGACTTTGATAAAATGCAGTACAAAAAGGTGGCCGGCCACAGAACAGAAGAGCATTGCATGCAACACAGATTGCTTTTTGGCTAATCTCTTTATGCAGAACGTGGCATCACAGACAGTTTGTGTAGAAACTCAAGAGAAGTTGGTCAGTACAGATATCACCACTTCAGACTGGAATTTGCTTTCTCAGGTACGTTTTATGCTTACTGTTTTTTTGTGATTAATTTTAGATAATTGTTAATTTGCTTGTTTTCTGAGAACAATACCAGTAACCAAAAAGCTAGATTGCGAGAATAAATGAAGCTTTCATCACTCAATGTTTGGGCACAGGGTTACAAATCCTTTCCTTTCTAGTGCATGTTTACCAATCTGGCCCATGTTGCTGGAGATTAAAATATTGTTCAGCAATTTGGTCATCCTATGTGCAAAGGGCCTGATTCTATGTCGGAACAGGAGGCGAAGATTTTGTTCATCTTTCTTTATTGAAACTCTCCAGCGGCGCTGTATATCAACTGTTCAAAGAACTAACTTTCCCATGAACACTTGTGAAATTTCAGAACCAGTATTCAGCCAATAACACACGGATGAACACAGTAGTCCCTTGCCACCGTCCACCACTCCTCTTTCTTCGCTGCTCCAGCAGCTGACAGTTAAGTGCTCCTTGGCTCTCTCTCTGAACATGGCCTTTTTCTTCCTTCTGTTGGTGTTGTTGTGCCTGTACTCTCTTGGCTAACAATTGGTTTCCCTTTGCAGGGCCGCAGCAATGCCTTGTGCACTCCTAACGCGGCTGTGTCTTAAGTTTTATGTAAACAGGAGCACAGAGTGCGGCACGGTCCTCCGACAACACTGGGGTGCTCCTGCCTCACGGTAAGCATTGTCCTCCGCTTCCGGCGATTAGCGTGGGATCCCTCTCTCAGGGGAAGCAAAAGGAGAGAAGCGTGCCGCTCTCGGAGCTTACATTGTCCCGTTTTACTCTGAGTCCAACGCCACTTACAGGGGTGTGTATTTGCACAAGTGCATTTGCCAGTCTGTGTTGAAACACTGACCTGGGTGTAGCCCTTAAAAGAAATATACAGGGCGTGTATCCCCTGGGCATAGGACCCGATCAAAGCCTTGGGCTTTCTCGAATTTAGCTGGTTCCTCCAGGTGCATTCAACTGGCCCCATCATGCAATGCTCTGCGAAGTTATATACAGAGGAAGAGATCCTCTCCTACTTACCCTGGGGGTATGATTTTTACAAGGCAGTATATGCCTCCATACACAAGATGGTGTCACATGTCCTAGTTCCCTTGGAAAAGAAGCTCCTACAGCTGGAGCAAAAGTACTGTCAACTCCTTTTTAATAGGGAAGACCTTCCTGGCCCCTCATTGGGCCCCCCACCCCCAATAAAAGAATCCCCCCTCCCACAAGGCTGTGGGTAAAAGAAGGCACGACAACGGCTGGACCTGGGAGCTTTTGACAATCTAAAACCGGCTTTTCTGGCCAACCAACTTGCTGGTAATGAGGACAGTCGCCACACAAAAGGTCTGGATGCATATGGTGTCACTTCAGAGAAATTGTGACCTCATACTCCGCAGTCCCTGGAGGGAGGTGATACCCCAGGAGATTCGGAGACAAATTAGGTAGTGAACAGCCGCAGCACCCTGACGCCCTGTTCCATCCCAAGGAGGGAGGGAGCCCCTTACAAGCCAGAGTGGAATCAGACAATGGCCTGAGTCCTGCTGAATCTGGAGGATATTCTACAGCCCTCTGTGTGGGGCCCCGCGGAACAGGTTGCAGCCTATGTCGCTGGCAGGCTACACAAGGCCTTGGATAAGGAGATTCACAACCACCTATAGGCGGAGTGCCCCCTCTCCTCCTGTGAGGGAAAGGTAGCTCTTACTCCTCAAATAGACGGCACAATGGCAACATTGTTGGTCAAGTACATTCATGAACCCACGAAGGTGATCGATTGCTCATGACTTCCTGCCAAGATAAACTCTTAGGATGTCATCGGGCGCCTGAAGAACATCCTGGACATGGCGGACGAGGCGAAGGTATCTGGGTATCTGATATTGCTTGACATACTGTCCGGCGGGGCCTAGCGCGCATTGATATTCCTAGGGAACACTAATTTTGCACTTTCAGCTGAACTATTCTGCTCCCTCCTGATAAAGGTCAACCCTAAGCTGGGAGATCTAGCGGTGTCTGAATCCGGAGCTGTGGTGCAGGGGGGCCTATTCGGGGAGCCCTTTATAAAGGAGTTGGGGGAAGTTTGTAGCGACCTTCACCTCCCTCAACAAGACACAGGAATTCATCAAGAGTATATTTACACTGGCTGGGCGTGGTATTGGGCGCACGACTGGCCATTTCGCCCAGCAAGCCTCCCTCAAAGGCCAGTTGATGTAACGTACACAGTGGCAGGAGCCGCAAGATTCTGCGACTTTTTCCCCGTCCAGAGGCTGCACACAGCAAAGAGTTACCACAAGCCACTTCTGTGATATCGGCTCCAGAATACAGGCAACGCTAAGTGTTCTCTATTCTACCCTGCTAAAGGTGTGAGGAAATTTGGCTCGTTTTTCTCACAACAGGGGCGAGTTAACCTTGGACGCATGGGTACTACAAACAGTCAAAGACTTCTATAAAGAGTTTTACGGGTCCCCGGAGCTGACCACATGCCCGCGCACCTTGGTCTTTTTGTATCACAATGCAGCCCTTATCGACGAGGAAGTAGAATTGCTGCTAAGATAAGGGGCAATTCTCCCATCCATATTGCATTCCAATGGCTTCCTAAGAAACATATTCCTGGTGGAGAAACAGGATGGAGGATTCCTTCTGGTAATCAACGTTTGGGAATTCAACGAATGGCTAGTATTCAGTCACTTCAAGATGGAGGGCATACACCTTCTGATAGACTTACTCCAACTGGGCGACTGGATGGCGCTCCTGGATCTCAAAGACTGGTATCTCACAATCCCCATGTTCCCCCTCTCCCATCACCGGTTCTTTCGATTTGAACAGAGATCCCAAATCTATGAGTTTATGGCTCTTCTCGTCGGTCTTTCTATGGCAACTTGGTCCTTCACGGTGCTCAGACCAGTGATAGAACACCTCTGGTCGCAAGGGGATGCCTCATTGTCTACCTGGACGACATTCTTTTGATGGACCAATGCCAGGCGAACCGAATGAGACCAGTGCAGAGAGTGGTGTCCCTGCTAGAACACCTGTGTTTCATCATCAACGTGGAGAAATTGCTCCTCGAGCCTTTGCAGGAAAACATTTCTGGGTTTTTGTGGTGGATTCGGTGGCAGCAATGCTCAGCCTCGCCTCCAGGAAAATATTGAAGATCCGACAAGAGCTCTGCAAAACACTGGCTCGACCAACCATCTCACTTAGGGAGCTCGTCTGGCTGGTAGGCCTCCTCTCATCGTTCATTCAGGTCATCTATGTGGGCCCCTGTCAATACAGAGCGCTACAGAGACTCCCGACCCATCATCTGTGCAGGGGACTCTCTGATTTTTGCAGAAGGTCTCCCTGTCAAGTGCTGCCTGGGAGGAAATGGAGTGGTGGCTCTACCACATAGAAGCATGGAGCAGGAGAGCAATCCTCAACTCTAACCTGGACATGATCACTGAGTCTGACGCCAGCCAGTTTTGCTTGGGGTCACGCTGTGGAGCATTCTGTACCAAAGGACAGAATGCACATCAATTGCCTGGAACTCCTGGTGGGCTCCTTCACCATCCAGTGCTAGACCAAAGACAAGATCAATGCAAAGTCCTCCTGAAAATGGACAACGTGGCGGCAGTGCGCTATATAAACCATCTAATGGGCACCATGTCGAAAGTCCTGGCAAAGGACTTCTAATAGTTCTGCCTGGACAATCGCATATCGGTGACAGCGGAGTATCTTCCGGGCGCATCCAACACCCTGGCAGACTGGCTCTGCCAGCACTTGCACGACTCACGTGGTTGGAAGCTGAAGAAAAAAGTCTTCATGTACATATCTGCTCAATGGGTTCCATTCACAGTGGACCTTTTTTCTTCGAGGCTGTACTATCAACTTCCCAGGTATTTCAGCTGGAGACTAGACCCGGATGCAGTTGCGATGGATGCCTTTCTCCAGGACTAGACCAAGGAACGGGTTACGCATTCTCTCCTTTTTTTCGATGATTGTGTCTGACGGCATGGGCAGTTTCAGCTAGTAGATGTGGTGGTGGTAACCCTGATCTGGAAATCTCAAGTCTTGGATCTGGTTCTGATGGACCGTCCTTAGAATTTTCCAATCAGCCTACCCCTTCTTGTAGATCTTCTCTTGGATCCATCAAAGGGCCCCTCACCCCCTGGAAATGGAGGGCACACTCTGTCTTATAGGGTGGCAAATTACAGGGAACAATGGTAGATCTCAGGGGTTTCGGGACAACCTCAAACACTCCTGTGGTAGAAGTGGGCGGATGGAACAGTCATGTGCTGTAGGTTGGTGTGGTTGAGATGACTGGCTTGATGCCTGCGTAGGGACCTGGATCCCGTGGGGGCGGACGACGTTCATATTCTGAACTTCCTCGCGAGCATGCCAGAAAACGGGATGGCATCAATGTCAGTTAACACACTTAGATCAGCCATCTCTGTGGGGCACTCCCACATCGAAGGTCTCCCTACAGGCTGGGCACTAGCAAGTATGGAAACTCTTATGGGTGTCCGGTTCTCCCTTCCCCCAGAGCCTCATTATTCTGCTCTCTGGGGCGTGAATGTGGTCCTTAACTTCCTACGTTCTTGGAGGTCCAATAAATACCTCTCCAGGAAGGAGATCTCTGGTAAGTTGGTGATCTTATTATGCTCAATATCGTACATGTGAGTCTCGGAAGTCAGAGCACTAGATATTATAGATAGTGTTTTTTATCCCGGAAGGGGTTAGCTTTTATCTTTCCAAAAGGACAGAGGATGGCTCAAGTTCGGTTTCGTACCCAGCTTTTCAAGCAGTCCCTAAGTTGTGTGGTATTTTGCCTCAAGGTGTACAAGTCTATGACTGAGGAGCTATGCCCAGCAGGTGAGAGACAGTTGTTTGCATTGAACAAGCTGCATAGGGCAGTATCCACCCCAACCATTGCTCGTTGGGTCCACTGAATTGTGCAGGAGGCAAGTATTGATACCAGAAGTTTTGGCTACCACTCCTTCAGATGGGCCATGGCGTCACAGGCCTTCTCTTTAGGAGCCAGGCTGGAGGACATTATGGATGCAGCGGATTGGTCCTCGAGGCTCTGCTTCAAGCTGGTGTTGGATATGGCCTCTGTGGTGGTGAGTAAGCTTTAAACCAGCATAATTCTTCCTGTCCTGATATAAAATGAAACATTTCCTAGCTAACGTAACGGAAAGTTTCATTTCTATTAAGGACACAGAGGCAAGGATCCCACCCAGGGAGCAAGTTATGTCCAACCCGCACTCTACAGAGGAGAGGAATCCAGTACGATGGCATAGGGGTTGTGGTATGGTTTAATTTGCGGGCATTCCTTCTGTTTTCAATGGCTTTGACTGCTGTCAAACCTGGTTATGAAGCTGTTTTGTGTCCTCATTTACTCAACGCTCATAGATGTTTGCTAATGCCTTTGTCTAGTTGATGTCTGATAGATGATCTGTTGCAAGGATGGAGGTGTCCAAACAGAAGTGACATGGACCAAAGGGGGACAACACTTGTTGCAGGAAGCAAGAGGAGTGGTGTACAGCGGCAAAGGATTACTGTACCTATTCAGGCATTGCTGGCTGAATACTGGTTTTAAAATTCCCAAGTGTTCATGGGAAAGTTAGTTATTTAACCTGTTGATATATGGAGCTGCTGGAGAGTTTCATTAAAGAAAGATTAGCATAATCCGTACCTCTGTGCCCTTAATAGAATTTAAACTTTCTGTTACTTTAGCTAGGAAATGTTTAATTCTTAATAGGCTTTTTTTCCTCTAGCACAGTGGTGTGGTGACACTACTGTGTCTGCACTGTTCGGCTGTATGGATCCCACATTGCAACACTTTGAAGGGAGGTGAAAACTACGCATTTTAAACTTGTAAGCACTCCTATCTGGCCTTTGACAGTTCAACATGCTTAAGTGTGTGAGAGGCAGCTAATGCTTCAGCATAGTTTCAACATACTTAAGAAAATCACTGCTGGGTTAGTGGATAGTGTACACCTCCATTTGTGTGGTATTGCCATCAGCTGTGGGCAGCATTTCATTGTCCAGATGTACACCTATTCCCAGAAATTGATTTACAGTTTTGTCAAGATGTGTGAAAAATAAGTGCAATATATGCAAGCTCTTTATTTCAGTGTCATTACACCCCAGATAAGGGATCTCCATTGAATTGTAAGCACTGAATTGTCTTGCCCACTTGTGGGGTCCCAGAACACATTAAAGAATAAAAATATATAGTTTTTTTTATACTTTTATCCTTAAAAAAGCAGCCAGGTTAATATTTAAAAGTCACTATGTAAAGAATAGTGGCAGGTAACTTTACAAACCTTTTGTTTTTTAATAAAGAAAAGTGAAAAAGGGAAATATAGCTATGTGGGCTGCAGCTTGAAGAGGCTAGAAACCCACCACTGCTGTTTTTAGGGAACATATGCCATCAGTTTCCCATCATGCCCTCTCTGTGACAGTTGCTCTAGGTCTTTCTGATTGGATACTTAAGATATTGTCCATTATGTATTTATTGTTATGTGTCGTAGGATCTTCACTCATCCTTCATAAACGTTAGAATAATTCCAGAGCAGATGCACAGGTAGGGCAAGCTTCATTGAGGAATGTTTTAGCTTACATCTGAATGTCTTTGTTCATCCACCTCTTGATGTTTCGGATGGGCTCGTTATTCTGTTCATTGCTTATAATGATTATGGCTGACTATGCCCAAAAGGAGAAGAAAACATTTGCTTATATGTAACCCTAATCTTAATTGAAATCATAAGCAACCCTGCTGCCTGTCCGACAGGGGAGTAGAAGTAAATGATTATTTCCATTCCTGGTTCTGCATGGGAGACACCTTTATTAAAGTCATAATCTTTGTGACTTTAATGAAGGTGTCTACAATGCAGAATCAGGACTGGAAATAATCATTGTAATAATTCCCCACTGAGTGCGGGGACCACAAAACACTGATATTTAATCTATATAGTTATGAGATGCTGTGGAGTCCAGCATAATGTAATGTAACAAATCACTTCCAAAAAGCCTATCCGGGTGAAAGTTTCCAAATATTAAGACTCTACTATCTGAACTAAAGAACTTCCCAAATAGCGGACCTGGTGAAAAGCTGTGGGTTGACTCTGTTCTACGCGGACAACACCCAGATTATTTTCTCCGTTGTCAGGACAAGCAGTCAACTCGGAAGATCCCAATTCGTGCCTCAGCGTAGTCGCCATTTGGATGAACACCAACTCCTTGAAGCTAAATGGCGACAAATCAAACAAAAACAAGCAACAAGACTGAGGTGATAATAATGGACAAGAACCACCCACTCTGGGGCCCTCATCACTGGCCGGCCATGTTGGGAATCCCACCTATCCCCACCAATAAAGTAAAGAACCTTGGTTACTTGATGGATTCCATCCCATCTATGAAGCCTCAAGTTACTAAAGTGGCATCCACGTGCTTTGCAACCTTGAAATGGCTAAAGAAGATACTGTGGTTTCTTCCACTTCTCAGCTCAATGAACTGTTGTCCAGGCCTTGATACTTTCCGGGTTTGACGACGGCAAAGTTCTATACCTAGGGGCTGATAAGGCATCCCTAAGACGCTTAAAGGCGGTTCAGAATTCCGCAGCCATGCTCCTATTCCGCCTTCCCAAAAAGTCTTCTACATTGGGGCTTTTATAAAGCACTTTGTTATATGCATAAGATCCGCTCCTGCTCAGGACCTCTGTACTTGCAAAAACTGGCGCGCCCCTACTATTCTGCTTGCACCCTGCGATCCAGAAGTGGTTTCCTGTTTACTGGCCCAAGGGTTAGGTATGCTTGCATGGGGTGGGGGACTTTCTCTTTTCTTGGTCCCAGACTATGGAACGCTCATCAGGCCTCTTTAAGATGCTGCACCTCCCTTTCCACTTTTCGCACGGAACTAAAGATTTTGCTGTTTTAGCTCCTGTTAAACTGATTAACCCGGTTCTCTAAGCGCTGGGAAGCCCTAGTAGGGTAGCTATGAGCTGTACAAGAACTCTATAATAAATGTACATTGCAGCACCAATTGACAAGAAATAATTGTTCCCTATTAACTACACTTGGCTCATACCACGCTGCAAATCTCTTCTTTTGTTTTAACAACATATTTTATTGATTTTACATGGTTTAGCCCGGGACTTGACCCGGAGGATACATTGTGATGAATATACATACCGCCATGAACATCTGTTTGTGTTTGTTGTATAACACTCAAACGTAACAATAACAACATTGCGCATTTCGTTTCAAACCCCACCAAGTTATAATCGAATTGCTGAATATGTGGTCGGAGGTGACCAAATGGGACTTTCAATTGTATAGGGACCAGTCGCATCCAGGGGACATAGTCTTTCAAGGGTCTGACGCGATGAGTTGGGGTAAGTCTATGCCCCTGTAGTCCGCCCACCGCTGCCATATTTTCTTATGTTTCTGGGGACATCTCCGAGCCTGAAACACAGCAATCTCTGCATTCATTCATTTCCATCTGCTAATCCTAGGAGGAAGTACACTTTTCCACTGTTGGGCTATATCTCTTTTAGCAATAGTGACGCTAAAAACCATAGGTGCTGTTTGTATCGGTTCCCTCCAATACTATCAGTGCTGTGTAGTAACAGTAACTTAGGCTCAAGAGGTATATCCCACGACAGCCCCTCACTCAGGCAAGCCACTACCTTCCGCCAAAATGGTTGCAATGTGGTACAGCCCCAGACCGTATGCATGAAGGTCCCCTCATCTGTCCCACATCTCAGGCACGTAGGGGACTGGATAGCACCCATCTTCCATAGTCTGATTCGGGTCTAATATATGCGGTGCAAATATTTGAACTGTATCAGTCGGTATCGTGTTGAGATTGCCGCACCTCGGGGGCTGGCCAAGGCTTCCGCCCAGTCATCGTCTGTTAGATCTGGTATGTCCTCCTTCCAGGCTGTTCTGGTCTTGTGTAATGTAGTATGATTGTGCGTTGTCAGGGTTTGGTATAACTGACGGATCTTGTGGACACCTATGTCACCCATCAGTAGGCGTCCTTCTAAGGGATGGAATTCGGGCAGGGTATCGGTCTGTCGTAGTATGGTGTTAAGTGCATGCCGAAGTTGGAGGTATTTATAGAATTGCGACTTGTGTAGTTGAAACTCCGACTGGAGCTGTTGAAATGACTTTAAAACGGTGCCTAGCACTATGTCTCCCAGGGTGGATATTCCCACCATGTCCCACCCGCGGAATCCTGTAAGTGCTGTTACCGGGCGCAGCAGTGTACCATGCCATAGCTGGGTCGTCTGGGTCAGGCGACCATGCCATCCCATCTGTCGGACAGTGGCCCGCCATAGACGGATGATAGTGCTGCAGGCGGGGGGTAGAAAATCCAAGGTCTGCAAACTATATAAGAGTTGGAGGAGTGGTATATTCCCCATCGCCATGTGATCCACTGCATATGCTGGGTTCGATGGAGGGTTGTACCACCATTCATTAACCACTTGTAGGTGAGAGGCCACATAGTAGGCGTAAATGTCCGCAGCCGCAATACCCCCGCAATAGGTTGACTGCTTACATGTGCTTAATGCCACTCGCACGGCTTCGTCAGGCCAGAGGAACTTATTTTGTACGGCATTCACCTGAGCAAACCAAGCCCCCGGTATGGCATATGGGAAATTCTGTAACCTTTAGAGTATTCTAGGTAGGGGAACCATTTTAAAAATTGCCGATCGCCCATATAATGAAAGCCGAAGAGCGGACCAAACCGCGGTCTCGTCTTTAAGGCTTTTAAGGAGGGTATTAATGTTACGAGCCCAGGAGGTCTGTGAGCAGGACGACATAAAGATGCCGAGGTACTTGAAGCCATTGGTAGCGCGTGATAACTGCTCAGCCCACTTCTCGCGGCCCTGGTGTCTGTGTCCCGGGAATAGTACCGACTTAGTGGGGTTCGTGTGAAGCCCGGTGGTTTGGCCAAAAACACGCAAGATCTGAAGGATGCGGGGCCCCGAGAACCACGGGTCTGTCATAAAGAATAGTAAGTCGTCAGCATATAATGCTATGCGGTCAGATCGAGATGTATCCCAGTCGAAGCCTCTGAGCACCGGATCACTGCGCACCCACAACGCCAGTGGCTTTACGGCAAGGGCAAACAGTAATGGCGATAGGGGGCAGCCATGCCGCGTACCGCGATGCATTGGGAATGGGGCCCAGCGATGTCCTGCAACACGAATCGAGGCAGTTAGCCCTGTATATAGGAGGCGCACATAAGTTAAGAAGTGCTGGCTGAAATTAACGGCTTCTAGGAGTCGAAAAAGGTATGTCCAGCTAAGAGAGTCGAACGCCTTGTTGATATCTGCGAGCAAGATAACTGCCGGGTGTCCACGCTCTGGGGCTCTAGCCATACCATTATGCACGCGTCGGATGTTATGACGTGTGGAGCGATGGGGCATAAACCCAGACTGGTCCGGGTGTATTAGTTCTTATATACAGGATCTAAGGCGGTCAGCGAGAATTTTGCACAGAAGCTTAGGCTCAAAGTTGATAAGTGAGATAGGTCTGTACGCAATTCTCTTCTTTTAAAGTCCATCTTGAGACTAACACAGCCTACAGCAAAGGTCCCCTCCTGACATCCTTTTTCAAAATCCTTGCAATTAAAGACTTTCTGGAAGGCATAGCAAACGTTTTTCTCCTACAGAAGTTCCTTTATCCCCTTGGGAGCTTAATTAAGAGTCATCAAAACATACAGACCATTGTTTTGAGCGGAGTCATAAGGCTTCATTGCATCATCTGCCTTGGAAAACAGCTTTTGTTTAGTGGCTGTTGCGTCAGCCAGTAGGGTTAGTGAGATTTAGCCTTTCTGAGATGGAACCCCATACCACATTTAACTCTAATAGAGAGTCATGAGAACCCATCCTAGATTTCTTCCTTAAGTGGTCTGATTTTAATTTCAACCAGACTGTACCTGTTTTCTTTAGCAATTCAACTAACTGAGACAAGCTTTCTTTACATTTTCTTGATGTCAAGAAATGTTAACTTTTACTTAAAGATTTACGTAAATCCAATCAGCTGTTTGTCACGTATGTTCCAGTGTGCACTAGGCGGCCTCTTCTAAGCAGTACATCTCATATGGAATAGTCTCTTGTATTTCCACTTATCAGTTAGTTAATAAGCTGGTACCAGGGAAGCCTAAAGTTCATTCCATTAGAGGATAAGTGGGTATTGCAGTATGGCTAAGAAATATCCCTTTAGCAGATATATTTAAGAGGGCCACCTGGTAGTCAGTTTACACTTTTTCAAGACAGTACTGTCTAGACTCTGTTACTAGAACTGGCTCTATCGTAGGTCAACCTCTGATAACTTTTTAATGTGCTGTATGGTCAAGAGCCTTTAAAGAGCAGGTTGTTAAAGTTTGCTACTGAATTCTAACTTGTAGTACTATTAATGAAGATCTGATGATGCAGAAGTAATGCTTCCTTATAGACCTGATTCTGCTTCATAGACATTCCTAAAAGAAACTTACCTTATCTGGGCAGCTGCTCAGGAATCTGAATATAGGCAGTATTGTGAATGTATGAACTGAGCCCCATGTGGCCTCTCCTTTTTGTGCCTTTTTGGGTCTCCCCATTTGGACACTGCTAATTGATGTCTACCTATCTGTTGACACCTGAAGACAAAAGCTATGGCTCACCAGTGCTGGAGGAATCGGCAGAAGGCAAGATCTGCCCAAAACCAGTTTCATTTCTGGAATTCACAATCACTGTGTGCAACTTTAGTATAGACATGAGACTGAAACTTCCGGGCAGAGTACTAAGATTTCTCTATCAGAATCTGCCTAACATCTGTAGTGCCTAGAAACCCCTATGCCCATTCCCAGGTTCAAGACTATACCCTGTGGAACTTTGACAGCCTGCCAGAGGCTGCTTTGAAGTAAGTTGCTGACAAACTGTGTACGTGGGGCATTAGAGGTACCCTTAAACAGTGAAGAGGCTGTAAGGATTTTCTGATAAAAGTTTATTATCAACATTAAGTAATGCGATTGGCTAATATGACCCACATTTCTTAGGGTCTTTGTTAGTTTTCAATATAAAAATTGTTACCGATTCCATCATAGAATTAGTGACTATTAGAGAGGTCAGGAAGTGGTTAAAAGCTTTGGCCTGGTTCACTAAGTATGTCTTTAAAGACAGGGTCTCCAAGGTTTTCTGTAGTAAGAGCTACCCAAGTTCAATAAAAAGAAAATCCAGAGCTACTAATATACTTAGTGTTGTAATAATGACCACATCAAGCAAGAATACATTCGTAGCCACCCTATGCAAGATTACCGGCAGTGGTCACCTCAGTGCAGGTTTTCCTGCAGTGATCAGTTCAGTGCAGAAGCAATGTAATAAAGACTTTGTCAATTTGGAATGCCTTACATGGATAATACATAGCAGCCATAGCTGCAATGCCCCTTCATCAAGGTAATATTAATAATGTCTCCTCCAGTGCCACGTGAGTTATCTCTTAAATATCGACTTTAAATATATTTTAGAAATTCAGCTTTTTCCAAACATCAGCGTATGAATTCTGAAAATACACACATTTTTGTCTCAGATGAGCACTTTTCAATTGGGGTATACTTATATTAATTCAGCCAAGCGCAAGCTTCAAATTTAGTAGACTGTACTGCACACCAGAGAGCTACTTACAGGTACCTACCAGTAGCTCACAAGCTAATTGTTGGAGAAGCTTGTTTTAAAGGCTTTATAAACTGTAGACGTTAAGCCATCTGGGCCGGGTGCCTTGCTAATAGGGAGATTTGATCCGCTATGGCATATCTGACCTCATCAAGGGTAATGTATTCATTAAGAATCTATGGCAGAGGTTCTTAGCCTCTGGTGCGAGGACCCCTGTAGCTCTGCAAGGCCTACTCAGGGCGGCCGTGACTGTGATACCAAAATAAATAATACAATAATTAATATTTTAAAATTAATAAAGTTATATACAAATAAAGAAGCAAAATTGGAAATGTGAAAACCTTTTCTATATTTGATTGTGAATTAAATATTTCAATATTTGTCCATGTGCTTGGTGTATACTTGTTTTTTAATTTTTGGTGTGTTTTGAAGTTCCAGTCATAGAAACTGCTTAGGACAGGGGGCCCTAGCTTCCAGTAATGACTCAGAGGGTTCAACGGATCCAGTAGTGATTCAGTTAGGGTCCACAGAAGTAAAAAAAAATTAAACGCGGTTCTATGGTCTCCCGCTCAAGCGGAGAGAGCAAACTTTCTCAGATGTTTAATCTGTATCGACTCAGGCACATTTCCCTTTAGTATAAAGGTACGGAAACCCAGGGGAACCTGCAATCTGGCTAATATTGTGTGCGAGGTTTGCATTTTTGATTTTTGGGTAAATATTCCATCCGTGTTACTGCCTCTTATGTACTATTACATTTTTTGTTCTAAATAAGTCTTTTCATTGGGTTTAGACAAGTGAAAATCATAGCAGACTCTACCCAATTGTAAGCACAGTGGCGCATGTCAAGGGTGCAGTATCAGGCATGCCCCAGTTATCCCCCTGCCCTTCAAAGCCATCTTTGGGACCACCATGCTGACCAGATTTTGTCTCGTTTTTTGAGGCATCCCGACTCTTGTATACTACCCTCTACGCCAACATACACCAGTCCATATCTCTCTCCCATTTGGCCATTTCTTGTGCAGCTTTTGTCCCCCAATGTCAGGCTATGTTCTGTTATGCCACTATGAGACCCAGTGCCATTCCCAGTTAGTTGTGTTTAGGTATTATCTTGTCACCCTATATGTTTAACACAAACCATTTTGCCGTATTTACTACAGGAAGTTACTTGTGTCATGCAGTACACCAGTCCTTACCAGAAACTCTGAAATTTGGAGCATTCCCACACTGTGTGGAAGAAGGTGCCTGCTAGTCCGTATTCCCAGGTGCACATCTGTAAGGCGCCTCTTCCCATTTTGTATAAGGTTGTACCAGAATAGTAGGTGCTGTTTAGTATCCAGACTTGGATGAGTCTAAACCCTGCCCTGATGGCAATGTCTTTTGGGCCTCCGAGGGTTTCCTCCCGCTCAACCTCCTCAAAGTCCCTAAGATCCCGTTCCCAGTTAGTTTTCAGTTTTTGTAGGACGTCCAGGGAATTGTTAAGTATTTCCTTATAAACTAAGGAGGTTGTGCCCTTGGTCATGCAGCCGACTAGCAGTCTGTCTTCTGGGGGAGCTCCTTTGGCTAGAGTATGGTCCCTCGGCACGCAGGCTCTCAAGGTTGTGTCTCACTTGGATGTAGAGAAATGTTTCAGTGAGTGCCATTTGATATGAGGGTGACAATTAGGATTACGTCACCGCCTTGCCATAGGTTACCTAGTTGTGATATACTGATTGTGTCCCATTTGATGAACCCCTCCAGACGTCCCACCACCTGGATTATGGCACCGTCCCATAGGGGGGTCAGTTCTGTGGGGATGCCTTTCCAGCTGAGAAATGCTGTCTGCTCCCTCCAGACTGCCTTTGTTGTTTCAGTGTGAGGTGGAAGTGTATCTCATTCATGCGCCATTGTCTAATAGAGGGCTGCATTGTGAATACTGCATCAAATGCCAGGGACATTGGAGCATGATCCAAAATAATCTGCTTCCCTCTTTTGCAAGATAGGGTTGTAGGGATACCCCTTGCTCTTTAAACAAGAAATCTATCCTGGAGAACATCCTATGAATGTTACAATAGAATGTATAACTCCTATCACCCAGATGTAAGTGGCACCAAATGTCTACTGGATTTAAGTCTACTAGCTCTTTTGGGAAGTTAGGGTGCCCACCTGTTGAGCCCGAACGGTCCTGTGTTGGATGCAAAGTAGTATCAACATCTCCCTCCTCTAGCAGAAGTTCCTGGCTGACATCTGAAATGCAAAGGAACAAATCAGAAAACAATACCGCTCCCATCATTGGGGCGAAGACTTTTATCAGTGTTATTTCTTTGTTCACCAACTTGCTGTTTACAAGAAGCTATCGGCCAATTGCCTCTTGAAGCGGCCCTGTTGGAGCAAATGGGACTTCCTTTTATGTAATATTGACACTCCTTTTGTTTTAGTGGGTGCTGACGAGCGAAACTGAGATGTGTAATGGAGACCTTCAATCTATATGCATTACTGTCCAAGAGATGTTTCTTGTAAGAAGGCAATATTTATTTATTTCGTAGGGGATATCCATGTATAGTCATGAGCGTTGAATAGTCCCGCTCACGTGCGTGGACCCCGGAGCACTTCCTTAATATATCTTAAGTGGAAATTTTCGCCCTTCTTCAGGAAGGTCTGTAAAGACACTTAATAAAAAGACAAATAGCGCAGCCTATATACATTACTACAATGGCCCAATTCTTCATCATGAAGTCAAGAAAGGGATGTACATTAAATATGAGAACAATTTAAGATTTTTTGCAAACAGCAGAAATCTCCCTCACAAACCCCTTTTTATGATGGAGAGAGTGTGCAGGACAGAGTAGCCTCATAAGCTGTCATTATATGGCTAAAAAATAGGCTGTGCCTTTAAGAACCCAGAGACCACCAGTATTCCATCATGCACAGGTGGTGGCAGTTGCTTCAGGTATTTTCCGGCTCTTGCTGACAGTCCAATTTTTGGCTTTTTTCCTTCAAATACTCCTCTAAATATTCTTAATAACTACTTCACTCGACGTCTTTGGTCTCTTCCTGCCTTTTTCTATCATTTTCTCACAGGAATTGCTGTTTTTTTACTTCAGAAATGCCATCTCTTTTTGACGAATGCCCTGACTGTGGGAGAAAAAAGGCCAAGACAGATCCTCACAAGGTATGTATTCTTTGTCTTCCAGATAACCATGTTCCTGAGACCTGTCACTTCTGCAGGAACTTTCCCAGATGCACTGTACGCAACAAGGAGAAGATTTGCCTTCAGGGCGCAGAGGAGCGGCGAAAACAGCAAACACAATCTGCAGATGGGACCTCAGGGCAAGGAGAGGGTCAGTCCCCTACTAGGTCTCTTTCATCGGTTTCTGGAGGGCGTCCCAGACAGAAATCAGCAAAAACAACGCCATCGGTCCCGGTAGAGGAAATCAACGTCGAGAGGAGGTACGCTGCCGACCTGTTCGCCGTCTAACCATTCGTTTTTGACAAAACGCCACAGTTCAGCATCGAGGCATGGGGTACTGAAGTCGTTGACTCCGTCAGCTCATAGACCTCGTTCGACGTGGAGGGACCCATTGACTACGAGGCCCACTCAACGTCAAGATCAATATTGACGTCGACACATCAACGTCAATCGACGGGGAGGTCAGGATCTACGTCGAGGCACCGCCGTCTGTCACCAGCGAGGCAGACTCCCACCTCAAGTTGTCGCTGTCATTTGCCGTCGACCAGTAGATCGCCGTCAACCAGTAGATCGACGATGAGGGACCGAGGAAGGTCTGTGTCAAACTCTTTCAGCCTCTACCAGGCCCCAAGAAGCGAAGAGAAAAAGGAGACGTATCTACACTTCTCCAGATTCCGATTATTCTCTGAAATACTCGCCTTCATGGGAGGCCCCAGCTGCATATCCGCCAGTGCCGTCTTCTCCTCCTCTTCCACAGCCTTCTCCTCCTCTGCCTCAAGCACCAAAACCAATGTCTCGGCCTTCTCCTCAGCCACCTCCACCAGTGCACTAGATCCTGCGCCAAGGCTCAGATCTTGTTCATAACATAATCATTCTAAGCGCCACCATCATAGGTCAAGGTCATCACCATCATCCAGCTGCTCACATCGTCACCAATCACGATCTCACTCCAGACACACTACCTGGACCTCATCTACCAGTACAAGGAGATGCTCTCTCACTCTATAAGACTCTCCTCCTCCACTCATCTCACCAGTGGATGACATTACTACCTTTCAAGACTTTATGGTGAGGGGGTGCTACCAAAGTAAATATCCTGATGTCCACACTGACTACATCAGTGATCTTCGAGACCCTTCAGCATAGGTCAGCGTCACAACCGTTACTACCTCTGGTTCCCAGTCTTGGAGCCTGCTATGGACCTCTTCTTTACCCCATCTTCTGTTAAACTAACTCCATCTAGGCTTCAGAAGAAGTACAGTCCTCCAGAGCAGGATCCTTCCTTTCTCCGTACGGACCCAACGTCAGACTCAGTCATTGTAGTAGCAGTAAAGAAACATCATGCCACGACTCCTGCTTCAACTGTTCCTCCGGATAAAGAGTCGCAAGCTAGACTCTGTGGGTTGGAAGGTCTGCAACCACAATGAAGACTGCAAGTGTCACTGTCCTGCTAGTCAGATACGACAGAGCTTGGTGGGAATCCCTGCAGCAATTCGTTGACCTTCTAACGAAATTCTCACTGAAGGGCTGATGGTCTCTAATCACATACTTAGCGCTGTAGCAGATTCTTCCCTCCTTGCGGCACACGAATACTGCCACAGAGTCGCTCTCTGACGGCATTCTTGGCTTCACCTTACCTCTCTCAAGCCAGAATCACAACCGAGAATACTCAATCTGCCATTTTCTGGTACCACAGTCTTTGGTACTCACACCGATGACGAGATGGCAAGGATGAAGGCAGAAATGGAGACTTTAAAAACCGTCTGCTTAGAAAAACCTAAAGAGCCAAAGAAAACCTTTGGGCCATTCCAACGCAGTTTTTCTTCAGAGGGTTTAAACCCCTCATTGGTATCAGAGCCGACAACAATCTGGTACGCAGTCACAACAGTACCAACGATCCTACCAGCCTTACCAGAGAAAGCAGGCTTGAGGAAGATCAAGCCAACTGCCTCCTCTGGGAGGTAAACAATCCGGTTCAAAACCTTGAATCATCCCTTCCCTCCCTTCCGTTACCCACTCCGGTAGGGGGAAGCATCCATCATTTTCTGGAAGAGTGGAAAAACATCACACAAGACGCCTGGGTTCTGAATATTGTTCGCAATGGATATTGTCTCAGGTTCACCAGTCTGCCCTTCAATACCTCAAAAACCATTCAGATACCAATTACCACAGTTGCGCACGGAGGTCAACATCCTCTTACAAAAGCAGGCATTGGAACCTGTTTATCCTCAATAACGAGTCACTGGGATATATTCCAGGTACTTTCTTGTCAAGAAGAAAGACCGGAACAAATTCAGACCCATTCTCGACCTCAAAATGGCCAACAAATGGATTCGGTGAGAAAGATTCCGGATGCTGGCATTACACCAAATTTACCCTCAATTACACCAAGGGGATTGGCTGTGCTCCATCGGCCTTCAAGACGCATACTTTCATATTTTTCATATTCGAATCGCTTGAAAGTATCGAAAGTTCTGGAGGTTTGTAGTGGGGCACAACCACTGTAAGGACCAAGTTCTCCCAAATAGCTTGAAGTGAGCACCCAGGGCATTCTCCAAGTGCATGGCAGACAATTGGCTGATCAAGGCATCCACATCTCAGGAGGATCAGCTTCACTACATTTGGACTTGCGACCTCTTACAACGTCTGGGCCTTCATGTCAACTAAACAAAGTCAGCCTCTGTCCCAGTACAACTACTACACTACCTGGGGGCCTCCATCGACACCCTGCGAGCAAGAGTGTCCTTTGGGGGAGAGAAGCTTATCAATCCTTTGGAAGTCTCGGGCTCTCATGAAAGCTTCTCATCCAACCATGAGAACAGTATCCTCTCTCTACGCAGCTCAATGGCTTTGTGCATTTTTCTTACACTGAATGCCCGTCTCCACATGAGGCCTCTACAGGAATGCCTCTAGGACCAGTGTGACCGAATGACAGGCAATTGGGACGACAA
Source organism: Calotriton arnoldi (assembly GCA_963921515.1). Lineage (NCBI taxonomy): Eukaryota > Metazoa > Chordata > Amphibia > Caudata > Salamandridae > Calotriton > Calotriton arnoldi. The sequence goes on from CAWUFW010000181.1 coordinate 3,619,164, forward strand.
GATACAGCTGTCACATCAGGCAAAGCTGTCCTTGAAATGGTGGTGCCCTCCAACCAACCTACTTCGCGGTACACCATTCCATCAGGAGACTCCTCCTCAAACGATAGTCACGGATGCCTCACTACTAGGATGGAGAGCCCACATGGACCATCTCCAATTCAGGGCAAGTGTTTGCAGAGAGAATAGACATACCACATTGATCTCCTGGAGCTGCGAGCAGTCCATCTGGCGCTGAAGCATTTCATCCATTGTTCAAGTTCAACTCCTTGTTTGTTCAGACAGACAATACAACAACCATGTACTACCTCAACAATCTGGGAGGAACGAGTTCTAGGCCCTTGTCTCACGAAGCCCAGACAATCTGGAAATGGCTTCTCACCAGATACCTTACAATCTCTGCAACTCACCTTCCAGGTGTACAAAATGCTCAACCAGATTCTCTGAGCAGACTCCTCCAAAAAAACATGTGTGGGTCCTAAACGACTACGTCGTCCAAGACATCTTTAAACTCTGGGGCACCCCAGCCGTAGACTTGTTTGCCTCAGCAGAAAACACAAAATGCTGAAGCTTCACATCAAGGTACTTCCAGCCAGGTTCGCTGTGTAATGCCCTATGGATCAGATGGTCCAACAGAATTCTCTGCGCTTTTTTGCTGATTCCCCTGATCCCAGCAGTCCTTGTCAAGCTGTCCCACTCGAGAGACAAGAGGATACTCATAGCTTCAGAGTGGCCTTGTCAATGGTAGTTCATGGACCTCCTTCGCTGGTCCGTCCATCCACAACTCAAGCTGCTATGCAGACCAGACCTACTGATGAAATTTTGAGGCCAGATGCTACTCCTCAATCTCTCCTCTTGACTTTGGCTGCATGGCTCCTGAGCTAGTGCAGTATGGACTTTTGAACTTACCGCAAGACTGCATGAATATCCTCAAAGAGGCAAAACGGCCTTCCACACGATATATGCCTTCAAATGGAAGAGATTCTGCATATGGTGTTCATCTAAGAACAAAAACCCTACCACTTGTCAGGAATGTCATTCTTCCATACTTAGTCCATTTGGCTCAATCTGGCTGGCAATTCTCTTCGACAAAGGTTCACCTGGCCGCTCTTACTGTCTACAGAAAATGTCCTTTACAAACCTCTTTCTTCAGAGTCCCCGTCATTAAGGATTTCCTAGAAGGTTTGAAGAAGTATTTTCCTCCCATTAAGCGCTCTTCCCCTCCATGGGAGCTTAATGTAGTCCTGTCACGCCTTATGCAGGACTCCTTCAACCCATACACAAGGCACCTGTCTTGGAAAACTGCTTTCCTTGTAACAATTACATCTGCCTGCAGGGTTAGTGAGATCCAAGCACTGTATACACATGAACCATACACCGTATTCCATTCTAGGAAAGTGTTCAAGAGGACTCACCCGAAATTCCTGCCTAAGGTAGTTTCGGACTTCCATGTCAACCAGACAATCTCATTACCCACTTTTTTTCCAGAGTCCCTCTACTCCAGCGTAAAGAACTCTCCATTCCCTGGATGTGAGGAGAGTTCTTAAATTCTATCTAGACAAGACAATGGACATCGGGAGATCAGACCAATTGTTTATCGCCTTCAGTCCACTTCGTACAGGCTTAGCCACCTCTAAGCAGTCCATTCCCCAATGGATAGTTTCATGTATTTTGCTCTGCCATCAAAAAGCTAACAAAACACTCTCAGCTATACCAAAAGCATACACCACTAGAGGGAATGCAGCTAGGGCTGCTTTGCTGCACAATATCCCTATTCCAGAAATTTGCAAAGCAGCTACCTGTTAATCAGTTCATACATTCACCAAGCATTACTGTCTAGATTGTGACACTAGAGCAGATGCTCAAGTAGGGGAGGCTTCCCTCCGAAACCGATTCGCTGAAACTGTCTACTTCATCCTCTGTCTCCTCCACTGCGCTATGTGGGGATGGGCTTGCTATTCTGTTCAACGCTAATGACTATACATGGAAATCCCCTATGAGAGAAGGAATAGTTTCTTACTTGAAATTCCAGTTCTCTCGTAGGGGAATTTCCATGATAATTCATAAGCGACCCTCTCACCCTGGTGGACTAGACAGAGCTATCCTTACAATCTACAACTATATCTCACATCACCTTAAAAAAGAACTGAAGTAACTGCCACCACCTGTGCATGATGGGATACTGGTGGTCTCTGGGTTCTTAAATGCACAGCCTCTATTTTAGCCATATAATGTCAGCCCATGAGGCTACTCTGTTCTGCACTGCTTCAGCTCTATCATAAAAAGGGGTTTACAAAGGAGATTTCTGTTTGCAAAACATCTTAAATTGTTCTCATATTCAATGTACTGTTCTTGTTTGACTTCGTGATGAAGAATTGGGCCATTGTAGCCTATGTACATAGGCTGCATTTCTGTCTTTTTCTTAAGTGTCTTTACAGGCCTGCCTGAAGAAAGGTGAAAATCTCCACTTAAGAAGCTATATTAAAGAAGTGCTCCGGGGTCCTCACACGTGGGCGGGACTATTCACCGCTTACGAGAGAACTGGAGTTACAGGTAAGAAACAATTTCTTCCTGTGTATCTTAACATTTCAGTGGAGTCTTGCATTTCAGTGGGGAACTCGGACCTTGAGTATTTAAAGTTAGAATTGTTAATCGGGACATCGTCTGTTCTGGATAATTTTAGAGACCCTTATGTGCTCATCACACTTGATTCCATAACCTCTGTGTGGGACCACATTGAGTTGAGCCCCATAACCATTGAATAGTTTCTCTTGAGGACAGGGTGGGACAATTCTAATGTTCGACTTCACTGAAGATTTCAAGTAACATACTTTTTTCTTTCTAGTGGATACATAATCTTCCCAACGTTTCTTCACCTTCTCTTCCTCCTGTTCTGTGAGTGGTGCCATGATTAATAAATTCTGAAGTTGTGCAATCATATCATGTGCGGTTTGTCACGGTCATTGTTACTTTCTTGGCTCTCTTTTGCATGCTAAATCAGGTGCAAAAAAAGTTTCCAGTAATGAGCCTAGCTTGCCGCTTGGTGTCTAATATACCTGAATGTCATCAAGGCTAATGTCTCATGGCACCACTTAACCGCGCTGCAGAAATACTGCTTTGGATATTTGGTGCTGGAAGATTATATATCCAGCAGAAATATCGATACCGAAGGCAAGAAACATTTTTTTCTGCCACATACTCCTAAACCTAAAATTTGTCAACACTGCAAACAAATGTCCACCAGAATTTTGAAGGACATGCAGCAGATTAACCTATATGGCATACATGAAGACCAACAGAGGAAATTAAGATTTCACAGACATAGAAGCTTGGAAAGGATTGGCACTCTACTACTCACACTCCCTCATCATATTTAGAGATTGCCAGAGGAGGGTGTCTGAGAAGGGATCTCAAAAGGAAAAACGGAGGATGGAATACAGTAAACTTCCAGTCGAGACAGAAGTTATCACAGGAGGCAGGGAAATTTGCCTCAAAGAGTGATACGACATCTGAAGATTTGGTATAGAGCAGATCATCTCATTGTTATATGGATTGGGTACGTAAATGAAATGAACAAAGTTACTGCAATTTCAGAGTCCGAATAGTGGAAGGCTTTCTCTCCCACCTGTATGTTTGCGTTCGTAGTTCGTCATTCTTTGGCTTTTTAAGTTGGAAGGTCCATTTAAGACATTAATCTCCTTATTCCTTCCCAGGTTACAGGCATCCACCTCTTCTTGCATGTCGGGTTTGGTTTTGTCCAAGAAAGTCAACACCGAGAAGGATGACATGTTCTCTTTACAGACATAATTTGAGGTTTTTTGGGTGACATTGGTGTTGTCACTCCAGAAAACATTGTTATACTCTAGGATGTTCTTGGATAATATCTGCCACAACTTCTACTGCTTCTTTGGTCTGCAGGCACTCGCCAACCCTGATGTAGTGACCTTCATTCAGGATTTCTCCTGCTGATTAATTGATTTAAATGAGCATTCTGAGGTGCTGCAAAGCTTATCCTTTTATTCTAACTCCTCCAACATCTGTTGGCCATTTGCAAGACCTTACATTACGATTCCTCTCAAGAATGCTGTTGTCTGTGATTTCATTGCTGAACCAACAATATATCCTATTGTCTTAATTGCCTCAACTAAATTCATTCCTCCTAGGCTGTTGAAGATGTCTCAACTGTAAATGATTGGATTCAAGCCATGCCTCAACTGTAGGAAACAGATGTTGGTTATGAGTCTGCAGGACATGTGCATGTGTCTTTTGGGCTCCAGTAATGATTCAACGTGCAGCAAGTGCAATTTGATGGTTCTCTCTGATTGAAGGCAATCAGAGAGCCAACCATAAGATGTCGAGTTCATAAAAGCTTCTGCTCCAAGACTCCAGAACCATTTTCGATTGCGGTAATGAGGCATGTCCCGTGGAAAGGCCTGTGCCAGCTCGATGTCTTGGTAAGTCGGAAATGCACCATAAATATAAGACTGCTGAGCGGCAACTATCCCCAACCCACCTACTAAAATCTGCCCAGATCTCACAAGTGTGCCACTCAAAGGCTCCTGTGTCCACTGATTCCAAACGGATCGCAAATTTGGTCTGGACATGCCACAAATTACTCGGGCTGTAGTCGACCCTGCAGCAGATGGCAACCTTTAAGCATGCCTTGTTGCAGAGTTTAAAGATGCTACTAGCTCCCTCTCATGTGCCTTTGGGCCCCACAAAGCTGCAGGGGACCCCAGTTAGTCCTCTGCCGGAGAGCCCATACCCCACTCATACTGCCCCCCTCGGGACCCATTTCTGGGCCCGAAATGAAGTTTGTTCTGCTCTTCAACCTTGCTTTGAGGTCCATGCCAGTACCATGCCAGCACCAATCTAGGACCCAATCATGATGGCAGTTTTTGACACCTATGCAACAAGTGCATGTGCCATAACTACGTCGTGTTAGGAAATTATTGAAGCATAACTTATGGCTATGCAGCCAGACCTGCAGCCTCTGCCTCTCCTTGGATGCCATTTCTACCAGAGGGGAGAGAGCCTTATCAGCTATGACTCTGACGATACAGGGCATACTCGTTATCCTTCATGACACTTATGATGAGGTAGTGAAATATCTGGTCAGGAGGTGAACAGTTTACTCCCCCCCTCAATACACTAATGAAAGTCTGTATTTAGGCTTGCAAGATGCAAGTGGGCTAGATGCCTCACCAGACTTTCCCCCTGGACTACCAATTGAAGGAAATGCCTCTTTTAATGCAGTAACGCAAAGGTCAGCAGAATTGCTAGATTTGCAGTTGCCTACTCTGTAAACAAAAGCTAATTTGACTGAAATTCTGCAACCAAGCCCAGCTTCATCTCAGCCACTATTATCATTGAAAGAGGCCCTTACGGAAACACTTATAGCCACTTGGCCTAAGCCACGTACAGTCTTAAGGTCAGCTAATTGGTAGCTAGACTGCCAGATTGGTCCCTGATGACGTGGACTTTGTGATTAAACCCCCAACGCCTGAAAGCCTTGCAGGCATCCACAAGGAAAGACAACCAAATTCTTTACCTTCGAGCCCTCTGGATAGAGAACAAATACGTTTCTGATGCATACTTCTTACTGCAGATTCCTCACCTTTAAAATATCCTCAGTCACTAGACTTGATCCAGCAGATTTAAAACAGTATTGTTTCTTCGTGATGGTAGGTTGTCGTGTGGCTCTTCGTTCACTTTGTTCCTTCCCAAAAGATATGGGCAGAGCCGCAAACCAGTGCTGCATGTACACGCCAACATAATTTCTTTTCTTTCTGCTCTTTCATTTACTGATCTATAGCTTGCGCCCATTTTTTTTCAGTTGACAAACTTTTTCTTTAAATGTTTTCAAAAAACTAATGTGCAAGGGAATATGTTCCCTTAAAAAAAAAAACTAAAGGAATTAAGTCTTGTCAAAACTGTTACACGCAAATGTCAGTGACCCAAGGAAATAGCCAACTTGAAGTCGAGGGCGCAGACTCTGTCCCACAACAGGTCCTCAGCACTGTCCAAGTCTTCTGGTAAGTCAAAACAGAAGCACACGAAGGCTAAGCCGAATTCAATCTAGTCCCACCACTCGCTGATGGAGAAGTTACAAGGATGGCAAGGTGCCTCTTGGTCTCACTCCCAGTCCCCTACCTGCACCGGAAGTCTCGCCATACCGATAATCGTGTCCAGATCCGAACCAAACTCATCTTAACCAAGGTAGTGTCCCAAATCCACATTTACACACCCGTTCCCTATACAATCTCATTCAGATAGAACAGCGCCTTTACTACAGAGCCGCCCTCTAGCTGTCGAACAACGTTTTGGTTCTGACTAGTCAACCAGGCTTCTGAGTTGAAGATGGGGGTGATTTACCCCTACACTATGATGACAGCCTTTACATTGGTTTATAAGAGGTTAGAGGGTTGGACACTTAGCTCAGTACTGGGTTCGATTGCGTTAGAAATTGGGGTTTCTGTTTGCTAGAGGTATGCACCCTGTCCAAGCAGAAACCAAAATCCTAGTCAGGGTAGGTACAAAAACAACCCAAACTATCTTGTGCTCACCCTCTGGTACCTTTGCACAGAGCAGTCAGGCTTAACGTAGGAGGGAGTGTGGAAAATATTTGTGCAACACTTCATACAACACAGTGAAAACATCCCAAAAAGACTTCACAGCATGTTAGAAAAACATATTATGACGATTTTATTAATAAAATAAGACCAAAACAAAAAAAAATCCATCCAGATGAAGTCGAGATAGGAATTTTAAAAGATTAAATGCAAAATATAGTGTTTAGAAACAAATAGCGTTCATTGGTTGTGGTGGACTGGGACAAAGTCCAGAGTTTAGGTCGACCACGATGGAGCGCGGGCCAGATACAAGACCCACGCAGGCCCCGGTGCAAAAGTACCTGGATCCTGGTTGCAGTGGCGAGATGTGCCAGTGATTCCTAGGCAGTTGAGGTGTTGCGCCTAATTTCTCAACGCAACTGCAGTAATGACTTGGGTCCGTGAGCGAAGCATCGGTTCTGAAGTGTGGAGGTTCCGAATGAGAGGTGCCAGGTTTCTCCACGCTATAGAAGCAATGCGTCGATCTTCTCCACGCAGTGACGGCGATGCGTCAGTTCTGAAGCAGTGGTTCTGAGTGTGATTCACCAGTCCGTTTCCTGCAACAGCAGCGATGCATCGATTCTGCTCTTGCAGCACAGGATGTGTTGATTCCACTGGTGCAAACCCGTAGGTCTACTGCCAAGAGTCCAGGAATGGGATGACACCACTTGGCAGGCCAAACTCTCAAGCAGATGAGCCGAAGGGTTGGAACAGGAGGGTTCTACGTCTTTTGTGCCCCTGAGACTTGGGCAACAGAGGCAAGCTAGCAAACCCTTGAAGTCACTCTGGGTTCAAGTGATGCAGGCCCAGCCCTTCTCACACAGGCTGAGAGAGAGAAGCTCACAGCAGGGAAACATATCAATGCAAGAGTTCAGCAAACAGCAGTTCCAGCCGAGTGGTAGTCCTTGAGCAGCACAGCAGATCCTCTTCTACCTGGCAGAGTGGTCACCGGTCCAGATGTTTAGTCATTTGGTAGTGCAAATTGATTTCATTTTTAGCACCTAAGACCCAGAGTGGTCTCCAACTTTACCCTGAGAAAATTCTAAAACCTTAAAAGATTTTCCTAATGCCATTAAATTTTGAATTCCTTGTTTTACCCATTTTCTAAAAAATAGCCAGTACAACTTGTATTTTCTACAGTAGGTCTGTGTTCCTAATGATCATATGTTATATACGTCACTTAGTTTTAGGAGTATTTGCACAAGGAAGTTCTTCTGGACACTTTACAGACCAGTAATGCTTGTCAATGCATCAACAAACCTCAGTCTTTAAGGAAAATAACAGTATTCATTTTTCACTCAAAGTATGATTTTTCATTCAGTATGAAAATTCGTTTTTGGCTACCTTTATCTTACATCCTCCAACTGACACTAAGTAATATTTCACTTTTTCCAGTCTCAAAAAATTTATAATTTTTAATATAATTTTGGTTGGTCTGTGCTACTGCTACCACATTTATTGGCAACCCAGTAGGTTTTGTCACCAAATATTGTGTCCAGATTTCAAGATACAGAACGTGCCTTCTGCCCTATGCGAGTTTGAGGATTTGCTACTGATGAGAAATATGTTCTAATTCTTTCCAGTATTTTTTGGTAAATTATACGAGGAATTATTGACATTCAGATTTCCCAAAAGGTCTGGGTTTCAATTGTAGTTTGACTGCTCATTTATTTGGTAAGTTGGTGTCCTGTAGTGAAGGTGATTTTGTTTAAAAAAAAAAAAGAAGAAAAAAAACTCTTGAGAGGTAGTGATATAATGCAGAGGCTGAAGAACAGCAAGGAATGGAGAAAAGGAAGATAACCCACTCTGTTTAGTAAAGATTAATGAAGAGAAGACAGACTCTGGAGCTTCATTGACCATTATTTGCTAAGAGGTATTCGACGATAAGTTCACAGACTAAATAAAATTGTCCAAACCAGATCTTGAACCTTGGAGTTACGTCCTGGAGCGCATTCAAATTAGAGTGTTCATTGAGACACGGATTGATTTTGGAGTTGGATCCACATTAAGAAAAGTAAATGTGGGGGTTGGTGAAAAAGTCTTTGTCAAAGACTTTGCAAATCATATGTCATCCTAATGCTGATCCAGCTGTGGAGGCCAACAATGGTAAATATAGAAGAAGTTGATTTTAAGATTAAATTCTCTGCAGCATACAGCTGTCCATTAGGTTGTCTCAGGAATATGTTCATGTAATTAACATTAGAAAAGGGCTCAACAGTACCTTGCACGTTTCAGAACATTTTAATTGATGGAAAGGCAATTTCCGAGGCATTGTAAAGGCTATGGGAAATTGGGGATTTGATCTAGTAGGAGCGTCAGAGTGGTTAGCCCTAGTGACAGTGGCTAGCAAGCCTGGGGAAAGCATCAAATTATGCATAGATTTAACTAACAAATAATGAATGTGGGATGAGAGATGGATTTCCTTTGCGGGTCATCAGTGAAATGGGGTTTTGGTGCACATTGCATTAATATTTACCACTTAAGATTTAGCATGCAGTTTTCAGATTAGATGGCAGGATGATTAAATGAACTGCACAGCTTTAGTAACTTCTGAAGAAGTGTTTAGGTTTCAGAAGATGTTTAGCAGTGTAAGCAAGTCATTTTTTCCAGAGGGCTTTGATTAGTTTATTGTGAAGTTACTTGTGGAATGTTTTCAGGTTATGAGGATATTGTGTGAGGAGAACAGAAAGGAAGGTACGGTCTGTTTTGCAGAGGGGCTTTATTTGAGACATTGACTAGCGGGACAGTCCCAAAGACTTGTTAATGAATACTGTCAGAGTTGTTCCTACTCTGAGGAAGAAAGTGGACTTATTTGAAATGTCTTGGCCTGGCAAATTGTAAGTAAATTTTGTGCAAAGAGTTGCAAACAACGCACCTTGACCACATCAGTGAAGAAAAATGTTTTGAATGAGAAGTTTGAGAAAGTTGGAAGTTTGAAAGAGTTATCTTAGTAAGGCTCCCGAATAGGTGGTTTAATCCCCAGCTATAAACTAGCTTCAAAATTGATAGCAGCACTCTTAATCGGTTTGGAGTAGTTTTAGAATAGCAAGACAAGAGTAGGAAGAACTATTGCCTGTACCTTTAGGACATTGAAAGATGCAGGTTTTATTATTTTATTGACGGAGATGCTCCAACTGTTATGAGGGTAACACAAAAATGTGGAAGATCTGTATGGCGCACTAGCATTATTACAGTATTAACTCTTAATGAGATTTTAATACACAGTATTTCTACAGCGCAGACTTGGCTACAAGGACAGCAGTGCGCTTTATAAACAATTATTGAGACTAGAATATATATGTGTTATGAAGAAAGGATGGAAGACATTTCAGAATAAATTGATTACTTAAGTAGGCACATTCAGAATAGGTGCGTTTTCAGTTCCTTTCTGAAAGCTAGGAGATGTGTATTGTCTAATTTGGTCAGGAATGGGATAGTAATAGTCTGGGATCTTCGCAGGAGAAAGCCAGTTTAGATGTGTTCACTCTTCAGGATTTTCATAGCTTGTGTTTCAGGTGTTGCAGTGGCCATCAGTAAACTGAAATTCTCGTTTAGATGGGGTGCTTGGCTAGTATATTCTCTTTAATCAAGCTATCTTAAAATCAGTTATTGCTTTGATGATGTGCCAGTGGAGGTGTTGGATTGTGTGTGAGATCTGATTTTCTGGCTCCTGATTGTGAGGTTCCTGTAAACGAGCACATGGCTGTGTGTAGGATGAATTTTAGTGGTGGTAGTGTGGATTTGGGTAGGCATGCCAAGGTAGCATTTGTCCCACGAAGGTGGCTTAGAACAAGGTTCCAAGCTTACCTGAAATCTGAGTTGGGTATGTGTGGTTTTGGCCTTCTGAGCAACTCCAGTTCATAGGATGAAGATCTCATCAGCGTGGAAATGTGGTGTGATATATGCTGAGATGTTGGTTTATGATATATTTGGGATTTGGCAGAAAGAGCCTGGGGGGGCGGAGGGGGGAGAGAATATCTAGGGAATGCAGTACTTCAAGCTATTTATCCATTTAAAGAAGCTAGCATGAAAAAATACAATGACATGAACCAAGTATACAGATGTATGAGTGAAATTATTTTACTGTGTACTACTGTTGAAGGAGGAAAAGGGCATCCTGATCCACTCAAGGCATCTCCTTTTGTCATGGCCCCATGCCACATATATATTGTATGATGTCATATAGCACCTGGGCTAGAGGCAACTGACTTACATTAGTGGAAAGTGGAGACTGATGGGACATATTCTAGCAGGCAGAAGACAGTAAATCGTGCAGGATGGAAGAGGAGCCCGGGACCATCCTTGCTAATACTCTAAACCCACCAAATCACAAAGTTGGCACCAACCTGAAACTATCCCGAGCCTCCTTAATACTGCCTCTTCCTGCCATGACCCAGAAGCAATGTTTTATGTCCGGACTTATCCCAGTGGCCATCTTGGTTTAGGAACGACCTTAGGCTGCCAGTGCAAGCATTTACCATCTTGGCAGGAGGTTTGCTCTAGAGATTACTCACCCTTGCACCGCTTTTACCCTCTTGCGGCTAAGCACGACTTAGGGTCCAGACACTCCACCCCCACTGCAGCAAAAGTATGAAAATATATCCACTGCAATCGCCCACAAGAGTGCCACCTGGAGTCTGTTACTTGGGAACACAGCTATCCTAACTGTGCTTCTCCCTTGTCAAGTCTCCCTGCTACAAGCATTTTTTTAATAGGGTTAATCACTTAGTTTCACTTCATTATACTCTAGGGTGTAGTATCCATACCAGACGTGCTTTGTTTCTTCAAGATATTATTTCATCTCATTTTTTGTAAATGGTTAAGAAATTTGCAAGAGGAGCACACTACTTTTTTTTTTTTTTTGGATTACTTTATTTTTAACTGTTTAGTGTTGTAACATAAGTAGTCAGTTTTATAATACTCATATGGAAATGTACACAATGTTACTGATATATAGTCAGAACAACCCAGTTGTTAAGCACGTACAAGGTGGGTTTAGTCCAGAGTGTTTTGATCAGAGGAACTGTACTGGAGCAAGGACTTTACATGGAGAGCTGCCCTGCGGATCATGTCCAGGACTTATGCAGGAGGAGTTGTCATAGTTCAGTCTCGTTTCATGTAAGTTTTGAAGGGAAGCCATGTTTCTGATTCACTCATTCGGCCATGCACCAGTGCCATTCATTTCTCCAGGGTGAGTATAGTCCAGAGTTTGCCCCCATCAGACCTGTGTAGGTGGGATGGTTTTCTGTTTCCAGAATTGGGCGAGAGCTAGGAATGCTGCAGTCAAATGTGTGATGTTTACCAGTTGGTGTTATCAAGGGATAGATGTTGCCCACCCCTGGGTCTCCCAGCAGAATAGTCAGTGGGTCCATGAGGAGTGTGACACCCCGCATAAGTCTGTTGTGTGATGAGATTTCCTTCCATTAGTCCTGGATGAGGCTACAGATCCCTTGTATGTTTAATGTGATAACTCGTCATGAGGGTGAAAAGTGACTCCCCTGTAGAACTAAATGTGATGGGAAGATATTCTTTGTCTCGCGATCCCAGCCTCCCTGCCTTTACAGCCCCAAAGGAGGGAGCGGGATGTATGATGAAACTCCCTATCTTACAGTCGGAACACTGTCTGGGCTGTTTTTGTAGATTTGGAAAAGAACTAAGAACAGTAAAATAAAAAAGGATAACTGTGAAAGGAAACATCTTAAACAATTTGTGAGGAAGAGTCATATAAACATGTCCGTAGGCCGTTTCCGTGGAATCAGCCCACTTTGGATTGTGGGGCTAGCTCCATGAGCATTAGGATGAGACCCCTCGTGATGTGGCAGCCAAGTTTGTGATATGGCACCAAGGCTTGTAGTGGACATTCAAGCAACTTTTTGAAACATGCGCCCGGCAGGGATCCCCTGGGAAGGGTGGAGGTTGTTACGTTCGAAAGAATCATCTGCATATTGAGATTTATAGATTTCGCAGGCTATCGCGGCCCCACTTGTCCTGTTGCATTTGTATCCCATAATGCCATTCAGTCCTCTTCCTAGGTGACCGGTCTAGGTTTTTTGTCTCGTAGTCACCTTTGTCATTTTCAGGCATTTTAAGCTTGGTTGGAGTTAGGTGTGCGGCAGTCTCCATGGATGTCTGGTTTTGGGGGTGCTGCACCCTTGTTGGTGGGGTCATTGGTGCCAACAAAGTCAAGGATAGATTTTGCCACCTCAATCTCTGTGACCCCGTAATGAGTTACTTTGTAAGTGAAGAGCAAACGAAGAGGGAACACCCACCAGTAGGGATGCTCTCATTGCGTAGATGGGAAGTAATTGAAGCAAAGTCCCTGCGCCTGGATAACCTGAGTGGTGAAGCATTTTGGAATAAGATGATCGTGGCGCCTCGAAAATGTATGGGTTCTTGTTGTCGAGCCACTTTCAGGATGGCCTCTTTGTCTATGAAGAAATGCACTCTCTTAAGAACATTTAGCATCAAATTCCTTAATCTTAAAAAGCTGAGAGCACGTTGTGTGTGTGGTCGAGCTTTGGGGGTCTGTTGTTGGATTCTGCAGGAGGTGTTGAAATAAGGCTTGAACATATTTCTCAAGTTCTTTGTTGGGGCTCTCCTTAGGAACCCCGCCATAGACCGATGTTAGTTACCTGCAAACGTTTTTCACTGTTGTCCGCCATATTGATGAGGTCTCTGTGGCATGCCACCATGGTGGGTAACCTGTGAGCCAGCTTATTTTGCTCATGGGAGGTTACCGTCACTTCACTTTCAACTTGGTCGAGGGGTGATTCCGCTCATTGGATAAAGTGGTCTAGTTCTGAGATAACTTTAATAATGTCCTGGTACCAGGCTGCCATGTCTTTGCGAAATTCTGCCGACAACCCCAGTATGCCTCCTGTGGTGGCCGGTGCCTGTAAGGCAGTGTTGTCCGTGGCATTACTCGCTTGCGAGGGCTCTGTTGGGTGGGCCTTAGTGTTGTTGCGTGTCGATTTGCAGTGTTTGGAACTTGTTGCTAATAGACTGCATCCTCGAGGCCGTCAGGGTGGTTTGTCAAGGCTGGACAGTGGTGATAAATAATTACAGTTGGTAGGAACTTTCCAGAGTATGCATTCCAGTCACATAGCAATAGCATTCTCTAGGGCCTCTTTGTGGAAGAACTTCGTGGGGACCCCTCCTGAAGCTTGCCAGTTTCTGGTATGCACAGGTGTTAGTGTGGTTTAGGACCAGCTCATCGAAGCCAATGGCGCCAGTCACATGTTGTTTGTCCAGTTTTCCCTCTGCTGGGCCCACCCTCAGGCCTTGAGTATCGCCTCGCCCCCCCCTAGTCAGCAGTCGGTGCTGAAGGGCTGTGGTAAAGGCCTGGTGCATGTCTCGCACCATCTGTTCAGATGCCGTTTATTGAGTGGGGGCCTTTGTGACTCTAGGTCACCTCAAGGATCGCTCCTCTGGCCACCGCCTACCCTTGGAGCCGCAGTGGCCGGGCAACCGAAGTCTCCTTCTTGCATTGCTCATCTGAAGTGCAGAAGATACTCAGCCGGAGATTCCGCACCAGGTGGTGCTTCTTTCAGGGTCCCCAGGGGACCTGAGCGCCCTATGAACACCTCCACATTTGGCAGCCGGTGCGGCCACTGGCAATTAGTGCCTTGAGATGCTTCAGTGGGAGTTTGCGACACGGAACTGAGACGGGACGCATCTTAACGGTTCCTTGCCCTGGTCACGCCTCCAAAGCACATTTCTAAGTAATAATCCATTCCTGGCATTGAAAATAAGGCTGCAAATTATCTCCATTGATTGTTCAATAGGAAGTGAAAGAAAAACTAAAATTGGGATTTTGGATGTGGAAAAGATGTGTGTTATTACTGGAGGAGTAATGCCAGCAGAAGAATAAAAGGATGAGGTCCTTTGCGATGATCTACAACAAGAAATTAAGCTGTTTGTGGAAGCTAAATGGCCAGAGAAAATGTTGGTGAGTGAAAAATATTCACTCTTCTAAATTGAGTGAACACTTGTTATGGTGGAGTGGCTTAATTTTCTGAGGCATGAATAGTTCCTCTTAAATCTTTTAGGAATAGAGTTTATGGTGGTAAGCTTTAGGTATTGAAGTGGAGAGCATGAATAAGGGGCTATTATGGTGTGTTTGAAAAGAGATAAGCTATGCATGGTAATGACTTCGCATATGATTATAAAGGTGTGCCATGTTTGGGGAGAAAATGGACGTTAAGCGTAGTTTCACGCAATAGAGGGTTGTCAAATCTTCCCTTCTGGACCTATCAGAATTGCGCCAGCTAATGTTTTAGGCTCCCTATCTTATTTTTAGAGGATTTCCCTGAGGAATTGTGGCTGACCATTTACCAGTGTCAGTTGGGTTCTCAATTGGATCTGTGCCTGCCCAGTTTAGCTTCTGCCGTGGAGACCATTAATCCTATTTTTAACAAAATATTTAATGATACGTTGGTTTGTGGATTGGTTCCCAAGGCCTGGAAGAGCAAGCCATGGTGATTCCTTTTTTTAAAAACCTATAGCAGATTCTACTGAGCTGGAAAAATGTAAACTGATTTGGTTGCTACCCGCCACTTCTAAAATGCTTGAGGTGTTGTTAAATCAGCAATTAATTAACACCATGAGCTGTTGCATCCGTCTAAATCTGGATTTTGTCAGAGACTTAGACAGCTCTGCTGGAGGCCTCTGAATCTATTAAGAGCAATCTGGAACAGGGCCAGAGTGCCAACTAAATCCTTTTGGATCTGTCTAATGTTTGATACCATTTCATATTGAATACTTTTGAGAAGTGTTCTAAATTAGGTTACTGATTGACTGGGCTATGAGCCCTGAGCAAGCAGCAACCATAAACCTAGTCAGGTTAAGCGGCAGGCTAACACTAAATTAACCCTCTGGCGGCTTGGCAAAGAGCAGTGTGGCTTAACTTGGAGGCAGTGTGTAAAGTATTTGTGCAATACTTCAAACAGTGAAAACACCACACAAGAAGATCCCACACCAAGTTTGAAACATTGCTCTGATTTTATTAAATAAAACAAGACCAAAGCAACAAAAATCCAATTAGTAGAACCAGAGATATTGATTTTTAAAGTCTATCTGTAAAATAGCAAAAAAAAGCACAAAGCGCTATTGGGGATATCTGGTCAAGCCAAACCGGGACAAAGCCACAAGTTCAGGCCGACCGTGATGAAGCGTGGGCCAGCTACAGGGACCGATTTAGACCCGTTGAACAGAGTACCTTAAATCCTGGTTGCGGAGATCCGTGTCAAAGATTCGTCACGCAGCAGAGGTAGTGCGTTGGTTCTGCGATGTGACGAGTTTACAATGTGAGGTCCTGTTGCTTCGACATCGAGGATCCTATCGATGGAGCTTGTGATGCGAAGGTCGCTGTCGAGGATGCGAGGCGCAGCAGAGGCAATGCGACTATTCCGATGAGTGGTGAAGCCACGATGTGGAGTTTTGTAGTCAAAGCTGCCGTTGACAAAGGATATAAGGAGCTTGGGTTGGGGAAATAGTCAACCAGCGGCGGTTCCGAAGGCAATGTGTCAACCCCAAGATACGGGAGACTGCGGCAATGCAAGTCTTTTGCGATGGGTCCAAGCCATGCAGCAGAGGCGGTTCTGCTCTGGGATTCGCCGCTCAGCCGAGAAGATGCACCGGTTCTGCTCGGGGATGCATTGCTCAGCAGAGAAGATGCTTTTCTTCCCCTGGCAAGCATTTTAGGCCTTCTTCCGACGGTATAGGATAGGGGTGACACCACTTGGCATGGTAGACTCACAGATGGCATAGTTCAGTAGCTGGGGCTGGAAGACTGTTCTGTCCCTTAGGCTTTAGATCAGGAGGTCAGCTAGCTAGCCCTTGGAGTCACTCTGGATTCTGGGGTCAAGTGATGCAGGTCCGTGCCTTCTCGCTCAGGCAAGAGGGCAGCAGATCTGCAGAGCCAGAGTCCAGCAGAGTGCAGTTTATGAGAGTGGCAGTCCTTCAGCAGCACATAAGTCCTTCTTTCTGGCAGAGTATCCACAGGTCCAGAAGTGTACTGAAGTGGTGGTGTCTGAGTTCAGTGCTTATACTGAGGTGCCTTTGAAGTGGGTGAGATTTCAGTCATGCCTTGAAGTGCCGGGAGGTTCTCCCTTCCCGCCATGGCTCCAGACTCACTACAGGGGAGTATGTAACCCTTTGTGTGTGGACAGGACCCAGCCTATTCAGGTTTGAGGCTGTGCCCAGCTCCTCCCTCCTATCCTGCATGAGATGGTCCATTGAGTTACACCTAAGATCCCATTGTGTGTTGCTGTCTATGGGGAATACACAGAGCACAACTGCCAGCTACACCCAGTCATGTGATCAGAGACAGACTACAGGCACCAAATAACTAAAGCAAGAAAGTGCCAACTTTCTAAAAGTAGCATTTTCAGAATTGCATTTTAAAACCCGACTTCACCATAAGTTGGTTGACTAGGGTATGAGTGCTGATCAAGCAGCAACCACAATCCTAGTCAGCATAAGAGGCAGGCAAACCCAACATTAACCTGTGTTCACCCTCTGGTAGCTTACGTAATTGGCAGAGCAGAGTAATATCCATACATATGTATGTACTATATACATGTGTGTATCAACAATACATGTGTTCCACCTCAAACAGTTCTTGCAGTACATGCAGAGGTTTTTTCCCCCACTCCCTCCCTAACCCTCCTGTTCCTAACATTTTGTCTATGCAGTCCCATGCCAACATTCAACAGTATAACTCCCCACCCTCCCCCTTTTTCCATGCCAGAGTTTTGCGTCCATAGAGGAGTAAGTACTACATTGGTGTCCCTGTTATCTCCGTGAGCCATTTGGAGCCTCCTACATCAGAACTCACACAGGGTCTTCATTATCCGTAGCATCTTTTCTCTCCAAGTTTCCTCTTTAAGCAAATCCGCCAGCATGGAGGACCATGCCCGGAGGTCATCCTCCAGTTTTTTGTCCCTATGGACTTGTTTCATGCATGCCGCTTCCGCAGTTGCCCTCTCGCACACATCTCTCACCCATGCCTCTACCAACGGGGGCATGGAGCACATCCAGGTTATAGCAATTCGTCTTTTTACCAATACCAACCCCAGTAGGACAAACCTGCTCAGTTTTTTATTTTTGGGGGCAGGAAGTAAACCCAGTAGTACCTGACGAATTTCCCTGGGGATAACCCAACCCGTTGCCTCCCCAGTCGTACCAGTACATTTGACCAATAAGAGTCATGGGATGGGCATAACCACGTCATATGGAGGAAATCCGCCTCCATTGACGCACATCTGGGGCACTCCTCAGCGAGTGTCGGGTAGATTATACTCGGTGTCCGTGGGGTAAGAGACGTTTGGTGTACAAAATTATAATGAAGGAGTTTGAAACGAGCATTGGAGCTTACGCTCCGAACCCACTCGTGGACTCTCCGCCCTACTTTCTCTGTTAGTGGTTCCTCTACTATCGCATTCCATTTAGCCTGTACAGGGAGAGGCGCACCCGTAGGTCATCCCTTAAAGAGCGATAAAGGTGCAACACCAGCCTACGTCCCTGGGCCATATACAACATCACTTTCAATATATTTATGGTGGGGGCTCTCCAGGGAAAGACTGCCATATTTCTCTTGTGACCCTCAATTTTTTCATATTGCAAAACTTGCCCCGTTCCTAGATTAAAGGAGGCCATGGCCGCCTCTTGCGTTCTAAATTGTCCATTAGTGTAGAGGTCCCCCAGTAACTGACACCCATCCTCCTTCCAGTGTCAGGCCGACATGGATTCAGCAATATTCGCAAAGGGTTGCACCAGCCACATAGGCATATCTGGGGCATACGGCATATGGCGCACCTCTCTTCGAACCACTATTTCCCAGATCCTGGACACATGTTGTATCACATAGGGGAGTGAAGGGGGAACCCCTGAACCAAGCATCAGGAGCTCCAGGAGAGCTTGGTTGCCTTAGGTACCTGCAAAGAGTTGTTTCTCCCAGTTACAGGCGCCATCCAACATCCCATGTTCTTTGTGACATTTTTAGTTGCACTCTCACTTACGGCCCCACAAAAGGTCTACCAACAGTCCATACAGAGGCCGAAAAAAGTCTCTGGGGACCGCGTGCGACGAGTGCTGTAAGGTATACAGGCATCGTGGTACTATTCTCATTTTTGCAATGGTAATCCTGCCCATAAGGGACAGAGGCAAGTCCCACCAAAAACGTATGGTGCCACGTAGTCCCTCCACTATTCTTCCCCACATTTCTTATCCAGATATGTTGTGGCCATATTCACCAGTCTAATGCCTAGATATGTAGCCCCATCAGTCACCCATAGAAACCCCACCTGGGGCAGCTCCTCTGCCAGATCCCCCGCTAGTCTTCCCACGGTGGATCAACTTAGATTTCCCCGGGTTAGTACAGAGTCCCGATATTTCACCTAATTCCTGTAATGCCTGTAGGAGGATCAACACTGACTCCACCGGCTGTCAAAGATACAGAAGTGTATCACCGTAATAGACTGAGACCACCACATGGTTGACCTACCGCAGTGTTATCCCCCACGCATTAATCAGTCACAGAGTAGCTGCCAGAGGCTCCATCACAATCGCGAACAGGTGAGGTGATAAAGGACAGCCCTGGCGGGTGCCCCGACACAGAACAAACGTCTCGGACACTACACCCCCAGTCTTTATTCTCGCGGACGGAGTGGAGTACAGCAGCCCGATCCATTTAAGAAGCCCCAGGCCCATTCCCATCCGTTGTAAGACCCGCCAGAGATACAACCATTCTACCGAATCAAAGGCTTGCTCTATGTCTAGAAGCGGCAAGGAATAATCATTGCTCATGAGTTTTTGGGCGTGCCATACATGTGCTAGGTGCTGCAAATTGAGTGGTACTACGCCTCGAAATAAACCCGCGCCTGGTCTGTATGTATAAGGAGATGCGTGTGTGGGAGAAGGCGGGCCGCCAAGATCCCGCTAAGAATCTTCAGATCTGTGTTCAGGAGTGATATTGGCCTGTAAGAGCCAGCCTGTAAAGGGTCCCTATCAGGTTTCGGTATCATGGCGACCAAGGCCTCTTGCATTGAGGTCTGCAAAGAGTGAACTTTGAGCGCTTCATTATAGATCTCTAAAAGATGGTCAACCAGGAGAGGGGCAAACCTGTGATAAAATTCCAGTCACTTCCTGGGCTTTTAGCCAATTTGAGACGTTTAATCATGGCAAGTGTCTCCTCTTTAGTAATTGGCGCATTCAGCGTCTCCACTCTCTCTGGCTCCAGGCTGAGGAGCTCAACAGCGTCCAGAAAAACCCGGATATCCTCCTCCGCGGGGGACCCTCGTGTTGTGTAAACTCTTTTTAGGTGCGCTGCCAGCACATCTGCGTTTGCTTGCTGCAAGTGTACAACCCTGCTGGCACTGTTTTGGAGTTGCAATGTGGGTGTCGGGGGTGTCTCCCGATTTATCAATCGAGCCAGCTTCCCCCCAAGCTCAACAGGAGGGGTGAGTGATCTGAGAGATACCTAGACAAGTAGGCGATTTCCTTCACCTCCTGTGTAAGTTCCTGTGAGAGAAAACAATAGTCTAAGCGGCTAAAAGTCCCAGATGCCAGGGTATGACACGAGAAAACTTTCGTCATACGATTGCGGACTCTCCAGACATCACATAGCTGTAGCCCATTCAGAGTGTCTTTTAGTGCCTCAGTCGTATGGGGCTTAGTATAGGCAAGGGGGGGAGTTCTCGGTCCAGCGAACCATTTAGTGCACAGTTGACATCACCCGTCAGTATTATCGCCGCACCCAGGTTGGGGGCCATTGCGGCCATTGCACCAGGGAAGAAGACAGGACAAACCACATTGGGGGCATACACATTAATGATGCATATCGCTCTCCCTTCCCATTTTCCGTATAATATAACATACCTCCCCTCAGGGTTTACCACGTGATGTAAGAGTTGGAAGGGGGCCCCTGGAAAAACCTGTATAAGAGCCCCCTGTGCAAAGTCAGAGTAGAGCTGCCCTCTCCAGCGCCTACTTAGGCAGATTTTTAAAGTTTATATGTAAAATGGCACCAAAAAGCACAAAGCACTATTGGGGATATCTGGTTGTGCCAGAAAGGGACAAAGTCACAAGTTCAGGTGATGGAGCATTGACCAGCTTCAGGCACCCAGTTAGACCCACTGAACAAAGTACCTTAAATCCTGGTTGCGGATCGTTGCTTGGGTCCCCGTCAAAGATGCATAGAGCAGCAGAGACAATACATCAGTTACGAGATGCGGCGAGTCTGCTGTGTGAGGTCCTGTTGTGTCGAGGTTCCTGTCGATAGGTCTTGCAATGCGAAATCCAGTGTCAAGGATGCAGAGTGCAGCAGAGGTGATGCATTGATTTCGATGAGCGGTGAAACCGCGATGTGGTGTTTCGGCGGCTTCGAGGTTGGCGTTGACAAACAATGCGAGGAGCTTGCACCGGGGAAATCGTTACGCAGCAGCGTTTTCTAAGGGGATGCATGAGGCGGCGGTGATGCGAGTCTTTTGTAACCGATCCAATCCACGTAGCAGAGGCGATGTGTCGGTACTGCTTGGAGATGCATCACTCAGCCGAGGAAGTGAGTCTGTTCGGCTCGGGGATGCATTGCTCAGCCCAGGGGTCAGTCTGCTCCTCTGGCAAGCACCTTAATCCCACTTCCAAGGGTGCTGGACTGGGGTGGCACCACTTGGCAGGGTAGACTTGGATATGGCAGAGTCCAGGTGCAGGGGTTGGAAGCCTGTCATGTCCCCGAGGCTTCAGATCAGGAGTTCAACTAGCTAGCCCTTGGAGTCACTCTGGGTTCTGGGGTCAAGTGATGCAGGTCCATTCCTTCTCACCCAGGCAAGAGGGCAGCAGATCAGCACAGCGCAAAGAAAAGGTCCAGCAGAGTGCAGCCCATCAGAGTGGCAGTCCTTCAGCAGCACAGCAGTCCTCCTTCCTGGCAGAGTATCCACAGGTACAGAAGTGTAATGAAGTGGTGGTGCCTGAGGTCTACTACGTATACCCAGTGGTACCTTTGAACTAGGGGAGACTTCAAAGACATGCCTTTGAAGTGCCCGGAGATCCTCACTTCCTGCCCTGGCTTCAGACATACTACAGGAGGGTATGCAGCCCCTTTGTGTGTGGACAGGACTCAGTCTATTCAGGTGTAAGTGAGGCTGTGCCCAGCTCCTCCCTCCCATCCTGCCAGAGATGGCCCTTTGAGACATACCTAAGCTCCCATTGTGTGTGGCTGTCTAGGAGAAATACACAAAGCCCAACTACACGCAGTCATGTGATCAGAGACAGGCTACAGGCACCAAATAGCTAAAGCAAGAAAATGCCAGCTTTCTAAAAGTGAATACACAAAAGAATCCCCTGCAGGAGAAAATTTCTGCTTAATATTTTGTCTAAGGAATAGCATTAAAGAATATAGACGCTCTCCTTCTTACAATATGCAATGAATAGCCGATCAATGGTAGATTGTATCAGATGTGAGACGTACATCTGTTTATATATAAATATCAAGTACAATTTATTAATCACAAAAGGATATTGATCACAAAAGGAAAATTAATTACAAAATAAGGGTAAAAAATGAAATAAATTACTTTCCCATTGTTACAGACAGATCATAACATAAAGTCCAAATGGTGATCCAAGGTAACATGGGTATTACCCAATAATATAGTCCTCCTTAAAATTCGAAGAAGCTTTCTTAAATGCAAGGAATTTGCAACTGCTTATGATTAAGTAATTGTGGTGATCGCTGCATTGACGTTTCGGTCTTTCAAATGTCTGATAAGTACACAAGACCCCCCTCCTCAGGACGAAGTGTCGATTTATATTACATTTATATAGACCTTGTCAAGTAATGAAACCTAAAACAAAATGTTGTTTTTTTTCCACAATATAATTTTATTGTTGACAGCCAAGGTACAAAGAATGCCTCAAGCGGCATCCACAGTATGTATACAGGATAGCAAAAACGGACATCAACATTTGCAGCATAAACATGACGGCGGTCGTACAAAGAATAAATCACAAAAAAAGATACAAACAGAAAAACAAATAACTGTGCCACGTTGCTTCCGCCTGAGAGGGAGAAATGTTGCATAGATACGGAGAGTCTGCGCCACCTATCAATACATCTAAGGTGTGTACCACACATAGTCCAGTTCACTAAGTTCACACCAATGAGTCTGCGATATCAGGCGGGGGGGAGGCTCCAGATATAGACCCCTATAGTCGACCCACCTCTTCCAGATCTTATAATGCTTCTGAGGGCACCCCCTTGCTTCAAAGACCGGGATTTCCAGGCCCATACAGAAGTCCAGGCCTTTCTTCCATACCCCAATTAATGGCGAGGATTCCTCCTTCCGGGTTCGGGCAATGTCCCTCTTTGCCAATGTCAAGCCTAAGAAGAGAAGGTGACGCTTATACCTATTGCCACCCAGGTCTTCAGTAATATGTAGCATTGCCCGCCTCGGGGAGAAGGGAACATCCCACCCCAATACTTCAGACAGACGTGCAAACACTCCCCTCCAGAACCTCGATAGGGTAGGGCAAGACCACACAGTATGCAGGAGCGTACCCTCTATTGACCCACAGCGCAAACAATGCGGAGAAGCAATTAACCCAGCGAACCACAACCTGTGCCTCATGTAATAAGCTCTATGGAGAAATTTGAACTGGATAAGGCGCAGGCCGGCTGCGATTACTGCGCTGCGCGAGGACTCCAGGGCTTCTACCCAATCGTCCTCTTCTAAGGCACCCAAGTCCTGCTGCCAAGCCTCCCTAGTTTTATGTATGGTGGTAGGTGTATTATTAATGATTGTGCTGTATATTTTGGTTATCTTATGATCTCCCAATTCCCCCATAAAGACTTTAGCCTCGACGGGGTTAAACTCGGGTATCTCTGTGAGGTGGGAAATATAGGGGGTAAAGGCATGCCTGAATTGTAGGTACCGATAAAATTGCGTACGGGGCATATCATACTCTGCTTGTATGTTGAGAAAGGACTTGAGGGTACAGCCACGCACAACCATCCCCACTGTCTATTCCAATGGCTCCCCAGCCACGAAAGCCAGGCAGTCGTGTCAACTCTGGCAACTGCCCATTATTCCATAGTGGAGTTTCCCTAGTGAGTCTCCCCCACCAACCCATCTGACGGAGCGCAGACTTCCAAGACTTCAAGACCGTGGCAGTGGCCGGCGGCAGTTGCTTAAGCAGCGCCGTCGAATAGAGAACCGTATGTAGAGTATTGTCTCCTAGCAGCCAACGTTCCACGGCGTACGCTGGGTCTCCACGATCGCCGTACCACCATTCGTTGAGGACCAGAAGGTGCGAGACCAGGTAGTACGCATGCACGTCCGGGGTGGCCACGCCGCCGGTGTAAGTAGTTTGGAAGCAGGTCCTCCGTGCAACTCGCGATGCACCTCCCCTCCAGAGAAATCGGGCGAGAATAGCGTTCAATTGACGAAACCATGTCTGCTTGATCGGGTAGGGGTGATTTTGAAGTTGATAGAGAAGGCGGGGCAAGGAGACGATTTTAAAGATGGCGGATCTGCCGAAAAGAGACAGGGGCATATGAGACCACACACGTGTCTGGTCGCTCACCTGTACCCACAAGGGAGCAAGGTTTTTGTGCCACGCCAACGACTGGGACGCTGAGAGAAAGACGCCCAAGTACTTGAAACCATCCGGAGCTACCACTACTTCCAGCGCCCAGTCGTTCCCCGCCCGCAGCGGCCATAGAAATGATTTTCCCCGATTCATCTAAAGGCCAGAGGTCCTGCCAAATATTTGCATAATGCGAAGGAGGCGTGGACCGGTCCGGCCAAGATTTGTGAGAAAATATAGAACATCATCCGCATACAACTCTATGCGATCGGAAAGTCCCGGTGCCCATTCAAATCTGCACATTTGGGCATCAACCCGAATCCAGGCCGCCAGCGGCTCCATGGTGAGCGCAAAAAGATAGGGGGAGAGTGGACAGCCCTGGCGCGTCCCCCGTCTAATAGGAAAACGTCTGGAAGTCGAGTCAGCGACTCTAACCGATGCGGTTATATCCGTATATAGTAGGCGAATAAGCTTCAGTAATCGGGAGCCAATGTTTAGATGGCTAAGCAAGGCAAAAAGATAGGTCCAGCTAAGGGAGTCGAAAGCTTTATTCATGTCCGCCAGGAGAAGCGCGGCGGGGCACCCGAGTCTGTCTACCGCGGCTATAGCATTGTGCGCACGTCTGATATTATGCCGCGTGGCACGGCCAGGCATAAAGCCTGCCTGGTCCAGATGGACTAACTCCGTAATGTGGGGTACCAAGCGATTGGTGATTGCCTTGGCCGAGAGCTTGGCCTCCACATCAAGTAAAGAGATCAGCGATAAGACGAGAATTGTTCCGGGGGGCGACCCGGCTTCAAGAACACAGCGATTTTGGCATGCTGCCAATCCGGTGAGAGACCACCACTTTCCGCGGAAGCCTCAAGAGCCGCTAAGTACGGTTTTAGGAGTTGCGGGTGGTATTTCTGAAAAAACTCGCAGGGGAAGCCATTCGGGCCCGGCGCTTAACCCGTTCGCATGCTGAGCAGCGCAGTCAGTAGTTCTTCTATTGACAGAGGAGCATCTAACGTGTCTCGCACCTCATCAGATAAGGCCCGAGGTGGGAAATCATCTATAAATTTCTGGACGAGTGACGCGGGTAGAACCTCATGAGGAGCGTACAGATCCATAAAATATGAAGCAAAACGCTCAGCAATGGCGGATGGATCTGTGAGAACGATGTCGTCGGGGCCGCGTATCCATGGGAGCGTCTGAGGACGAAGCGTCTGTTGACACAGACGATGCAATAAGGCACTAGATTTGTCCCCCCACTGGTATATCCGGCTGCGAGTGGCAAGCCAGTACAGGCGGGCTTCATCCAGAAGTTCTCTGGCATACGTCTGCTGGAGAGTCACCAATTGTCTGCGCGCAGCGCCCCCCTCCGAGTCCCTACTTGCGCGTTCGAGGTCGAGTAGCTGGGCCTCACGTTGTATTAATTTGTCGCGGCGCTGTCGACGCTTTGCCGTGCAGAAAGCAATATCCGCCCCTCTGAGGGTGGGTTTCAACGCCTCCCATAAAATAACCGGTGAGTCCACCAAGCCTGTGTTCAGTAAAAGGTATTCTGTGAGGGATTTATGGATATGTGCTCTATATTCAGTATCTCTTAAAAGCCACGGTGACAATCGCCACCGGACTGGGAGCGCCTAGGATCAAGAGACCGGAGAAGGAAAACCGGCGAGTGATCCGATAGGCCCTGAGGGAGAATGTCGGCCACGAGCAATCTATGGGTGTGTCCCTGAGAGAAAGAGGTAGTCCAGCCGTGAGAAGGACTCGTGGGCGTCGGAGAAGAATGTGTATGTACATGCAGTGGGGTGTAATGTCATCCACGAGTCCATCCATCCCAATCCCTGAACCAGGGGAAGCAATTTAGAAACCTGGGTCCCTGTCGTACGTGTCGTGGCACGCCACCTATCTAGCGTTGGAGACAGAACATCATTCCAGTCTCCGCCAACCAGGGTTAGCCCCAACGGACGTTCAGCCCATAGTGACGTTAGCTTCTCAACAAAGGACCACGAGAGAGGGGGGGGGGGGGCATAAACACTGCCCAGAACAATGGACTACATACAAAGTCCCATATATCACCACAAACCGACCCTGGGGGTCCGACCTTGTCCTGTTGTGAATAAAGGGGACACAACAATGAATAAGAATTGCAAACCCCCTGAGAACCTCTAGTGAACCCAGAGTGATAAGCACGTGTGAAGCCAAACCTCTCCGAAAAAGGTGTTTTGGTTCCCGTCTCGTCGTGCAGAAAGCGATATCCGCCCCTCTGAGGGTGGGTTTCAACGCCTCCCATAAAATAACCGGTCAGTCCACCGAGCCTGTGTTCAGTAAAAGGTATTCTGTGAGGGATTTATGGATATGTGCTCTATATTCAGTATCTCTTAAAAGCCACGGTGACAATCGTCACCGGAACTGGGAGCGCCTAGGATCAAGAGACAGGAGAAGGAAAACCGGCGAGTGATCCGATAGGCCCCGAGGGAGAATGTCGGCCACGAGCAATCTATGGGTGTGTGTCCCTGAGAGAAAGAGGTAGTCCAGCCATGAGAAGGACTCGTGGGCGCCGGAGAAGAATGTGTATGTACATGCAGTGGGGTGTAATGTCCTCCACGAGTCAATCCATCCCAATCCCTGAACCAGGGGAAGCAATTTAGAAACCTGGGTCCCTGTCGTACGTGCCGTGGCACGCCACCTATGTAGCGTTGGAGACGGAACATCATTCCAATCTCCGCCAACCAGGGTTAGCCCCAACGGAAGTTCAGCCCATAGTGACGTTCGCTTCTCAACAAAGGACCACGAGAGAGAGAGGGGGGGGCATAAACACTGCCCAGAACAATGGACTCCCCATACAAAGTCCCATATATCACCACAAACCGACCCTGGGGGTCCTACCATGTCAGGTTGTGAATAAAGGGGACACAACGATGAATAAGAATTGCAACCCTCCCCCCCCCCCCCCGAGAACCTCTAGTGAACCCAGAGTGATAAGCACGTGTGAAGCCAAACCTCTCCAAACAAGGTGTTTTGGTTCCTGCTAGATGTGTCTCCTGTAGGAAGAGAATGCCCGCCCTATGGCGCTTAGCTTGGCGCAGCACCGCTCCCCGCTTAATCTTATCAAGCAGGCCATTCGTGTTCCAACTAAGGACTCGGAGTTCCCTACTCCTGACCCCATCTATCTCTGGTGACAGGACTGGCATGGGTGTAAGAGCACGGAAAGAGCAAATTGAGTGGCAATGACAACTCCAGAGTCGCACAAGGCAGAGAGCGCAGTGGCATTAACAGAAAACATCAACCAAACCCACATAGAATCCCCAATCCCCCCCACCCCAATACCTCATAAACACAGAAGTATCTGTCGCGGCATGGTCCGGGCAAGAACCCCAACAGGGGGTAACAGCTTGGAGCAGCCAATGGTTCCCCAATACGAGTCTCTTGCCCATGAAGAAACAAAGCAACAGAGGGTCAGAGACTCGTAAGACAATGGAAACCTGCAATAAAAATACATGAGAAGTGACATAAGGCGTATATAGTTACAGTTCACATAGGGGCGTGGCTTGGTGCGCGGCCAGATGGCTGCACAGTAGTGTAGCTCTGCCGGCCGCCGTAATAATCCTCTCATTATCCTGCTCCTAAGGTGCCATACGACGGTGGAATTTGTGCGGAGGAGTCTGCTGATGTCCGGAGCTGCTGAGCGGCGGGATTGGCGACGGTGAAATCTGCCGCGGAGCCTACAAACCGACCGCCGGAAACTTTACTCGAGCCCAAGATGGCGGCTGGGCGGCCGCTGACGGACTCTGCAGTTCAGCGCTAGGCCCCTGCGGCGAGATCTGCCGTGACGCACTGGGCCGAGTTACAGGCTGAGGAACACGCCGCTGATACGGTGAGCTGCGCGTTGCCCTTCCCGGCGGGATAGCCTGGGACACACAGCGAGCGCCGGAGACTCCAGGGGCACGCGCTCGCTGCAGCCGGAGAGCGCCCTGGGAGGACTGAGTACGCAAGCGGCAGGCTCCGGACTGTAGAGTGGGCCTATATGCGGATTCGTCCACCGATCCTTGGGCCAACAAGATCCTGTGCCTGGACGGTGGGCGGACATTGGACGGGGCTGGGTCCTGTGTGGTGCCGGATCTGGGATTGCAGCCTGTGAGGTGGGGGCTGTGCGGTCTGCGGACCTGCAGCGGATCACGCTCGTGCTGTGAGCGGCTCTGCCGGCCCTGTTGGGGCGCCTCTACTCCCATGGGCATATGCACTGGAGATGGTGTCTGGATTGCATTGGGCTTGAATCCTACAGCAGCAAAGGGCACTAACTGTATGTATTTTTGTGGAGCTGAACTAACTCTGATGCCCTTCAAGTGTGCGGCGTATGCCAATACTGCTACAATATACAGGTCCTTGGGAGTGTGGCGCCGCGCGGGCTGCGCCTGGGCCTCCCTCCGGTCGCCGTGATCTTGTGTGGCGCATTGCAGGTGGCGGGTGTGCTTTGGGGACTACCAGATTGAGTTGACTGTTGTTGCGTGAGGGCCTTACTGGACGTCGACGCAAGCCCGCTCATTCTTGGTCTAAAAAGAGGGGGTGATCTCACTATCAGACGCCAGACGCGGTCCCCTAGCTCTGCTATTTGGCGGTGCTGCCATTTGACACACTAAACATATAAAGCTGCGACACCCTGTGACCCGCTGGGTGGGTCGGAATCATCACGGGCCACGACAACTGACATAGTATATCTGTGAGCCCCGCACTACTGGTCGTCACGCAGCAGAAACGTTGCTCAGCGTTGGAGCTATCTGGTTCTGCATCAGACTTGTGGCATAGTGTCTTTCGCTCTCCGCTATCATGGGCAAACCAGAAAAGAATCAGCCGAGACTCACTTTTGAATTGCGCAAGGGAGGCAAATCCTCGCAGACTGCTGCCTCGGACTCAGAGCTGGACTCTGTCGCTCAGGCCCCTACCGCCCTAGAGAAAACCCTGTCCGCAATCCAGGCCAGTCTGCAGTCTATTGACGGCAAAATCGAAGCTCTCAACGGCCGCATGGATCACATATCAGCAAAGCTGGATAAACAGGCAGTGAGGATTGGGGAGGCCGAGCAACGCATATCGGATGCTGAAGATGACTTGCAACAAGTTGCTGCCAAGACCACAGACATTACGAAGCTACTGGCGGTAATACAGGCTAAAAATGAGGACATCGAAGCGCGCTCTCGGCGCAATAATGTGCGCATTTTAGGACTGCCAGAATCCACGAACGTCGGACGCCTAGAGGACTACATCGAGACTATGATCAGAGATATCTGTGGGACCTAACACCTCTCCAACATGTTCGCCATTGAGCGTGCCCATAGGTCGCTGGCAGGCCCGTCATCACACGGCTGCTAAATTTCCGAGACCGGGATACAATATTGCGTGTTACACGCCAAAAGGGCACTATAAACTACCAGGGCAACGTTTTGTCATTCTTTCCAGATTTCACGGCCACAGTTCAGGCTGCATGGAAAGAGTTCCAATGGGTCAAAAAACTCCTAGCGAAAGAGCAAATTCCATTCGCCATGCTGTACCCCGCCCGCCTCCGAGTAGGCGTAGATGGCAACGCAAAGATCTTCACAAACCCGAAGCTAGCCATGGATCACGCCAAATCACTGCGACGCAGACAACAGTCTCCAACCGTGACCTCAGATGTAGATGACTCCTTGCCGGACCCACTCTGGGCATCTCTGGACTTTTGTTGTAGACAGTAGTACATCACTGGTAAAATGATAATGCTATATGGTTTGACAGGGGTTGTTAAAAAGGCTGGGTACACAACCTCGCCTGCTGTATGTCCTAATAGTGCATCTAATATGCGTACCCTTTTAGTCTCATATGGAAGTGCACAGTATACCCGACTATTCACTAGGTCCCAATGCTAACACGCAGGAAATAACTTTCATTTCACAGGCATGGACGGGTCTGGTGCCTCCGTTTTGATGCAGAGTCTGCCCACTCTCTATTACTGTAGACATTTTGTATGCTTTCGTTTCCATACCGCTTGACATGTTTCTCCAGTTAGTCAGGTATAGATGGCTTTTAACTAGGAGCATTGCTATCCACAAGGCGGCCCCCTCCCGCTTGCACCTGGGAGTGGTCTGCGCCGCTACGTCCCCCGATGGGCATACCCCTCATTCAGTTCTGTTATTTTTTTATTTTTGGGGCTGGTTATGGGAGTGGGATGTGTCTTTAGCAGATTGGGGTTGCTGAAGTGGGAGGGGGAGGGGGAGGGTTCATTGTTTTATATAGATGTAAGTAATGTGATCGGAGTATTAACCACAGATAGAGTCCT
Organism: Calotriton arnoldi; assembly: GCA_963921515.1. Lineage (NCBI taxonomy): Eukaryota > Metazoa > Chordata > Amphibia > Caudata > Salamandridae > Calotriton > Calotriton arnoldi. The sequence goes on from CAWUFW010000181.1 coordinate 3,649,644, forward strand.
CATTATTGTTCGCAATAGACATCAGTTGTCGCACACTTGGTACGTATCGAGAATACTAGAGACCGGAAATGGGTGAGAAATACAAATGCCTAACGTGGAATATCCGCGGTCTCAACACCCCCAAGAAAGTTCGACAAGTGCTGACATATCTAGATAGACACGCTGTCCAGATAGCTTTGCTGCAAGAATCACACTTAAGTAAATCTACAGAAGTCAAAATAGCACACAAATGGGCGGGATTTCGCTTAGCGTCCTCATACTCAACATATGCAAGGGGAGTGCTCATTTTAATCAAGAGGGGTGTGCCGTTCCTGCCCATACGCACTCACACTGATTCAGAGGGCAGTTGGGCCATGGTACAGGGCAAATTGGGTATGACAATCATGACAATTATTAACATGTATGGCCCTGTGGTGGACGACCCAAAGCCCTTTATACAAATGCTCTCTGTTTTGCGATCATGGCCCGAGACGGCCGTTCTCTGGGGAGGCGACTTCAACACGCACCTTAACCCGCAAGTCGACAAATCCAACCCCTCCGGTGCACGCACGATCAAAGTGGCCCAATGTATTCGAGACGCCATGGCAGAAATGGATTTGGTGGATGTCTGGCGCCTACGCAATGCGGATGTTCAGGAGGGCACGCATGTCACTCCTGCATACCATAGTTGGTCCCGCTTGGATTACTGGCTGTTAAATGAAGAAGCTAATGGCTGGGCCACACACATACAAAACCTACCACGCACTCTTTCGGATCACAACCCCGTTTGTTTGAACATACAGGTCCCTACAAACCCACACCGCCCCTTCACTTGGCGTTTTCGAGCTGAGGCTCTACTCGACCCTATATACAATGATACCATTAGAACAGCCATCACTCAATATTTTGAAGAAAATACGGGCTCGCTAGAGAGTCAGGCTACACTTTGGGAGGCATTCAAAGTGACAATAAGGGGGGTATGCATCAGCACCACATCGGGGATTCTAAAAGATATTAGAGGACAGCTCTATAAGACTGAGAAAGCTCTGGGTGAGCTGGAGAGACAATATGTGACTACACCGTCTGCAGAATTGCTGGCTCGCACACACGAACTCCTGGCAGAATATAACAAGTTGGCCGAATCAGAAGCACGATATATAGCGCGTCGCCATGTGGCCCGTGCGTATGGCGAGAGCGGCCGACCTGGTAGGAATCTAGCTTTTAAGTTGCAATTTAGATCAGATCATCATCAGACGGTCAAGATAGTTGACAATCACGGGCGAGAACACTACTCTCCTCAAGCAATAGTCGATCAATTTAGAGATTACTACGGGGCAATATATACTACAAGGGGCGGGTTGGATGCTGCGGCACTGGATGAATATTTGGCAGACATCGCCTGTGCGTGGCTATCCGATGCCCACCGGGAGTATCTGACTCAGCCCATAGATGAAACCGATATTAGAGAAGCTATTCTCTCTCTTCGTAACAATAAGGCCCCAGGGCCAGATGGCCCTAACAGCAGAATTCTATAAAACCTATGTAGACCTCCTCGTTCACCATTTGTTGGAAATGTACGCTGAGGCTCATGAGTCTGGTATCCTGCCCCCTCTTTAAGACAAGCCTTAATCATCACACTTCTCAAAAAGATAAGTCGCCCACGCTCTGTGAGTCATATCGTCCCTTATCATTGATTAATCTGGATGCCAAAATACTGGCAAGGATTCTGGCCACAAAAATTCAACCTCTGATGCCCCTCCTAGTGCTCCCTGATCAGTCTGGTTTTGTGCCGGAACGCTCTACCTCCCATAATTTAAGGACCGTATTTGCCATGTTTCACATTCTTAACCCCGACCTACCTGCAGCCGCCGTCATGCTTGATGCGGCTAAAGCATTTGACTCCATTGAGTGAAGGTATATGCATCGCATACTACAAAGACTAGGGTTCCCCTCTATCCTGGAAAGATGGATCCAGATCCTGTGCACAGACACATCAGCTAGAGTGCGTGTGGCTGGACTAACCTCGGAACCTTTCACCATTGAACGTGGCACCAGACAGGGGTGTCCCCTATCTCCCCTCCTATTCGCCCTGATGCTAGAACCACTCGCATGCAAAATCCGCCAATGTCACAGGGAATCTGCTCTAAACTTCAATCACAGACCTGTCAGCATCTCAATGTATGCGGACGATATGGTCCTTTTCATTCGAGATCCTCAGCACTATCTATCCCCAGTCCTCCGCGAATACATTAGATTTGGCCTATTTTCTGGACTCTCAATCAATTGGGAGAAATCGGTTATTATCCCACTGACGACAGTCACGGCTCAGCCCCAATTAGAATACCCTTTGCTGTGGACGACAGACCCGGTTAAATATCTCGGTATCTGGGTACACTGTGACCCCGATATTGTGCTCAGAGAGAACTATGGCCAGGCCTACAGCAACCTAGTGCAAAATGTAGATAAGTGGCTGCACCTTCCGCTCTCTTTGGCAGACCGCATTGCCGTAATCAAAATGGTCATTCTTCCCCGTTTCTTATATCTTTTTTGCAACATCCCGATTAAACTTACTAAACAATTCTTTGCGACAATAAAGAGACAGCTTCTGAGATTGGTGTGGGGTGATAGACAACCCAGAATTAGCTGGCAAACACTAACGCTCTCGTATGATAAAGGAGGATTTGCCGCGCCAGACTTCTATGTATACTACCTCTGCGCACAGGCCCAATACGCTTATTATTGGTTCAGGTCACACGACTTTATACCACATGTCGCAGTGGAGGAGGGCGATGCACATCCCATACCACTAGCGAGTGTGCTAACACACACTCGCAGGCACACACCAAAAAGAGAAATAAACACGATAGACGTTACTGTTGCAGCATGGCAGGCAATTGGCAAACGCGCACACAAACTCCCCTTGTATGCACCCGCCCTGCCCTTGGCTTATCATGCGGCCCTATCCGTTACCCAGGAAATGGGACCCATGAAATCTCTGAAAGAAGCTGGCATTACTCATATGTGCGATCTCTATCCGGAGGGCAGTTACGTCACTGGGAGGGATCTCGATTACATACAAAACCCCACCTTACTCTTTCAATATTCCTGCTATCGCCTGATGCGTGCGGTCAAGGACCATTATCCAGACTTTCCTGCTGAGCCTGCTACGCTTCACTCACTACAACTGTTACTAGTGGCGCCAACCAGGAAAAAACTGATTACTAAATTATATAGGGCAGTGCAAGAGGAAACGGAGCGAGGGCCGGACAAAAGCCTAGGGCGTTGGAATGATATACTAGACCCCCAGATTAGTCAGAAAGAATGGGTGCAAATATGTATGATAACGGGCCGTCTTACGCCTAACGGCAACTTGCAAATTATTCACTTTAAGTTTCTGTATCAAATATATCACACCCCGGTTAAACTGTACAAAATGGGCCTCAGGGAGACTGATCAATGTAAATGATGTGGGCAAGCTGGCGCTGACTTTCTCCATCTAGCCTGGCAATGCAGACCGGTGATGAAGTATTGGGAAGAGGTGGTAGAATGCATTCACATTATGACAGGCACAGTAATACAATGCACACCTCTGGAGTGCTTGCTTGGCTGTGTCCCTCTGCTGAAGGGCACCTTGGGCAGGTTTGTGAGAGTAGCACTTCTACTCGCCAAACGGCGAATCATGTTCACCTGGGAAAGTACAATTGCCCCGCAGCTTGCAGGATGGATCAAAGACCTGGTGTATTGTCGTGCAAACTTAGAATTATATGCCGAAGAACTGCCTATAACATCCAGGCCTAAGGATATTTGGGAACCGCTAAGGCATTATTTGTCACTTCAAACCCACAATGATAACGTGTGACTTGACTGTTTATCTGTATTCATGTATTCTCATATTCTCTGGCAGTGTATATTATATCACTATAAGGGGACCTATCTACTGCATGTTCTGTAAATGCTGATCACGGAAGTTACGCTCAGTTTCATAAATTTATTGTTGCTATGGTATATACTGCCTTGCATGGCAGCATTGTTTGTACTATGACAAGAAAATTAATAAAAACAGAATAAAAAAAAAAATATATGCATAAAAAAAAAAAAGTTACAGTTCACATAGCCACATCGTTCAGGACGTCGAGAGTTCTGGTTGATCTTGAGGGAGTCTCTTATTGGACTTGCTGCGAGTCTTGGATCTTTTCTGAGAGCGCGACCGATGCCGCCGTTCGCCATTGCCCTCCAGGGGACCACGCCCGGGTCCGCTAGAGGATGAGTGGGAGTCAATCCTGGGTTGAGTGTGAGGTTTAAGCCGGACCCTCTCCTCGAGCCACTGAAGCACCTCCTCTGGAGACTCGAAGAAGTGGGTGCGTGAGTTGTAGATTACCTATAGGCGAGCCGGATACCGTAGGGAGTACGGAAGCTTAAGACCCCGAAGGCGAGCCTTAGCCTCTAGAAAGGACTGCCGGCGCTGCTGTACGAGCCTGGTATAGTCCGGGAATATGAGGATGCGTTGCGAGTCATAGAGAAGAGAGTCCCGTGTTTTCGCCTGCTGAAGGATGACCTCCCTGTCCCTGTAATTAAGGAGACGGGCGATGATAGGGCGAGGGCGGGCGCCTGGGGGCGGTTTTTGCAACAGAGCACGGTGAACGCACTCCAGGATGAAGCATGAGGAGAGTGATTCGGGCGTGAGCCAACTCTTGAGCCATGTGGTGAGGAACTCCACTGCATCCTTTCCTTCGCAGCCCTCCGGAAATCCAATAAAGCGAAGATTATTGCAACGAACACGTCCCTCCGCCTCTTCGACCCGCGCTGCCAGGCCCCTCGTAAGGGATTCAAGAGTAGATACTTTCGTCGTCAGCGTGCCCATCGTGTCTTCTACATCGGATACGCGGGATTCCACCTCCGTAATCCGCTGCACAGCATTGCGGAGATCCTGGCGAAGCAGCATGACGTCCGCGCCCACCGCGCCTATCTTAGATTCCAGTGTCTCCCGCGACTGTGTGATCGCCGCCAGCAAAGCCGCATTATCTGGCATCTGGGTCTCCGGGCCTCCCAGCGATGGACCCGTAGGCGCGGCCCCCGCAAACTTGTCCATGTGCACTGTCTGGAAGACGCACCAGGCGGCTTAACCTTCGCTATTGGAAAGCCTCACGGGGCCAGAGCGGACAGTTCAGCCGTCCGGGTGTCACGAACTCTCACAGCGTGCGCCAAGGTTCGTCGGCGCCACGAGGCAGGTATAGCGGCCGCGATGGGGGGGAAGGGAGGGCCAGACCGGATGGGGCACCCGAACCCACAAGCCGCACCAAGCCTGCGCTTGGCCGCTTCCGCGAGCTTGGCACCCCTACCCCCTAAAGGGTGTCCAGGCACACCTCCTAATCCACGCTGCAACCAGTGTGTAGTCCGTAAGCCAATGTCCCTCAGTCGCCAAGGGCCACCATGGTACTCAGGGGTTTGGCAAGGCAGCAAAGCAGCGCGCTGGTCACTGAGGAGAAGCACCAGGTGAAACAGCGTCTGCAGGCGGCGCCATCCGCCGGGTATGTCCACAAGAAGGTGCCAAATGGAGGCAGCGACAGCGGGCTGTTCAGTGGACAGCTGTGCAAGACTCCAGGCAGGGCTGGGGCTCCAAGTGGCCCCAGTATCACAAAAGCAAAGGTAAGTGGTATGTCTATCAGGGCGTACACCAAGAAATGCCCCCAGTGCCCACACTTTCAAACCCGGAGCCTGGTCTAGTCCAAACGGCAGGACCTGCAATGGAGGCCCCCGCGGCAGCACCCCCCTCCTCCTGCACCGCAGCAAGCCACCGGGTAAGGACTCGCTAGGGCGCCCGCGGCCCCGCCTCTCAGTCCCCGACCGTGTAGGCACCACCGCTAGGCCCGGGATGACGACTCCCCGCAGCACCCAGTTGTCACTCACCAGGTCCGCCGCGATGTCCAAGCGGGCCGGAGTTCACAGGCTCGAGTCAGTCAGTCAGGGCGGGGGGGCTCCCGCCTCAACGCCCGCGAAACCACCCGGCGGGCGCCGGCCGCCTCCGTGCGACCTCGGTTGGGAGGCCCCTAGGCAAGGAGGCTCGCCGCAGCAGCTTTCCGAGCACCAGTTGGAGACGGTCCGATGCCGCAGGTCCGCCGCCTCCGCCCCAGGCCCCACGCAGGATGAAGCGACAAGCGCCTGCTTGGCAGGAGCACAATCAGCCTCCGCCGGGCCGCCTCGTCTTCAAGCCCCTGCCTGGGATCCAAGGTCAGGCAGGCGTCAAGGAGCTCTTGCTGCCGCCCCCGGCGGGTCCAAGGTGATCGCAAGCTCCCGGGCGGGAGGGCACACAGGCCGATGTACGGGCACCAGCAGGGTGTGCAACGCGGCCACGAGCACCAGGCCGTCGCACCGCAGTCCCACAGTAATCCGGGCAGCAGAGGCTCGAAAAAGACACCGCAGCTGTAGAATGCACTTATCAACCAGATATGGGCTCCAATGTATGAGGATAGTCACTTGGAGGTAGGATAAGTAGCGGATAAGTTGCAGGTTGTCGGAGCTGTGCTAAAGCCCGTCCGCCATGTTAGACGGCTAAGCCACGCCCCTCCTAAAACAAAATGTTTCATCGTACAAAACACAGATAAACTCAAAATTACATAACAGTGTAAAAGATAATGAAGTACGCCACTAGTGAAACCTAGGTGTGGATCAAGAGCACTTTGTGCAAAACTAGACCGAATCAGTGAAATAATCACCCAAAAATCATGAACCTGTGAGAGAACCGAGAACAAACTCGGAGAAGAAACCAACACTTGACACCTCCAAATGAAAGAACTACTCACAATGAATATCCAAAGGGTAGTAGTAAATCTTACACAGGTCAGTAGATCCAGACAATGTTACTGAATGCGCCATTTAAGAGAATCCTAAGAAAGTCAATAAAAATTCTAATAACCAGGCTAAAAAGTCAAAAGAAGGATCAACCTCTAATTACCACAAGAGAAGAACCAAGAGAGCTCCTACTCATATGGGATATTGAATCGCAATAAGCGAGCCTGAAAGTAGAACCCAAAATGTCACTAAAAATCATCAAACCCTTGTTAGAGCAACTGGAAAAATGGAGAAAAAAAATGTGATCAATGCGGTACTCCTCCGAGTCAACAAAATCGAGTTGGGAGAGGTGCATGCGTCACTCGGCTCAGTCAGTAATGCCACACGTACAGCGAGAATGTCTAGTTAAGGGCGTACAGGGCGGGCGCCATATTCGGCACAATACACCTCAGTTTTAGCAACCATGTAGGAAGTTAACAGTTGAAGTGCAGGAAAACACTTACCAACATAGAAATAAATCAATATGGTAACTCTCCGTATAAACCAAGACTCTTATCAACATGGAACCCCTCTGTATACACAAAGACGTGTAGGGAGACCCAACTTAATGATGTCACGCATACGATAAATGTATCTAAGCGCTTGCCAGTCTGCTGCCATGTTAACCACAATCCACCTCATTATAAGTGCAATTGGAGCCATTATATGAGACTCAAATATTTCTTTCTTTGCAAGGCTGTAAAAGAGCTAGTGACGGAGCATGGCCATGTGCCTGTTTCCCGCCGCTGCGCCCCTGCGGCCCCGCCCCCTCACTGCCCATTCGCTGCCCCATTCCCTGCTCCTCCCTCCCACCTCCCCATTTATAGCGGCCGCTGGCGCGCCGAAGGCGCGCCTAAGGCAAGCCCGTCTGCGCCCGTCCGCGCCGTGGCCGCGCCCAGCGCCAGACCCCCTGGTCCGGGCATCCCCCGCGCCCGCCACATCAACAGACGCCGATACGACGCCCAGCACCCTCCACGCACTCAACCCCGGAAAAGATCACGCCTGCTACCAGGCCACCCGAAGCGCACCCAAGGGCCCTTCACCTGCCGGAACTGCAGCTTCGCCAGCACCCGTCCCGCCAAACCACCGCCCAGGAAAGAACCCAACTACCTCAGATGCATCCTCCTCAACACCCGCTCCGCCCGCAAACACGCCATCGAACTCTGGGACCTTCTCGACTCAACCTCCCCAGACGTCGCATTCCTGACGGAGACCTGGCTGAATCCCGCTTCAGCCCCGACATCGCCATTGCCATCCCGGACGGATACAAGATCACCCGCAGGGACCGCACTAACGGAGTCGGAGGAGGCATCGCCATCGTCCACAGGAACACCCTCAGAGTCTCAACCAACACCGACGACACCCTCAGCACCGCCCGAACACATGCACTTCCAGATCCACACCGATCCCAACACCACCCTCAGAGGAACCCTCATCTACAGACCCCCCGGACCCCGACCACAGTTCAGCGATTCCATCGCTGACTTCGTCAGCACACACGCCATCGCCTCCACGGACTACATCCTCCTCGGGGACCTGAACTTCCACCTCGAGAACAACAAGGACACCAACTCCACCACCCTGATCGACAACCTCGCCAACCTCGGACTCAGACAGCTCGTGACTACACCCACCCACGCCGCCGGCCACACGCTAGACTCCATCTTTTCCGCAAGCCCACACGTCTCCTTCAACCACACCTCCGAACCCCACTGGACTGACCACCACTGCATCCACTTCACCTACAGGAAGCCCACCACGCACCACCGCACCGAACAAATGCCTCGCCGCTGCTGGAGCAGAGTCACGGAAGACCAGCTAACCACAACCCTCGCCCTGAGCCCACCCGACAAACCCTCCGACCCCGACACCGCCGCCCGCAACCTCAGACAGTGGATCGACGACTGCGCCAACACCCTCGCCCCGCTCAAGAATCCGCCCAACAGCCACACCAGCAAGAAAGCCACCTGGTTCACCGAAGACCTCCAGGCCTCCAAGCGAACATGCCGAAAACTGGAGAAGATCTGGCTCCACGAACGGACAGCGGACAGCTACGCCGCCCACAAGAGCGCCACCCGCAATCACCATCACCTCATCAGATCCGCCAAAGGGCCTCACTCAAAGACCGCCTAGACAACAACGCACACAACAGCAAAGAGCTCTTCAACATCGTGAAGGAACTCTCCAACCCCAACCCCAGCTCCAACACCAACGACATCCAGCCATCGCGAGACCTGTGCGACTCACTGGCCACCTTCTTCCACCGCAAAATCGCCGACATCCACGACAGCTTCAACACCACGACCGCCCCGGCAACCACCGAGACCACTGCCCCCACAACCACCAACCGCCTGCTCTCCTGGACCAACATCAATGACGAGGACACCAGCGAGATCATGAACACCATCCACTCCGGTTCACCGCTAGACCCGTGCCCTCACCACATCTTCAACAAAGCCAGTACAGCCATCGCGCCCCATCTCCGGAAAATAATCAACATCTCCTTCGAGACAGCAACCTTCCCGGAAAGCTGGAAGCACGCCGAAATCACCGCCTTACTCAAGAAACCCAAGGCAGACCCCAAGGACCTCAAGAACTTCCGACCCATCTCTCTGCTCCCGTTCCCCGCGAAGGTCACCGAGAAAATCGTCAACAAACAACTGACCCGCTACCTCGAGGAGAACAACATCCTGGACCCTTCCCAGTCCGGCTTCCGCAGCAACCACAGCACCGAAACCGCCCTCATCGCCGCCACCGATGACATCAGGACCCTGCTAGACAACGGAGAAACAGCAGCCCTCATCCTCCTGGACCTATCAGCCGCCTTCGACATGGTCTGCCACCACACACTACGAACACGCCTTCACGACGCCGGGATCCAAGAGAAGGCCCTGGACTGGACCACATCCTTCCTTTCCGGCAGAACACAAAGCGTCCGCCTCGCCCCCTTCCGATCCAAGGCCACCAAGATCATCTGCGGCGTACCCCAAGGCTCCTCCCTCAGCCCAACGCTGTTCAACATCTACATGGCACCCCTCGCCCACGTCGCCCGACAGCACAACCTCAACATCATCTCCTACGCCGACACCCAGCTGATCCTCTCCCTCACCAAAGACCCTCACACCGCCAAAGCCCACCTCCACGAAGGAATGAAGGCCGTCGCCGAATGGATGAGGACCAGCCGCCTGAAGCTGAACTCGGACAAGACGGAGGTCCTCATCCTTGGTTCCAACCCTTCAGCCTGGGATGACTCCTGGTGGCCAACATCACTGGGAACAGCCCCGCCACCCACCGACCACGTACGCAACCTAGGGGTCATCCTCGACCCCACCCTCTCCATGACTAAGCAGGTCAACGCCGTTTCCTCATCCTGCTTCAACATCCTCCGAATGCTCCGCAGGATCTTCAAGTGGATCCCCACCGAAACAAGAAAAACAGTCACCCAGGCCCTCGTCACCAGCAGGCTGGACTACGGAAACGCTCTCTACGCAGGAACGACGGCTAAGCTCCTGAGACGGCTGCAACGCATCCAGAACGCCTCTGCACGTCTTATCCTCGACATCCCCCGACGCAGCCACATCACACCCCACCTGAGAGACCTGCACTGGCTCCCTGTCAACAAGAGGATAACCTTCAAGCTCCTCACCCACGCACACAAAGCACTCCACAACTCCGGACCAGCCTACCTCAACAGACGACTCAGCTTCTACACCCCCACCCGCCAGCTCCGCTCGACCAGCCTCGCCCTCGCCACAGTCCCCCGCATCCGGAAAACGACCGCCGGCGGCAGATCCTTCTCCCACCTCGCCGCCAAGACCTGGAACACCCTCCCCACCAACCTCCGACTGACCCAAGACCTACTGGCCTTCAGAAGACTCCTCAAGACCTGGCTCTTCGATCAGTAGCAGCACCACCCCCCTCTTCCCCCAGCGCCTTGAGACCCTCGCGGGTATGTAGTGCGCTTTATAAGTGACATGATTGATTGATTGATTATGGCGGGTGGCTAAGATATCTCTCCATCTTCGCCACTGGAAAAGCAATGACCAGCGCCCTGCCTACCGTGCCAACCTACCCCCACAGACCGAACTAGCCGGTGGAAACGGGCTTGCACCGATGGCGGCGCCATGCTTGATCCTCCTGGCGCCGCGGCTGCCCACATTCAGAGGGGTCCACAAGAGCAGAACGCCTTGACGGGCTGCAAGATGGCAGCTGATGGCCAGCGCTGAGGGGAATTGTGGCCTGCCTGATGGTGTCCCACAGTTTAGCTGCTTACTGACAGAGAAATGGAGAGACCCAGCCCCTTAGAGCTGCTTGAGGGGCCCTGACGCGGACCCCGAGACCGGGTGAAAATTGAGGCCTGTGGTGGGAGCTCCCTGCTTGGTTTGGGCCTGACTGCGGTGAGCTCCTGTGCCCTTGGTCCGGGACGGTTGTGCAGAACAGTCAGGCTGCCGGAGGCCTGCTATGCCTGTAGTGGCCCCCGAGGGAGCATGTGATAGAGGAATTGGGAGCGGCACTTACGGCGATCCAGTGGCCCGCATAGGCACCGGCCATTTCCACGGGAGGACCCGGGCCTGCATTTGTTCCCTGTGGCCTTCTCATCGGGGGAATCGCTGAATTGCCCTGCGGCTGGGGACTGAGGACCGGAGGGGAGGAGGGCTATCTAAGCATTTGCACACCCTGAAGCTGTCCCTCCCCCGGGTCCGCTCGACACCTGTGCTTGTTCAGCCCTGGAGCCTTGGCCTCCCCAATTGAAGCTTGGAGAGAGCAGCGCATAGAAGGCGTGCCTTGGGCAATCGGGGGGATGCTGGAGGCGCACTGTCTGATGGCTCCCAGCTTGTTGCCTGGTGGCTCGATCTCATGGTCACAGGACTGACCTGGGCTCTTTGACTGTGGGTGGTCTGTGCCTCTTGGCCCCTGCGGTGATATTACCAGCAGACTGCCCCCCCACCCCCGGCTTGAGCCTGTGAGCCGAGAAGGGCCTGGGGCCACTGGCGGGCGGGCCCTATTGGGGTGGAGGGTTGTCTGCTGCCCTCCTTGATCATTGCCTTCCCCTCTTCGCTTTTGCAAGGACTGAAGGACAGAGGGAACAGCTCTTGGTGCAGGGTCCAGGAATTCTACCCTCTGCGAACCCACAGAGAAGTCTCTCATTCTGGAGGTGCTTCCCCTCACTCTCCTGGACTAGGACCAGTGCTTTAAATGGGCCGGTACTCACAGGTACTGAGTACCGGCACTTTTATTTTTTTCCCTTGTGAGTACCGGAACTTCTCCAGGCCTGATGAGAGTACCGGTACTCACTTGGGCCTGTCTCGTTTTGGGCAGAACGGTCACATGAGCGCACACCCGGCACTCTATCATGACCATTTTCCAGTGAGCAGCCCCTGCTTTAAACGTGTGGCGTGGCGTGGCGTCACCGTGACGCTGCAGGGTGGCAGAAACAAATGGAATCCCTGTAAAGGGAGTTGTTCTCTTTGGCTTTCCCTCCCTTCTTAGCTAACTGCACCTTAGCGCCCATGTTCCCAGAAAAGAGAGGACCGGAAATGTCCACTCAGGACCCAGGGAAGGATATTGAATAGAACTGGCAGGAGCATCATGTCCCCTGCAGGTGACTGCCACTTGGTAGCAGGGCAGTGAGGTGCGGGTGTATAAAGGGAAAAAGGGGTAATGTAAGAAACTTAAGAAAGGGAACAGGAGCGGACTGCAGCCGCCACCTTTGTTTGACAGGAAACACTGGCCATTTTTGTCTTTACCTCTTCTTATTCTGGAAAAGCCAGGAGCTTGGAGGTGACAAACAATTCTTGTAAAATTGTCAAAACTGTTTTATTACATGACAATTTTCTCTGTTTGTTTTGTTGATCATTCTGAAACATTTTAGACAGCCCTCAAAGACATTTTAACTGATTTCTTCATCTATTTGCAGGTTTAGGTTTATGTCTCAGCAGGGAAAAAAATCGGATTTCTCAAGTTCTCCCAATATTTTTACTGTCCTGCATCTAAAAATGCATCAAAAAACGGCCAGGTGGCAACCATGGCGCAGTCTCATGGGGCTGGCTCCTGTCTTTCTTGTGGAGTGAAATTAGGGGGATGGCTCCAATCCTCCTGGTGAGATCAGGAGACTAGCAAAGATTCTCTCTGATACAGTGAGATCAGGTGACTGTTTTTTCTCTTCGTGGTACAGTGAAATGAAGAGACTGGCTCCTATGCTACCTGGTGCAATAGGACGCTCACCTTAGGCAGGCCAGCAGTTTCTGCCGAGATCAGTGTGTGCTGTGCAGCTCTCACATTTGAATCCTGGGGAAGATGTTTCAGCAGTTAATCCTTCCAAGGTCGATAGACTAGATATACATTTTGAATCGATGCTAAGAATTTTATATAATACTGTTTTATGTAAAGAGTTTAGTGAAAGTGGTATAAAATAACTCATTTTTGTTTTAGCAAATGGAAAGGTCAGTCCTTTGCCACAGGTCCACTGAGTAACACAAAAACAGGTGCTGTTGGTTAAGCAGAGAGCTGACTTGCTAAATCCTGTGGAAAACTCTGGTAGTGTGGACTCTGCGCAGGTTTACGGTAACCCCTCAGTTATGTGTTTAACATGGCATAACACGCACATTGCTAGAATATGCTGAACCTGCAATACTTGCTGGACCTCCACGTTCTAAAAAGAGATGTAAAGGTATCTCATCCAGGTGGGTGTAAATCTGAAACATACATTAAGAGTAGTAAAGAGCACTGCCTTTGGGTCGAAACCAGCCAGAAAAAGTGAAAGGGACTGGGGACTCTGATCTCAGATTTGCATTCTCACAGCAGCGAGTATGTTCTGTGTGTTTGTGGAATCCATGTGTGGCACAGGACTTGGGCATCTCCAAAAATAGTTAAAAAAATCAATTTGATAGGGAAGCCCAGTGCACCGATCTGAAGTAAGCCGCTCTGGGCCTGACTCCAGTTCCCCATGCCTTAAGTCGGCCCTGCTCTGTAGACCCACGTTTGTGTGTGATTTTATTTGTGTTATTTCCTGTCGGAGGAGAATACAAACTGCTTAAAAATGGTGAATCATTTGTTATTACTGGGCATTAAAATATACTCGTGGACTCTCAAATGAGAACTGTCAGTCTTACCAACTTGTTTGGCAGCGGATTCTTGTGCAGGAGTGTGCCATGTGGTGCAGTGGGGAGGTTGGGATACTTTGGATAAAGTGTGGGTGATCTGTGGTACCACTCTCTTTAGAACAGCAGACCTAAGGTGTCTGAGGGATGCCAAGAAGGGGCACATATGATAAAGTGCCCACTCCCAATAACCCATTTAACCCCACAACAGAGTGATATTTGCTGCATCGCCTGTATGGTGTGCATTTATGGTATCTCTGGCCTTATAATAAAAAGTAGCCAGGGGAGCTCTCTGTCTTTGACAAATACTGCCTCTGTAACATGCACATTTTTGAAGCATTGTTTATTAAGTTGTACATGCCTTGGGGGGGGGGGGGGGGGTGGCTGGCAGCCAAGCATGGCGGTCGTCCTTTAGCTGAGCTCCGGACCTGGGCCGACAAAATCCTGGCATATACCCGCTAAACGTCGAAGGACAGACACCAAAGGGCAGGAGTGAGCAGCAGTGACGAGCGGGAGGACTCGGTGCCGCCTGGGTGTCGGAGGAAGCGAGCACGGCCGAAATTGTGACCTCAAAGGCCTGACGGCGCAGCCGACTGCTGAACGAGGAGGGCCGTGACGGGATTAAGACCTGTGTCCCTACGTTACACGGTAACGGCATTGAGGCTGTAGAGGGAATGCGAGGCCCTGGGAACTGGATTAATTTGCTGCCGGACGAAACTGCGGGGAGCCGAGGCGGCAGACACTGAGAAAGAGAGACTGCACGGGAGGTGTGCCAGTAGAGCGGGACCGGAGTCTACGCGAGCTCGGGGATGCGGGCGGCCTGCTCCCCTGTTGCGTAGCGAGACACTCTGACGCAATACCAGAAGCGGCGCCTCACAAATGGTGCCGATGTCGCTAGGAGGCGATAGGCACTGAACGTATTTAATATATGCAGGACAGGAGCGAGTGTCTGCTGCTGGAGGCCCCGAAAGTAATGCAACGCTGAGTTGGAGCCACTGAGTGAGAGCATATTGGGTAGCGATCGGCAAATGGCGGCGGTGGGCGCCGTTGAGCAGCCATAATTGAACCCGTGAGGCGCAGGGGGGTGAAGCGGCCTGTGCACCCTACGTAGACGCAGAGGAGGAAGGGAATACAAGGCGGCAGTGATTGGTGGCAGCGATTTCGGCGAAACGGAGGCAGTGACACAAGCCCTGTCTACACTGCTGCAGTGAGGCTGGAAGTACGAGGCCTGCGGCAGCTCTTGGAAGGGCCGCAAATCACGCGGTTCCCTGAATAACGTGGCGCGCCACACTGTCACCGGCTGCCAGGGTGGGCACGGCGCGCGGATGGTGCGATGCCACAGTGAGTAGCATCGCACCGACACTGCCGGGATTACTGCTGCGACGAGGCCGGTGCAGCTACGCCGGGGCCTCCCGCCCCGCTGCGTGGAGACGTTGCTGCACTGCAGGATACACACTGAAATAAGGGTGGCGGACAAGCAGATGGGCCGAGCGGCAATGACTGGTCTTGGCCACGTGAGAGAGCTGTGATGCTGTGGTAGGAGCACTGGGCGAAACGCTGTGGCGGTGTATAGGAGACCCAGGGGAAGCACACTGTGAATCCACATCCACCTTACCCAAGATACCTGTCGCTGGATTGGTTTGTAAGATGGGGCGTAAGGGTGTGAAACAACAGGACCAAGGCGGGCAGGACTATGTCCCGAATACAGTGGATCCTGCGAACAATAAGAATGGAACAGAGTGCACTCCACTGACGGAAGCACCTACACCTGCGGATAAGCTGGATCTCATATTACAGGAAGTACGCGAATCAAGAAAGGCGATAGAACTTCAAGTAGGGACTCTGACTACTGGCCTCAACTTGCTTCGGGCGGACCACGCTAAGCTTGCGGACAAGGTGAAAGAAAATGCTGCAACGCTGGAGGAAGTAATCCCACGGCAATCACAGACTGACACCAAGGTTGCACAGCTGCAAGATCAGGTAGCTATCCTGCTGGATCGGGTGGAAGATGCAGAGGGGAGGGCCCGGCGTAATAACATCCGCGTCATTGGACTGCCGGAAAAAAGTGAGGGAAATGACGCGATGAGATATATGGAGCAGTGGTTCCGGGATCACATCACCAATGAAGGACTCTCCACGCAATATTGCATAGAGTGAGCACACAGGATATCTACTGGTCGCCCAAAACCCGGAGCTCCACCTCGTCCTCTAATAGTGAAACTACTGAACTTCCGCGACAGGGACGTTCTCCTGCAAAAAGCCCGTGAATCATCTCCAATAAACTTTGAAAATACGAAAATCTCACTATACCCAGACTACACAATGTTGGTTCAGAGACAGCGTTCTTCCTTTATGGCAGTTAAGAAGAAGCTTAGAGACTTAAACCTGAAATATGCACTGCTTTTCCCGGCGCGCTTAAAAATCTTACACGACCAAAAATCCTATTTCTTCGAAAGCCCCGGAGATGTGGAAGATTGGCTTGAAGTGATGGAACTAACGAATGCTGCAATGACTAACTCTCAACTCACGGCGAAGAGCAAGACCAGCTCTGGGATCTCCGCTGGGCGAGGAAGCCGAAGAACGCGCCGGACTCCTGCTCTGCAATACATCACCAAGCAGCAGAGACAACAGAATAAATCAAAGGCACTTATAGCTGCAGCCACGTTCACGCACACCTCGGGAGTGGAAGCCAAGTCCTCCTCGGAAGAAAAAGAAGTAACGCACGAATCAGACTCTGAAGGCAGTGTGGCTCTGTTTCCATCTGCGACCCCGCAAGTCATTAAAGACTTATACGGCTGACTGTATCCGCAAGTATAAGTTATGTAACTGTAAAATGGGTTCTTGTACCATGTCCGCGGCAATGGCAAATTTATTTACAATGTACATTATTACTTAGGCCCAGGTTCCGTAGAAGCTTAGCTGTATTGTTGTGTAAAGAGTACACCACATGTGGAGCGCTAGCGATGTCCCCCACACGGCGAAGGCGCTATGCATGACCATTGAGTTTTTATTGTTTCAGTTAAGTTGTATGGTCCGGTATAGTTTGGTGACCAGACCGAGTATTGGGTTGTTCAGGGGATGAGAAGGCCTCACGGTACGGAAATGGATAGGTAGGCTTTTATACTTGCGCATCACATTAATTTCCCCACAGCTACAAATTCTTTGCGATGACTGAACAGGGTAACTACACCATAATAACGTGGAATATACGGGGCATGGGAACAATAGAGAAGAGGCATAGGATACATGCACAGCTACAGCGCTGCAAAGCACAAATAGTATATTTACAAGAATCTCATATGGTAGACAGCGAGGCGGCGAAGCTGCGCAGGAAATGGAGGGGACAAATCTTCTCCACCTCCTACTCCAGCTTTGCAAGGGGGACCACTATTTGGGTGCGGCATGGAGTACCATTTAAAGCTCTAGAACAAAGGGTGGACAAGCTGGGAAGATACATATTTGTGAAGGGTACGCTTGATGGACAACCTGTAATACTGGGCACGGTGTACGCTCCGAACTTGGAACAAGATAAGTACTGGGACATAGTGAGCGGGGCGCTAGCGGGATGGGAATCACAACCATGGATACTGGGAGGGGACTGCAATGCGGTAATGGACGTGGCCCTAGATAGGTCACACCCGCCACTACATGGAGCAGGTGTGTTTAAACAAGCTGAAGCACTGGATAGATGGGCAAAAGGTTGGGAGCTGTGTGATGTCTGGAGGATGAGGCACCCCACGCACAGAGAGTACTCTTATTATTCTGCAGTGCATGACTTGCATACCAGAATAGACAGAATATACTGCTCCACCAGGATAGCAATGCAAACGCTTCACGCCACTTACTTACCAAAAACCTTCTCCGACCATAATCCACTGGAGATTAGTATGGCATGGGGGTGGGTGCCCACGCCGGTTCCCACATGGCGGCTGTGGCCACAGATGCTGGAAGATTCAGTATTCCGTAGCGACCTTTCAGGGACCATTGAACATTATTTTGCAGAAAATAGCAATGCGGCAACAAGCAGGCTGGTAGAATGGGACGCTTTCAAAGCAGTGATGCGGGGGAAGGCGATAAGTACGACTGTGGGCGTCAGACAGTAAATACATAAGGCTTTGATAGAAGTGGAAGATAATATGGGCAAGTTGGAACAGGAGGCTGCCACACATACTGACCAAAAGGGCCCACTACAAGAAGCGAGAATAAAACATGCAGAACTTCTAGAGACGCTATGGGTCATTGACTACCAAGCATATACGAGGAAAGCCCATGCTGAAGCGGATAGATCAGGAGCACTACTTGCCAAATTAATCCGGGACGCCCCCCCTACGGTGGTTATACACGAGATTGCAACGGTGGGAGGGACTATGGCTTACACCAGGCAGATATTAATGCAGCCTTCCGACACTATTACGCCACGTTATACAGTGCCACAGATCACGACACGGAGTCCCAAACGGAGGCCTTCCTCTCTAATTTGACATACCCAAGACTCACAGCCGCAGCCCAGAAAGACCTCACTGGACCCATTACCCAATCTGAGATCAGAATAGCTATGAAGGGACTTCCGCGAAATAAAACCCCTGGTATGGACGGGCTCCCATAGAATTCTATAGTACATATGCAGAATCCCTAGTGCCTCAACTGGAATTGTTATATAAAACCGCGTGGGAGAAGGGAGTTTTACTACACACAACGGCACAAGCGTTAGTTATATCACTCCCGAAAGCAGGGAGAGACCCCACAGATATGGCCAACTACCGGCCGTTGTCCCTACTAAACACTGAATACAAGATCTTAAGTAAAGTACTGGCTAACAGGTTATTGCCCTCCCTGTCTAAGCTAATTCACATTGACCAAACCGGGTTTTTACCGTCACGCAGCACATCACTAAATATTAGGAAATTACACCATTTGATGTCGGAAGCCCGAGCCGATACCCACATGCGGGCTGTCTTTCGCTAGATCTAAGACAAGCCTTTAATTCCATAAACTGGGAGTATATGTTTCAGGCCCTGGAGAAATTCGGGATTCCAGAGGGATATATTGCTTGGCTATGCCTCCTATACAAGGCCCCTACAGCACGAGCCCGCACTGGTAGTCACATCTCGGAGGAATACTCCATACATAAGGGGACTAGGCAGGGATGCCCCCTGTCACCTCTTATCTTTATACTGGCCTTGGAACCATTGGCCATAACAATGCGGAAAGAGTTCACAGACCGGGGTATATTGCTAGGAAACACATTGCACCTGTTCTCGGCATATGCAGACAACATCATTTTATACCTGCATGACTTAAATATGCCTCTAGCCCCAATATATGTTACGTTCCGTCGCTTTGAATTTGTGTCTGGGTTAGCCGTTAACATAATGAAATCGCATGCTTTCTTCTTTACAGAGAATGCAGGAACTGCAAGTATAGATTTTGGAGACGCTCAACTAACGGTGGCCCCGGATACCTTTAAGTACCTAGGTATACAAATTTACAGGGCACATGCAGACATGCTTGACGGTAACCTGCACAAAGCAATCCGAGCTTTGCGTTCCAGTATTGTTTTCTGGACGGCACTGCCACTATCTGTTATGGGGAGGGCGGCCCTGGCAAAAATGGTGGTTCTGCCGAGACTTTTGTATTTCACTAATTTACCATTAATCGTGCCGCAAACCACATTTAAATTATTGAACACGATGCTCATTGACCTTATCTGGGGTACTGGTAGACGCCGTATAAGCCTGAAGAAACTGCAAGTAGGTACACGCATGGGCGGACTGGGTGTCCCAGACTTGCGAGCATACTATTATGCATGCCAATTACAGTGGCTATCATATTGGACAGCGGGACGCAACTTGCAGGAAATAGGGTTCACGGAGGCAGACATGGACAACGGTGCACTACATGCTCTATTGCTGCCTGGTAGTAGACCCCCGAGAGACCTTCCCCCACTGCTAGCCATGGCGCTTCAATGCTGGAAGGCGGCGTTGCATTATACGCAAGCACCCCCGGCATATGCAGGTAACATTCCTTTGATGGGGATCCCACTAGCGGGAGGCAGACTCACAAAGCGAAAATTGACACCTTGGTCGGATGCAGGGATTAACACAGTGTCAGATCTATTTGGGGACGGGATACTGCTCGACCATGATACATTTATTAATGAAACTGGGGCCCCAGCACATTTATATTTACTACACGCTGCACTGATACAATACATAAAAACACACTGGGCCCCGCAAAGGCAGGAACCCTCTAACAATGACCTAGTCAAGATGGTACATTATATGGGAAGAGGCAGACGCCTTATTAGATGGCTTTATACAGGCATCAGTTCGCATACCAAAGCCACTCTAGACACGCTGAGAACTGCATGGGCGGGAGACATAGATAGGGACCTAACAGATAAAGAATGGACGAAGGTACTGGAACACCCAAGAAAGACATCGAGGAACACGAAACTCAAATTTATACAGACTATGTTATTACACCGAGCTTACCTCACTCCACATAAGTTAGATAGAATGTTCCCCCAAACACAACATTATTGCCCGAGATGCCTGTTAGAGGGTGCGAACCTACTTCACATGTTATGGACCTGTCCCAAAGTGCGGGGATACTGGGACACCGTCAGGCACAGAACGGGGGAAGCGGTAAACCGTGAAATACAGAACACGATAGAGGAGTGCATTCTAGGGCTGCATAAGCAAACATCCAAACATAAAGTGAAATACCGTTTTATAGATCTAGCACTCATATTAGCTATACGAAACATTACTATGAGATGGAAATCGCGGAAACCCCCGGAAGTACTGACCTGATACACGGAATTACTGCGTTGGGGTACTGCGGAGAGCGCCGCACTACGCAGAGAAGAACTCAAGGGCTTATGGAAAATGCCAATAGCATTGGAATGGGATGGGATGCTAGAAGCCATAAAGACAATGGATGATGTTTAGGACCCGGTATGAGGTATACAACTGAATGCGCAGAGGGGTAACATGTCCTGTAAACGGCACATAAACTAGGAGATTTAAGATACGTACACATGACTGTGTCACGAGCCTATACCGAATAATACACATACATGGGAATAAGAGGTATGCGTGAGACCGGGGTGGAACGGGAGGGGGGAGTTGGGGACAGTTTGTTGTATTAATATGTTGGAATATGACCATCAGCAGAGTTCAATAGCTCGAAGACAAATGTGGACTATGATAATTGCTACATAGACCTATTGTGTACATCTACGCTGCAGCAGGAATATGAAGTAGACGTGTATACTTATTAAGACATCTATGATGGTACAAGATATGTAACATGATGGTATGATGTACAAAATCAATAAAAACCAATAAAGTATGTTTAAAAAAAAAAAAAGTTGTACATGCCCTATTTCTGTGAATTCCTTATTGGACTGTCCCCACCCATTTCCACCACTTCCGATTTTAGGTCTCTCGAGATATCTCCGAGTTGCCTCTAATTACTTCGTGGCCCCAGGTCCGTTTGCATCAGTAGGCGTTGTAATATATCCAGCCTTACAAATGAGGTTTTGTCTTCTGGGTGGGTTGAGGGCGTGCATTAGTGTTGATATTGGGGTAAGATTTAATAGCTTTGGACTTAAGGATGAAGGCAGTGTGAGCTTCTCATTGTGTCTGCCAGCGGGACACAAAGGCGCACATCCAATCCTTGGCCTCTCAGCAGAGTGCACAAAGTAATAGTTTCATATTTGCCAATTTTAATTTTGATCATAAAGGTAAGTGTGCAAAGGAGGTAGGCAGCTGATAAAATATTGACAAAAGATAATGGTGGTTTTACAGGTGAGGAGAGAGAGGGACTGACCACGTTTGTGGGTGTGAGTGAGCACAGTGAAGGGGAGGTGAGAAAGGATGCAGAAGTACAGAGTAAAGACATTTGAAAAGACAGAGATACTGTGAAGATTTCAGAAAGAAAAAAGGGTGCAAGTGTGTACCCGTAAAAAGGGCAGGATGGGAATGATTGACATTCCAAGGACCACTACCCCTTCCAGACCTTACTAATGTCTATTTCAGTCTCACAATTTCAGAATTGAAATATTTTCAATTTTAATTATTCATAAAAAACAAAGTGACCACATTAGTCATTGTATATAGTATCAAAATTCTACATTCTCCTTGTACCATTTGTGCAGCGGCAATCTGCCCAAATGTTAAATAGTAAAGGTATCCTTTGGCACATGCGAGAGCAACAAGCATACTTTAAAGATAACAAATGTCTCTATTATGCGCACCAAGACAATCTGGACCCTATCAAATGTTTGCCTTTAGCTCCACCCACAAGCCACACCCCCTGGCCCGCCCCCTAGTCCGCAGCCTAACTTGGCGAGTACCTGCACTTATTTTTTTTCCATTTAAAGCACTGACTAGGACATCACCCGAGTGGCTGCTGAGGCTGCTTCTGTTTGGGGAGTGCTGATATGTCTTCGGCCAGGTCAAAGAAGGCCCGCTCTCTTCGGGATATGCTGATGAAGCCTAACGGGGGGCCATTAGGGACAGAGCATTAATGGTGGGCACAGAGCACTCATCGGAGACTGACAATGCGGACAGCCCAGTGACCCGTTCTTTTTTGGGGGTTTTATTTGCTTCTAAACACGAAGACCTGCAGTAAAAAGGACCTCTCCTCTGACCTTCGTGTGGTCCACCGTGACCTGGACGAGGTACGAGAGAGGGTCTCTGTTTTGAAGGACAAAAAATCCAGTTGTGTTGACGAGGTTGAATGGCTGCAGCAGGAGGTGCTCTAGGAACTACTATAACCTTCAGGCCCATGCAGACAACCTAGAAAACCGCTTGAGGCTTAATAATGTTTGCATCGGAGGGTCGAATGCTGCAGGAGCTGACCTGTGGGAATATGTTGGGGCTCTTTTGCCACATTTTGGGTGCCTTGGCAGACATGGATATAAAGCTAGGCCAGGTGCATTGAGTGTTACCGCCGAAACTGGTGCAAGGCCCTCCAGCTGACATATTAGTATGCGTCTATTATTTTCAGGTGAAAAATCATTCTGAGCAAGGCCCGTTATATTCACCCGTTCCAGTTCAGTAGCCACACACCTTTGCTGTATCAAGATCTGGCGACCAATACACTTCAGAAGCGGCGAGTCTTTCGCCCGGTCACTGTTCATCTGAGGAATACTGGCATATCCTACTCCTGGGGCCATCTGTTTCGGGTCATTTTCTGTCTCGAAGGTAAACCCCACCAATTTCGATCCCTCACGGAGGCCTGCCAGGTGCTTGGCATTTAGGATACCTCCCAAGGGGGACAACTGACCAGCCCACAGGGTTGAACGGTGCTTAGACGCCCACGCTGGCAACGGTCCAAAAAAGCACCTGATAGTCTGCATCCTGATCCAGATACTATGGTAATGGAAAGGAAATCTGTATTGAACACTCTGCCTGGAGACACTGACAAGGTCTATGCATCTTGAGACCAGGGTTCATTAGACACGATGTAATCTCCTCTGGCGGGTGGGGTTGTGGGAGGCATGGATGGGGCCCGGGAGTCCTAGAGTGTCGTACTGGTCCATTGGACTCTTCCTTGATGGGACGTCTCCTCTCCTCAAAACCAGTCCCTGGTTATGGGCGTGACCACCGGGACCAAGCTTCACTTACTATTCCCATGATTGATGGATTGATGCAAGTATTTTCTGTTTGTTTTCACATTTGGTTTCTTGGGGTTGTTTAATGGATATTTTTACTCCTCCTATCCTGGTCAACCCTTGTTCACTCAACTTGTACTTTAGTGGACCACTTTGGAGGCGATGCCCTATCACGTCACGCCCTTCCGGCTCCCTGTGGGAGTTTTCAACACTCCGCCCTCATGCCCGGATTTCTTGGATCTTAAGGTCTTTCACTGGCCTCGATGTGTGGGGACCTTAATAACCTGAGGGAAACGTGAAACTATT
Source organism: Calotriton arnoldi (assembly GCA_963921515.1). Classification (NCBI taxonomy): domain Eukaryota; kingdom Metazoa; phylum Chordata; class Amphibia; order Caudata; family Salamandridae; genus Calotriton; species Calotriton arnoldi. The sequence continues at coordinate 3,673,482 of CAWUFW010000181.1, forward strand.
TTGCAAAAAAGTCATGTGCACTCTCCATGCTCTTGGACCATCTTGTGGTGCCCAGCTTTAACCGCTTGGAACGTCCCTGAAGGAGATGGCAGGCGAGAGTGCACAAGACTTTTTTGCACAATAGTTTCACGTTTACCTCTGAAAAGAAGAGTGACGCTGAACATCGGGCCACACAGTTCCAGTGGTGGCTTGTATAATTTTCACTTTTATCACCTTTTTGCAGAGTGACTGGATATTTAGGTCCTGATGAATGCCTGGTGGCAGAAACATGTTGACCTAATCTACTAGGGTATATCTGTTGAATCCCTACCCGTTGTGCATTTTAATCATGTCGCTGTGACCACCTAATACATTTTCAGTGGACTCAGACAAACATTTTTTACCACACCCTTCACATCTTTATGCACTCTGCCCCTCACTCACCCCCTACCAACGCTCATCCTCGGAGAAAACACCTCAGCTCCTCCCCCAGGGGAGTTGTAGCCCACACTTCGGTGTGAGGAGGGAACCCATATGATGAAGCATGTCACCTCATGGTGAGTGAGGGTTCTTGTCCTGAGGGATATCTCCCCCTTACAGGTCTCCACAGAACACCCACCCTCCAATATCTTTCCATTTTCCCTCTCACGAAGACTTAGCCAGTTGTACTCTATTGTGAATTATAATTCTTGAGGGATAAGTACTTCCTGGCTCTGACAGATCCCACCTGATCCCCAGTGTGTTGATGATATATTTATTGGACCACACTACTTACACGGTTATTTCTTTTATATTGAGCCGTTTTCAAAAGAAATACTTTTAACCTTTTTATGATTAATCTGTTGTCTATGTTCACTTTTATGATTTTTAATTAAAATCGAATAAAGGATTGACTGTCTATTTATACGGTTACTTGTTGTTTATCCTCTCTCCTGCTCTCTCTCTATATATATATATATATATATATATATATATATATATATACACACACACATGTGTGTATGTGTAATATGCAGCAGATTCTCACACTTGCCAAGTTAATATTACAGGGGAGCAACCTTTCCTTACTTGACATGATTTGTAAAGTAGAGTTTTCAGAAACCTTAATATTACGCTTCAAGAAGCTATTAGAGATCAGTATTTAATTTTTTTATGACTATATTTTCAGGACTATGTGCAGTTTAGAACGAGTGCCCTTCAGCCAAAAGAAGAAAGTTCACAGAGGTGGGTAGCATTTAACTAATTACAAATGTTGCATTTGCAGAGTCTCCTTTTCCCATTTGTTAGTATTTTGTCTGACTCTAGTTCACATCCAGCGTACAATTTCATTTCACTTTGTTCGAAACAGTCAAGATCCAAAAGGAGACTAGTGCGGGCAGTGTAGTAAAATCTGAATCAGGGAAAGTTAGTGTTAACTTTCAGTTGAAGTGGCCTTTAAAATCCTGCTTCTGACTCAGCAGCCTGTGTCACGGGGTGTAATATGTTTGGAATAAATAATCATATTGAGATTAATCCTGTGTGATTAATCTGGCGATAATTGCATTTTGTGTCAAAAATAGTGACGTTTCTCACTTACATTTCCACTACAGAAAAAAAGAACACAAAACCTAATTACACCATGCCTTGCATGAAAGTAGAGCGTTACTCGAGAAGTTCCTTTTCTTGGTTTTGTACCAGTCCTTTGGGTAGTTTTCAAGAAATGAGAATTAAAGAAAACATTTGTAGGTGACCTTAAAAATCGTGTTTGGCTACCATGAAAGACCAGTTGGTTGTGTCCTTGAAATGACTGAGCCATACTGGGTGGTGGGAAGCATCAACTGACCTCTTGCCCAGGCGAGGAGCCCCAAAGGACCAGCCCCACCCCACAGGTCATAAATAAAGTTAACTTTGTAGCTGGGGTCAAGGATCCTGAGGTGTGTTTCTTGGACCCCAGTGTTGTTCCTTAGGTTTGCAACCCCCCCTTCCAAGTTCACAGGCCGTCGTTGGACCTCCAGCAGGGTTCAGGGCTCCGGTGAGCCCATAAACATGTGTGGATTAACATTAAGGCTCCCAGTTTCCCGTTTTTACTGATTTTTACAGATCAAGCCACAAAAAACAATGTGTGTCTTGTCTGAATTTATTTTTAAAAGCGGAAAAATACTGAAAATGTTACTTCTTGTGAGTGACTGCATGCTGGCTTTCATGAATTCCAGGACTACAAATGAACAGATAGACAATATGGGGAGTTTAAAAACTGGTTGAGGTTTTCTTAAATACAGGAATATGTTAACATATTTGTAGTATAATGCTAATATTTACCTGTGGGTGAAGTTTTTTGCCATATTTGGCTTCTCAATTTGCTAAAACGCGACCAGCATCAAAGTATGACCGTATGTTTGGCAGTTATATAAATGTGGAAATATACCATTTTATGACTCCATTTATTCTCAAAATTTAAAATAAATAGTGATAAATACCAATTAGATGGCCAAAAAATACATATGGATAAATACAGACGGAAATGTAAAAAAAAAAATACACACTATAACACCGGGTGCCTTAATGAACGTACTCAATTTTGTGCCTGTGAATCCCACACCGATCTTTAGAAGTAATGGTTAACTCTGCAATCCGTAACTCTCACAAAAGGTCTGCAAACTAACATGTCCATATTAAAGCCGTGCTTGATAAAGCAGTTCTGAACTGTGCCTTTGGTTAATGATTTTTGTTGCTGTCAATTTTGGCCACGGCATTAGTATGGGTCAAGAGTGGAAAGATACATAAATTATACCATGGAGAGAATGGACTTGTTACTTTAACCATGGATGCACAAGAAAGTTGGTGTATGCATCTTACCAATGTTACTTCACTTACTCTCTGGCAGCTTCTTAGAAGTCTTGCTTACTGCTTTACTTGCTTACTGCTATACTATTTAAGAAAATCATTGGTAATTTTTGTAGGCCTGGCATATAACTGAAAGCACCATTTTATTGTTTGTTGAGTTTGTGTGTCTGATAATACGGGGGGTTTGTGGGTTCTTAGAGAAACCACTTGAGTGGATGCTTCCAATCATGGACTCCTCCGAACATGCTTGCACTTTTGTTTTTATCAGTACATTGACTGTTTCTTGTATTTACCCAACCACCCACCTACAAAACCATGGCCACTGATCATTTAAGTTGTACTTTCAGATATGCGACACACCTGCTGACCGTCAGCTGGCCACAAGTTCAGAAGGTAGTTCTTGCAAGGATTGCTTACTTCTAAAACCAATATTTTACTCAATGCTACAAGGAAACTGTACTGATGAAAGTAGAACCTCTTTGGATGATTCCCCTTACTGCCTTGTGTTTATTGCCTCGTCTTCCTGATTTGTGTTAATTGTGAAAAAGTGCCACTAATTCTTCACAGCACATTTTTCAACACATGCTTTATTGAAATAGCAAGGCCCAGCAGTTACATCTGATTTCACCACTAACATGTGGCAGGGGGCATTTAATTATATCTTTGGGATACGGAGGTATCTGATAAGTATACAGGCGTGATATATTTGGATGGTGGAAGTCAGTGATAGTACTGTGACCACGGGACAGTGGAAAGGCTGCATAATGGAGGAAAAGAGCATGACGGAGAAGGACGGAGAACTGCTAGAGAGTAGCAGTTAAGGGGCACAGTGCAAGAATGGTATTGGTGATAGTGGTGCCTGGAAAACAGCAGGAGGGGAGTGCCAAAACCTCGGGGACAGTGGAGGAAGAAGAGAAGATAGACCCATGTTGAGCTACATCCTACTTCTCTATGAGGCCAGAAAAGGCAGCTTTCATTGGGTGAGGGTCTGGAAGACCGAAAGCAGAGGAGAAAAGGCCAAGGAGAGATCCCTACATTGTAGGGAAATGTAGTCAAATTATGAGTATTTCGAGGGCTGGTCCGCACTTAGGAATCAGGAAATGGGAGTCAGATCCAAGGGCTAGGAGTGGGAGTATAGTGAGTGAGTAGCGAGTTAAGAGTATGGGAGGAAAATTAATTTGAAAAGTTTCAGATAAAATGGTGGGAGTCCTGTGACAAGTATTTAGCAAAGAATGGAAATGAGGAAAGAAAAAGGATGGAATATGCAGGACAGAGAGATGCCTGTTCAACAAATTGCCATTGAGGGACAGGGCGTAAGTGTGAATACATCACCAGCACAGGAGAGCGAAGATCGGACTGTAGAGAAGGACCCAACAGTTGGCGAGTGTGGTGAGACCGGAATCGCAAGGGGAAGGGACAAAAGAGGTGGAGGACAAAACAAAGGTTTTCACATGATTGCGAGCGACCGCGAAAGACAAGATATGGATGGGCAAGCGTGTACATTGATATTGTTAAATTATTACACTGAGAGAGAAGAAGCAAGAAAGTTTATAAGGCGGAGGATAAAGAATTGACAATAAGCTATGAGTGACATCCATTATTGACAACGTAGAAAGCAGCGTACATAATTTACTCCAGTGTGAGAAATATCCAAGAGCCACCTCGCAGCTGTTCAAGTTTATGGAATTCACGACTACTATAAGTTTCAGCGGGGATGCAATGTTGTGGTATGATGAGGAATATGAACCTTGTAGAGGCCTTGATCCCAAAAGTGGTGGGGAGGGGTTGGTCAGGAGTACTGGCTGCAATATTTAATGCTGTCCAGGCCAATACCAGCATTACACACAGCGAGCAGTTTGCCATTGCCAAATGTGGCTTTTAGGAATTGCTCCGCCCCTTGTGGGGCAGGGAATCAACTGAGGTTCAGTCAGGGAGGTTCATTTTAGAATTTCAACAAAGACAATTGTTTCAGACATGACTGCACTTTTAGACATGACTGCTGTAAATGCAGCTGCAGGCATCTACTTGTTGTGAACACTATGACCAGTCTTGTTAAGGCCTTTTATATTTTTATCATGATCTGCTTGCAGATTCTTTTCTCTCTTTTAATATAAATTGTGACGTTTTAGACAAGCCCTGAAGTGTTAATATCAAGTCTACTTTCTCTCTAGGCTAACATACTTTTTTATTTTTATTATATCTGCCATAACATTATATACCTTTTACAGTGAAAGTTGTCATGTTTCTATTCTTTTAGTTTCAGGATTCCATTCACAGGGCCTCATTCGAGATGCTGGGCTGACAACCTGAAATCCATTAAAGAGCTGGAGCATATTGTGGAGAAAGAATGGATGCAGGAAGTATGATCAAACAGGGTAGTGGGCCCCTTTCAAGAGATACCCATTCCAAATTTAAAGGTATTAACGTTTAGGGGTTGTGCTGAAAAAAGCAAAAGAAGACTACAGGTTAATTTTTTTTTGATAATCAAGTTTATTGAGTTTAGACCAAACCACAAATTTACATTGGCAGCAATATCAAGCATAATATCTGAATAGTGTACATCTGTACGGGAAACGACAAAGACATGTGAATCAGTCTGTAGGGTAAAGTCATACATGAGGTTATCACGAAGCAAAATGGAAAACACATCCACCCCTCAGGACAACAGGTTGAACCATTTGCCCCATATCTTTTCGAAGAGTTCAGGACGGCCCCGGGCGTCAAATAGGGGCTCCTCTTGAGTTCCGCACCAGTCCACCCCCCGTCTCCACCTCTGCGCAGTTGGAGGTTTGGCCTGGGACCATAGTGCCGCTATATCTCGCTTCGCCACCGCTGTCCCAAGGAAGCGCTTGTCGGCCCGAGAGCCGTCCAGGCCATCAAACACGCCTAGAATCAGACGCAATGGGTCGTGGGGAACCGTCCACCCCAGGGTCTGTGTGAGTTCTAGTTCCACACCCGCCCAGAATGGTGCAAGAACGGGGCATTGCCAGACCATATGATAAAAATCCGCTGGGGCGTGGTTGCAGCGCGTACAGGTTGGGGAGGGCCTCAGCCGGGCTTTGTATAGGCGCGCAGGGGTGAGGTATGCCACGTGTAAGTAATAGAATTGTATTAGACGCAATTTGGATGAGGTCGTCAGGGTTTTAGGGGCCATGAGAGCATCCCTCCAATTTGCATCCTCCAGGGGGCCCAGCCAACCCTCCCAGCGAGCCCGCAGCAAATCTAGGGTGCCGGGACCATTGTTCACAAGGGAGCGATAAATCCGAGACACCCCCCCTCTACCCAGGTTCCCCATCATCACTTGGGCCTCGAGGGGACTAAACTCAGGGAGGGAGGTGGGAGACGGAATGTGCACCCCGAGGGCATGCCTAAGTTGTAGATATTTGTAAAATTGGGAGGAACGGAGGGAATAGCGCTGCTGCAGGTCTGCAAAGGTTCTGACATGGTCCCCCACCCAAACGTCCCCAAGAAGCGAGATCCCAATGAGGTCCCATCGACGGAAGTCCCAGAGAGATGAGGCCTCTCGCAGCCAAGTGCCACACCACAGGGGCGTCTGCCTGGTAAGTTTCCGGTCCCATCTCGTGTGGGGCAGAGCAGTGCGCCAAGCCAAGAGGACCGACCTAGTGGGGGGTGGCGGGGGGGAGAGGTCCTGCGGTATGGGAGCTCCATACAGGTAGGCCTGGAGTTGCGGGAAGTCCATTGTTCGGAGTTCTACCTGATACGCCGGGTCCGACCAGCCGCCCGCGAACCAGTCGTGGACCACAATCAGTTTTGTGGCTAGATAGTAAAGGTGGAGGTTGGTTACACCCATGCCCCCGTCATAAGGAGGTATGCGGCAGTGTGCCAGGGACATTCGCAGTCTCCCGCCCCCCCATAAAAAGCAGGTAAGGATACCATCAATCTCGTGAAACCAGCTCCCCGGGAGGTGAAAGGAAACATTTTGCAGAATATATAAGAATCGGGGGAGAACCATCATTTTAAAAAGGGCACTTCTGCCAAGGGGGTTGAGAGTAAGGGATTGCCATCTCCTAAGGTCCGCCTTGGCCTTGGCGACCGGGGGCGTGATATTCAGGGCCCATTCGAGATCTGGAAGCAGGGCAACCCAGATCCCCAGATACTTGAACGATTGCCTACGCAGGGGAATGGTCGTTTGCCAATCGAAGCAGGCCCGAGACGGGTGTAGGGGAACCAGAGTGGACTTCGCTGGGTTGAGCCGAAGGCCCGAGACCCATTCAAAGGCGGAGAGGACATTCAAGCATCGTGGGCTAGAATTCTCGGGGTCCGCCAGGAAGAGGAGAACGTCTTCAGCGAAAAGGGCGACCTTATCGACCTGAAAGGGGTCCCAAGCCCAGCCTCGGATGCAGGGATCTTGACGTATAAGAGAGGCCAGGGGCTCCATCGCTAGCGCAAATAAAAGCGGCGAGAGCGGGCAGACTTGGCGCGTGCCTCTCTGAATGGGGAATGCCTCCGACAGCACACCGTTGACTAGGACCCTCGCTTTAGGGCAGGAATATAAAACATGGATGAGGCGCCGGAACGGAAAGCCGAATCCCATCACCTCTAGCACGTCCTCCAGATAACTCCAGTCCACCGTATCAAAGGCTTTTTCAAAGTCAATGAAAAGTAGGGCCAAATACGGAGTGAGACGGTGGCGATGTGCGAGGGTGAGGTGGAGACGATTACAGGTTAATTTACCATTTATTATGGCCAGATTTGCGGGTCAGTAAATTAGTCCATATCAATGCAAGAATACTCAATATGTTATACAGGCTTTGAAAAAGCAATTGACATGATCAGGAGCTGTGGTATAGGGCGGAGATGGGCAAAACCGATACAGCCAGTATTCAGACTACTATCAGTGCACCTGGCAGATTTTTCCGTATTGGAAATTAGTTTGAGACACAATTCGTGGACGGAGCTATCCCGATGGGCTGTTTGGTAGTGTGTGTAGTTTTTGAAATTTTAGCATGTTTCAGGAATGGGTAGTGAAGGAGGTGTCAGGATCTGGACAGGTGCTGCACTTTCTCAACTATTTTCTATTTGTAGGACTGGTAGGAGGATGGAGAGTGTGAATACAGTTAATTGGACAATAAAAGGAATGTGCAAGGAGCTTCGGACACTCTTAGCCCAGAAGAGGAGACATGGATCAGAGACATGCTTGACATTTCTGGGCATAGAAATGGATTTTGTCCTACTAAAACCTAGACTGACAGCAGACAAATTGGACACATTGAGAACACTATTGTGGAAGGTGGTAGGCAGATGAAAGTGTAAGCTGTTGAAGGTGCAACAGATCTTGAGGCATCTAAACTTCGCCTGTAAGGTAGTGGTGTTAGGGAGAGCTTTTTGCAGACACATGGCTTTGACAATGAGATGAGTGATAAGACACCCAGTGGCAGCTGGTGACCTTTAAAAGTGGTGGGGTGTAATACTTGGTTTGAATTCCAGTGAGCTTCTTCTTGAAGGGTTCTCTCACACTTTCTTGAACTAAGGGCCTCATTTACAAAGATTTGGCATAGGACAGTGCCGCAAGTCTTTTTGTTGTGCTGCCCTACGCCAAATTGAAAGGGCAGGGATGCACTGTATCTACGAGATACGGTGCGTTCCTGTCCTTTCAGCCAGTGAGGTGTACTGTTTGGTGGCTAGCGCCAACACAGGCACTCTTGATCTGTGTTGTTGGCAGGATTGTTTTTGTGCAGTAAGACGCCTTCCGGCACAAAACAATCCATGGAAGTGTTGTCCTCGTATGTGTGCTGCTGAATGCAGCACACATGGAAAAAGGAAAAAGTAGGTGAAATGGAAACATTTCTCCTCATTACGTTTCTCCTCATTACGCCTGCTCTGGGGAGGTGTAGGGTTTTAGTGCTGCCCCAGGTTTACAAGACTGTAAATCTGGGGCAGCATCAAAATCCATGGGTGTTGCGTGAGAACACCCACCGCAATGGAACGCCTCCTTGACACAGAGTAAGGCATGCAGCGCTTTTCGCTGCCTTGTCTTACTCCATATCTATGAAGCCATGCAAAGCCACACAGGGTGACTTTGCGTCAGCTCATATATATGATTGAAAGGCCTGCACCACCGGAGCGTCTAAAAAAAGTGACACTCCAGCTGCACAGGCCTCTTGTAAATAACCCCCTAGGTTTACTGTCTCACTTTGACTCATTCATTCTCGCTCTGTCTCACTAATTTACGCAGTCTCACTCATTCTACTCTGACCCACTGTGGCTCACTCAGTCCCACTTATTCTCACTCAGTCCCACTTATTCTCACTCAGTCCCACTTATTCTCACTCATTCCGAATTACTCAGTCTTACTGTGCCCCACACACAGTAACACTCCGTTACATTCACTGTCATTCTCTCACTCACATTAATTCTCGCACATACTTGTCTTTACTGTCGCACATTCTCACTCACACTGATTTACTCCTTCACTGACCCTCTCTCACTTTAACTCACACACATAGTCACACAGACATGCTCACAGTGCTGCTGGAATAGCTCAGGCACATTCATGCACCTGTGTGAGCAATTAAACAATGTCACTAGCTGCCTCACTTTGTTGCTGGAACCGAAGCGAGTCTCCGTTTTATTTGAGTTAATCAAGAGTGAATAATTATTCACTCTTGATACAATAAAAACAAGGAGGGTGTAGTGTAGCTGTGTAGTCCATAAGGGAAAGCACCACTTGTCCAGGGACACCGATCCATCAAACCAATCCATCATCCAATCATCCATCCTTTCACTTATCCTCCCCCCTTTCATCCATCCATCCTTTCAGTCATCCATCTTTTCGCTTATCCATTCACCCTTTCGCTCCATCTATCCATTCTGTCACTCCATTCATCCATCATCCTCCCTTTGGCTCATCCATCTATCCACCCTTTTACTCAGCCATCAATCCTTAAACCCATCCATCCACCCTTCGCACCATTCATCCATCCTTCGTACCATCCATTCATACATCCCTCCATTTACCCTTTCACTCATCATTCATCCTTTCACTCATCCATCATTCAGACATCCATCTACCCTGCCTTCACTCATCCATCGTTTTACTCATTCAGCTTTATATACATCCTTTCACTCATCCATCTTTTCGCTCATCCAGCCATATTTTCACACAATCCATTCATCCACACTTTTACACTTCCACTCATCCATCCTTTCAAACATTCTTCCATCCATTCTTTCTTTCATCATCCATTGATCCACCCTTCCACTTCTCCATCCATTCACCCTTTTACCTATCCTTCCAGCCATCCATCCTCCCTTTCACTCATATACCCTCTCCCTTTCACTCTTCCATTCTTACATCCATCCTTTCACTCATTAACCCATGCATCTATCCATCCATCCACCTACCCACCGATCCTTTCTTTTACTCACCCATCCTTTCTTTTACTCACCCATCCTTCCTTTCGCTCACCCATCCTTCCTTTCGCTCACCCATCCTTCCTTTCACTCACCCTCCCAAGTTCATTATGAGTCTTTGTCTGCCTAGCTGCAGACATTAAGAACCCCACTCCCTCTGTAGTTGGTAAAACAGGGAGGGGTGGGGTGGAGGTGGAGGGTGACGATGCCCCTGATGCAGAGGCTTAACTGCACACTTACTTCTTAGTCCACTAGTGCAATTGTTGTCCGCAGCTGTTCCTTCTTTCTCTTGGGCCTCTATGGTCAAGATAAGGAGCAGTCTGTGTGCTCAGCTCCATTATGTTTTTTCCAAAAGTGAAACCAAATGCAGTACTAAACATGTGTAATTGCAAGGCGAGCAGCCCCCTTTACTCCCTCCTACAGCGGCCTGCCCCTCCGTGATAATCAACAAATTGTTGCCACTCACTCCCTCCCTCTTTGTCCTAATTGGCCTGCCCCACCCCCAGCCCTTGAAGTGCATGGAGATTTGTAACACTGTTGATGCGCCCCATAAGCAACCGGATCCATGACATTCTAATTCAGCACTCCCTCTTGTGATATCACTGCTGTAGGTTGTGCCTGCAGGTTGAAGAAAACCTTGCCCGGCTGGCGCTTGCGTTGTAGGACATCTGCAAAGTTCACTCACTAGAATTCACCCAGGAGATTTAGCACAACGCCTTAGAGCAGTAATTTTTAATCAGCTGCTCTGCTTTTTTTTCCCCCGGTTCTTGTGTCTTCATCGAGGGTGGCAGGGCAACGCGCCTTTTGCCCATGAACACAAGACACCATTGGATCAGAATTAGTGAATATATGAGACATGACATGCTGCTTGGCTAACATTTCTTGACAAGTACAATTGAGTGACAATGTGGATGGATTCAAGCCATTACACTTGGGCTATGGAAATATTTTCGGCTATATCGGGAGCAGATGGTTTTGGTTTTGCCTGGAGGGGGGAGGTGGTACGCCAAAAGGTAACCTGAAGACTGGTGAAGACTGAAGAATAGTCTTGCTTCATGGATTTATTTTTTGCTTCATGGATTTATTTTTTCCAGTGTTGTTGACAATTGAACTGTGAAGGCACGTGGGGGTGGGGTCTGGTTGTTAACAGAAATGACACATTTATAATTGACAATGAGGCTATGGTGCAAGTGGTAAATAGACCATCAGCTAGTGCTGAGGTTTTTGAGGGAGTTGATTTTGAGATGTTTACACTTCAACATGCTGTTTTGCGCAAAACACATCCTGAGTCTGGACAATGAAATATCAGATTCGTTCTTTTGTTCTCAGTTGTTGAGGTTCCATGGACTGGCTCTGAAGGCAGAGCAGTGTGGAGGAACAGTGCCTCTGTCTCATACATTGGCCGCATCAGATGTCCTTGATCTGTCTAGCACATGATCTATTTTTATATTTCAGCCGCCCCTAGTCACCACAAGGGTCCGCTAAGGCTCTAGTTCAGGTGGAGAGAAAGTTAGTCCTAGTGCTATTCAGAGAGTATATCGACCCACTATAGGTGCCCATCTAGAATCTTTAGTTTAACAAAAATGTAGCGTCCATAAGTATCGCTGTACATTCTGAGAACTTGGGCTGGGAGAGTTTTCCTACAGAGGATTGCCTCTCCTCTCCTCTTCTAAGCTGCTGATCTTATGTCCGCACCATTTGTGCCACCAGTGCTGAAAGCAAGCACAATCTTGTTCTTTTTCTCTTCAAATTTTATCCAATTCTATTGGAAAAAAGTGTTTCCTACAGTAATGTTGTGTCCACCCTCTTAGCAACTAGAAAGAATAGGGTATTTTTTTTTTGTCACATTGGGCACAGCTGTTAACTTTAAGAGATCGAATATTGAGGTCCCTAGCAAGAGGAGGCCCAGTAGTCTGTGGTACTATGCCAGCATCATTCATAGTTTGGAGGTCCCTTAACTGGGTCATTTGCAGCCCACTGTCATGTAAACACAGGTCACTGTGAATCTGCGCTGCCACCCTTTACCTCTGGAGTAGCTGTATTTATTTATTTATCTATTTGTAGAATGCAAACAGCTATCCATGGGGCATCCTGGTGCTGAAATAAAGGTTCCCAGGAAGTTCTGGATGAAGATTTAAGAACGTATACACAGATATGTTTTAGGGCATTTCCGAGAGTGTAATAGATCCGTAATGGTTCTTACTTCAAATGTAGTGAAGTCTGACTTTTGCAGTGCGGAGAGAAAAGGCCCGTTTTCCATAGCGGGTGTTGGAAAAGCAAATATTCACTAACCGTTTAGAAATGGAGCTCTGAGAGATCTTTCTGGAACATACAACTCAAAAAGACTTTGCATATATAATGAGTCTAGCTGGAGGGTGATAAAATGTTTTTTAAGACCTAGAACACGAGCATTAAAGAGACAGCAGTTTATGATTGGCAGCCCGTGTAGAGACTTTGACTGGTCTGATATATGCAAATGTTTTCTCTGCCCTCTATACAACCGTCTTCAGCATTCTGGATGTGATGTAGTCTTGAGACTAATTGTGTTGGAAATCTTGGGAAATGTAAGTTACACTATTTGTGTCCAGAAATTACTTTAACCTGGACTTCCTGTTACATTATGGTAGAAGAGGAAGAATGGTTCTGATCCTTCACAGTATGAGAAAGCAACTAGACGAGAGTTTATCAGTGTGATAGCTAAATTGAGGTTTGGTGCCAAAGTAATTTCAAGATTGTTTGCAGCGTCTGCAGGAACTGGTGTGGTCCCAATTCATTAGGTCCCAACAGGGAGGCCAACATGAGATGTCCACAAATTACTTCAGTCAATGCACTGTCACCATGGATAGTAAACGGAAAGAATTCTGTCACCCAGATACTATGTTTCAGGTGTAATCTGGACTTGTCTCTGGTCCAGCACCCGTTATGAGATCCATCTCTATTGAGACAGTGTCCTCATCAAAGGAGGAAAGTACTGTCTCCTCCAACTACTCCAGTCTTAACTTTTGTTTGTGTGAGAGGATAAAGTGATAGGGTACGTGACTGAGCAAGCTACATTAGGACTGTGAAAAAGCGTCCCACCCAGTGCACTTGTCAGGTGAGAAAAGCGAACCGTGAACTATATGCCCAAGGGACACAACAGTTGCTATATAGGAGCAAAAATACCACTAGCGAAAAGGCTAGATCACCCCAAAAACCTGACTCAAAAGGGTAAACTTTAAACTGGCAATGAAATTTAACGTAATCCAGCTCCCCCTTGGCCGTCTGCCTTACCAGAAAAAGGACGTACGACTGCCACTCAGCCACTGTGCATACCAACTTTAAGAGTCTTTTCGCCTGTCCTGCTCCAGTCATAGAAATTCAGTCTGCCCACATGGCCAGGAACGGAGCTCGCTTGCCCACTCCACCCAAAACATCTGATATATCTTGTAAATCTTGCTCTAGTCATCTGCTGTCCTGGTCAGTCCCCCCATTCCTCCCTGTCCTTAGTCTACCTCATGTGTAAGCCAGTCCCAGTTTGAAAATACCTACAGGAATCCAGTATGGGGGACATGGGAGATGGGGGCTAATAGGCCAGTCAGCTTCCAGCCGCAAGGTGCCCTATCCTGCTGATACTATACTTTCAGAAAAGAACTTGACTTGCCCCTGTTCTTGACCCTGTCATGAGAGCAGTCAAGGTGCTTGTCTTTGTCCAGCAGTTGGTAACCAATGTCAGGTGGTAGGTTAGCTGTTGCATCTCGGTGCTTTCAGTTCAGCAGACTGCATCCATCAGTGTCTCTCCCTAGCCTCACTGACTTCATTATTGTGGGAGTTGTCCATGGTGAAGGTTTCTAGCATATCCAGAAACCTTTCCAGCTCATCTGGGTTATGAAATTCCTTAGGTTTAGCATCCATTATAAGTAGCATTACAGCAGGTTTCAGTAGACTGTATATTATAATCATTTTTCTTAGTTGTGGTCACAAGACAAGAACTTTCCTGCATATCATTGCCAACGAGACGTATCTTGTGATTTTGGTATGGAAATGGGTGATTTATTTTTGGCTGCTTCAATGAACTGCCTTACATGGTGGTGTCTAAACAATATAATCGACCTGGGCGTTGTTAGAATCTTCAGCGATATTTCGAAAGATGAGAATGTTAGTTCTGGGATGAACATCGTCTAGAAGGAAAACATGTTTTCCTTTTTCAAGCCCTCCCTAATATTTGTCTATCCACTTTTATCTTTTGCAGTTTCCATAGTTCTTGCCCCCAGTCAGGTGCTTTGTTGATTTGTTCTGTCGTCCTGTCCATATCATCGAGTCTATGTGGAAAGAGGCGAGGTCCAACCTGATAGATTTTATTTTGGAAGCAGTTTCAGAAGTATTGGATTGTAATGCGTTTATGGCTTTTTTAATCAGTGGCAACTCGTCCATCTGGGTTTCAAAAGTGACAGGGATGCTGGTGGGCGCCGTTGACTTTTGATTGGTTTTCATCCTGCTGGTCACCTTTGACAAGAAAAGTTGCTTAGAGGATTTGGGTTTAGTCATGAGGAATGAGTCAAAACGTGGGGTATCTCTGAGCTACACTTTGCACAGTAATTACGTCGCAGAGCACAGTAGCGTCTAAGGGTGTGCTTGCATTTGCAGCATGTGTGGGGGGAACTAAGCTGTTTTTGGATCTTCTTGCTTTATACAAGAACTGTCAGTACCCAGGTTTATAGAGGCATGCAAACCAAGCTGTGCATACAGAGTAACACAAACAGCAGTTGAGTCTTATGTATGTGAAATAGGTTTACAAGCTCCTCTTTTCTTGTAGGTGAGAGATGTGCGATGGTTATCCGAAATAGTGGACCAGCAGATATCTGATGCTTATTTCTGCTGAAAGGTGCTGTGCCCTATAATGAAGTATAAGGAACCTTTATGGGGCAGAGCCTCCTCTCACTGAAACTACAAGAGGTGTATGCCAAAAGGACCATTCAGTACCGCAGGTTCCATTCCTAAAGATGTGCTGGACAAAGTCTTCAATAGGCTGCACCTGCTGCTCTAGGCTACTTTCTAGTTTTCAGGGTCCCTGAACCAGGACAGCCGTATCCACCGGCAACAATGAGTTCCATCCGTTCGTTCTCTTCACCTCAGCGTCTTGTATCTTCTGCACCACCTAAAGTTCCATGTCTGTGGTCCTGGGCAGTATGAATACATTATGCAGCAGGCAAGCTTCCTCTGGTTTTACCACCTCTGGTACTGCCCCTATATGTAGGAATGCCCCTCTGTAGCGAGTGAGGCAGCCAGCTCCCCGTCTGGTCAAAAGGATCTTTCAGCCTTGGCTCTTCATCTACCTATGCACGTAAGGTTGAAGACTGCCTTAAGGTGGCCGTCAGTTATAGGCCAGTCCTTATTATGGCAGTGTCACAAGTCACTGTTCATCCACCTCATAGAGATTTGTTGTCATTCTGTGGTCTTCTTGTACTTAAGTTCACCAACCCATCAGCAGTCTGGTACGGACAGCCATGGAAGTCGTTCTGTGGTAGCGGTCTACACGGTAGCCCGGAAGTCTAAGTAGGGAAAGTCTTCCGTGTGCTAAGCCTGTTTCCACCTCTGTTCTCTGTGTTTTCTGTCCTACATAAATTAAAATACTGGTCACCAACTCTTTGACTTGATGTTTGTTGGATTTGTTCTGTGCACAGGTCTTTAAGGATGACTTTTCATATATTTATCTAGTCCACTCATTACTGATACCTATGATTTGTGGTCAGAGGAGAAGGAAACACAGCCTGTAGTCTTTACATTCAGTTGTGGTTTAGCCCTCCGTGTTCCTTGAGCAAAGACCTAGCAAGAGCGGTAGCCTTGGCACATAAAAAAACATTTTGGCAAATAGCAGGCAATGTCTTAGTTTCCCTCAAAATCCTCGGGAGTAGCTGAGTAATGTGGCCTATCAGCTTTTCCACATGGGCTTGCCCTGCATTGTCTATCATGCTGCCTTTATAAAGGGTCATCTTAGATTCAACAGCTGGCAGGACATACCCTTCTTTGAAGACAATGTTTTCCTGTGAGAGTACCTTCATTCGTATTGGAGGAATTTCAAATGCCTGCTGGTCCTATTGCCTCTTGTGTACAGAAAGTTGTTTTGGCTAGAGTCTGGATGCACCCTGTACTGTAAAACGACTTTTTACTGAGATCCAGAGTGAGACCTTTAGTTCATCCTGGTTTCCATTTTTATTGATATATTTTTGGATCTATGCTTACGGCCACTGGAACAAAACACTGTGGCTGACTTTTTGTGTCTGCCAGATTGAAAGTTGCCCAAAGTGCATGATTTATATTGTTCATAGAGGACCGATCAATCCAGACCTGTGTTCTAGAGCTGAAGGTTATAGAATGGCCATAGAAACAGGTCTTTGATGCATGGCTTAAAACCATATTCTCTTTGCATACTGTAGTAGCTAAAGCTTACCAACTCACAAGAGCTTCAAGAATATAAATGCATGTAAAACATGTATGCCTTGCTATATCTCCTTTAATACTAGACCAAACATGCTGAAGCATGCAATAAATTGGGAAAATAAATATTTCATAAAAACTGTCAGGCATGTATTACTTGCAGTGTGTGCTTCGTGAAGACCAACAAATACTTCATTGCAAAAGATACCCAAATATCTGTATCAACATTACCCCAATTTGAAAAGGGTCAGAAGCCACAGCTTAATGCGTTTCTACAGATCTTTAAAGATTGGAATTGTGGCTGCACACCATGCTTTTTACTACTCCATACAGGATGTATATAAAATGCTTCATGCGTTGTAGCTCAAACCCTGTGATTTCATTTATTCACCATCCACATGTATTATTGTTATAGGAAATACCATTTGAGCTGTGCAAAGCCCCTAAATATTTACTGCTGTTGTTGACATTCACTGGGGATTCAAACTTATATTTTTCCCTTATCCTCACTTGCATTGAGGACTAAGGCTTAATATTCTCTTCTCAGCCATCATGTGCATTCGTTAAAAGGTCAAACTGTTTCCATGTAATGAACCATTTCCACACTACTGCATTGTGGAAGCTGAGAGTAGAGCCTCTTTACAGAAGAGATGTCCGCAGAGTTAAACTGTACTCTGAAGATTGTTGTAAAAAAGGAGTAAGGAAGATGAAGTTTGCGTGGAAGTGGTGAATTTAAAAGGCATACACAGAAACATTTTGCATAGTACATACTTTTGACAGAAGGGCAGTATTTTTATTGCATCCTTATGAACGGCTATGGTCTGGCATGTCTTTACTTGTGAAAAAAATGTGTATGCCCTTCATGTTGTAATACCAAATTAAACCTTTTGAATAGTTGTTGTGTCTGTGAAGACACTTGGGAACCTTCTGATTTGATCAGTATCGTATCCTTTGTGAAAATATCTCTGGCTGGTTACAGACCGATATTTGTGTAGTTCTTTTTAGCAAAAATAGCTGCAATTGAAAGTACTGAGAAGATTTATTTATCTTGGAGGTAATGTTGGCATAATTGTGGTGGCATTGTGTACGACTAGGCCTGGGTGGAACTCACAGAATTGAATTCCACATAATTCTGTGAAGTTACCTAAAAACTCTGAGATTCTGCGGAATTCTGCCAGCGAGCAGAAAAATGCTCTCTCGGCCATTCAAGCGGTTTTATTCATGATGATAGTGCATTCCGCACTACCAAAACTAGTGTAAGCGGTGCAGAGTGTAGAGGTGCGCATGGGTGCAGCCATTTTGTTTTACCTGCGTCTGCTTCGCCTCCTGGCCTGCTTTTAATCCTACCTAATCCTCCACATCTGATCACCCCAATTTTAATCCCAGCTGTCATTTACTTATTTTTGTCACTGTCTGTCTTTCTGTGTGTATTTTAAGTTTCTGACTGTTTTTACTTTTTTGTGATTTTTTTTAAACTTTTGTTTTCCATTCCTTCTGTCCTTCTTATATTCATTCTTTTTTCCAGTATGGCAGAAGCAAGCAGCAGTGGCACCAGTGCCACCCTGCACCCCCTGTTGACAGCCCCACCCCATTTTCAGCGAGGCAGAGGTGGCTGCACTAGTCTTTTTGGTACAGTGCCATCTCCCCCGTATGTTGGCAGCAGGCCAGGCTAGGGTTACACACTGTGGGATCGTCTGCAGCTCTGGGAAGCATCCGGTGGTGTGTGCGCTGCAGCAAATGGGTTTAGCACACAGAGCAGCAGCTACCACACCGCTTGGCCGACGTCCTAGGCAGGGAGCAGGACCTGCTAGGTGTTGAGGTTGCGGAGCTCGGTGAGTAATATTTTTTATTTGTTTTCAACAAATTTGAATATATATTTTTTCTTCAAATCGAATGCTCACTCAAAGTTAAGTTAGGTTTTTGTGATGTGATTGGAATGAGACATTAATTTATTAAGATATGTTGCATTCCTGCTCTTGCACTACACTGGTGCAACACGAAATACTGCCTCCCGCATCAATCCAGGCACCCCTGAGCCACGGGGCAAGGGTGCCACATACATTACACAGCACCTAAGATTTTGGTGAGGAAAAGGGACATCTTCCTGCTCAAAAACAATCCGTATTGGCAAGGCCAACACAAACAACAAACCACTGATAAATCTGGGTCCTGTGCCGGGAGTAGTGATGCATGGTGTCTGGCTCAGCCTGACAGGTAACGGTGTTTCACCGTAGGAGTGTAGTGGAAGTCAAATGAATGATACTGTCTGGATTCTGATCCACTGTGAGCTAGCCAGATGCTCTGTTCTCACTTGGGCTGATTTAAGAAGTGATGCAGATTCCTCCTGTCGTGTCACTATTAAGATGGTAGTATACCAGGGTGTTAGCATTTTTCTCTGTGCCTTTATGTAGCTCATACAGTCCCAATCTCATGGATGTAGTATGCATAGAAAAGGAAGACTGACTTGGCCCATCAAAGGGGGCATAGAAGCAAAGATCATTTGTTGCAATGCATTAGTAGTTTAAAATGTAATTTTAGGTTTAGGAAACTAGGAATAGGGCAATAGGCTACCTGATTTAGAAAGTACAATGTTGCTGTGCCTGTCAAAATGTTTTTTTAGGAGCGTACCATTAATCATTTTTTAAAAATGTCTTTATTTCTTACACAGGCACCCAAGGGCAGAAGGGCATCAGAAGATGAAGGGACTGCCACCACCAGGGCCGCAGTGAGTGGAATTACCAGCACTACGGCTCCGGCAGATGGTTCTGCTGGACACTAGTAAAATAATTGGGCCTTCTGTATTTTTTTATACTATCTACTTTTTATTTTTCAACTTCCCTAGTAGTTCGTTATCCCTGCATTATCCTGTTTTTCTGTGTTTCCTGTTTCTGCAGATGACTTTCTCCTGTCTGTAGGTTTCTTCTGCTCTCTTTTTAGTAAGCTTGCCCTCGCCCCTCAGTTATATATCTTGTGCTACTGTAAGACTTAAAGAACAGATTTTTGGCACCATGAAGAAGATTGCAGGCCGAAGTAAACTATTATTCGCCCAACATGGTTTAGAAGTCTTACGTCATCAAACAGTCAAAAAGAGATAGAGTATCCATGGGCATGGACCCCGCCCCCACCCCACCTCTAATGTTTCCTTATTTATAAAGTATACCAGCAGTTTCTATGACAGTGCAGCATGGCAGGTAAGGCGTGAGATCCTATTACTAACCAGTATCCTGCTTCCTTCATTGACCATTCCCTTCCATCCCTTCATTGCACTTTACTCTCATCCTTTCGTAGCCTTGCCCCTTCATTAGGTGAAAAAGGGTCTTGGTTGACTTCACTACCTGGCTTTTTTAACATGTCAACCAAAGAACTTCCCTAAGTGATAGATTTGAAAGAGGATACTGCTAACCAAACTGTAGTGAGGTATTGCTGTAGTGCTGTGTGCAAAATAATTACTTGGGTGGCGAGTATGGTATCTAAAATGGGCAATTAATGTTTTTTTTCCTAGCCACACAAACCACCAGTGCCGCAGCCAGGCAGGAAGTGGGATGGAGGAGACCCAGGTAGAAGGAGGGGGAGCAGTCCCACCGTTGGCAGGGACAAGTGGTAAGTCACCTTGCTTGCTTATTGACAATGTATTTGTAAGGCGAGGCAGATACCACATCCATCATCACCTCCCCGCCCATGGCATTTCGCCACATGTGACCTAACAGCAGCATGGTTCAATTCAGCGCTGCAGTGTAGGCTATGCATTGTGTCTGCTTCAGTTAAGAGTGCAGCATTACGAAGTTTGCAGTACATAAACCGAAAACAAGGTGTTTCCCAGTGCCCACTCAACCCTACTAGTACTTCACTTCATCACTCTTTCCTTCCTCCCAGCCTTCTTGGACATTGTAAATTCCATTCTCTGCATGTGCCACATTTTTCTGCCCAAGTGATTTATATTTTATGGCTTCCATGACGGAATTACGCCTAATCCAACTTTTATATTTCGTCATTCGTCAACCAAAATGACTGGCTAAGCAAAAGCTTGGCACATAAGTGACACCTCACTATTCTATAGCTAAACCTCTACCTAGCTTAATCCCTCTAACTTACCTTTCAGTAGAGTAACTTTCCCTACTGCCAAGTTAAGGAATTTTTAAAAATAATATATGGTGGAGGGCGACGCCAGGGTGTAATGTGGGACTAAGTTTTTTTTTTTTTTTTAACAGAGTTTTATATAGCGCGAACTTGACCCTAATCGGGTATCAGAGCGCTTTACATAGCACCAGTTGCATTATTCATTTTTGTTTAGGCACGGGGAGATTAAGTGATCTGCCCAGAATCACAGGATGTTCAGCGTCATTGCCGAGACTCGAACACAGTTCCCCAGATTCGAGGTCGACCGCCCTAGCCGTTAGGCCAATTTCTCTGCCTGATTTAGAGTTTGGCAGATGGGATGGTCTGTGGCAAACGTGCCAAATAAAATATATCTCGTTCCCATCCCTGTACTGCAGTGCATTGTTTATAATCTGTGCACTGTCTACTTACGGCGGACAGGATATCTGTAATATGTCATGTGTGTGACAGAGTATTCAATCTGCCTCTTCTAAATTTGGAGTTAGGATAGAATTGAAGAGGTAGTCAAAGTTGAATGATCCATTGCAGCTGCCCCAAAATTATGCTGCAGAGTAGCAGACTCGCTAGCATGCCTCTAATCAATTGTGCTGGGGGAGAATGTTTGCATTGTCAGCATTCCGTCCATCATTTGTTTGCTGTAACACTTTACGCCCTAAGTGGGATGGGTATGCCCAGACGTGGGTCCCTTGCTCACTGCGCCACTGGATTCAAGCTAGCCTGGCTGAAGAAGGGTGACATACCCTGAAACCGGTCCCAGGATGCTTGTTTCCGGTTCAGGGAGGACCTGGCCTGGCAGTTCGGTCTGGACTGTTCCCATGGGGCACAGGGTCAAGACTGATTTGCATATGGCTGGGTCCAAACTGGGGTGGCGTAGTGAGCAAAAGAACAATGGATTTAACCCAGATCTTTTGACTGGGGGAGAATGTTTGCATTGTCAGCATTCCGTCCATCATTTGTTTGCTGTAACACTAATCAATTGTGCAACATATACGCCTTACTCTTTAATAAGAGGCAGTTTATACACAGTGTCTGTTTAGTTTCACTATGAAATCCTTTAAACGAAAATAAAACACTTTTGATTTTAGAGGTATTCTGGTCTAATTCCTAGCAGTCAGTGCTATTGTTATGTGATGCATGTGTGGACAAAACTGGCCCTGTGACTAAGCACATCAACATTTCTAATGGCCCTAGGGAGACTTGCAATGTTCTGCTACTGTGCCACTATAGACAAGCACTGAGCATTATAATTTGTGTTTTAAATCTTTTTTCTTTCTTGATATAGCTACTCCTGCT
Organism: Calotriton arnoldi; assembly: GCA_963921515.1. Lineage (NCBI taxonomy): Eukaryota > Metazoa > Chordata > Amphibia > Caudata > Salamandridae > Calotriton > Calotriton arnoldi. The sequence continues at coordinate 3,695,481 of CAWUFW010000181.1, forward strand.
AATGGAGGTCACCCATCCCAGCAGGGGATAGCTGCCCTGCTGCGGTGCCAGAGGATAGAGGCTGTTGTGGCTGAATACTGCTGGCTGATGACCTTGGAGGAGGAGGCACGTGCCTCCAGTTCCTCCCACCAGCCTGGTTCACCTTCATCACAGACACGCCAGCGTCACCGACAGCCGGGGTCCACTGCTGACCAGTGAATGCGCCCCCCCATTTGTCGACATTCATGACAGATGGCCTCTTCCACCACGCCCTGTGTGTGCTGGCTCTGCTACTACTACCCAGCAGAACCTGGCTTAGAAAGTGCCCCCTACATGCCTGCATGGATGCCCTCTGAGCCGTCTTTTGAATTGGACTTTTTTGGTGGGAGGTACTGTGTTGTTGTAGGTGAAGAGGGTGGGAATTGAGAAGGGAAGATGGGGCAAGGGTCGGGCATGACTGGAAATGTAGGGGTATTTGCTTGTGCAGAGAGGTGGGCCTGTTGTGGGTGAAGAGTGGTATTCCTTTGTGTAAAATAAATGTTTTTTTTCTTTTTAGTGTATATTACTTGCAATCACACACTGTACATAGACTTTTCTCCCTAAACTTTCCCTACCTGAAGTCAATGCTATTTATTTATTTGCTTTACTTACATCCTGTTCTTGCAGTCCAGTATAACCAATTTACTTGTTGCTGGTAGTTCAGTTAAACTGCAAGAATGAAGTTACACCAAAAGTGTGAATCAGGCTACATAGTGCACACTAGTACTACCTATCGTGGGGACCGACATTGTTCAGCTAAGGCTCTGCACCATGATGATGCTGTTGTCCCTTTCATACCTAGTTGTGTAAGTGGGGCTGGGATGGGATATTGTATTGTTCAAGTAAAAAGATCCCGCAGTGAGTTGGTGGCGCTTTCACCACATCCGCCCCTCCAAGTGTGTGATCTATTTATGGTGTAAGTTTGTAAGTCACTCCTCAAAATATCACAGAACTTGGGAGACTAGAGTTAGGGGTCCCATGAATTAATGGGAACGGGAAATTGGGGGAAATATGAGACAAAGTCAAACACAACAATAATATCCATCAGGTAATTCAGCAGCACATCATCATCAAATCTGATGTGGGAGGAAATGAAAAAATGACACAGATCAGTTAATAAATACATTGCAAACAGTCCTTCAGTTCCAGGGACCCAAGTTCTTATCTAATTGTTCTGTCACCTAGGTTTAAAAAATACAATTTAGGGAGGAGTGTTCCTACACATTTCTAAAAATTATGATTGCGAAAACAAATGATACTGTATATCAATGCCAAATTAGGCGGTGCATCTGCTTTCTTCTCAGAATGTTCATCTTGGGTGCATGGCTGAACTGGTTCTGTAAGGTAAGTAGGAGTATTATGGAGTTTTCGTGCAGAAGAAGAAAAGGCCTGTGGATTACTAAACAGTAAATGTTGATATTGTAGATTCAAGGAGAAGGTAAGCATCATGAACATCAAGAGGCAGATCAAAAGCATAGACAGATGCAATTATGGCTCATGTGCGATTAACTGAGAAGTGAGAATAATTTTCCAACCAGTCCCATACCAGTAGCTGCATGTACCTGGCTGATCAATCTCACAACGTTTTAGCCAAGTGCAACCATCTTGTGACATGTCTCCAGTTACAGTTCCCCCACCCCTAACCACAACCATTTAATTAGAGGAGTTTGACATTTGACCCAGCACACTACTCAGCATTTCCCAAATCAACGCACCTCTCCCCAGTCCACAGGGTTGAGTAGGCCTCTTTGAGTCATGTTGGTTTCCCTTTGAAGTAGATAGGCATTGTTCGTAACCTCCTTCTTCTGGCTGTTGAGGTAGTCCCGCCCTGAATCCTGACTCAGTGTCCCGACCCAAATTAAATTGAAAGAGGTAGACCTGTAGTGTACTGCTGTTCATGAACAAGAGTAAAATAATTTGAGCTTTTTGTGTAGATTTGTTAACTAAACTGACTGGTCTGGTCTCTGAAGAACCTGAAAAAAGTACAGCAGGGAGTGGACCATGCACGTAAATCTAGCTAAATGTGAAGGGGGCATTCACATTCAGGCAGAATCACCCATTAGGCCCCAAACATCGCAAATCGTCAATCAAGTTTATAAATTATTTTAATAACACCCTCACTGTCTGCCACCACATAAATTATCACCACTCACTCAAATTATTAATACATATATCACTCATTATTGCAATAGTTACCTGTTTCAAGCATGGTGGTACACATTTTTCTATTGTATTTACTGTTTTCCATGCAAGCAACAAACAATGGCTGTCTTGTAAATTATCTTTACTGGAGCAGCCCAGTTAGGGAATGAAAAAAAGGATTGGGGATGGGAGGCTTGGTCTTCATGTCCTTTAAGTGATTGGGGATGTTTCTTCTGTGCACACTGGTCCAACTCCAATCCAGTCAATACATGTGTATAAATGGTGGGGTTTCAAAAGTCTGACACCAAATATATAAATGTTCCTCTAGCGATATCCCATTTGTTTTTTGTTATTGCAAAGCAGTTGGGCGACATGAAAGTTCTATTGTGGCCTACTCAGTCAGGGAAGTAAAGTCTGTCCTCAAATTCAGGAGGTTTGCCCAGAAGTTGGTAAGTTAACGCACTTGCGTCTGACCAATCACCATCCTCCTCCTCCTCCTGTGCTGTTTCAGGACCAGTTCAATCTTGTGGTATGAACTTGTCGTTCATTTTAATCATGTTCGATCTCTCCACGTTTTCAGGCGAGAGACTAGTCCTTCGGACTGTGAAAACTGTGCCAGCTGCACTGAACACACACCCAGAAGAGACACTGGCAACTGGACAAGCCACATACTTTATTGACAGCGTGCTAAGCTTAGGCCATGGGTGCATCTTCCCATACCAATAGACCAATGGGCTTTGATCCTCTTTTGGGTCATCCAGATAGTCTTGGACCATCCTCTGAAAGGTCTTTGGTGCTGCCACTTTCTCGCCATCTGTTTCTTTTGCCTCTGCACTTGACTTAAGCCCTGCCACTTGAAACCAAGTCAACTGCAGAGCTTGAGTAATATTCTTCTTTTGCTGGAGTTGCTGGTATTGGCTGCTGTGAGACAACAGCACTGCCCTCTCTGGAGGTTGAAGGCTACACACCTTAAATTCTGCCCAGGCCTCAAACTTCCAGCTGTTGTTCTTCCAGGTCTCTCGCTTGGTCAACAATCCAAGTCTTGTATTGTGAATCATCCCCTTCTGAAAAAGCAATGAAAGTAGCCAGTATTTTTTGTACCGTGAATTAAGTATTGTGGCACAGATGTACTTTTTGCAGGACACAGCCTCTCTTTGCAACCTTGTATTAACAGCCAAGAGAAGGATTAAGCTCTGAACCCACTCCTATGTATCTTCGTTCACACCGGCAAACCTTTACGACACCTTTTTTAACTGTTCCTGTAGCAAATGCAACAATAGGATTGCTTGGCGCATCGTACTGTCTTCGTAGCTGACTTCCAGTGTGAAAACCTCAAAAGGAAGTAGCATTAGTCCGGCATTTGACTAGCCCAGTTTGTCCATCCCCCTGGTCATGCTTTTCCCAGTTGCGATCCCTCCTCTTTGAAGGACATAGTTGGTGATCGGTCTGTAGTGCTCAAACAAATGCTGCAACTTGTAGTATGTCAAGTTCCAACTATTGGCACCTCCTGTATGAGGGCTTTAACCAGTACCCTATTAACACGCTGAATGATCCTCACCTGCTTTCGGCCTTCAAAAGAAGGCCTGAAATGAGTGCAGATTCTTCTGCAGGTGGCCACTATGTTGCGGACTATGTCTTCTTTTCTGAGAAAATCCTGCACAATCAGGTTGATGCAATACACCAAACACAGGACTTTGAAAGATCTGCCATCTACCATGGCTTTGACTATATTACTGCCATTGTCCGAGGCAACAGATCCAATTCTGAGACTTCAGGGTCAAAGCCATTCAAAGACCTTGTAGTAAGTCTTCCAAGATGTTTGCTCTATGGGATTTCTTCATAGCTGACATTGCTACTGTTGCATGCTGCCGAAACGCCTTTAAAACTTTCTTCAGTGCTAAGACCTGATGATAGCTGTTGCCGAACCCCCACAAAAGAGATCCAGTGTGTAGCTATAAACATGTAATCAGTTGCTTGACATCTGGTCCACATGTCTGTCAGGTGGATAGTGTTGTGAACAGTACTCTGTGGCATAGCTTGGCCAACCAGTAGCAGCACATCATGCTAGAGCGCTCGAACAGCAACTCTGGCTAAATGGGTCCGGCTGGGCACCTTTCGTTTCAGGCAAATGGCTGCCTTAAATTCTAAAAATCCCACTTCCACAAAAAAAAACGGGAGGAGGTCCAGCACTATCAGTTTAGCCAGCATCCCATTGTACAAACATGCCTTTGAGTGGTTGTGTTCGTAGAGCTCTTCCTGCCTTAACATGCCTGTAATAGTAGCTTGGATTTGTTTGTTTTTTGTGTTGCCACTGATACAGGCTACTTCAGGAGAGAACCTGGAGGTGGTAGACTCAATGTGCTTTTTGGAAGAATCCCTGTATGTGGTGGTGTCTGCATCAAAGCTTTATGCCATTTGGAGGATGCTGATGTGGGAGATACTGGCACACTGCAGGGCTGCTTTGTGTAAAGCTGTCATCCTCTTCTTCCTCATCACCACCTTCTATCACCGTGATCGGAGCTGCTTCCCCTCTGTCATCACCACCAGCTACCTTTTTGAAGATGCTCCTCTCACCGGATTCTTATGGGGTGCTTGGCCTCCAGTACCATAGTGTGAACCTTGCTTACCTTGATGCAGATCGCAGTGTTATCCTCCTGCTTGCTAATCGTAAAGAACTCCCAACCTGGGGAGGAGAACACATTTTAGTGTGCCATTACCAATGCCTGAAGAACTGGAGGTAGGTGGGTGTGTCAGTTGCCTCTGCAGTGTATACTTCGACTGAGGTAGTGAAGGATGTAGGCCTCAGCGGGGGCCATAAGAGTATGGAAGCTGGTGGTGGAACCAGTGCCACATCCCTCTGAGCAGGTTAAATAGGAGGGGTCATCTCAATGTCCTCTGAGCAGCCTTTGTTACTGACAATCACTTGCTCGTCCTCATCACTGTCACGTTCCATAATTCTAAGGCTTTCACAAACTTTCCTTTTTCCTTGTCTCTCGTGGCGGGTCTCGGACTGAGTCGGGGTCCGATCCTTGTTCCGATCTTCACAAGGGGGGGGCTTGGAGAAGACTGAGTACCCTTTCTTTTTCTTATTGGAGATCGTGAAGCCAGTGGTTCAAGAGCTACATCTTGCTAAGCAGGAAGCTCAGTCTTCTGTTCTCCTACTTCAGGAAGAACTGTTGCTGGCTGTGGCTCCTGTTGTCCACTTTGCTCAGTTTGCGACTATTGGGTACTTTGCGGCTGAGACAAATCCAGTTCAGACTCGTTGTTTATTGCCGTGACTGCAGTGACTGCCTCGCTCAGAGACATTGGCTTGGACTTAGGTTGGGGTGGTGTCATTGATGCAGGAGTGCTGCTCCCAGCTTGTTGCCTGGAGGACAGTTCGGCAGGCACATACCGTTCCTGAAAAAGGTAGGGGTGGCATGCCAGTGGTGGCAATTTGATTCTTCCTTGCCTCCTCACTGGCCACTTTCTTGGCAGGAACACCTTTCTTTGGGTCCACCTTCAAGCCCTGTCAATTGGCACTTTGCTGCACAATCGGAAACAGGAGTACTCAACTGGTGTGATGTGGTTGACTTTGTGCCGGCCATCTTACTGACAGTACTGTGGGTGAGGTCTCTTGTGCACCTAAAAGCAAAGAAACTTTCAGTGAAATGTGGCAGTTTTGCAGTTTGACTTATTCATGCAGACAATATAATTGTTAGGTTATCCCAAATAATTAACAATAGTGTATCCATTCAATTCTCTTCCAGGGGATACTCATCAATAGTCATAAGCACTGAATTATCCCCGCCCACGTGTGGGATCCCGGAGCATATAGAAATATACATATATATATATATGTGTATGTTGGGGATCACAAGTGCATAGCACTTCCGCGACATACATATATACATGTATATAAATACATAAATATGCAGCCTAACATAATTCCAATAAGGCAAAATGCCAAAATTACATAGGTTTTTCCTGTACAGACAATAATCTCCTATATACACTCTGTAATAGTGAACATACACTGTAATAGTGTCATACAAGAAAACCTTTATTTTCAGAAAGGAAAAAACAGGTAATAGCAGGCAGTTAGCCCATAGGCTGCATAGCTGAATAAACATCACCGTACAGTAAAACACTGGCACCTTGCCTTTAAGGCTTCCAAGAACTTGGACACTTTGCCTTTACGGCCTCCAGGAGACCCTCTGCTCCCATCATGCACCACAGGTGACAGGTCAGTTCTTTTTTCCGGCTCCTTCTATGAGGATCCTGGAGCTTGAGCTCGACAGTTTTTCTGACTTTCCTGTCAGGAATTGTTTCTTCTTTGGTTTTTTAGCGGTTTTCCTGTGCTGGCAGTGGTTTATTACCATTCTCTGACAAAATTTCACTCCTTTTTCTGTCAGAATGCCGGCTCTTTTCCGCAAATGTCCATCCTGTGGAAAGAAGATGGCCATCTCAGATCCACACTCCGTGTGTATAGCCTGTCTTCCTTCCAGTCACAAGCCTGACACTTGTTATCATTGTCAGAGGTTTTCTGCGAGGACTCTTCGCGACAGGGAGAGGATTCGCCTTCAAGCTGTGCTCGAGAGAGGAAAAGCCCGGCTGGAAAGTGGCCTTGCGTGTCAAGAGCCCTCCTCTCTTCAGGAACACCAACGTCCGCATCATTCTGTCTCTTCAACATCGAGGAAACGGCAGATTCCGGACTGTTCACCGTCGACGTCGTTGCCGCCGTCGAAGAAGCGACCTACACAATCTCCGACGTCGAGACGGCGTGAGTCTCCGTCGTCGAGAAAGACATTGACGTCGAATCATACTGCCTCGGGCTCGAGGTATGTTAATGACGAAGGTCTGTCGGCGTCAAAACACCCATCGACGCCGAGACATCCATCGACGTCAAGGCACTCTCCGTCGCCTCCCCGTAGGTCGACGTCGAAAAGTTCGCCGACGGCAAAGGTGCCTCGAGACCAGTCGACGTCGAAGACTTCGAGGCCATTGACGTCGAGGAGGCTAGAGCGTTCGACGTCGAAGTCACTGAGTAGACGGTCGACGTCGAGGACATCTTTGAGGGAGGTGAGGTCGCCATCGAGGACAGCGAAGTCCTTAACTCCTCCTATCCATCATCCTACGTCAAGGGAGAAGCGCAGGTCGACGTCGAGGGAAAAGCACAGGTCGACGTCGAGGCGCTCGACGTCGAGAGCTAAAGAACCTGCTGTTGCCTCGGATGAGGTTAGAGCTGCATCTCGATCGTCTTCAAAATCTGGATCTTCTCCAGGACTGCATATTGTCCAGATCTCCCCGGAGGGCTCTCCGGTGGTTTGTGAAGATGCACAGCGCAGGAAGTCTAGGGCCCTCAGTAGCCCGGGGTCGGACTTTTCTCGTACCTATTCTCCTTCACGCTTGTCCAGGGATTCTCCATCCCCTAAAACACCTCGAAGATCAAGGTCACCGACTGGTTTCTTCCAGAAGGAGGAGTCCAGGCAGATCACGATCTCCACATGCTCGATCAAAGGACAGATCTCGCTCTTATCATTCTTCTCCGAAGAGAAGACGGCATAGGTCTCCCACCTGGTCTTCTCCCACCAGGTCCTCTATCAGATTATTCTCCAACATTGACGGCTACACCTCCATCAAGGGTTTCTCCAATTGATGACCACAGCACCTTTAATGAGGTTCTCTGTAGAGGAGCGAATAAGCTGAACATCTCTAAGTCTGTCCCGGCTGTTTCCTCCTCAGTGATTTTCGAGACTCTTCATCGCTCCTCGGCTCGGCCTTTGCTTCCTCTTGTCCCAGGCCTTCTCGAACCTGCTAGGCAGACCTTTTTGACACCGGCAACGGTGGGAGCTGTTCCTTCCCGAATAGCGAAAAAATACAAGGCTCCGGACCAAGATCCTTTGTTCCTTCGAACGAATCCTCCTCCGGATTCCATCATTGTGGCGGCGGCTAGGAAGACGCACTCATCTATGTCTTCCTCCTCAGCGCCTCCGGATAAGGATAGTAAACTGATGGACTCTTTAGGTAGAAGGATGTGCAACACTTCAGCTTCTATCATGAAGGTCGCCAGTGCCTCCGCTCTGCTGGGGAGGTATGAAAGATCCTTGTGGGATTCACTGGGACGTTTTGCGGACCTCCCAAAAGAGGACCAGCAGGACTTTCGGGAAATACTGCAAGAGGGAGGTCTAGTGGCTAATCAGGTGATTAGTGCTTCCGCTGATTCATCCGATCTGGCTGCCCACGGATACTCCCATGGTATCTGTTCGAGGCGTTCTGCTTGGTTACGCTTGACTGTCCTCAAACCCGACGTCCAACGGAAGATAACCAACCTGCCTTTCAATGGGTCTTCTCTCTTCGGGCCGCATGCGGACGAAGAAATGGCGAAGACGAAAGCAGAACTGGACACGGTGAAAGCTGTGGGTCTCGAGAAACGGAAGGAATTTCGTAGGCGCTTCCGCCCCTACGATAAATGCCCGTTCCAACAGAGGGTTCAAACCCCTCAGTGGTCGGCTCAGGGTCAGCAGCAGAGGTCTCACTTCCATCAACGGAGACCAGGAAGAGGAAGAGGGACCAATAGACAGCAGGCCTCTACCTCAAAGCAGCCATCAAAGCAATGAGGGAGTGCTTCCTCTAAACATGTGTGCCACTCCGGTAGGAGGAAATATCGTATATCATCTGGAGGAGTGGAGAAACATATCCAACGACAAATGGGTGTTGAATATTGTTCAAAATGGATACTTGCTACGGTTCAAGATCCCACCTCCATCGGTTCCTCCGGGCGGAGGAGTCCGCTTGTGTCATCACATTTTACACGAGGAAGTAAACAGTCTTCTACAGAAAAAAGCCATAGAATACGTCCCTGTTCATCAGAGGTGCCAGGGGATATACTCTCGGTATTTCCTGGTCGAAAAAAGAGGTCCGACAGTAGAATACAGACCAATTCTGGAGTTGCGCATCTTGAACAAATACATCCGCAAAGAGAAATTTCGGATGCTTGCCCTGCACCAGATCTTCCCCCATCTACATCAAGGAGACTGAATGTGCTCCATAGATCTGCAGGATGCTTATTTCCACATTCCAGTGTCCAGGAACATCGAAAATTTCTCCGTTTTCAAGTTGCTCTACGCCATTTTCAGTTCCGAGTCCTACCTTTCGGGCTCAAGTCAGCCCCACGGACATTTTCAAAGTGCATGGCAGTGTTGGCGGCTTTTCTCCGCAGACACAAAATATTCATTTACACGTATCTGGACGACTGGCTCCTGAAGAGTTCAACTCCATCCCTGCTTCAGTCTCATCTTTCCTACAGTCTCCAGTTACTGAACAAGTTGGGTCTACGAGTCAATTTCAAAAAATCGATTCTCAATCCGACCCAGAACATTCACTACCTAGGGTCGTCGCTGGACACCGTGGAGGCAAGCGTGTGTCCTTCGGCGGAGAGGTTTTCATCAATCAGGATAAAATGCCGAGAACTCCTGCAGACTCACCACCCAACAGTCCGACAAGTGTCCTCTCTCCTGGGGTCCATGGCTTCCTGCATCTTCATAGTTCCCAATGCCAGATTGCACATGCTTCCCCTGCAGCAAGCTCTGGAAGACCAGTGGGTGCAAGCGTCAGGCAGCTGGGAGGATCGGATCACCCTGCCCCAGTCTGCCAGGGACTCCATCATGTGGTGGACAAAGCGTTCATGAAAGGTGTTCCCTTCCATCAAGAGACTCCGACTCAAACTATAGTGACAGATGCCTCCCTGCAAGGTTGGGGGGCTCATATGAATCACCTTCAAGTGCAAGGGCTGTGGTCGGACACAGAGAGGGGATACCATATCAACTTTCTGGAGTTGAGGGCCGTCCAACTAGCCCTCAAATCCTTCTTTCCGTCTCTTCAGTCCAACTCCCTCTTGATTCAGACAGACAACACCACGACGATGTTTTATCTGAACAAGCAGGGAGGCACCAGGTCCAGAATTCTGTCCCAGGAGGCACAAGCCATTTGGAAGTGGCTTCTGGCACGACATCACACCATCACGGCTGTCCATGTGCCGGGCGTTCTAAATGTACAGGCGGACTTCCTAAGCAGAGAGTTCGTAGAAGCGCCGGACTGGGTGCTAAACACCAAAGTGGCTCAGAATATCTTTCGAAGATGGGGTGTGCCGGACATAGACTTGTTCGCAGATGCCACAAACGCCAAATGCCCCGTCTACGCGTCCAGGTATCACCAACCAGGTTCAAGCGGGAATGCTCTGTTGATAAGATGGTCTCAGAGCTTACTCTACGCTTTTCCTCCACTGCCTCTCATTCCAGCAGTGATCACGAAGTTCTACAAGACCAACTCCAGGATGATTCTGATCGCTCCGGAGTGGCCACGCCAACTTTCCGAAGTTCCGCAACAGAGATTGCCTTGCGGTCCGGACCTACTATCCAAGAGCCAGGGGAGAGAGTTTCACCCCAACCTTCCTTCCCTCAGGCTGACCGCATGGCTCCTGAAGTCTTGCAGTATGGACACTTAGACTTGCCAGCGGACTGTATGAACATCCTTAAGGAAGCGAAGAGACCTTCTACCAGGGCTTCCTACGCTTTCAAGTGGAAGCGGTTTTACCTATGGTGTTTGAATAATGGTCATGACCCGGTTAGAGGGCAGGAACAGGTCATTTTGCCGTATCTCTTACACCTGGCTAAGTCGGGCCTGCAGTTTACATCTATCAAGGTACACTTAGCAGCTATCACAGCATATAGAAAATCACCTTCACAGGGTTCTTTTTTCCAAATGCCAGTGGTGAAAGATTTTCTTGAAGGGTTAAAAAAGGTGTACCCACCAGTACGAGCCCCTTCTCCTCCGTGGGAGCTCAACGTGGTCCTTACCAAACTGATGGGCGCACCAATACACAAGTCCTCCCTGCAGCACTTGTCCTGGAAAGTGGCATTTTTGGTTGCTATCACGTCGGCTCGAGGAGTCAGCGAGATACAAGCATTGTGTTGTAAGGAACCCTACACTGTTTTTCACTCAAATAGGGTAGTTCTCAGAACTCATCCAAGTTTTCTGCCGAAAGTGGTTTCAGATTTCCACATTAATCAGGTTATCACTTTGCCTACCTTCTTCTCTAATCCTTCTACACCTCCTGAAAGGGCCTTACACTCGTTAGACCTTAAGAGGGTGTTGAAGTTTTATCTGGACAAGACCAAGGTAATAAGAAAGACGGACCGCTTGTTCGTCAACTACGGTCCCATTAATACAGGATTGGCAGCCTCTAAAAGGTCTATTTCAAGATGGATAGTCTCCTGCATATCTCTAGCCTATCAATTAGCTAATAAGTCTCTTCAGGGAAGGCCTAAAGCGCATTCAACCAGAGGAAAGGCCTCTACTACGGCCCTCCTCAGGAACATCCCTATAGCAGAGATCTGCAAAGCAGCTACATGGCGGTCTGTTCATACTTTCTCTCGCCATTACTGCTTAGATTCAGATGCTCAGGAGGATGCCCCAGTTGGGCAAGCCTCACTGAGGAATTTATTTGCTTAATGTCATGTTAAGATGATCTGTTTTTCAATACTATTTGCTCGTCCGCGAGGTAGTGGGTATGGGCTTGCTACTCTATTCAGTGCTTATGACTATTGATGAGTATCCCCTTGAAGAGAAGGATTAGTTACTTACCTGTAATCCTAGTTCTCTTCCAGGGGTATACTCATCAAAGTCATAAGCAACCCTCCCTCCTCCCCGGACGAGCATTTTTAGTATATTTCGGTAGTGATTGCATCTTATAATCAGGTTGTTACAAGTTAGTACACCGTGCAAAAAGAACTGACCTAACTGTCACCTGTGGTGCATGATGGGAGCAGAGGGTCTCCTGGAGGCCTTAAAGGCAAAGTGTCCAAGTTCTTGGAAGCCTTAAAGGCAAGGTGCCAGTGTTTTACTGTACGGTGATGTTTATTCAGCTATGCAGCCTATGGGCTAACTGCCTGCTATTACCTGTTTTTTCCTTTCTGAAAATAAAGGTTTTCTTGTATGACACTATTACAGTGTATGTTCTCTATTACAGAGTGTATATAGGAGATTATTGTCTGTACAGGAAAAACCTATGTAATTTTGGCATTTTGCCTTATTGGAATTATGTTAGGCTGCATATTTATGTATTTATATACATGTATATATGTATATCGCGGAAGTGCTATGCACTTGTGATCCCCAACATACACATATATATATGTATATTTCTATATGCTCCGGGATCCCGCACGTGGGCGGGGATAATTCAGTGCTTATGACTTTGATGAGTATACCCCTGGAAGAGAACTAGGATTACAGGTAAGTAACTAATCCTTCCAGACCATTACACAATATTTCAATTGGCATAACGGCATCCAGATTTTAAAGTGTACTTTACATGCCACTAAGGTGAGACACCTATGCCAGGCAGGGGGTTGCAGGGGAAAATGGAATAATACTTTTAAAAAAAATGAATGCGGCACCTATGGCATGCAGGGGATAATGGAATAATCTTTAAAAAAAGGAATGTTGTTGTGCGCCTGTGGCAGGCAGGTAAAAATGTAATGATCCTTAAAACTGCAGGTGTGCTGTGCGCCTATGGCCGAAGACCTGTGACAGGCACAGAGTGCAGGGAAAAATGGAAGAATGCTCAACAAATTAATGCTGGTGTACGCTTACGGCCTAAGAGATCTATGGGAGGCAAAGGGTGCAGGGGGAAATGGAGTTAATCCTTAAAAAAATGAATGCTGGTGTGTGCCTATGCCAGACAGAGGGTACCGGGGAAAATGAAATAATTCTTAAGAAAATAATGCTGGTGTGGATCTATTGCCTGAGAGACCTATGGCAGGCAGGGGGTGCAAGATAAAATCAAAAAACATATATAAAAAAAGTAATTGCTTGAGTCTCACTAGTGACTGAGAAATCTTTTGGGAGGGAAGGAGGTGCAGGGGAAAATGGAAAAATGTATTTAATAGTATATAAACACTACTTGCATACTACAATGATCCTCAAGCACATTAAACTGATATCAGGGAAAAAGTTTTAAGAAATGAAGAAAAAAAAAATATCCCTCTTCTATTAATTTCCCTACAAAATGGTTTTGGAAACTGGAAAAATAAAGATTTAACACGCTGCCTACACAAAATGGCTGCCGGCCACATGTTCAGACAACAAGGAATACACCTAGACCTATGTCAAAAGCACACTGACTGCTACCCAAAAAGTCCTATGGACACTACACAAAATGGTATGGAGAACGAAGACAAAATGATGGCCTATGAGAGCGAGAGAGAGCGATACACACATTCAGTAATGCCAAAATGAAAATTAAGTCGGCTATAAAAACAATTCTACAAAACACATCCTCCCAAGGCATCAAAATAATACCCCACCAAAATACACTTTTTGCAGAAAAAAAGATGTCAAATACAGTAAAAATAAAAAAATATTTAATCCAATGCCATCCCTAAAACATAGATGTTTTTAAACAACAAATACAACAGAAACAGTTGTTTCATATACCCAATGACTAGTACTGGCTGGATGGCCCTTGGGTAGATGAGGCCACATGGTAAAACAAATGAATGGATAGTGCAATTTTCACAAATATGGAGAAAAAGTCCTTAACTTTGCTACCTTTTTCCCTTATAAGAGCTAAAAATAATTGAATGTAAAAAAGAGGTGCCTACTGCAACTTCAGGCCCCCCAACACAACCACAATCAAATTTTAAAAAGTAATAAAAGGTACAAATATATACTGGTGCATGCAGCAGTCTATCGAACAACATCCTTATCCAAAAGTTTTTAACTTACTTGTTGTGATGTCACAAACATAAAGTCCTTAAAATCCAATGGTATATATGCAGCAGGATTTACAGACAGAGTGAGCGTTTCACTTCGAAATCCAAATGAAAAGTAGCCTGGAGATGCACTGGGAGGAGCCTTCTGGACAGGAAGAGGAAGTTTGAGTCTCTGTGACACTTCCTTCCTGTTGAAAAAAATATTTAAAATAAAAAAATACTTTTTGCACTAAAAAAACCGATCTGAACTGTGATCACCCGAAATCACGCCGGGGGCTGGCAAATCTTGCTCGCAAGCGTGTGTTGATGGAGCCTCGCGTTGTCCGGGTGAACATTGCTAGGCTCAAACCGCAGAATAATTCCGCCATGCGTTGATTAAGTGAATTTAGCAGGAACCTGACATTACAAGCATAACGCAGAGTCAGCAAATTCCACCAATTCTGCCTGCGGAATTATAATTCCGCCTATGTATGACTTGCTGGCTAAGGCCGACAAAATTACATACTAGGAAATCCATGTTGAGGATATTCAGTGTCTACAGTTTTTCCAGGCTAGACCATCATTCTCTGCTTCAGGCAATTATATTAATTGAGCCAATCACACAGATGATTTGGACGCTTTAGATGACTTTCAAGACATGGCGATTTGTCTTTTCGGTTAGACAAAAACCAAGTCCACAAACTTGCTGAGGAGCCTATTTCGTTTGGACCTAGACAGTTGACTCAATAGGCATGATTCGGGTTTACAAGCTTCAACTTTTCCTGTGAGGAATCACTATGACAACTATTATCAGAAGTCCTGTTTGATGCCTCATCACCAAAACCTAATAGGAACACAAATTGGTTAATGTAGCAATTGAAATGTCATTGCCTGTAACAACCAATATATCTAAGCAAGGGGAAACTCAAAGCCCACACTGTCTGTCGTTATTGTGTTTTTGAAGAATTGATGTGTTCTTCCAGACATCCAGAGCTGTCTGTAGCCAGACCTAAAAAGAATTGGTGAGACCATGTTGCAGCACACAACACGTCAGTCTACTTGGGGGCTTGGAGGCACACCTTACTTAAGGAGATTTTGGTTAAGATCTATCTAGTAAATCCTATTCATTGCTTAAAAATTGAATCATGAAAGAGGCCAGAACTACAGAACTGATATAGTACTCTGGATGTGAAATCAAGATATTCCAAGATTTATCACAAAGATCCCTAAATAGGAAGAATTAAATACATCAGGACACAAGTGAGCTATGGAACCAGAGGATCAGGAACAGGAATCTGTTTCCATTAGTCTGAAGCTTTAGATCGACAGAATTGCATATAGTATTATCTGTGGATAGAGGTAGAGATATTCTGGTACTTTCCCAAAATTGTTAGTTTGTGTCAGGGAAAGCAACAAACCATGGGCACTAGAGAAATGGGAAGGTGCAGGCAGACTGGCAGAGACCGTAGTAAGGAATGAAAATCATTGAGAGTTAAATATCTTGAGCATACACGTGATGTTATACTATGTATCTTCGTTATTGAGGTTCTGTGCAAGACTTGGATCAAAGGAGAGGTAATATAAAATGGAGATCAATAGGAGCCTAAAATAAATGTATCAGAGTTGCACATAGCTCACGAGAAACATCTTGGCATAAACATCTTGAACCAAAAAAAAAGAAAAAAGTAAGATGAAGAAAAGTGTCACGTATTATGTCTCTAGCATAGTCAAGCAGTGGTGCCTGTTTTTTTCCTTCCTAAAGGAAGGGTTTTTTCCTAACTCTTATTGATCTTATGAAAGACGACCTCCTAGAAAGTCTGATTTGTCAGACATCCATGAACTATTGTCATCTGGAGAAGATACCCTCAATTAAAACGTCTTCACTACTTATCTGAGCATCCACCTCGAAATAGAATAAATTATACACAACATATGGTTTATCTGCATCTGTAGATTGATGGTATAATGTATACATAGAATTCACAAAGGCTATGCTCATGGCCTCACTAGATATGAGTATACTGAGACATGCAGACAATTTATTAGCTAATTTAGCAATGTTTGAGCACGTTATCTCGGAAAGACACAGTTGTCGGCTATAGTTTGGAAATACAAAAATGCCTTCGCTATCACGTGAAGCTCCATGGTTACAGCCTCTGTTACAGATGTATGTATTTAATTATTAAGTTGCAGTGGAGGCCAGATAAGTCCTAACTCCTCATAAGAAAAAGTGTATGATTTGGCAAATATATTTTATGCCTTCTGTTGCCAAAGAGACGATAGTCTATCAATGACAGAGGATGGGAAGAGCAGATTGTCCAGTTTTGGGAGTTTGAATGTATGGCTGAAATCCCAAATTGTGGGAAATGTTGTTCTAAACCCCCAGAATTCTTTAAAAAAAAGTAATGCTGAAAAAATTAAGGCGAGCCTCTCACCGCAATAATTGTGCACTATGCTGTGGATTCAGCGATATAACACACAGTTTTTTAAAGTGCATGCTCACCCCCTGGGGCACCTTGGCACTGAATAATAGCTAATTGTTGGATCATTCAATAGACCTGGATACATGCAAATATTTTTTCACTAAAAAAGAAGGATCTGAACAACTTTCCAATCATTTTGCCCAACTTGGTTCCTGCAGCACCCTGTGTTTTAAAGGGAACACCCTTGAATCTGTTTCATTGCCTAGGTAGTACCACAGCTACTGGTTGACATGAATAGTCAGTTGTAGATGTGGCTCTTTGGTGGGAGAGGTGGGGACAGCAGGTCCATCTATTACTCATTGTACCTGAGATGAAGTGATACCATACCTAGGTTAAAACCATGTTAGTGCCATTGTTTACATTTTTCTTGCTCATTTTAATTACTAAATATTTTAGGAGAAAGTGGATCCTAATATGCGTTTTGAGAGGGTTGCATTGTTTACTTCTGCACTCTTCAGCTAAGTCGCAACCAGGTGGGGGCCGTGGGCAAGAACGAGTTGCTGGACCGCAACTGTGGTGGTTTAGGCCTTTTATCTTTGTTCAGAGCCTGAACTATTAGGATCCTGCAAAATGAACTCCAAGTACACCCCTTCAGCACTTGACCTTCAGAAACGGTGAGGTGAGTAGTACAAGGCTTTTGAGAGACAAACGTTTGAGGGTAGAGACTCTGAACTCAGCAGTTTTGCAACAGACCCAGTAAGTACTTTAATACACTCCAGCATTCAATATTACCCACTAAAGCAAAACTGATTCTGCACAAGTACTACAGAATTAATCCAGTTTAATGTACGAGCACATGCAGCCTCAGTATAGAATGAAAGAGCTGCTTTCCTTGTTCTCTGACCTGTAGGTCGGCCTTAACAAATGTCACACCACTGAGTCTTTAAAGTTATGAAATTGTGCCAATCCCCTTTAGTTCAGTGCATGTGGCACTTGTGAGATTTCAGCACTTCCTGGCTTTAAATGGGTATTGACTCTTGGATGGCATGATCACATGTCTGGGGTTCTTGAATTAGATGGGATGGCTGCCCTTCCTTCTTTGGACTTGTATCAGCACGTCCACGTGCTGGTCTGCAGCTCATGGGGGCCTTCTTTCAATCTGCCCATGGACTCTGCAGAAATGCTGGTGCATCATGTGAAGACTGTGCAGTTTGGCTAAGTCAGCAATAATCAAGTTGGCTGTAGCATCCGCTTTTAGGTAAGGTGAGTGTAATCACAGTGGTTGCTCATAGCGGTTTGTCAGGCCCTGGTCCCTCTAACTGAGGGTTCTTCAAATTTCTCGTAGCTGTAGGACACTAGTGGATTATCACAGCAGCGGTGGCACCTCTTGCAGAGTGAAGAAGATACTTGATGTTAGATCAGGAAGGCTCGGATCCCCCTCAAAACTCTGTACAGCAGCAGAGACGCATCCCACGGCTGTCAGATTTGTTTTTTAGGGTACCCCAATGCCCTTGGGCACAGCAGCTGCACATCGCCTCCTTGGCACTTTCATGTCTGTGGAGTCTAAACCATAACCTTAATCTTGTGTTATATAGTACCAGGGGCTATTGAAAAGGGATCCCACGGGTCTTGCCAAGCACACACTCAAACGTAGCATGGATCCCTGCTAATAACACCACATACTCAGAGTAAATGCGCACATTCACTCTGGATGTAATACGGGCTCTGGGCATAGCATTGAAGCAGTCCTTTGTTCGAGGGGTGATGTAGGCACCACATTATCTGTAAACAGGAAAAAGACCTTCTTATGACTACCCGTTCTAAAACCTATGATACAGTCCTGCCACTGTTTAATTTGTGTCCCAGGACACCGACTGTAGTCTTGTATCGGCTCGAGAAAACGCTTTGTGAGTCTCTCATGATCACAGAGCCAGATATATGCATGTTCGTTGTGCTAACTAGGCAAAACAGATGTAGATTATTAACAAGAAACTTGTATAGTGCAGAAACAAATGCGTCTTTTGATCCATAAGTAGTAGTTAATATACCTCTCATTGAGATCCAAGATCACTGGCATCCTAGTAGCTTTTCATCGGGTGGCCATTTTGATGTCGGGGAGCAGGTTAGAGGCCCCAGGGAAGGAATGTTTATTGTGCTTAATGACAAGGCTTGTGAACTTAGACTGACAGACTAGGCAGATAACTGACTCAAAGGATAGGGTTAATAGCATGGCATGTTGTAGACACGGAAAGCTAGATAGCAGACTTGGTGATGAGAGATCTGTGGTGATCCTTTTAACTGATTGGTAAAGATTTTACCTTTTTCTCATACATCTAGTGTGCATATTTTAGGATCAGTCTTGTACTGGGATGTGCTTTGTTGATGAATAAGAGTAAAGTGAGTGGCTAATGCCTTATGCAGATTACTACGCCCGCCTGTACTCCCCGGCACTTACAGCCACCGTTGAAGATTCACAAGAGTTACTAACTGATATCAGGCTGCCAGAATTCTCACAGACTAAGACTTTCTAGAGCAGGAGTTGACTCGCAGTGAAGTGCCACAAGCAATTCAGGACTTGACATCTGGTAAGGCGGTTTGGTTCTAACGGCCTTTCTATAGAGCTCTATAAATTAACAGCCTCGAAATTGCCCCATATCTCCTAAAATTTTTCATGGAGAGCTGTGACGCCGGGATATTGCCTAAAGATCAGAGGTTAGCAGCCATAGTTGGTATTCATAAGGAGGGCAAACCACAGGAGCGATGTGCCTCCTACAGGCCAATTTCGCTATTAAACGCAGAGGTGAAGATTCTGGAGAAACACTGAGCCCCCCGATTGACTAAGGTGAGATACGCTCATTGATCCACCGAGATCAGTCCTGCTTCATGCGAGGGAGAAATATGGCGCTTACCCTTTGACGGCTGCTTGGGGTCCTGGGTCGAGCGACGAGAATCCGTGAAGACGCTTTAGTTTTGTCCCTCGACGCACAGATGGCTTTTGATACAGTGGAATGGCTCTTTATGTATGGGGTTCGAGAAAAATTGGGGCTCGGTCCCCGCTTTATCTCCTGGATCCGGCTCTTGTACTCGGACGCCCTCACCCAGGTAGTGGTGAATGGGGGCACGTCTGCATTGTTTCACCTTCGCCGGGGCACGAGACAGGGCTGTCCGCTTTCTCCTTTGATCTTCGCCCTAGTCCTGGAGACCTTTGCGGCCTGGATCCAAAGTGATCCCTTGATTTTTTTGTTTAAATCTGTTTATTGAAAGTTTTTCTTTTTTTGAAATCGGTATTCACACATTAGGTTATACAACAGCAATATATTCCTAGGTTCGGGTATCAACATTCCTATGCTGAGATCCACTATATTTTATCACATTTGATTGTTACAGAACCATGCCTAACATATTAGCAATGCTCGTGGTGCCTATTGTCTACAGTTTCAAACATTATACAAAAACACAACCTTAATATAACAAAAGAACAGTACAGTTGCCCTACCTCATGCCTTTAATCAATTAAATCCGCCCTCACTTTTCCCAATTCTGGGTTGATATCCTACTGTGCTTACACTACCCTCATCCGCACCCCTCCGCCAATGACCATTGCCCACCCATCTCAGTGTCAACATATTGGATTTTGGAATCGTCACTACGCCTGGATCGATGTTAGGGGCTTGCCTTATCTGAAGCCTTATGTGTCTACCTTACTGACTATAGCTTATATGTCCTCATGTCTTGTGCATTGTGGTATTGGGTAAAGCTCATTCCTCATCACGTTCAGACGCGCTTCCTAGAGCTTCAGTGTAGCTCTGCCATGATGTACGAAAATCAGACAGTATTGCGTCCCACAACGCAGCCAGTGGCTGTTTCCGTATCCCCACTGCGTCTTCACTGCCAAAGTGATCCCTTGATTAGAGGGCTTCAGTAAACTGCTGACTTGGAGGAGAGAATCTTCCTTTATGCAGACGATATCCTGCCTCTATTGCTAATCCGTCCTCCACTCTTGATATTAATTCACATATTCACACTATCCCGTTGTTACGCGGGCTATACCATCAATTGGAGCAAGTCTTTGTCCTTCATGGATCTGTACCATGCCTGCCTGACGGCTGTGCAGCTTGTGTGGTCACGGAGGATTTCCGTTGTCTGGGGATGTACATCACTAGGGACCAGACGCTGTTTATAAACATAAACTTGAGACACTATTTTCATGCTTGTGAAGGGATATTCAACACTCTAAGACCTTGCCCCTCTCCCTACTGGGAAAAGCCTCTCTATTTAAAATGACGGCTTATCCAGTCACGCAGTCCTATTTTAAAGCAATAGATGATGCCACCCACACACTCCTTTGGTATGGAGTCCCCCGCGCATAGCGCTCCAGAAACGGACCATGAGTTGGTATGACGAGGGAATTGCACTCCCTGGTCTCCAAAAATATTACTGGGCGGCGCAACTCAATTGGTAACCATTGGGCTCCCATCCTGGAGGATGAGCTGCCCTATAGGATGGAGAGGAGAAATATGCAACCCAGGGGTATCTCTGGGCCATCTATGGGGGAACACGCACTACAACCCTCTCCAGCCCTACAGCTGTGTCACTTCCCATCTGGCACACCGCACTGAAAGCTTTGGGTTGACATGACAGGATCACGCGTGCTACACCTCTGTAGGGTACACCACGGTTGGTTACCTTGGCCTTGCAGGCATTGATAAATGGGATCTCATTGGCCTGCCTAGAGTAGGTGACCTGTGGAGGCAGGGTGAGGTGCTCCCATTCGTAGAACTACAAAGCGAATACCAATAGTCCCCCACTGCTACCTTCCGATACCTACATATTCGTCATGCTTTACAGAAAGTTATTCCCAGGGGTGAAGATCTTCCCGATTCCTCCCCACTTAAAGATAGGTTGCTGGACAAATATATGTCCATAAAAGCTATCCTGCTCGCCTACCGTAAACTGTTAAACAATTCCCCAACATCTTTGTCCGCTTGAATGAAAGCTGGAAGCAAGAATCTGGAGGCTTAGATGATGATGAGTTCCCCCAGGGAGGTAGCTATACGATTCAGATTTCATCTGGTGCAGCTCAAGATCCTCCATAGGTGTTATTACGCAGACACGACACTGGTTAAATTGGAAAAGTCATTCTCCGCGCTCTGCCCCAAGGAGTGTGATCAGGAAGGAATGTTATTCCATATGGTGTGGGATTGTCCGATACTTCAAAGTTATTGGACAGCCGTCGTCAACTGCCTTAAGTGTCTGTGGGTGTGACATGGCGCCCTCTGAGCAGTGGTGCCTCCTGAATATTTGGGATGACACTGATCTCCGACAAATGGACCGTCTTTGGTTCACGCTAGGGTTGATGGTGGCCAAGCGCAATATTGCACGGATGTGGGGAGCGGCACTACCACCGAAGTTGGCCAATTAGAAGCGGGGTTTGGACTGTTGTATGCAGGCGGAGAGGGTAGTGTATGAAAGTAGGGGTTGTCCGCATAAATGGTCTAAAGTATGGGGGAAATGAAATGCATATCGAGGAGAGCTCGGTGTCCCCCATGCAGTCACCAATCACGACTCCTGTGGTCAGAGGAGTCTAGATCATGTTGCTGCCCTTTGAACTGTTGTAGGGCTGGCGGGGTGAATGTGAGATGGAGATTGAACGACAATTTCATTGAAATGCCTATACTTTGTTATGACGTATGCTGCTTACCGTCACTGTGATTCTTTCTAATGTCAAATATAATAAACATTTTATATTAAAAAAAAGAACAAGAGTAAAGTAAACATAGGATACCTAGCCTGTCAGATCAGTGATGTGGGGATTGGTAACTGGAAAATCGCAGAAGATGAGGGTCTCTAGGAGTTTTTGTGTAAATCTTATGGAGGATAAGGTCTGTGTTGCAAAACTGAAAGATCAAATTAGAGAGTACTTCAATATTGAGTGTGGCGATATGAAAGTAGGCGCAGTTCATATGCCTTCAAAGTGATATGCAGCATGTGCCTGGCCTTTGAGGCTGTCCAGCTCCTTAAACCTGAAATGTCGATACTTAAAGGTTTACTGTATATAGAATTGCGATTTTTATGAAAGACTAGGAGGCTAGCATTATGCATAAACTGTTATTCACTTCTTCTGAGAAGCAACACTTAAAAGATTCCAGAACCAGAACTTTAGAACTATATCACAATAAATAGAACACTCAAGTCCTCTTAAATCCCTCTGTCCACCATTTTCTTCCTCTTTTGTTTCTCTTCGTTAGGAATCTTCCTTCTTCTTAAACTCATCTTGAAAAACTCACTGGTCTGAAAAAGGTAAACATGAAAATATATCTTCCCTTCAACATTCTTACTCCAAATAATCTTAGCACCAAAACCTATCATAGTGTTAAATGCTTCTTAATAAACGTATGCATCTGCCCAACTTACGTAAACACAGGCCTAGAAAAATCATAAAAATGTTACTAGACCTGCAGGTCTAGTGACTTAAGTAATCTACTCAGCCTACTTATAATGCTCTTGACCCATAAACTTGTTTCAAATTATGTGATCCTGGGAAAGTATTTTAATTCACTGAGACGCCATTTTTTTCTTTATCACATATGAGAGCACCTTTAAATACGCGAGTTCAGTATGTCTCCTGTACAGAAAACTCTTGTTTGGTTTAATAGACTAAACTTTTGCTCCATATAATACAAATCTAGCCACATATAGGATACACATGACCGCTGACTTGCCTCAGTTCATTAACCGCATTGTCATCAGTGTGGGGTAGGAATGTTTCTCAACTCTTGTTTAAAAACTGTCACTTTTAATAAATACCTAACTAAAGCATAAAGTAGCAGCACTCTGTCATTTGCAATCAGCAGATTTTACATTAAAATGCCCACAGAATTTCCCACTGACATGTGTTTTTAAAACTATATAGTGTACAATGTCTGGAAATCACGTTTCTGCAAATATTTGTCATTTGCACATCACCAAGTAAAGTGTTCTTATTTCTTTTGCACCTATATGAATCTTTGTTTGCATCACATTTCTAAGTTACAAAAAAGTTCTTTCATAATAATTGTACTATTAATTTACAACCTGTTTAAATGTTGTTAGAAAAAGAAAGACATTTTACAGCCTTTTGTTTCACAATTATTGTCAGATACCTCCCTTGACAAAAAGCACTAATTATAATAAGAGAAAGAAAAGTAAAAAACATTTTCCAGGAACCGATAAGCAACACTTAGTAAAAAGACAAACTGACATTTGACCTCTGTCCTTGAACAGACAGCAAATGTGTCAAGACAAAAACAAGAGTTAAAGGCATCTTTATTGCTTATTCACTTTCTGAATGAACAGAACACTTGTTCCTTCCAGTTTAAGTTAACTCGCCAGCAGGGACAATTAAATGCTAAAAATAGCTCGACCTGATAAAATCTCACTCGACATTGCAAGTGGGCGAGGGATTTTTCGAGGCCTGAAACACCATATTTTACTTTTTTTTTTTAAACTTCCTCGCAAACTGAGGAGGTTGTGGTGGGATAATGCTAGCCTCCTAGTCTTTAATAAAATCGTGATTATGTATACAGTAAACATTTAAGAATCAACATTTTATGGCAAGACAGGAGGCTAGCATTATGCATGCTCAGGGTTTCTCAAAGCATAGTGGGAGACATGTTCCAAAGGTCTAAAATAAAATTTCCTTAAAGTATCTGCATTTGACCAATCTGCCACTTTTAAAGTATCCTTCAATCTACCGCCAGACATAAATACTTTACTCGCCATAGCACTCCTGATGGAATCAACCTTAAACTCCTCCAATTTAACACTTGCCTCCTTCATTACATACTTTACCCACCTGGCAATGGTTGCACTAGTGACTCATTTGAATGGCTTTACATTAGAAATCAATAATTAATTTAATCCTGCTCTTCGCTTTTCTAGCATCCTTGATTTGTATTCCTTTATACATCTTACCACACACAACTTTGGCTTTTTATTCAAACACACCTGTTTGTTGAAAAATTCTATGTGAAATCTATAATGCCCATACATTTGACACTCTTTGGAAAAAAAATAAAACAGTAAAGCTGCTAATTTCCACATTAACTTTCTTACCCCTAAGTACTTATTGCTTGGCCATTGTTGAAACAGTATCACAACTAAATCCACATCCCAAAGTGTTTGATACCTTGGCTTTGGAGGTCTTTTTAAACTTATTCCCTTCATTAATCTACAAATCAATGGACTTTTACCTATTGATACTCCCTGGACCAAAGAATGTTCCGCTGCCACTGCTGATCTCAAACAATTGACTGTTCCTTAGGATAAACATTTATCAAACACCTGTGCAAAAAATGAATCACCACTTCTATCTCATCAGCCTCCATGATATCCAAATCCCTTTCCAAGTACCAACGTAACCAAACTCTCCATGCAGTTTTATATCTTTTCTTGGTTCCTAGTGCCCAGGATTCATCAAGTAACCTTGAAACTGTCACCAAAACATCTGTAAATCTTCCTGAACCCCCATAATCTTCCAAACTTGAAGATTGTGCAGACCTGCTTCCACTAGAGGATCAGAAATGGAATCTCCATAGCCATCTCCAACACTGTTGAGAAGCAGGGATGAGTTTTCCAAAATGGAGTCACTAAAACTATCTGACATCTCTGCTTCCTGCACTGCAACGACATTCTCTGTATCATTGAAAAAGGAGGAAATGTGTACCCCCTTATCCATGTCCAATCCTGTACGAATGCATCCACTGCAATTGCACCTGCATCCGGTCTACAGCTTATGTAAGGACTCAGCGTGAATGTCAAATAAGAAGCACAGAGAGCTACCTCTAAAGGGCCCAAACATTTCTGTATCTCCCTGAAAAACCTCTCCTGCAATTTCCAATCGCTGTAATCTGTTATATACATGGAATTCCAATCTGCCATTACATTGTGAACTCCTGGTAAATATTCCGCTTTCAAATAAATTTTGTGTTCTAGACAAAATTCCCACATTTCCTTTGCTAAATCTGCCAATCATTTGGATCTGCTGCCCCTTGATTTGTTGATATTTCACTGCAGAAATGTCAATCTTTAACAACACTGATGCGCCTTGCAACTTCTGTTTGAAACTGAGAAGGGCAAACAACCCTGCCTTCAATTCTAAACAATAGATATGTTCCTCTTTCTTCAACAAGTTCCAAACTCCCCCTGTCTCCTGACCTGAGCACTCTGCTCCCCATCCTGACATGCTGGCATCTGTCTAAAATGTACTCTGACAATGTTACAAAGATTGCCCAACCATTCCAGGCCTCCAAATTTTCCATCCACCATTGCACCTCTTCGTTTCCTTCCATATTTATTTTTTATCTTGTTCCAGTACCATATTAATTTCACTAAACCTGCTTTCTTCAACCTTTGTAAGGCCCTCTAATGTAATGGCAATGGTTCAGGGTTACAATTTTGAAACAGACGACATACATAACTTAACCAAACCATAATTGTACAGTTTAAACCATAGAAACAAGGTACCCACAAGAGATTTCTCTCAAAGTATACAAGATTTGTGTTATTGAAATTATTCTTCGTGAAAAAAACAATACAATACAGAATTCAAAGAAATACAGTGTAAACAAAAAATACAGCATGACAGAGGAATACCAATCCAGATGTTTGTCTGTATTATAACAAGAACATAGTGCAATAAATGCTTCCCCTCGATTTGCCAAAGGGGACGGCGATTCGACCGTAGGGATTTGTTAGGTCATGATCAGGACATTTAGAATTAATGACAGCAACTAGAAGAATTAATCTGAAAACAAATAGCATTCATAAATATGCAGGTACCAGGAAAAAGTTTCCCAAAAAGAGAAACATTTGAAAAGGGGAGAACCAAACCAAAGTCTGGGCCCCAATATAAGTTAGTACTGAACAAACTTAGAATGCCGTGTGATTACATGTCATGCATACCCAAATTGACAGTGGATGAAGAACCATCACCAACATGGTCTCAACATTGCTGTGCTAGAAGGGAAGTCAACAGCGACAATGTGAAACACAATAAGGCACGCAAAGTAAAATAAGCCGACAAATCAAACGAATAGACAAGCACATGCCAAGGCTGAAACCAGAAATAAATGTATCCTAGATGTTAAACTCCATAAGTGCAAACAATAAACAAGGATTATTACAAAGATTGCTACCCACTTGTAGAATATAATGATTCCAACATGAATCTTCAGTCATAGGGCCAGAGAATTCACAACCGTCTTAATTCCTTTATTTCTGCAAAGCAAAATAAAGAGTTTTTAAACTATGAAGGAGCCAGAAAGAATAGTGACTCACTACTAATTGTTCCATTTATCAAACCTTACCAGGGAGCCGCAGTTCTCGTATCACCTTGTGTATAAGAAAATTACACTGGTTTAGAGAAAGTTGGTTAATACATCTCTATTGGGCCAATTCACAGATTTGAGCCCCTAAAAGAATCAAAACATATAGACCAATTATCACACAAACTGTGCAATCTATTCAGTTTATTGCACATACAACAATTGCTGATAGCCTTACCGGGGAAATAAATTCACCTCGAACTGCCGCACCGTTACACTGTTCGACCCCCAAGAGAAATCACATGATCAAAATGGCATTTTAAAAAATAGCACTGATCATCATAGAGACGGAAAACAGGCTACCTGTCAGCATATTTCAAACATGGGCAAACGAACTACAGAACTCAAGTTAAGATTAAATTACACCAGATAATAAATCAACTATATTTACAGTGTAAAACTCACAAAAATAAAATGTAAATAGATGACAAGAAAAATTGGCAAGTACGACGCGCGACATGGTGCGCATGCTCAAACTTTAGACACTTATCCTGCTGAAAAATTGCTAAGTTATGTGAAGCAATTCCTTACATATGCTCCACAACAGTATCTATGATTTCAAATCAACAAGTATAGCATAAAATTATCCTTACATGATTTGAGTCCAAACATCACAGTGCAATATGCCGCTCGTACACCGGAAGTACACTACACCATTTTTCACTCCTCTACAATCTAAGTCAGAACAATAATATATAAGTACATATAATGAGTCTTCTCATGTGCGCCGCAACAGAGAAAAGCGTCTAGTGATGGAAGCCATACGCACAATTTAGCCCAAGTTAGCAAAGCGCGATGAAGTATCATATGACTGAGTCAAAACATCACAGCGTGATATGCCGCTCGTGCACAGGAAGTGCACTACACCATGTTTACTCGTTTGCCATCTAGATCCAAACAATAATAGTCAATTGTGAAGTATAAGTACATGCAACTTGTTTTGTATCACGTGCTCCGCAACAGTAAGAAGCGTCGAGTGATACAGGCTGCAATTACAACTGATTGTTTTGCATCTATTGCTTGATTGCCATCAAAACAGTGATGAATTAATACTAGCAATGTGTCTTTTTATCTTAATACTGTGAAAATCATGTCCAATACTCCAATATAGGTCCAGGCCAATGGAGGACAACAGTATACAGCATAATCAACATAGATGGATATTTATCACTGAAAGTTAAAGCTATGTATTGACAAAGAATACATATAGCTCTCAAAAGAATGTAGTCATCTAGGACAATGCAATCGTCAAACAGAATTTAGAACTGAAATCAAAGAGGTACCAATCAATATAAATTAATGCAAAACTACAGAATTACTCTTTCATTGTATTCAGTCTTGCATTTATACTGTCACAATTTAGATTTCAATGAGATTCTGCTCTATTTAGCATCATCTGTATGTCCTTGCCCCTAGGTGGTGGTCGGCGTTTTAATCTCATAAGGTCGAAACGCCATTGAAGTCCCTTGTGACAAATCAAGAGAAAGCATTTATTGCACTATGTTCTTGTTATAATACGGATACACATCTGGATTGTTATTCCTCTGCCATTGTGTGTTTTTTGTTTATACTGTATTTCTTTGAATGCTTGTTTAGTGTAACTTTGTGAGCACAAAATGTATATCTGTTGATGTACTGGATTCTGTATTGTATTGTTTTTTCACAAAGAATAATTTCAATAACAAAAAACTTTTCTAATTTGAGAGATCTGTTGTGGGTACCTAATTTCTTTGGTTTAAACTGTACATTTTTGGTTTGGTTAAGTTGTGTATGTTGTCTGTTTCATAATTATATCCCTGAACTATTGTGGTTTTGATATTGTTCATTGACTCCAGGTTTTGGCTAATCTGTAATGTAATGGGTCTGGAAAATTGCTTGGATTGACTTTGATAAAAGACCAATAACTCGGGCTAAAAATTCTAAACTATGCTTACTCCTGCCTCATCACATGCTTCACCTCCTCTCTTACCTTCCTTCTTTCCTTTACGAGAAGCTG
Organism: Calotriton arnoldi; assembly: GCA_963921515.1. NCBI lineage: Eukaryota > Metazoa > Chordata > Amphibia > Caudata > Salamandridae > Calotriton > Calotriton arnoldi. The sequence goes on from CAWUFW010000181.1 coordinate 3,724,159, forward strand.
TAATTGACTTTTCACTATGTCTAACACAAGCCTAAGAAACTCCAGACTCTGACTTGGAATTAGAACCAATTTCTCCACATTCACAATAAATCCTAGTCTTTCTAGTAAATCCTCTTACCAAAACTAAATGAGTTTTTAACTCTTCCAGGCTCTGATTCATAATCAAAATGTCGTCCAAAAATATTATTAATCTCACTCCCCTTTCTCACAAATAACCTACCACTGGTCTCAAGACTTTTGTGAAACACCAAGGAGCTGATGACAACCCAAAGGAAGACACTGAAACTGATATAGAACTCCTTTCCATTTGATTTGTAGAAACCTCTGACTCCCTGGATCTATCGGAATTGATGCATCCTCGAGATCCATCTTTACTAACCAATCTTTCTCCTTTAACATATCTTGTGAAAGATGGATACCCTCCATCTTGAAATGACTACATGTTACATAAAGGTATAAATTCCTTAGATTTATTGCAGGTCTCCAACCCTTGTCCACCTTCTCTACTAGGAATAGGGTACTGACAAACCCTATTATGTCCTTCTGTATCTCCAATTTTGTCTTCTTGTTTAGCATTTGCATCAACTTCTGTTACTACTGCTTCGAGTTCTCTTTGAAAATGTAGCTGTCTTGGCTCCTGTCTTGAACTGGTTCTGATTCGAAATATATCGGATAATCTCTGTCTGTCTACAACACCCAAGAGTCTGTCGTTATTTCTTCCCACTGTTTCTGAAAAAACGTTAACCTTCCTCCCATGTTTTGCTGGATAGAACCAAATTTGTTCCTCGTGCTCACCTTGTCTTGAGTTTGTGCCTTGACCTCGTCCCCGAGAAGATCTAGTCCTTCTTTCCCTCCCTCTCTGGGAATAGAATCCTGTACTCTGTATATAATAACCTCCTCCTTGATTTCCGTAGTTTCCTTAATTATGGGACTTAAAATAGCCTCGGCTGAGAGTTTGCCCTCTCCTTCCAGCCCTCCCATAAAAACTGTTTCCAGTAAACACCTTCCGCATATAAATTTGCGCCTTATGCACACTAGTAAAAGTTTGGACATATTTTCCAATACTTTTAACCCTGCCTTCCCCAAAAAGAAGGCCTTTAGCATCTTCACTGCTTTCTTTCACAGCCAACTAACCAAGTTTTGAGTTTATACGCATTAGGATTGTCTTCTTTAGCTCAGCGTTTCCTAATAGACGTACAGCTCTTAAGCACCACCCTCTTAAAATAAAAGGTGTATATTCAAGTCAGTGCCTTTAAAATAGGCCTCATCTCCTAAATCGAACGTTCTAGCCAGAAAACCGAGAAATCTAAACCTCGATCCTGGCACTGTTTTAGAGATTTTTCCAGAACCTTCCTTGGGTCTCTGCCCATTTTGAATAAAAGATGTTATTAATTCAAGATCAGTATTGGGCGTGTCTGTAACCTTGTATCAATCACTGGAAGCGAGCTCTCCGCTGGCATACTATATCTTCCTTATCTAAAGGTTTTCTAATCCAGTGCTTAATATATTCTGCCACATGATCTAATGGCTACCAGTCTTTACCCCTAGGGTATCTAATGTCTTTGTGGTCATAAAGCTTTTCACCAAGAGGTTCAACCACAGATCTTTCCTTTTTCCTTACTTTTGAATATATCATCCAGCTCATCTTTCAAATTATCCTTATAGTTTAATTCTAAAATATACTCCTCTAAATCATGGCGGTCACCACTTAGATAGAAATCATCATTATTTGCAATGATAGATTGCCCATCTGGTGTGTCACTCAGTATGTCCAATTTCTGTGATTCGCTGATGACTCTTTTCTTTACATCAGCATTTTTTATATGCTTCCTCGTCTTTAAACGTTTACTGCCTGGACCTCTAATAACATCCTCTTCTTCTTCTGAGATGGTAACGTACTCTTCATCCTCCCTAGCTTTATGTGGGCGTTTATTACCTAAAACCTCCTTTTCGGTCTCTTCTACTGCCAATTGTACCTCCTGAGTATCTATCTTCCTAATTAACTCCTCCTGGATTAACTCCCCTGAAGCCTGCTCACTAATTTATTTAATTCTATCCAAAAATATCCGTTATAAAGATTGAGTTATTTTGCACTATATTCCTTTTATTCACATATTCACCGTCTCGCTTCCAACTGCCGAAATGCTAGGCAACTAAGCGCCTCATGACATACGTGCGCTCATATGCGCTCTCTCTCCTTTCGATAAAGACGCTTCGTGCTTGCTACGCACATGCCTTCTGAAAAAGCCCAACTTCCTTTAGAGAAGAAACTCAATACTTGCGTAATGCGCAATGCGATGCCAACCTAAAATGCGACCATGTCGCATATGCAATTTTGAGCTTTCCTGTTCTTTAAAAGATACCCATGCTTGTGCGCGTTCGGCCGATTAGGTAAATTCTGATTTTCTTTAAAAACGAAAGTTAATACAGCTTAAGAATATTGTAGATACATTCTATATGTGAAATTAGTAACAAAACTCCAGAAATCTTGTTTTCTCACCCATACTTTAGCTCTAAATACTATCTACTCCTGTTCACTACATTTTATCCATACATTGGGTCTAATTAACCCTATATGTACATAATACAACAACTCTCACACACAAGTTCATGTCAAATTAACCATAAACATCTTAACTGTAAACTACCATACACACTGAATGCTATATACTTATCTGCTCAGAAGCAGCAAACAAAAAAGGAAGAAAATGGTGGACAGAGGGATTTGAGAGGACTTGAGTGTTCTGTTTATTGTGATGTCGTTCTGGTTCTGGAAACATTGAAGTGTTGCTGCTCAGAAGAAGTGAATAAACGTTTATTCATAATGCTAGCCTCCTGTCTTGCCGTACAATTACTGAGACACTTAGTTTGCAAAAAGCTCAGAGGAGGCACTGCTGAGATTGAAGCTGTGTTCTTCTGTGAAGATTGCATATCTGACAAGATTGTGGTCACCAGACATAGAACCCTGAAGGCTAAGGTTATGATTCGTAATGTTAGACCAGCTGGTGTGTGATGGCGCTTTCTGAGGGTGATATTGTATGTTGTCTTGACTCATTGTAATAGAAAACATTCTTACATGAGGTAGAATTACCATTGTACTTCGAGGCTGAAAAACATTAAACAAGAGGAGCGAGCCACTGTAGAAGTGTGCATGCTGCCACAGGCGCTTCAAGACTAATATGTCTCTCATAAATCTTCTGTAGGAAGTATTGTAACCCCCTGGAGAACAGCAGCTTTGTACAAGTTCTTTCTTGAAAAAGGACAGTCAAATAAACTTTGAGACAGATTTTACCCTGATCGGTCCTCTTAATGTCTGATTAAATTCACAGCATTACTGCTCAGAAGGGGTGCACAGCTGGAACTGGTTTAATGTGTCTAGTTAGATCCCTAGAACAGTTTATAGGTCATGATTTATTGAGTTGTCTGATAAACTGTGTACATAATATTACTGTTAATTTTAATATTTTTCTTGTATTCTTAGAGTACTTGAGGATAGGCATTGTAATTCCTTTTCACTCTTGAACAAATTCAAACCCAGGTTTCACTATCTATGGTTTTAGGGCCTGATCTATCCGAGCACCTTAATGCTATTTCGTATTTTGATTTGTAGAACCATTAATTAGAATCTTAAAATAAAAAAGCATACAGATGTAAGGAATAAACTAATAAGGTAGAGCTACAGATGATTACATTATTATTTAAGCTTAAGATTTATGGTGAATGTATTCTAAAGCTTAAGTATTGTTCTTGATTTGATATCCGATTTCACAGGTAGATAAGTTTTTCTAATGTAGTTATCAGAAAATTAGAGCCACTAGTAGTTCTTAAAACATTTATCTATGTTTTCTGCTTTTATAGAAAAAAAGTGGTGTCCAGAGTTTCTGAAAGGTCTCACCCTTTTCGTTGCTGTGTGGATGTTCTGGAGAGGGCTGTGAAAGCAGAGCTGCAGCTTCTGAAGACTTACCATTGGATGTGTCGAGACCGCTGCTGGCAAATGTACAAGCATGCAATGGAGGAGAGCGGTTCAATTAGCAGGCATGTGCAGACTTACATGAAAATAATCAGATTTTTATTTCATGCTATATTTGCACCTTACAGATCTGAACATTCAAAAAATAGTGCCTATTTAGGCACGCACGCATACTAACTACGCTGCCACCACTACCTGGCCCTGTTTGTCCATTGCTCTTTGCTACTCACCCATCCATCTCTGTCCCGGTGCTCCCCACCCCTCCCCAGTCCATTTTGCTCTCTTTCTCGAGGGCACGACAGCTTGAAAATGCTACTGGGCCATTTATTTCTATTTTGAAGCTCCTGTGTTCTTTATTTTTTAATTTTGACTTTACTATTCTTCAGTAGCCATCAGTCACGTTTAAACAGTAGAGCAACAAAAGCCAAAATGGCCACCACTGCTTGATAGATGCAACAAATATCGACCCGTGCATCACAACACATTGTGTCCACATCAGCCATTTTCATGGTTTTTCTTACCATCTCAAGCAGGCCACTGTGTGTGCATGTGTCGCACACTGAGCACCAATTCAGACCAGCTTTGGCAAGGCCAGTATGTCAGCATTCGCCTTTTAAAAGCAAAACCTAGTGGTTTTGCCAGTGCTTGTTGAACTAGACTTTGAACTTTGGGAAGTTCCTTGTGTCTGTTACGGAACACAGATTGCGACTACAAACTCAGTAATATCTTCACAGCTTATGTTTGTTTTACTTCTACATCCTAGCTTTCTTCCAATTTTAACAATTGATAACACACAACACAAAGCAGTGGATCCTGTGTAGTATTTCACGACCGATATTTGCACTTTGTAACATACATGCTTAGGTATATCATAAACAAGCATGTCCCATGGGTGCAACCATGACATTTTCTTCTATCACAGTCATCATTTCTTTAGACCAGTATCCGACTCGATATCTTTTCCTCAATCCTTTCTTATGTCCTCTACTCCGCCTTGAGCGTGGTTAGGTTATGCTCCAAACTTTGATTTGTGAGTTTTTGCAGCAGCTGACCCGCCTAATCCTTTTAAACAACTTTTTTTTAATAATAAAATTTATTAGTTTTCTGAAATAACAGTGACCAACACAAAGGATCACTGACAAGCATCTGTGGTCAATGCAATTTGTGATCATCATTGGCGCTCTTCTGCACAAGATAAAACTGCGACTTCCCAGTTCAATTAATCCAGCCCTGCAAGGTGGTGGTCTCCCCACAATCCCTTCCAATCCAACTCCACTCGGTTCCTGTCCCCTACCATCATTCTCCCGTCTTGCCCCCGCTGTTGGGCTCCATTGTAATTCCTCTGTCCCCATTCCCTGCCCACATTCCCTTCCGATCCAACTCCACTTGGTTCCTGTCCCCTACCATCATTCTCCTGTCTTGCCCCCACTGTTGGGCTCCATTTTAATTCCTCTGTAGTGTCCCCATTCCCTCCAGACTTTCCCATGTTTGTGTGGACAGCCACAAGCTTTGTAAATGGGGCGTTCAAGACTCATGCTGTGGTCCATGCCTCTCCTCCACCTCTCTAAGGGCAGACTGTCTGTACATTTCCAAGACTACGTTATATCGCGCTTAGCTGGTGCCAAGTCAAGCCATGGCAATGTTCTTTTATAACTGTCTCTGTCCACTGTAATATGAGGTAGTCAGTTTAGGGCCCCCAGGAAGGGTCCAACCCGAACAGTCCCCAGACTGGTCAGAATCCCGATCCAGAAAACCTCAAGGGCACTGCAGTGCCATATAGTATGCACAAAGTCTTGTCTCGGGGCAGAGCAGCGGTGGCAGTGCGGCAAGAAAATCTTCCCCATTTTCCACAGCTGCTCTCTGGTGAAATAAGTGTGGTGGAAGTATTTCAGCTGAATCGCTCTGAGTCTCATGGCTATTACCGACTCACATGGTGATCCCAGTGCCTCCCGCCAGTCATCCTCCTCAAGTGGACCCAGGTCGGGTTCCCATGCCTCGTGCAGTTGTGGGATGGAGTCGGGGTCTTGAATAATAAGGATCTATAAATGTTTTTGAGTTTGTGGTCTCCAGGGGCTTCAAGCAGGATCTTGGCTTTTAGAGGGCTACAATCCAGGAGCATGTCATAAGGGCATGTCAAAGTTGTAAGTACCTTTACAATTGACTATAGTGAAGGCTGAACTCCGTTTGTAAGTCAGTGAAGGATTTTTATGGTTATTTCTACCATCATCTCGCCCAAGGTAAACATCCGAATAAGATCCTATTGTCTGAATCCCTGCAGGCCCATCACGTGTTGAGGCAACCAAACGTTCCAAAGAGGCATTTAGCCTACCCAAAAGCTTTAGTACTGCTTGTGTGGTGGTAAGGAGAAGGAGCACATTCAAGCCCCCATAAAACAGTTGTGAGATCTGGGTGCCCTACATGGCCCAACGTTCAGAGGCATATGATAAGTAGTCAGATCTTTTAAACCCCTTTTTGCTTCCAATGATGAGTTTGGAGGCTCTATAGAATGAAACCATGCAATGTCCCCTTCAAATGTGGATTTAAAGCATTTGGACAATCAGATTAGTGGAATCTGATTATTCCACAGAAAGCCCCTCCGTGAGGCCTCAATCCTAGTGGAAATAGGGTAGAGGGAATGGAAAGTTCTGTAGTTGGTAGAGAAAGCGTGACAACGTCACCATCTTTAAAACTACCGATGAATGAGTGGGTAAGTGTAGACCAGAACTCGACTTCCTTAAGCATTCCTTCTAGATTGGGGTCCAGGTTAGCCTGTCAGGCCCTGAGGATCCTTTTTAGACATACATCCCCAGATGTTTAAAACCATCAGTTGGAACTCTGTCTCCTGCCCACGTTGTGGGGGAGTAGGATGGTCATTATGTATAATGAGTAATTCGCTGTGTTGATTTTGAGACCTGTAAAAGCACAGAAAAAGAGCAGAATCTGGAGGACTGAGGACCTGACAGCTCTGGGTTGGTCAAGAAAACGAGAACGTCATCTACATAGATACTATCCACAATGCCTGGCATCCACTTAAACCCCTTCACATGAGCATCAATCCAAATCCATGCCTCTAGTGGCTCTATGGCCTGGGCAAAAAAGTGCCGAGGATAAGGGGCAACCCTTTCAGGTGCTACGTTGTGTAAGAAGCTCGTGAGAGGCAGTGTGGCCAATTCTGATCCTCACTGTTAAAGCGGTGTTTAGCAATTTGACACAACCAATATATTGAGTCTAGAAGTTCATCCTGGCAAGCAGGAAAAACAAGTATTCCCAGTTCAGAGTCAAAGGCCTTGTAGAAGGGTATTCGCAAGAGGGCCTGCACCTCAGGTAGTAGATCTGATAGAGCCCATATAGACTCGGATAATGTTGTCTGGTGGCACAGTGAGGCATGAAGCCGCCTGCTCTTGATGCACCAGTGTGCTCACCATTCGCAGCAGTCAGTTTACAAGGGTTTTCACCCATTCTTTACTTCAATGTTGTGGATGGAGATGGGTCTTTAGGACACTCAGTAGGGCGCGGGCAGACCTGAATTTGGGATTACTACGATAGCTGTGCTATGCAGGTTGGGAGGGAGCTCTCCCACTACCAGTACCTCCCAGAAAACCTCCAAGAGTGGAGTCCCCAGACACAACCAATACGCTTTGTAAAATTCCACTGGAAAGTCTTTGGGGCTCGGGTTCTTACCCAGCCGCAACCGGGCCAGTGTCTCCCCCAGCTCCTCAACAGCCTTAAGAGAGATCTTATCTTCTTCCATCAATCGCTTGACGGGGAGGTCAGCTAAAAATGAGGCTAAGTCAGGAGGCTCCAGTGCTACAGCCTCTAAGTACAGGTCCTTATAAAGCGTTGCAAATCTGTCCGCTATGGTATGTTCCGTGGAAAATGCCATCCGCTGGTCATCTTGAAGATATGTAATGTTCCCATTCTTTTAGGTGTTAAAGCATAACCAGTGCAGGGTTTTACTTATTTTATCCCCCTTTTGGTATATGCAGTTCTCTGTAGGCAACCAGGCCGTGCGGCCCACCAATATTTGTCATAGGATAGGCTGTGACTAAAGCAAAACTCAAAGAAGGGCTGGGTCTGGTTTTGAGTGATACTCGGCTATGCGTCTCCATATCAGCGAGTTCATGCAGCTTTATTCTTTTCAACTCTGTTGAGTGACTGAGTAGCTCCCGACCCCCCTCAGGATGGCTTTAAATACCTCCCAGAGTATCCCCGGTGAAGTAACTGTTCCACTGTTAGCTGGATTGACAAGTACCCAAGCACTTAGGCTCCATGGCAGCTTGGCCTGCTGCCACCCTACCCATATCGTAAGGTCAATTAAGGAATGATCCAATAGGCCACATACGTGGATGTGGGCCTCCTGCACTACATGGAATTCGACATTGGGCATCAGAAAGTGGTCAAGTCGCGAGAAGACTCTGAGCTGTGGAGTAAAATGTGTAAGCCATTTCCAGAGGATACAGGCGACACCATTCATTTGTGATGCCAATTTGTCCCAGGACAGTGGCCAGGTGCGTAGGGCAGGTGTGGCCACTTGGGTTAGGGAGGTATCTGTCTTGTGACACGTTGACGACTGTCGGAAGGTAGGATCCTTCTATCATGGTTACCCCCACTTTTTGCCTGGTGTCAGTGTGTTTTTGACTTAGTTTGACTGGAATCCTGCTAATCAGGACCCAAGTCACTGTGCTTTCTCCCTAAACAGACCATGGTAAGTACTTTTGCACATCCACAATTGGCTACTGGTGTTCCCTTGTAAGTCCTTAGTTATATGGTACTAAGTTACCCAGGGCGTAGGTGCACCAGGGGACTCCCTTGGGCTGCAGCATGTATTGTGCCACCCATGGGAGTCCACTCAAACTGTGATTACAGGCTTGCCATTGCAGCCTGTGTGAGTTGGTGCTTGCACCTCTTACGACCGATATAAGTTTTCTTATATCTGAGGTCACTGCACTTAAGACCTATAAGTCACCCCTATGGCAGGCTCTTCAGTCCTGAGGGCTTGGTTATAAGTGTGAGAGTGCCCCTGCATGAACAGGACACCCCTAACAAATCCCAGAGTTGATTCTCCAGGCTTTGTAAGTGAGGTCAGTCATTTTAATACATATAGTGGACATCAGTCATTACGAGATGTCTAACTATACAGTGGCTGTACTGAACCCGGTCATGTTTGGTATCAATCAAACATGTTGGAATCGCACCCCAACACCGATTCCAGTGTTGTAAGTATGATCCGGTGTACTGGGGGGCTGTCTTGGGGTGCCCCCTGTACTACAGGTAACAGTCTCTCAGGAGCTGACAGCTAAGTAGTGCTGCTGCCAACCACAGACACGATTCTGCCCTCCTTCTAGCTCGAGCAAGGGAAGGTAGAAACATAGGTTTCCGGTCGCAGGTAGGTGTGATTATCTACCAGACAGGACTTATTGTATTGGGCTGGGGTGGGGGCTCTTGCCAGCGCCACCAGACTGCTTTGAAGGGCACGTTTGGTGCCCTCCTTCCATACTCCAATTTGAGCCAGTTCAGGGAGCCCTTGGCTCCCAATCTGGCACGGAACTGGACAAAGGACATAGGCGTATCCTCTCCTCTGTCCAGCTCCTCCTCTGGGAGGGACCCCTGAGTCGTTCCAACCCTATTCCTATGGTACTTTAGGGCTTACCTGTGGGTGTCTCTTCAGATTCGTCGTGGGATAAGACTCAAGCCTCAAACTCTTCGACCGTCTGGACACTTGGACCTCGCCTGGAACCGAGACTGCTTCAAGGAAGACTCTTGCTACTCCTGGTCTCGCTGTTCTGCAAGTCTTCTTCGTCGTCTGTGTCTGTGCTTCTTCCAGGGTCTTCAATAGACCTGTGGGCATCAAAGACACCCAAAGTAATCTTCCTTGGAGTGAAGGAGTCACTCCCCTGTATCTGCAGGCACCGTAACGAAGCTGACCGGTCTACTGGTCCTGACGTCCCACGGACTTCGAAAAAGGCTCAGCAACACAGGTGTTGGTTCTGCAACTCCCTTGAGGCTTGATCTGCCCTCTCTGCAATTTTGAGACCAGTATGCCTCGTCGGAACTGCTGGGACCGAACCCCTGTGCACTGCATTGACTTGCCGTTGCCAAGGCTTGTTGGCTCTGCACTCCAGAGATCTTCGGGCTACAAGAAGCTCCAGCCTCCAGCATCTCTTCCTGCCAAATACAGGACCTCACCGCATCCTCTGCACCATGGGCCTTCCTTCTTGGTGAGCTGCTCGAGATCCTCTTGCGACTCCTGTCCCTTTGGCCTGTGGGCCCTCCTGAGGATCTTCTCCTGCTTCAGTGGGCTCCCTTGCTTGTTCAGGTCTATGCTGACTCTCCTGCTTGTGATGAGTCCCTTGGACCTTGCTGGTCCCAACGTTGCTCCTTCTTTGCTTTCCACACCAGTTGGAGCTACCAAGGCTTGTTGGTGTTTCCGCCGGACACCAACCCACTGGTCCTCGACTTCCAACATGTGACCGATGATGCATGGCTGCTGGTCTTTCTCAGCATTGCCTGGTCCTCACAGCTGCTGCGACAAGGTCACCGTCAACACTTCTGAACCGTCCGACATCAGTAGGCATTGCTCTGCCGTGCCACCTGGTCACCGCCGAGTGGTGTAGACTCTGTCCCCTCTGCTTACAGGTTCTCCTCTTCAAGAATCCACCCTTCGATTCCACCGGACTCTTGCACAGTCTTCTCCAGCAGCATCCTCTCCGAAGTCCTACATTGTTGTCTACGGTGGTTTTCGACATTACTTCACACCTATGTACCTGGCTTCCCTGGTGTAGTTATCCTGGTTCCTGGGGTATCCACGGGTGGGGTGACTCTCCAACTTTGTCTTCTACTGGGTTTTTTAAGGGTCCACTAGGATGGGTCCCTCTTCTTAAAAACTGCAACTACGACGTACCCGTTGACTTCTTTGGGACTCGCAGCTGTGTTTCTACTCTGCACACGATGGATTTAGGCCCAGATCTCTTTACTGGGGTGAATGTATGTCAAGTCAAGTCAAAAGCTTTATTTCGATATAAATATCATAAAAGCATCGAACGTTTCATCAGTACCAAAGATAAAAGATGCAATCTATTAAAATATAACAGTGCAATAATTCCTGACAATCGAAATATAAGCTATTTACACAGATAAAATTGACTCATTATAGGGTAAAATACTAAGATAAAAGCAATGGGTAAAAGAATAAAATCAGTATTTCATATCGATTACAAAATGTAGCAGATTGGGATGACATTGCCCTAATCGTTAGTGTCACTTGGCAAGCCCCCATAAGCTCTGGGTCGAGATCAGGATGTTCTTTGTGAAATCTTACATCTAATTTTCCAGGCACAACCCAGGAACTTGGCGGTTCCGCACGCATAGAGGGTTCTCGGATCAGATTTTAATGTACGCAAGGTTACTTTGTGGTCGTGAGTGCCTAGTTGTTTACAAATGGGCACAAGCCACCTAAACCTGACTTTAGCATACCCCGGACAGGCAAACATGAAGTGTGCAACACTCTCCTTGGGAGACCCACAGGAAGGGCATTCTTCAATGGTTTGGTGCGGAGGGCGCCACTTTGCGGTGAATTCGTGGACTGGAAGTGTGCCATATCTAAATTGAGTGTATAGTGCCCTATCCCTGGGGGTCTGAATTGCATCCATGTATGGTTCGAGGCCTCTAGAGTGTTTAAACTGGAAGAATTCTTCCGTGAGTCTGCCCATGTTTGGGTTGGTGAATGTATGACATTGTTCTGCATTCTGTCCATCAATTGTTCTTTTTGTGTTTGTCACCCCGAGTGGGACGGGTATGCCCAGACATGGGTCCCGTGCTCTCCCTGCCACTGGAGTCAAGCTATCCTGGCTGATGAGGGGTGAAACCCCGAAACCAGTTGTAGGATGCTTGTTTCCAGTCCAGGGAGGGCCTGGCCTGGCAGTTTGGGCTGGACTGTTCCCATTGGGCACAGGGTCAAGACTGATTTGCATATGACTGGGTTCAAACTCTAATGGCATGGTGAACAAAAAAACGATGGATTTAGGCCCAGATCTCTGTCCTGGGGTGAATGTATGACATTGTTCTGCATTCTGTCCATCAATTGTTCTTTTTGTGTCACAGCCTCCGTGAGGTTCCTAGGTACTTACCTTGGGTGGTTCCTTGGGTCCCCAGCACCTCTGAGTCTCTTGGTCCAAGTCCTGACTTCGGTCGCAGTTCACGTTCCACTTTTTTAGTATATGGTTTGGTCTCCCCCCTGGAGACCACTGTATTTGGTGCTACTTACCTTATTTTGTTTATATCTTTTTATTGGCATTTATATTTTCAAACAATACAGCACAGCAATCGATAAACCAGTTCAAATGGCTAGTAGCAGTGCATTATATAACATAGACTGAGTTGATAGCGGTGATGGCGGAAACAAACTGTGGTTGATGTGAAACAACACAGATACAAACCAAATTGGACCACCTAGGTAAATGAGAAGATGGTTGCAACGTTAATGTGTTGTGGATGGAGACATTGATATGTGCTATGTTGAGTAACAATGAACAGTGGGAGGAGGGTACAACAAAATGAGGACAAAATAACTTGACTGAGGGATAGGGTGATTTCCCGTGACCTAAGGCCCAGAAATGCAGCTGCAGGTGAATAACTGCTTGTGGCGCGTGTTAGGGTACTATGAACTGCCAGGGTGAATGGGGTTTTGAAGCGCTACCTCACTTGTGGCGGTCCATTAGTGGTGATGGATTGTCAACTCGGAGCTACTGAGATCACCGCCCCTTCCTGTGTGCCTCCAGTGGGCGTAACCAACTTTTGCAATTCTTCCACAATAGCCCCTCAATCGCTAGCTAGGGGGAACTTACGGAGCCCCAGCAGGTCCTCCCGCTGCAGGGCCTCCCGCTGCAGGGCCTTGCCCTCTGCCCTGGCCCAGTTGAGCAATGAGCAGCACCAGGCTAATGTGTGGGGCGCCGTCGGGGCTTTCCACCTTTTAGAATCAGGCGCTTTGTCGTGATTAGGCCCAGGTTTAAAAATCATGTGGCAGCCTTGTGGTTCCTGCTCCTCGTGAAGAGATGCAAGACGTACACCCCCCTTTGAAAGGGAATTTCATGTTTAGTGCAGCGGGACAGGGTTTCCGCTATGCCCATCCAGTACTCCCCCAGGGCAGGACAATGCCACAGCATATGTAGGAGGTCAGCATTGGGCAAGCGGCACCTGGGGCATTCAGAGTCATCCCGATGGAAGAACTTATTTATCAGGGCAGGGGAGCGGTAGGCGCAGTGGAGAATAAAATATTGAATCTGCCGGAAGTGCTGATTGCGAGGGATACGTGTTGGACTTTCTAGTATTGTCAACCATTCCTCCTCTGACAGGGCCCGTCCTATGTCTTCCTCCCAGTGCTGCCTCAGGGAGGTCAGTGGAATTGCAGTATGTTGACGAAGGGAGGAGGCGAACCAGCGTATCAAGCGTCCTCCTGTGCCCATTATGTGAAGATATTGCAACAGGTGGTGTGTGGCAGGTTCAGTTGTTAAATTACCCCACTTAGATGAGTGAGGCTATGAGCGCACGGTGCTGTAGGAAGTGCCCCACGGGTAGACCATCCTCTGAGATTAGGTCTGTATAGGGGATCAGGGCTCCGTCTCTAAAAAGGTCCCCAGTGTCATGAATGTCTGCCGCTTCCCAACCGCGCAGCTCCACTGCTCTGATACATGCACTGCCCCTCGGTGACCCCAGCAGAGGAATAGCAGGGGCATATGGTGCAGTAGCGCGAGTGATGTCTAAGCTTCTACAGTAGCACTTGAAGGCTATGGAGCGCAGCAAAGAGTCCGCTTTACTGGGCCTAGCACAGGGGTGAAACATGCGGAGGAAAGCATGAAGCGTCAGGGGAGGTTGCAGTGTGGTGGTGTCCGGCAGGTGCTGCGAGGCCAGCCATCTGGCCACCCATTGTAGCTCGGCCGCTAAATAGTAATGCTCAAGGTTAGGCACTGCCAATCCGCCCTGTCCCGCCGGCAGGTATAACTTCCTGATGGAGATCCTGTGCCTAGACGTGCCCCAAAGAAAATCCCTAACCTTGATCTCCAGTTTGCTGAAATAGGAGGGGGAATGTAAAGTGGCAGGGTGGCTAAATAATAAAGCAGACATGGGAGAACCACCATCTACTCCAGGGCCTCTCTGCTGGAAATAGACCGAGGGAGAGTCATCCAGAAAGTCATCTGCAAGTAAATAGAGGTGGTGGCTCTAGTGAAGTTTCTGTCAAATAGGTCAGTTTTGGTGCGATATATGTGGATACCCAAATATCGGAAAGTCATGGCCTCGTGTATGTCACGCTGCGTATATCTCATCTGACCGAGCTCATCCTTAATTGCTTGTGTGGGATGATGTGGGTGCTCCTGTCTGATCAGGTATGCAAGCAGTTTGCCTGCCCTGTCTGATGTTGTGTGGGTGTGGGCAGAGTGGGCTAGGTAATTGTGACAACGTAACTTTTCCAGTGTTTCCCAGTGACGGAGCTTCCGTTCAATGGAGGCAAGCGAGGTATCTAATTGCTCCAGGTTAGGCCCAGGCAGTGACCTCTTGTGGTGGCCTTAAAGGCCTCCCATTCTACCATGGGGGACCTTGTGGAGCTGACGTTTTGTGCAAAATATCCGACTACTGCGGTTTCCACGGAGCAGCAGCAGGACTGGTCCTCCAATGCCGCCGCCGTCTGTAACCGCCAGGTAGGGATCGAAGGGGATCTAGCCTCCCAGCTGAGCGGCATGATCTGGGGATTATGATCCGAGTGGGTACGGCCTAGATAGCTGGTGTCACTAATCAAGGGGAGTAGGGCTGATGTTGCCAGGATGCGATCAAGCCGCACATGGAGATCATGAACTGGCGAGTTAAAGGAATACACTCTCAAGTCAGGGTGACGTGCGCGCCATACATCTATTGGGGACCAGTGTCCTAGCCAGGCGTCCAGTGCTTGTGCATTAGAGGAAGCATTGGTGCGAGTAAGGGGGGGGGAGCGGTCAAGTTAGACATCGAGGACCGAGTTGAAGTTCATGCCTAGTAACCAAGGGATTCTCCCTCATCCAGAAAGCGTGGTGGAGAGGCTGCCAAGGAACGTGTTCTGGTCAGTATTAGGAGCATATATGGAACCTAACATGAGGGTTTGACCATTGAGCATACCCTTGACACACACATAGTGCCCCGCTGGGTCGACCACAACCTCCTCTTCTTCCCATGGGGTCCCCGCCCTCACCCATATCAGGGCACCCCTGGCCTGAGAGTAGTAGTTAGTGCCGTATACATGGCTGCGCCAGCGGTGACGAAGTCTGCCGGCCTCTAGACTTGTCAGGTGCGTCTCCTGTAGGAGTGCAATCCCAGTGGATCTGCACTGTAAGTAAGCGTATATGGCATTCCTGCGTGCTGGGGTGTGGATGTCCCTAACGTTCCAGGAAATTATGTTGATATCCGTCATGTGTATGATGCAGGTCTGAAGAACCTAGTCAGCGCAGCAGTTGACGTGTGTTGATGCAGCAGAAAAGGCATTAGGTCACTGTGTAGGGCAACATATGCGGAGGGAAAAACAATGATATTCAACCTAGGTGTAAGAACTACATAAGAGTGAACCCCAAATGGGGATTGAGCCAAACTAATACGCCCAACCATGACGATTAAGTAGTCAGAATTAGACTGTAAAGGGGTGTGTGAGAGAAGGGGATAGCTTCTAATGATTCATCCCCCGACTACATAATACTAAGAACTGGCATACGAGGGTGTTCCTAGGGGCGTTTAATGTGGCGCGAGCGTGTGGTGTAGGATGTCAGAGTGTGGACGTTGGTATCAGTTACATAGCTTTAGAAGGCTACAGTTACATACTATGGAGGCGATTGAGACTGTCTTCTATACTAGACAATATTGTCTGATGTTTGAGGCGTGACCACTGGACGGCGAGGAAAGTCCGGATCAGCAGACCAGGCCTGCAGGGAATCTGTGTCTCCCCCGGAACTGGATGGTGATGAAGCGGATTCAGGTGACAATCTGGTGGATTGGAGGGACGAAGCCCTGTGCAACGCGTCCCTGCGTTCCGATAGGATCTGCT
This sequence comes from Calotriton arnoldi, assembly GCA_963921515.1. NCBI lineage: Eukaryota > Metazoa > Chordata > Amphibia > Caudata > Salamandridae > Calotriton > Calotriton arnoldi. The sequence continues at coordinate 3,740,187 of CAWUFW010000181.1, forward strand.
CCGGGTCTGGGGCGCTGACAGGCGAGTTCCGACGCTTCAACCCTCCACCTCTGCCCCTCCGACATCTTCCCCTGTATCTCTTCTGTGACGTGACATCTTCCCATGGCCTAAGGACTGTTGCCAGACCATTCTCTTTGTGCCAGTCCCAAGCGTCAGATGGGGAGTCGAAGAACCGCGCTGTGCCGCTGTGGATCACCCGGAGGCGGGCTGGGAATAGAAGAGAGTAGAGTATGTCTTTGGCTCTCAGTTGTTGTTTCACTGCTCCGAAGTTAGAACGTCTCCTCTGCTCTTGAGCAGTGTAGTATGGGAAGAAGGAGACCGAGACGTTTTGCACCTTGGGTACTGGGTGTCGTCCGACTTCTCTCAATATCGCATCCTGATCACGGAAGTTCAACAGACGAATTAGGAAAGGGCGAGCCCCGGGATGGGGATTATGAGCAGGGACCCTGTCCCCCCCTCCACAACATATTGGAGGGAGAGTGTTCCAGGAGGGAGCAGTTCCTTCAGCCAGGACTCCGCATACCCAACCGCATTGCGCCCCTCTGGGAGGCCAATCACCCGCACATTGTTGCGACGCGAGCGACCTTCTGCGTCATCCAGTTTTTCTTCGAGGGTGCAGACCCGGTCAAGCAGATCTTGTAGTGTCACAGTGTGATTGCGGGTTTTGGGCTGGAGTTCTGCCAATGCAATCTCCCCTCCTTGTATGCGTTTGGACAATTTCTGGTGATCTGCACGAAGAAGCATGAAGTCAGAGGTGACCTTGTCTATTCTGCCTTCAAGAGAGGTCTGAGTTTGATCTAATGCTGTGCCAATCCGCTCTACTGCAGCCAGTACTGAGTCTAGTTTAGTAGAGAGGTCCGCCTGGCTGGGCACGGTAGGTTTCCCCGCACCCCTCGATGCACCCCTGGCCGCACCTAGAGGGGAACCACCCTGGGCGGAGGCCGAACGAAGACGGCCCATGGCCAGCTGCTGTGCACTGGGCATTTGGGTCTGGTGGCTCAATCTTGTAGAGTACAGGCGCGAGGGAGGGGGGGTCCCTAGGGGGATCCAACCAGCGTTGACCTCTGCCACAGCACACTCCACACACTCTACTTGGTGCCGCCAGGACAATCCGATACAGGGTACACAAGGTCTTGGCAGAAGGGGGTTGGACAGCCTAGGCCCAGTCTGACCCCCGTGCTGCCCATCAGTATATTGCGGGAGGTGTGAGTTCTGCCGTCTCTTCTGTGCTGCGTCTCACAGGGGGGGCCTAGCCCCGAACGACCTCCGTGCCCCCCCACCCAGGATGAATGCCGCTAGTGTATTCTGTAAGCCTACCTTACGCTGACGGCACACCTTCAACAATCCAGCGATCCAGCTGCAGCTAGGAGAGGCCAAGGATATCGCCAGCTTGATCAAAGGTCACTCAGCAATTTCCCACCGCCCCCCCTGGCCAGATGAACACTGTCCCCCCGCAGTCAAGGATTGATAGCTGGGGATGTAACAATGAGGCCCAGCAGCGACAGTAACAGCCTGCCTGCTTCCCAGCAGGGCTCGATCGCCAGATAGACACACAGCGTCAGCTCCACAAGAATCAGCACCGGGCCCACCCTGGGGTCAGATGCCTAGCAGGGAGCAGGCCGCAGACAGAGCCCCGACCGCTGAGCTCCAGCGGGCCCACTCTGCTGTCTTCTGAGGCTGCTCCGACTTGAGCACGCACTGTGCACCGCACGTGAGTTCTCCCTGTGTGTCACCTTGTGTGGCGACCGCCGCTCTGCGCCAGGAGGGGGCATGACGCCGCAGCCGCGAGGTGACGGAGGGCCTCAGCCGCAGCCCCCAGCAAGGGCCGGCAGAGCCGAGAAGCCTGCGAGCCAGTCCATGATCCCCCACCAGCTCCAGGAGCCAGGCGGTAGAGCAGGGCCAGACCGGAAGCAGGTCCGCACGGAGGGCAGATCTCCACACTCACCGGGCCATCTCCTGTGTCCTCCGCCGAATGCGACTGATAAATGAGCTCGCAAACAGGAGCCGTGGCAGACGGCGTGGGGCCGCAGCACGGTGGGCCAGGTCTGGATTCGAAGCCCCTCCTCTATCCGCACAGGCCCGGACTGCACTGCCACGCCAGTCGACAATAGCTTCAGGGCAGCTCTGTCTCCAGCCAGCCCCGCGTATCGTCAGCATGGCCTCCCAGAGCTTAGCCGCGAGCGGGGCCCCGGCGACCAGTCCCGGCCGGAGCCCCACCTCTGTCACAGGAGAGCGTCCCGCGGAGAGCCCGAGCACACAGCAAGGATCAGGGCCCAGCGGCGGTGCCAATCAATTCCTGAAGCGACGCCCCGCCACCGCACCGAAACCACCGGCCGTATGGGCGCTTGGCTGGTGTGAGGGCAACAGAGCAGAAGCCGGAGCCCTGACGAGGGCCGCAAAGTCACAAACAGGTAGGCCAGAGCCAGGCTCTCCCGGGGCTGCAGCTGCGTCCCTCGAGGCTCTGCCACTACTCGCAGCACGATCACAGGGAGCACCTCGAAGGGTGCAGCAGACTTAAGCGCACAACATCCGTGTGGTTGATGTCATTTTAGGCCCTTTGGATGGCAGGATGAACAGGATAATCAGGGGATAGGATACGGAGCGCCCTCAGTGTGTGTCCGCCATCTTAGGTTCTTGGCCACGCCCCTGGTGCTACTTACCTTATTGCAATTGAAGTATTGTTGTGTATTTGTGTTGATATCCCCGGGTAGGAGATATACCAATGTGTTATTGAGTGTTGTGTAATAGATACATTTTTATATATAGACTGTGTGGTTCTTTTTTATTTAACTTACACTACTTGGTTAAACTGATGAAACCAGCTGCTTAACACTCCTTCCAGATAAGCCTGAAGGCTGCTCTCCACAGATACCACTTTGAGAGCTTTCTATGGTTATCAAAGACCACTAAAATCACCAAAAGGGTTTCCTGGATTAGTGCAAGGTGCAACACTTAAATAAGTGTGCACCATATACTAAGCCAGCCACCTACAACGACCCTGTCCAGATCCCCACCTTGTACCTAGGAGCTCGCAGAGGGTCTCAGAAGGCGGTCGCTGAGGAGCTTAAAGTCTAAGGACAACGGAGGGAGGCATAGATGCACATTGGGGAGAGTGGTTTTCCCACACAGGAGCACAGTGACCGCAAAATATCTGCCTAACTTGACACGTTTGCGTGACTTAGAAGGGACATGCGTGTGAAGCAAATAGGCCACCTCGCGGGAACCCCTAGTAAACCCTACGTGAAACATCTGTGAACCACCCCCCAGGCCAGAAAGGGACAATCTGATGGAAACAACTAGCCCCAGATTACTTGCCTTCGAATATCCCAGGAGTCTGGCTGGGTCCAGAAGACTTTTGCTCGAGCAATACCCTTGCATGCCAGTAGGTGGTGTCGGTTGGCTCCGCATGGCATTGTAAGCGTTGTCTGCGCCGGAAGTGACATCCGCGTCACTTATATAGTTGCCACCTCTGTGTGCTGACGTCTGTTATTTTCTTCTGTCCGCACCAGCTAGGGCAGATCTGTGAAGAGAGCCACCCCCTGAACCTTTTTTGACAGGCTTTTCTCGATATTTTGTCAAATGATTGGTGTGTAGGTTTTTTCCTCTGTCGAAGAAGACTTCTGGATTCAAACCGTGCGGCGCCTGTTATCGTGCAATGTCGTTGACGGAGCCACACTTAGTTTGTCTTTGGTGCATGGAGAGTGATCATGACTCGAAGTCCTGCTCAGACTACCGGGCCTTGGCTCCGAAGGCTTTGAGGGAGCGGTCCCTAAAGCTACCTGCGGCCCAGCGTTTGACTCCACACCATTCATCCTGGAGGTCTGGTTCCCGGACTTCTTGTGGGAAACGTTTGCGCAGGTGCTGCTACAGGTCCCGAAGGAGGCCCGGGTGTGGGAGGCTGGCTTAGTATATGGTGCACACTCCTTTAAGTGATGCACGTTGCACTAATCCAAGCAACCCTTATGGTGTTTTTAGTGGTCTTTGATAACCTTTGAAAGCTTTCAAAGTGGTAGCTGTGGATGGCATCCTTCAGGCTCATCTTGAAGGGGTGTAAAGCAGCTTAATTTACCACATTTAATCAGTAGGGTAGATTAGATGAAAAAGAACCACAGTCGGTACGAAAAATCTATTTATTACACAACACAATCACTAACACATTGGTATATCTCCTAGCCGGAGATATTAACAATACACATGAAAATGCTTCAAAGAAATCAGGTAAGTACTACAAATATACACTGGTCTCCAGGGTGAGACCAAACCATATACTAAAGAAGTGGAATGCAAACTGCAAAGAAGAACGGGACTTGGACCAAAGGATTCAGAGGAGCTGGGAGAACAAGAAACCACCCAAGGTAAGTAACCGTTAACCCCACAGAGGCTGTGTGCAGACTTGAAACACAGCCACGTGCCACAATTGAAGTCTATGGAGAAGTTGCAGTTACAGTTTTAAATAAAAAGGACCCTTCCCAGAGGACCCTGAAGAAATCCTCTGGGGTCGGAAGGGTGGAGAACCACCCCACCCTTGGATGCCCCATGAACCAGGTTACCTGTACCAGGGTAGCAGGGTTCATAGGGGTTAGGTGACGTCAGAGCCTCTCACAGGCGACAATGGAAGTCTTGGGAAGAAAGGCCTCTGGAGAAGTCTCTGAAGCTGTCCGGTGGAATCCAAGGGTGGATTCTTGAAGAGGAGAACCTGTAAGCAGAGGGGACAGAGTCTATGCCACTCGGAGGTCACATGGAGGCACGGAAGCACAATGCCCACCCTTGGCAGGGAGCTCAGGAGAGTTGAAGAGGACCTTGTTGCTGCAGCTGTGGGGACCAGGCGACACTGAGGAAGACCAGGAGCCGTACACGAACTGTCCCATGTCGAATGTTGGTGTCTAGGTAGTCGGTGTCTGGCAGGAGCACCAACAAGCCTTGGTAGCCACAACTGGCGTAGAAGTCGACAAGATGCAATCGTGCAGGAGAGTCCGAGCAGGCCCCGAGCACGCAGGTGAGCCCACTAAAGCAGAAGACCTTTGAGAAGACCCACAGGCCGAAGGCACAGGAGTCGTAAGAGGACCTCAGGCAGCTTCTCAAAGATGGAGGCCCACAGCGCACGAGGCCATGTGTCTCTGGACATGGCTGGAACAGCAGGGCATTTACCTGGTGGTTCAACACCTGGCAGGTTCTCTGAATGCCAGGGCGGATGATCTCAGCCGTTGATGACTAGTGGATCACGAATAGCGTCTCCATCCAGAGGTGGCGCGAGGTCTCTTTTAGAAGTGGGGAGAGCCTTGGTTAGATTGGTTTGCCTCCACTGAGAATGCACAATGTCAGCAGGTTTGCGCTCTGGAGTTTCCAAGGCGGCGCTCGCTTGGCAACGCTTTTCGTCTCGAGTGGAGCTCAGGCCTCCTGTACGCTTTTCCGCCAATACCACTCCTGTCCAGAGTGCTTAAGAAGATCAGGAGCGACCGGGCCCAAGTCGTTCTTGTGACTACGGACTGGGTACTGAGAGTCTTGTATCCCAACATGGGACAGCTCATGCATGGTCCTCACAGCTGCAGCGACAAGGTCACCGTCAACACATCTGAACCGTCTGGCATCGGTAGGCATTACTCGGCCGTGCCTCCTGGTCACCTCCGAGTGGCATAGACTCTGTCCCCTCTGCTTACAGGTTCTCCTCTTCAAGAATCCACCCTTTGATTCCACCGGACTCTTGCACAGTCTTCTCCTCTGCATCTTCTTCGAAGTCCTTCATTGTTGTCTACGGTGGTTTCCGACATCACTTCACATCTATGTACCCGGCTTCCCTGGTGTAGGTATCCTGGTTCCGGCTTCCCTGGTGTGGGTATCCTTTTCCAACCGATGACCGATTATCCAATCAGGCTGCCCCTTTGGGAGGATCTTCTGTCGCAGCAGCAGGGGAGGGTCCTCTAGCCGAACCTGTCAACTCTACGCCATCTTGCGTGGAGATTGAGTGGCAGCAGTTGGCAGCATTCGACCTTCCTCCCGAAGTCTGTGATGTGATATTGGCAGCTTTCTTGCGGATGCCAGACCAACCCTCTTTATTTAAATCCCCTATTTTAAAGAGGCTTCTTAAGGGGCTTGTACATATGTTCCCACCTGCCCCATTCATCATGCCTCAGTGGGACCTTAAATTTTTTCTCACTTTCCTGATGTGCACTCCTTTGTAACTTCTGCTCAACTGCCCGCTCCGGCTGCTTTCCATCAAAACAACCTTTTTAATGGCTATAACGACTGCCAGGAGGTTGAGCGAATTGCTGACTCTGTCATCCAAGCCTCCTTACCCATACCAGCTTCCCTGATAAGTTGGTGTTTCACACTAAGGCCTCTTTCTTACCGAAAGTGATAACACCATTCCACGTGGGGCAATCTGTCACCCTGCCCACCTTCTACGCTCCTCTGCATCCCTCTAAGGAAGAGGAGCAACTCCACAGTCTGGACCCAAAAAGAGAGTTGTACTTCTACCTTGACCACACTAAAGTTTTCCGTGTGGACGACCAACTCTTCGTGGGGTACGTTGGATCAAAGAAAGGTTGTGCAGTACAGAAGAGGACTATCTTGCAATGGGTCGTCCTCTTCATCAAAATTTGCTACTCTCTGGCCAAGAAACAGGCTCCTGAAGGCTTAAGAGCTTATTCCATCAGAACTAAGGCTGCGACCACAGCATTGCAACGTGGTGTTCCAGTCCTTGACATTTGTCAGGCAGCAACGTGGGTGTCACTGCACATGTTCACTAAGCACTACTGCCTTGACATTAAAGTCCGCAGGGATGGCCTTTTTGGCCGCTCTGTCCAGCAGGACTTCCTGGTCTAAACTTGTCTGAAGTCCCTTCTCCGGGGATTGTATTTCTTGGGTATCTATTCTAAGTTAAGGAATGTCTCCATCATTTGGACAAGTTACTTACCTTTGGTAACACCTTATCTGGTAGAGACATTATCCAGGCGCACATTCCTTACCGACCCATCCACTCTCCCTGCACTGTGGACAGGTTTTTGGGGTCAGGGCTGATCCCTTTCAGGGCCCTAGTTGTTCTAAACACACCACAATCAGTGCACTTAATGGCCCCGCGCTCCTGGCATGGAAAGTCGTGAAAAGTAACTGACGTCAGCACGCCGAGGTGGCGCCTGTATAGGTGACATGGACGTCACTTCCATCGTGGACAGCGCCACACAGAACCGACCGACACCACTGACCGGCACGCAGGGGTATTAGTAAAGCAAAAGTCTTCCGGATCCAGCCTGACGCCTGAGATATCTGCAGCTAGATTGTGTCTCTACTAGATAAGGCGTTCCCGAAGGTAAGTAACTTGCCCTTTTTTACCTATCAGGTGAGTTTCTTCTAAAAATACTATGTCAAGGACGCTGCATCGTTTGGCTTTCAGGACTGCCTCGAGGCCATTACGCTCCATGTTAGGATTCTTATGGGGTTTTTAGCCTCGCCGTCACATCGATCAGTCATTTGGAGAAAGTATGTGATAAATGGAAGGATATATTGTGTAGTGTCTGCTGGACGTAAACAGTGAACACCAGGCCTTAAATTGTGTAGTCAGGAACAGTTTGCTAGAGACCCCATAAGTGCCCCCCACCCCCTTTTTACTCCTAAAACTGGAAGTATCTATCACGGCATGAACTGGGGGCCCATGCCAACAAGGCAACTACACTCAAACCCCCCCCGCCCCACTGACTTAAAACTCTGTCTACTTGTGAGAGGTACCTCACCTTATGTCTGAGCCATAAAGGGCAGCAAACTGACACACCTAATCTTGGTCTTTGATTTCTGGAACCTGTATTGGGCGCACATGCTGGCTGCCATCAGTATAAGGAGACACTGGATCCGTGTTGTGTGAACTGTAGAAGAATCGCAGCCATTTGCTTCCTGAAATGTTGAGTTTTGTCACTTGGAGAAAGGGCAGAAGCGAGCATAGGAGCGCAGTACCAAGCTTACTTTCTATAAATTGGGCAGTATGCTTCCACGTTTGTAAGGGGTTATTCATTTGAGACCAATGCAGTCGATGCATGTAGTCCCAGACAAGATATAAATGCGAGGTGGCACACACATTTTTCCACTTGAGCCCGAGAAGTTGGTCATGTTGGATGAGGCCTGCTTGGTTTAGTAGTTGAAGGGTCCCCTAGCAAGAAATTCCTCTGCCGAGTGAAAGCATTGCTCCATGGTGTAGAATTTAATTATGGAATCCCTTTCAAGGTGAAGGGAATTGCTTAGTCCGAATCCTTCTTTATGGGTCACACTGTCCGTTAAATTGTGTTCATTTAGTAGGTCTGCCAATTGTGTATGTCGCCAATTAATTATATGCTGTTTTTTCATAATACGCCTACTAGCACAACATTAAATGTGTAGCAATGGTTTATTATAAACAATTGTAGACTAGTACAGTGGTTGGTAAAATTTTGTTCAACTTGCTAAATTTTAAATCATGGACAATTTCCTTTTAATAATATGCCAGAATGAAATATGAATGATACAATCTACAAAAGTAAATAACATTGATATGCAACTCATTTGCACATTTCTTTAGTTATAGACAAGCAGATGGTATGTTATTTTTGAATAATTTGCACAAAAGGCATTTATTTTAGTTTTGGGCAGATTTGAACAGTACTACTAGGGATGAATGCACAGAGATGAATAGTCCGTGCTAAGGGTTATTCTTGAAACAGAATGACTGACCAGAACAGACATTGTAAAAAAAATTATATATCTGCACAGCCTCTCGTACCAGGGACACAGGCCTGTCTCTGAGATAGCATTTGAAGCAGGAGGCTTACGAAAAGTCCTAAATCTGTTGATGGAACAAGCTTTTTGATCATTTGACAAATGAAGCCCCCCCCCCCCAACAGTTTTTTTTTTTCTATAGTCCTACATAGGAGAAGTCCTGAATGACCTTGTGTAGATGCACCTGATTTCTTTCATATATCAGATCTTCTAGAATGACTCATGTAATCCATCCAAGCTGATAGATGTGCCAACGATTGTGGTTGTCCAGCCCAAAGAGGAAACAAATGTTGGCCTTGGGATTGATCATTCGTGGGTCAAACACAATTTGGAGGGTGATGAGTCTCCTTCCAGATGTCCTCATCACAACCTCGTAAGCCACATAAGGATGTTAAAAGACCTGCAAAGCAGCCATTCTCTTTGTACTCCGTGATGCTGCTACCAAGATCTGATGCTTGCTGTCATTAGAGGCTTTAGTACAGAAATGTCACTTTTTCCCAACGAGCAGTTCCATCAATTGACTGCTATTCAACATCCCACAAGGTGAAGTATTGCAGTGCTGTTTTTTTCTGTAATCAGAAACTGACAGAACTTCAAGGAATTATAGGAGCTTAAGGGAAATATGATGTAATTTTCTACCTAGATTCCTTCTTTGACTCAACTCCTTAACAAAACTGCTGACTTGTAGCTTGCACTGTCTGCACATATTTCTGGCATTAAAGTGCAATCCCATTAGAGAGCGCACCGTACATTAATTGCCCGCCCGAAGCCTGGTGCGCCCCCACAGCAAACTACCGCCAGACTTCTCAATTTTAGAGATCCGGACACCGCGTTGCGACTAGCTCAAGGTAGGGGCCAATTGCAATATCAAGGCTCTACAACATCACTTTATCCGGATTGCACACCAATGGTTCAAGAGGCCTGGCGCAAGTTCACAGATGTCAAGCGTTCCTTCCAGAAACTCAGCCTGAAATATGGGATGCTTTATACGGCACACCTCTGTGTGGAATCAAATATGACCGGCATCACATTTTCTACACTCCTGAGGATGCTGTGCACTTCTGCAAGACCTACACCTCTGGAAAGACCCCTTTGGTGGCCAGTTCTGGTGCCGCGGCTCCTACGATCTCACCTTCTGCTTCCCCTAATGGAGATGTGTCCTAGGATTCCATGTGTGCTCTGTATATTTTTTGTTCGCCTGCATATGCAGTTCATTTGTAGTTCTCTCATAAAGGGTCACTGTCTTATAGGTATTGTGTTGCACTGGCAACTCTGCTTTGTTTGTTATCCCAATAGGTGGATGATGACTCTCTACGTTCTGCATGATGTATTTTACTAATTCATTTGCTGTACGAGTGTCCAGGCTTGCTCCCCATGGCGGTCACCCCCCCCACCCCACCTTGGTGTATACCAACATGTTTGGGTTATCGTTCTTTGCTAGGGTTACTAGGATTCTCTAGTTGTCCTTATGGCTTGGGTGGGTGGGGGGAAATGTTTTTTGTTTGTTTGATCAGCACTACTCCTTTATTCTCATGGTACAGTTGGAATTTTATTGATGCAATTTCCAATACATCACACCTTTTTCTATTATTAGGGATCCGACACTACAACTGTCAGGTATGACATGGAACATTAGGGGTTTAAATAACCCTAGTAAGGGCAGGCAGATGCTGGCCTATTTGCGCTGCCATGCGATTCAATTTGCCTTGCTCCAAGAAACACACTTGGCTCCTAGGTCAGACTGCAGTTACGCTGCCACTTGGGACCCACACCGATATGTCTCCATTTATAGCTCCTACTCACGTGGAGTGTGTATATTGGTGCACAAATCAGCCCCCTTTCACCTGCTCAAACTCACCACTGATCCCGCTAGCAGCTCTCTCTTTGTGTTTGGATAGCTGCTGGATCGACAGATGCCTTTCATTAATGCCTATGCCCCAAACACTGACTCCCCAGATTTCTTCCTAGAGTTATCTACACAACTAAGTCTTTATCAGGCTGATTATATTATTATGGGCAGGGATTTTAACCTCACTTGCCAACCCGATCTGGACTCCACCGGTTAAGCGCTCATAGCTAAACCCAGGTTGCGTTAGACACTACTAGATATGCTTGACTTATTTCATCTGAGTGACACTTGGTGCTATACATATCCCAGTGAGCGAGCTTACACCTTTTACTCGGCTCCGCACAATGTGTGGACCCACATAGACCAATCAATCATGTCACTTATAAAGCGCACTACATACCCGCGAGGGTCTCAAGGCGCTGGGGGAAGAGGGGGGTGGTGCTGCTACTGATCGAAGAGCCAGGTCTTGAGGAGTCTTCTGAAGGCCAGTAGGTCTTGGGTCTGTCGGAGGTTGGTGGGGAGGGTGTTCCAGGTCTTGGCGGCGAGGTGGGAGAAGGATCTGCCGCCGGCGGTCGTTTTCCGGATGCGGGGGACTGTGGCGAGGGCGAGGCTGGTCGAGCGGAGCTGGCGGGTGGGGGTGTAGAAGCTGAGTCGTCTGTTGAGGTAGGCTGGTCCGGAGTTGTGGAGTGCTTTGTGTGCGTGGGTGAGGAGCTTGAAGGTTATCCTCTTGTTGACAGGGAGCCAGTGCAGGTCTCTCAGGTGGGGTGTGATGTGGCTGCGTCGGGGGATGTCGAGGATAAGACGTGCAGAGGCGTTCTGGATGCGTTGCAGCCGTCTCAGGAGCTTAGCCGTCGTTCCTGCGTAGAGGGCGTTTCCGTAGTCCAGCCTGCTGGTGACGAGGGCCTGGGTGACTGTTTTTCTTGTTTCGGTGGGGATCCACTTGAAGATCCTGCGGAGCATTCGGAGGATGTTGAAGCAGGATGAGGAAACGGCGTTGACCTGCTTAGTCATGGAGAGGGTGGGGTCGAGGATGACCCCTAGGTTGCGTACGTGGTCGGTGGGTGGCGGGGCTGTTCCCAGTGATGTTGGCCACCAGGAGTCATCCCAGGCTGAAGGGTTGGAACCAAGGATGAGGACCTCCGTCTTGTCCGAGTTCAGCTTCAGGCGGCTGGTCCTCATCCATTCGGCGACGGCCTTCATTCCTTCGTGGAGGTGGGCTTTGGCGGTGTGAGGGTCTTTGGTGAGGGAGAGGATCAGCTGGGTGTCGTCGGCGTAGGAGATGATGTTGAGGTTGTGCTGTCGGGCGACGTGGGCGAGGGGTGCCATGTAGATGTTGAACAGCGTTGGGCTGAGGGAGGAGCCTTGGGGTACGCCGCAGATGATCTTGGTGGCCTTGGATCGGAAGGGGGCGAGGCGGACGCTTTGTGTTCTGCCGGAAAGGAAGGATGTGGTCCAGTTCAGGGCCTTCTCTTGGATCCCGGCGTCATGAAGGCGTGTTCGTAGTGTGTGGTGGCAGACCGTGTCGAAGGCGGCTGATAGGTCCAGGAGGATGAGGGCTGCTGTTTCTCCGTTGTCTAGCAGGGTCCTGATGTCATCGGTGGCGGCGATGAGGGCGGTTTCGGTGCTGTGGTTGCTGCGGAAGCCGGACTGGGAAGGGTCCAGGATGTTGTTCTCCTCGAGGTAGCGGGTCAGTTGTTTGTTGATGATTTTCTCGGTGACCTTCGCGGGGAACGGGAGCAGAGAGATGGGTCGGAAGTTCTTGAGGTCCTTGGGGTCTGCCTTGGGTTTCTTGAGTAAGGCGGTGATCTCGGCGTGCTTCCAGCTTTCCGGGAAGGTTGCTGTCTCGAAGGAGATGTTGATTATTTTCCGGAGATGGGGCGCGATGGCTGTACTGGCTTTGTTGAAGATGTGGTGAGGGCACGGGTCTAGCGGTGAACCGGAGTGGATGGTGTTCATGATCTCGCTGGTGTCCTCGTCGTTGATGTTGGTCCAGGAGAGCAGGCGGTTGGTGGTTGTGGGGCCTCGGTGGTTGCCGGGGTGGTCGTGGTGTTGAAGCTGTCGTGGATGTCGGCGATTTTGCGGTGGAAGAAGGTGGCCAGTGAGTCGCACAGGTCTCGCGACGGCTGGATGTCGTTGGTGTTGGAGCTGGTGTTGGAGAGTTCCTTCACGATGTTGAAGAGCTCTTTGCTGTTGTGTGCGTTGTTGTCTAGGCGGTCTTTGAGTGAGGCCCTTTTGGCGGATCTGATGAGGTGATGGTGACTGCGGGTGGCGCTCTTGTGGGCGGCGTAGCTGTCCGTTGTCCGTTCGTGGAGCCAGATCTTCTCCAGTTTTCGGCATGTTCGTTTGGAGGCCTGGAGGTCTTCGGTGAACCAGGTGGCTTTCTTGCTGGTGTGGCTGTTGGGCGGATTCTTGAGCGGGGCGAGGGTGTTGGCGCAGTCGTCGATCCACTGTCTGAGGTTGCGGGCGGCGGTGTCGGGGTCGGAGGGTTCGGCGGGTGGGCTCAGGGCGAGGGTTGTGGTTAGCTGGTCTTCCGTGACTCTGCTCCAGCAGCGGCGAGGCATTTGTTTGGTGCGGTGGTGCGTGGTGGGCTTCCTGTAGGTGAAGTGGATGCAGTGGTGGTCAGTCCAGTGGGGTTCGGAGGTGTGGTTGAAGGAGACGTGTGGGCTTGCGGAAAAGATGGAGTCGAGCGTGTGGCCGGCGGCGTGGGTGGGTGTAGTCACGAGCTGTCTGAGTCCGAGGGTGGCGAGGTTGTCGATCAGGGTGGTGGAGTTGGTGTCCTTGTTGTTCTCGAGGTGGAAGTTCAGGTCCCCGAGGAGGATGTAGTCCGTGGAGGCGATGGCGTGTGTGGGGGGTCTGTAGATGAGGGTTCCTCTGAGGGTGGTGTTGGGATCGGTGTGGATCTGGAAGTGCATGTGTTCGGCGGTGCTGAGGGTGTCGTCGGTGTTGGTTGAGACTCTGAGGGTGTTCCTGTGGACGATGGCGATGCCTCCTCCGACTCCGTTGGTGCGGTCCCTGCGGGTGATCTTGTATCCGTCCGGGATGGCAATGGCGATGTCGGGGGCTGAAGCGGGATTCAGCCAGGTCTCCGTCAGGAATGCGACGTCTGGGGAGGTTGAGTCGAGAAGGTCCCAGAGTTCGATGGCGTGTTTGCGGGCGGAGCGGGTGTTGAGGAGGATGCATCTGAGGTAGTTGGGTTCTTTCCTGGGCGGTGGTTTGGCGGGGCGGGTGCTGGCGAAGCTGCAGTTCCGGCAGGTGAAGGGCCCTTGGGTGCGCTTCGGGGTGGCCTGGTAGCAGGCGTGATCTTTTCCGGGGTTGAGTGCGTGGAGGGTGCTGGCGTCGTATCGGCGTCTGTTGATGTGGCGGGCGCGGGGGATGCCCGGCCGCCATAAATGGGGAGGTGGGAGGGAGGAGCAGAGAATGGGGCAGCGAATGGGCAGTCAGGGGGCGGGGCCGCAGGGGCGCAGCGGCGGGAAACAGGCACAGAAGGGAAAACGAGCACAATCAGGGCATCAAGAGGGCACAAAAAGGAAGAAAAAAAAAACGAGCACAATGAGGGGCAGCAAGGGGGCACAGAAAGGAAAAAACTAGCACAATGAGGGGCAGCAAGGGGGCCCAGAAAGGAAAAACGAGCACAATCAGGGGCAGCAAGGGGGGCACAGAAAGGAAAAAACGAGCACAATCAGGGGCAGCAAGGGGGCACAGAAAGGGAAAAACTAGCACAATCAGGGGCAGCAAGGGGGCACAGAAAGGAAAAACGAGCACAATCAGGGGCAGCAAGGGGGGCACAGAAAGGAAACAAGCATTGGCATAGCCAATAGGTCTCGCCTTTGGAACCTTATAAGTATTTAGTTATGCAGTAGAATATCCTTGGTGCAACAACATCATCTGTTGCATGGCTAAACACTTATAAGGTCCCAAAGGCGAGACCTATTGGCTATGCCAATGCTTGTTTATTTATTTATTTAATGCGATTTTATATAGCGTGAACTTTACCCAAAGGTGTCAGAGCGCTTTACAAAAGGACCAGTTACATTACATACTGACTTCGGATTACATGAGTTACATAAAAGATACAAACAGAAAAACTCTAAATTCACAAAAGAATGGTAGTAAGTTTGAACTACCCACAGAACTCTGGGAGTTTTAGTTTTGTTTCGCTTCAACAGGATTACTTGAATCGAAAAATAATGGTTTGCACTAGTAAAGCTGAGGACTTGCATAAGCAGAACCAAGTTGCTCGAGTAAGGCTCCTAGGGGAAAGGATTACCTGGTGTCATACTCATATGTTTATAGACAAGGAAAGCAAATGACAACTTGAAATCATTAGCTATAATGACATTTTAGGGCATACGTTAAGCAGTGTTTTGTTAATTTACAAATACAGCTTCAAACAACATCATGGGTTCCAGCAGCAGGATCTTTTTCACTAAGAATTTGTAATTGTTTACCGCACACGACCCTCCCCCGCAATTGACGTGTCATATAAAAGCCTTTGTCTCTTCCGCCACCCCTTCTGGATTAAGCGTCTGCCAGTTCAAAGGTGCCCTTTAGAGAGGAATGCTTATTTCTCCGGTTTTAGGAAAATAAACTTGAGAAGAAAAGGGAACAATGACACACAAGTAGCCTGGTGTACGTTCCTACACTAATTTTGGAGTAGATGTAACAAGTGATAAAGTAAATAGTTTTAATCTGATTTCACGGGCTGATGCTCTGGCCAAAGCTGGGAATCAGCCACCACCCCCACCTCACTTGTAAACACATGGCTGCACGTTCGATTAGAAAAACATCTGAAGACATTTGCAGCAAAAGTGTTGTCTTTGGATCTATTTCACAGGGGAACAAATCAAGGAAAAAGAGAGTAGGAGCCGTTTCTAAAAGTCATGGTTTTCGGCAAGTGAGCCGAGGAGCAAAGCGCAGCGAGCTGCACTGGAACAGAAGTGCTGCTCACGTAAAGTGCTTCCATACCTTCCGGTCGGGTTCGCACTACAACTACAAAGTGCTAATAACAAGCCGAGCCACCCCTGCCTATTAATTAACACCTGGCCTTCTAGTTACCCAGATTATCTTCGGACAAAGGGAGAAGGGTCATCTGACGTAAACAAACCTTCTGCTGCTGTCCGTCATGTCTGCAGGGAATGTAGGGATCTCGGAGCTTTGTCCAGGTAACACAACAACGCCAACCCGGTCATGTAGGGAAAGCGGGCGAAAATGTTAGGAGCTGCCAAACTGCTGACAAAAGTTAAAGCGCTGCATTTTGCTGTAGTTGGGGAAAAAAAAGGATTTTAAAAAGTTGATTTTGGCAAGCTGCAGCACAAATGAAAGGCGTGCGGCTTCCATGTTAAATTTGCATCGCATGTGGCACATTGGGAAAAAAAATATATTAAAAGTTAAAGCGCGACGTCCCGGCGCTTTAAAAACCAGCACAAGCGCGCGCCTCGCGCGGCAGCAGGGGGGAGGGGGGCCTGCCGATTGCCTTGCGGGAGCCAGCGGTGATAATTGATACCATATGGCGCTGCCGCTCGCTCCCGCAAGGCAATCGCCACACGTGCACGCGTTGCCATTGAAGGCAATGGCACGCGTGCACGTTTTTGGGGAATAAAGGGAACCGACGGCTAAAGGTCTCCTCCTAAGCAGCGCATGCGCGCTGCGTAGGTGAGACCTAAAAACGAGCACAATCAGGGGCAGCAAGGGGGGCACAGAAAGGAAAAAACGAGCACAATCAGGGGCAGCAAGGGGGCACAGAAAGGAAAAAACGAGCACAATCAGGGGCAGCAAGGGGGCACAGAAAGGAAAAGCGAGCACAATCAGGGGCAGCAGCAGGGCACACAGACGGAGCTGTGTGGTGGGGAGCGACCTACCAGTCAAGGTCAGGGGTCGCTCTCTTCACCACGCAGCGGCCGCCATAAATGGGGAGGTGGGAGGGAGGAGCAGGGAATGGGCAGCGAATGGGCAGTGAGGGGCGGGGCCGCAGGGCGCAGCGGCGGGAAACAGGCACAGAAGGGAAAACGAGCACAATCAGGGCATCAAGGGGGCACAGAAAGGAAAAAAACGAGCACAATGAGGGGCAGCAAGGGGGCACAGAAAGGAAAAAACTAGCACAATGAGGGGCAGCAAGGGGGCACAGAAAGGAAAAACGAGCACAATCAGGGGCAGCAAGGGGGCACAGAAAGGAAAAAACGAGCACAATCAGGGGCAGCAAGGGGGCACAGAAAGGGAAAAACTAGCACAATGAGGGGCAGCAAGGGGGCACAGAAAGGAAAAACGAGCACAATCAGGGGCAGCAAGGGGGGCACAGAAAGGAAAAACGAGCACAATCAGGGGCAGCAAGGGGGCACAGAAAGGAAAAACGAGCACAATCAGGGGCAGCAAGGGGGGCACAGAAAGGAAAAAACGAGGCACAATCAGGGGCAGCAAGGGGGCACAGAAAGGAAAAACGAGCACAATCAGGGGCAGCAAGGGGGGCACAAATAGGAAAAAACTAGCACAATCGGGGCAGCAAGGGGGCACAGAAAGGAAAAAACGAGCACAATCAGGGGCAGCAAGGGGGCACAGAAAGGAAAAAACGAGCACAATCAGGGGCAGCAAGGGGGCACAGAAAGGAAAAACGAGCACAATCAGGGGCAGCAGCAGGGCACACAGACGGAGCTGTGTGGTGGGGGAGCGACCTACCAGTTATCCCATAATGCTCTCTTGTGGCTTCACTCGATTGTCCATTTTCCCTGCACACAGTCTGGTCATGCCCCAGTGGTTATTTTGCTAGCAATTCCTATGCATACTCCATTGATCTGCCATTGGCATTTCCCTACTGATGCATTGATGGATATGACCTTCCGCTTGGAAGTGCGGGAGGCCATTGTGGAATATTTTTCCATTAATGCTTTAACTGTCGGGAAGCACTCCATCCTATGGGTAGCCTTTAAGGCCTACATTAGGTAAATTTGTATTTCAAAACATGCAGGGATTCTCCGCAACATACAACAGGACCTCACCAAAGTTAAGAAGGCACTTGACTTGTTAGGCTCTGCCAATATTAATGCAGTGCTTCTTGGTCATCTCAAAGACAGGTCAAATCTTCTGCATGAGTTCCATGAGCTTGCGGCACAGGAGATTAACTTCCTTGGGAAATATGCTAATGCTCGCAGGTACGGTGAGGGCGTACGTCCCGGCAACACGTTGGCTTGTTTGCTCCGAACCCCCTACCAGGCTACCTATGTGACCAAGTTGGTCCGCCCTGATGGTACTGAACAGTACATTATAGAATTGGTCCCAGTAGGGGATTCTTTAAAGACAACAAACCATTAAAATGAAAAACATAATAAAACAACACGTTGTATAATTAGAAGTCCAATGTTATTTAATCACACTGAACGCTATATTAACTTTGTTGTAAATGATTGTATCAAAACAATACAGTACGCAAGTGCCCCATCGAGGGGGGAAAAGAAAGGGGGGGTGATATAGAGGATTTGGTGATTTGAGTAAGGATCAGGGGGTATACCGAGAAAGTATAGTGCAAATCACATATTTCTTTACATAAGAAAAAGGCTCATCCTTAAGCCACATGAATAAAAACAAACATCAAAAAATCGCGTAGCCATGATTGTGATCAGTAACACAGTGAAGAATCGCTGTTGGACCAACTGGCAAACATTATCAATGTCGACGTTTCGACCCCTAAAAGAAGTAGGTTCCTTAGTTCCTTATGGGGGGGTCTTCCTCAGGACAAGAGTGTAAGGGAGAACAGGGCACCTGGGGATTAAACATAAAAATAACCTTACTCAAAAACAAATGGGAAAGTAATAATTAGAGAGAGGGAGAAGGGCGTAGCCCATAGATATAACACTCGTTCTGCGCGCACCTACTGATTAGCTCATGAATGCTTCAAAGTTATTTTGTGATGGTCCTAAGACGCGCATTTCCTTTAATTTTAGATTGTCGAACGAGCGGCTATCCACTGTGCCCCAGCAATTCCGAAGGTATTTCTATTCTGAACCCGGGTGGGAGGCACATTTGCTCATTTTAACGTCCTGTTTTTAAGTGTAGTTTTCAGGGTCCTCTTACAAAGTGGGTTTTCACTTCCTATTTTTCAGATTAATTCATCTGGGTTGACACTACTCATTGTCTTAATTAGTTTGGCTCGTTCCGATCAGTCTTAACAAGGGACGGGCTTGAGATTTATCCTTTTTGAGTAAGTAGATTTACAATCTTTTGTTATTCCCAGTCTAGCTACTTCCTTTTATGTAGTTGGGAGGGTCAATTGACAGCCTGTACATTACTATTGTTTCAGGTGCCTCACTTTCGCTCTTTGTCCCTGTTGGAGCCTGCATGCCCAACAATCTGCATCCCCTGATCGGGATGGCACATGGTAAATCTATGTTCTGCAAGGACTACCGCTATTCTGGAGAACGTCCTCTCCTGATGCAAGGGAAACGGAGTGCGGAGCCACCTGTCAGTTAAGTACAGGGGCTCGGCTTGCTCGAGCACGCGCATGTTGTGTTCGTAGCAGACGCTCGATGCTTGTCAAATTGACAAGTCATCGCGCTGCAGGAAGAAAGACTATGCGGGGTCCCGGGGCTCTCTCAGTTGCTAATCAGAGAAAACACGGAAAAGAATCCAGGACATACAACATTACTGGAATTTGTAATTACAATTCTCATAATACAAACAGTTGTAAATAAAAATTGGAAATAATTGAAAATAAGGACACGTACCACTCTTGCAAGATGGTACTGAAGTCACAGATGGTAGTGCCATATTGGCGGATTTCATGCATTATTATAAAAACACTTTACACAGCCTGCCCTGGGAGAGACGAGGGTGCGCTGGTTGATTATTTATCTGACATCGCCATGGTCTGGCATAAGGCGAGTCACCAGCAGTTTTTGTCCTCCCCGATTACATGTGAGGAAATTTCGCAGGCTATCAACGCTTTGGGAGGCACTAAGGCTCCAGGACTGGATTGTTTCACAGGAGACTTCTATAAAACTTATAAACACCATCTAGTTGCCCTTTTTTGGGAAGTATACGCCGAATCGATCGAACACTGCGCCCTCCCACCCATGATGCAGAAAGCATCTTACTCAAACCAAACAAACCCCAAACTCTTTTTTTCATCCTATAGGCCCCTCTCCTTTATTAATCATGGCAACAAAATACTGGCTACGGTATTAGCTACTAGTCTTTCTTTGTTGATGGACCGCATCATTTCTCCGATGCGATTGTGTTTTATACTGCATCGCTCTACTTCCAGGAATTTGTGTACCCTTTTTGCTACACTCAATCAAATCTCCCCTACCGTCCCATTGGCAGTAGCACTATTAGATGCCGAAAAAGCGTTTGATTCCCTTGAGTGGCCTCTTCTCCACGCAACCCTGTCTAAGCTGTACATTTTCAAACACAAGGGAACCCAGAAGGTAGATAAGGACCTTGGGTAACAGTTTAATATTAGAACAGTGGTCCTTAAACGAAACAGTTAAGTAAGTAGGATAAATATAGACTTGAATCGGTACTATATTGCGAGTGTCCAGCCGGACAATCAATTTAATAAATCCAAAATGTCAAAGAACACAAAATACAAACTCAACGATAACGTGGGACACAATCTTGCATCCAACATGAACACATGACAGATACATTTAGGACAAAAACATATCAGGCAAGACTGGGTAGCTTGTGGAATATTGAGCACAATTTCTGACAAGCTTAGAGAAACAGTAACTGCACTTCTTTTATCATGTGCGATTAACGTGCAAACTGTTTACATTTAGTCATCGACGTTTCGATCCTTTAAACACAATAATAGGATCATCATCAGGTCAGTTAATTAGCAAGCCTGAATCAATGAAAATAGCTGGGTTGTGCTTCCAAGGAAGAGCCGTACGCGGACTCAAAGCGGCCGGAGCCGTAATAGCGGTGGTTCTGAGGTTAAGGTGGTGAAGATAATCGGCAGTCAGCCACTGAGCATCGGATCTCCCATTCTGTGCATCGCCACATGCTTACTAAATGAATTGACTATTACGTGTTGATGGTTAACTACCGATTATCTTCACCACCTTAACCTCAGAACCACCGTTATTACGGCTCTGGCCGCTTTGAGTCCGCGTACGGCTCTTCCCTGGAAGCACAACCCAGCTATTTTCATTGATTCAGGCTTGCTAATTAACTGTCCTGATGATGATCCTATTATTGTGTTTAAAGGATCGAAACGTCGTCGACTAAATGTAAACAGTTTGCACGTTAATCGCACATGAAAAAAGAAGTGCAGTTACTGTTTCTCTAAGCTTGTCAGAAATTGTGCTCAATATTCCACAAGCTACCCCGTCTTGCCTGATATGTTTTTGTCCTAAATGCATCTGTCATGTGTTCATGTTGGATGCAGGATTGTGTCCCACGTTATCGTTGAGTTTGTATTTTGTGTTCTTTGACATTTTGGATTTATTAAATTGATTGTCCGGCTGGACACTCGCAATATAGTACCGATTCAAGTCTATATTTATCCTACTTACTTAACTGTTTCGTTTAAGGACCACTGTTCTAATATTACCCTGTCTTAGCTGGGCATCCCCAAAGGTTTTCGCTTTAACAGTACAGCTACAGAACCATTCCCCCTCTCACATGGCACTTGGCAGAGATGCCCCCTGCCCCCTCTTCTGTTTATAATCGCCATAGATCCCCTGGTTCGCTATTTAAAGAAGCAGCACCTACATAAGGGCCTCGGGTTCTCACAAGGACCACTGTTGGCCTCACTTTATGCAGATGATATCATGCTTTTTGTTCGTGACCCTGCTGTCAATTTATCTCTGCTCATTCGTAAGGTAGAGCAGTTTGGTGATTTTTCAGGTCTCCAAATTAACTGGAGTAAGTCCAAAATGTTTCCACTTACAGATGCCACAGTAACTGGTGGCCTGGAGTTTCTCTTACAATGGTTCCCAGACTCTTAAATATTTAGGCCTTCAAATCCATCGAAATCATGCTGAGGTGATATGGTGCAACTATGGCCCCTCTCTGAGTAAGTTTGAGAGCCAGGTGGACAGGTTGATATGACTCCAGCTGGGCATAGCAGGGCGAATAGTCATTATCAAGATGATTCGATTACCTCTTTTTTAAATATTTATTCTTAAACACCCCAATTCCTCTGACAAATATTTTTTTCACCACATTGCGCAGCCTCCTCATTTGATTAATATGGGCTGGTTCGCGGCCCCCGCATCTGCTGGGAGGTCCTCCCGCTCCCATATGAACGTGGTGGGCTTTGTGTCACTGATTTTCAGCTTTATTTTTATGTTGCCCAAGCCCACTATGCTTTTTACTGGTATCACCTCGACTCCCGGTTGCCATTTCTAAAACCTGAAGGTGCCCAATTGTCGTAAATGCCGATGTCCACTATATTACCTTGCTGTATGTCATGAGACCCCAACGCTATACACACGCTCGCCACAATCAGTTGGGCCTGGAGCAAACTGCACCAATATTTGGGTGGCGAGATCCTTAATCCCCCAAATCTCCCTCTGTCGGGCAATCCCTGGCTCCCACTCACTTTAAAACAGTTGGTACAACGCGTACTGAGCGCACACGGTTTGGGGACAATGTGTGACTTGTTTGAAGACGGTACACTTAAATCCACCTCAGCGCTAGCTCGAGGGGGGCGATCCATGACCATGGAGACCTTCGTATTTCACAGTTTGCTCTGTACGCTTCGCGATGTGTTGCCCGTATACCGAATCTGAGCCGGCTGATTTTCCTCCAATTTCACTTGTGATTACCCCTCCTGACGATGGTCACCTAGTTTCTAAAATGTTTCATGCATCTTTACAACTGAGGCCCACCAGGGTGGAGAAATCTGGAGCGGCATGGGTGCGAGACTCAAGAATTTCAATTTCTGATAAGAAGTGGTACTATTGGTGTACACAGACAAATTAATTTTGTGTAACCATCCTCACAAAATATTGCATTAAAAGTACCTATACCACTCGGATGCCCTTGCTAAATTTGACCCTACCAGATCTCATTGCTGCCCTAAGTGTCAAGTGGATCATTCCGATTTTTTCCACCTGACATGGATGTGTGGAGTAATAGCAACTTTCCTGAGTGACATCTATTCCACTTTTTCCTTAATGATTGGTTAGACCCTTGCAGCTGATCCGCTAATGGCTTTATTTGGATATGTTAAGCCGCTGCCACTGGGAGTACCAGAGAATAAAGCTATTACAGCACACCAATCATAGGTAGTAATTGATCCAATAAATCAAACTGTGTTGCAAAAAGCTAATAGTCAGTACTGTAATTATTTAGTCCATATAGTCCTTTGATTTCTTGTGCCCTATGTACAGCACATAAAAAATTTCAAAACAATTCTTTTTCATAGAAAACGTTTCTTTTATTGAGTTTTTCTTTTTTTCCTTAATGCCAATTCCCAGCAAACAAAGCAGCCCAGCAAACAAAGCAGCCAACACGTGTTTCGTCTGTAGAAATGTGTACCAAGACTTTCTCAAGGCTAAAGTGATCAAGTATGTCGCTAGTCCTGTTGCAGTCAAGACACTGCAAGTGTACTGAATATTTTTCGTTCGTTCCAAAAACAAACTGCTACTGTCAGAAGCTTGGGGTCGATAAAAGTATCACCATAAGGTAACGCTAATGGTGGTATAAGGGTACTAGTTATTGTCCCATGGAGTCAAATCCAAAGAAGAAGATGATATGTATACAAAATGATGTATAGAATCCAAAATAATGAACTGAAACCTTCTGGTCTACCAACACTGCTGTCTCAAAGTTCTCAGCGGTAAAATTCACCTAACATGAAATCCCCAATGCGTAGTAAGTTGAGAAAATCCAACTAAACAGGTGGGACAATGATACGTCCTAAATCCGTCCTGTTAATGAAATGTAACTCCGACCCCAACACGTTCGTTCTAACCGGTAAAAAGTACGATGCTTCACTCCTATTGCCTTATTACTTGCTAAGAGGCAAATCTCACTACATTGGGGAGCTTCCACATCCTGTGCAAAGGCGGCATGGTTAAAAGATTTATCCTACTGTGACACCACTTCTGAACTATGTGCCTCTTTGCAACCAATTACTTCTAGACCCAGGGATATTTGGCAACCGCTAAGGAACTATCTATTATCTTTTGCAGGTGGCTCTGGTGAAGATTTGGCAAGTTAATTGGACTATTATTTAATAGAGGTGCGCCTTATTAATGGAGGTGCTCCTTTTTATGTATGGTAGTGCGGAAATATACCCCCTGAAGTGTTGCTGTGTTATTGCACGTTTATATGGGATTTTATGTCCAATGTATATTGAAACTCAATTTTGCTTTTCTCTTTCCCCTTTTCTTGTATCTGTATTCTCTTACTCTAGAGACCTATTGCGCCACTTATGTCAATGATTAATCAGTATTGTTGCCTTTTGTAGATGCCTATATTGAACATTTATAACTAAAGATTTTTTTTAAAGTGCAATTCCATTGATTGTTAGCACTTCAAATTTTCTAGTAGGCTTTTTGCTGGAGCTGACTTCTCCGCTCACGTCTTATCTTGTAGGACTTTGCTTATTCTGTACGCACGTATGAACATGCTTTCTTACCCCTTTTTTGGTCTCGGCTACACCCGCGCATGTGCTGTCTCGAAGAGACGTGCTGTGTTTAATCTGTGGGCTACAGCCCACGTACAGGCTTCCCATTTGCTCGCTCCATCATCTGTCTCATATTCTTTATCACCATGTGTCCATGGCATGCATGGTCATGCCTCTTCTTGTGTTTAGCCCTCCCCTACAGCATGGGCCAAGTACTTGTAAGCATCCAATGCTCCCATTTTTAGCACCATTTTAGGATCTACTTTTTCTTTGTTTTTCAGCATTATACACAGTGCTAGTGCTTTTACCAGCTCCGTCTCCTCCCACCAGCCCTCATCCCCCAAAACTCCCATAGCTTTGTTTACCTTGTTTTTGTGCACACCACATAAGTGCTCCAGCACTTACAAGCTCCATCTCCTCCCACCCGCCCTCAAAACCCCCATTGCTTTTCATATCTTTTTTTCTGGTTGTTGCTGCACCGTAACTAGACTAATTTCTTTCCACTCTAGTACAAATGCCTTAAACCTTTTGAAGGGAAAGCACTCTGGATATGAAGTCAAGATGGGGTTGAGAGTCCCAAGAGCTCACATTACAGACTGAGGAATGCAGCATCCCTGCGAGAATTTTAGGAGACAGAGCGGCCTGGAACACAAGCAATTCACAAGCTCATTACCTGCTTCAGGCTTCCTCTGGAATGCAAACACTGACAGATTTCTAAATTTTGAAAACAGGACAATTAACCCGCTCCTCAGTGCTGTTTTCCACAATAAGTTACGTTTGGTATGCTCGTATATGCGTTTCAAACTCTGGGTTCTTTAAGATCATGCACTCTCACACAGACAAGGCCATGCCTCGCCCTCACCCCAACCTCCTTCTGATTTTACTCCACCCTCGACGAAAATTGAACGATCATTCCTCCCATGGAAGGTTTCCATACATCATAGCATACAAGGCGTAGCAGATGGGGAGAGCAGAGCTCTAATTTGCGTACACACGTTTGTCTCAGATCTTCCCTTTCACGTTTCCATGTGAATTATAACTTACACATACCAGAAATCTACATGTTCTCCCTGGTAAGCTTTTTATGGATTGTATTTAACCTGGATTCCATCCACATGAAGCAGTTTATTGTATTCGAATGACCGTGCCATTTTTAGCATGACTTTGCAAAACTAAGCATTCATCAAAGATAGTGAGCAAGCAGAGACATGTTTTGCTCAAATTGCTCTTCGTTCCACAACCTTTAGCAAACTGGACTGACCAGACTTAATACCTGTGGTCATTTCTGAGGAAACACTGCTAGAGATATTATTATTATTAGCCAAATATAATGCCAAGGTATGCGCAAGACCCTCCTTTCTGCCCATGACTCTTGGAAACTTTCCTCAATAAAACCGTTATGCAATAAAAACAGATACCCAAGTACTCACAGTTCAAATATAAACTCAGTATGGTGGGCTAATCATATAAACCAAAACAAGGGGTCATTGTTCCTAAAAGAAAAGCGAGAAGAGTCGGTCTAGGGAATGGGGAAAAGAGTCCGCGTCCAGTTGGTGGCAGAATCAGCCATCATCTTCACCACTGGCAGTCCATTACATCGGAGAGGTGGGTCTTACAGATCGTTTGGAGGTGTTACTCCCTTCGAATCCTCCCTTCCCCTTTGCCTCCGTCTCACGACCCGATGACGGAGGTTCATCTGCTGTTGCTCTGTGAGAAAGTCATGGCTCTCCTGGCCAATGGAACCATAGAGAGGGTTTCGATGTCAGACGTAGGCAGTGGTTGCTATTGACGCTACTTTCTGATTCCCAAGAACAAAAGGCTTTGTCCTATCTTAGATCTGAGAACCCTCAACCTCTTCCTCAAGGAGTAGTAGTTCAAGATGCTCATGTTAGCTCAGGTTTTTTCTGCCCTGGACCCGGGAGACTGGATGGTGGCGTTGGACTTGCAGAACGCCTATTTTCATATTTCTGTCCGTCCTGCCTGCACATTGACGTTATCTGCTGTTAACGGTAGGCCACAAGCACCTTCCAATTCCTCATGCTCCCTTTTGGCCTTACCAGCACCCCCTTGGGTGTTCACCAAAGTGATGGCGGTGGTCGCAGCTCATCTGCCAGATCAGGGGTGCCAGTCTTCCCCTATCTCGACGACTGGCTGCTGAAGATGGGCTTGCCCTAGGCTGTCGTCTCCCACCTCCAGACGATGGAAAACTTCTGTATTTTCAGGGGTTCACTATCAAAGTCACAGTTGACTCGTCAGACGCTCCCTTTCATCAGAGCTGTTCTGGACACAGTGCAGTTTCGGGCCTATCCTCCCGAGCAGCGAGTCCAGGATATTCAGAAAATGATACCGATGTTTCAGCCTCTATCCTGGATTTTGGTGAGAATGAGTCTGAGGCTGCTGGGCCTCATGGCCTCCTGCATCTTACTAGTAACACATGCCAGATGGCATATGCGGGCTCTGCATTGGGACCTTGAGTTACAGTGGGTGCTGCACCAGGGAAATCTCTCTGACATGGCCCAGATCTTGGAGGGAACTGCAAAAAAACCTGCAGTGGTGACTAACAAACCACAATTGGGTCCGAGGCAGAACTCTCTCCACTTCCCCAACCATATCACACAGTAGTGATGGATGCGTCACTCCGGGGATGGGGCGGCCATCTGGGAGCGTTGGAGATCAGAGGACTCTGGATTCCAGCAGAAACTGGACTCCACGTAAACATGCTGGAGCTCAGAGTGATCTGACTGGCACTGAAGACCTTTCTACCCTCCAAGGGAAGGCTGGTACAAGTGTTCACAGACAACACCACAACCATGTGGTACTGCAACAAACATGGTTGTGTGGGGTTGTGTGACCCTTTGCCAAGAGGCCCTGCGTCTCTGGAAATGGCTTGAATAGCAGGGCATATCCCTGGTGGTTCAACACCTGGCAGGTTTCATGAAATCCAGAGCAGATGAACTCATCTGTCGATGCCTAGCAGACCACGAATGGCATCTCTATCCAGAGGTAACACAAGGTCTGTGTCAGCAGTGGGGAGAGCCTTGGTTAGATCTGTTTGCCACAGCTGAGAACGCGCAATGTCAGCAGTTTTGCACGCTGGAGTTTCCAAGGCGGCTCTTGCTCAGAGACGCTTTTGGTCTCAATTGGAGCTCAGGCCTCTCCTTTACACCTTTCCTCCCATACCAGTTCTCAAGAAGATCAGTAACTATCAGGCCCAAGTCATCCTTATGGTTCCGGACTGGACACGGAGAGTCTGGTGCCCCGTGCTTCTCAGCATGAACATCGATCGTCTGGTCAGGCTGCCCCAACGGATGGATCTTCTGGCGCAGCAGCAGGGGAGTGTCCTCCATCCGAACCTGTCAACTCTACGCCTTCTTGCGTGGAGATTGAGTGACAACAGTGATAGCTTTCCAACTTCAACCTGAAGTCTGCAATGTTATTCTGGCAGCTAGTCGTCCCTCCACCAAAACAGTACAAGCCTGCTGGTGGAAGAAATTTTTATTATATTGTACAGAAAAGTGTATTGACCTTCTTTCTGTTTCACTTTCTGATGTCCTTCTTTGTGTTCTTACCCTTGCCCAGCAGGGCTCTGCTCTGGGCACTCTAAAGGGTTACCTTTCTGCTCTATTTTCCGGCTGCCTGACCAACCCTCTTTATTTATTTAAGTCCGCTATTGTAAATAGGTTTATTAAAGGTCTTGTAAATATGTTTCCCCCTTCTCCTTTCATTATGCCTGATTGGGACCTTAATTTAATTCTCACTTTCTTAATGTATACTCCTTTTGAGCCTCTTCATAATTGTGGCCTTTGGCTGCTCACCATCAAAACAGCTTTTCTCGTGGCAATCACATCTGCTCGAGGATGAGTGAGCCGCAGGCTTTATCATCCAAGCCTTTATTCCGGTCTGTTTTTTCAGATAAACTGGTGCTACTTACTAGGGCCTCTTTCTTACTGAAAGTGGTGACACTATTCCATGTGGGTCAATATGTCGTCTTGCTCAATTTCTACGTTCTTCCACACCCCTCAAAAGAAGAGGAGCCACTCCACTGTCTGGACCCAAAAGTAGCGTTGTCGTTCTACCTTGACACGAGAGTTCCGGTTGAATGACCAACTCTTCTTGGGGTATGTTGGAGCCAAGAAGGGTGGGGTGGTGCAGAAACAAACCATTTCGCCCTGGGTCAATCTCAGTATTAAAATCTGCTGCACATTTGCTAAGAATTAGCCCCTTGAGGGCTTAAGGGCTCATCCCACCAGAGCTAAAGGTGCGACTACTGCATTAGCACGTGGAGACCCAGTTCTGGACATCTGCCAGGTAGCAACGGGTGCGCGTCTGCACCCGTTCACCGAACATTACTGCCTGGGCAGTCAAGTCCCCAGGGATGGACACTTCGCCCGTTCGGTCCTGCAGGACTTTTTAGTTTAAAAATTGTCCGCAGCCCACCACTGGGGATGGTATTGCTTGGGTATCTATTCAAAGGTAAGGAATCTGCGTCTCGATGTCTCTATCAGATGAACAAGTTACTTACCTTTGGTAACACATTATCTGGTAGAGACAAATAGCCGCAGATTCCTTACCGACCCACCAATCGTCCCCTCTCTACGGACAAGTTTCTAGGGTCAGGGCTGATCCCTTTCAGGGCCTTAACGCGAGTGCCAGTGCACTTCATGGCTCCGTGCTCCTGGCGTTGAAAGTCGTGAAAAGTAACTGGCGCCTAGATAGGTGACGCGGACGTCACTTACGGCACAGATGATGCCACTCGGAGCCAATCGATGCCACATACCTGCTTGCGGGGGTACTGCTCATGCAGAAATCCTCCGGCTTTATACAGATACCTGAGAAATTCAAAGGTTAGGAATCTGTGGCTAGATCTTGTCTCTACCAAATAATGTGCTACCAAAGGTAAGTAACTTGTTCGATATTTCTATAGTATGAACCTAGACAAATGACAGGTGAGCATTAGTTCCAATAGGGAAAGGAACACCAAAATGTGTTCAGCCGAATAACCACTTAATGGTTCTGAGTTTTATCTTGTATTAATAAATCTACTCCACTTCATTCTAGTCTACCCCACTCCACCCAACCTACTCCATACCAATCTACCCCACTCCAGTCTATCGCACCCAATATACTCCACTCCAATCTACCCCACTCCTCCTTACCCCTCCCCACCCCAAGCTACCGCACCACTCCAATCTACCCCACTCCAAACTACCCCAATTCACCCCTACTCCATTCAACCCTACTATAATCCACCCAGTCTACTCCACTCTACCAGACTCCATTCCAGTCTACCCCACTCCACCAAAATCCACTCTTCTCCAATCTACCTCTCTCCAATATATCCCTCTCCAATCTACCCCAATGTACTCCACTCCAATCAACCCTATTCCATTCTGTTTCCCTCTACCCCCACTCCACTCTAAGCCAATTTACCCCACTGCACTCTACCCCAATCTATCCCATTCCACTCTACCCCACCCCACTCCATGCCACTAACATTCATCCATGCTGAACAACAGCCACACTGGTGTAAAACATGGCTAAAACACATTGCCATAGCCAATAGCTCTCGCATAGGCGTGACCTATTGGCTTTGCCAGTGCCTGTTGGAATTAGAGTCAGGTGTTAACACTACACTAGGTGTTCACTTCCCACCCAGGAGCTTCTACTGATGAAGGAAGAGAAACCCTATGACATTCCAGAGGGATTATTACTGTATTGCAACTGTTGGTTTACACCTGTTGCTATTCTAGCACCTCATGATGGTTTATTTTTTCAAGAAATACTTTTGGGCCATCTATTCCACTATTGTGCCAAGATCTGGGGGACTCTCGGATGAGTAGCATTTCCCTCCCAGACAGCTAGAAAATTTCAGTAGTTTGTTGAGTGTCAAGAGGTACATATTGCACTTATCCAAATGCAAAGTACCATCCATTTCTACCAGAATTCACTATATATATATATATATATATATATATATATATATATATATATATATATATATATATATATATATAATGAAGGTTGCCACTTCGTTGGGATGCACTCACTGGGGGTAAGCCAAACATCAATGAGGCAGCACACTCAAAACCTCTCCCCACATAGATACTGCCAACGCGTTTCGGATAACCTCCTTCCTCTGGGCAGTTTGTAGAAAAAAGGGAGAGGCAAACAACAGGCTAGCAGAACATCCCCTCTTTTATGTGCATCTCAAGAAAGGGCAAACCTTGTTTTTATATATATATATATATATATATATACACACAATATCATCAGTAACAATGTTCTGTGTAGACCACTGTACATAATGTTCATGCTTGCTATTAACAGTGTGACAAAGATGCTTCTGAATGAAAGCTTAAATTTGGGTTGATAGAAGCCTTAATGATTCCTAGTTCTGGTGGATTATTGCTAATTCATTACATCTTATCATACTGTAATGCATGTTGGACTTGTGAATTACACTACCTGCAGTGTCTGATAGAAATGTCCAGACTAATTCGGTACCCTTGGCTATAAAGCTTGGAAAGTAGAATTACCTGTACCATGCACAAATGACTTAAGCTTTGTATTCTGCTATTTAGAAACCAAATTCTTTCTCTCCCTAACTAAAAAAAACACTATATCTATGACATCTATCTTTGCAGTGCATTAGTAGTGTAGAACTTAATGAGTTAGTATCCTTCAGCAGTCTTGACTCTTCTAGGTATCTGGGGATGGGCTCCAATTTTGTCCATGAGTGATAAAATGAATGACTTTCAGTTAGGTAATAGTGACCGGTGTCTCTCCAGCATTGGATGTTTCATTTATGCACGCTTGAATCATTCACCGACATTGAGCTGGGCATACCACATTAATCATCAAAAAGTAGTATTTTCTAAATAAGCCCGAAAGGTCCTGAGATCCCCTCATTTTAGATATCAGCTTTCTCGGAGAAAAGACCCCCAACTACAACCAATAAAGAGGAAACACACAACATAGTTCTCCCGTTAGAGTCCAAATAACAATGATCCAATTAAATGCCAAGCAGATGTTAATTTAACATATCTACTTCATTTGGCATGATCAAAATTACAATTCAACTCGATAAAAGTACATTTAACTGCCATAAGAGCATATAGAAAAGAACCAAATCAAAGATCCTTTTTTACTACTACAGTTATTAAAGACTTCTTGGAAAGATTGAAATAGACTTTTCCTCCTATTAGGCAGCCTGCTTCTTCTTGGGAATTAAATCTAGTTTTATTCAAATTAATAGCTCCTCCTTTTGAGCCTATACAGGAGACCTCCATGCAGCACCTCGCCTGGAAGGTAGCCTTTTTAGCACCTATTACGT
Organism: Calotriton arnoldi; assembly: GCA_963921515.1. NCBI lineage: Eukaryota > Metazoa > Chordata > Amphibia > Caudata > Salamandridae > Calotriton > Calotriton arnoldi. Next base: position 3,771,678 of record CAWUFW010000181.1, read on the forward strand.
CAGCTAGAAGAGTTAGCAAGATGCAAGCTCTGTCTTCTGTAGAACCATTTACAGATTTTCACAGGAATAGGGTAGTATTAAGAACACATCCTTTTTTTAGCCAAAGGTTGTGTGAGAATTTCACATTAATCCAACCATGTCACTTACTGTATTTTTCAATAACCCTTCTTCGCCCGCAGAAAGGAATCTTCACTCCTTAGATATTCAAAGAGTTCTTAAGTACCTTTTTTGATGGAACTAAAGACATTCGCAAAACAAACCAGTTGTTCATAAATTATGGACTTTTAATAACTGGTATGGCTTCATGTAAGCAAACTATAGCTAGATGGATATTTTTCTGTATTACTCTGTTACCCATTGGCTAACAAACCCCTTCCAGGTAACCCTAGAGCTCACTTTACGTGTAGTAAAGGTGCTTTGATTGCCTAGATAAAAAAAAACATTCTAATTACAAAAATTTGTAAAGCAGCTACATGGAAATCGGTTCATACTTTCGCTAAATATTACTGTTTAGATGAAGATTCAAGAGCTAATTCTTTGCTAGAACAGACAACTTTAAAAAAATCTATTCAATTGGAGTAGTCCTTACCTGCCACTCGCCTGCTTAGACTACATCTTAAAATCTTCTATTGTTTATAGCTTTGTATAGACACCCGTGAGTTAGATATATGCTTGCTACTCTATTCTATGTTTATGACCATCAGTGAGGATCCTACAATGCTGAAGGGTAAATTACTTGCTTGTATTCCTAATTCTGTATCATAGGTTTCCTCACGGAAGTCATAAACAGCCCTCCTTCCTCACAGTTTGTCAAAACATTTGCTATACTTTCCTTTTAATCCATTACCACCATTCAAAAAGAACTGAGGCTGTGAGGCAAACTGCCAGTTCGTGCGTCTTGGTAAGGGAAGCTGCTGGCTCCTTAAAGTAACACTGTTTTCCTTGCAGTTCGTGAACTCTTGACCTGGCAGGCTCCTTTTTTCTTTCCCTGTATTTGCTCAATATGCGTTTTAGAAGTATAGTCCGGATTGCCTCTGCCAGATGCTGCAATGTAGTCACATTATATTGATTAGATATCTTTTGTGGTCCGGAAAAATTAAGTAAGAAGCAGGCCTGTCCTATTTTGTAATAGAGGGAACTTTAATTCTATGGACAATGAGGTGGATACCTCTATCTAAAAAAGGGCTTTCAATATTTGAAGAAAAACTGTTCAGGAATCCCCACAAATGCATGGGTATATTCGAGGTTTATGACTTCAGTGAGGATACCTAAGATGCAGAACTAGGAATACAAGTAAGTAACTTTTCCTTATGAAGATTTGTAGAGTGTACTGTCACCTCGGAGCGTATTGTGGTGCTGAGCAGGTGTAAGTATAGGCATACCTAAGCCCTAGTAAGACTACTCAAAAAGCAAGGTCTTCAGCTTGTTACAAAATTCAAGAAGTGAGGAGGTAGCTCTTAGGTGTAGCAGCAGGTTGTTATGCTCTTTAGGAGCGATCTAGGAGAAGGCTTAAATGCCAGATCTGTTTTCTGTATGTGTGAAATTGGTGCAAGTACTAGTCCGGACGAGCGGAGGTGTGTGGAGGGTTTGTGAAAGGAGCTGCAGTTGTTGAGGTATACTGGGCCAGTGTTATGTTTGCCTTGAAAGTGTGGGTGAGGAGTTTGAATTGTACTATTTTGTGAATGAGAACCCAGTGAAGCTCCTTCAGGTGTAGTGTGATATGAGTGCAGCGTGAGAGTGATTCTTACCTCCAAGTTCTTAATGGTCTGCAGCCTTCTGGTGAATTTTTTGTTGATCCCGACATAGATGGTGTTCCTGTAGTCCAGCTTGCTTGTGATCAGGATGTGCGTGACTGTTTTCCATGTGATGATTGGGAGCCATTTGAAAATCCATCTCCATATCTTCAGGGTATGGCAGCATGAGGCGGTGAAGGGATTGACTTGGGCAGTCATGTCATATTTGCTCTCGATGATGATCCAGATATTCATGGTGTGGGTGGTGGCGATGGGTGAAGGTCGTAGCTCTGTTGACCACCAGGTGAAGTCCCACAGTGATGTGCTTTTCCAGAAGATCACTATTTCGGTCTTGTCGGTGGTCAGCTTTAGGCATTTAGTCTTCATCTAGTGGATGATTTCAGTCATGCAGCATTCAACTTTAGCTGGATACTGGGCGTCATCAGTGAGGGAGATAATGAATTGGGTGTTGCCAGCATAGGCGAAGACGTTGCTAAGGTAAGAGCGGTTGATGCTGGCTAGAGGGATCATGCATGCGTTTGAGAGGGTCAGGCTCGGAGGATCCTTGCGGAACTCCCTATATAAGGAAGCGGGCATCTGAGGTGTACAGTGCCAGGCTGACTCACTGGGTCCTTCAAGCCATCAGAATGCACATTCTTGGATTCTGATGTCTTGTAGGCGTGTTATGAGGATGAGGTGGGAGGCTGTCAAAAGCTGCAGAGAGGTCCTGAACGATGAGGGCCGCTGTTTCTCCTCTGTCCAGAGTCATGCGAATGTCATCCATGATAGTGATGAGGGCAGTTTCTGTGCTGTGGTTGGGCCTGGAAACAGACTGAGGGGTGTCCAGGAGTTGTTGGTAGTTCAAGTATTCGGTGAAGTGTCTTTAAGTAATTTTATCGAAGACTTTGGCTGGAAATGGTAGCAGAGAGATCTGTCTGTAATTGGCAAGCGTTGAAGGGTCTGCAGAGGGTTTCTTCAGCAATGAGAGGACAGTTGCATGTTTCCAAGCATCTGGGAAGGTTACCTAACAGGTTGAGTCATTCAGAATTGTGCTGATGGGTTGCAGTCCTCTGGAGTAGGTGTGGTGGGGGCAGGTGTCTGATGGGGCCCTGAGTGGGTGATCTTCATGGTGACAGCGGTTTCTTCTGGGGTGATGACTGGCCATGTGTTTAGCATTTGTTCTTTGATAAGATCAGGAGTCGTTTGACGAAGTCTATCGAGTCCGGTTGCGGGCTGAAGTTGCTGTACTTGGTGGTGATTTTGTTGCTGAAGAATTGAGAGAGATTGTTGCAAAGGTTTTGCGAGGTAAATATTGAGTTGGAGGCTGCAGGTGGTGAGGTGAAATCTTTCACATTGGCAAACATTTCTTTGCTTCTGTTGTGGTGGCATAGATGTGGTCGGCCAGAGCAGTGTGTTTGGTGGTCCAGATCATTTGGTGGTAGCGTCTCAGGTAAGATTTGAACGTGCTCCTGTCTGCATTGTCCTGGCTCATTCTCCATTTGCACTCTAGTTGTTTCCAGTGGCGTTTCATTAGTCTGGGATCCTCTGTGTACTAAACGGGTTTAGGGCCTGGATCTTGTTATATTGCTGTGTTTCAGGGGGGCGAAAAGTCGACGCTTGGTGTGTCAAGATACCTGGAGTCTATTGTCTCAGGAGCAGAAGACAAGTCCTCAGTCCCCACTTCTACTACCAGCAACAGATTGATCACATCTATTTCTAATACCAGCTGGGGGGGAAGGGGGATAAAGAGAGACTCCTTGTGTCAGTTACTTTTATTCTGAACTGGGCAACCCTCTTTCTTCAGATTGCTTATTGAAGGAGTACCTATAACAGATTAAGGCAAATGTTAATAGGGTCACACTGTTTAATCTGCCAACACTATACTAATGACAATACAATATGGGTGTTAAAACAGTTTACAATGTTACCTGTGCTATAATGAGGAATTGCTTCTCTCTTGAGAATTTAGATGTTGGAGATTTGGTAGAACTGTGCTAGGATAGTGAAGCTAATCCCAGGCAATCAATACTTTGTTGCTTATTTGTAGTTTTTAACTTGCGTCAGTCATGGTCTTCCAGTTTCAGTGGGCTGGACTGGCGGTGGTGCATGTGAATTGGGACAGGGATGCTGAACTTGACAAGTGTGTGGTCTGTTCAGGAACTGGTGGAGGCTCGTTGACTCCGATGTTGCAAAGTTGGGGTAACCGTGATCTTCAACGTCTACTCAGGCAAACTGGTGCTTCATACAAGAGCCTACTTTCTACCAAAAGTGGTCACTCCCTTTCACGTAGGCCAATCCATCACTCTGTCTACTTTTAATGCTTCGCCACATTAGGTAGAGTAGCGACTTCACTGGCTGGACCAAAAAAGAGCACGCAAGAGTTCTGGGTGGACGACCAACTCTTTGTGGGGTATGTCGGAGTGAAGAAAGGACTGACTTTGCAGAAGCCGACCATCTCCAGATGAATCATGCTGTGTATCAAGATCTGCTATGCTTTGGCTAAGATGTTACCCCCAGAGGGTTTGCGCGCTCACTCCACCAGAGCGAAAGTTGCGACCACTGCATCAGGATGCATAGTTCGGGTCCTGGAGATCTGCCAGTTGGTTGTGTGGGCCTCCTTGCACACATTCACAAAGCATTACTGCCTGGACAGTCAGGTCTGTCGAGACGGGCATTTTGCCCTTTCGGGCCTGCAGGACTTTCTCGTATGAAATTGGTCCACAGACCCACCTCCGAGGATGGTATTTCTTGGGTATCTATTCTAAGGTAAGGAATCTGCAGCAAGAAGTCTCTATCAGATGAACAAGTTACTTACCTTCTGTAACGCCTTATCTGGTAGAGACTCTATCCAGCCACAGATTCCTTACCGACTCACCCATCCTCCCCGCTCTGCCGACGGATTTCTAGGGACAGGGCTGCTCCCCATTCAGGGCCCTAGTTTTCCACACCAGTGGTCCGTATTCTTCATGGCTCCGTGCTCCTGGCGTGGAAAGTCGCGTAAAGAAACTGACGTCCGCGCGCTTGGGCGGCGCCTACATAGGCACTGTGCACATCACTTCCGGCGCGGACCACGTAAACAACGCCATGCAGAGCCGAACAACGCCACCTACCGGTGCGCAGGGGTATTGCTCACAATCAAATTTCCATATCCAGTCTGATGTCTGGGGATAATTCTAAGGTAAGGAATCTGCAGCTATTTGGAGTCTCTACCAGATATGGGGTTACCGAAGGTAAGTAACTTGTTCTTTGACACCACAGTGTGGGCACAAACTTCTACAGCTCTTCTGATCACATTTATTTACCCAATGCAATCATGTCTCATAATGTTCTGCACTGAAAACTTGGGAGTTCTGGTACCAGCGGTCAATTCGGACTTTCTATTAGGTATTGAACTAGAGGGCTTTTTTTTTTCCTTTATCTCTTCTTCATCCTACTCTTCCATGTGTGATTAGAAGAATTGGAGCAAACAGACCAGTGACCGTAATTTAGATGTGCTAAATTACCTATAATCGCAACATCACGTCTTCCCAGAAGTGCCTTTTGAATTCTGTCTACTCACAGTTGTCTCTGTTTGAAATAAGAGATATACGTCGTGGCATCCATTGAACCACTGTTTAAGATCATGCAGAGCTTTTCTGCAGAGGCTGCAACATTCACTGACTCAAATGTTTTAATTGAGCTAGGAAAACCGCCTAACTATTCAGCCTTTGGTCATCATTTGAACCATTGTGCAGCTAGTGTTAAGTTCACTTCATATATTATCAAGTAAGCTTCTTTCCATTGATCTGTGTAAAAATGAAGGGATGAAAGGGTAAACTCAACCAGGATGGCATTCTAAAATACTTTAAAGGATTTTCCTTAAACTCAAAGTCCTGAATCTGCCAATACTTAGTATTAAGTTATCCATCCAGACATGGTTTTGTCTTAGTAGTAATGTCATTTTGCAAGGTACCATGTCTGGTCTGTACAGTAGACATTAAGCCCTGGATTCTTGTTGAGCGGGATGAGAAACTATTTGGCTTCTCAACAGATCAAGGGCACAACATCAGGGTAGATTTTTACTTTCTTGAAGTGAGAGCAACTCCTTCCATAAGTCATGTGGTCTTTCTTACAAGAGATTTGTAGTGTTCCCTGGAAAGTGGGAACTACAAAACACAAACCAATACCTGGGTGCTAATCCGTTTCCTCAGCCAGTCTTGCTTGCAGTATGTTCTTATTCTTCATTTTAGTGTATTTAGGAAGTTAGAGGTAGATCTTAAGGATTAACATTACTGGCCTTTGGGAACTTAGCAGTCGCTTGATCTTTAGGCCTGTAGGCACTGCACCGAAACAGCAAGGAAGGAACTAGCACGTTTTATGTAGCCAGAGCAACATTAGCAGTCGCTTGATCTTTAGGCCTGTAGGCACTGCACCGAAACAGCAAGGCTGGAACTATCACGTTTTATGAAGCCAGAGCAACAGTGAGATACAATACATAAAATAAGAACCATGGTCAGGCGCACAGAACGTAGGGTAGTTCTGATGCAATGAATCACAACTCCGTACGATCCTAAAAACTCCTGAAAAAAGGAAATCCTGACAAAGGCGAGTCATGCGGGCACCTAGAGGGTATTTGGTTGCTCCTTCAACGTGGAAACTACCATGATTGTATGGAAAATCATGTAAAGGACAATGTCCTCGTGCCCTTAATCACTGTCTAAAGAACTATCTCTGCCTTCATCACCATCCTTCTCAGTGGCAGAACCTGAAGTGCTAACTCTGCAAAATGCCCCGGTGAGCCCAGCATGCTCAGCTCATCTTCCAGTGCCAGTCACACCAGCTAAGATCGCATCCTTACAGCACTGTGTGCACCCATACAGTTCATCCTTCTGACACCATTCACACTTCTGACACCTTTCACACTTGAACAGCCTGGTCAATCAGATCTTCCTCAGCTCATACCTTAAGGCATGCAATGAATGTTACTGTTGAAAATTACCACTCATGCAAGAATGAAGCGCTGTGTCCACGAATCAGTATCCAGGCAAACCTCAGTAGCCATGCAATTACCGGAAACATTTATTGAGTAGGCTCTAGAAGTAAGAAGACTGATAAAACTGAGTGACATAAAACGTATGACCATTTATTCGCTCCTTCATGTACAATTGCACGCCCTGATTTATGTTAGAGCTGAGAGAACCAGCCTGAATTAACATGTCATTAATGAAATTGTTTGCATAAAATTTAGGCAGTGTTTTTGGATGTGTAAAGCTGTCTTCTTTGTCAGATGAAGCAAACATATATATGTGCAGCACAGTAACGATTTACCAGGCAGACAGTGTATTTTGATATTTTTTTTTAACGTTGAAGATTCATGTTTAAGAAAAGTGATGCTTTGCTTTAAGAAGAAAACTGAATGAATTTAAGGGTCATATTGAGTACCACTGGTGCCAAATGATTATTCTAAAAGCACAGTATTTAAACATGTGAAAGTGTTAAAAATAAACTTTAAATTCTTCCCCTTACAACCGTAGATTGTGGCAAGCATACAGTCTTTTGTTGGAGATTCATACCAGCTAAGTTTTTTTGTTTTTTTTAAAAATCATACCAGTCAACTTTTGGTTTGTTTTAAAATGGGACAGTAAGTACCAAAGAGCAAAATAATCTTTGAATTTGCCACTTCAAATGAATCTTCAGTATCTCATAGGTTTGACAAACCGGATCTATCTTTGCAGTGATTTACCAGGCAGTTTCACAGAAATGGGGTCTGCCCTCTCATCTTCCCTTAACGACTTGAAAAAGAAGTATGACGCCTTGAGAGAAAAGCTTTTAAGTGGCACACCCCTGGATGATCTACCCCAACTTTCCATAGAAGTGAAAAATAAGTTGTCCTTCACTGATTACATTCCTGCTGAGGTACTTATTTTAGATCACTTTAATTTAGAAAGCAAGTAATAGTGTTACATTTTAAGTTGATAATAGAGCTTCTGGCTCCGAGGTTTGTTGCATGTATGCTTGCTGTTAAGTGGTGTGGCCTATGTGACAGAGGTAGTTTGTGTTCGTGGTCACCTGCTTTCCGCATCTTCATAGTAATCATTTGTTTTTCTAAAGTATTGGATTTTCATAAAATGAGTCAATTTTAATGATTTACTTTATTGGCAGGGTGCGAGCATACTCTTTATTCCGCAGCCATTCGTCCGAAGCTCTCTGTAGAGATATTTATGGTCGTGATCCGATTGGCTGCCTGACACTTTTTGGTTCTGTTGAATAGCTGCAGTTTTGATGGTGCTGTTAATTTTCTTTAATTATGTCAAGGCACTGTCCTTATGCTGCAGTGCCATTTCTCAATAATCTTCATTAATAGTCACAATTATGAAGCATCTTCACCAGCAGGGTTTATTTGTAATACTTTTTTAAAACGTGCCTCTCAAGAGGAACGTGCTTTCTTTCCTATATAAAATCCAAATGGAATTAAAATACATGTTGATAAACAATTAGGTTGAAAAGCCCTCTTTTAATTTCCCTTTCAAAAAGAAGTAAAAGATCAGTAATTGCGGTCAGACCGGAATAAACATTTGGGTGGAATTTAACATTGTCACTTGGGGGCACTCAGATACTCCAGTGTACAGCAGCATAGGAAGCATTTAATTTGTTTTACTCAGTGAAGCAATGATCCCTAAACGCAAGGCTGTGCCTTTTGGTTTAACTTGAGGAAGAATCTTTTTCGGTCTTTAAAAGCCTTTGCAAAGCCATTTTTATAAATGTACATTTTTTTATCAAAAGGGCTGAGATTTTTTGAACTTGTATCTTCTGTCTTCATGAAACCCCCTTCTACTAAAGTCCCTCATGCTATGGTTAAAATGTGTAAAGATGGACACCTTCGCTAATTATCTTTCTTGTAGAGACTCTGTCTAACCATCGATTCCTCTTCTTTAAAATATTCCCAAGGAGTCAGACTGGATCTGGAAAATTTTGAAGATTACCTCTGCGTACCGGTCAGTGGCGCTGTGCAGCTCTGCATTGACGGAGTTCCACTCTGTAAATAACGCACAGGGCCTATATAGGCGTCACAACCTCGTGCTGATGGTAGTTGCTTTTGAGGCTGTAAGCGCCTCCAGATGCTGAGACTTGGCAGCAAATTGGCCTTGACCAGTGTGCAGATTCCTAGACTTGGGCTCTTATTAATGGATAGAGCCCAGTTCACAGAATAGGGTGTAAGGGTGGGTCGTTGAGGAATCTGCAGTCAGATAGTCTCTAGCAGAAAGAGCGTTACCAAAGGTAGGTAACTTGTACTTCTGATAGAGATTTCTAACCGCAGATTCCTCACCTTTTGAATAGATACCAGAGCAGTAGACGGTGGGTATGTGAATTGGCTCAAACCAAGAAGTTCTGTAGGACCAAGTAGGCGTAATATCCTTCTTGGTCGACCTGGCTGTGCAGAGAGTAGTGCTTTCTGAATGTATGAAGTGACACAAACATAGCTCCCTGGTAAGTGTCCCGGACAGGAATTCAACTTTCCAACGCAGTGGTCGCAGCTTTGGCCTAGGTTGAATGGGCTGTTAGATCTTCTGAAGGCTGTTTTGCCATTGTCGAGCAGTTCTAGATGTACGATCCAACAGTAGGTGGTCCTCTTTTACACGGCCTTGCCTTTTTTCACCCCAGCGAACCCCACCAAGTGCTGACCGTCCACCTGGTGTTATTTGGTATGATCGATGTAGAAGCTCAGAGCTCTTTTGGGGTCCAAGCGGTGGAGTCTCTCCTCCTCAGAGGGATGAAGTGGAGCATAGAACGATGGCAGGTTGATGTTTTAAGCGACGTGGAACGACATCACACTTTGGGAAAGAAAGATGCTTGCACCCGCACAATCGGTTCTTGGTGTGCAACAGGGTAACACAGAAAGCCCAAAGCTCACCCACTCGCTGAGGTGATGGCGACTAGGAGCAGCGTCTTGAGGGTGAGGAGAAGCAAGGGACCGCTGTGAGGCGGCTCAAAGGGAGTTCACATCAAATATGTGAAGACTTAAGTTGAGGTCCCACTTAGGCATGGCAAAATGAGAGGGGGAAAAACAAGTGTTGGGGAACTTTAAAAAAAAAACACACAACCGGGAACTTAAATAATGAGGGCTGGTTCAACAACCACAAAACGTCAGAAGGAGCCAAAAGGTACCCATTAACTGTGCCCAAAGCATAGCCTTGCTGGGCAAGAGACAGAAGAAACAGTAGATGATCAGATAACTTGCCCTGGAGGGGATCAGTCTGGCCTGTGCCACACCAAACCACAAACTTGTCCCAGCGACCGGCTTATACAGATGTTGTTGAGGGACAACTGGCTGGTAAGATAACATTAACCACCGCCAGAGGAAGGTCAGAGGTGTTCAGCTGTCAACACTCAGTCTCCATGCATGAAGATGAAGATTGCAAAGGCCCGGGTGCAGAAGCCTGCCATGTTGTTGCGACTGCAGGTCCTCCAGAGGGCTAGCCTGACTGGAAGGCAGATGCTCAAGCCCAGGAATGCTGGATACCATACTCTCCATGCCCAATCGGGACCACTAGGATGTCTTGGGCCCGGTCATTCGTCATCTTCAGAGCTTGGGACAGCAGTAGTATCGTCTGGAAGGGGTACAGGATTCCAGAGTTCCACTCTAGGCAGAATGCGTCCCCTTGGGAGAGGCGCCTTAGAAAGTCCAACGTGCAGAGCTGCAGACATTGCGCGTTCTCAAAGGGGGCACATAGATCGCACCAAGGTTCGCGGAAAAGACCTTGCTCCACCCTCAGGGGTAACTGCTGATCATGCGGGCTAGAAATTAACGGCTGAGCTTCTCCGCAATGGCATTCAAAGATTCACCACTAGGAATATTCCTTGATGGTTTAGCAATTTAATGAGGCATAGTGCCTCTTGCCCAGTGTCAGAAGCCCACACTGTCCTGTTTGTTGCTATACCACATGGCAGTGGTGTTGTCCATAAGCACCTACACCAGCCTCCCTTTGATGGACAGAAGGAAGGCTTTCAACTCCAAGCAGAAGGCCCTCAGCTCCTGGAGGCTGATATGGAGCCAGGCCTCCACCGGAGACCAGAGCCCTCTGATCTCTACCTCTTCCAGAAGGCTGCACCAACCCAAAAGAGAGACATAGGTCAACATTGTCAACTGTGGGGGGTGGAGGGGGTAGGGAGAGGGGTTTCCTCCTGACAGAATCACGGTCCAGTAACCACCACTGCAGATCTTTTGCAGTCTCCTCTGAGATCTGATAGTGGCCGGAGAGGTCGCCTTGATGTTAGGCCCATTGAGACTTCAAATCTCACAGCAGGGCCCGCATATGCCACCTGGCATGCTTGACCAGGTGGATGCAGTAGGCCTTCAATCCCAGTACTTTCAAAGTTGACCTCACTGAATTCCAGGACAGAGGCTGAAAGATCGGGATAATTGCCTAAATGTCCTCGACTCTTCTTTCTGTGGGAAAGGTACAAAATCAAACCGTGTCCAGAAGGGCTCTGATGAAGGGGAGCATCTGAGATAGTCAGGTGTGACTTCAGCATGTTCATCTTGAATCCCAAAGATGACAGGAGGTTCGCTGGAGGTGGCTGACTAGACATCAGGCTGGATCCGGAAACATTTTGAGCAGTACTTCTACGCGCCGGTAGGTGGCATCTTTCTGCTCCGCATCAGCGTAGTCCTTGCCAGAAGTGACGTGCGCATTGCCTATATAGGCGCCACCTCAGTGCGCTGACATTTCTTTTCTTTCTGTGCCAGTTAGCGCAGATCTAGAGAGAGGTACCTCCAGTCATTTTATGACTCTTTTTTTGGTTATAACTCTAACAAAAGAGGAAGAGGGGGGGACTAGGAGCTGATAAAAGGTCCAGTGCCCGTGCTCCCATGAAAAGTATGAACCAAACAAGGGCTCACTGTTCCTAAGAGAAGAAGTCAGTCTAGGGAGTGGGAAGAAGAGTGAGTATGGCTCTTACTTGTTGCCCTCACACATCCCAAGGGATGTCATGCTTCATCATAGGGCGGTTGATCCTCGTCGGGCCGGTGCCGCAATGCACCAACGGATATACAGAAGGGTCGCTTTTGCGGAGATCTTTTGAATTCCCACTGTATAATGCGTGTGAGGTAGTGCTCCTAGAGTGTTGAGTGAATGCAAAATTGACTAAAGGATATCAATGTTATGTCAATTTAATAAGTCGATTCCTCTGCTAAGAGGAGCCACACACACCCATCCTCTCGTAGGCCCGTGTGTGTGCCACACACACGCCTACGGGAGGAGGGTAGGTGTGGCTTCTCTTAGCTGTCGCCAGAACCTGATTAATGATAAAGCATCCTCTCGTTTTGATCCAGGGGGTTTGCCCCCTAACTTTTAGGAGATTGGATCACTAGTATGAGGATGTAACAGGCGGCACTTCTATACTTTTTGGGAGGCCGCCCTATACACACTTCTACTCACCTATTTCCTTTCCTGGTCCTGAAGAAGCGCTAATGATCTCCTCCTGAGACCACTAGGGGCGTGAATCATGTCAACCCGATAAATTTAAAACTTTCACCTCACATATCTACATCCAGCTACTTAAGGCCATTATAACCCTTCAGCAGCCTCTACCTTTTGTTTTTTTTACCTTTGACAGAGAAATCCACTTTTAAAATTGACATAGCATTGATATCCTCTAGTCAATTTTACATTCACTCAACACTCTACGAGCACTACCTCACGCTTATCATACGGGAGAATTCAAAAGATCTCCGCAAAAGCGACCCTTCTGGAGACCCATAGGGCATTGCAGCGCTGGCCCGACGAGGAACAACCGCCTTTTGATGAAGCATGACATCCCTTGGGATGTGTGAGGGCAACAAGTAAGAGCCATACTGACTCTTCTTCCCACTCCCCAGACCGACTCTTCTTCTCTTAGGAACAATGACCCCTTGTTTGGTTCTGACTTTTTTGGGTGTCAAAATTCTTTTTTGAGACTGTCTCCAGTGAGTCAGGGATGTCCCCTAAGAAACCGGTGCGGTTTAAATCCTATGGTTCCTGCCACAGACAGAAGTCTGACAGACCCCCATCTGGTCTCCCTTTGGTGCTTGGAGCTCTACTACGACTCCAAGACTTGTGAGGACTGCCACACCATGAACCAAAGCGCTGAGGTAGTGCTCCTTGAAGCTCCTGGTCGACGGACGCCGGTTGACTCCACGACGTTCCAGGTTCCTGGTCTTACAGAAGGTTCAGACCCGTTCATTGAGTCATTTCAGGCACTCATCATTGCACTTAAGCCTTTGGTAAGTCCCACACAAAATCCAAGAAATCAAAGAAGTTGAATCGCTCTAGGACTTCACCGCGTCGGTCCAAATTTTGGAAGAGGTGCAGGAACAACATCACTCTAGGCTTCGCTCTCACGTGGAGCCTGCCTGTTGGTCCGCTCCAGCGCCTCACCGAGTTTGCCAGAGCGACCCATGCCCAACTCCGTGAGTTTTATAAGGCAGCGCACTTCATTTTTGGTCAGTCCAACCCTTTGAAGTGCCTTCGGGCCCCAAGGGTTTAGCAGGTGCCCCCAATGGATTCCCCCTGGCGGGTCTTCCCTCAGCACCAGTCTGGCCTCATAGATCTGGTGTTGGGTCCGAAAAACATCTGATCGTAAAACCCACGACCTTCCCCGTAGCCTATTTCAGCGACAATGTTCCTGGCCCCTCCAACCTCAATCCTCATGCTCCACTCCAATAGCCAGTCGGACCTGTGTCATTCAAACATGGCTGACAGCCAGGGACATGCACAGGAGAAACATATGGAACTTCAAAAGGCAACAAAAAGACTCCCAATGGCTGCACATCCATAGTCTCCTAACTCCAAGCAGAATTCTGGCTATACATCAACAGGCTGTCTGGACCACTGACTCTGTCAGTGAAATTGCTCTCCCACCCTCGCAGCTCCACCATTGAGTGAGGCCTCCCCCAGCCCCTGCACTCTCTAGTGTGAGTGTCGGAGGCCCTCCACCGTCAGGTTCACCTGCGCCTCATCCCTGGTGGTCCAGTGGACCTGTCTCCCGCTTTCCGCTCTGTTTTTTCACTCGTTTTCCCTCTCGTTTTCACCCTCTTTCCTAATCTATTTTTCTGCACTTTTCTGCTTTCTGCTTGTTTTCACTTTTTCCCTTTATCCCTGGTGGTCCAGTGGACCTCTGTCTCCCGTTATCCGCTCTGTTTTTTTCACTCGTTTTCACCCTCTTTCCTAATCTATTTTTCTGCACTTTTCTGCTTTCTGCTTGTTTTCTCTTTTTTCCTTTATTCCTACTTTTCCTCCTTTCCCGCCCGTTTTTCCCCCGCCGCTGCTGCCCCCGCGGCCCCTCCCCCCCAGCACGACCAGCGCGACCAATCCAGCTCCCCTCCCCGCTCCCAGCTGTCCAGCCCTCCCCGACCCCTACTTAATGGCGGCTGCTGCGGGGACAGGCGAGCAAGACCACTGACTCTTTGTCAGTGAAATTGCTCTCCCACCCTCGCAGCTCCACCATTGAGTGAGGCCTCCCCCAGCCCCTGCACTGTCTAGTGTGAGTGTTCGAGGCCCTTCTCCACCCGCAGGTTCACCTGCGCCTCATCCCTGGTCGTCCAGTGGACCTCTATCTCCCGCTTTCCGCACCGTTTTCTCACTCTTTTTCACTCGTTTTTTTTAACTCATTTTCACCCTCTTCCTAAATCTATTTTTCTGCACTTTCCTGCGTTCTGCTTGTTTTCCGCTCCGTTTTTTCACTTGTTTTCTACTCATTTTCACCCTCTTCCTAAATCTATTTTTCTGCACTTTCCTTCGTTCTGCTTGTTTTTCTCTTTCCAATTTATTCCTACTTCATCCTTTCCCGCCCGTGGCCCCTCCCCCCAGCACAACCAGTGCGACCAATCCAGCTCCCCTCCCCGCTCCCGCCTCCCAGCTGTCCAGCCCTCCCCGACCCCTACTTAATGGCGGCCGCGCCGCTGGCGCACCGTAGGCATGCCAAAGGCAAGCCCGTCTGCGCCTGTCCGCGACCCGACCGGGACCAGCGCCAGGAACCGTGGACCTCCGCTCCGCCAACGCTACGACCCAGCAGCACTCCACGCACTCAACCCAGGTCGCAACAACAACTGCAAGCTAGCATCACCAGCCGACACCCACGGACCCTTCAGCTGTCACCTCTGCCGGCACACCTGCAGCACAACCCGCACACAAGAACACAACCGAACCGAAGACCCTGCAATGCATCCTCCTCAACGTCTGATCCCTCCACAAACACGCCACCGAAATCTGGGACCTCCTCGACAGCACCACCCCGGACGTAGCGTTCCTCACCGAAACCTGGACCAACACCACCTCGGGACCGGACATCGCCATCGCCATCGCCATCCCCCAAGGATACAAGATCTCCAGGAAGGACCGCCCCACCCGCCCGGGAGGAGGATCGCCATCGTCCACAAATCCACCCTCCGCCTGAGCACACTCCCCGACGAGCCCACAGACCTGATGGAACACCTTCACTTCAAGATACTGGCCAGCCCCACCGCCACCCTCCGAGAACCCTCATCTACCGACCCCCTGGAGCCCGCGGACCTTTCAACAACTCCATCACGGACATCATCTCCCCGCAGGCCATCGCATCCACCAACTACACCCTGCTAGGAGACCTCAACTTCCACCTCGACAACCAACTGGACCCCAACACCACATCCCTCCTGGACAATCTCCACAACATTGGACTCCGCCAAATCGTGACCGAGCCCACACACTCAGCAGGGCACACCCTCGACCCCCTCTTCACTACAGGAAACTCCATCACCTTCAGCCACACCACCGAACTCCCATGGACCGACCATCGTTGCGTCCACTTCACCTTCAGAACACCCACCACCCACAGACACCAGCACCTGCTCCCACGAAGAAACTGGACCAAAATCACCGACGACCAGCTCACCTCCTCACTCAACAATTCCACCCCAACCATCGCAGAAAACGACGACCCCAACACCGCAGCCCGAACCCTGCATAGATGGATCTCGGACAGCGCCAACACCATAGCCCCCCTCAAGAAAAACAACAATATCCGCGCCAAGAAAGCCAGATGGTTTACCACCGAACTTCGAGAGTCCAGACACACTTGCCGCGGCCTCGAAAAGGCCTGGAGGAACAGCAAATCCACAGATGCCCACAACATCAGAGCCGCCACCAACGCTCACCACCAACTCATCAGAGAAACGAGGAAAAAAGCGATTGAAGACAGAATCTCCACCCACGCGCACAACAGCAAGGAACTCTTCAACATCATCAAGGAGTTTGCCCAACCCACCAGCGAGTCTACTGACATCCCTCCCTCACAAGACCTCTGCGACAAACTCAGCAACTTTTTCCACCACAAAATCAAGAACATCTACGACAACTTCGACGAAGACAACCAACACACTGAACCCTCACCAACCACCAGCGATTGACAACTGGACAGCCCTCACCACCGAATACACTGAAGACAATGAAGTCAATCCACTCAGGGGCCCCCACGGACCCCTGCCCCCACCACATCTTCAACAGAGCCGCCGACACCATCGCACCCATGCTCCGCCACACCATCAACCGCTCACTGGCGACCGCCTCGTTCCCCGACGACTGGAAACACGCCGAGGTCAACCCCCTCCTGAAGAAACCCTTGGCGGACCCCACCGACCTAAAAAATTACAGACCCATCTCCCTGCTCCCATTCCCAGCGAAAGTCATCGAGAAAGCCATCAACAGCCAACTCGCCACATTCATCGAAGAGCATAACATCCTCGACCCCTCCCAATCCGGCTTCAGAAAAAACCACAGTACGGAAACCGCCCTTCTCGCCGCAATAGACGACATCCGCACCCTACTGGACAAAGGAGAAACAGTAGCCCTCATCCTCCTCGACCTCTCAGCGGCGTTCGACACAGTCTCTCACCGCACCCTAATATGCAGACTCCACGACGCAGGAATCCAAGACAAGGCCCTCAACTGGATCCGCTCCTTCCTCTCCGGCAGAACGCAGCGGGTCATACTCCCCCCTTTCCTCTCGGACCCTACACCGACCACCTGCGGAGTCCCCCAGGGCTCCTCCCTCAGCCCAACGCTTTTCAATGTCTACATGGCTCCACTCGCCCCCATCATCAGAACCTACGGACTCAACATTGTGTCATACGCAGACGACACCCAACTCATCCTCTCCCTATCCAACGAACCCAACACCGCCAGACACAACTTTCGAGAAGACATGGAAGCCGTCGCCAAATGGACGAAAAACATCTGCCTACAACTAAACACCAACAAAACAGAAGTACTCATCATGGGCCCAAACCCCGACACCTGGAGCAACACCTGGTGGCCCCCGGCCCTCGGAAACCCGCCAACCCCCACGGACCACGCACGCAACCTGGGAATCATCCTGGACTCCGAGCTCAAAATGGACCGCCAGATCAACTCCGTCTCGACTTCCTGCTTCCACACCCTCCGTCTCCTTCGTAAGACCTTGAAATGGATCCCCCTCGAACACAGAAAAACCGTCACTCATGCCCTGGTCACCAGCAGACTCGACTACGGCAACGCACTCTACGCCGGAATTAACAAAAACCTCACCCGCAAGCTACAGAACATCCAGAACGTCGCCGCAAGACTGGTCATCAACCTGCCAAAACACTGCCACATCTCCCAGCACCTGCGCACACTTCACTGGCTCCTTGTCGAGGCGAGAATCACCTTCAAGATACTCACCCACGCACACAAGGCCCTCCACGGCACCGGACCAGCATACCTGAACAGCTGACTCAAATTCCACGCACCCCAAAGGACCCTACGATCAGACCAGCTCTCCTACGCCGTGGTCCCCCGCACCAGAAAGACCAGATCAGGAGGCCGCTCCTTCTCTTTCCTTGCCGCCAAAGCCTGGACCGCCCTTCCACTCCACCTCACAGACAACATCGCTCCCCATCTTCGCTAGAAGCCTCAAACCCTGGCTCTTCGACAGACCCCCTCCTTAATGGAATGGATCCTGCACCCCCCCTACCCCTAGCGCCTTGAGACCCTCACGGGTGAGTAGTCACGCTTAACAAACTCCTGATTGATTGATATTGTCACGATCGGCGAAACGGAGTTCCAGGGCACACATGGGTAAACCATGTGAAAACACTCTACTGTGACCCCTCTTACAACCTCCCTTTAGACCACCAGCAACCATTTATGAGCATTAGTCCGCATAAAGACACTGACAATAAAAACTGCGTAAACCAAATAAACACGGAGGAAGCAAGTGAACCTCCGGAAGTGTACAATCACGTGTTAAAAATACTAAATAACATGAGAAGCAATGGAGCCCCAGGGCCCAATGCCCTCCCTGGACAACTGTTCAAAGAGTACATCGTATTCTGGGCAACAATCCTCACCCCATTATACAAGTTTTGCATGATCAACTCAACAGTCCCTGAAGCCTAGAAAGGAGCCCTGCTCCATCCAATACACAAAGCCGAAACCGGAGATCCAACCAACTACAGGATGATAGCCCTCCTGGACATTGAGGCAAAGGCATATTTAAGCTTGCTACTACAAATCAGGGCTAATGAGGACGGAATACTACCAGTCTAATAATCCGGCTTTAGGCCAGGAGCATCAACACTGGATAACATTCTAGCCCTAGCCTATCTGGTAGATCAGTCCACTCTGGAAAACCAGACTGTTGACTGTTGACTACTCGGCGGCATTTGACTGTGTCAACAGAAATCTACTTTGGCAAAAACTACAAAATTGGGGGATTCCAAACAGGTTGCTGAATGCCATTATAGCTCTCTACACCAGAACCTGGGTACGTGTCAAACTCACCGGGAACAGTGCCACAAAGAAGATATACACGGACCGAGGGTTGAAAGAAGGCTGCATATTGGCTCCGCTACTCTTTAATTTATACACTGCAGACCATGGCAAAACATTATCAAAGGCCAACCTGTTAGCACCCAAAATTGGATCGACCAGACTATTCTTAATGCAATACGCTGGCGACATGGTCTTAATGGATCACACAAAAATGGGCCTGCAAAGAGCACTGGACGCACTCAGCATTTACAATGAAGAAAATGAACTGACAGCAAATGTCAGCAAAACAAAGGTAGTCATCTTTGGAAAACACCCCAATAAATTTAAACATCTATGGAAAATGGGCAACCTGAAAATATTAACAACCACCAAATATAACTTCCTGGGGGTATGGATTATGAGTAATGGCAAGCCGACAGCTCACATCGCATCTATAGAAGCTAAAGCCAAGGCAGTGATGTACGCCCTTTGCAAACTCAATTCAAAACTATGCAGTGCGTCAATTGAGCCTATTCGAAAGGTCATAAGAGCCAAGCTAATTCCTTCAATCTCCTACGGGCAACTAGTATTTCTCGGGGCCCTAATTAACATCATGGAGTCTGCCAACTGCCATGCATTCAAACAGATTTTCCAGATACCGGCCTATGCCAGAAACGCGTTCGTAAGGCTGGAATTTGGATTAAGTAAACAATCATACGATCATTGGGCCGCGGTCATCCGTTATTATCGAGGGACATGCGCCGCTCCCCCAGACACAATGAAAGCTAACCTGAAAGAAATTTTTTCGAAAGGGAAAAACCCATGGGCAGACTCTTTATCAACTGCCCTTACGGAGCTGCACCTTGATCTGTCCGACGGGTTATTTTACTCATCAACCGGGCCTGCTTAAAACAATTTTAAGGAAACAAGTTAGAATACTATCAAAGCAGGATGACATGGCGACTATAGAGTCCTCTAGCAGCAATATTGGGATACTAGTCAGCTCTTATAAGGACAAATTGAGGCAGCCTTACCTTGATTCAGCCCTGAATAAACCAATACTAAAGCAAATCCTTTCGGTCAGACTCATGGCCATGCCAATAAAAGACATTAATACTCGCTGGAAATCACTAGAGGTGGTTACCTCCTGCAGACTCTGCCATCAGTTTGAGGAGTCCCTGGCCCACCTACTTTGCATCTGCCCTGAACTGAGTCTTTCACGTCGCACTTTATTAAAACCCTTATTTCTAAAATACGGCAGCCGTACCTGCACGGACGCAATGAAGCGTCTTTTTAATTTAGAGATCCCCATGAAACTGGCTAGACTAGCGAAATTTGCACGAAAACTTAAAGAACTTTTATGTAAAGATCGAGCCTTGGCTTAATGTAACACTCTAAGCCCAAAGCCGTGAGCATATATCAAGTATCTATGGACCTCTATTTTACTTTCGATACGGCTTTGAAATGTATGAAATGAATTGAAACGATATTGTCTGTATTAACGGTTGAAGAAGGATCTTGGAAGTACACATTACGCATGGTCTTTTGTAACAATTTTTATTAATTGAAACAAAATCATTTTTACACTGAATCTGGGACTGGCTGGAACTCGACCTTCTGAGTCTGAGCCAGTGCCTCCTTCCTTTGACCGGCCTGGAGAGGAGTATGATTAAGGAGGATCCTTATGACTACAATGCCCTTAACTAGTTTGAGGAACTGGCAAATGCTAGTGGTCTGGGTACCTCATTAGACACTGGCCTGGGCCCTCCTCCTAGTATCTACGGAGGAAAGAGGATCCTTTGTTATCGTGGTGAGGAGTATGGCTGAGGTCTTGGACCTCAGCTACCCTCGGTAGCAGTTGAGACAAATGTCTTGACAGAGGTGCTTCAGCCGGGAGTCACTCCTTCAGAACGCCTTCTCCCTTTTATTTAAGCCCTCACTGATGTCCTGCTCTTGTCCTGAGCCAAGCCCTGCACAGCGGCGCCTGTGCAAAGGGCGATTGTACACCGCCATCGCCTTGCTCCTGGGGACCCAGCTTTCTTCAACTCGCACCCCAGAGAGCTTGGTTGTCCAGGCCTCAAACTTCAAAGTCAACCCTGGTGCATTCCCTTCCACACCACAGAATAGGGAATCCAAGAGGCTGGACCCTTTGGCAAGAGATTGTTCTCTTCCGCCAGCCTTGCACTGCTGTCAGTGAACACTGCGTGCCTTTTTGGTCAATACACCCACACGGTTTGGGATTTACAAGTGCTGCCCATGGTATCAGAGGAGGCCTGAGCAATACTGTCGCAGGCTATTTCAGATGGCAGAGACCAGCAAAGATCACCATTCGCTGCAGACTAGATGCGACTGACACGCTAGACAGAGCAATTGCGTCGTCAATAGCACTCAGACACCACACCTGTTTGAGATCGACTGGCTATTAGGGGAATGTCCAGGCATCCCTTATGGACCTGCCCTTTGATGGCACCAGTCTTTTTAGAGACTAGACGGATTCAGCTCTGGAGTGGTTGAAGGACAGCTGAGCCACTGCTAGATCCATGGGCCTCTCCATGGCCCCACGCCAACCCCTTCTGTGGTTCCGGTAAGGGCTACCAACCATGTCTATTCCTGCCCAGCCACCAAGGCCAACATGCTCCCCAGTCCATTTGTGGCCACGGCTGCGGTTTCAAGAAACCTCTTGGGAAAAGCAGCTAGAGGTCGACTCAGTCCGCCACCATCCCTTGCAGCTGCAGACTCCAGACCACATTAGTTTGTCCTCATATCTACACGGGCACCCAGTTGGTGGTAGTTTACCATCACTTACCCCGTTGGCAGTTCATAACATCAGACAAGTGGGTACTTCTGATTGTTCTGCGGGGTTTCTTCCTATCTTTTCTAGAAACCCTGCGACACATGCCATCTTCTTTAAACAGGCAGAAGGAGGACCACCTCTCCCTGGTTCATCAGGAAGAACAAGCTCTTTTGGCCAAAGGAGCCATCAAGAGGGTACCAGCATCAGAAGTACGACATGGTTGCTATTCTCGCTACTTTCTGGTGCTCAAAAAGAACGGAGGCCTCCGTCCTATTTTAGACTTGCACCCTCTCAATTTCTTCCTGAAAAAAGAAAAATTACGGTGTTCACGTTAGCTCAGGTTATCTGAACTAGACTGTAGTTATAGATTCCTTACCTTTAGAATTACCCCAGGCATCAGACTGGATCCTGAGATTTTTTCTCTAGCAGTACCCCTGCGCGTCGGTAGGTGGCGTTGGTCGACTCCGCGTTCGTCGTCGTGTTCGCCAGGGTGACGTCCCAGTGTCTATTTAGAAGCCGCCCCTGCGCGCTGACGCCATTTCTTTCTTTTTCCGCGCCAGCCTAGCACAGATCCGGAGAGAGCTTACCCCTTAGTCAATTTTTGACTAACCTTTTTCAACTTTTTGTCAACGCCTTTTTTGAGTCTTCGACTCCTGGTGCACGAGGGATATCCCTTCGCCGAACCGGATTCAAGCCTTGTGACTCTTGTCATAAGCTGATGTCCGTCACGGATCCGCACCTCGTGTGCCTCTGGTGCCTGGAGTGCGGCCACGACCCAAAGTCGTGCTCCGACTGTCGGGCCATGAACCCGAAGTCTTTGCGGGAGCGGTCTCGAAAGCTTTTGAAGGCCCGGCAGTCGGCTCTGCGCCACTCGAGGTCCCGGTCGAGAGGAAGGTCTCGGGACCAGTCGCGGAGTCACCATTCTTCCAAGTCTTCGTCCTCAGGTAAGTCGAAGCACAAGGAGAAGGCGAAGAAGCACCGTCGCTCTTCGCCCCATCCGTCAGCAGACGTGGGACTCGGAGCGTCGTCGCTCTCCGGTTCGCCCTCTGATCCTGCTTCTTGGACGGCTCCGGGCTTCCCTCCTTTTCCAGGAGCCGGAGCATCCCCTGCCCAGCTATGAGCTTTTTACGAAGCGCTTCACAGCATCTTTGGGCAGCCCGACTCTGCCGGCGCGCCTTTGGGCCCCGCGGACTTGGCTGGGGGCCCTGGGCCTTCGATGCCTCAGGGGCCAGAGGGCCCCGGAGGATCCAGGCCTGGATCCGGATCGGCGCCGGTCGACCTCATGATACCTTCCCCGGCGCCATTTCCAGTGACGACGCCCCGACGTCGGTTGTGCCCCCGAACAGCGTCGACCCCAGCCTCACCCCCGACTTGGACACGGCGCCGGACCGACGTCGATACCGGCTCCGGAGGGTACTTCCGTACCCCTGTTCATTCCTGGTGTTCCTTTCCGCGCTGAGTGGCAACCAGAGGAGGGTGAGGAAGACTGGGAGGGGTCTGTAGACCCTTTGGCTGACCAGCTTGAAGAGCCGGACTGGCGAGAGGAACTGAGTGATGCCAGTGGTCTGGATACCCACTCAGACCTTGGCATGCTCTCCCCACTACCGTGGCTACGGAGGAGGGAGCTTCCTATGCAGTGGTGTTGCGTAGGGCGGCTTAGGCCTTGGGCCTTGAGCTTCCTATGGTGGCAGTCAGGACTAACCTCCTGACGGAGGTGCTTCAACTGGCAGCAGCCTCTTCGGAGCCCCTTCTTCCTTTTAATGAAGCCCTCACTGACGTCCTTCTGGGTACTTGGCCCAAGCCCAGCACAGGGGCTCCTGTGGACAGGATGATTGCCCGACGCCACCGCCCAGCCCCGGGCGACCCACTTTTCTTCTCCCGACACCTGACCCCCGAGAGCTTGGTGGTCCAAGCCTCGTCTTCTAAGGGCGCATTCCCTACTGCTCCCCCAGATAGGGAATCCAAGAAGCTGGACCACCTTGGGAAGAAGTTTTCTTCCGCCTGCTTAGCGCTGTGGTCAGTGAATACCGCATGCCTCTTGGGCCGTTATGCCCATACGGTGTGGGATGCGGTTTCGCAAGTGCTGCCATAGTGCGTGGAGGAGGCCTGGGCCGTTCTCACCCGCGCAGTGGCAGAGGGTAGAGACACCGCTAAGTTCACCATCATGGGCTGGATACCGCCGACTCTATGGGTAGAACGGTTTTCATGTCGGTAGCCTGGAGGCACTACGCCTGGTTGAGGATGTCTGTTTTCTCTGGGGATGTCCAATCCACTCTACTGGACATGCCCTTTGATGGCCCTCGCCTTTTCGGTGACAAGGCAGACTCGGCGCTAGAGCGCTACAAGGATTCTAGGACTACGGCCAGGTCCTTGGGCCTCGCGGCAACCTCTCGCCGTACACAGTCTGCTTTTCACCTCTTTCGTGGCTACGGAAGGGACGCCCCACCAAGTTCGCAGTCCAGCCACCGGCCCATGCAAGCTACCCAGCCTCTTTGTGGCCGCAGACGTGGGACCCAACAACGCAGGTCTGGGGGCCAGCGGGCGGGCCAGTCCACCCATAACCCCCTGCAGAAGCCTCCAAGCCCTCCTAGTCCTACCTTTCAGGGCCATCGGAGGCCAGTGGGCGGCAGGATTCGCCATCACCTCCCCCACTGGCAAAACATCACAACAGACAGGTGGGTTTTGCATATAGTCCAAAGGGGCTACTCCCTCCCCTTCGAGACTACCCCTCCCTCCATGCCACCATCCTTCCATCACATGTCAGAGGATCACTTGGCCCTTCTCCGCCAGGAAGTTGCTTCTCTCTTGGCCAAGGGAGCTATCGAAAGGGTCCCTGTACCAGAAGTAGGTTGTGGTTGCTATTCCCACTACTTTCTGGTCCCCAAGAAGGACAAAGGCCTGCTTCCTATCTTAGACCTCAGGGCCCTCAACCGCTTCCTCAGGAAAGAGAAGTTCAAGATGCTCACGTTGGCTCAGTCCTGTCTGCCCTCGACCCCGGAGACTGGATGGTAGCGTTGGACTTGGACTTCTAGGACGCATATTTCTTATCCCTGTGCTGCCAGCCCACAGGCGTTACCTACGGTCCACGGGAGGCCACGAGCATTTTCAGTTTACCGTGCTCCCCTTTGGCCTTACCGGCGCCCCTCGGTGCTCACAAAAGTGATGGCAGTGGTCGTAGCTCATCTGCACAGATCAGGGGTTCAAGTCTTCCCCTATCTCGACGACTGGCTGTTGAAGGCCAGCTCGCCCTAGGCTGTCGTCTCCCACCTCCAGACTACGGCGGACCTCCTGCACTCGCTGGGGTTCACTATCAACGTGCCGAAGTCGCACCTAATTCCCTCTCAGAAGCTCCTTTTCATCAAAGCAGTTCTGGATACAGTGCAGTTTTGGGCTTATCCTCCGAGCAGGGAGTCCGGGATATTTGGGCTATGATACCAATGTTTCAGCCTCTTTCCCGGATTTCAATGAGAATGACCCTGAGGCTGCTGGGCCTCATGGCCTCCTGCATCCTGCAGGTGGATCATGCCAGGTGGCATATGCGGGCTCTGCAGTGGGACCTGAAGCTCCAGTGGGCGCTGCATCAGGGGAATCTTTCCGACGTCGTTCAGATCTCGGAGGGGACTGCACGTCAATTGCAGTAGTGGCTCAAGAACCAGGATTGGGTCAGCCGCAAATCCCTCTCCCTTCCCTAACCAGAGTTGACAGTAGTGACGGATGCGTCACTTCTGGGATGGGGCGGTCACCTGGGAGAGGCAGAGATCAGGGGTGTCTGGTCTCCACATCACCCTTCTGGAGCTCAGGGCGATCCGTCTTGCACTGAAGGCATTCCTTCCTTCTGTCAAAGGAAGAGTAGTGCAGGTGTTCACAGACAACACCACCGCCATGTGGTACTGCAACAAACAGGGCGGGTGGGGTCGTGGACGCTATGCCAGGAGGCTCTTCACCTTTGGATGTGGCTGGAACATCAGGGCATTTCCCTGGTGGTTCAACACAGAGCAGACGAACTCAGCCGTCGGTGCATGAAGAATCACGAATGGCGTCTTCATTCGAAAGTGGTGCAAGGTCTCTTTCAGCAGTGGGGGGAGCCTTGGTTAGATCTGTTCGCCACCGAAGAGAACGTGCAATGTCAGCACTTCCGCGCGTTGGAATTTCCAAGGCGGCACTCGCTCGACGACGCTTTTCGTCGCAAGTGGAATTGCGGCCTCCTGTATGCTTTTCTGCCTGTACCACTTATACCCAGAGTGATGAAGAAGATCAAGCGCAACCGGGCCCAAGTCATCCTTATGGCTCCGGACTGGGCACGAAGAGTCTGGTACCCCGGGCTCTTGAGCATGGCCATCAATCCTCCGATCAGACTGGCTCTTCAGGAGGATATTCTGTCGCAGCAGCAGTTGACGGTCCTCCACCCGAACCTCCACCTCCTTGCGTTGAGATTGAGCGGCGACAGTTGACAACTTTTGACCTACCTCCTGAAGTTTGTAATGTTATCTTGGCAGCCAGGCGTCCCTCCACTAAAAACGGTGTACGCCTGCAGATGGAACAAGTTTGTGGCATGGTGCGCAACAAAGGCTGTGGATCCCCTTCCTGCCCCTCTTTCGGAGGTTCTTTTGTATATACTTTCTTTGGCCCAGCAGGGCTCTGTCCTGGGCACTCTTAAAGGCTACCTTTTGGCCATATCTGCCTTTCTTCGCCTTCCTGATCAGCCTTCTCTTTTCATGTCCCCTATTGTAAAAAGATTTCTAAAGGGCATTACTCGCGTCTTTCCTCCTTCTCTGTTCATAATGCCCCAGTGGGACTTGAACCTGGTCTTAACCTATCTTATGTGCGCTGCCTTCGAGCCTCTTTACAACTGTCCTCTCAGGCTCCTCACTCTGAAAAAAGCTTTCCTTGTTGCCATCACCTCTGCTTGCAGGGTGAGTGAGCTTCAGGCTTTATCTTCAAAACCTCCTTTTCTTGCTGTTCATCCGGACAAAGTAGTTCTTCGCACAAGGCCCTCTTTTCTTCCCAAAGTGGTTACCTCTTTCCATATAGGACAGACCGTCACTTTGCCCACCTTCTTCCCTCCTCCGCACCCAAATGTGCGCTGTCTTTCTATCTCGACTGCACAAAAGAATTCCGACGATCAGCTCTTTGTTGGATATGTGGGGGCCAAGAAAGGTCGGGCTGTACAAAAACGCTCCATCTCTCGATGAGTTGTCCTATGCATTAAAATCTGCTACTCCTTGGCAAAGAAGGAAGCCCCAGTGGGACTGCGTACCCACTCCACCAGGGCAACAGCAGCTAATACAGCCTTGGGGCATGGAGTCCCACTCCTTGACATCTGTCAGGTGGCCACGTGGGCATCTCTGCACACGTTCACCAACCATTATTGCCTGGACAGTCAAGTCCAGAGAGACGGCTACTTCGGCAGCTCTGTTCTCCAGGACTTTCTGGTGTGAACTTGGTTCGCAGAGCCTCCACCGGGGTTGGCATTGCTGGGGTATCTATTCTAAAGGTAAGGAATGTATAACTACAGTCTCTTTCAGATGAACAAGTTACTTACGTTCGGTAATGATGTATCTGTATGAGACCTATGTAGTTATAGATTCCTTACCATCCTATCCATCCTCCCTGGTCTGCGAACTGACTTCTAGGGATAGCGACTCCCTTCCAGGGGCCCTAGGTATGTGCGCCAGTGGTCAGTGTCTTGCATGGCTCTGCGCTTCTGGCGTTTGAAAGTCGTGTTAGAACGGACGTCAGCGTGCAGGGGTGGCGTCTAAATAGACACCGCGACATCATCCCGGCGAATATGATGCCTACGACGGACGTGGAGTCAACCTACCCCACCTACCGACGCGCAGGGGTACTGCAAAATAAAACATCTCCGTATCCAGTCTGACGCCTGGGGGTAATTCTAAAGGTAAGGAATCTATAACTATACATGTCTCTTACAGATACATCGTTACCGAAGGTAAGTAACTTGTTCTTCTGTGCCCTAAACCACTTTGCAGACTGGGTGTTTGCACTGGACTTGCAGGACATCAATTTCCATATCGCCATCCTGCCTGCTCCCAGGCACTACCTGCGGTTCATAGTGGGCCACAAACCTGATCAGTTCGCTGTGCTTCCTTTTGGCCTTACCAGTGCCCCTCGGGTGTTCACCAAGGTTGTGGCGGTGGTTGCAGCACACCTGCGGAGGTTAGGGGTTCTGGCATACTCCTTCGATGACTGGCTGTTGAAGCAGCCTTGCCTCAGGCAGTCATATGCCACCTCCATACTATGGTGGACCTCCTGCATTCACTATGAACATGCCGAAGTCACACCTGACTCCTCCGCAGACTCTCCTTTTCATCTGAGCCACTCTGGACACTGCTGTTCCGGGTCTATCCGGCGAGCCCAGGATGTTTAGGCTATAATTCTGATGTTTCGGTCTCTATCCTGAATTTTGGGGAGATTGACTCTGAGGTTGCTGGGTCTTATGGCCTCCTGCATTCTGCTGGTGTCACATGCCCGAAGGCATATGCTGGCTCTGCAGTGGGACCTGAAGTTCCAGTTGGCGCAACATCAGAGGAATCTCTGCGACCTGCTCCAGATAAAAGAGGGAACTGCAAAAGACTTGCAGTGGTGGCTGACGGACTGTGATTGGGTCCGCAGCAGAACCCTCTCCCTTCTCCATTCAGATCTGACTGTAGTGATAGATTTGCCTCTCCTTGGGTGGGGTTGCCCATCTGGGAGAGGTGGAGAGCTGAGTACTCTGATCTCCGGTGGAGTCTCAGCTCCCCATCAACTTGCTGGAATTGAGTGATCCGACTGGCATTGAAAGCCTTTCTTCCTACCATCAGTGGAAGGCTAGTTCAAGTGTTTATGGACAACACCTCTGCCATGTGGTATTGTAATAAGCATGGCGGCTTGGGGTCATGGACCCTATGTCTGAAGGTACTGCGTCTTTGGACATGGCTAGAATGTGCAGGCATTTCACTGGTGGTTCAACATCTGGCAGGTTCTCTAAACATCAGTGGGGACAAACTCAGTTGTTGATGCCTAGTGGATCAGAAATGGCGGCACCATCTGGAGGTGGTGCAATGTCTCTTCAGAGATTGGGGATAATCTTGGTTAGATCTATTCGCCACTGCAGAGAATGAGCAATGTCCACACTTCTGCGCCCTGGAGTTTCCAAGGCGACTCTCACTCAAGACACTTTTTGCCTCGAGTAGAGCTTAGGCCTCTTGAACACCTTTCCGCCGATACCACTATTCCCAGAGTTCTCAAGAAGACCAGGAACGACCAGGTCCAAGTTATTCTTGTGGTTTTGGATTGGGCACGGAGAGTATGGTATCCAGAACTCCTGAGCATGAGCATCAGTCCTCCATCAGGCTCTACTATCGGAGCAACAGGGCAGGGTCCTACACCCGTATCTGCACACACTCCCCCTTCGTGCATGGAGATTAAACGACAGCTGACTTCCCTTCTGCAGTCTGTGATGCCATTATGGCAGTCAAGCGCCCCTCAATCAAGACAGTATACGTCTGACTTTGGGATACATTTGTGGATTGGCTTCCATCCAAACAGGTTGAATCCCTTCCTCCATCCTTATTTAAAGTTTTATTGTTTTTGTTCTTGCCTTGGCTCAGCAAGGCTTTGCTCTTGCCATTGTTAAAGGGTACCTGTCAGCCATATTGGCTTTTTTGCGGTTGCTGGATTAGCCCTTCCTTTTTAAGTCACTGGTTGTGATTTGTTTTCTGAAGGGACTACAGCATATGTTCCCTTCATAACCCTTCATCATTCCCCAGTGAGACTTAAATCTAGTTTTAACATTCCTCATATGTGCACCCTTCGAGCCTATGCACAATTGCCATCTGCTTATTAACTTTTAAAACTGCTTTTCTAGCAGCCACTATATCGTCTAGGCAGGTTAGTTAGCTGCAAGAACTTTCTCTGCACCCTCCTTACACCTCTTTCTTCCCTGATGCTTAGAACACGCCTCTTTCCTTCCGAAAATGGTGACACCTTTTCATCTATGCCAGACCATAACCTTGCCTCTTTTGTTGCTCACACTTTCAGACTCGACACAAGTCAATAGTGATGGTGTCTATTTTCTTTATTGGGCATCTGACATAAAAGTATAAGGAAGTTGGGGTGTGTGGAAATTTAATTAAAGAAATCCTTCAGGATTCGTAACAGAGTTTTGACACTCCTGTCTTCCTGTGTCACTCTGGGGTTTTTTCTTTCTCTGTCTCCTGGTTTCATATGTCTTCTCTGTGGACCACGGTCGATCCTTAGGAAAATAGAACAGGCCCTGAGCGTCGATTCTTATATTTTGCTCTACTCCCCTTCACCAATCACCAATGCAATGCTTGGAAAACCAGTTGTGTTTAACCTCCATGTCTCTCACAGCCCACCTGGTGATCCCCAGCCAGATCGCTTGGGCTCTTACCAAATCCACTGTTAGCACCCAGTGTCATCCTGAACCCTTTCTGGTGCCATTTGGTGATTGAGTAAAGTATCACTTGCCTGGTGCTGTAAAGTATCACTTGCCTGGTGCTATAGCCCCGAGCCTTGGCCGCAGCGATTAGGACCACAGCACCTTCTTCCCTTAGGTCACCAAGAATGTGTGGGGTTAAGCTGTGTTCCTTTCCGTCTGCTCTTGATATCTTCGGACTGACTCCACTCGGTCGTCTTCTCCAAATGTGGCCAAACCGTCAGCCCGTATCTCGTTCTCCCATGCTGCTTCTGGTCTCTGCTGTTCACTCCACTGCTCAGGCGTCTTCCTCCTCGCTGCTCTGCTAGTTCTCCCTCATTTTGTATTCTCTGTGGGCAACAATGTCACTGGGCGTAGTTCCTCATGCATGTTGAAGTCTACAGATGTGCACTCCATATCTTGTGTGAAACATGTTACGGTCATCTTGGAATTCCTGCAACTTCTCCCATATAAAGAGACTCCACCAACTGGACCCAAAAAGAGCACGCTCGTTCTACATTGATTGTACCAGAACGTTCCTAGTGGGTGGTCAACTTTTTTTTAAAGTTTGTTGGGGCGAAGAAAGGGAAGGCCATACAGAAACAGATCATCACATGATGGGTAATGCTCTGCATTAAGATATGCTACGCATTGGCTAAGAAGCAAGCTCATAAGGGCTTGCTTGCTCATTCCACCAGAGCCAAGGCTGCGACCACTGCATTAACTTGCGGTGTCACTGTCCTGGGCATCTGTCAGGCTGCAACTTGAGCTTTGCTGCACACATTTACCATACACTATTGCCTTGACAGTCAGGTAACGGGAAATTTGCCCATTCTGTCTTCCAGGACTTCCTGGTCTAAATGTGTTTGCAATCCCACCTTCAGAGAGGTGTTGCTTGGGTATCTATTTTAATGTAAGGAATCTTCAGCTAGAAGTCTCTATCAGATAAACAAGTGACTTACCTTCGGTAATGCCTTATCAGGTAGAGACTCTATCTAGCCACAGATTCCTTGCTGATCCTCCCATCCCCTCCGCGAATGTATCTCTCCGTGTAGGGTGACCTTTCTGAGGTCCTTAGTGTCTGCATACTAGTACATCAGCAACCTTTGTGGCTCCACTCTTCTGGCATGGAAAGATTGCAAAAAGTAGTGGATGTCAGCGCACTGGGGTGGTGCCTATATAGGCAGCATAAACGTCACTTCTGGTGCGGCCGATGCAAAGCCAAAACGTCGCCATCTACCAGTGTGTAGAGATACTGCTCGAAAAAATTCCTGGATCCAGTCAGATGCCTGGGGATAATTCTATGGCAAGGAATCTGTGGGTAGATAGACTCTACTAGATAATGCGTTACCTTGTTCTTCCAGAGGAGGGCGTTGAGAGGGTGCATGTCTAAAATAGGGTAAAGTCCTCCATCCTTCTTTGGCACCAAAAAGTAGCAGGAATAACCACCACAGACTATTTCTTGTGCCGAGACCCTTTCAATGGCTCGTTTTCCCTGCACTTCCTGCTGTGAGATGGACAGATGGTCCTCCATCAGTTTCTCTGGGAAGGGTGGATGGTGTGACAGAGTGGCAATGAAAGGTAAGGTGTACCTCTTCTGAATTATCTGCAGGACCCACCAGTCTGATGTGATGATCTCCCAATCCTGCCACCAACCCAGGTGGCTGTGCTCCACTAAGGGCATGCTGAAGATGATTGGCAGGGGGTGTGGGGGGAGGCATTGGACGGAACGAAACTGCTGTGCACCCTGGTGAGGCTGAATTGGCTGATGGTATGGGGTACCCCTGCCAAAGCAGCAAAAATAACAGTAGGGTTGATGTGGCTGGCGAGGCTGATAAGCCCACCCAGAAAGCGTGAAGTAGCCCTGCTCTCCTTGAAACTGCTCTAGAACGGAATCAGCTTTGTCCCCAATCAAGTGAGTCTAATCAAAGAGCATTGGACAATGCCTGATAAACCGGTTGACCACAGCCAGGAGTGGAGGTGAATGGCAACATTGGTGCCAATGGCTCGCCTGATTGAATTGGTGGTGTCCAAGCCACAATGAATTGTGAGCTTGGCTACATCTCGACCATCCTGTATGGCTTGGGTGAGAACAGGTTTTAGGTTGTCTGGTACACCTGACAAAACTTGAGCCCAACGAATGCAAAAGAGTGTGGGAAGAGTGTTGCAGGCTGCAGCTGGAATTCCCATATCTGAGGGCCAAGCTGATTGAAGAAAATACCATCTTCCCAAAGGTCTCCACTCACAAACGGAAAGTAGTTGGAAAGGTATTTGGGTTCGTCTGACGTATAGACATCTGCACCACCAACTTTTCAGGGAAGGAGTGCTGATGAAAAATGCATGGTTGTCCAGGGCAGGCCTGTGGCTTCTCACAATGTGACCAGGGTGCCAGTGCAAACTTTGGCCCAAGCCGCCCCCAAAAGGGTGTCTGTAAGGACCTCATTGAAGAGCAAGAGGGGCTCAGTAGATGTTTCCCGTAGTAGGAGCACTTTCGTTAAGACAACGGTTTTGAACTTTACAGTGGGGAGCTGGAGATCAAGAACTTTGGACACTCTACACATGACCATGGCATAAGCGCTCTCCTTAGTGGCAGAACCGGAGGGTGAGACGAGACTCGACTTAAAGGGGGTATCAACGCCAGGTGAATTTTTTGTGCTTTTTTCTTTGACTTGGCCAAAGACATGGAACGCAATGCAAACCGACCTCCGAATTACTCTTGTGACTTTGGGACCGGGATTGACCCCTTAACTTGAATTGGTCTCTTTGCTGTGTATTCTGGTGCTCTGTGACATATTTTTGTTTGTGGTCTCGTATGGCCTTCGGATTTGGCTCAGTCACTGCAGAGGCTAGAGTTGTGTCTTGACCCACAGGCACACCTGATGAGGATTTGTCACAGACATTTGTTAGAGATGTTCCTTACAGGGTTTAAAATCTGTGGTTTTGCTAGGTTACATTTCCCTCACAAAGAAGTTTCAAATTTTTAAGAAAAAAACAGGTCTTTGAGATGCAAAAGGTAGCTCCGGATCTATGTGTGGTGGCACAGAAAGAAAAGAACTGATGTCCGCACTCTGGACTGGCGCCTGTATAGGCTCTGCATGCCATTTCTGGAACAGAACGGTGTCAGTGCAGAGCTGCATGTTGCCACTTATGGGTGCGCAGAGGCACTGCTCAAAGGTTTGCAGATCCAGTCTGACACCTAGGGAATATTCGATTAGAGGTCTCTATCAGAAGAGCACATACTCTCTTTCAGACAGCCCCACTGCCAAGGTGTGACATTTGTCAGATAATAGCATTTAGGACATTGTAATGTGCAAAGGCAATTTACCTCTGCATTAAGCTGGGTCTACAGGGACAGCATGGGAAAAATGACTCTTACTCTACTACCAATCCAGCAAAGTGGTCTGTGGAGCTATTACTGCACCTCAGCCTATGTGCTAGGTCCATGGTTCTTTCACAGCTAAGGCAACATAAACACTGCCCTCTCACTTGTTCTAAGTTGAGAATATCACTGGTGACGTCTTGATGTTGCAATACTCTTTGATTTTGATGGCTATGATTTTATTCTTTCACTGTCTGGAACTTTGAAGCTGAGACTTTCTCTCTAATACGACTTCTTTCAATGTCAAGGGAACCATCATACATGTTAAAAGCGGTAGACTTAGCACTGCATCTGCATCAGGGCTGGACAAACAAAGAAACCTCAGACACACCCCAATTATTCATTCTGCATCTCTTGAAACCTTCTAATGTGCCTAGAACAGAAGGGCAATATAGTGGGACATCTCAAACACCTCCCAAGGGCCACTGCCACCACAGAAGTTGATCAAAGCCATCTGAGACAAAGGTGTTTCTCCAAAAGAGTGCTACCCAGGATGGTCTGGAGTCCTTTTCACTTTGAAATGGGGGCTCATACAATTGCATATGGTTGTATAGCCCCTATCATCCTGGGTGGATAATATTTATACACTTAAAGTGGGGAACAGATCTACAAGGAAAATATTGCCACCTTGTTGCACAAGTTACAACTTTGGGGTAGCTCTGCAAGGTCCGCTTTCCCACCCACGGGTGAACTTGGTTTGATGCACCAGCGATGATGTGAAGGATAGGTTATTGCAGAACACTATGTGAATTGAAATAGAAGTATTGCTTTTGGGTTACTAAAAATCCCATAAAGGATCAGGGGCACCGTGCTAACAGTAACAAACCTTATTTCGTCATTCACAGTATCACATACAATTGTACTAAGAAGAATGAACACTTTTAAGTAAAACGTATTTATTGCTACAGGAACAATCTGTTTCTCAGTACATCTAAAACAACTACACAAAATATTAGAAAACCAGCAAGAAGGCACGTTATAAATAGCAAGAATTAAATGAACATTTCTAACATTGTTAACATGTCATCTAAAATGTAATCTAGAACTTGACACCCTAACATCTACTTTTATGTGCTATATTAAGAGGGCATGGAAGGCAGAGCAATTTGCTGTCTAGAGTTTCTTAGAGAGAAGAGACACATTGCATACTTGGTTGACAGCAAAGGCTGTCTTTATCAGCAGAGGTGTGAAGACCGTATTCCCCGCAAAGGGCAAACACGCTGCGATGGCAGTCGTCGGTCTTCCTCCGGAACTCTGTTTCAGGCGAGATGTCGCATCTGTGAAATGCAAAGTGTGCTGGCAGTAGGTGAGACGGTCTTTGGCAGATTCTCAGGTGATAATCTGAGTGAAGGACCTCTCCTTGCAAGTGGTAGTCCTTGTATAATAAATCTTATCAGAAAATTGAATTTCTGACATAAGTTTAGGAATGTCTGACATAGATTATTTGCATCAAGGTGTGCATCTCAGATGCTTCCTTATTGTATTGTAATTGCATTTATATAGCGCTTACTACCCCTGACGAGGCGTCAAAGCGCTTTTTTGGCGAGTAGCACGCTACTCCGGAACCCATAAAGGATTAGTGTTGAGTTAGTATAGTGAAATATGAAAGTAATTTGAGTGGTGGATATTAGTCAGTTATTTGGATTGAGAAGGATAGCGGAGGAATAGAAGAGAGAAAAAAAGGTTATGAACATATAAGGTAAAAGAATGTCCATTCCGACTACTCTATTTCAGCTAAATGTCTGTATGTGTTCTTATTCAACCTTGACCTGAAGAAAAGTAGAGATTTGACCCAGACAAAGTCGCGTTATTTGTTGTATCTGTGTCATTGATCGAATGGCTTAACGTTTTTATAGTTTTAAGAAAGGTCAGGCAACATCTTTGTCTAATGGCAGACATTACTGTGACTGCATAAATCAGAGAACATGGCGACTTCCATTGTTAAATCTGAAAAGATGGCGACTTTGATTATCCAAGATGGAGTTGGGCCTACATTAGATTGAGTCGGACCTTAGGGGCTCTACGTCAACCTCAGATGCAAAGTTGCAGCAATCCACATTATTTGATACTTTAAAGCCTAATACTCTGTCTTACCCCTTGTATCGTTTTTTGAAGCTTTATTTGCACCTTGCCCATATTAAGAACTGAGTACAACTTGTATGGTCATGTACCAATCAATCAAGTAGATACTGAGGCTTAGACTGTAATAGTCTGACATGGATTACTGAACTGCAACAGGAGCACTTCCCCCACGTATCAGTTACTTTTATAAAACATGCAAATTGTAATCAAACGGTAATGTACATGACCTGCTTTCAGGCTTGAACCCACAAATTATCTCCCCATCATAGTAATTGCCACAATCCTCTCCCTATTCTCACTGCTGCTTCTCTTCACCCTTTTGTAGTAGGTACAATTTAAGAGAGTACCAAATTTCCTTGAGCTGGGCTGCAAGTGGCAGTATTATACGGTTCTCACTAAGAAAATGTAGGACTGCTTATTAGGACAACAGGACTTCAGAATGCAGGGACTGAGTCTATCTACACCATCAGAAACCATTGGCCCAATTCCTAGCTAGCTCACAGTGCCGCACCTGAACCCCTACACCAATCAGGGTATCAGATTTCGTCAACCTCGAACATGACCCTCTGATCCCCAAGAGAATCGTGGAAACAGATCTTAAGCCCATTCATTGTATACTCATGCATGCCCTTGGTAAAACATAGAAAGATATACAGTACGTTTTCAGTACATTTATTTAAACAATTGTAATTTTGCATAGACAGAATGAGCTGCAATTAGGCAGATAGAACAAAGCAAGTTAACCAGCATAATGAACATGGGAAAAGCATAAACAGTCCAACCATGGCAGTTAAATTTCTATATATCCCTACCTAGCTCTACCCCGATTCTGAGGGCATAATGGGTGTACCCTCCGCCTGATGTCTTAGGATAGCCTGAGACCCCATACCTCAATGACTCAGCCTGGAGCTGGATTAGCAATCCCTCTCTGCAGGATCAGCTTTGGCAGAGCTGCATGTTGAACACAACAGTCGTCCCAGGACTGTTATGGCTGGAGTGACCCTCTGGCCCACAAAGGGACAGTGCACTGTTTATATAATAAAACCACTGTGTACAGCTCTGATGCAATGATGTGTCTAGATGTTAGAAGCTGTCTCTGAGCGGGCAATGTATGTACTAGGATATCTCGTTCTATATTCCTAGCCTTTTTTTTTTTCTTTTTGCATATTTATATAGCGCGAACTCGACCCGAAGGTATTGGAGCGCTTTACATGAGCACCGTATTTACATTACACATTCAGGCACGGGGAGATTAAGTGATTTGCCCAGAATCACAGGATGTGGGCGCGACCCCGAGGCTCGAACCCTGGTTTTTCCAGCACCAAAGTCGGCAGTCTAGCCGACGGACCACATCCTCTCCCCAGAGCCTTGAACAAAGTGTACTGATTTTATCACAGGAAAGGCTGTCTAAAACCAAGCAGCATGTGCAGTGTTACGTAGAATCATATTGCAAAAATATAAAAAGTAAAAGGTAACAGGACTAAGACGAAGTCTGCAAAAATGTGTAAAATGTAAAACTAAGAGGAAAACCAAAGTGGGTCCATGAGGGCTTCACCACAGCGGTAAGACGGCATATATCTTTTCATTTCATTACAATAAACCATTCATCTCATTTAGGGTTTGGTGGTGCGGGAACACTGCTGAACATGGACGGGGCTCTGTCCTCCTCAAACCTGTGAATCCCTAAACTCACTTGGAATTTGTAAACCGGTACGTTTCTGGCAGTGGAGCTTTAGTTGCTTCTGCTGCCAGATTGTTTGAACTCGGCAGCCCATCTTCCACAAGTCCCATAAGAGACAGTGGTGGAAGCATTGCTGTTTTTGGTGCAGGGCTTCTTCCACCGATTTACCCTACCCTTGACTTCCATATGAGGCA
The DNA here is from genome assembly GCA_963921515.1 of Calotriton arnoldi. NCBI lineage: Eukaryota > Metazoa > Chordata > Amphibia > Caudata > Salamandridae > Calotriton > Calotriton arnoldi. Next base: position 3,808,744 of record CAWUFW010000181.1, read on the forward strand.
TGGTAGGTCCTGCAGGAAAGAGTAAAAAATGCCCCTGATTACTAAAGTAGAAAACTCTATGCGTGCTAGTGGCTGTTCTGGTTTGTTTTTCAGATGCAAACATCTGCTTTGGTGGTTGGGGGGCATCTAAAGTGCATCTGAAATGTGTTGGGAAACAGAGGGCTTCCACTACCTAGTTATCATGGTGACTCTCACAGTGGCCTCAGCAGTTGAACAGAGAGTGCTGCGGTGTCTTGCTGGATTGGTGGAGTTCTGGAATACATTACCACTGTTGGTTATGGGTTTGGCGGCCATCGCCAAGATGGTTTTTCTCCTGCTTTGTTTGAACATGTTGCAAAATTCATTGTACCCTCCTGGTCTGAGCCTGTTCCAGAGACTGAACAGTCTGTTGATCTCCTTGCTGTGCGCAGGAAAGAGAAGCAGGGTCGCCTTGTTGATTAAGAGAGGCATGGAGAATGGTGTTTTGGCCCTTCCAGATATGCAGCTCTATTTTGCAGCACATTTATATCACGCCATCAGATGGTTGTCGGGCTCAGATAATTGGTAAAAGAGACTCTTGCATGTTATGATTGGGGCATACACATTGGCATGCTTATTGATGAGTGGAGGCCTTTCTGAACATTCGCTCCCTTATCTGGTTAGGCATACGACTGCAATCAGGGAAACATTGTTAAAAAGGTAAACTCCACAGGGCCCCTTTTCATAGGGAGCTGTGCCTCTGGGATCTCAAACCATTTCACACTATAGACTCTGACATTTCCATGGACCATTGTAGAGCCGGGAGCTTTAATCAGGCCAGGGATCTGTACCCGGCAGAGACCTTTCACACTTTTCAGGAAGCGCAGGATAAGTTTCAGGTAGGAGCGGGTTACTTCCTGCAAAATGCTAAATTGGAGAACAGAGTGGAGGAAGTAAGGCACGGCTTTCCGGCAGCACCGCTCCCTTCTCAGGTTTTAGGGGGTTGGCTACGATGGGGTTAGGGCAGACACATGATTACCCTGTTCTATACGACGCTCAAAGGGTACATGACTAAACACCCATTTAAGGTGAGGGCAGCATGGGAGGTGGAATTGGGGAAGTCCCTTCCAGACAGGGAATGGGGCCATGCTTGTAGGCTGGTTCGTACACTATTCTGCGACAACCAGTTTAAATTAATACATTTCAACTATCTGCATCGCACATACGTGACACCGTCCAGGTTGAATAAGATAGATCTCACAGAGGCAGCAAAATGCGCACCCTGCGGGGCGAAGGGGGCCTCCTTTCTGCATCTCGCCTGACTCTGCACAGAGGTTTACAGGTTCTGGAGCAAAGGTGGTGCCTAGAATTTAGATAGTTGCAAGAGTAAAAACTCCCCTTAACCCTGGGGCTTGTCTGCTGGGGGTATTGTCCTGACCTAAGGGACGGAAAATCCCTTATAAATTCATCCAGCTTACTGGCAAAACGACGGGTTGCAATCGGGTGGTTGGGGTCCCTTGCTCCACAGACAACATTATGGATCAAAGATGTTCTAGAATGGGGGATGGTAGAGGAACAGCACATTCATCTGACATGACGACAAGGCAGCCGAGGATGTAGCGACTTGGGGATTTTTTTATTAGACCGCTTTAACAACTATGGAGACCCCGTTACTGAATTGAAATCGGAAGAGGAAGGAGATTCATATATGCAATGAATCAGGTCAAAGGTCCCGGGGCATGCTTGCGGGCTATGGTTGGGACCGGTATGTGTGGGAGTGGCCTGAAAATACAGGTTACCCTGCACTGTCTACCTTCTCTAGCTCTTGATGTCGGATGAATCATTCAGTGGCGGCTCCTCCGCTATGGCGTAGAAGCGTTGCCCCCACTGCTTTTGAGCAGTGCAAAGCACAAAACATAAAATGATAATAACTTTGCGTTATTATCATTTTATTCTTCGTGCTGCTTTGCGGGCGGGTGGGAGGGGCTGCTGTGCTCTGGGAGAAGGGCTGCTGTGCTCTGGGAGAAGGGCTTTGGTCGGCCCTCTCGGGCAGCACAAACCAGTCATGCGCACTTTCCCTGTTCTCCATGCAGGCTGCATTACAGCCTGCATGGAGAACATGCCCACCCCTCCAGCCCCTGGCTGAGCGCCGTGTAACAGCACTCAGACCAATCACAACGCTGTGATTGGTTTGGGGAGGAGCCTGGGTGCTTATCAATCACAGCGCTGCATTGCAGCGTTGTGATTGGCCAGTGGGACCTGTCTGTGCTTCCTGTTCAGAGGAGAGCAGGAGCAGAGACGCGGGACCGGCGCAAGGTAAGTTTTATTTTTAAAAAGCAATCATGATAAAACATAGTTCAAAAATGTTGCTGTTCCGTCTAAACGAAAAGTGAGCTGCAAGAACTAACTCAAAAGACATCCAAAGATTTAGCATTGCTTTTTTTATCTTGGAGTCCCAACTTCTCATCTTTCTGGGATGCAAGAATCTAAAACCAAAAAGGTTGTGTGGAAACCTCATAGAGTAACATAAGTGACTCATCAATAAAGACATCCTTGCCCTAATGTTCAGTCTCTAGGGAGCACCACAGTAGATCTTTGTCATGGCAAAAATACCAAGGCTCTGCATCCAGCACTTTTTTTTCTTCAGGTTAACTCTGGTCAGACACACTTCTTTCTGCCTTTTCTCTTCATCTTTTTCTACCAACATTAATTATCAGACTCATCAGTCAAAAGACTTGAGATGATCCCTTTCGATCCAGACCAGCAGTAATCGTATCCACGTCAATTTCTCCTGTGAGGGGAGTCAAATCATACCGCATCTCCTTCCAGTATGGGAGTATGAAAATCCTCCACCAGTCTTTGTCTGCTGACACTACCCTCCTGGATACATTCAGAATGGTTATTTGTGGCTAAGTGCCAAATGTATAACCGATTTGAAATAGTCAACCTTCCCAGAAAATACGTTTTGCTTCACCTTACAATGTTCTTATTCATTTGAATATTTTAATTTCACTTAGTGTGAAAAATTGTCATAGGTACATACAGAACTGTCACTAGCTGTTTTTGTGACAGAAGCATTTCAAACATTTAGTGATGTTCTTTGAGTGTAATTGTTCCATTTTTCATTGTTTCATTGAAATCTAAATGTGCATATTTGGAAAATTTACTGTAAATCAGAGCATCCTTATAATGAAATATTTGTTCCACCATTTAAGGGGGACAAGCACTGAATGGAGCAGCTAGATTATGTTCTTCATGTTCTTGTAACTCATATGTGAAGATTTTCTTTTTCTTTTTTCTTTACAGATAATGAAATCAGATATTGAGTCTGAGTAAGTAGGTTTTCAACAAGCTATTTGTAATGAGAAAGGTTGGAAATGTAATGGGAGAGAAATGGTACTTACTCTTCATGGATCAAATAAGAAAATACAAATACTGCATCACAAAACTTTTATTTATAAAATACTGAGTCAATTGTAAAAATGTATTGCTTTGACTTGGAAAGGGGTTGTCTAAACTGTTACACAAAGAAAGCATTCAAAATGGCCAATTTATGAATGTTATTCTCTTTACTCCTTGACCTGGTTTAGGACATCCTACCTTTTGCAAAATGAGACGTGTCCACTCCTAGGAGAAAGGCATTGTTCTAGTCTACTTTTTCTGATGGATACATCTTCCAACAGATTCCTCATGTTATAAGGAATCCTCCAGGTACCTAATTAATTTCCCAAGCTACAGCTCTTCAGTGTCACCATGTCTCTTAAGCTGTGACTGTGCCTACTGGATACAATGAAATCAGAGTATATTGGTTGCCACCTCTGGCACTGGTATTAGTTCTTGTTTTTTCACCCTGCAGTGATGTGGTCTGTAGCTCTTTGTTATACTGAAGGAACTATTTCTGACAGAGGCTGGGTTAGATGTGTCCTCTTAGGATTTCAGGATTAAAACCCCGTCACAGCTGCCACAAGATGTCATTGTTGGGTCCACATGACATCTACATATGGTGTCTCAGATGTAATAATGGTCCTTTTAGCTTGTGAATGTAGTTGTTTATTACACCAGAAGTCTTATTGGAGAGTGTGAGACCAAACTGTTTTTGTCCAAGACGAACTGCATTTTCCAGGATTGCGCTGGTACTCTTGGTCTACTTCTCAATTATGAATTCCCTCCTGTGGTCAATATCAGCAGCTTCCAAATCGATGCTTCCTGACTCTGCATGCCCACAGCTTTGGTGCCAAAGAAGAAAGTCATTGCTCTTGCAAGCTGCCATCCCATCACCGGCTGCCTGAGGTGCCACTCTGACAGCTGCCTTAAACTCTGTCATCGAATTCTCAGAAGTTGACTGAGATTTTCCAAGTGGCAAAGGAGAAGATTAAGGCTTCTTTTTATGATGAACTCTTGGCGGACATCTTGCTAGTGTCCCGGAACTTGCATAGATGGTTGAACTTTTTTGGTTGGACTTGGTGCCCTTTCCCTGCCTTATGAGGCCTATGGCTATACAGAAGACAATGACTCGAAGGCTGGTAACCTCCCACTGTACAACACTGATGCTGGCTTGTACCATGATTTCCAAGATGCAAGTCCTCTGAATACTTTTCATAAGAAGTTCCTTAGCCATCTTATTCTTCTCCGGATACAATATCTTTGTTAACTATGGTAGTATGAAAATCAGCATCACTGGGACAGATATTACCCTCTGCGGAGGCTAAAACAAACATTTGAGATTGTGCAGACCTCTTCAGTTGAAGAGCCATTGCTTTGCCGTAATGAGGCACTCTTTGAACCAGCTCTGACTGAAGGGGAATACCTTTTTGAGTCAGCAATGCACAGATGACCCAGGCCTGCCCAGTGTGATCCACAGTTCTTCTCGTCAGTCCCTTAGCCTTAAGGTTTGGTGCTTCAAGCATCTTCCTTGAAATTGAGCCCAAATTCCTTTTCCGCAGGCCCTCCAAGCATTGGGTCTAAAACACAGGAATCTGTGGAATGGAAAATCTTTGTTCCGAGCAGACTTGCTTTCCAAATAGCAAATGCCATTTTCCTCCTGGACTGCTCTGCCTGCCCTCTGGGAGCTGAAAACCCTTACTTTCTTCTCAACCACAAGAAAAAGCAGTTCAGATGTTATCACTAATGGGCTGGATGCTTCCAGATACATACTGAAGTGTACTCATGACTTAATTGACTCTGTGGGTCAATCTTTGGGCATGAATGTTACCCTACACTGGCATGCTTGGATCCTTTCCACAAGTTTTTGTGGCTATCTAGGCCACTCTTATGGAGATGCCTTTTGATGGCATATGCCAGTTCGACGAAAAGGCAGACACTTCTTTGGAACGCTTACAATACATCTAACCACTGGCATTCGCTCCGGATAGCATTCCAAATCATCATTCTTTTGCATAACATGTCACCTCGATTTGGAGTAAGACCTATGCAAATCAGTTTTTACCCTGCTCAAATAGGAATAGTCCAGCTTGCACTGCAATGCTATGCCCTCCCTGAACGGAACACAAGCAACCCAAGATCAATTTCGCCCTCATTGGGGCTTTTTAATCATGATTAATTGGGTCCTAAGGTATGCTGCCAGGATACCTCCCCAGATTCTGGCCCGCTTTCTCCCCCTACCGTGGCTATGGAGGAGGGAGCTTCATATGCTGTGGTCGTGAGAAGGGCAGACAAGGTCCTGGACCTTTAGCTCCTTTCGGTGCTAGTCGAGACAAACATCTTGACAGAGGTCCTGCAGCTGGCTGTCTTCTCCTTGGAAACCCTCCTGCCTTTAAACGAAGCCTTGACTGATGTCTTTTTGGGAACCTGGTCCAAGCCCAGTATGGGGGGCCCTGTGAACAGGACAGTTGCCTGTATTCACCGCCCTGCACCGGCCAACCCGAAATTCCTCACCAAGCCTCTACCTCACGGGGTGCGTTTCCCCTCACACCCCCGGACAGGAAATCCAAGAGGCTGGATAGATGGGACAAGAAGGTTTTTCTTCCACTAGCCTTTCATTGCGGTCAATGAACACTGCATGCCTATTGGGCCGTTACGACCACTCCTTGTGGGAAACGGTTGAGCAGGTGCTGCCACAGGTACCGGAGGAGGCCCGGGCCATTCTCTCCCAAGCGGTATTATATGGGAGAGATGCGGCAAAGTTCACCATTCGTTATGGGATTAACACTAGGTACTCGCTGGGCAGAAAAATGTCATGGACGGTGGCCGTTCGACACCATGACTGGCTCAGAACTTCTAGCTTTTCTGGGGATGTCCAGGCTTCCCTTATGGACATGCCCTTTGATGGCACCCATCTCTTCGGAGACCAGACAGACATGGTCCCGGAGTGCTTTAAGGATTCGGGGGCTACGTTCAAGTCCTCGGGCCTCTTAGTGCCCACCCATCCCCCTGTCTGCTTTGCACCCCTTTCGCGGCCACGGAAGAGGCTTTCAGCTGCGCCAGCCATATCCCACCCACACGGCCACGCAAGTTCAGCAACATCTGCGCGGCTGTGGGCGCAGCTCCTTTTGACCCTGTGGGTCAGGCGGCAAGAGGTGCAGTCAGTCCCCTCCTCCCCTGCAGCCTCTAAACCTTCCTAATCCGGCCCTTCAAGATCATGGGCGGCCGGTTGGTGGCAGGATCGGCCATCACCTCCACCACTGGCAAAACATCACATTAGACAAGTGGGTTCTTCGGATAGTCCGAAGGGCTACTCCCTCGCCTTCAAGACTATCCCTCACTCTATGACTCCGACTTACGACCGGCTGACGGAGGGCCACCTGGACTTGCTTCAGGTGGAAGTCAGGATTCTCATGACCAAGGTAGCCATACAGAGGGTTTTGATGCCAGAAGTAGGATGTGGTTGCTATTCCTGCTACTTTCCGGTCCCGAAAAAGGACAAGGGCCTTCGTCCTATTCTAGATCTGCAAGTCCTCGACTACTTCCTCAAAAAGGATACTTCAAAATGCTTACTCTGGCTCATGTCTTGTCTGCCCTAGTCCCCGGAGACTGATGGTAGCGTTGGACTTGCAGGATGCCTTTTTTTTACATTTCCGTCCTGCCTGCCCATCAGCGCTACCTGTGGTTCACGGTAGGCCACAAGCACTTTCAGTTCCGGCTATGATACCGATGTTTCAGCCTCTATCCTGGATTTTGGCGAGAATGACTCTAAGGCTGCTGGGCCTCATGGCCTCCTGCATCCTGTTATTGACATGTGCCATGGCATATGCGGGCTCTGCAGTGGGACCTGAAGTTCCAGTGGGCGCAGCATTAGGGGAATTTCTCGACATGGTCCAGATCTCGTGCAGGATCTGCAGTGGTGGCTGACCGGGTCAGAGGCAGGCCCCTCTTTCTTGCCCAACCAGATCACACAGTAGTGACAGATGCGTCACGGCTTAGATGGGGTGACCATCTGGGAGAGGTGATCAGAGGACTATGGTCTCCGGCAAAATAAGGTCTCCACATCAGCTTGCTAGAGCTCCGAGCATTTCCCTTGGCATTGGAAGCTTTTCTCCCTTCCATCAAGGGAAAGCTGGTTAAGGTGTTCACGGACAGCACCACTGCCATGTGGTACTGCAGCAAGCAGGACGAGATAGGGGTCCTGAACCCTTTGTCAAGAGGCCCTGCATCTCTGGACATGGCTGGAACAGAAGGGCATATCCCTGGTGGTTCAACACCTGGAAAGTTCTCTGAACACCAGGCGGACAAACTCAGCCGTCGATGCTTAGCGGATCGCGAATGGCGTCTCGATTCGCAGGTGGCGCGAGGTCTCTTTCAGAAGTGGGGAGAGCCTTGGATTGATTGGTTACCCTCTGCCGAGAACGTGCAATGTCAGCAGTTTTGCATGATGGAGTTTCCAAGGCGGCACTCGCTCGGTGACGCTTTTTGTCTGAAGTGTAGCTCAGGCCTCCTGTACGCCTTTCCGCAAATACCACTCTTGTCCAGAGTGCTGAAGAAGATCAGGAGAGAACGGGCCCAAGTCAGTGAGTATTGATTGTGAGAAGGTGGCCTGGTATATGCTGTCCACTAATTAAAGTGGGCACTTTGCACCAGTCCAAACGACCCTTATGATGTATGAGGTCAAAGATAACCTTTAGAAAGATATCCTAGTGGTAGCTGTGGAGAGCAGCCTTCAGGCTTAATCTTGAAGGAATGTAAAGCAACTTCTTTTACCAGAATATCACCTCCTATATTGATTAAATGAAAGGAGAACCACACAGTAGTTATATAAAAATAGGTATTTATTAATATAACACTCTCTAGTATCCTCTACACGAGGATAGAACACAAAGCACACAATACGAGATCAATAGAACAGCTGTAAGTAGCACAGTACACAACGGGCTCCAGGGGGCGACAAAACCATATTCTAAAATAGTGGTAGAACAACCACGACTTGGGTCAAGACAAGGTCTGGAGCACGTAGAATCGCTGGGACCCCAAGAAACCACCCAAGGTGAGTAGATAGGGACCCCACGGAGGACGGGTGCAGTGTGCTAACACGACCGCGGGCTCCGTACAATTCTATGGGGAAGTCGCGGTTGCAATTTCACAGTTTAAGGACCCTTCTAGGAGGACTTCGAGGAAACCCTTTGGAACTTAAGAGGTTGGAGAGCCACCCCATCCGTGGATACCGTAGTACCCGAGTTACCTATCCCAGAGGAGCCGGGTGCATAGGTCTGGAGTGGTGTCGGAAACCGCCGACGTTCTCAATGGAGGGCTGCGAAGAAGTACTGCTGCCATGAAGGTGAAGAGGGTCCGGTGGAATCCAAGCCTGGATTCTGGAAGGAAGGAACCTGAAAGCAGAGGGGACAGAGTCTGGGTCACTTCAGAGTGACCAGGGGCTCGATAGACGAATGCCCACCGATGTCGGGTGCTTCAGGTGCGAAGAAGGGATGCTTGACTCTGCAGCCACGAGGACCAGGAGACGTCGAGGACTACCAGGAGCCAGATGCGAGCTGTCCCACGAAGGATGTCGAGTGCTGAGGGGTCGGTGTCCGGCTGGAGCACCAACAAGCCTTGGCAAAAACAACCCACGGAGGAAGGCCAAGCAGGTTACGGTGTGGACCAGCAAGGTCAGGGGACTCACCAAGCAATGGGGAGTCGGGGCATGTCTGGAGTAACCAGGGAAGCCCAATAGAAATCAAGATGACCCTCAGGAGGACCCACAGGCCGAATGACCAGGAGTTGCGAGGGGACCTCGAGTCAGATTGCAAAGTACCAGCCCACGGAGCACTCAGTGCGAGGAGGCTGGAGTTCTTTGGTGCAAATACTGCCCCGGGTCAGGACTACACGGAGTCCAATGCACAAGCTCGGGAATGGCCAACAAGCATATGCAACTGCAAATCGACACGGTGCACAGGGGTTCGGTTATGCAGTCCCCACGAGGGATACCGGCCTCAAACTTGCTGAGAGGGCAGATCGACCTCAGGGACCTTCAAAAACCCACCTCCTATGTGGCTGAAATCTTCGAAGTCCACAGGAGCTCGGGAGCAGCAGACCGGTCAGTTGCGTTAAGGTGCCTGCGGATGCAGGGGAGTCACTCATTCACTCCAAGGGAGATTCTTCAGTTGTCCTTAGTGCACCACAGGTCCTGCACGGAGCCTGTATGGAGCAAGGGCACAGACAAAGCTTTGGATGGAGAGGGAGACTAAGTCGGGCCCAGTCGAAGTCCAGAGTGTCCAGACGGTCGAAGGTCAGTGGTTTCTTCTTGTAGAATCTTGTCCACATAAAATCTAAAGTTTTACAGCCAGCTAAGCCCTTTTGTACCCACGGGAGAGGGTTGGACAGATTCGGGGGACCCTCCTAGGGGAGGGTCAGGACAGAGGGGTGGTTACACCCATGTCCTTTGTACAGTTTCGCGCCAGAGCAGGAGCCAACGGCACCCAGAACTAGTTTGAGCTGGACTATACACAGGGACACCAAATGTGGCCCCAGTGCAGACTTTAAAAAAAAATGGAAAAAAAATGTAAGTAAGTCCGTTTTTATATAGCGCAGCTACTCACCCTTACGGGTCTCAAGGCGCTGGGGGCCGTCGTGGAAATTAAGTGAGCTATTGCCCAGAGTCACATGGTGCTGAGCTAAGCTGCCGCCGGAGCCAGGGATCGAACCGTGAACCCTGTGCTCCGAAGTCAGCTGCCCTGGCCGCTGCACCACACCTCTCCACTTTCAGGCACTCTGAGTGCACCCACCCAGCCCCAATACACTAAATCCTGTTTGGGAGGTGGTCACACCTCCCTGTGACAGGATGCCTACCGTGCTGCCTTCTCCTGCTCAAGCTTGTCTCAGCAGCAGGAGGGCAGAAAAGTGTGTCTGGTCGGCAGCATCCATTTTGTGCTGACCGGGTCGAGAAGGCTGGCACCGGATAGACCAGTGACTCCACGAAGCTCACTTCAGAAGGGTGGAATCATACCTCCCACACCGGTTACCGGTGTGGAGGTATGATTCCAAGGTGTTTGATACCAAACACGATATGTTTCTATGCAGCCGTTTTCGAGATAGCATTTACCGTGAGGTTATAATGCACCTCTACCTATATGTCCGGCTGAGTCACAGACAACCAGGGAGAATGGTCTCCGAAGGCTGCAGAGAGGCTCTGCTCATGCAGGGGCACACTCTCACTAAAAACCCAGCACCCTGCCTTCAGGATTCATAAGGCCTGCTACAGAGGTGACTTATAAGTTTTAAGTGTAGTGACCTATAGATATAGTGAACTTATATCTAAAGTAAGTGGTGCAAGCACCAGCTTACACAGGTTGCAGTAGCAGACCTGAAGTTCCAATTTGCATGGCCTCTCATGGGTGGCATAATACATGCTTCAGCCCATGGGAGGCCTCTGGGGTACCTATGCCCTTGGTACATGGGTACCATATACTAGGGACTGATAAGGGTACCCCAGTATCCAATCTGGAGTGTACCAAAGTACATGTGTAACAATTTAAAGGAGAAAGCAGATAGACTGGGGTCCTGATTAGCAGTTTCCCAGTCAGACTAGTCAAAAACAGTGCATCATCAAGCAAAAAGTGGGGGTAACCATAAGAAGCAGATCCTACTTTCCTACATTGATCCTTCGATCAGGCTGCCCCTTCGTGAGGATCTTCTGTCGCAGCAGCAGGGGAGGGTCCCCCACCCGAACCTCTACTCCTTCTTGCGTGGAGATTGAGCGGCGGCAGTTGACAACATTCGATGTTCCTCCCGAAGCCTGTGATGTGATTTTGGCAGCCAGGCGTCCATCAACCAAGACTTGGGTACGCATGCCGGTGGCAGAAATTTGTAAAATCTTATACAGAAAGGTCTTTAGACCCTCTTTCTGCTTTCCTCTCTCAAGTCCTTCTCTTTATTTTGAACCTTGCCCAGCAGGGCTGTGCTCTGGGCACTATTAAAGGGTACCTGACTGCCTTGTCCGCCTTCTTGAGGCTGCCAGACCAACCCTCTTTATTTAATTCCCCTATTGTAAACCGATTTCTTAAGGGGCTTGTACATATGTTTCCACCTGCCCCATTCATCATGCCTCAGTGAGACCTTTGGTTCTCACCTTTCTGATGTGCTCTCCGTTCGAACCTCTGCACAATTGCCCCCTCCAGGTGCTTACCATCAAAACAGCCTTTTTAGTGGCTATAACTTCTGCGAATTGCAGGCTCTGTCATTTAAGCCTCCTTACATGACCTACTTCCCTGCTAAGTTGGTGCTTCGCACTAGTGCCTCTTTCTTACCAAAAGTGGTAACACCTTTCCACGTGGGGCCATCAGTCACCTTGCCCACTTTCTGTGCTCCTCCGCACCCCTCTAAAGAGGAGGAGCATACCCCTTGAGCTATATAAGGTATTAGGAATAACGATAATGCCTCTCTTACTAGATCTTTTTAGGGGTATTCAATATAGTGGTAATTCTCCGGATTCATGGAGGGAGACAAATATTATAATCTTTCCAAAAAAAGGAAAACCAGTAGATAATCCAGCCTCATACTAGCCAATTTCTCTGATTAATTCTGATACCAAAATTTATTCGAAAATATTGGCTATCCGGTTGGGGAGGATCATAGGTCAGCTGGTTTCCCCCTGGCAGCACGGATTTATACCCGGAAAAGAAACAACTGACCATATTCGTAGAACCATCTCACTATTCGACGTCATGTCTGAGACTGGGGGCCAGATGGCTATGATCCCCCTTGATGCCGAGAAGGCATTCGACCGAGTGTCTTGGAAATTTTTATGGGGGATTTTGGAGTTAATAGGGTTTGGACAGGGAATTATAAGGGCAATTAAAGCCATGTATTGTGATCCAAGAGCCCGGATACAAGTGATGGGGAAAGAATCTGGTAATGTTTTAATATCCAGGGGAACCAGGCAAGGGTGTCCCTGCTCGCCCATACTATTTGCTATGTACATTAATCCTCTAGTTGTGAAATTACTGCAGTCTCAGAAGATTAAACCCATAGTCACTAGGGGGTTTGAGACTAAAGTCTTGGCTTATGCTGATGACGTGGCAGTTTCAACAACGGATCCAAAAGAGGCCATTGGGGAAATTAACCAGATAACTGAGAGTTTTGGCCTCCTCTCAGGATATGCTTTAAATAGAGGAAAAACAATTGTTATCTGTACAGACAATAAGGATTTTAATGATCCTAGCCGACTCGGCAGTTTACCTCGGGGTCCGAATTACATCGAAGGTGGATGAAATAGTTAAATGTAATTTTGATCCTCTGGTTAAGTCAATAGCCATGGAATTAAAAAGAGTAAATGGGTTACACCTGTCGATAATTGGGAGAGGGAATTTTTTTAAATGACTATCCTACCTAAGATTTTGTATTTGTTTCGATCAATTCCGCTTGCCTTAGATGATCATCTACTGAAGATTCTTGACTATATTCTCCATTTTTATTTGGCAGTATGGGAAAGTGAGGAGGGCACTAAAATATTTAACACTACCACAAGACAGAGGAGGTCTTACAATTCCAAATATTACACTGTATTATTGGGCTGCCCTACTCCACCAGATGACTTTTCTGTTAGTAATAGACAGAAGCAGCGAGGAGGAACGGATGGCGAGAATCCCCACAATATATGAACTCGCTATAGGGAAGGAGGCTTCTGGGTTGTTATTGAGACAATTGGAGCAAAGCTACTATAAAAAAGACGCCTGGGATATTCTAAGGTAAGAAATGCTAGATTGTCTCTACCAGATAAGGCGTTAACAAAGATAAGTAACTTGTCCAATACACAGAATGTTAATCCACACCTGTGAAAGTTTTTTCTGGTAGTGATGAATTGACATTTTCTGAACTTAAGTTTGAGGTCAATTAGTGATTAGTCTTAAGAAGTCTGTGATCAGTAGTTTATACTGTGCAAGAAAGAGCCTAATGGCAGATGGTTTTTGGTTAGAAACTGATCTTGCAAACGGAGGTCATAGTTGTTACTCCAAGCTTTCTTCTTGAGTCCATCCGGAACTCAGACAGTTATCAGCCTAGTAATTCAGTTCACAACAATGAGTATTTGGGACTGGATCCCAGCTTTCAGTCTATTGGACACATAGGTGGAAGGCTGTCACCAAATACCATAGTCAGTGCCGTAGCCTCCGAGTATTGATAGTGGATCCCTGAAAGCCCAAATGTCAGACACTTCCTCACTTTTTCGATAGCATGAAACAAACTTGAATGTCCTGGAGGTAAAACTTGGCAGTGTATTCCAGGTAATCCAAGCCTATAAAGGATGCCAGGGTCACAAATCACTGATCCGTTTTTTGAGCAAGTTTTTTTTATTGTATTGCTTAAATGATGTAACTTTTACAGTTATTAAAATATTTAAGTCATAGCAACCAAGTTAGAATTTCTAAGATTTGTGTCAGCAAAAAAAGCAATACTGCATCAAAAGTAAACCCAAAATTTATCAGATAGCTTTGGGAGATCTGTTTTTAATTGAAATGTCTTAGGGACTACTGCACACCTTTTGAAGAACTAATGAAGTGAGTAAAGTTTTATTTTATTCTGCCTCCCTTAACACTTTCAGGAAGGCTAAAGTTAACACTGAATGGTCCAGAGATGTATGGATCTTCATTCACTTCCCTTTAGTTGCGATGGGAGTCTGAGGATTTTGAGCATGTTGTACTGGGGCTTGTCTACAATCAGCGTAATCATGGCGTTTTATTGAGACATGGCCTAATCTACATACTGCTTTGTGAATTGTTGATGTCTTTTATGTTGTGTAATAGTTGAGAACTTGAAGAAGAGAACAGGACTTGAGGTAACATGTGAGTTTGAAACCGTAATAAGAACAGAAATAGGGTCCTGCCCATGGCAGCTATGTGGATAATTATTGTAATAGAATTCTGCTAGCGCAAGTCCTTCTCCATTTTTCCTGGTGGCTCATAAGAAAGCAACTCAAATTGTTCTATAGGTTGGTTTAGCTGTTATGTTTGGCCATCTGCTGGCAGATGATAGCTGATCAATGTAAACGTCTTAACTATTGTAGTAGGGTTCCAAAAGCATATCAACTGACACTCTCTCTCTCAGTAATACTTTATAGACGACCGTGCAGCTTGAAAATATTGTCCAAACACATTCCTGCCTGTTAGATGTCAGAATCCTCTTTAATGGAATTAAATTAGCTAACTTACTGGAATAATCTGCTATAGTTAGTATGGAGTCATGGTCTGGTTGTATGGAAGCAGATATAATTGTTGCAGAGCACCCATAGTCTTTTATTTATTGAACTTGGCATAGGGGCTTGTTAAATGTACTTCATCTTGTCCCTATACTAACCCACCAAAAAGATCTACTGTTGAACTCTTTTGTCTTGCAAACCTGTTGTTACCAGCCATAGAAGCATCCCAGCACCATTCTGATTTTCAACTGGGAGCTTTTGCTTACACTTGTGAAACAGAGTATTCCTATCCTTAGTTTAATAATGGATTCTACGTCAGGACCGGAGGCGAGGATTATGGTCAACTCATCTTTATTACTTCCAACAGACTTCAACTTTAAACACTACTTTTCCCAGAATTCCCAGGGGAAAGGACTACAAATAAAGTTCAACCAATCACAGTCAATGTCCTTCCATAACAGCACTCCTCCTCTAGACAACTTCCTCTTTCTTTCCTGCTTCCAGACAAGACAAGTCCTTCCTTTTATCTCTCCTGATAAGATAAACATGTTGTATGGGGATTAATTGCCGGTAACGCTATTTTACCCTTTCAGATTCCCGCCTCTGGAGCCCCAGTCAGTGGTCAATTCGCGGATGTATTTCTGTGCAATCTCGGGCCCATGCCCTACCCTCTGAGGCAAGGTGGATCTCACTCCAAAAATAAATACTCACATGGCCACCTTCTTACAAAAATACATCGGAGACCCCAAGAAGGGTATCGATAGGTCATGGAAGTCCTGCCACGACAAGCTCCTGGATGTTGTAGGCCCACTTACAAAATTCTAGAGATAATAGAGGGAGCCAAAGCCTCGGGATCAAACATCTCCCTGGAGGATATTTCTGCATTGGCACAACTCGCTGTCATCTTCTTAGGCAGCGCCAATTGCGCTTTGTCTATAGAGATATCGAGCTCCCTCCTCATAAAGGTCGACTCCAAGCAGGGGGACTGTGCTTCCACAGAGACCGGGGCAGTAGTTCAAGGGGGGCTTTTCTGGGAGCCTTTTGTGAAAGAACTTGGCAAATTCATGGCCACTTTTACATCTCTGGACAAAGTCCAGGCCTTAATTAAGAAAATCTTTCACCCTTACATTTTTGTCAGGGTTCAGCCGTGGCAGTGGGCGCTCTGCCAGCCTCTTTTATACCCATGGTTCTCCACAGGGACAGAACTACTGCAAAAACATGGACTAGCCCCATTCCAGAGAATTCTTCCCTACCAGACGAGTGCAGAGGGAATGCATGGGGCTCCTCCAGAGGGCAATTTCACAGAGCCCAGTCCGGTAAGTGTCTCTCTCACTTCACATCAAAGAGTGGGTGGTCGTTTCCTACACATCTGGGAGGCTATTACCTTCGGCGCATGGGTACTGCAAACGGTTCAGAGCTTTCAAATACAGTTCTATGGTTCCCCAGTCCAACTCTCGCGCCCACGTCCCCTGGTTTTCACACAAGATCAGAAGACCCTGATCAACCAAGATGTGGAAGACCTGCTTCGCAAGGATGCAGCCGCCCCAACTCAACCCCAATGGTTTTCTCAGCAATCTGTTCTTGGTGGAGAAGCAAGATGGAGGTCAAAGGCCCGTCATCAACCTAAAGGAGTTCTGTTGCTGGCTAGTTTATCGTCATTTCAAGATGGAGGGTATCCATCTCTTACACTACTTGCTATGCCCAGAGGACTGGATGGTTCACCTCGACCTCAAGGATGTGTACTTGACGGTTCTCATCTTTTTGCCACATCGCTGGTTCCTACAATTCCGGTGGCAGGGCCAAGTGTGCGAGTTCCAGACTCTACCTTTCAGACTCTCTTCCGCGCCTTAGTGCTTCACCAAGGTGTTGAAACCCTTGGTAGAATCTCTCAGAGCTCAAGGCTATCGCCTCATCATTTTTCTGGATGACATCCTTATTATTGACCAGTGTCCGTTCAGACTGAAGGTTCTATTGCAATTAGCGATACATTTGCTGGAAGTTTTAGGGTTTGTCATAAACGCCAAGAAGTCTATGCTGACCCCATCCAAACAGATCACATTCTTGGGTTTCGTCATAAATTCTTCAGAGAAGACTCTCAGGCTTCCTTCCAGGAAAGTAACAAAAACCCAGCGGGAATTGAGAAACGCTCTGGCCCGCACCACAACCTCTCTGCGCCAAATAGCCTGGGTAGTAGGTCTGTTACCCTCTTCCATTCAGGCAATATTCCCGGGTCCGTTGCACTACAGGGCCCTTCAGAGACTAAAGGCCTTCCACCTGCTTCGAGGTCTACAATACTCGGAGCAAATCTGTCTGATGGAGGAGGTGAGGATTGAAATGAGATGGTGGTTGGCTCACATGGAGGCCTTGAACGGGCGGGCCATATTTGGTTTAGACTTGGGTATAGTGATCGAGCTCGACGCCGACAAGTTCAGTTAGGGGGTGCGCTGCGGGGATTCATTTACAGGAGGAAAATGGTCCACAGAAGAACAATCTCTTCACATCAGTTGCCTCAAATTGATGGCAGGTTTTTTCGCACTCCAATCCTGGACCAAGGAGACGGTCAGTTGTTGTGTCCTGTTTAAATTGGACAACATCTCAGCAGTCCGATACATAAATCACTTGGAGGGCGCCAGATCCAAAGTTTTGGCGGACCTGGCCAAAGACGTTTGTACCTGTTACCTGATCAACAACGTATCGGTCACAGTGGAATACCTACGGGGAGTGTCCAACGAAATAGCGGATTGGTGCTCATGGGACTGGCCAGACATGAGTCTGTGGCAACTGGATCCTCCGGTTTCCCAGAAATTGAGCGATCGGTGGGTCCCCTTCTTGGTGGACCTCTTTGCCTCCTGTCTAGACCACCAGGTGACCAGATACTTCAGTTGGAACCTGGATCCACTAGCAACCACGACGGATGCTTTCCTACAGGACTGTTCACGGGAGGCTGGCTACGCGTTTCCTCCCTTTCCGATGATCATGTGGTTGTCCGCACAGGTGCAGAGACAAGACGAAGGTGGTCTTGATCACACCATTCTGGATGTCTCAAAAATGGTTTCCAGTTCTTCTTGAACTTCTTGGGATTTTCCAATCTGTCTACCCCACTCTCCGGATCTCCTTCGGAATCCTCTGGGCGAGTTTCACCTATTAATCCTACAGGATCGAATGCCCTTAATGGCATGGAGGATTACCGAGTGAGATGGAGAGTCCTACGTCTATCACGAGAAGCTGAGACACATTTGGTATCAGCATGGGCAGATCGGACAACGAAGCGGTACATGTCGGCATGGTCACAATGGGTTTGTTGGTGTTTGCAACACAGGGAGGATCCCATGGAGTGCAAAGTTTTCCCGGTAATGAACTTCTTGGCCTCTTTGGCTTCGCAAGGATTGGCTTACAGGACAATACATTCGTACTGCTCTGCCATTTCGGATTTACCTATTTGAGGTTTCCCAGTGGGAGGAAATCGGATGGTATGTAAGATCATGAGAGGGATTAATTTGGGTTTACTGCCTGAACCTTGGTATTCCAGGCTTTGGGATGTTGATGTGGTTTTAGACCTCTTTTGTTCTTGGCAAAGGAACGAGTATTTGTCAAGAAAACAGCTATCGGCAAAACTTGCGATGCTGCTTTGTCTAATATCTTGCAGCAGAGTGTCGGATGTGGGAGCTCTGGATGTCACAGGCGGGGTCTTTACTGCACAAGGTGTCACCTTACACATCTCCAGGGGAGCAAAGTCCAGCTCGAAACTGGTGTCCTACTCAGCTTTCACAGATTTCCGAAACCCTGCGTGGTCAGATGTCTTAAGGCATATGAAAATATGACGGAGGGCATTTGTCCCTCTGGTGAGAGACAATTGTTAATTTCTCTAAAGAAACCTTTCAAAGTAGTGTCTTCCCCCACCATTGCTCGCTGGGTCATGCAAGAAGTGGACATTAATCTGTCACAATTTGGGGGTCATTCGTTCAGAGGAGCCATGGCTTAGACATAAGTGCAATGTGAAGCCATACCGAGTACATGGGCTGGGAGCTTGTTAATACGAGTTTCACAGCTTCATGGTGGTTTCACCGAATTTCAAGATGTTTTGTACCAAACATCTCAGATGAATGGCCCCACACTAATGCCAGTGTTGGATTAATTAATAAATGCACTCAGAGGGCACCTCCAAGCTGCCCCCCTACAAACCTACCAAACCACTAATGTGTGCCTGACTGGTCTGCACCAGCCTGCCATCTCTAGACATGTTTCTGACCCCCTGAGTTGGGAGCCTTTTGCTCTCGTAGGTCAGAAACAAAGCCTGCTCTGGTTGGAGGTGCACAGCTACCCTCAAGCAAGAACTGCATAGAACGGCGGTGAGCCTCAACTGCTTCCTGCTCTTTATGCTCACCAGGGCCTCTCCAGCTAATGGCGATGCCCACCCCCCTGACCAAGTCCCACTTTTGGCGGCAAAGTCGGCGGGAAAACTAGTAAGCAAGAGAGGTGTGTCCCCTCTCAGCCAGGACCATCCCTGAGGTGCCCTGACCTGAAATGACTCCCTCCTGTGAGAATCCTCCATATTGTTTTGAAAGGATTCTAGCTAATAGGGTTAGGGATAGGCTCCCTCCCCAGAGGGAGTGAACATACAAAGGGTGTAGTCACCCTAAAGGTTAGTAGCTCATTCATTGGCTACTACCTTCCAAGCCCTGCAACGCCCCTAAATTGAGTATTAGGGCACCCCTGAATCGTAATCCTCAGACGAGGATGAAGAAGAGCTGTGAAGCAGCAAAGACTGAAGACACCAACTGACTTGGCCCCAGTCCTACCGGCCTGTCTGCAGCCCTCAAAGACCCTGCTACATAAGGGCAACTCGTCCCGCAGCCCAGTGACCTCCAGAACCCTGGGAGGGCTGCCTGCCTTCTAAAAAGACTCCTAATCTACTGTGGACAGTCGACTTGTCCAGAAGAAAACCATCTTTAAAGGTTTCCCAGCAATCCTGAGCAAGAGTCCCTCGTGGGTTGACCCTTGCCGGACTCCACGTCGACCTCTGCACGACGACCCCCAACCGCGCCCACACTGGTAAACTGACTTTTGGCGCCAAAGAACACTCCTGCAGCCAGATCCCCTGGGCCTTGGGGATATCTCTAGACAGTGTCCCGACGCTCCAGCACATCCCAACTTACCTGTGCAGGTGTAGATCTTTCATCCAGCTTCCTGGCCTGAGCCTGCAGCCTTTTCCAAGTTCTAGATTCCCCTGTGGTTTGCATTGGGCGCCCGACGCTGTGTTGTCACACTGCACCCGGCCGCCACAGTGCTGTTGGAGGTGTAAGTTTGGTGCTGCCTTGCGGGCCCCACCTCCCCCCCTGTGCTTACCTTATCCCCAGAGACTGGGTTCCAAACCGTGCTACTCACCTGCAAGTAGTACCACTTGATTGCCCCCTTTCTCTATTGGAAAACATTGGCACCAGATCCCGAGTTTTACCTCTGCACCCGGCCCCCCGAGTGCCGCTGGTGGTGCAGTGAGGTCACTTACCTGAACCTTGCCAGGTACTGATTCTTCATCCAAAATCTCAATACTGTGAAGATTTTGCTCTCTGACATCAACAGGTTTCTCAAATTTTACACTGAAAAAACTAAGAACTTCAATGTCAAAATCTGAGGCACAGACTTACCTATCAAGGCTTGTGACCTTGCTGGGTAAAATACACCAAACTCACAAGGGCATATGGTCATTTTGCGGAAGTAAAGGCTGATGTTGTGGTGTGAATGTTGCTGTCACTAAGCAAAATGCTTCGCATTTTTGGGGGATGAACTATGCCCCAGACTTCACGATTGGAAAATATATTTCCAGTGAAACCACAGAACTCTCATGATTGTAAGCTGTGGCAGCTATTGAGTTTAAGTGCCAGCGTGTTCCAGAGCATCCTTGCTAAGCAATCAAGATATTTTGTTACTGTAGTCAGGCTATTAATATTGGACCTTGTGAAAATCTTGGAGATTGTTAGCTTTATCTCGGAAAGTGTAATTGGAAGCCATATTTTGGAAACAAACATAAAATAGTTTAGAGTACTGTTTGAGAGTTAAACTTGGAGTATAGAACTTTTATTTCTTCGTTGATCATTTTGAATTCTAAGCTATATAGGAAAATGGAAAGGACCGTCCTCACTTTTAAAGACTGTTGATACTTTACTATACATATATTGCATTTAAGGAAATGGTGTGTGCTTATGAACGTGATTATTGGTATCTGCTTGAACTATGTATTTTTTGTTTGAATCTGTTTATTAGTTTTATCAAGATTTTAAGTGATCAGGCATCAAAGGCTGTTACACTTGTAAACATGGCTTACATTTTGGTGGCCGAACGAATTTTGGGATACAGTGCATGTTTGGCATCAGAGAAAGTTACAAAGAGCGAGCAGCCATACTACAGCTAACAAGTGGTTTCTTGGTTTGAACATCTTGTCTAAGGAAAGGAAACGCAATTCACTCATGTCGACCCCATTGAGGGACCTACTGCATATGTTACAGAGGATAAGCAAGCGATTTCTGTTTTAATGAAATGGAACCACTAGGTAACAAACTGTAAAACAAAAACCCTGTTTCCAAACCGCTCGTACTTTCTGCACCCAATATGGCAAATCGGGAGAACACATGAATACATCGATTAACTGTCAGGTTGAAAAGGTCTGGAGGAACGCATCTTGGGGGGGGATATTAGATCTCTGCAAGTGCCATGCGGATAGCAGGGGGTTCTCTCCATTGCCGCTAAATCCCCGCCCTCCCGTTTATCCACTCAAGTCTCAGGAGCATGTTGTGCATTAGTCTGGAAGTCAATCAGGATAGTGTCCCAGTACATGGTTATAAGGTGTTTGCGCAGTCCTAGACTATCTTAACTTTGTAGTGCAGCGCTTTTCTCCTGAGCCCATGTGAGGAGAGATTGCATCCAGGCTACAAGTGGAGGGGGTTTGGGTGATTTCCACCGACGGGTAATGAGACATTTGGCCACCAGTAACCCCAGGTCTAGAAAACGGGAGGTAACTCTGTGTTTCTTGTCTCTGCGGTAGAGCCCCAAGAGACATATTTTCCATTTCTGTAATACTGGACACCCTGAGCAGGTGGACAGTCTAGAAGGGACATCTTGTCAATAACTTTGGAGAGATAGGCATGCCCGTGGCATGTGGAGCAGGTCTGCATCTACCAAACGACATCGGGGCACGCATCATCTATTTGGTGAAAGTAGTGATTGATATTGTCAGGGGTGAGGAAAAGGCCCTAAGTATAATGTAGACTGGGATAAGGAGAAATCGAGCGTTTTGTGAAATGTATGTGGGCCCTTTCAAAGGGCGGTCCATTCCTTGTCCGTTCTGGGGGCGTGCCAAGTCGCCCTCCCAGTGGTAGCACAGGGCCGCAAGCAGTGCCGCTATGTGCATTCGCAGCAACTCCGCAAACTAGTTTATTAAGTGTCGGCCCGGTCCCATAACATGCAGGTACTGTATGGTGAGTTGGGTCGGATGCTCGTCTCATGTCTCCCCATGTATTTGCCAACGACGTGAGTAGTGAGCTGTACAATAAGAATTGGCCGGGTGGTAAACCTGTGTCCTCCATTAGTGTCTTGTATGGGATGAGAGCACTGTCTTGGTAGAGATCTCCCAAGGTAAGCAGACCAGCTGCGTGCCAAGTGGTTAGCTCCGCTGATGAGGTGAAGTTGCAGCCTGTAGGCGTACCTAATAGGGCTAGTGCTGGCCCATAAGGGTTTTCTCACCGTGTGAGATAAAGACTCCAGCAGTAGCAGCGATATGCCACTCCAGCAGCACCTAGTCAGGCGTTTTTGTGCGGGTGCATGAGTGGAACAAGTAAAGGATCCTGGGCAACGTCCAGGCTGGTGATGTCGTGGCAGTGTCAGCTAGTAGTAGGCCAGTTGCACATTTAGCTGCCCTTTGCAGTTGGGAGACAAGGTAATATTGTTCTAAGTTCGGTAGAGCAAGCCCACCCTGGTTTGTGGGTAAGTAAAGCTTCTCAAGTGCCACCCTGCATCGTGATTTGTTCCAGATGAAGTCCCTTGTGTGTTTTTCAAAGAGCGAAAAAAATATGTTGGGAGATATAGGTGTAAGTTAGCAAAGTAGTATAAGAGGCAAGGTGGACCACTGTTTTTAGGAGGGCTAATCATCCCATCATTGATTGAGGTAATGTGCACCAAAAGGTCATCTGAGATCTTAGGGATGTGACGGCACGTGTAAGGTTACCATCAAGTAGGTATGCTGGTGAATGATATACTCCTATACCCAAATACCGAAATTAATTTGTCTGCCACTGTATATGTATGCCGTCAAGGGTGAAGTCTGGGTTTAGGAACTCTGGTGTAAAGGGGAAAAGACATGATTTTGCCCAATTAACTGTTAAACCACATGGGGCAGCGAAGCAGCTGAGTGTCAGAGCGATCGTGTCAGTGATGGTGTGCACTCTCTGAGATATAATAGCAAATCTTCCGTGTAAAGGGAGATAGCATAAATGCCATCTCCAAGGGTAATGCTCCAGACCTCGCCTTGATTCCTAATGGCAATTGCGAATGGCTCTATTGCCAGGGAAAAGAGTAGCGGGGATAGTGGGCAACCTTGGCGGGTACCTCTGTATATGTGGACCAGGTCCGAAATGCTAGAGCCTGTTTTGACCTTGACCAGTAGTTGGGTATATAGTAGCTTAACCATTTGGAGAAAGCATTCTCCAACCTCGTGATGTGGCAGCGTGTTGAACAAGAAGGCCCATTCTAGGGAATCAAAGGCCTTCTCAAGGTCTAATACCATGCATCCTGCCCTGGGCCAATGCTGTGGGGAATATTTTAGGACACTGAAAAGCCTTCTCAAATTTAATGAGGTGTTACGTGCTGGAACGAATCCATTCTGGTCCGGGTGGGCCAGTGTCTGGACCAAGGGTGCTAATCGGTCTGCAAGGATTTTGGCTAGGACTTTGTAGTCCGTGTTGACTAACGGCAGAGACCTATAAGATTCCAACATGGTTGGGTCTCTGTCTGGTTTGGGGAGGGAGATGAACAATGCCTCACATTGTGATTCTGGGATGTAGAAGGATTAAAGGGCCTCCTCGTATAGAGTTTGTAGGCGGGGAGCGATGAGCGGGGTGTAAGCTTTATAGTGTTGCGTGGCCCATTGTAGTTTTCCCTATGTTAGCCTAATTGTGCACGTTGTAGGCCTCATTTTCCTTTGCACACATTACTATATAAAACAGCTTACTTTATGCCACATTGTACTTTCACATAAAACCTGCAAATGTTTTCACGTTTTGTTCTTTTCCTGGGACTTAGTCTGAACACCATAGACAAAGTCAAACAACAATGTACCTTGTTAGCCTTTCTGGACAGGCACTAGCACCTAGATATAACACAATTAAGTAGCTGTTGTTTATGTGCACACGTCCTATCATATAGACGAGTCCATGAGCCAAAACACACACACATGGTAAAAGAGTTCTGAGACAAGAGCACTGCATCTGCTGACATGTAGAACCATCTAAGGTACGGGGTCCGCCGGTAATACCAGAGGTCTTTGATATATAATCATTTATCTTCAGTAGCAAGGAGAGGGGTTTGGATATCTCTGTCCTATAAAATGGCAGGGCTTTTTATGGTCTATGAATTATTAACCATGCTAACCGTATTTTTAGTATGCATTTGTTTACTAATTGTGGTATGTATACTGTATTTTAGAGCACGATATTTTAAATAAATATTCTAAACTTCCTTTGTCTCTCCTAGTTATCTAATTGTGTACAAGTGAGAGAAAGCGAAAGGGTGTGTCCTGTTACCACGATCCCTGAAAGGATCAAGAGTGTTGTTTTCAGGGGTGCCAAATCACTTGTTTCTCTGGTAAGGTTAGGAGGGCAAGGGGGGGGCGTGGCTTGGCGCGCGGCAAGATGGCTGCGCTGTAGAGCGGCTCAGCCGACCGACGCTAAACATCCTAAAATATCCTAACCCCCGCATCGCCATCGGGGCTTGCAATGTGGCGGATCTGCCTCCCGGGAGGAACAGCTGGCTGGCTTGTGGAGGCGCCTGAGGGTGGTGAGCGCTAACGCCGCGTGGAGTGCCTGACGGACGGCGTCGAGACAAAATGGCGACGCACACCGGGATCTCTCGCCGCTGAGCCTGGGAGCCCTTCGGAGCCGCGGCCTTCTGACACAGCGCGGTGGCTGGAACGCCGGGGAGAGTGAGCGCCTTCGCCCGAGGGCGAGCTGATTCCAGACCACTGGCGGCGGCGCCCGTATTGACCGGAGAGCGGACAGCGGACACAGCGACATACCCCCCTCCCGGCAACACAGTGAGTGCGGCGCTTGGAGCATCCGGCCTCGGGGCGGCGTGAGGGAGACCGGGGGTCGACTGCATGACCGCGCCGAGTGTGGAGGGTCGGAGGAGCTGAGGCACACCTCGGAGGCAGCGTGTCGCGCCGCTGAGCGCAGAACGCCGACGTCTGGGCCTAGCTGAGGTGGACGGTGAGGGCGCTGTGGTGGGGGGCGGCGGATGCCGCTGTGGGCCTGTTGTGGGTCCCTTTCGTGCTGGGGCGCCTAGTTGACCCTCTTACCATATGCACCATCGACATACCTCTGCTTGCCGGGGCCGACCTGGGAGAACCCACGTGTGGAGAAAGAGCGTCATCTCGCCCCCCCCTTTCCTCGCGGCCTGATCGACACGCCGGCCGATCCTGCAGTACAGGCGCTGAAGATATTCCCGCAGGTGGGAGCTTAGACTTGGCTTCTGGCGTGGGGGAATTGCAGGAAGAGGGCTGTGCACACTAGTGGAACTGGGAGGCCCGCCGGGGCGGTGTGCGTGGATTACGCGGCCCATTGCTGATCTATAAGTGCCGCCTGCACGAAGTGAATATCGCCCATTACACGACCTGGCCTCCAGTCTGCTGCTGCGTTTCAATTGTGCAACGGTCATTGTTGGGAACTGAGACCTGCACCTCGGTCGCAGGGAGAAGAGGGGTGCTGTGCACGAGAGTCCAGCGCTGTGCTGATTAAAGAAGATCTAATAATTGGTGTGATACGCAGAGAGTAACACAGACATTACCACATTGGGCATGGGGAAACCTGATAAATCCCAATCTCGGCTCACATTCGAGCAGAAAAGGCCTAGCAGCGCTGGTCGAGGAGCCACCTCCGATTCAGAGCTGGACGCACCTGCGGAGCCTACCTCCGCCATGGAAAAGACACTACTGGCCATACAGACCAGTCTTCAATCTATAGATGGGAAAATTGAGACCCTTAACACCCGCATGGAGCACATGTCGGCCAAATTAGATAACCAAGCCATCAGAATTGGCGAAGCGGAACAACGCATCTCAAACACAGAGGACGGTCTTCAGCAGATGGCGTCTAGAGTAACGAACATGGATAAAGTTCTGGCAGTGATTCAGGCTAAGAATGAGGACCGCGAGGCGCGCTCGAGGCGCAATAATCTACGCATTACGGGCCTTCCCGAATCAACCAACGTGGGCCGATTGGAGACATATGTAGAGAACATGCTCCGAGAAATATGTGGTACGGAGAATCTATCGCAACTATTAATTGTGGAACGGGCCCATCGATCCTTAGCGAATCAACCGCCGCCTGGGGCACCCCCACGCCCGATTATTGCGCGACTGCTTAACTTTAGAGACCGGGACGCAGTTCTTCGCATCACCAGACAGAAGGGCACGGTCACGTATCAGAGCAACACATTGGCCTTTTTCCCTGATTTCACGGCGGCGGTTCAGGCTGCCAGAAAGGAGTATCAGACAGTGAAGAAGATATTGATCGTAGAAAAAGTCCCATACGCCATGCTATACCCTGCACGTCTCCGTATTGGGACTGATGAAAAAGCCAAGATATACACCAGCCCAAAGTAAGTCATGAACTTTGCTAAATCGCTTTGCCGCCAGAAGACGCCGGACCAGGACGAATCTGATGAAGACAGCTAAGATATATTGCTATACCCACTATATGTTACTAATTGTTGGGGTTCCTAATCAGAGGTTGATGGGGCTGTGGTGCCTTGACTAATACGATTACTGTGGAGCTGCTCCACTTGACTGGGACTGATAGTTCACTCATTGGTTTGACTATTCTCTATATACTTGCTATAATAGAAGAGTTCCCCCTTGACTAGGAAATGTGTTAAATACTGCCACCATGACTATATGAAGCTACAAACCGATGGAGGCGGGGGGGAGGTAAACTGAAGTAGTGGTCGGTCACCTCCCTTATCATCAAGGGAGTGAGAAGTGCCACTGCGTTCCCCCTTGGGTATCCTCCGCACTGTTTTGGAGTTATGCTTTCCTTAATCGGGAATTGTTTTTTTGAGGGATGGCTTTAGCACGTTGGGTATGCTGAAGTGGGTGGGGCGAGGGGGACTGTCAGTTGGGAGAATGGTTTTTTTTTATGTGCATGTTCTGATCAGCAGATGGATAGGCCTTGACACTCAATTTGAAGGTTGGGTAGCGGAAATACATAGGTGTCTTCACTTGGAATGGCGATAAACAATGACAAGTTTGCCTGCTTAACTTGGAATGTACGAGGGCTCAACTCACCTAAGAAAATTAGACAGGTTTTTGCCTACTTAGACAGGCATAACATTCAAATAGCGTTACTACAAGAAACGCACCTCACAAAGCAATCAGATGTCAAGATTGCGGCTAAATGGGCTGGGTACAGACTTGCCTCGTCTTACTCGTCCTATGCGAGGGGGGTGCTGATATTGATAAAACGTGGATTGAGATTTACCCCAGTTAACACATATGTAGATGATGAGGGACGCTGTGCCATGGTGCAGGGTACACTGGGTTTAACATTGTCAATTGTGAATATGTATGGTCCCATTGCGGACGATTCTGAATGCTTTACTAAAATGTTTAATGTGCTGCGGGAATGGCCAGAGGCAGAGCTGTTGTGGGGTGGTGACCTCAATACGCATTTGGACCCAGATAAATCCGGACAGCAGAGCGGTCGCACCCCCCGAGTGACAAAAAGTATAAGTGATGCGATGATTGAATTTAGGCTGGTGGACGCGTGGCGACTTCGTAACTGTGGGGCTCGGGTGGGCACGCACGTGACACCAGCGTGTGGCAGCTGGTCCAGATTAGATTACTGGTTGCTGAGTGAAGGGGCAAATGACTGGGTTGCAGAGATAGACTTCTTCCCCCGCACTTTATCAGATCATAATCCGGTACGACTTGTAATCTCCATCCCCACTGTTAAGCATCGCCCATTTACTTGGAGATTCAGATCAGAGGCACTGCTGGATCCTGTGTATACTAACACTGTCAGAAAAGAAATAGTACAGTACTTTGACAAAAATGTGGGCACAGTAGACAGCGCCGCCATGCTATGGGAAGCCTTTAAGGTCACTATCAGGGGGTATGTATAGGCACTACAGCGGGCATTCTGAAAGACCTTAGAGGGCAGCTCACAAAAACAGAGCAGGAATTAGTTGGTCTTGAGCGTGAATACGCTGCAGTCCCCAGCAGCGACCCTCTGGCACGTATCCACCAACGTATACGACAATACAATGAATTAGCCGAAAAGGAAACGAGATATATTGCTAAGAGGCACATTGCACGCGCTTATGGTGAGGGGGGGAGGCCGGGGCGTAACCTTGCTGAGAAGCTTAGATTCCGTTCAGACCACCAGCACATAGAGAAAATAATAGATGCACAAGGAGAGGAACACTACATGCCTCAGGCCATTGCTGAACAATTTCGGGTATATTACGCTGATGTGTACACGTCCAGGGGAACCAGCAGGGCAGACGAACTCGTGGAATATCTATCAGACATTGCCTGTGCATGGCTGGCAGACCGTCATCGCGAATACCTTAGTCAGCCGATAGAAGCATCTGACATACAGGCAGCTATCCGCTCTCTACCAAATAAAAAGGCTTCGGGCCCAGATGGCCTAACGGCCGAATTTTACGAAGAATATGCGGATCTTCTGACCCCTTATTTATTAGAGGTGTATGGCGAGGCCCATGAGTCTGGGAGTTTTCCCCCATCACTTCGACAGGCAATGCTTATTGCGCTTCTTAAAAAAGATAAAACGCCTACGGAGTGTGAATCTTACCGCCCCCTTTCCCTGATTAATATAGACGCGAAAATATTGGCCAAAATACTTGCCACTCGACTTCAGCCCCTCATGCTACCCGACCAATCTGGTTTCATACCGGAGCGCTCTACTTCTCATAATTTGCTCACCATATTCTCTATGTTTCACGTGCTAGATCCCACACTACATGCAGCGGCGGTTCTATTAGATGCTGCGAAAGCATTCGATTCCATTGAATGGGGATACATGTTTAAGATACTACAGATTATGGGGTTCCATGCGGTTTACATAAAGTGGATAAAACTCCTGTACACTGACCCATCGGTGAGAGTGCGCATTGGCGGCTATACTTCCGAACCATTCATTATAGGACGAGGCACGCGGCAGGGCTGCCCCCTATCGCCATTGCTGTTCGCGCTGGTGTTAGAGCCACTAGCTTGTATAATTCGACAGCGACATAGGGACACGGCCTTAAACTTTCTGCACCGCCCTGTCGGTATCTCGCTGTACGCCGACGATATGGTGTTGTTTATACGAGACCCCCGACGACATCTAGCTCCAATACTCCGGGAATACATTAGATTCGGGTTTTTTTCAGGGTTGTCTATTAACTGGGGGAAATCAGTGATCATTCCGTTAACAGAGGTGACCACGCCTCCAACCATGGAGTATCCTCTGATATGGTCTACTGACCCGGTCAAATATCTGGGGGTGTGGGTACATCGGGACCCAGAGATTGTTGTAAGAGAAAACTATGGACAGGCCTGCACCGCTTTAGAGCAGAAGGTAGAGAGATAGATGACGTTGCCCTTATCCCTGGCAGATCGTATCGCTCTCATCAAAATGAAAATGTTGCCTCGTTTTTTATATCTTTTTAGCAATATCCCTATAAAACTTACCGCACAGTTCTTCGTCACTCCTCGCTCTTGCTGAAGCTGATATGGGGCGGAAAACAAGCAAGGGTTAGCTGGAATACGTTGACTCTAGACTATGCTAGAGGGGGGTTTTGCGCTCCAGATTTTTATATTTATTACCTCTGTGCTCAGGCGCAATATGCGTATTATTGGTTTAGGCCACACGCTTTCACACCGCACGTGGCAGTGGAGGACGGGGATGCACATCCCATTCCACTTGCTGGCATTATAACGCACTCGAAAAGGGGCACACTGCGACAAGAAATTAACTCAATCGATTCCACAGTCTCTGCATGGCAGGCCATTGGAAAACTAACAGCCAAACTCCCAATTTATGCACCTGCGCTGCCGCTGCCTTATCACGCGGCACTCTCGGTTATGCAGGAAGCGGGGCCGGTGAGAGCACTGAAGGAAGCGGGCATTGAGGAGATGCATGACATTTATCCGGGGGGGGAATTTATTACACCCGAAGAGCTTCAATACATATCCAATCCCACCGTGCTGTTTAACTTTACACTTCATAGACTAAAGATAGTGCTGAAGGCACACTATCCCATGTTCCCTGCTGAACCTCCTACTCTGCAAGCTCTGCAATTGCTATTATTAGCACCCTCACGCCACAAATTAGTAACGAAATTGTATAGAACAGTACGGGAAGAGAAAAACTATGATGGTGGCTAGCAAGATGGAATGTTAGGCTTCTCCCCCCACTTACACTGCCACAGTGGGAACACATCTGTAAACTCACTGGCTCCCTCTCGCCCAACGGCAATTTAAGAATTATTCATTTTAAATATCTCCACCAGGTATACCACACTCCTCTTAGACTACATAGACTGGGATTACGTGACACAAGCCAATGTAAAAGATGTGGTCAACATGAGGCTGATTTCTGGCACTTGGCATGGGAATGCGCGCTGGTGTATAAATATTGGACCTCAGTTATTCAATACCTACACACCATGACAGGGGTACCCCTACAGTGCCTACCACAGGTTGGCCTATTGAGCTATGTACCACAGCTGAAAGGGGCTATGGGAAAGTTTGTTCGTATAGCGCTGCTGATGGCAAAGCGGCGAGTGGCAATGACTTGGGAGAGCACACTGGCACCACGGGCTGAACACTGGCTCAAAGATTTGGTTTATTGTAGGGAAAACCTGGAGCTGTATGCGGAGGAACTCCCTACCTCCTCCAAGCCGAAAGACATATGGGAACCTCTGCGCCAATTCCTTAGCTTGCAAACTCAGGAAACTGTAAATGTCGGGACTGAGTGATGATATTCTATAACTGTAAGCATTGATCACAACCAATGATGTTGCTACAAGAATGGTGGTGTCTGGCTGTAGGATTCATGACTAATTGCACATTTGTATGATGTTTTGTTGTTGTACTATAACGTTTCCTCCATGTTGGAGGAGACGTGTTGAACTGCATTTTGGAAAATGTCAATAAAGAGATTTATAACAAGTTAAAAAAATAAAAAAAAGTTAGGAGGGCAAGTGAGGCTAGTCGTACTCTGACTCATAGATACTGAGGTGGTATGGTGACTTAGTCCTTACATACTGATGTTCTACGGTTCCAAGCATAGTTCTGTTCTAGAGCAGAATCCCTGCAACATGGCGCTACCAACGTTTGGTCTGGTACTTACTTGCGGGAACCCTGAGTAGTGCTTGTCTACAATATCCTCACACCTTTTCCCAGATACATCCGTGGTGCTAGGGATTTATCCTCCACAATTAGGGAGTACCTGGCTCTGTTTGGTTTTTCAAGCTTAAATATTAAAAGGTTTTATAGCCCTCATTGTGCTACGCTTTGAATCCTTCCTAGATTAATTATGGCACAGCCCATTGTTATTCCTGTTAACTGCGGTCCGGCAGTTACTCAGCACTTGTTACAACATGGAGTCCCTAGTGTGGGTGCTCCTGTGATTTTTGATATAGAGGCGGACGCAGCATACCGCTTTGAAGTTTTTTATTCCTGGGTCACATTTCCGGCTGTGGACGCGAACGATACTACTTTTCAGGAATACATAGTGCCGCTGGCACCTAATACATATTGTCAATATGCGCTTCTTGAGATTCCTCTCCCGTCTGGGAACACCAGATGTGGTTAAATCGTGCCCTCCCCCACATCCTTGAGACTGTTGGAATGGGCCCCTTAAGTATTGAAGGGGCCACATGGCCAGCATTAGCGGGCTATACTCGACATCCTAATATGGCGAATATTAATTTATTAGAGACACGTGCTTTGTATAATATTCTAGTCGTACTATATCGACGTCTTATGAAATATATTTCCAGTGCTTTGCTAGCTAGTCCAGCTAGACTTGGCATACAAGAACAGGCCCAACAACCGGAAAGACATGTAATCAGTACTGTAATTGTTCATTCAGTTATGGGCAAAAGACCCACGAATTGTGAAGAAATACCATTTTGGATCGCCCAGAAAATAGACCATCTTGAAGCTGTGTTTCCCCTTACGGGACCACAAGACAAGCGCAGAGTTCTGACTATGTGCTTACCCTATGGTCTAGTACCCACTATACCGGACTGCAACACCGGGGGACTGTCTTTGCCGCAGTATACACTCTTTGTCATGGCACTCCCTCTAGGACCGTTCTACGGAATGTTCTCAAACAAACACAGAAAGAGCATGGAGCAGGTCCTGCCCTTAATTTAGTGATGAAGCTTGTGGGATATTTTCCCGTCATCTCCAAAATTATTCTTTCTAATGTTAAAGGTGAAGCAGTGTTTTTGGCTATACGCCAGCAGCTTGCCACAGTGGCAGTAGCTGTAAGCGAGTTGCCTGTCATTATTGCTAATGTGTACTCATCTCTAATACGTAAAAGTTTGTTGACCAGACCTCCTGTACCACCACTTGGCAAGCATAGTTCAGACAAGTATGCAAGACCTGCCCAAGAGTTTCCTAAAAAACCATGGGATAAGTCTAAACAACAAGAAACTAGACAACATGGAGGTTCTCCACCCCAAAAGTCCTCTGACAAACCTTACGACCTTCGTGATCGCAAGATTAGAACTCCTAACAGGTAGCAGTCATCTGAGACATGTTCTCTTCGTTCCTTTTAGGAATCGTCTGATCAGCAGTACAACAGAGGAGGACTATCTGATCGCAGACAAGGAGAGTATGTGCAACCGAAACGGGAAACACAACGCTAGTCTAACGTGAAGATAAAAAAGGAGGATAGACCTCCTCCATATAAACCCCCTTTTCGGAAAGAGAAAGTTGCTGCATAACTGCAAAGTATGTCACACAGTGAGAACCCTCCTCCTGAACAGGAGTTGGACGGTGACTCTCCTCGAAAGCGCAGCAGAAGTCACCTTAGTACGCCGCAACCTCCACCAATTTCTGGTATCGAGAGCAACTGATACATTTATTATGGTTGAAACCACGGATACCCGCTTAGCCCCTCCGGACAGACTATATCATTTTGATATACAAATTGAAGGTGATGTTAAACGCACAATTAAAGAAATATTTTGGGATAATTTAACTACGTCTTATGACATTCTCTTGGCGGAGGTTGATTAGCCCCCACCCTTTGTTCTTGCTTGCCCCCAAGGTGAGGATGTCATTCTCCCTTCTTTCACGCACCTTGTCCTTGACGAGGTTCATTAAGCTTATGCCTCTGAATGGGCCTTTGCACTGGCCCCTGCACTTTACTGTAACCATACTAGTTGGGATTAGGATTCTCCTTACAATGCTATTCCTATATGGTCCACTTCTAAGCTACAACCACAGTATACTTCTAAACGAGATGCAAAGGCACCCGTTAAAGACCTTCTTTCGTAACTGGAGTACCAGGGAGTAATTTAACCCTGTCTCTCAAGTGAACAATCCTCTTTTTCCTTTTCTGAAACCTGATCAGTCCTACTGCATTGTCTTCGATTACAGACATTTGAATAGTTATACTTGCACATTTGCAGTGCAAAATACCCATAGTATGGCACCGATTAATAATATCGTCCATAAAAAATATAAAACCACTTTGGACATTTCCAACATTTTTTCATTCACTATTAGACTCCAGAGAGCCGTGACAGGTCTGCATTTAGCGCCCTTGGTTTTTAGAGGCACTGCGCCCGACTGCCTATATGCTATATGGACAGCACGGGATGCTTTGCGGCACGCATTGTCTTGATTCTCCATGAGATCGACCCTGATGCGCTATCCTCTGTTGATGATATCTGCCTAACTGACAATGAATTAAACCCCCTTTTGGCAAGAGTAGATCGCATAATTTTGCGATTTGCTGAACTGGGTTACAAGTTTAATTTTAAAAAGTCTTATATAGCTTTTCTCAGTGTCCTTTTCTTGTGATATGAACTTATTAATGAGGGTAGAAGTCTTGCCCCTCATTTTCTGGAAAAGTGTCCTCAATTACAACCTCCAAGTACTCCTAAAAATTACAGTCTCTGCTGAGATTTTTAAATGTTGTCTGGACATACATCCCTGATTATGCACAACGTATTAAACCGCTTTATGCTTGATATCCCCTGATTTTTCTGCTTCCTCCTGGACGTCGGAACACACTGCCACACTCAGAGCTTTACAATCTGATTTACTTGAAACACGTAGCCTGCATACATGTGTTAATACCACTAACTTGGTTATCTGTGTTTTGCCAGGTGTAATTGGATTTACATACGTAACTTTTTATGAAGGTGCATATAAATCGCATCTATATTCACCTGCGTAAATGTCTTTTTCTTCTACTAAAAAAATTCTAACTGCTATACAGATGGCCATTGTTCAAGAAAGGACACTTGCTCGATGGAAACACATTATTGTCTTATCTCCTGTGCCTGACCTAGAGGCGGTTACCAAAGACAGCGTCCCTAACGTGAAAGCCCTCCATCCCTGATGAATACAATGGGCTACATCCTGGACAGCCGTGGATGTTTTTAGTCTTTGACCCTTCTTTGCAAACACAGGAATTTTTGCAATATGAACATCTTAATTCTTTGCCTTCTTTAATTCTGCCTCTTGATCAATATCAATCCGTCATTTATACTGATGGTTCTGCTCAACCGGCTATAGGTTCTAAGCCGCAATATTCTCCCACATGCGCCATCATTATTGGAAATATGTCAGATGGCATTTTTCACTCACAAACTACTCGCACACAGTACATTGGGGACTGTACAGCGCAGTTGGCTGAATCAAAGGCTTTACTTCTTGAAAATACGGATCCTGAATTTCCCACCCTGATTGTGTGTGATTCATATTACTGCGTACAGTCCTTTGATGACAACTTACATTTGTGGCAACAAAATGACTAAATTATAATAAGGATTCAAAGAGTAGCTCAATCAAGCATAAACTGCCTAGGGTTAAAGTGGTAGATTTTGAGGATAAGTTGCCACAAGCTCATGTAATTTATTCATTGA
The DNA here is from genome assembly GCA_963921515.1 of Calotriton arnoldi. Taxonomy (NCBI): domain Eukaryota; kingdom Metazoa; phylum Chordata; class Amphibia; order Caudata; family Salamandridae; genus Calotriton; species Calotriton arnoldi. Next base: position 3,843,659 of record CAWUFW010000181.1, read on the forward strand.
GTCATCAATGTGTGGGAAGACAATGCGTAGGGAATTCTCTGCCTGATGAAACATCCAACTCTGCAGTAGCCACCGCTAAAATAGCAGTAGTAACACGCTCTAAGAGTCGTATCGATAATGGTATCTTGACTGCCGTGAATGCCTTTAAAAGTGGCACCGGTTTACCGAAGGGCTTTCCTTAAATTATCAACATTTTCGTTTTGTAACTACTCCTGGAGTAGGTGATCATGTGAATCCCAACGCAGACGTAATTTAATTTTGCCCGCACACGAATGTGTGGCTTCTGCCTATGCCGGGATGGCTACCACTGTTTCGCTCTTACAGCAACGCTATTGGTGGCAAGGTTTATACTAACAAACCAGAAAATGTTTTACTTGTGACAGCAGTCAACAAATCAAACGTTCCACTGTGTCTCATCCACAACAGACACATCTATTTATTTCCAACCAGCCTTTTGGCTGCATTTACTTAGATCATTGTGGCCCAGTGATCTCAGATACTGCATTTAAATATAATTTGGTTGCAGTTGATTCTTGCTCTAGATTCCTCTGGGTTTGGCCACAGCCCTCGGCTGACTCTCTGTTATTAAAGACTTGCAAGTCTTCCGCTGGACTTATGCCAGTTGGTCATTCCACTTGGACCAAGGTCTGGCATTCACTTCTAAAGTGTACTGTGATTCAATAAAGTCCATGGGTGTGCAAGTGCATTTTTCTTCTCCGTATAGACCTGAGGGTAATTCTATTGTGGAGAGAATGAACCGTGACTTAAAGCAGTCCTTAACGGCTAGAGTATTTGGTGCTGGACGTGGTTGGTTGAACTATCTATATGGGGTTCAGTGAGCATTAAATAACCCCCCTAAAAGATCTCTGGATGGGCAGACCCCGTACGAAGTGATTTTTGGCATCAAGATGTATGTTCCAGACCTTGATGGTCCAGACGTGTGGCGGCTGCCGCAACCTTTGACGTAGATAACTATTGTGCTGTCTTACAGGACCTACAAAGTTCTGTGATGTTCAATCTCTCAAACACTTGCCTGAGTCTCACTCTTCCAGTGCTGCGGATCAAATTCTAGTTTCTGGCTGGCTTCCAAAAATCGGAGTTCTGGTTTGAGAAAGAGTAGCCATCAAAAAGGAATTCAGCCTGACGTACCATGCTCTTGATCCAGTCCTTGGTCTTCAGGGTACATGAACTGAGATTTTGCCACCTCTTCCTGTTATAACAATCACTTTGCCTCCATTGAAAATGCCAAACGACATGTGGCAGATTCTTAATAGTATGTGTCGGACTAGCAGTTCTTTTATGCAAGACTTATGGTTGTAGTCTGTGAGCACCATTGATGCTGATACTCCCCGGCTGAGGGAGGGGGAGGCCGAGTGCTCCACTGACAATTTCCCTGACACGATACCTGCTTCTAATGTAACTTCTCCTACAACAGATGACATTGATAATAATCCACCGTTGGCGAGTCCATCCGACACCATGTGGCTGATTCTTCGTAGTATGCTTCGCAATAGCAGTTCTTTTTCGCAAGACTTTTCGATGTAGCCTGTGAGCACCACCGATGTCGATACTCTCCGGCTGAGGGAGGGAAAGGCTGAGTCCTCCATGACAATTTCCCTGACACAATACTTGCTTCTAATATAACTTCTTCTACAACAGATGTCATTTATAATGATCCACCGATGGCGAGTCCATCCGAGTTGGCTTTTTCAAGTCCTACAGCTGAGTCCCAACCTGTTTTCCAGCTGAGTACCGCTGGGTACTATATGGATCAAGATAATGTTTCTTTTGACAGTTCTTCTGTTTTGTACATGCCTCCTGCAAGGATTTATTTTTATTCCATTGTTAAAACACACTTATCTAGTCCCTCCTTGGATATATGTCTGGATCATACTTTCCTTGGTTCTCTTGTTCATACGGTTTGGATTTGGGAATGCTTTTTTCCTACTGATCAACGGCTGTTACCTCCCGGAACGTTCTGCTACAAAACTTGTTGACGGGGTTTTGGCCCCCCATTCTTCATCGCATAAACAGAAAAGACACTTGTCCCTCGTTAACATTTTAGCTGTTTTAGTGACTGATTGAATTGTTTGGGATAAAGTTCCTTTCGACATATTTGGTTCGACGGAGATCCTGCAGATACTATATGTGTTTAAGGTTTCTGGAGTCAGAAGATCTATACCTTAACTCTGCCAAATACCCTGAGAGGTTCTGCTCCCATCATTATGGACACCATTTCCTACATACAATTAGTAGACAGTTGCCCCATTTTAACAATACCCAATGGAAACATTGTCCAACTCACCCTCCAGAAAGCTCTAAAAAGCAAAAAAATAAATATACTTATTTCACTGGATAGGACACTTCAGAGCCCATGTCATATTATTTTAAATTAACTCCAGCGCCACCAAAGAAATATATGCTTACTCAAACTAAGCTTATATATTCTACTACATTTGTCAATCAGTCGTCCCTTAAAGGTTATGATTACTGGAAGGACACTATTGATTTGAAATAAATTTGAGGTACGAAGTTTTGGCAGATTCAGGGCACAGAAACCTTGTTTCAAGCCTGTTTAATTCTCACTCAAATGATTTTCCTGAATGAAACAATCCAACAGACTACTTGTCTGGGATTGGCTAAAATGTAAGAAATGTATGCCACGGCCATTCCCTCTATTGCCCGTTTTGATAATTGGCAGAGTTTTACAAATTACACAGAAGAGGAATTAAATATGATGCAGGATGGTACATTTAATTCTTCGTTTTCGAGTCCTGGCAAGTGGTTATTGTGGCCAGCGGACATAAATAGTTGTCATGCTCGTTTTCTTAATTTCACGCCAGGGTTTAAATCCAACTGACCTGATCCCCGATACTCAGTCAACACATTCTGGTATTGTTTTAAAAAAAAAATTATTGTCTCTATTAATTTTGTTGCAAAAAAACAAAAAACTGTTACATACAATAATAACATCCACAGTGTAATAGTGGCTATCAGATCATATTAATCATTAAAAGTTGTTGATCCTGAAAATGGTGCATATAACAAAGCATCCTATAAGACGACTTAGACATTGCAAACCCGGTCAACGGCCTCTAAACATATCTCCATCCCAGCAGTCTTAACAAGGCTGACAAGCAGTGGGAACACCCAGAGCGAGAATATGTGAACATTCCCAAGGGAGTATCAAAACAGATGTTCCTAACTAAATGTGTAGTGTCGAGCTAGTTCTCTTCACCCTGGTGCTTCTGACTCGCTACCTGCTAGATAACTCTGGTATAGACTCCAGAAACTTTTGGGGCGGCTCTGAGGGGGAAGCAGCTCGCTGTATAGTTCAGATTGCGTATTACAGTAGATCATGTCTTTAGACCATTCTGCTATAGTGGGTGCTGCCCCCCTGGCCCATCTCATTGCTATTCTGCACTTCGCTACAAGCATGCCCATGTCCACTAGGCGCTGCACATCCTTCCATAGTTGTCCAGAATGCCCCAGTAAGGCCAGCAATGGGTCCGAGGGCAGGGGGAATCCTATAATGTCGCTAAGTTTTAAAAATATTAACCTCCAGTAGTTCGCTATGTCTGGGCATTCCCAGGCAAGATGCATGAACCCCGCTGGATTGGTTCTGCATCTCTCACACTCAGCGGATTCACGAAGGCCGTATCTATGCAGCCGAGCCGGAGTGTAATAGATTCTGTTTAAAAATTTAAACTGGATAAGTCGGTGCCTACCATTCAGGGAAATGCGCTGCGTAGATTCACAACAATAACGCCAGGTGGCATCGTCAAGAACCATGTCTAGGTTGTTTTGCCACTCCAGCCTCGTCTTGGTGTATACGCTCTTACGCTCATCTTGCATTATACCATAAATGATGGACACTATTTTGTTGGGGAACTTAGTGCGCAATATAGAAGAAAAAAAACGAAAAAACGAGGCAAACTCGGGTGGTTCCACCATATCTTCTCCGAGCAGTTCACGGAGGGCATGAGTAACCCTGTAGAAGTGAAATCGCGCCAACGGTGTCGCAATATGGCCTTCTGCTTCAATGTCAGCCCATTTACGGGCCACACCGTCCAGAAATAAGTCACCAATTTTGGTTATCTGGAGTGTCCCCAGCGCTCTTAACAACCTCCCTTTCCCCGCAGGTTGGTATCCATTGAGACTACTCCAGCGGAGTCAGAGGGGAGAACAGTATGGCACTTGCCTGTCTCTTCAGTAGATTATGCCAGGCATGTGCTGTAGCATTAATTGAGTCCAATATGCCCGCTCTCCTGGAAGGGGTGTTGAACAGCAGGCTCGGGAGGGGGGCAGGCCCAGCCGCCACCTTTTCAATTTGCAGGTGAGGCAGGGTATTGCTCTGTTGTATTCAGTGATAAGCATGCGAGCATTGCGCTACTCTATAGTAAAACTCTAAGTCGGGTGTGCCCAAGCCCCCATGGAATAAGGGAGAGGAGAGTAAGAACATTCCACTGTGCGCAGGGCTGTTTACCAGCCCATACCAATTTCACCAATAACGATTTAACGGTTTTAAAAAAATGCGAGGGGAGGACCATAGGTACATTAAGGACCAAGAATAAAAATCTGGGTAACACCACCATTTTCATCAGGGAGATACGGCCCAGGGGCAACAAAGGCAAGCAAATCCAGCGCTCCACCTCCCCTTCCAATCTAGCAATTGCCCTTCCGTAGTTCTCTGTGAAAACAATTTTGGAGTATGTATGTACCTGAATTCCCAGGTAGCGTACCGGATCAGTAGTCCAGGAGAGAGGGAAGTCCAATGCAACAGGCTCCATACCCGGCGTTAAAGGGAAGATGGTGGATTTTATCCAATTGATCTTAAGACCGGAGAATTACCCATATCCCACTACCTATCTCAGTACTGGAGACCGGTTTGACTCAGGGTCTCTGATGTACAGGAGTGTGTCATCGGCATAAGCGGAGACTGTGAGAAGTTGGCCTGGTATATGCTGTCCACTAGTTATAGTGGGCACCTTGCACCAGTCCAAACAACCCCTTATCGATGATAGGTTTAAGACAACCTTATTTGAAAGCTATCCTAGTGGTACCTATTTAGAGCAGCCTTCAGGCTAAGTCTTGAAGGAGTGTAAAGCAGTTTGTTTTACCAGTCTATAATCTCTTGAATGGCTAAATGAAAGGAGACCACACCAGGTATATATATAAAATATATGTATTTATTTCTAAACACACCCTACTAGTCTCTTTAAGAGGCTAGAGGTCAAAGCACATATGTTACACTTCAAATATCACAGTAAATTAGCACAATATACGATAGGCCCTAGGGGCGAACCAAACCATATATTAAGAAAGTGGTATAAGAACCACGACTTGACTAGACACAAGGCCTAGAGCCTGTAGAATCGCTGGGACCCCAAGGAACCACCCAAGGTAGTGACACAGGGGACCCACAGGGGACGTGTGCAGTGTTTGAACACAGCCGCGAGCTCCGTTAGCTTCTATGGGGAAAGTCGCGGTTAGAGTTTTAAAGTTTAGGGACACTTAGGAGTGGACTAGGAACAAACCCTTTTGGACTTAGATGGTTCTAGGGCCAACACCCACGGGAGCACCGGAGTACTCGTTACCTCACCCACGGAAGCCGGGTGCATAGGTGTCAAATGGTGTCGGGTCGCGTCGTCGTTTTCAATGGCAGCTTGCTGAAAAGTGCTGCTGCCGGGAAGAGGAGAAGTGTCCACAGAGATCCAAGCCTGGATCGAAGATGTGAAGAACCTGAAAGCAGAGGGGACAGAGTCTGGGTCACTTGCCAGTGACCAGAGGCACGATAGTCGAATGCCCACCGATGTCGGGTGCTTCAGGTGCTAGGAGGGGAAGCTTGACTCGTCAGCCACGAGGACCAGGAGGCGCCGAAGACGACCAGGAGCTGGATTCGAGCTGTCCCACGAAGGATGTCGAGTGCTGCAGCGTCGGTGCCCGGATTGGAAACAACAAGCCTTGGCAACAGCAACCCACGCAGGAAGAGGAAAGGGGCTTTGGTGCGGACCAGCAAGGTCCTGGGGACTCCCCAAGCGATGGAGAGTCAGGGCACGTCTGGAGCAACCAGGAAAGCCCAATTGAAGTACAGTTGTCCTTCTCAGGGACCCACAAGTCCACGGACAAGGGATCGCGAAGGGACCTCGAGAGGAATCACAAAATGGCGGCCCACGGGTCACTCGGAGTGGGTAGGCCAGCAATCTTCGGTGGATTCACTGCTCGGGGTCAGGGGTACAAGTAACCCAAAGCACAGCCTCTATGATCGACAAGAAGCATATGCACTTGCAAATGTGCACGTGTCCAGAGGTTCCGGTTCCACGGTACCCACGAGGGCTACGGGTCTCAGCTTTGCTGGGGACTCGGGTCAGCCTCTGGTAAGTCTGGAAACCCACCTCCTGGGTTGCAAAGTCATCAGCGTCCGGCGGGAGCTTCGGAGATGCAGACCGGGCAGATGGGTCTTTGGTGCCTGCCAAGCAGGGGAGTAACTCCTTTACTCCAAGGGAGATTCTTCAGTCATCTGGCGTTGAACAGATCGTCGAAGGTCCAGGATTCAGTATCAGAGTTTCGTCCAGGAAAATCTAAAGTCTTGTAGCCAGGGGTTCCTTTCTTATACCCAAGGAAGGGGTTGGATATACTCTGGGGACCCACCTATGGGAGGGTTTGGAAAGAGGGGTGGCTACACCCATTTCCTTTGCCCAGTTTCGCACCAGAGCAGGGGCTGGTAGCCCCTGCAACCGGTTTGAACTGGGGTATGCACAGGGACACCAAATGTGCCCCCAGTGCAGGACTTCAAAGCACTCAGAGAGTGCACCCACCCAGCCCCAATACACTAAAGCCTGTCTGGGAGGTGGTAACACCTCCCTGTGACAGGAAACCTATTGTCCAGGCCTCCCCTGCCGGAGTTTCGGTCAGCAGCAGGAGGCCAGACTCGTGTCTGTGGCTGCAGCATCCATTTTGTGATGCCAGGGCTCTGTTAGCTGATACCGGGTATACCGGTGTTGTCATGTCTCTCCCTCTAGAAGGGTGGGATCATACTCCCACACCAGTTACTGGTGTGGGGGTATGATTCCAAGGTGTTTGACACCAAACACGACATGTTTCCGGGCAGCCATCTCAAAGTTAGCATTTACCGCTAGGTTATAATGCACCTAAGAGTATATGGTCAGGCTGCCTCACAGACAACCCCGGAGGATAGATTCCGAAGGCTGCAGGGGGGTTCTGCTCATGCATGGGCACCCTCTCACACAAAACCAAGCACCCTGCCTTCAGGATTGATAAGGCCTGCCATAGGGGTGACTGATAGGTTTATATGTGCAGGGACAGATATAGTGAACCTAGTGCAGGCACCACCTCACTCAGGCTGCTGTAGCAGTCCTGTGGTGTCATTTTGGAAGGCTGCCCAGGGGTGGCATAATACATGCTTCAGCCCCTGGTAGGCCTCTGGGGTACTTATGCCCCTGGGTACATAGTATACCATATACTAGGGACTTATAAGGGCACCCCAGAATCCAATCTGAAGTGTACCTAAGGTACTAGGAATCCATTTGAAAGAGAAAGCAGATAAACTGGGGCCCTGAATGGCAGGGTCCCAGTCCAACTAAGTCGAAAACCAGCAAAACACCAGGAAAAAAGTGGGGGCAACCATGCAGTCAGATTCCACCTTCCTACAGAGACAATCAAGTTGTATCCCGGGAACCGGATCCCCCTATGCTCGTGGTATTCTCTGAGGGCACAGGCCAGCGGTTCGGCCACTAACGCATATAAAAGTGGTGATAACGGGCACCCCTGTCGAGTGCCCCTGGAAATCTTAATCGGGGCCGTCACCAAGTCTCCCACCCTGATCCTGGCTGTGGGGGCATGATATAATACCGCCATTAACTGTAAAAAGACTTCCCCCTAAGCCCATCCTCGGCAATACAGCTGACATGAAGGTCCATTCTACGGAATCGAAAGCCTTCTCTGCATCCAGGAAGACCGATGCCGCTTTAGTGTCTGGTTTTGTGTGCTGTATCGTCCCAAACACTGTACGTAAGTTGTATGTCAGATTACATTCCGGGACGAACCCCTCTTGTTCAGGTCCGACCAGTAGTGGCACCAGCGGGGCTAGGTGATTAGCTGGCACCTTAACGAATAGTTTAGTATCGACGTTGAGTAACGAGAGAGGCCTGTACGAGGAGCATTCATTGGACGGTTTGTTCGGTTTCAGGAGGGTTGCTATCAATGCCTCCCGCATGGAGGGGGGCATCTCTCCGCGCTCGCCCATCTCCCCGAATAGTGTGGTCAAGTGTGGCAACAGGAGGTCTTTAAAATCCTTGTAGAAGGCAACAGTAAGGCCGTCTAAACCCGGCGCGCTGCCAGAGCGCATAGTCTTTAAAGCAGTGAGAACCTCCCACGACTCCAGCGGCCTCATGAGGTATTCCCTGTGTTTATCAGCCAGCCACAGCAATTTGATGTGCTCTAGGTAATTCATTATTGCTGCGTTATCAGTAGACCCTTTGGGGCAATACAATTCTGAGTAGTACTGACTAAATCTTTCGGCTATGCCTGCCCGGTCTCTGATTGTCTCACCTGTCGCTGAGTAGAGTTCTGAAACTCCCGCCGTCTCCCTTCTGCCTCGCGGCAATGCCGCCAGAGTCACTCCTGGTCTCTCACCTTCCCCGTGTGCTTTGGCTACCGCATACTTTCCCATATGTTTAATCTCATTGTCTGCTACTTCGTGGTACTCCTATAATGTCTTTTTTAACTCTTCCGTGTTCTGGTTATCACCCCCTACCAATGCCTCCCGCTCGAGCTCTGCTAATCTTTTTTCGAGAACTTCTAACGGCCCCCGTAGGGATCGACGGACACCTGAGTGTTTTGATATAGCAATCCCACGTATAAAAACCTTGAAGGTTTCCCAGACACTGGCAAACTGGCTCACCGAGCCTATATTATTTACAAAGAAGGTCTCAATAGCTTCCGATAGTTCCGTTTTAAAAACCATGTCTAGCAATGAGTATGGCAGGAATCGTCACGTGAATGGGGCTGGCTTTTTCTGTGGGCACTCAATGTCCAGCTGTATTGGTGAGTGGTCAGAATATGAACTAGGGTATATCTCGCAGTCCCGAGCATGGTTGAGTAGTTACCTGGAGATAAACCAATAATCTATTCTTGTGTGTTTATGACTTGCAGAATAGTGGGTGAAGCCCCCTCCCCGTAGAGCGCACGCGCCATGCGTCTACCATGTCTAGTTGGGTAGTAGCATCCTTAATAGTCTTGCCTGTAGCAGACGGGCGCCTGGCTGGGCCACCTGAGCGATCTAATGTCCGGTCTAGGGCGCAATTGAAGTCTCCTTCCCATAGCAGCGGAAGAGAGGTGTTTCTTCGCAGTCGTTCCAGCAGGTCTCGAAAAAATTGTGGGTTGTCATAGTTTGGACCTTAAATATTTGCAATGAGCAAGTCCATACCCCCTACCCTACACCTAGAGATAACATACCTTCCCCCGATGCCTGACTCGAGAGCTTCTATGGTGATGTCTGACTTAGGATTAACCCATGGGTGTACCCCCCTTGCGTGTGTGGAAAAGCCAGCCGCATGGAAATGACCGTGCAATCGTCTGCAAGTGAGAAGTTTACTATCCATAGGCAGGTGGGTCTCCTGCAAAAGAGCGACATCTATACCATGTCTGGTAAGATAAGCTAATACTTTTCGCACTTTTCTGAAGTCGTTAAGACCCTCACATTCGATGTGAGGAATCTCACTTTACTACCCTGGCCTTGCACTATGACAGTTTGATTGTTATGCCTGGGCTAGTGCTGTCTATTTTGCTATACCATATCCATGATAGCAGAAACGGCCTCCCAGGGGTGCATATACAAGCATTAAGTACACTGTGATCAATACATCGAACCAATGAAAGTCCCTCCCCGACGCCATGTCATCCCCAACTTGTCACGGTCGAAGCACCCTCCCCAACTCAAGAGATTTCTGGCGTACCGCCTGTTAGTGGTTAACACACAGGGGCGGATGTTGCCATTTCGCCAACCAGTACTCCACTTCAGTGAGAATCTGGCTCGTCATCTGAGCATATAGTAGACATCCGGCGGATATCAATATAAAATAAAACCTAAACGCTTGGACTGAGTGCCTCCTTTCCCCTACTCAGCCAGCCCTATAGGCTGTAGCTTGACTAGAATGTCACCCAGTTGGACCTTGAAACGAGGTAAATATGACCATATTAATCATAGGCATGCATTAATGTACGAAGGGTTATGTCCCCCTGCACTTCCCAGGGGCAAGGGCTGGTTCTCTTCTTTAGTGTACAACCCAAAGCGCTCACCATTGGCGCCTGCTCGTCACAAACCATAGAGGGTTCTCGCCAGTTCGACTTACTAGTCTTGTTCCTCCAGATCGCCCCCAGCGGCCTCAGCCAATTTCTCCCCTGCTAGCAACTGGTTTGATGTAGTCCTTCAGGGCTTTCTGCAAGGATCTGGGATCCTGGAATATCTTAGGCTTTCCGTTCATGATGACTCTCAGCCTGGCAGGGTAAAGCATTGCGTAGTCCAAGTTGTGGTCTCTCAGCCTCTTCTTCAAGGGTCCAAACTGCCGTCTGGTCTCCTTTACTTTCATGGTGAAGTCTGGATATAGCGAGATCGATGCACCCTCGTATTGTAGATCTTTTATTTCCCTGGCCTGCCGTAACGCCAAATCCCTGTCTCTGTAGTTTAGGAGTTTGGCAATGATGGGGCGAGGCGGCGCACACGGGGTAGGCCTAGGACCAAGGGAGCGATGTGCTCGCTCAACTACAAACATAGAGAGGGTATCGCGGCTCATTTGCGTGACTAGCAGCTTCTCGATAAATACCTCCATGTTGCCTGTGGGTGTTGATTCCGGAAGGCCAGTAATTCTAATATTACTTCTCCTTGACCTAGCTTCAAGATCTTCAGTCTTGTCCTGTATTATAGAGAGGTTCTTGCCGAATTGCTTTTGTACAGAGTCCGCCTCCGTTTGAGCCTCCACCATTTCAGTTACTCGCCTCTCAGCCATATCCAGACGTTCGGCATGTTTATCAAGCCTCTTGGACATGCAGTCCGTACGGTAGGCCAATGAATCAATCTTCCCGTCTATGGTGGACAGGCTCTTTTGCATGACTGCCAATATTTGGCGTAGTCTCCAGTCGGCTCTTCGTCCATTTCACTCCGCTCATCCGGTGAATGGGTTTCGCTCGTCTCTTTATTCCTTGATTTTCACTGCTCGAACTGCAGCTTGGGCTGTGTTCTATCCACCTTACCCATGTTGGTGGGTAGGTGAGCCAGACCCCGCTGTATCCCCTCACGGATTTCGCCTCCAACAGGGTGTGGTACTCTAGAGGCCAAGGTTGTCGGTCAGCTTCGTCAGCTAAGCGTCCAATGCAATCGGCCAAGACGGAGGGTAGTTTGCCGGCAGCTATCAGTTGGCGCCAAATCCGCAGTTTAGGTGCCCGTTCAGCGCTCACGGAAGTGGAAAGATCCTCCTCAATCTTAAGTCCAGCACCACCTTCAGCCTCCGCCACCGGGTAGTTGCGCGCTCTCCTGATAACTATAAGGTAGCTTAGCTCATGCTGTGGATGAGTGAGCGCAGGTAAGTCGCTCCGTCTTCTACAATGTCTTGGTAACTTCTATGGCATTAATATATAGCATGTAATGTCAGCAAATACTCTTCGCCCTCTGTGGAAAAGGTAGGGGCTGCACTCACCGTATCTTCGTTTTTGTTGCCCACCTGTTCATGTGAGTTGGCACACAGCCCAATTGGCTCTCGCAATCTGGCCCAGGTTGCACTTCTGTGATGTAGAGCGCTTGTGTCTCATTCAAATTGGTTGTCCTGCTTCACCGTCGATATCGCCTCGGGACCGCAGCAACCTGCTATTGATTCCTGGGCCAGCAGGCTCCGCTAGGGTAGGCCACAGTAGCACGCGATCTCCATGAGGAGGGGATACACTACATTTCGCGCACTCCGGCGCCGACAAACGAGGCAGCAAATTCCTGCCCGAGACGGGCGTTGTTTCAAGCCCCGGGGCGCAGCCCCGCCCGTCAGGATCAAAGCGATCTCACTGCGCGGTCCTCACCACGCCTCGAAGCCAACGCCTCGCGGGGGACAAGGTGTAACAGCGCCTACAGTCACCACAGGATCCCGGCTATGACTACCTCCGCTTGGGCTGTAAGCTCTGATCGGTGGGGCTTAGTGGGAACGCCGCTCCTCACTCTCCGCCTTCGGCCGCACTTGTCACCTTGAACGCGTCCCATTCAATTAATCTCGTGGAGGCTGTATTATTCTTTTGTTCGAAGAAGTCGGCAATGGTCGTACCAAGTATCAATATTTATTGAACCAAAGTGATTCTTGTATGAAATATACGTGCTGCAAGGAATACTAGACAGAAGCAGATCAAAGTGTTTAGCAATATCAGGACAGTGAACAGAATGAAAAGTTCCACCATCTTGCCAAACAGTGTATATATGCGAGCATATAAAACAATCTTTAGATGGGGTACTCCTACTGTGAGCTCCCTAACCTAAGTGTCTAGGTTGAGTGTTGTGTGTGTATGCTGCAAAGAATCCCCTTTCAGATAATCCAACCCCAATACCTGAAGGGAGAGTATGTAGGTTCCCGTCGTGCTCACAAATTGGTCATTCTTCGCAGAGAGATCAGCAAGCAGCTGGGCTGAGGTGTCAGCGTGTAGTGACCTCCCAAATGACAGCATGTAATAATAATAATAATAGTAGTTATTATTATATTCAGACCTTTTACGGAATGTTCAAGGTGTTGTGATGTTCTTGCGAAGATGAATGTGTATGCAAGTTTAGTTTCATGAAAATTAATCCTCTCTGTCATGCAAGCAAATGTGTGTTGAGTCATTGTGAGGAAGAAAAGGCAACTTAGGAAAACGTGTGCATGTGAAATGGCAGTGTTTCCCACTAGGCCTAATGGGAAAACATGACACCCCCTCCGCGAACATGAGTCGACTAAGAAGCTATCTAAAGGGAAAGAAAGCTATGGGTAATAAAGCATCACCATAGTTATATATAAAAAGATGTTATTAAAATTAATCTAAAAACTATTAAAAAGGCAATTGTGCGATTTGAGCCAAAAGCACAAGGAAAGCCATTACAAATATACAAGCAAAAATAAAAAAATAATTGAAAAACAATTTGAGGTGTAAAAATAGGCCGAATTAAAAGTTCCCACCAAACCGAATAGCCAAACTTTTGTGTTCCGAGTGGTAGATGAAACATTTTTGTTCTCAGCATCCGCAGACAGTGATCCCAGAGGCACACCTTGAAGCCGGTTTATAGAGCAAATGTGTTCCCATCCAGCCCCACTGCAGCCGCTGAGGGAGTGACTACACCCGAGGTTAGTCCTGTCGACCCAGAGCCAAGATCCAATTCACCATGGGCCAATTCACCGCAGGAAGGCTCGTAAAATGCAGCTAGGAGCAACGGAATACACAGTGGACAGCTATAAGCTATACATATGGGCCTTCAAGGGGTCCATCAGTACATTTTTGTCTGAAGGCTCAACCAGTTGCAATCCCAGGCATAAATGTAAGGTACATTCAAAAGTGCACAACAGACAGCAGAACACGGGCTGTACGCAGTGAAGCCACACAGGCCGAAATAAGAGCCAATGCTCATTCAGTACTTCAAACAAGTGTTTCCCAAAGTAATGCACCATGCGCTCACGGCACAGCAGCACATGTGGTAGTGCTAGCTCCATTTGATCTTGGAATGGGACATCCAGTGCGGAGCAGAAAAATTAAAATCACCGTACCAACAATTAGGTAGAGGACCAGCGGAAGACCTCCAAAGATGCTTCCAAGCACGGATTGTATAAAAATTGAAATGACTCCGAATACTGTATGCAAGATGCCAACCAATCCCAGAGCCTATACTTTTGAAAAAATGCACTATTCACTTTGTACTAGACATGTTAAAAATACGATGCACCAGCTCTCCAAAATGTCGTGGGAAGTTAGTCCGGAGTAGCGCCTGTATCTCTGAAGAGGACCTTGCAACCTGAAGATCAAGCGTCTCTTTTGCTGAAGTTAAGACTACATATCTTTGAAACAGTAAGGCTTTCAGTTTGCTCAGGGCGTCAAAACACACATTGGTAAGATTTATTGAAGGCCAAAGCGTATCCTTCCTAACTGCAAGGGCAGGCGGAAGCAGTGCTTGGGTACAACAAGTAACAATGGAAGAAACAGTTACCAGACAGGCAACCCCCTGTTTCATTCCACGGCAACCTTGACTGTTCAGCATTAGGTAATTCCTAGTGGAGAGCAATCCGAAAGCCGGACGTATCACAGCTGTATGGGAAACCTTTCAAATAGCAAGAAAGATTTGCCACATAAGCATTGCAGGACCGTGTAGCGAAACATTCTTGCACATTAAGGTCACACAAAGTATTCTTGCAATACTAACCGCTGAGTAAAACTTCACTTTAACTATTTCGACACCGAAATTTGAAAGGCAGTTCCCAATACTCGTGTACAAACCCTTCCTCAATGCTTCACATCAGCCTACTTGATGGTGTTGCAGACAGTACTGAAAATGAAATGTCGAAATTGGCAGGGTGATGTACCCATGGATTATCCAATCCGTAGATGGTACTTCAGCAATAATGAAAGGTACCTTCTCTAGTTTCTCAGTGTGTAACATAGTGTATCTTGCATCTTTGTGTGCCTTGATTATCTGCTGTTCTGTAGGGTGGTATGGGGCAAACCAGTTGGTGGTGTTAATATGTCACCATGGCACGTGGCCAGAAGTTGTGTTTGTAATGTCCAGCTCAATAGCATAATAGACTTAAGCTGTGACTGCCCATGTTGTAATGCAGGTATAGAATTGCTTTTTTTCTGATTGAATAAGAAACATTAGTGAAAAATACAGTTATTCAAATATTTGTGTCATAGCAGTTAATGGAAAAAATAGCGGGAAAAAACAAAGACACACCAATCATGAATAAATCAAACAATTATATTGAAGAAAAAAAACACTTTTTTCTTTTTTTACATTGTATAAATGACACTAAGGGGCTGCCACAAGTAATAAACAAAACGGCGCAGGTGCTGTAGTAGTCACGGAGGGTCTTCTTCAGGACGAAAGGAACACAGGGACAGCCTGCACAATTAAAAAAGGTGGGGGAAGGATTTAGATTGGTGTGTTGGACAAAAGGAAGGACCAATTAGGTAGGTAAATAAGGACCTACCCGGATAAAGGTAATGGGAACCTTGACTGTCTTCAGAGTATGATCCACTGTGAGTTGGATTCATAGAGGTAATGAATCATGCAGGGTCCTGGTGTTGGTGAGTAAAGACCAAGACAGGTTTGTCTATGGTTGCGATGAATCACATCAAAAGGCGGCACGGTAGGCAAGCTGCAGTAGAAATGGCTGAACATCAGCAAAATTAAAAATGCCCACAGCATGGTAACCTTACCCTCACAAGGTGCCTAGAGAGGTGGCATCCATACATCCGCCCAAAGTGATAGTGCTCATTCGCCAGGGTGGAGAAGAGTGCCTGCAGGGGTGAGGGCGAGGGACCTATCGCGCTGCAGTGACATGCAAGAGGTATTCAAGTACTGCCAGGTGCTAGTTGTGATTGTTCAGTATCACAGCGTCTCCTGGGAGTGTAGCTCAACCCCAGTGTTGCGCAGTGGATGATTAAAAAGCCATTAAATCGAGCGCATAAGTGCTGTGGGCGCCTGAAACTATACTGGTTGGAAGGCTCGTGACAAAGTTTACTCCTTTAAAAGCAGGGTCTCGTATTCAGTTGCGAACTAGATACAGTGTGTGAAGTGAATCATTCAAAAGCACGGTTGCTCATGCAGCTAGCTAAGAAGTGAATTAAGCGCGTAAATTAAAGTAACAGACGTGCAAGATGTTTACAGACGAGCGCAAGAGTTTTTTTTGACAATCAATTTTATTGATTTTGAATGTAACAACAAACAGCACCGTTCAGAACTACAGTATATAATGGCAGAGTAGGAAGAAGAACACATCACACTGACATTGAGCAACACAAGTGAAGCAATATTCGTATAGCTGGCAAGCCCACCATTCCATTTCAGCCATCTATTATCCCGACCCATTTACCCCACATGCGGCGAAATTTCCCAGGACACCCCCAGGCTACATATAGAGGCCGTTCCTGTGCAGCGCACC
Source organism: Calotriton arnoldi (assembly GCA_963921515.1). Lineage (NCBI taxonomy): Eukaryota > Metazoa > Chordata > Amphibia > Caudata > Salamandridae > Calotriton > Calotriton arnoldi. The sequence goes on from CAWUFW010000181.1 coordinate 3,859,831, forward strand.
AATCCACCCCCCTGCGCCAGCGCCCCAGAGTGGGTGGGGAAGTGTCCAACCATTGAGCCGCAATGTCTCTTTTGGCAACTACCAATGCAGTATTGAGGAAGAGCTTCTTAGCCCTGGAGCCGTCTAGTCCGTCAGTGATACCCAGCAGAACATGTATGGGATCAAGAGGCACCTCCCAGCCCAGGACCCCCGTTAGATCTTGTGTTAGAGACTCCCAATACCCCTGTATCACGGTGCACAACCACACCATATGGTAAAAGTCGGCGTGAGGGTGGGAGCAGCGGGGGCATCGGGCATCCGACCGAAGCCCCGCGCGGTGAAGGCGCAGGGGTGTAAGGTAGGCAGCATGCAAGAAGTAGACTTGGACCAGACGGAGCCTCGCTGAGACCGCAATCATTCTAGGGTCCATCAGGGCGTCCCTCCAATCCGCATCCTCCAGAGCCCCAAGCCAGCCCTCCCATTTTTCTCGGAGAAGGGAAAGGGAGTTAGGGGCATTGTTGATGAGTGAGCGGTATATCCGAGAGATCCCACCCTTCCCCAATTCACCGGTCAGGACTTGTGCCTCGGGCGGACTATATTCAGGCAGGGACGTGCCCTCCGGAATATAAGAATGAAGGGCGTGACGCAACTGCAAGTATCGAAAGAATTGAGAAGGATGGAGGGAGTGTCTAGCCTGCAACTCCTGAAACGATCGAATATGAGTACCACTCCAGACGTCGCCCAGCAAGGTGACCCCGATGAGGTCCCACTGTCGGAACCCAGACAAGGAAGCAACTTCACGAAGCCTGGTGCCACACCACAAAGGAGTGTGATGAGTCAGTCTCCTTGCCCATTGAGTGTGGCGTAGTGACGCACGCCAGGCCAGGAACACTCCGCGCGTGACTTCGGGGAGAGCCCGAGGGACTACGCCGCCGTAAAGCATCCCTTGGATAGAGGAGAGGCCTATGGTGTTGAGTTCCAGGCGGTACGCCGGGTCGGACCAGCCGCCGTTACACCAGTCATGGATCGTGAGGAGACGAGTCGCCAGATAGTAGAGGTAGAGGTTCGTCATTCCGAGACCCCCATCAAAAGGTGGGATTCGGCAGTGGGTCAGGGCCAGCCTGAATCTCCGCCCCCCCCATAGGAACCTAGTGGCCAGACCATCCATATCACGGAACCAAGACCTAGCAAAGGAGAGATGTGTGTTCTGGAGCATGTACAGGAAACTGGGTAAGATCATCATTTTATATAAGGCTATCCTGCCCAGAGGGTTCAGGGGCAACGTGCGCCATTTAAGAAGGTCGGCGCGGACCCGCCGAACCAACGGGGTGACATTGAGCTCCCAGGCGAGGTCGGGAAGAAGGGAAACCCAAATCCCCAAGTACCTAAAAGACAACCGCCGAAGGGGGATCAACGACTGCCAGTCGAAGCACTCGCGTGATAAATGCAAGGGAACAAGGACAGACTTGGCCGGATTAAGCCGTAGGCCGGAAACACGTTCAAAAGGGCCAATGCCCGAAGGCATCGAGGTCCCGACCGGGCCGGATCAGCCAGGAACAACAGCACATCGTCCGCGTATAACGCAATTTTATCCTCCGCTAGGCCGGGCCACCTCCATCCAGTCAGTGAGTGATCACTGCGGATCAGGCAAGCGAACGGTTCCATTGCCAGAGCAAAAAGAATCGGTGAGAGAGGGCAGCCCTGCCTCGTCCCCCGCCCAATGGGGAAGGGGCGGGACAGAGCTCCGTTAACGAGGACCTGTGCCCGGGGACGGTAATAAAGTAGTCGTACCAAGTTGCGGAAAGGAATACCACAGCCCATCTGGTCCAGCACTGCATCTAAGTAGCTCCAATCAACAGAGTCGAAAGCCTTCTCAAAGTCAGTAAGGAGAAGGGACAAGTATGGAGTCAACAGGTGCCGGTTTGCGAGGGCAAGATGAAGGCGTCGGAGACAGTGCCTAGTTCCTCGGAGAGGCATAAAACCACATTGGTCCGGATGAACAAGCTGGGCCAGATGTGGCCGTATGCGACTGGCCAATACAGAAGCGAAGATCTTAAGCTCCGTATTGATAAGCGAAATGGGACGGTAGTCTGAGCAACATTGTGAGGGGGGTTGGGACTTTGGGATCACCACGATGGTAGCGAGATCCGTCTCCGGCCGGAATGAGCCGCAGTCCACTGCTTCTTTGTACATCTCTACAAGGGGTGGAAGCAGGGTGTCGCGGTAGGACGAATAAAACTCCTGGGGGAACCCGTCCGGCCCAGGAGTCTTACCAGCCGCCAAACGCGAAATGGCTTCCGACACCTCAGGGGTGAGCGGAAGGTCCAGCGCAGCCGCATCAGAGCCGTCCAGGCGTGGAAGAGAGAATTCTTCCTGCTGGAGGAGGTCGGAAAGGGAAAGATCAGGTGACCGCGCTGAGTAGAGGGCAGCATAGTAGGAGGCAAAGCACTGGGCCACTGCCACCGGGGCGCGGTGGAGTGAGCCGTCTGCGTCCGCCATTTCCGGTATGATACGGTTAGCCATTGGGTAAGTGGCGAGGCGGTAAAGGAGCTTCCCGTTTTTGTCTCCCCAGCCGTACACACGGGCCACAGAGGAGCGCCAAAGTAGCTTGGCGGCTTCCAGAGAGGTCTGCCTGATCTCATCACGTAGGAACGCCAGTCTCCGGACCTGGACCGCAGACCTATCCTCGGGGTCCAGCGTCTCAATCAAAGTGGCTTGCGCCTCCAAACATGTGATCTGGGAGTCACGCGCCGCCCGAGTGAGTTTCAACTGGCCCTTGGCGAATCCCCTAATGGTGGCCTTGCCAGCCTCCCATAGGGTACGAGAGGAAGACACCGAGCCGTGGTTAGTTGTAAAATAGGTACAGAGTTCGGCACCAATGCTGTCCTTGAACTCCTCATCCTGGAGGAACCAGGCGTTGAGTCGCCAAAGCGGACGGGAGGATGAGGGAAGGGCCCCTACATGGAGTAGCACCGGAGAATGGTCTGACAGGCCCCTTGGTAGGATAGAGATTGCCTGGAGCGCTCGGCAGTCCTGAACCGGCAGGAAAGCGTAGTCTAGACGTGCGTGGGTGTGATGAGAGGCCGAGGTGTGGGTGTAGTGCCGTGCGGTCGGGTACCACAGTCTCCAGGCGTCCCCGAGGCCCAGGCAGGTTGCCCATGAGGAGAGGAGACCGGATTGAACAGTCCTGGAAGTAGAGGGAGGGGACGCAGTGTCAAGGCCGGGATCCATGACGGCGTTGAAGTCGCCCCCCACCATGGTCAGGCCGAGGGGCAAAGCCGTAATCAGCGGGGTAAGTCTGCGGAGTGTAGAGGCCAGCAAAGCAGGAGGGGAATAGACAGACAGGAGGTTGATCGGGCGATCACCAAGGGTCCCTTCTAGAAGAATAAAACAGCCCTGGGGATCATGTATCACCTTACGCGCCACTAGGGGAAGAGTACGACGCGCCAGGATCGCTACCCCTTTGGACCCCCTACGAAACCCGAAATGCCAGACAGTGCCATAACCATAGCGCGCAAGGAAGGGACACTTCTGACCTAGTAGGTGGGTTTCCTGAAGCAGGAGTATGTCTACCGCCTGGCGCTGGGCATAGCGCAGAACGGCTGCGCGTTTAATCTTGTCCAGTAGGCCATTAATGTTCCAGGACATAAGGCGGAGCGGTGAGAGCGCGTTGGAGTCGCCGGTCAGGAGGAGGCCATGGGGGGAGTCGGGGCGCGCAGCAGCATAGCTGGGATTCTGGGAGCGTGGTATCGCTCAGAGCTCGCAAATAAGGGAGCATAGCAGTGTATGAGATGCGTTCATCCAGATGAAAGGAAACAGAGACGGTGCAAACAAAACAGAACCTGAAAAATAAAACGATCAGGAGCCGAAGCTCCAACCCTTCCCAACCCCCCACCCCACACTTCAGGAACAGAAGCATCTGTCGCCCAAACAGTAACCAGGAACTGGAACACCAAGCTAAAAACGCTTGGAAACTGGGACAGATGTGGAGGACCCCTCCTCATTGCAGGATGATCTTGTCTTATACCATCGATGAACAGTTAGTGACCAAATGTGTTACTGATCTCAGTCTCAGCCACTAGACTTGATCGGCCCCGACCAGGAACCCAGACAACAGAGAGAAGACAGGCATCACATGATGTGTTCAGGCCGGTCCGGTGAGAAGTGTTGGGCTACGGGAGAGATCAGTGTCCGGAAGATCTATCAAGGACGGTCGAGGCGAGGCCAAACCGGGATCAGAACGGCCCAGGGAGCCAGATCGCCGCCTGGCTGGAGAAGTCTCTCTGGATGGTCCCAGCGTGCGGCCCTGTGGGGGGCCCATTGGAGAGGCAGAGCGCGCCCGTCGCTGACCCCTACGCCTCCCGGAGCGCCTGCGCCGTGGTCGAAGTACCGGCATGTCCCGCCGAGCGCCGCTGATGGTAGAGGGTTGAACCTGTTCGTGGACGGGCATCCGCAGCGGATGTTCTTCTGTCGCCCATGTCCATGCCTCTTCCGGAGTCTCAAAGAAGAGGGATTTGTCTTGAAAGACCACACGCAGTCGCGCCGGGAAGAGGAGCCTGTATTGAATGTTAAGCGCGCGCAGCTTCTGCTTGACCTCACCAAAGGAACGACGCTGAGACTGGACCTCCCGAGAGTAGTCAGGGAAGACCATGATCGCCAGGTTATCATGCTTGAGAGGTTGTTTCTTCCGGGATTCAGCCAGGATAGCATCTCTGTCTCGGTAGTTGAGAATTTGCAGGATGATTGGTCGCGGGGGGGCCCCCGGCTGCGGCCGGGGAGCAAGCGATCTGTGGGCTCTCTCAATCGTGAACCAAGGGGAGAGCGTTCCCTCGGGCATCCAAGAGCGTATCCAACGCTCCACAAAGTCCGCTACCCGACCCTGTTCCAGGCTCTCAGAAAATCCAATCAGGCGAAGGTTGTTGCGGCGGGCGCGATTTTCTGCATCTTCGGCCCGCCGGTGGAGCTCCCTTGTGTGAGACTGGAGCCGGTCCACCTGGATCTTGAGCTGCTGAACATCGTCTTCCACGGCAGACACACAGGATTCCGCCTCCTTAATCCGGGTGTTCGCATTGCGGAGGTCCTGTCGGATCAGCGTTATGTCTACTCGGGCTTCTGCAATCTTGCCTTCAACCGAGGACTGCGACGCCTGGATCGCCTGAAGGATAACGGAGAGGTCGGGTGCGGCCGGGGCCCCCGCGCCTGTAGGACCCCCGGCGGCCCCCGCCTCAGTGGTGGTAAACCGGTCCATCCTGGTCTGGGTAGCCGGAGTCCTGGGCACCTTATCTCGGCCCATGGCGGCCCCCCGGAAGGGCGAAGGGGGAATGTTGGCCCCCCCCCCCGAGCAGTCCAGCCAGAGAGGTCGAAAGAAAGGGGTCCTGGGTGCAGCCAGGTCCTGCCGCCCACTCCAATCCAAGTGAATTCTGCGGAGGCTCCCGTGAACCACGGGGCAGTAGCAGACTCGTCGGATCACGGGTCTACACTACAGGGGGTCTGCGGCATCACCATGGCATGATCTAGTTGACATGGGCACCAGGAGCCGATGGAGGGCCCCACGACCAGGATCCCCCGCCGCCCGAACCGTGCAGCCCAAATCAGGTGAGCCGGGCCAGGGGAGCAAGACCAGGCAGTCCGGGCCAGCGCCAGTCCCTCCTCTGACACCCGACCCGCAGGACCAGCCACAGGCCCCTACCGGTCAAGCCAGGCGCCACTGCCCGAGGCGGCAGTCGAGGAACTCCCAATCTTCCAGGGCCCCAGGCGCGAGGGGAGGGGGGGAAGCCCAACGGGCACGATTCAGGCCCAGGGGTGTCACACACCTCCCCCCCCCCCTTCCGCCCGATCGACGGCCGATCTCCCCCTCAGAAGGCCGCACCCCCAACGCAGCTTGAACACCTCCTCACCTCACAGCCGCCGTCACCGAAGGGAGAGGGGGGGGGGGAGGCAGTCAGCGGGCCACAGGCACCCTCACAGCACGGCCCAGGCCCTCAGGGGGGGCTCAAGTTCCACCGCCTTCTCCAGGATCCGCCAGGCCGCCAACAGAGCCACAGGCAGCAGCGCTCACCACCTCGTCCGGCCAGCAGTCTCCGCCTATCAGGGCCCCCCCCCGGTGCAAGGAGGCAACGAAAACACTCCAGGGCCAGCAGCCAGGTCCCGCGGGACGAATCCAGGTAGGCCCCAGGGCTCCCGATAGTGAATGGGAGCTCCCCGAAGCGGCGGGCCGTCTCGCAGGCCCCCGCCGCGTAGGCCGCCCCCGTGCAACAGAAGAGCGGGTCTGCAGTCTCGCCGGCCGGTTTCAGGAGGCCGGCGACTCAGCGCTCCGCATCGGCGCTATCAGGATGCAGGGCCGTGCAGTGAGCTGACGGCCGCGGTGGCAGCCGCCATCTTGAACGGAGCCGTAAGAGGATCGGAGATTAAGAGCGTCCTCCGCCGCAAGGAGCACAAAGCGGCACTTCCACAAAGCCCTCCGGCCCTCCAGGTGACCGGATCAGGGCTTTTCAGGGGTCACTCACGTCCCGATGGCAGGCGAAGGCAGAGCGGATGACGGAGGGGTCCGGAGCACTCCTAAGGTGCGACCGCCATCTTGCCGCTCTTGGCCACACCCCCTGCAAGAGTTTTAAGGTTCACCGTGCATACATCAGGATAACAAGGCAGCTGGCACGGTAGTGAAGGCTCACCCGGTGCGGTGACCTGATCCAGGTAAGCGCGTGTGATGAAGTGAATCCGAAAAGCGAAAAACGGGGTGAACTCATTGAAAGGCACAGTTGTTCATGCAGCTAGCTATGAACGAATTAGAGCGGGTGGATGAAAGTAACAGCAGCGCAAGAGACAAAATACATGGTGTTCACAAGCGCGTGCGTGAGTTCTAAGATTCACCGGTGGAAGCGAGTGTATTCATCAGGATAAAAGGCAGCTGGCATGGTCGTGAAGGCTCACCAGGTGTGGAAACCTGATCCAGGTGAGCGCGTGGGATGCTAATAGGGCGGCTGAAAGGTGTACCATGCCGAAGTGCGGGCGTGTTACAGAGAACAAACAAAGTGAACACAAAAGCGGAAATGCTGCCGCAGGGATCAGGAACGTCTTACCTCTCCCGTCGCTGCTCGACAATTAAGATGCAAGCGCCCGGGGAGTTAGGCTAATTAATATGCTTCCGCTGGGTGGGGTCCGCGCATGTGCAGCTAATTAGGTAAATGATTAACAGCTGCCAGCGGACAAGACTAGCATCAGCTCGGGGGGTGGGGTGTAATTTGTTCCTCATGGTTAGGCAACGCACAAAAGCATGGAGTGAGAGTAAATGGGCTCTGGGTACAAACGAAAGGCATGGGGTCTCATTTGAGTCACACATGACTGCATACTAGAGGTTAGGTCTGAATATGGTACTATATACCTCAGGGTTAGGAAACGCACAAACGCAGGGAGTAAGAGTAAATAGGCTCGGAGTGCAAAATATGAATGAAGGGCATACAGTGTCATTGAGTCACACAAGCCTGTGCATGCTAAAGGTTAGGTGTTCGGTCTGAGATGAACATGTATTCTGTCTAAAGCATATACAAACATATTCCAATTCTATGAGTTCATATCAACTAGTGGTTGCAAACGTACACATATTTGTCATTTTGCAATGTACTATGATGTGAATACATATGCATGGTATATGAATTCTGGGACCACAAGCATTAAGTTTAGGGTCTGCAAGTTGGACATAGAGTACAGAACTTGGTCACGATGTACCTGTGGACAGACAAGATCTGCAATCGTGATTTACATTTCAAGGAATATAAATGATGTGCATTACGATATTGGTTCATGAAAAAGAAGAATTTCAGATATCCAGCAAATGTTGATGATCTGATTTACATTCAAGTTCAATATAAATGGTGTGCATTACGATATTGGTTCATGAAAAAGAAGAATTTCAGATATCGATCAAATGTTAATGATCTGGAGTACGGTACTTGTTGTGAATTCTCACTTATACTACCAAGTGCATGTGACTCCAGCTTCAAGAACCATGTAGTGACTGTACAGTGGACAATAAATCATATGATAAAAAGGTAAAATCATGTTTGTGTAGGTATGGTCTAAATGTAGCAAATATGTTTCCACCTTGGATTCTACGGTGTTGTCAGGGGGACATCTATATTTCTAGGTGACTACAAACACCACAGAATGTGATGACCCAATTGCTGCGTGCAGAACTATCTCCTAACTAGGAGACCAAGTTGTCTGCTGGTCTCTTCCAATTCATTAAGACCATTGTTCACAGTGTCAAGTAGGTGGGTCCACCTGCATTCTTTGAAATTGAGTGATGAAGCCAGGTCACCACCCCTAGAGTGTGGAAGGACCCTTTCTATAGCCCACCACCTGAGGTCTTCTGCTTGATGGTTCTTTTCCAGAAAGTGTTCTACCAGGGGTGCTCCCTGGGCCTTGCAGCGCAACCTACTGCAGTGTTGAAGGATTCTGCTGTTGACTTTTTGTGTAGCCTGCCCGATGTAGAGTTTGTCACAGGGACACTTGACGGCATAGATGACGTTGCGATTGTTGCAGTTGGTATGGTGTGGGAGTTGGTATACTCGTCCTTGATGAGTGAAAGTCGCGCCTTCAACTGTGAGTTTTCATGCCTTACATCTACTGTATTTAAAGTGGCTGATGAGTGCTGGTAATTGTAATTGTGTCCTGATGTCAGGAGGACTAGGAGGTGCCACGTATGCGCTAACAACATGGTCACGTATGTTTTTCGCTCGTTTAAAGGCGAAGACAGGATCCCGTGCGGTATTGATTTCAGAAGCCACCAGGTTCCAGTATTTTGTAATGATTTTTTTGATTTCTTGACTTATTTTATTGAATGTCGTTACGCAGTCAAGTTTCTCTTCCATGTCCATTTTAGTTCTTACTTCAAGGAGGGTTCTCTGGGACAGTACCACGCTCTCTTCCTGGCGCGGTTCTACAAGCCTTTGGGGTAGCCCCTCTCTCTTATTCGTGTAATAAGGATGTGCGTCTCTTTGAAGAAGTCCGATCTATGTGAGCAGTTCCACCTCAGCCTGAGGAACTGCCCGTACGGTAAATTGTCCCGTAGGCTCCTTGAATGGTGTGAAGAGTATTTTAGTAAGGTATTCCGCTCTGTTTCTTTTCTATATAGGGTAGTTGTTAGAAATGGGATTTTTAGTAGGCTAGGGCGTGGGCCAAAGTCAGGCAAAAACTAGTCAGGATGAGGGAGTTACACGTCTAAAATAACCCCTGCTCACCCCCTTGGTAGCTTGGCACGAGCAGCCAGGCTTATCTTAGAGGCAGTGTGTAAAGCATTTGCACACAACCAACAGTAATAGTGTACGCACTACAAAAGGACACCACATCAGTTCAGAAAAATATCCAATATTTTTATATAATTAAAACAAGACCAAAAATGATAAAAAGGCACAATACTATACTTAAAAGTTCACAGTTCAAAAATGCGCTGATTAAAAAAAGAGTTCCTTGTGTGGATAGCTCCGTCCGGGCTACCACGGCGTCGTGAACACACAAATCCAAAAACAGTTCTGGCTGACCGCGGGGTCGCAGGCCAGCTACGGTGTCGGGAAGACCCGCAAACAGTACCTTTCAGAGATGCAGGGCGATGGGGCCCTTGAAGTCACTCGCGTTGCAGGTCAAGCCCCTTTCTGATGGGATCAGGAGCGCTGGCACCAACAGGCGTCAGGTGCTGCGGGGCGGCGTGCGGTGCCCCCAGGTCGCGGTGCGAGCAGCGGCTCGGTGGCGGCGTCAGATGGCGTCGTCGGTGAGACCAGGGTCGCGGTGCGAGATGGAGGCGGTGCTCGTCACGGTGCTAGCAGGTCACTGTGCAAGCAGCGGCGTCCTCATTGCTGAAGCTGTCGTCGGTTGACGAGCGGGAGTCGATGGCACCGGCGTCGGTGGGCCAAGGCTGCGGTGTGGGATGAGGGCGGTGCATCGTGTAACTTACGAGCGGTGCCCCCGAACCACGGTGCAAGCAGCGGCGTCGATCTCGGCAGGAAGTGGCGGCGTCAGGAAGGCCACGGCGTCGCCGTGTAGCGAGGCGGTGCAGAGTGCGGGGCCCACAGGTCGCGGTGAGAGCAGCGGCTCGGTGATGGCATCAGCGTCGTCGTCAGTGAGACCAGGGTCGCGGTGCGGCGGTGCCCTCTGCGGTGCCTTCGGGACACTGAGTCGGCAGCGGCTTCGTCGACGTTGTTGAGTTGCTTTTCTTCTGTTGCAGCACAAAACACACAGACCCCAGTGCTGAGGGCAGAAGAGCTTGAAGTCTTTGTTGTGCCTGAGACTTCTTGAACAGGGGGCAAGCTCTACCTCAAGCCCTTGGAGAGACTCACAAATTAGGTTGCAGAAAGTCCAGGCCTTTCACTGCCCAAGACAGAAGCAGCCACTGCTGGTCAGCCCAGCAAAGCACCCAGCAAAGCAGTCGTTCCTTTTCGCAGCTTCTTCTTGGCAGTCTTCTTGTTCCAGATGAGTTCTAAAGTTCAGGGGTCTGGGCCCCAGTATTTGTACACAAAAATCCTTTGATCTTCCAGGCAGAGGGTGTCTGTGCCTGGCCAGAACCAGTTCGGCCTTCTCTGGTGTGAATTCCTGGCAGGAGGTGGAGACGGCTTTGTCAGAGGCAGACCAGGCCCTTTGAGGTGCGAGGAAATCTCCTCCCTCTTCCCCCCATCGCAGCCCAGGTCTATTTAGCCCTTTCCTGACCTACCTAGACTATCGGGAGCCACCCTGCTTCCTAGCCATCTGTCGTCCAAAACCCAGACAGGCAATCCACATTCCAGCAGAGACACACGGGATGACCGAGCAAAATAATACCCACTTTCTAAAAGTGGCCTTTATGAACTCAGAATGAAAAGGGCACCCTCGCTAAAGGCTGCGTCTTTAGACGCTGAGTTCAGGCATACCAAACTTCACTCACTTATACCTTTTTCGGGTTACGTGCGTGGGTGGCACAATCCGTGCTGCAGGCCCACGAGTAACGGTTGACTCACAAGCCCCGGCACCCACAGTGCCCTTTACTGGGGACTGACAAGTAAGTCACACATCCAATCATAACACAATTTACCACAGGAGCACCAGCACTTTACCACTGATCAGCAGTGCGAAAAGCGCGCAGAAACGTTACACCAGCAAAAACAGAGTCAAAACCGGGAGGGCAGAAAGCAAAAACTCGGGGGAAACACGCCAAAAGATGCCAAGTCTAACACATGTCCCCTCTAGCTGAAAGTAGGGGGAACTACCCACACGCCTGGGAGTTCTCCTCACTAAGGCGGAAGAACCGAGACAGGCCATCTGCGTTGGCGTGTTCTATCTCAGGACGGTGTTCCACCGTGAAGTCCATTCCCTGTAGGGAGATGGACCACCTCAGCAGTTTTGGATTCTCCCTCTCATCTGCATTAACCACCTGAGGGGCCTGTGGTCGGTCTGAACCCGGAAGTGAGTCCCAAACAGGTATGGTCTCAGCTTCTTCAGTACCCAGACCACAGCGAAAGCTTCCTTTCTATGGCACTCCACCTTTGCTCCTGGGGAGTAGTCTCCTGCTAAGGAAGACTACCGGCTGATCTAGGCCCTCTTCGTTCAGTTGTGAGAGCGCCGCTCCCACTCCATGCTCTGACGCGTCGGTCTGCACGACAAATTCTTTGGAGAAGTCGGGGGCCCTTGAGCACGGGGGCCGTGCACATGGCGGCCTTCAGGGTATCAAACGCCTTCTGGCAGGACTCAGTCCAGATCACCTTTTTCGGCTGCTTCTTGGAAGTCAGCTCAGTTAAGGGGGCCACGATGGTGCCATACCATACCTCTTAACAAACCTCCTGTAGTATCCAGTGAGTGAAGGCCCTCACCTCTGTCTGGGTCTTGGGGGGCTCCCAAGCCAGAATGGTGTCAATCTTGGGCTGTAGGTGCGCCACCTGGCCGCTCCCTACCTGGTGTCCCAAGTACACCACCGAACCCTGCCCGATCTGGCACTTACTGGCCTTAATCGTGAGGCCTGCCGTCTGCAGCGCCCTCAACACTTCCGTGAGGTGTTGTAGGTGTTCGTCCCAACTGGAGCTGAACACAGCAATGTCGTCCAGGTATGCGGCGCTGAATTCCTCCAGCCCGGCCTACACCTGGTTGACCAACCTCTGAAAGGTGGACGGGGCATTGTTCAATCCGAAGGGCATCACCCGGAACTGGTAATGCCCATCCGGGGTTGAGAATGCTGATCTCTCTTTGGCTCCCTCGGTTAGAGCGATCTGCCAGTACCCTGACGTCAAATCGAATGTACTCGGGAATCTGGCTGCTCCCAACCGGTCGATGAGCTCGTCAGCTCGGGGGATGGGTTGTGCATCCGTCCGCGTGACGGCATTGAGCCCCCGATATTCCACACAGAACCGCAGTTCTGGGGCGGCACCGGGTGCCGTTGCCTTCGGGACCAAGACCACGGGGCTGGCCCGTGGGCTGCTGGACGGCTCAACCACCCCCAACATCTTCGAGACCTCCTCTTTGATGCTGGCCTTGATCCGGTCAGCCAGCCGGTAAATCTTGTGTTTCACCGGGGGGCTGTCACCGGTATCCACGTCGTGGGTACACCAGTGAGTAACACCTGGGGTCAAGGAGAACAGTGGGGCAAACTGCCCCAACAACTGGCGACACTCGCTCTGTTGCTCAGCGGTCAGGGCTGGGGAGAGGGTCACACCATCTACCGACCCATCCCCCTCTTGGGCAGACAGGAGGTCCGGGAGATGCTCACTCTCCGCTTCCTCCCCGTCGTCCGTCGCCAAGAGCATGCTCACTTCGGACCTCTCGAAGTGGGGTTTGAGGCGGTTCACGTGGAGGACCCGTAACGGGTTCCGAGGAGCCTGCAAATCCACCAGGTAGGTGACCTCACTTTTGCGCTCCACCACCTCAAAGGGCCTCGTCCACTTGTCCTGCAAGGCACAAGGTTCCACAGGGGCCATGACCCACACTTTCTGTCCAGGTTGAAATTCGACCAGAGTGGCATTCTGGTCATACCACTTCTTCATTTCTTCCTGGCTGGCCTCGAGGTTCGCCTGAGCGAGTTTCCTGAAGCGGGCAGTTTGGTTGCGGAAGGCCAGCATGTAGCTGAACCCATCCTGGGGTGTCTTCCTGGGAGCGGCCTCCCAGCCTTCCTTCACCAAGCTTAGAGGTCCCCGCATGGGGTGACCGTACAAAAGCTCGAAGGGACTGAACCCGAGAGACTTCTGGGGTACCTCCTTATATGCAAAGAGAAGGCACAGTAAGAGGACGTCCCACTTACGCCTCATGGGTTCAGTGAGACCCTTGATCATGCCTTTCAAGGTCTGGTTGAACGTTTCCACCAGACCGTTACCTTGGGGGTGGTAAGGAGTGGTGAACTTGTACGTAACACCACACTCCTTCCACAGGGATGTCATATACTTCGATATGAAATTAGTCCCCCTGTCGGAAACCACCTCTCTGGGGAATCCCACGTGGGAAAAGATCCCCATTAATGCCCGGCCCACCACTGGCGCCGTCGTCCTGAGAGGGATTGCCTCCGGGTACCGGGTGGCATGGTCCACCAAGACCAGGATGTACCTGTTGCCCATGGCTGTCTTGGGGTCCAGTGGCCCCACGATGTCCATCCCTCCCCTTTCAAAGGGTGTCCCCACCGCGGGGAACGGTTGGAGAGGAGCTTTGACCTTCCTCCCACTCTTGCCACTGGCCTGGCAAGTTTGGCAAGACCGACCATGCACATCCGACTGCCTTCGCATTTGAGGCCAGAAGAAGTGGGTGACAAGCCGGTCAAAGGTCTTGTCCTGCCCCAAATGTCCTGCCAAAGGCACGTTGTGAGCCAGACCCAGTAGGAAGGACCGGAAGCGCTGGGGTACCACCAGCACACGGGCTGACCCAGGTTCTGCGACCTTAGGCTCGCTGTACAGGAGATCATTCTCCCAATATATCCAATGTGATCCGGACTGATCACCAGTCGCCTGGGCTGCGGCCTCCTGCCGCAGACCCTCCAGAGAAGGGCACTCTTTCTGCTCCCGGCAGAACTCCTCCCTGGTGGGACCCCCTTCTTGCTGCCAATGGGTCAGCTCAGAGATGTCCCCCAGTTCGGCTACCTGCTCCCCTGTAGGCACCGGGGCGTCCCCCTTGAGGTCCGCCTCCTCCCGGGCCGTGGGAACTTCAGGGGCTGGTTTCCCGCGCCCCTTGCCCTTTCTCTTGGCAGGGACCTGGGCCACTGTTTCAGGCTCCGGGTCCCTCTGATCACCCTCTTTGGCCACCATCGACCGAGTGGACACGCAGGCCCACTCTGGCAACCCCAGCATTTCTAAGTGGGACCTGAGCTCAACATCCTTCCATAAGGACTGCTCCATGTCGTTACCGAGCAGACAATCGACAGGCATGGAAGGGCTCACAACTGCCCTTAAAGGACCTGAGACCCCCGCCCCCACTCGAAGGGAACCTGCGCCACCAGACACTGGCGCTCTGAATTGTCGACTGCAATCACCTGGTGGAATGCCCCGGGGACTACCTGCGTCTCAGGGACCAGGTGACACCGAACTGAGGTCACACTGGCTCCCGTATCCCTGAGAGCCTGTACCCTTTTCCCGTTGATGGTCACCCAGGTGCTGTATTTCTTTGTGTTAGGGGGCACCTGGGCTCCTGGGACCATTTCACTGTCCCCTAGTGAGGCGAGGGTCATTTCTGCGGGGTCCCCACCCTCCTGTTGGGACTCCTCCTCCTCCCCAAGTGCTACGCTAGCCAATACTTTGGACGGACCACCGGTGAGTGGCTGTGTCCCCTTTGGGCACCTGGGGTCTCCCTTCATGTGCCCCACCTGGTCACATGCAAAACACTTGCGGGGGCTGGTCTCTGCAGGCTTTCCTGTCGAGACCCCTGGCTTCTTATCTCCGGGGGGATGGGAACCTTTACCCTGGGTGTTATTTTGGGGCCCTTTCGAGAACTCCTGTGTTTTACCCTTGTCCCCCCCACTTTTCGGCTGGGGACCCTGCCCACCTTTGCTGAGTCTCCCCCAAACGCTTTCTTGTGGACCCTGGTACTCACCCAGCCGTCCGCCTCCATAGCAAGCTTCCTGGGATCAGTCAGCTTACTATCTACTAGGTGCTGGCGCAGATCTGCAACACATAGACTGGACAGGTGCTCCCACGCAATCAAATTGTAGAGCCCCTTAAAATATGTCACATTACTGCCCTTCACCCAGCCATCCAACGATCGACAAAACCCATCCACACATTCCAGCCACGTGTTGGCATCAGATTTCTTCCAGGACCGAAACTGATCCCTGTACTTTTCAGGAGTGAGACCATACCTAGTGAGGCGGGCTTCCTTCATATCAGCATAGGTGAGGTTAGGCCCCTTACCCAAAGCTGTCAAAGTATCCCTGGCTTCCTCTGGAAACAGAGACCACAATCCTGCTCCCCAATTCTCCTCAGGGACCCCATTCATGTGTATCGCTGCCTCATAACCCTGAAACCACCTCTGTATGTCATCCCCCTTCTTGAACTCTCTGCCCACATTCTTAGGGTTGTGTACGATTCGGTCTGTCTGCCTTGACGAGTTGCTGCCACCATCGGAGCCGGGCCTACTCCTCAGCTCCAGCTCTTTAAGACCTCGTTCATGCTCCAATAGCATTCTCTTCTCCTCCATGGCCAATCTAATCTTTTCTAGCTCCGTGGCGGCTCTCCTTGCTTTCCCGCCTGTCCTCCAGCTCCTCTGGGGACAGGCCACTGCTGCCTGGTCGGAAGGGTTCCCCCCCCTCCCAAAAGCACATCCATCCTAGGACTAGGCTCCCCGCCTCTCCACTAAGGTCACCAGATTGCCCACTTGCGTCTCTGGCTGCTACCCAGGCCCTCAGCGCCTTTTGTAGCTTGTCCTTTCTAGTGAGGCCTCTGATTTGGACTTTTAGGTTTTTGCAAACAGATTTCAATTCCCGAACAGTGTAGAGCTCCAACCTATCCTCCTCAAAGGCAATGTCCATGGATGCAACGCATGATGCTATTGATTCCGACATGATGAAGCAGAAAGTTCACCTAGCAAGATCACAAAAATCGGCCAAAAAGAAAACTGGTTAGTATGTGGCACGTAATGGTCTGCGATATGGTAGTAGTGCACATCAATCACTGTAAGTCAAGTGCAAACGCAAGTCCTATCCCACCGCTGCCACCAATGTTAGAAATGGGATTTTTAGTAGGCTAGGGCGTGGGCCAAAGTCAGGCAAAAAGCACCACTCTAGTCACGATGAGGGAGTTACACGTCTAAAATAACCCCTGCTCACCCCCTTGGTAGCTTGGCACGAGCAGCCAGGCTTATCTTAGAGGCAGTGTGTAAAGCATTTGCACATAACCAACAGTAATAGTGTACGCACTACAAAAGGACACCACACCAGTTTAGAAAAATATCCAATATTTTTATATAATTAAAACAAGACCAAAAACGATAAAAAGCTACAATACTATACTTAAAAGTTCACAGTTCAAAAATACGCTGATTAAAAAAAAGAGTTCCTTGTGTGGATAGCTCCGTCCGGGCTACCACGGCGTCGTGAACACACAAATCCAAAAACAGTTCTGGCTGACCGCGGGGTCCCAGGCCAGCTACGGTGTTGGGAACACCCGCATACAGTACCTTTCAGAGATGCGGGGCGATGGGGCCCTTGAAGTCACTCGCGATCAGGAGTGCTGGCGCCAACAGGCGTCGGGTGCTGCGGGGCAAAGGGCAGCGGTGCGGTGCCCCCAGGTCGCGGTGCGAGCAGCGGCTCCGTGGTGGCGTCAGATGGCGTAGTCGGTGAGACCAGGGTCGCGGTGCGAGATGGAGGCGGTGCTCGTCACGGTGCTAGCAGGTCACAGTGCAAGCAGCGGCGGCGTCGTTGATGAAGCGCTGTCAGTTGACGAGCGGGAGTCGATGGCACCGGCGTCGGTGGGCCAAGGCTGCGGTGTGGGATGAGGGCGGTGCGTTGTGTAACTTACGAGCGGTGCCCCCGAACCACAGTGCAAGCAGCGGCGTCGATCTCGGCGGGAAGTGGCGGCGTCAGGAAGGCCACGGCATCGCCGTGTAGCGAGGCGGTGCAGAGTGCGGTGCCCACAGGTCGCGGTGCAAGCAGCGGCTCAGTGATGGCGTCAGCAGGCGTCGTCGGTGAGACCAGGGTCGCGTTGCGGCGGTGCCCTCTGAGGTGCTAAAGCTTCGGCGTGAAGTAAGGCGGTGCGGAGTGCGGGGCCCACAGGTCGCGGTGCGAGCAGCGGCTCGGTGATGGCGTCAGCGTCGTCGGTGAGACCAGGGTCGCGTTGCGGCGGTGCCCTCTGCGGTGCCTTCGGGACACGGAGTCGGCAGCGTCGTCGTCGTCGCTGAGTTGCTTTTCTTCTGTTGCAGCACAAAGCACACAGGCCCCAGTGCTGAGGGCAGAAGAGCTTGAAGTCTTTGTTGTGCCTGAGACTTCTTGAACAGGGGGGCAAGCTCTACCTCAAGCCCTTGGAGAGACTCACAAATTAGGTTTCAGAAAGTCCAGTCCAGGCCTTTCACTGCCCAAGACAGAAGCAGCCACTGCAGGTCAGCCCAGCAAAGCAATCGTTCCTTTTCGCAGCTTCTTCGGCTCTTCTTCTTGGCAGTCTTCTTGTTCCAGATGAGTTCTAAAGTTCAGGGGTCTGGGCCCCAGTATTTGTACACAAAAATCCTTTGATCTTCCAGGCAGAGGGTGTCTGTCCCCGGCCAGAACCAGTTCGGCCTTCTCTGGTGTGAATTCCTGGCAGGAGGTGGAGACAGCTTTGTCAGAGGCAGACCAGGCCCTTTGAGTTGCGAGGAAATCTCCTCCCTCTCCCCCCCATCGCAGCCCAGGTCTATTTAGCCCTTTCCTGACCTACCTAGACTATCGGAAGCCACCCTGCTTCCTAGCCATCTGTCGTCCAAAACCCAGACAGGCAATCCACATTCCAGCAGAGGCACACGGGCTGACCGAGGAAAATAATACCCACTTTCTAAAAGTGGCCTTTATGAACTCGGAATGAAAAGGGCACCCACGCTAAAGGCTGTGTCTTTAGACGCTGAGTTCAGGCATACCAAACTTCACTCACTTATACCTTTTTCGGGCTACGTGCGTGGGTGGCACAATCCGTGCTGCAGGCCCACGAGTAGCGGTTGACTCACAAGCCCCGGCACCCGCAGTGCCCTTTACTGGGGACTGACAAGTAAGTCACACATCCAATCATAACACAATTTACCACAGGAACACCAGCACTTTACCACTGATCAGCAGTGCGACAAGCGCGCAGAAACGTTGCACCAGCAAAAACAGAGTCAAAACCGGGAGGGCAGAAAGCAAAAACTCGGGGGAAACACGCCAAAAGATGCTAAGTCTAACAGTAGTATAGATAAATCCAGCTTCACTCTTGATGTAAAGGTCCAGTAAGCAGATAGATTCTCTGCCATGACTCATGGTGAACTGAATATCAGGTGATATTGAATATCAGGTGATATTGAGCCAATTACAAAAGTCCATAAGGTTTTGTTCGGTCCCCTTCCAGACCAAGATGACATCGTCAATATACCTCCTCCAGAGGGTGATGTTATCAATGTAAGGGTTGTTGGTGTTGTATATGTGCTTGTCCTCGTACTGATCCATGTACAGGTTTGCCAGGCTGGGAGCAAACCCGGCTCCCATGGCCACTGCCTTGCATTGTAGATAGAAGGTTTTTTGGAAGATGAAGAAGTTCCGCATTATGGCGATCTCAAGGAGGCTCACCACGAAATCAGTGGGTATCCAATGTGGAGTAGGCCTCTCATCCAGCACTTCACGTATACAGGCAATTGCTTGATCTTGGGGAATGCTGGTGTACAATGAAGATACATCAAGAGTGACCAAGAGCTGCGTTGATGTGTCGAACTGCTGGTTCTCCAAGATCTGGATGATATGGATCGTATCACGCACGTACGATCTGGTTTCCGTGACCCATGGTTGTAAGAAGCAGTCAATAAATTGGTTCAGTGATTCTAGGATGGAGCCACATCCGGATATAATGGGTCTTCCCGGAGGATGAGTAAGGCTCTTGTGAATTTTCGGAAGAGTGTAAATGGTGGGTGTTCTCGGATGATTTTTATTGAGAAAGGTGTACTCGTACTCGCTAAGATACCCATCTTCCAGACCTTTCAGGGTGAGTTGATGGATCAGTTCCTGTATTTCCTTGGTTGGATCTTTGTTGAGTTTAGTGTAGCTATCACGGCAGTTCAATTGTCGTATCTCTGCAATATACTCCTCAGTGTTCTGTACCACCACTGCCCCCCCCTTGTCAGATGACTTTATGACAATCGCTGTGTTGTTTTCCAAGGAGCTCAGGGCTAGTTTCTCCTCTTTGGTGATGTTATGGCAAATGTACTTGCTGGTATCCCAGAGGGACATGACCTCTGTCAGTACAATTTGTTCAAATGCCAATATATTCTGGCTCATCAGGTATGCGGTAGGGGTGAAGGTTGAAGCCAGTGGCAGAAGGTTGCTTGCTGGTTGGCTTGTGGTTGCGGAAAAAATATTTCAGTCTAATCTTTCTGAAAAATTGCTGTATCTCCAATTTCATATTGAAGGAATCAGGACGTGTGGTTGGTATGAAGGAGAGGCCTTTCGCCAGAATTGAGCAATCTGCTGGAGACAGAGTATGATCGGAGATATTGATGATAGGGTTGGATTGGTCCAAGGTGGAATCACGCGGGGTTATGTCATTGATAGTCAATTGTACTATATTTTGGTCGCCCGTATTTTCTTCTTGCACCTGGACGTGGTTGTCTTCATCAGGTACAGCCAAACTAGCGACCTTGTTAATGGTGTTATGATTCAGCTCCATTAGGTGTTGTGTTTCCAGCGTTGGGGCCACGTCTGGTGCCGTCTGGTTGTCTTCATCAGGCTCAGCCAGGCCTGTGATGTTGTTAATGGTGGTGTGATTCAGCTCCATTGGGGGCTGTGTTTCCATCATTGGGGCCACGTCTGGTGAGTGTTCTACCACCTGTATGTCTGCCTTCTTGTTTGAATTTCCCTGTGGCTCTCCTTGGGGTAGAAATTGACCCTGTTGTTGCCTCTTTGCATGTTGCCACTCCATCTCTTTGGCCTGTCCCATCCACTCTCTTGGTTCCGGCATCTGTTGGATGGCCATGGTCGTTCCTCTAAAAAAGAAGAGGAGGAAGCAGCAGAAGAGGGACCACTGTATGTGTCCTGGTATCTTTGGCCTTGATTCTATTGGCGAGGTCCTCCGCTTGTGCTTTGTCGTTCAGATTTGCTGTCTGAGTTGCTACCAATTGAGGAGTCAGAGAAGGTGGTGAACCTTCTCGGGCCTTGTCTTCCTCATTGGGTAAAGAAGCCTTGGTTGTCTTGTTGGTAGTAGTCGTCAGCCAAGTATGGGTACGTGATCTTTTTGTCGTAGCCCCTGACGTCTTTGTTCAGTTTGTCCAGTTTCTTATTTAAGGTGATGGTGTTAAACTCAGCAATCACTTTTTCAGCGCGTTCCAGAGCTTCATTAGCGTTAGTGAGAGCTCTATCCTCTAGTATCTCTTTCTTTAGGTTTGCGATCTCTTGTCCAAGCTTTTTCACGTATTCCAGAGCAGTTTCAACGCCTAAAACCATCCAGAGTCTGTAGCAGTTGTTTGCAACGAAGCTGAATCCTTCTCTAAATTTAGGTAAGTCTATAAAGATCGCAGGTTCATTCCTTACTTGTAGGCCCTTGGGTATGATGTTGGCCTGTAGATATTTTGCGAGGAGGTGTCCTTTTAGGCGTGATCTCACCAATTTCTTCTCCAGCCTCTCTAATTTGGCTAGTTTCTCGCCAAGGGTGTTGTCAAGTGGAGTAAGGCCAGGACCTAATAGGTTGAGTTTAGTCTGGTCATTGATCAATTTAGCAATATACTCTTCACTGTACGAGAGTGTTTCTTTGTCTGACATAATCAAAACTAATCTGAGGTTCACTTAATGCAATAAGGACCCTCGCAGGTGTGCACCTGCACCAATATACGTCTAGTATAATGGGGTAACCCAGTGCCCCTCAGAACCTGGGTGTGAAGATACAGAGAAATGTTGGTTCTGTCGGGTATAGAATTGCTTTTTGTCTTCCAACCAGTATAGTTTCAGGTGCCCACCGCACTTATGCGCTCAATCTAATGGCTTTTTAATAATCCACTGCGCAACACTGGGGTTGAGCTACACTCCCAGGAGACGCCGTGATACTGAGTAATCACAACTAGCACCTGGCAGTACTTGAATACCTCTTGCATGTCACTGCAGCGCGATAGGTCCCTCGCCCTCACCCCTGCAGGCACTCTTCTCCACCCTGGCGAATGAGCACTATCACTTTGGGCGGATATATGGATGCCACCTCTCTAGGCACCTTGTGAGGGTCAGGTTACCATGCTGTGGGCATTTTTAATTTTCCTGATGTTCAGCCATTTCTACTGCAGCTTGCCTACCGTGCCGCCTTTTGATGTGATTCATCACAACCATAGACAAACCTGTCTTGGTCTTTACTCACCAACACCAGGACCCTACATAATTCATTACCTCTATGAATCCAACTCACAGTGGATCATACTCTGAAGACAGTCGACGTTCCCATTACCTTTATCTGGGTAGGTCCTTATCTACCTACCTAATTGGTCCTTCCTTTTGTCCAACACACCAATCTAAATCCTTCCCCCCAGCCCCCTTTTTAGGTCTCGCCTAGCATTAGCAGCACGCATGCGCTGCTCTCGCCATGCGAGGGCCTTTTGAAATCAATACGGATTCCAGATGTGCACGCGGACGGACAGAAGATGTGCACGCGGGGACTGGATGCTTTACTCGCAGCGTGACACTAGGGACTTTTTTTTTGGGCTCGGCAAACTGTATTTTTCAATATTTGATGCTTTTAATAAGCAGCGCGGCATGCTGCACTGCTTACTAAAAGCATCAAATATTGAAAAAAAAGTCGGCAATCTTTAATTGTGCTCGTGCATGTGGATGGAGATGACGTGTGTTTACTACAGGGACCTTTTAGTGTTTGCATCCATTTCAGTGGGCGTGGTCAGCTGTAACACAGCTCAGTGCAGGGCATTTACTGTCACAACAGCACATTGATATCAGGTTATATTCCTACCTCTCCCTGCAGCAGCTGTACACCTTAGACGCGATCTCGGGCACAACCCTGCACACAACACGGCTCCAAACCAGACAGTTGGCTTTTAACCTCAAGAGCACATCTTTATTGTATCACTAATCTACAGATCAACCATCCAGAAGTTAATGTAAATGCCCACGCCGACGTGTGCCTAACATGGCATCAAAGTTGTCCCCAAACTTAACAGCTACGTAAACCAAGAGATGAACTAACTAGATGCATGTTGTAATGCAGACATGTCTTGTTGAACAATGTCCATTGCTGATGAAACTGTTTCCTAAAGAGTGTATCCTAGAGGACACGGTGGTCCTACCATTGTCAACCACTGCAAGAGCTTTCCTTAATTTGTACCTTTCAATCTTGAGCAGTCTTTCAGCAGCTTCCTACTGAGAAACCTTCCATAATTCATTATATTTCCCATATAGGAAGCGTTTTTGATGTAGCATACGGGGACTTAATAAAAAGTCCAGGAGTTCAGGTCGTCGGATAAAAGGGACAAGTGTTGTTTCACCTAGGACAGTGTTGAGGTTTTTAGCCAGTCAAGGCACCGCTTCCAGCACTGTAACTTGTCACCACCCACAAGTGTTCAGACTGCATGTACCACATGTCAGGTCTGATTGTTTTGAATCCCTCAATGTTATCTAGGAATCGTGTCTGATATCTATTTGTGTCTAATGGGCAAACAAGCCATCCCTTCCAATTGGGGTCTGATGAATTGTATGTACCATTATCAATCATGGGTTTGTTGAGCGCAAGCTACTCACCCGAATGGGTCTCAAGGCGCTGAGGGAAGGGGAGAGGAGAAAAAAAAGGGTGTGTGTCCCGCAGTTCCCGGGAGGTGTCGGAGTTTTATCAAAGAGCCAGGTCTTGAGGTCCTTTAGGACCTTATGAAGTGATGGAGTCTGTCGGAGGTGGAGAGGGAGGGTGTTCCAGGCCTTGGCGGCAAGGAGGGAGAAGGAACGTCCTCCTGCTCTGGTTTTCTTGATGCGAGGGAGAGCTGGGCCGAGCGGAGAGAACGCTGGGGAGCGTGGAACGTGAGGCGGTGGTTCAGGTTGGCGCGTCCGGTGTTATGGAGGGCCTTGTGTGCGTGGGTGAGAAGCTTGAAGGTGATTCTCTTCTCGACGGTGAGCCAGTGTAGAGTCCGTAGCCTGGCTGATATGGGGTGATACCCCGAAACCGGTCCCAGGATGCTTGTTTCTGGTCCAGGGAGGACCTGGCTTGGCAGTTCCGACTAGACTGTTCCCATGAGGAGCAGGGTCAAGACTGATTTGCCTGTGGCTGGGTCCAAACTGGGGTGGCGTGGTTCTAACTTTCCTGGGGGCATGTCTCGACACGAATCTCGCAATGTCTTTCCCACTCACAAAAGAGTATTACGGTTGCAAGAGATAACACGGCTTCTCTCATCAAAAAGGTCCATTTCTATGAGAAGATACAAATCCATGCTGGGGATGATGTCCTCGTGCATCCAGCTGATTACCAATTGCCGTCTCCGTATGCGACCACTGCAGGAGCAGCTGGATGCGCAATGTATCCAATCGCAAGGGTTGTTCAGCAACAGGATTCAAATTTCGACTGTGATGCCTTGGTGGAGGATCAGGGAAAATTTTACGCAAGGCCTCTCCTTCATTCACACTGTGCCTCTGTTAGTGATTACCTCGGATGCATCAATGGAGGGCTCACCTCCAGAAATTGCAAGTTCACGGCAAATGGTCCAAGCAGGAGTCGAAATGCCACATAAATCTTCTAGAGCTCAGGGAGTTATTCTTAGACCTGAAAGCTTTCTTGCCTCCGATCCGGGGATCTTCAGTTCTTGTCCAGACGGACAATACTACCACCATGTTCTATCTTCATAAGCAAGGCGGCACGAGATCTCAAGCGATTTCCCTCCTAGCTCAACAGATCTGGGAGTGGCTTCTGGTCAACCACATCTCCTTTCGAGTGGAACACGTGCCAGGAGTCCAAAATCAGTGGGCCGACTCTCTCAGCAGGGTGTCCAAGCAATGCCACGAATGGAAACTGAACGACTAGCAGTTGAAGGGGTCTTCCAATCCTGGGGCTATCCAACATTTGATCTGTTTGCTATGTACCTCAACAAAAAGTGCACCTTTTACGCAAGCAGGATTCCTCAGCCGGAGTCGTGCGGAGACGCTTTTCTGTTTTCATGGGCATGGAAATTCACCTACTTCTTCCCTCTCCCCTCATTCCTCGAGTTCTTCAGAAAATGAAGCAGGAGCCTTGCCGGCTCATTCTCATTGCCCCCAGGTGGGCAAGGCAATTCTGGTACACCGAGCTGCATCTCCTTTTAGAGTGCGCTCCATCTGAGGGAGGGCCTTCTCTGCATGGACAAGGGCCAAGTGGTCCATCCTCAAATTCTCTCTTCATTTGTCTTCTTGGCTCCTCACTTCGCTGAATTTGGGAATTTGAACATACCCGAAGACTGCAAAGCAATATTGCAAAACTCTTGAGCTCCTTCCATGTTCAAGTGCTACACTGCAAAATGCAAGAGATTTTGTGCATAGTGTATTGCTCATTCATTGCATCCGCTTTCACCTTCACCGGAGCAAGTATTGCCCTATCTCAAGCACATAGCCAAAGCAGGGCTCTCGCACTCTTCCATAAAAGTTCCCCTTGCATCAATATCCAGATGTAGAAGACGT
The DNA here is from genome assembly GCA_963921515.1 of Calotriton arnoldi. Taxonomy (NCBI): domain Eukaryota; kingdom Metazoa; phylum Chordata; class Amphibia; order Caudata; family Salamandridae; genus Calotriton; species Calotriton arnoldi. Next base: position 3,884,564 of record CAWUFW010000181.1, read on the forward strand.
TTGGATCAATCTTCCTTGTGTTCTTATAGAGTCTTCAAAGAATTTATGAAAGGTCTCTTTAGGGCCTATCCACCGGTTAAAGCTCCTTCAGTACTGTGGCAACTGAACACAGTTCTGTCGCAGCTGATGCAACCTCCCTTTGAATCAGTGCACAAATGTGAGTTAAAATTTCTTTCTTGGAAGGTGGCTTTTCTCTTGGCCATTAAGTCAGCTAGGCGTATCAGCGAAATCCAAACATTCACTATAAAAGAACCATACCTCCAGTTTCTGGCAGACAGGGTTATACTGCGTACTAATCCGTCCTTCATACCTAAAGTGCCTTCCACTTATCATCTCAATGAGCCTATAATCCTACTTATGTTCTTTCGTAATCTGTCCTCAGCGGCGGAGAGAGCTCTCCATTCTTTGGACATCAAACGTTGCTTGAAGTATTATTTGCAAAGAACAAGGACTTTTCGTAAATCCTCTCAATTGCTGATATCCTTCTCTGCACCCAGAAAGGGACAGTCCTTAACTAAGGCCAGTATTGCTTGTTGGGTTACTTCAGCGATTGTCTTCTGCCACGAAAAGGCTGGCCATCCGATTGCCTACAAAGGTGCAGGCTCATTCAACGAGGAAGGTGGCAACTTCATCAGCCCTTTTTGCGGGAGCATCTCTACCTGACATATGCAGGGCAGCAACGTGGGCGAAGGTTCATATGTTCACAAAGCATTACTGCCTCGATGGTTGGAGGAAGGCAGATATAGCTGTTGGACAGGCTGCACTTTGTCGCCTCTTTGCCTAGGGTATGTGGCTATTAGCCTCCTTTTTTTTGCTTTTTATGCCTGTTATTCTTTCCTTGCTTTATGTGAACTGTTATGTATGCAAATTATTTATGGCTTTTCTTCTTGCCTTATGGTAGTTTCTTTTTGATGTCATGGTGGGATAGTTCGCTTGCCCACCGCCAATGTTGGTTGTTAAAAGTTGGTATACTGCTAAATAGTCGGATTGAAGCATATGAATCTATATAAGATACAGCACGGGAGAAAAAACAAGTTACTTACCTGTACACTGTCGTTCTCCAGTATTGATATCTTTTATAGATTCCTCCCCGATTAGGCTTAACGTTTTACCTCTGAGTACTCTATATATATCCCTCTTATGCTCAAAATCTGAGGTATGGTGGCTCTGTGGGGAAGGTTACTCTGAGGTCTCTGCTGTGATTGGCTGAGCTTTGGATGTTATAAAAGGAGGTTGAAAGGTTGCTAAATTGAGTTTTCTTTTCTATGGAGGTCTATGGTAATGTATTCAATACTGCTATTTCTACTGTTACCGTGGGACTCGCACCATTACGACGGGGAAGATTCAAGCATGTGAATCTATAAAAGATATCAATACTGGAGAACCACAGTGTACAGGTAAGTAACTTGTTTTTTTCCTTCATAGCTTAACATTACGCCAAAGGTTTCAATTCCGATTTTAAAGTATCAAAAATCACTCAAAATCTCCAGACACTGAAAAACACACTTCTGCACCCGGACGCACATGTGCCTTCTGAGGTGACCTGTTGGTGCTGCCTTGCCCCATACTCACCTCAAGTCCCTGGGGAGGGTCCTGTAAGTCGTTAGTTAAGTAACCGTATGCAGCGTATGTTTTCTCCATAGCTTAACATCGCTGCAAAGTGCTTTAATCACGATTGAAAGTGTTAAACAGCTATTTACTTCAAACCTGCTATTTTAAACAGTATTTACCAGAACGATTTTCTCTGCTGCCTAAACATATATAAAGATACTGGCTATTTTTATAAATTGTTGTGCATCTCCTCCTTGATTTGTGTTATTTATTAATCATTGTATGTATTTGCAAATGTCTTACACTTCTCTGTGTTAAGCCTAAGACTGCTCAACCACACTACTCCTAACAGAACACTTAGGATTGCATAGCAAGGCCCTGTCCACTTTTAAGGGAACCACTGGACTCTTTGCATGGTATATCAAGTTATTGATATCGCATAAAGAGCCAGCTTCCTACAGATTCTCTACCAGATAAGGCATTACCAAAGGTACGTAACTTGTCCTTTAACCCTTGGTTTTTTTCGTTGAAAATATGTATGGAGAGAGAGAGAGAATGTAAAACATACTGTGTTGTAACTTACTACAAGGAGACAGGAACTACCATACAGTAAACTGCATGCGGATGCTACTCAGTGTAGAGGAAGGAGAGATCCTGCCAGAAAGTGATGAAATTGTAGCAATATTTTTTAGATCATTTGAAGCGGGCCAGCTTTTTATGAAAGGAACAAGGGGACCAAGGGCCTTTGTGGTGTATGGCTAGTTAGTGCCCCCTCTTGCATCATTCTTCCCCTAGAGGTGTTCATGCAGACAGTTTTGTATAGCAGATGAGTGGGAAGTCTTCACTTTCTTTTGAGCCTTTGTCTCGGATGCCTCTGTCAGAGCATACCCAGCTCTCCCATCTCTTTCTGCCGAATATCAGTGTCTAAAGACTTCAACTTTAGCAGTTTGGGACAAATAAACTTAAAACAGCTCTGAAGATATCTCTGGAATCCACTTCTATGTCTGCAAAACCTGGATAAATACTGGGTCGAAACTGTCGGGTGTACCAAGATTCTCGTTGACCAGTTCCAGAACCCACCCAATAGTGTGGTTGAGAAAAATATGAGCTCCAGACCTAGGGTCTAAGATTGCTGGCTTCATCGCCAGGTAGAGAGAACCTGTGCAAGACCCGTGCAGTTAGAGCTGGAGAAGGAGGAACAGCTTACTGGAGAGAAGATGAATGCCGGTCTGCATACCTAGAGGAGAGCCTGCCCTGTATAGTCATCAGCCTAGTTGGCAGAAAGATCTGTGCAAGGGACTTGTGTACAAATCCTCCTGGAGGAGTTGCATATGCATTGAGAGTAGAGGATACCTTGCTGTGAGAGGAGTGCTGTAAGTGTGGCACTATAGAAGAATGCTTTCTATAAACCAACGCCACCGCTTTCCAATGAAGAACAAATACCTTGACCATCTGGATTAGCATCTGAGAGGGGCCGCTGTTTGGAGCTAAGCACTCCAAATCACCTGCAAAACAGGGGAGTGTCTGGTGAAATTTTTCAATATCAGCATGAGTGTTCAAGAGGGACCGGGCAGCGATGCGCCCCATGTGGTCCCCTGTGCAGTTTTAAAGTTTTTGTCTCTGGCTCCACTGAGGGAGAAGGCAAGTTGGTGCCCAGCAGTAGGGTACCTACTTAAACTGCCTGACGGATCTTAACGTTTATCAAGACCTTAGCGGAGAACACTGAGAGAGAAAGCAAGTGAGTGCCCAGCAGGAGGGTACCTACTTGAACTGCCTGACGGGCTTAACGTTTGTCAAGGCCTTGGGGTGGAGAACACTTGTAACTACTGTAAGGTCCAGAAGGGTTCCAGGCAACTGGTAAACAAAGCAGCAGTGAAAAAAAGATTTTCAGCTTCTTAGAAAGTGAAAGTGAATCTGGCTGTAATTATGCTTTGTCTGTGTGGCAGAGGTCTGCCATCATTGTGTGGTGTTTCCCAAGACAATGCCCAAGGCTGCCACCATATAGACTTTAATATTTATGTTGAGAAACTGGCACAGTGTATCTATGAAGTATTTATCTTTAGTATAAGTTTGCAGATTCTTCTCTACTTTATGGGGATCTGGTGAAACAATATTTGTTTTTCGGCTCATGTACTAACACTTTAACAAATGTGGTCATCAAAACATTAATTATGGTGTCACAAGCAACGAGTGCTCACAAAAGGGTCATACATTCCTTATTTATATAAAAGAAATTAAATTTGTGGTCTAATTTTCCTGAATAGAGAATGTAACTTTAGATTGGCATCCTGATACTAAAACAAATGTCAATTGGTTTCTTTGTTATAGCATTGTTTCATGTCATAAAAATTAATGAGTCCTACTATAGCGGTCACATTTAGAATAGATTATAGCACCTTCTACATTTTAGATAAGAATTTGCAAACTGGGCATCTGTTAGCTGAATTGTACAAGATGATGACATTTCACAATCATTTGTATCAACACTCAATATTTGACTTGGGAACATGCATTTCAGATTGGTATACTGCTTAATGGTGCTGAATATGAAATATTGTTTTATGGAGTATTGTGAAAGCTATAAGAGGAATAGAATTGTCAATTTCTGTTTTTCAAGTGAGGCTGCAGATATTGCAAATAAGAGAAATCAGAATTTTGTTTTCTAGGATGGAATGCTTTTCTAAAGTTCATTTTAATGGTAGCTTTTTGTTTCATTCTGTTTTAATTCCAGTGTTGAGCTATTACAATCAAAGCTCGGAGTCCAAAAAAGGGACGACGTTAGAATCTCCAGTGTATCTCAAAATGTTTCACTAACTGTAAGTGTCATCTGCTTTTGCATGTTAAATCATCATACTTACATAATCGATAAGTATTTTGCGGTAATAAGTACTGAAGCGGGTTATGGTAAGGAGTTTTATTCCTCAAAAGTTACAGGTAAAGAGCTGCCACAGGTCCTTCTCCTTCGCTTCCTTCCTCCAACACTCTACATTCTGAACTCTGACATAGTTACATTCTAGATGCAGAGCATGTCATCAGCCTGCTCAGAATACTACATTACTTTTCCCCTTAAAAATATATTTAAGACCTACAGGATATAGCAATAAAAGAAGACACCTCTATGCATATGCCCAAATACACAAGCAAATAACACTTAAAGGAAAGTTCACAGAAAATTCCAAATTATCTGAAATTAATATGTAACCATCTGACACAATTCCTCCTGCGAGCACCCATTGGAATATCCACACTGGGTTTAGTTGGAGAACCTGTACCAGATCTATTGTCCACATTCCCGTTGGTGCTCAGAATACTCCCGGTAACAGCATCAGAATTGTGATCTGATCCTGACTTACTCATCCACACACTTTCACTTCACCCGTCTTTCCGCATTTCACCAAAAACGACTAGTTAACTCTGATGGCATTGCCACACACTTTATCACCACAGGTTCACCAAACTTTTCCTCTCCTTTTTTAACATGCCCAGCCTTCTTGATGCAAACAACATCACCCACAACAAACTCTTGCTTGCGGTCACAATTACGTTTGTCAAAACCCTCCTTCTGTCTTGCTTTAGCTTCTGCAACTTTAGCCCTTACCACAATGTCACAATCCTTCAATTATTTTCCCTGTTTAAGCCATTTCCCAATCCACCCAGGACACACTTTAGTTGCTAGGTTTCTGGCCCTCAATAATTCGAAAGGAGACACCTGGGTTGAAGAATGGGGGCTCTTGTGATAGAACCAGAGCATACTATGGACAGCATTACTCAGAATGCTCTTATTAGCAACTGCAGACAGAATACATTGAAACAAAAAGCGATACATGCGCTCCACTTTGTGAGAAGTTGGCCTGGCATATGCTGTCCACTAATTATAGTGGGCACCTTGCACCAGTCCAAATCGACTCTTATGGTAGGTAGGTTAAAGACAACCTTATTGAAAGCTATCCTAGTGGTAGCTGTGGAGAGCAGCCTTCAGGCTAAGTCTTGAAGGAATGTAAAGCAGCTTGTTTTACCAGTCTATAATCTCTTGAGTGACCAAATGAAAGAGCACCACACCAGGTATATATTCAAAATATATGTATTTATTACTAAACACACCCCTCTAGTCTCTTTATGAGGCTAGAGTTCGAAATACATAGGTTATAAGATCTTAAATCACAGTAATAGCACAAATACACGTTTGGGCCCTAGGGGCGTACCAAACCATATACCAATAAAGTGGTATGCGAACCACGACTGAACTAGACACTAGGCCTAGAGCCTCTAGAAGTGCTTGGACCACAAGGAACCACCCAAGGTAGTGACACAGGGGACCCACGGGAGACGCGTGCAGTGTAAATACACAACCGCGATACGCCGTTAACTTCTATGGAGAAAGTCGGGATCGGGAAAATAGAGGAAAGGGACACTTAGAAGAGGACTAGGACAAAACCCTTTGAGATCTAGGACTTTGAAGAGTCTCTACCCACGGGAGCACCGGAGTACTCGTGTTACCTCACCCAGGGAAGCCGGGTGCATAGGTGCCTTTCGGGGTCGGGTTTCGTCGTCGGTTCTTATGGCGATCTGCTGCAAAGTGCTGCTGGCGACCAGGAGAAAAGTGTCCGGGTGGATCCAAGAGTGGATCGGAGTTCTGAAGAACCTGAAAGCAGAGGGGACAGAGTCTGGGTCACTAGCCAGTGACCAGGGAGGCGATGGACAGATGCCCACCGATGTCGAGTGCTTCAGATTCGATGACGGTCGTCTTGACTCTTCAGCCACGAGGTCCGGGAGGCGTTGTCGGCGACCAGGAGCAGGATTCGGGCTGTTGCTCGATGTCTGTCGAGTGCAGAGGTGTCGGCGACCAGATTGGACCCAACAAGCCTTGGCAACGGCAAGTCTCGAGTAAGATGTAGATCGTCGATGATGCAGACCAGCAAGGTCTGGGGAACTCACCCAGCGAGGGTAAGTGAGGGCAGGCCTGGAGCAACCAGACTGCCAAGTAAAGAAAAGATTGGCCTTCGTTAAGGGCTACTAGCCAACGGGCTAGCGACCGCGAAGGAGCCTCGTGACGCCGCACGTGGAGCTGGCTTACAGGACACTCGTGGAGTGGGGGCCAGTGATCTTCGGTGCAGGTGGTGCTGGAGGCTAGGGCTACTCGGAGCCCAAAGCACGACTTCTTGGGAGACCCAGAAGATGGTGCACTTGCAAATGTGCTCGGTGTCCAGGGGTCACGGTCTCAAGTCACCCACGATAGCCACGGGCCTCAGCTTAGCTGGGGACTCAGGGTAGCCTCGGGAAGTCTGAGAATCCACCTCTGGTGATGCGATGACTTCGGCGTCCGACGGGAGCTTCAGTGATGCGAACCGGACAGATGCTTCTTTGGTGCCTGCCAAGCAGGGGAGTCACTCCTTGACCCCAAGGGAGATTCTTCAGTCCTCTAATCGTGAGTAGAGCGTCGAAGGTCCAGGATTCTGTTTCAGAGTTTCGTCCAGGTATAATCTAAAGTCCTAGGGACTCGGTTCCTACCTTTATTCTAAAAATAGGGGATGGACTACTCTGTGGCCCCACCTATGGGTGGGTCAGGGCAGAGGGGTGGCTACACCCCTTTCCCTTTGTCCAGTTCGCGCCAAAGCAGGGGCTGCAAGCCCCTGATCCGGTTTGAACTGGGGTATGCACAGGGACACCAAATGTGCCCCCAGTGCAGGACTTCAAAGCACCCGAAAGTGCTCCCGCCTAGCCCCAATACACATTGTCCTGTCTGGGGAGGTGGTCACACCTCCCTGGGACAGGAAACCTATTGTCCAGGCCTCCCCTGCCGGAGTTTCGTCCAGCAGCAGGAGGCCAGACTCGTGTCTGTGGCAGCAGCATCCATTTTGTGATGCCTGGCTCTGGAAAGAAGTTACCGGACTCGTCAGAGTTAACATGCCTTTCCCTCTAGAAGGGTGGAATGCTACCCCCGCCGCCAGGATTGGCGGGGGGTAGTATTCCAAGATGTTTGACACCAAACACGACATGTTTAGGTGCAGCCATTCCATAGTTAGCATTTTACCGCGAGGATATAATGCGTTTAAGAGTATATGGTCAGGCTGCACTACAAACAGCCTCAGAGATGGTCTCCGAACGCTGCAGAGGGGCCCTGCTCATGCAGGGGCACCCTCTCACATAGGAACCATGCACTCTGCCTTTAGGATTGATAAGGCCTGCCTTAGGAGTGACTTATAGGTTTATATGTGTGTATGCATTTAGTGATATAGGTAACCTATACCACAGCAAGGGGTGCATGCACCACCTTACCCAGGCTGCAGTAGCAGACCTGTGGTGCCAGTTTGGATGGCCTACCAGGGGTGGCATAATACATGCTGCAGCCCCTGGCAGGCCTCTGAGGTACCTATGCCCTTGGTACATAGTATACCATATACTAGGGACTTACAAGGGCACTCCAGATCCCAATCAGTGATGTGCCTAAGGCACATGGAGACCCTTTTAAAGAGGAAACAGCTAGGCTGGGGTTCTGAATAGCAGGGCCCCAGCCAGACTAATGTCGAAAACCAGTGAAGTATCAGCAAAAAGTGGGGGTACCCCTGTGAAGCAGATCCTACTCTCCTACACAACCCCCCCAAACGTAGGGACATTAAACTAACCTTGCCCAGTTAAGTCTTCATGTTCTAAGTGGAAATACCTAGAGAGTCCATCTGCATTCGCATGCTTACTCCCAGGCCTATGTTCCACTGTAAAGTCCATCCCCTGTAGGGAAATGGACCACCTAAGCAGTTTGGGGTTTTCACCCTTCATTTGTTTTAGCCATAAGAGGGGCTTATGGTCTGTCTGAACCAGGAAGTGTGTACCAAACAAGTATGGCCTCAACTTCTTCAGAGCCCAGACCACAGCAAAGGCCTCCCTCTCTATGGCTGACCAACGTTTCTCTCTAGGGGTCAGCCTTCTGCTAATAAAAGCTACTGGCTGATCCTGACCTTCTTCATTCAATTGTGACAGTACAGCCCCTACCCCCAATTCAGATGCATCAGTTTGAACAATGAACTTCTTGGAGTAATCAGGACTCTGCAGAATTGGAGCAGTGCACATGGCCTGCTTGAGGTCATCAAATGCCTTTTGACAGCTAACTGTCCACTGAACCTTTTTGGGCATTTTCTTAGAAGTTAAGTCATTCAAGGGTGTCACTATTGATCCATACCCCTTGACAAATCTCCTATAGTACCCAGTCAGGCCTAAGAAGGCTCTCACCTGAGTCTGGGTAGTGGGAGCAGTCCAGTCCATGATGGTCTGGATCTTGCTCTGCAAAGGTTGAACCTGGCCTCCACCCACAAGGTGGCCCAGGTACACAACCTGACTCTGCCCTATCTGGCACTTAGTGGCCTTGATAGTCAGGCCTGCCTTTTGCAGGGCCTGTAAAACATTCCTGAGGTGGACCAGGTGATCCTCCCAGGTGGAGCTAAAGACAGCAATATCATCTAGATAAGCTGCACTATAGGCTTCCAGTTCTGTGAGAACTGTGTTCACCAACCTCTGGAAAGTGGCAGGTGCATTTTTCAGACCAAAGGGCATCACCACAAATTGATAATGCCCACTAGGGGTTGAAAATGCTGTTTTGGGCTTTGCAGCATCAGCTAGTCTGATCTGCCAGTAGCCAGCTGTTAGGTCAAATGTGCTGAGATATTTGGCAGAGGCCAAAGTATCTATGAGCTCATCTGCCCTGGGTATTGGATGGGCATCAGTCCTAGTGACTGCATTGAGGCCTCTGTAGTCTACACAAAACCTCATCTCTCTTTTCCCACCACTGGTGTGAGGTTTAGGTACTAGGACTACTGGACTAGCCCAAGGGCTATCTGAGGGCTCAATCACTCCCAATTCCAACATCTTCTGGACTTCAGTCCTGATACAGTCCCTGACATGGTCAGGTTGCCTATAAATCTTGTTTTTAATAGGCAGACTGTCCCCAGTGTCCACTTCATGAGTGCACCAGGTGGTCTGACTGGGTGTCAGTGAAAACATATGTCTAAACTGATTGAGGACTTGCCTGCAATCAGTTTGTTGCTGGGTAGTGAGGCTGCCTGCCAAGGCTACACCATCAACTGACCCATCGTCAGGGTTCTGTGAGAGCAGGTCAGGGAGTGGGTCACTCTCTTCCTCCTGCCCTTCATCAGTAGCCATGAGCAAGCCCATGTCTGCCCTGTCCACATATGGCTTAAGTCTGTTGACATGGAGAACCCTTTGGGGACTCCTGGGTGTTCCCAGGTCTACTAAGTAAGTGATCTCACCCTTCTGCTCAACAATAGTGTGGGGTCCACTCCATTTGTCTTGGAGAGCTGCTGGGGCCACTGGCTCCAACACCCACACCTTCTGTCCTGGCTGGTAAACAGTCAGAACAGCCTTTGGTCATGCCAGGCCTTCTGCAGTTCCTGGCTAGCCTCAAGGTTTTTGGTTGCCTTTTTCATGTACTCAGCCATCCTGGAGCGGAGACCAAGTACATAGTCCACTATATCTTGCTTTGGGGGCTTGAGAGGTAACTCCCATCCTTCCTTCACCAAGCACAGTGGACCCCTCACAGGGTGGCCAAACAGAAGTTCAAAAGGGCTGTAACCAACCCCCTTCTGAGGCACCTCCCTATATGCGAATAAAAGGCAGGGCAAGAGTATGTCCCATCTACGCCTAAGCTTTTCTGGGAGCCCTTTAATCATGCCCTTCAAGGTTTTGTTGAATCTCTCAACTAAACCATTGCATTGTGGGTGATAGGGTGTGGTGAACTTATAAGTAACTCCACACTCCTTCCACATTGCTTTTAAGTAACCAGACATGAAGTTTGCACCCCTGTCTGATACTACCTCCTTAGGAAAGCCCACTCTTGAGAAGATTCCCAGGAGGGCCCTTGCCACCACAGGTGCTGTAGTGGTCCTGAGGGGAATAGCTTCTGGGTACCTGGTGGCATGATCCACTACCACCAGGATAAACCTGTGCCCAGAGGCTGTTTGGGGATCCATGGGACCAACAATGTCAATCCCTACCCTCTCAAGGGCACCCCCACCACAGGTAGTGGTATCAGGGGGCCTTTGTAGTGCCACCTGCTTTGCCACTGGCTTGGCAGGTTACACAGGAGCGACAAAACTCCTTACTGTCTTCAGACATGTGGGGCCAGTGAAAGTGAGGGACAATTCTGTCCCAAGTCTTGTTCTGGCCCAGGTGTCCTGCTAAGGGAATATCATGGGCTAGGGTCAATAGGAAGCCCCTGAACTTCAAAGGTATTACCAACCTCCTGGTAGCACCAGGCTTGGGGTCTCTACTCTCTGAGTACAGGAGTCCATCATCCCAATACACTGTATGGGGACCACTAGCTTTCCCAGCAGCCTCAGCAGCAGCTTGCTGTCTGAGGGGTTCAAGGGAGGGGCAGCTCTGCTGCTCCTGGCTCAGATCTGCCCTAGAAGGTCCCCCTGTCCCCAAGAACTCAACCTGTTCAGGTTCAAGTTCCTCTGGGACAGTTCCTTCTTCAGGGCTGAGATCATCCCCCTCAAGGGACTGATCTTCCTCCTGAGCCAAGGGGGAAGGCACTGCCTTAACCCTACTACTCCTCCTCTTGGAAGGCACTTGGTCCATTCTTCCAGAATCCAAGGCCTGTTCAGTTTTAGACAGTTTAGCTTGTGACCTGGTCACAGCAAACACATCTGCAGGGATCCCCAGCATTTCTGCATGGGTCCTGAGCTCCACTTCTGCCCAAGCAGAAGTCTCTAAGTCATTGCCAAGCAAGCATTCGACTGGTAGGTTTGCACTTACCACAACCTTCTTAAGGCCAGTTACCCCTCCCCAGGAGAAGTTAACAACTGCCAGAGTATGGTCTGTTCTGACATTGCTAGCATTGGTCACTTGGTACATTTCACCAAGTATAACTTGCCCAGGTAGCACAAGGTCTTGTGTCACCATTGTGACACTTGCCCCTGTGTCCCTAAATGCCAAAGCCTCTCGTCCATTGATTAAAGGCTGTTGTCTGTACTTGCCCAGATTACTGGGACTCACAGTGGAGGTCACATCCATGCCTCCATCACAGACTAACACAGCCTGAGTCAGTTCCCTGACTAAGTCAGAGCCCAACTCAGTTCCCAGGGTGAACCCTACTAAACCCTTTGCTGGAGCACCTCCACCAACTGTACTAGGGGGAACAGGTGCCTTAGGGGCATTGGTGGGTGCTGGACTGGAGTCTTTGGACTTGGTGCAATCACTGGTCCAGTGGGTCTTTTGCTTACAGACCTTGCACCATGGTTTTCTTTGGCCTTTACCCTTGGTAGACTGGGAATCCCCACCAGAAGAAGATTTTTGGGGGCCTGATGAAGACTTTTGATCTTTACCCTTCTCCCCACCCTTGTCAGAGTTCTTAGCATCTTGCTTCTTGGTTTCCCCACCTTGGTTCTGTACCTTCTGCTTCACCCTGGTTCTGACCCATTTGTCTGCCTTCTTTCCCAATTCTTGGGGAGAGGTCAGATCAGAGTCAACCAGGTACTGATGCAACAGCTGGTTTTGACAGTTATTAAGAATCTGCTCCCTCATTATCAGATTATACAATCCTGAGAAGTCACACACCTTACTGCCCATCAACCAGCCTTCCAGAGCCTTGGCAGAACAATCCACATAGTCTACCCAGTCTTGAGTCTGTGCTTTTTGGGTGTCTCTGAACTTCAACCTGTACTGTTCAGTGGTTAGGCCAAACCCATCAATAAGAGCACTCTTCAAGACCTTGTAATTATCAGCATCCTCCTCTCTAACAGTGAGGAGCTTGTCTCTACCTTTGTCAGCAAAGGAGAGCCACAAGATTGCTGCCCACTGCTCCTGAGGGACCTTCTGTACTTTACAGGCCCTCTCTAAAGCAGTTATCCATTTGTGGATGTCATCCCCACTCTGGTAGGGAGGGACAATCTTGCTCAGGTTCCTATGGTCATAGGACCTTTCCCTGTCTCTAGGGACATGGCTGCCACCATGGGACTCTAGTCCCAATTTTCTTCTCTCCCTGCGGAGATCTAGGGATTCCCTATCTAAAGCCAGTTGCTTCTTCCTGATCTCCAGTTGAGTTTCCTCATACTGGACCAGTCTCTTTCTTCTCTCATGAGAGGATTCCCTCCTGTGAGAAGAAACAGAGCTCCCTATTGAGGTGCCAGAGTGGTTAGACTCCTGAGAAGGAGACCTAGACTTTCTGAGCACACTCATAATCCTTCCTGGGGGGACAAAGGTGTGGTTCTCAAGATCCTCATCTTCATCTTCCCCAGAAGGGATTGGGTTTTCCAGGTCAGGGTCATTGTCACCCTCCTGGTCAGTTTCAGAGGGGGCTGGGGGTAGTAGTACCCCTGGCCCCTTCCTCATCTGCTGGCCCACCCTCTGCTCCTACCCCTTCAGTCTCTGAAGACTTACTAAGATCATAAGCCACCAACAACTCCTGGAGGTGTTGGGTGGTGGGACTTTGGCCTGTCCTTAATTTCCTCACGTTACACAAAGCTCTCAGTTCCAAGAATGGGAGTGTGTCATACTTGGAGGGGAAGCTCAATGGCTTCCTGCAGGGCATCTCTAGATCCTGCTTTTAAAGACATTACTAGTGTGGTGTGGTGTATGCACTACCTACTCTAGTGTGGCCTACTAAACTCTCTTGAGTTGTAGAAAGGGTTGTGCTATCCCTTAACACACAACTCTAAGTTCAGTAGAACTTACTGATATTCTAAGCTTAAATTATATGTACCTTAGGTACCTTTAGTGGTTTTCAGTTGATCAATTCAATTGAGATTATCTGGTAAAACAATAGCAAGCTGGAATCCCACACGCTGCACACCAATGTGAGAAGTTGGCCTGGCATATGCTGTCCACTAATTATAGTGGGCACCTTGCACCAGTCCAAATCGACTCTTATGGTAGGTAGGTTAAAGACAACCTTATTGAAAGCTATCCTAGTGGTAGCTGTGGAGAGCAGCCTTCAGGCTAAGTCTTGAAGGAATGTAAAGCAGCTTGTTTTACCAGTCTATAATCTCTTGAGTGACCAAATGAAAGAGCACCACACCAGGTATATATTCAAAATATATGTATTTATTACTAAACACACCCCTCTAGTCTCTTTATGAGGCTAGAGTTCGAAATACATAGGTTATAAGATCTTAAATCACAGTAATAGCACAAATACACGTTTGGGCCCTAGGGGCGTACCAAACCATATACCAATAAAGTGGTATGCGAACCACGACTGAACTAGACACTAGGCCTAGAGCCTCTAGAAGTGCTTGGACCACAAGGAACCACCCAAGGTAGTGACACAGGGGACCCACGGGAGACGCGTGCAGTGTAAATACACAACCGCGATACGCCGTTAACTTCTATGGAGAAAGTCGGGATCGGGAAAATAGAGGAAAGGGACACTTAGAAGAGGACTAGGACAAAACCCTTTGAGATCTAGGACTTTGAAGAGTCTCTACCCACGGGAGCACCGGAGTACTCGTGTTACCTCACCCAGGGAAGCCGGGTGCATAGGTGCCTTTCGGGGTCGGGTTTCGTCGTCGGTTCTTATGGCGATCTGCTGCAAAGTGCTGCTGGCGACCAGGAGAAAAGTGTCCGGGTGGATCCAAGAGTGGATCGGAGTTCTGAAGAACCTGAAAGCAGAGGGGACAGAGTCTGGGTCACTAGCCAGTGACCAGGGAGGCGATGGACAGATGCCCACCGATGTCGAGTGCTTCAGATTCGATGACGGTCGTCTTGACTCTTCAGCCACGAGGTCCGGGAGGCGTTGTCGGCGACCAGGAGCAGGATTCGGGCTGTTGCTCGATGTCTGTCGAGTGCAGAGGTGTCGGCGACCAGATTGGACCCAACAAGCCTTGGCATCGGCAAGTCTCGAGTAAGATGTAGATCGTCGATGATGCAGACCAGCAAGGTCTGGGGAACTCACCCAGCGAGGGTAAGTGAGGGCAGGCCTGGAGCAACCAGACTGCCAAGTAAAGAAAAGATTGGCCTTCGTTAAGGGCTACTAGCCAACGGGCTAGCGACCGCGAAGGAGCCTCGTGACGCCGCACGTGGAGCTGGCTTACAGGACACTCGTGGAGTGGGGGCCAGTGATCTTCGGTGCAGGTGGTGCTGGAGGCTAGGGCTACTCGGAGCCCAAAGCACGACTTCTTGGGAGACCCAGAAGATGGTGCACTTGCAAATGTGCTCGGTGTCCAGGGGTCACGGTCTCAAGTCACCCACGATAGCCACGGGCCTCAGCTTAGCTGGGGACTCAGGGTAGCCTCGGGGAAGTCTGAGAATCCACCTCTGGTGATGCGATGACTTCGGCGTCCGACGGGAGCTTCAGTGATGCGAACCGGACAGATGCTTCTTTGGTGCCTGCCAAGCAGGGAGTCACTCCTTGACCCCAAGGGAGATTCTTCAGTCCTCTAATCGTGAGTAGAGCGTCGAAGGTCCAGGATTCTGTTTCAGAGTTTCGTCCAGGTATAATCTAAAGTCCTAGGGACTGGGTTCCTACCTTTATTCTAAAAATAGGGGATGGACTACTCTGTGGCCCCACCTATGGGTGGGTCAGGGCAGAGGGGTGGCTACACCCCTTTCCCTTTGTCCAGTTCGCGCCAAAGCAGGGGCTGCAAGCCCTGATCCGGTTTGAACTGGGGTATGCACAGGGACACCAAATGTGCCCCCAGTGCAGGACTTCAAAGCACCCGAAAGTGCTCCCGCCTAGCCCCAATACACATTGTCCTGTCTGGGGAGGTGGTCACACCTCCCTGGGACAGGAAACCTATTGTCCAGGCCTCCCCTGCCGGAGTTTCGTCCAGCAGCAGGAGGCCAGACTCGTGTCTGTGGCAGCAGCATCCATTTTGTGATGCCTGGCTCTGGAAAGAAGTTACCGGACTCGTCAGAGTTAACATGCCTTTCCCTCTAGAAGGGTGGAATGCTACCCCCGCCGCCAGGATTGGCGGGGGTAGTATTCCAAGATGTTTGACACCAAACACGACATGTTTAGGTGCAGCCATTCCATAGTTAGCATTTTACCGCGAGGATATAATGCGTTTAAGAGTATATGGTCAGGCTGCACTACAAACAGCCTCAGAGATGGTCTCCGAACGCTGCAGAGGGGCCCTGCTCATGCCGGGGCACCCTCTCACATAGGAACCATGCACTCTGCCTTTAGGATTGATAAGGCCTGCCTTAGGAGTGACTTATAGGTTTATATGTGTGTATGCATTTAGTGATATAGGTAACCTATACCACAGCAAGGGGTGCATGCACCACCTTACCCAGGCTGCAGTAGCAGACCTGTGGTGCCAGTTTGGATGGCCTACCAGGGGTGGCATAATACATGCTGCAGCCCCTGGCAGGCCTCTGAGGTACCTATGCCCTTGGTACATAGTATACCATATACTAGGGACTTACAAGGGCACTCCAGATCCCAATCAGTGATGTGCCTAAGGCACATGGAGACCCTTTTAAAGAGGAAACAGCTAGGCTGGGGTTCTGAATAGCAGGGCCCCAGCCAGACTAATGTCGAAAACCAGTGAAGTATCAGCAAAAAGTGGGGGTACCCCTGTGAAGCAGATCCTACTCTCCTACACACTTGACCATCGATTTGGGGATGATATAAAGAAGTTTTTAAATGCTCAACATTTCCAGACCTCAAAAATTCCTTGACCTCTTCATGCACAAATTGAACACCATTGTTAGACACCAGGAATTGAGGAAAACCTTCATGAAGGAAGACATCCTTCAAGAACTCAATGGCTTCTTTACCACTAGGTTGTGCTACAAATTTTACTTTTGGCCATTTAGAATAGAAATCCATCAACACTAAAGCAAAACGTGAATGACCAGGTAAAATTAAAAGGTCTTACCAAATCAATTCCTATTTTTCCCCATGTCTTTGAGGGACACTCAATGGGATGTAAAGTGAGTTTTCCACAATCAGACTGTTTTCTGCAGAAGCACAGATCACACACTCCCCAAACCCTGTCCGTGGCCAGCCACCAAAATGTTTGTCTTATCCAATGTTTGGTGAATGCCCACCCCAAATGTCCTTCATGTGCGGTTTTAATGATCCCGTGCCTTTTACCAGCAGTAGGCACTAATTTCTTTCCCCTTACCAACAAACCATCCTCGACTGACAATTCATCATTGATCTTCCAAAATGGTTAACAAGGAATTACTTGAAAGTTGCGCTATCCTCATGGGGGAGCGTCCCTTACGTGCACCTCCAAAGTTCCCAATGGAAAACAATATTCAACTTGAGTGTGTTTATAGATTCCAATTTTATTCAGATATTCAATTTAGAAAAAATGTCTTATTTGAAGTTAATTATTCCAGTATAACTTGGACGCGAGGTCACGGTTTACCCCCTGATGAAGGGCAGACGTATGCCCGAAATGCAATGGGGATATACACAACAATAAATGACGATCAGTCCTGTTACAGATATGCATGAATGATGCATCTATAAGGAACATGTTGTGCATTGAACCCACACCAAAGTTTTATATTGGAATAATTAACTTCAAATATGAAGATTTTCAAAATTGAATATCCGAATAAAATTGGAATCTATAAACACACTCAAGTTGAATAGTTTTCCAACTTTGGCAGTGCACGTAGGGGACGCTCCCCCATGAGGATAGCGCAACTTTCAAGTATTCTGATACGCCTATGATCAGAAGGCGATAACTTCCTGCACGCCAACAACTTATCATAATGAGATGAAGATTTAGTAAACTACTCATAATCCATTTGGAGTGCGTGAGTCCAGCCCTACTTACGTGACAAGGAATTACCACATTTCTCTCTGTTGGCCACACATTTTTCACATATACCATGACTTGTTTGATATTTTCATCAACCAACATTTCTGCTCTTCACTCAGCCTCAGAAACAAACAGCCCATAAATCATCAAGCTCATTTGAGGCAATCAAGCATCTTTCTTCGCTCGACTCCTCAATTTCCTCAACAGTTGCATCTCGAGAAGCAAATCTGGAAAGAAACTCAGCCCGAACATTCTTCGCACCTTATATATGCACCACCTCAAAATGAAATTGAAGCAATGTGGCTGAAAATCGAGTAATGCTTTGGGCCTGTTCTATGATTCTTTTACCACTTAAAATGGACACTAGTGGTTTATGATCTGTATTAAGTGTGAATTTGGTACCCCAAACATACGTGTTGAATTTTTGAATGGCCCACCAACAAGCCAACAACTTTAAATGGTGGAAAAATGGACTTCTGTACCTCTGAGTACTCTGGAAGCGTAATTAATAGATTTTTCAGCACCACCATCACATTATGTAAGCACAGCACCTAAACAATAATTACTTGTATCAACCATTATACAAAATGGCAAACTAGAATTGAAAGGTTTCAGTACTTTTGAGCTCACTAACTGTTTTTTGACCCACTCAAAAGATTCATGGGAGAGATCACTCCAGAAAAAGTCAAGTTTTTCTTAAGTAACACGGTGAGTGGCTTGATGTGTGAGGCACAGTTAGATATAAAACCTGCATACAATGTTCACATACCATAAATTACTTTAGACCCACTTTGGCCTTTGGTGCTGCAGCATCAATCATGGCATCCACTAGCCCGGGTCTAGACTCAATCCTGTCACCCAAAACCAATGACCCAAATGCTCAACTTTGGATTTAAGAAACTCACCACCCTATCTTAAGCACTACACCTTTGTCTTGGAGTACCATCAGTACTTGGTTAATAATGGCATCATGTTCTTCTTTTGTAGCTACAAAGATTAGAACATCATCTTTGAAGGCTGCAACAACCTTCATACCATAAAACATTTGGTGTATGATTCTCTGGAAAACAGAGGCAGCAGAAGCCAAGTCTAATGGCATCCTGCAGTATTGAAATGTACGGATGGGCAAGACAGAAGCTGTTTAATGTCTGGATTCTGGCTTCAAAACCACCTGCTGGTAACCAGAGGCTAAATACAATTAACTAAACCACTTTGCACCATTAACCTGGGCCAGTAAATCTGAAATTTTGGACAGGGACTGAGAATCCTCCCAAATGGCATTGTTGAAACTCCGCTGGTCAACACAAAGGCTTCAGTTACCACTATGTTTGCGCTTTACAGCCAGTGGTGATAGCCATATTGAAGATTCCATAGATTCAATGATACCCAGATCACATGAGCCCTTAAGCCCTTTTTCTAAATACTCCCTTTTCGGATGTTGGTGACTAGGTGGTCGGTATCTGGCAGGAACACCAACAAGCCTTGGTAGCCGCAACTAGCGTGGAAGAAGAAAAAGGAGCAACGTTGGGACCAGCAAAGTCTAAGGGACTCAACAACAGCAGGAGAGTTGGAGCAGGCCCAGAGCAAGCAGGGGAGCCCGCTGAAGCAGTAGGAGGACCCACAGGCCGAATGCACAGGTGTCGCAAGAGGAGCTCGAGTAGCTCACCTAAGATGAAAGCCCATGGTGCAGAGGATGCGGTGAGGATGCTGATCATGAAGGGAAGAGATGCTGGAGGCTGTAGCTTCTTGTAACCCGAAGATCTCTGTAGTGCAGAGCTAGCAAGCCTTGGCAATGGCAAGTCGACGCGGTGCACAGGGATTTGGACCCAGCGGTACCGGCGATGGATACTGGCCTTGTAGGAGAGTAGGATCTGCCTCTTATGTTGCCCCCACTTTTTTTTCTGATGTTTACACTGGTTTCTGGCTATAGTCTGGCTGGGACCCTGCCAATCAGGGCCCCAGCCTCTCTGTTCTCTCTAAACGATTTGGAGTGCACTCTAGGTGCACTAGTGATTGGATACTGTGGTACCTTATGAGTCCCTAGTATATGGTACCTTAGGTACCAAGGGCATAGGTACTTCACAGGCCTACCAGGGGCTGAAGCATGTATTATGCCACCCCTGGGAAGCAGACTAAATCTGACACCACAGGCCTGCTACTGCAGCCTGGGTGAGGAAGTGCTAGCACCCCTCACTGAGATATAGGTCCCCTATATCTCTCCTGCACACACATTGAGACTTATCAGTCACCCCTAAAGCAGGCCCTATCAATCCTGAGGGCAGGGTGCGTAGTTTCCATGTGAGGGGGTGCCTTTGCCTGAGAAGGGCCCCTCTGCAGCTCTCAGAGTCCATTCGCTGGGGCTGTTTGTGGATGCGGTTAAACCATATACTTTTAAGTGCATTATATCCTCGCGGTAAAATGCTAACTTTGGAATGGCTGCATCAAAACATGTCGTGTTTGGTGTCAAACATCTTGGAATACTACCCCCACGCCAGTCCTGGCGGCGGGGGTAGCATTCCACCCTTCTAGAGGGATAGACATGTACCTACTGTGGAAACGCGGTAGAATCCTGCAGAGCCCTGACATCACAAAATGGATGCCACCAGTCACAGACACTGGGCTGCCCTCCTGCTGATGACCAACACTCGCAGTGGAGGAAGCCCAACAATAGATATCCTGTCCCAAGGGGGTGTGACCACCTCCCAGACAGGGTTTAGTGTATTGGAACTGGGTGGGTGCACTCTTAGAGTGCTTTGAAGTCCTGCACTGGGGGAGCAGAAGGCTCCTCTTTGCATACCCCAGTTCAAACCGGCTCAGGGGCTACCTGCCCCTGCTCTGGCGCGAAACTGGACAAAGGGAAGTAGGTGTAACCACCCACTCCCTGACCCTCCCATAGGTGGGGTCATAGAGCTAGTCCCTCCCTTTCTTTTAGTATAAGAGGGGGAACCTGTGCATTGCAAACTAGATACCCCTGGACGACGCTCTACAAGAAGAATCCCGGACCTTCGACGTTCCACTACCTTTGGAAGACTGAAGAATCTCCCTTGGAGTCAAGGAGTGACTCCCTGCTTGGCAGGCACCAAAAACTACAAACGACGGTCGCAAACTATGCCGCTCCCGCCGGAGTCCGAAGTCCCTGCAGCCCAAGAAGTGGATTTCCTGACTTCTCAAAGGCCATCGTGAGTCCCCAGCGAAGCTGAGGCCAGTGGACCCCAAGAGTGACGAGGAACCGCGACCCCTGGGTACCGTGCACTATTGTCGAGTGCAACCCCTTCACAACGTTCTACGAACTTGTGCTTTGGACCACGTGTGGTCCTAGCCTCCAGCAGGAATCCCTCCGAAGATCAGAGGCCTACCATGTCCCGAGAGACCGTGGGCCCCTGTTGAGCGAATCCTCCAGAGGCGTCTTCGCGATACCTTGCCAGCCGGCTTGTGGGTCCCCTGAAGACTTTCCTACAGAACCAAAGGGCTCCCCTGGTTGCTCCAGGCCTGCCCTGACTTACCCTCGCTGGGTGAGTCCCTCAGACCTTGCTGGTCTGAGCCATTGACTTTTTACACTTTCCCCGAGACTTGCTGTTACCAAGGCTGGTTGGCTCCAATCGAGTCGCCGACACCGCAGTAAGCTGCAGACATCGTGGGCACGCCGAATCCAGCTCCTGGTCGTCGTCGACTCCTCCTGGACCTCGTGGCTGAAGAGTCAAGGCACCCGCGAACGACCTGAATCTTGCGACGACGGTGGGCATCCATCTTCCTTGCCCCGAGTCACTGCCAAGTGACTTTGAACACTGTCCCCTCTGCTTTCAGGTCTTCCATCTTCTGAATCCAGGCTTGGATTCCTCCGGACACTTCTCCTGTCGCCGCAAGCAGCAAGTCTTCACTGGCTCCATTGAAAACGACGCCGCGACCCGACGCCAAAGAACACCTATGCACCCGGCTCCCCTGGGTGAGGTAACTTCAGCACTACGGTGCTCCTGTGGGTGTGGGCCCTAGAACTACTTACCCTGTAAGTGACTTGCTTGTAGCTACCCTAGAAGTGCCCTAAAACTCTTATTTTCTAAGGGCGACAATTGCGCTGACTCGTACAGGGTTCGCGTCTGTGTTAGACACATCGCGTCCATCTCCCTTGTAACACTATCTAGAACCATGTCCTTCGACTCGTACTGAGTCCGATCAGCGTTCGCCTCGAACACACAAGGGGCCTGTAACATTGAAATCTCCATTGCGCTGACTCGCACAAGGTTCGCGTCTGTGTTAGACACAGCGCGTCCATCTCCCTTGCAACTCTATCTGTAACCGCGTCCTTCGACTCGTACAAGGACCGATCGGTGTGTTCGCCTCGAACACGCAAGGGACCTTTAACATTGAAATCTCAATCGCGTCTGTTCGCATAGACTCGTACAGAACTCGCACCGGTGCCAGGACACCGCGACCGTCCCCTGTGGGTCTCCTACAACTACCTGGGGTGGTTCTTGGGGGTCCCTCGATTCTAGATGCCCTAGACCTAGGTCTAGCCAAACTAAGATTGTGATATTCGATTGTGCTAAACTTATTTTGATAACATTTGACTTGTACATATGTTCCTGACTTCTAATCTCATAAAGAGATTAGTAGAGAGTGTTTATTAATAAATACATATATATTTGATATATACACCTGTGTGGTGTCTTTTCATTTGGTGATTCAAGAGATTGTGTGGTAAAACAAGCTGCTTTAAATTCCTTCAAG
Organism: Calotriton arnoldi; assembly: GCA_963921515.1. Lineage (NCBI taxonomy): Eukaryota > Metazoa > Chordata > Amphibia > Caudata > Salamandridae > Calotriton > Calotriton arnoldi. The sequence continues at coordinate 3,906,571 of CAWUFW010000181.1, forward strand.
ACTTAGCCTGAAGGCTGCTCTCCACAGCTACCACTAGGATAGCTTTCTATAAAGGTTGTCTTAAACCTATCTACCATAAGAGTCGAATTGTTCTGGTGCAAGGTGTCCACTTTAATTAGTGAACAGCATATACCAGGCCAACTTCTCACAGGCCTCAAAATTGCAGAGAGGACAGGGCAGGCAGCAAGGAAGTTTCAGAACCACCACCTGTGTTTCTGGGCCTCGGGAAGTCTGTAGGATGACAGAAGCAGCAGACCGGTCAGCTTCGTTGCGGTGCCTGCAGATGCAGGGGAGTGACTCCTTCACTCCAAGGAAGATTTCTTTGGGTGTCCTTGATACCCCCCGGGTCTGTTGAAGAACCTGGATGAAGAAGACTTGACAAACAGCAAGACCAGGAGCAGCAGGAGTCTTCCTTGGTGCAGTCTAGGTTCCAGTCGAAGTCCAACTAAGTCCAAGTATCCAGACAAGTGAAGAGCGACATAGTTTCAGGGTTGGGGCGTGTCCCACGACAAATCTAAGGACCCATCCACAGGTTAGCCCTTAAGTACCCTAAGGAAAGGGTTGGAACAACTCAGGGGTCCCTCCCAGAGGAGGGGCTGGACACAGGGGAGGATACTCCCATGTCCTTTGTCCAGTTTTGCACCAGGGCAGGAGCCAATGGCTTCCTGAACTGGCTCAAACTGGAGTATGCAAGGAGGGCACAAGATGTGCCCTTCAAAGCAGTCTGGTGGCGATGGCAAGCGCCCCCACCCCAACACAATACACTAAGTCCTGTCTGGGAGCTGGTCACACCTCCCTGCGACAGGAAACCTATAGTTCTACCTTCCCCTGCTTGAGCTTGGCTCAGCAGCACAAGGGCACAATCGTGGATGTGACAGGCTGTTCCCGGGAGTACAGGGGGGTCCCCTAAGGAGACCTCCCAGTACATGTGCTCCTACTTCCAACACTGGAATCGGTGTTGTGGTATGATTCCAACTTGTTTGATACCAAACATGACCGGGTTCGGTGCAGCCACTATATAGTTAGACATCTCGTAATGACTAATGTCCACTATATGTCTAAAAATGGCTGACCGCACTTAGAAAGCCTGGAGAATCATCTCTGGGGTTTGTAACGGTGTCCTGCTCATGCAGGGGCATCCTCACACTTCTAACCAAGCGCCCTGCCCTCAGGACTGAGGAGCCTGCCATAGGGGTGACTTATAGATTTTAAGTAGAGTGACCTCCGATATAAGGAAACCTATCTCTGTCGTAAGAGGTGCAAGCACCAGCACACACAGGCTGCAATGGCAGGCCTGTAGTCACTGTTTAAGTAGTCTCTGATGGGTGGCACAATACATGCTGCAGCCCTTGGGGGAGAAAGCACAGTTGCGGGGGTCCTGATTAACAGGATCCCAGCAGACTAGGTTAAAAACATACTGAAACCAAGCAAAAAGTGGGGGTATTTTCCAAACACAGTATGCAATGTAGACTGTTGGAGTTAGACATTGCTAACTCGGAGGCAGCCTTATTTTATCTTAGCTCTTACTAATCACTGAACGATAACAGGCTTCTTGATATATCATCATCCCAGCGCGCTGCCACTTTAGTTAAAACACTAATGGACGTTATTCCTGATTATGTAGTACGCTATGCCAATTTTCTGATAGTAGGAGATCTTAACATCCATATTGGTTACGACAACTGTCCATTAGCCAAAGGTTTGGTGGAGGATCTTGGTCTGTTCCTGCTCAATCAATTGGTACAAACGCCCACACATGTGCATGGCCACATTTTGGACCTTATTTTTACTAATTCAAGTTTTAGAACGACGGGTGCACCGATTCCGGTGGCCTGGTCAGATCACCACATGGTCCCTTTTGAGATTTCTGAACTTCCTCGTCCAGCAGTACCATCTCATAAAAGGAGTACGCGCAAATGGTATCTTATTACGTCAAATGCCTTTACAGCAGTCCTAAATCAGGAGACACCAGCACTCAAGTCTTGCCCCTCTATTGCTAACAGGCAAATAATGGGGTGGATTAACCAGGCCCTAGATGCTCTAGCTCCTAGGAAAGTCATCACCAGTATGCGATCCAAACCTTCGGCCCCCTGGTTTACGGAGGCATTACTGGCCAAGAAGAAATCCTGTAAGTGGCTGGAATGCATATGGCGCAAAGATTATGAAGACCACCACAAAACAACCTATCTAGCGGCCAGTCCGACCCTGTTTAACTTGTATATGTGACCGTTGGCTGAAATAATTGAGGGCCACGGCGTTCAAATAGTATCTTACACTGATGACACCCAATTCATTATAACTCTGGCTCAGGATAATAATCAAGCAGCAGAAGAGTTCAAATTAATCCTGGTCGATCTGGCTAACTGGATGAAAAACAGTTGCCTGAGACTTAATCCCAATAAAACCGACATCTTGGTAGTAGAGAAACAACCATCTATCTGGTCCACGTTATGGTGGCCCAATGAGTTAGGCCCCCTGCCTACCGCCAACTCTTAAGTAAATAAATCTTGGAGTGTGGCTTGATCACACCCTATCCTTTGCGGACCAAATCTCCACCCTTACAGGCACCTGCTTTGGTATCCTGAAAATGATTTGGAAGATTTTAGGGCTTATTCCTGACTCTGCAATAAGAATAGCCGTCCAGGCTCTCGTAGTATCACGGCTGGAGTACTGCAACGTTTTTTTATCTGGGGGCCTCTAAGAGGAGTATTCAAATGCTACAGAGGGTACAAAAGGCAGCAGCTTGTCTGCTGCTGAATATTTCAAGACGTGCCTCTACGGGGTCAGCCCTGGTAAAACTCGACTGGCTCCCCAGTGAGGAGAGGATATCCTTCAAAGCCATGTGCTTTGTCCATAAAATACTCCAGGGAAAAGGCCCTGGCTACCTCCTTCCACTTATTCTACCCTACTTTCTCAATCGTAGCCTTAGATCAGCTGGAATAGGCTTGTCCAGAGTTCCTAAATTTTGCAGAAAGCGCCTTGGTGGCAGCTCTTTTAGGTTCCTGGCAGCTAAACAATGGAACTAACTACCACTTCATCTCAGATTAGAACCTACGGAAGTTTCTTTTCAGAAGCACTTAAAAGCTTGGCTTTTCAGGAAGAGCCATACACAATAAAAAAGGGGAGTGATGCCTGTTGCCTGTTTGGTCAATCGGAATTCAGCGCGAGGAAAATCAGAATTGGAGTAACCAGGCACTCTATAAAATGCTAAAAAAAATGCTAACATAACCATGAAAGCAGATCCTACTTTCCTACACCCGCTTACTCTTCTTCTCAGAACTTATTGATAATCACAACCTCCGTAGGGGGTCATGCCTAAAAGAGAGAACTCTTCAGGGTTTCTGCACAAATGTTGCCCTACTCCACCCAGTAGGTCAACAAGTGAATTACTTGAAATTCTCACCAACTCCAGTTTAAAACCTCTCATGTCTAAAAAAAAAAAAAAAAAAAAAACTTCCCAAACAGTTTCGTGAAGTGAACAACAGGACAGACCAACGGCGGACTTGAAGAGCCGAACTTCACTGCTCTGTTCCTTTTGTAATGGTTCGTTAGAGAGTCTAAAAGCGTGTGCACATACAACTCCTGCACCTGCCGTTGTTGGGTGAAAACTGCAAGGCAGATCAAGAAGTGGATGAAAGTGGAGAGGTGCACCACTAGATTGTCTTTTCAAAAGATGTAAACGGACAAAGTTCCTTTGTATTTGATTTCCTTTATTTCAACAATGTTTTAACATAGGCTCCAGCCAACGCGTTTCATTCAATAAAGATTGAACTTCATCAGGGCTTGAATAATATACAAATTGTAGATGGTAGATGGTCCAATGATGGGGTGTCGGGAATGATGAGCAAGTACAAGTAAACCGTAGAACGCACTATTACCCCAGTGTTCATGTGTGGGAACCAGTAACTGAATTCTGGAACCGGAGAGAGGACGTTTTACTCGCGCATCCCAGGTATTGATGCTGGGCCCTTTCTTGTGAGCCCCATCATGGTGTATCCGCAGTTCTAAATATAACAGTTACTGGTTCCCACACATGGAACACTGGGGTAATAGTGCGTTCTACACCCCATCATTGGACCATCTACCATCTACAATTTGTATATTATTCAAGCCCTGATGAAGTTCAATCTTTATTGAACGAAACGCGTTTGTCCGTTTACATCTTTTGAAAAGACAATCTAGCGGTGCACCTCTCCACTTTCATCCAGTTTCGTGAAGTGCCCTTTTTCTGTGGAGAGCTATTCAATCTCACAGAAGTGCCAGCACGCCCTGTCAACTCATATCTCAACGGCTTGATAAATGTCATCTCTCCTAGCCTCAATGGCAATAGCCGTATTCATCATTCACAGTGCAAGGCTCCATATGAGGCTTCTGCAGTAATGTCAGAATGATCACTGTTGATAAAGGCAGGACATTTGGGGTGACAAACTTCATTTCTTTCCAGCAGGGATGCATTTGCTGGTGTTGCAACAAGAGAAACTTCCTGAAATGAGTTCCCTTTTCATCAGGTTTACCCTATCCAAGCTATTGCACCTGATGCCTCCCTTGTGGGATGAGGAGCTTGCTTGCACCATCTAAAGGTACACAATCTTTGGTTGGAAAGGGCGTATCTGTACCCCAAGCTCTTTCTTGAGTTCAGAGTGGTCCATCTAGCTCTGAAGGTTTTCCTTCCATAGTTAACAACAGTTCAACAAGTTCAAATGTACAGCACTACCATAAAGCACAACCTAAAGAAACATTGGGGCAAGAGGTCTAGGCTCTTTAACTGTCGATGCACAGACCTACTTCTGGTAAGGAACTTATCCATCCAAGCAGTACATCATCCATGTATTCAAAACTCCTAAGCAGATATCATGAACAAAGTCTTCCAAGAAAACCTCAACTGGCAACTAAACTTTGTATTACTAGCCATCTTCTTACTCTGCTGATTCACAAAAAAAGATCGTTTTGCTATGTCCCAAAATACACAGTTCTCAAATTACTCTTCCAGGGCTCGAGAACTCTGTTTGATGTGCAGCGTCCTTCTGTGTCTGTAAAAAGTGGTGTAGGTGTGAGGGACAGGAAGGGTACTCTGTAGGGATGCATTACTCTCCTCCCTACTCAGAGAAAAACCCAAAATGTCTTAAGTTGTGTTTTCGCTTGGTCATTCCCATCAGTTCTTTCCTATGCAAGGCCTCCTTCTTGTGCCCTCAAACAATGCATTGCATAGGGTAGATGCCATCATATGGTTCCCATCGGTCTGTGAACATGGGCTCACGTAACTGTACCGCATTGGTAATTTTCTCTGTCTCTTGCTACACTAACTTTGCACCTCCAGTCTATTTAGCTTGGATGGCAGAATTGAAAGAAAGAAGTAAACATTTTTTTAAATGCCAGAACTGTGATAGTTATTTTAGTTTTAGAAAATAAAGACCTTTTTCTTACAAAAGTGTTTCGACATCCTGGTTGAATACTGAGATAAATCAATGTTCTCGAATTCATTAAGTATTCCCTTGGTGGAGAACTGTTATTATAAGTAAGTAACTTTTTCTATGCCATATATTTTTTAAATAACCTTGTTAGTTTTTTGGTAGGTGTTTTGTCTTTATTTAGTTCTCCAGATTGTTTGATGAAATAATGTTTCACAATCCACTCCTCAGGCAGATGTGTTGTCCGAAAGCAGTTGTGGCACCCAATACGAGTCCTTTCTAGATTACGAGTTTGCCTCAGTAGAAGACAGCAATCTAAAGGGTATGTGATTTATCCTACGCTCTGAGATCTTGCTTGGACTTATGATATATTGTGCACTTTAAACGTGTAGGTATGAAAAGGCTTGACTGCTTCACAGAACTGACATTTCCATTGTCTAAAATTCTGTTGAGAGCATGGCATTGAATGATTTCTCTGTTTAATGAGTGAGTGAGAAGGATAATGCGTTCCCCACTTAGAACTGAAGTAATAAGGGGTTTGGACCAAAAGAATGTCATTGTGATTAATGTTTGGGAGGGAGGTGTTATATTTGGGAAGAGGTAGGTTAATGATCTTAATGGATTGGTGTTTAATTGCACTTTTTAGTCACTGCTGAGGATTGCAAAACTAATTAGAAATACATTTTCTTGATAAAACCATTCCCTAATCACACAATGAGAAGTAAGGAAGTTTAGATCGCTTTTAAAGAGAGATAAAGAATGGCAAAGTGCAATGCTTCGAAAAAACTGCCCTTACCCACAAAAGTATGTGGCATGCCTCATCATTGGGCTGCTACAAACACCTCTGCGCAGACCAACGCATGAGGTGGAGCAATAGGGTGGGGAAGACAATACAAACATGTAGAAAAGGTCAGGATCTAAAGAAAAGTAAGTGCAGACAATAAATTAAAACTAACTCGGGGATATCCCAATCTCTATTTTATTCGTGGATTCCCTAGTTAGAGCTAAAAGGTATCTCCTTAGCAAAGGATGGTGGTGAAGCAAGTGAATTATGCACCATTCACCCCTCCATTCTGCAAAGAAGTCGACATGTTTCAGCCGGATATCGTGTCTCTCTCGGCTTTCTTCAGGACTATTAGATCCCTTGTCTTACTCTCTTTCTAATATACCTAAATCTGTATATTGATTACTACACCTGTTATTTGTTATTTTACGAAGGTCCTGTAATCACACTCCAATATGGATCTGTAAGTGAGAAAAATGTATATGCAAGTGAAAAGAAAACTGAGAATCATGACAGCAAAATACCTCATGTGCTCTCATGTGAAGAAGCATTCCTTTCTTAGCCCTCTCAACCCATTTGGCGCGGTGCAGCTTGCTGATCATTCCATGTTAAACACCACTCGTTGGGACAGTGCCCTTATTTACCGTGAAATTCACGATCCCTTATCAGGATCTCCATCAATATTAACAAGCATTTGCAATGCAATAGGTCTCGCATTTGTGAGAGTTCGAGCTATTGGCGTTGTAAATGACGATGTCTCTTGCTATGGTGTTTTGGTGTGGAGTGGAGTGAATGTATGTGGTGTGCAGTTCAATTGTGTGGATTGGATTGGAATTTTTAGTAGTGTAATTGTGTGGTGTGAAGAGGATTTATGTAGTGGAATTATGTTCCATGGTGTGCAGTGGAATTATGTGGTTAGTAATTATGTGGTATGAGTATACTGGAATTATGTGGACTGGGAATGTGTGTCATGGAGTGTAATTATGTGGAATGGTAGTTTGAGTTGTAGAGAGGTATGCAGTGGAGTTTAATTGTGTGGTGTGCTGGAATTCTGTGGCATGTTGTGGAATTTTGTGGTGTGGATTGGATGTATGTAGCGTGTTGTGTAAGTGTGTTGAGTTGAACTATGTGGTTTGTTGTCAAATTATGTGGTGTGGAATGTGAATACGTACAGTTGAATTGTGTGGTGTGGAAGTGTGTGACGTTGAGTGAAATTATGCGGATTGGAATTATGTGGCATGGTGTGTGTGGAGTGCATTTGTGTGGATTGTGTGGCCAAGTTTAAAAATGATGAAACATAATTACAAAGAAAGGTGACCTTTCGATGCGCGCAAATTCACAAAATTAAACATGTTGCGTCCACCCAAAAATTTCGGAAACGCTGACATGTTTTGTCTGACTCTTAACACACCAACTTATGCAAACATAATGCTGTGGCGAAGTGTGAGAGGCTCTTGCCAGTCTCCTGTTCTCTGAAAGTTTGGCAATTTCCGTGAGAGGCCTAGGGAATGTATCAGTTGTGACAACAGTGATTTGGGGTCAACAAGACATTGCCATATTAGTGGAGAAGACATGAAGGAAGAAGGGAGTAGTGACCAGATTAAAAACAATAAACCAATGCACTGCGGCAGCTGTAATGTACAGGAAAGGGGAGGGGCAGCATATAGAGTAGATGCAGGGTGGTAAGGAACAACTGAGGGTACACAAAACACAAACCCACACCACTGTCACAATGTGGTAGTAGTGAAGGGTGGGGAAAACTTGGGCACAGGATGTAACTTTGTTGGATGGTGGTGAACATATTAGGAGTGGCAGAGGGGACAGAGGCAGACATAAATGTACAACCCATGCCTGTCAATGCAGGGAAGGACAGTCTATCCAGAAATTGGTGGGAAGCGGGGAGGTAGAAAGTCAAATCGTGGGCTTGTTTTAGCTGAAAGTGTTGTTTGTTCTAATGGCTTTATGTTACGTGCTATATTTGGATGCACCAATACAAAACCTTTCAGCATACAGACAGCACCTAGAACATGTGCGTGTACATACACACACAAAGTCAAAGAGTAGCAGTAAGGCAGATTAAGTAGAAGTAAGAATAGAAATGCATACGCATAAGATTGGGTATAAGTAGGAGTACACAGATGTAAGTAGGTGTAGGAGAAGGAGTTGGTAGGAGCAATCAGGAATAGGGGTAAGGAGGATTGAGGTAGAAGTAAGTTGGAGCATTTTAAAGAGTAGGAGTATGAATAGGCATAAGTAGGAGTAAGAGTAATTGTAAGGAGGAGGAAAAGCGGGTGTAAACAGTTGTAAATGTAGTACTAACAGAAGGAAAAAGAGTAGGAGGAAGGCAGAATAAGAGTGAAGTAGGATTGAGGATGAATTAAGAAATAGTTGTAAGAGTATGTAGGAGTAAGTGGGAGTATGTAGGAGAAAGAGTAGACTATTGCAGAGATAAGAGTGGGCACAGCAGGATAAATACTTAGAGCATATAGAAGCAAGTAGGAGTTGAAGCAATCTTAACAGCACTTATACACAGAGGAAGTACATTATTTCGTAACATTTTGCGCACGCACTTGTGACACACAAAGGATTGTGTGGTTTACTTAACATTCAATAAGCCCACAGCTGCAGTGCAAAACTGCACAATACCATGCAATTGCTTGCATAAACCATAGTAAATCTAGGCTGAAGTTCTGTATGGCTACTGTTTCTGCACAGTACTGATTTAATTTCAAATGGGAATGTAGCTGAATGTTATAAATGCTCTGAAAAGAGGACGAGGTGTGGCGCAGCGGCCAGGGTGCCTGACTCCAGACCACAGGGTTGACGGTTCGATCCCCGGTGCCGGCGGCAGGTTAGCCCAGCACCATGTGACTCTGGGCAATAGCTCGCTTAATCTTCCCGAGGGCCCCCAGCACCGGGACACCTCTCCGGAGGTAGCTGTGCGCTTTACAAATGCTGGTATATAAAAGAACAGCAGGCTGCGTTGACTATATGGCACAAAGAGAGGATCATTCAGGTACTCAACAGCAGGAGTTGAGTAAAAGAGCGTTATATTGAGGAAAAAAGTGTGCATCTCTTCCACTAGCTCCCGATGGGAAGACATGACAAACGATCTCCTTAATTAATTATAATCAGTACATGAGCATACAAGCCAGTAGCTCTGCTTAATACCTCAGAAATAGAACCCAAACCAGTAAGGACCATGCTACCTTTGCCACTCTTAAATGTATCATCATTAGTTCAAAATATGGAACAAAGCCTAAGTTTACATTGATAAACATACTACAGTACACACAATAGCAACTCTTTATTAACATTTATCACCACTAAAACCTTACAAACTAAAAACAGAAAATAAATCAGGGCATACCCCTGACAATAATGTAAGAGACGCTCATAGAGGCTAAAAGGCAAACAAGTGAAAACATACTAACAGTTTTCATAGCAGTTTTTAAAGGAAACACTTTTCAAGCTTGGTAAAAAATATTCATCTGGATAGCTCATCTCCACCTGTGTCTGAGCTGAACTCAGTTTGTTTACAACACAGGTGACTTATAAGGATCTTCTGCATTAAAGTTTTAAAGGCTCACTTACAAAAGGGCTTTGTTTGAAACAGTAGCATAAGCAAAGTCATTGCTTGTATCAAAAATAACCAGAATCCCACTACCCAACAGCAGCAGTGCATTTTTACAGTACTACCGTGCACATGGAGTTTCATATATAATTTACATAACCTGCTACTCAGCAGCGCAGTTTGAAAGTGATTGGTACATCATGTTATCTTACTACTTTTAACCAATAGACTCAAAACTGACATGTCTACCATATGCAATTGTAAATTATATTTGCTAGCAAGTGAAAGAGAGGCCTCGGCTCGAGGTGAAAAAGTGAAGTATCGTCCTCATTCCCTCCAGTACAACTTTGCATACCACTGGTCACCTCTTAAAGTACCTTAAATTAATATCTACATCGTTTTCCTTAGGACAAAAACATAAATCACTGATATTAGCTCTCTCCAGTTACAGAATAGTTATTTCTTTTTGGGAAGCGCGGTTACTGTGAATATTTTTTTCATTTTGAAGCTGCTGAACTTGAGAGAGTAACTTCGAGTCTAGCAGTGTGCTTTCATCCGATAACGGGACGGAAGAGCAATCAAAACAGCGGCGGGCATGAAACAATTAAAACAGGGACGTGCTTGACAAACACGGCATGGAAGCTGGAGCCCAGTGACTCACTGACTGCAAGGGAGGAGGGAGGTTGGGAGGAGGAGGAGGGAGCAAGAGCAGAGTGTGGGGTGGAGGAGCAAGGAAAGGGACACTAACGAAAGCGCTGACTGAGATTATACCTCCAGTTTTCCACAGAGACCAGAGAGCCAGTCCACGTCCAGGGCAGCTGCGAGGAGTAGGCACAGACAGTAGTGCCCCCTGCACTGAGGCAAGCAACACAGCCCTCTCTCTGGTCCGCCTGGCTCTGCTGTGCGGCTGGAGCTTGTTCACTGATTGGGAGGGAGGGGGTTAGAGGTGCCGGGAAAACACCACAACCGTGGAAGTGAAACCAGCACGGCGCTCTTATGTCCACAATTGTTAAACAAGAAACCGGAGGCCCTGCAAAGTGAGAGTATTAGGGCGGCCATCTTTAAGTAGCCAAATAACTTTCAATAATCACAAACCTATTACAATGCATTAGGTTCAAAATGCGTAATTTAAAATAAATGTGAGTGTTGCTAATTATAATAAAACTCACAAAGCAGTGCACACTACTCATGCGCTCATGCAAATCACTCGATCGTTCTGCAATAACCAGCGAGGTAGTGCCCAGTCAAACAAGCGACTAGCTGTTCATATTCTCGCAGTGCACGCACACCTACTGAAGCTCGTTGGTAATTAAAACACCAGCGCTCTAGGACTGGTCATCCATTTAAACAAGACTTCAACAAGGCAAATTCCCCCTTGAAAGCAAGCCCAAAAGCAAACGACTATCCTATCAAAAAAAAGCCCAAATGACGATCGACATCGGAAAGTTGCAAAAACACTAAAAACAAGTACAAACTCGCGCACGCTGAAGAAGAAAAAAAAAAAACAAGCGCTGAAACACAAACGCGGCCCCGCGGCAGCGAAAGTGAAACTACTGGGCTAGCAAGTGGGAGGGGTGGGGCGAGAGAACACACAGCGATTCCCTTGCGGGAGCGAGCAAACATATGTTGCCAAAGCTCGCTCCCGCAAGGAAATCGCCAAACGTGCACGCATTGCCATTGAAAGCAATGCAATGCGTGCACGTTTTTGGCTGAAAAGCCGAAGCGATTACTATAGGTCTTTTTCCAATGCAGCGCATGCGCGCTGCGTAGGCGAGACCTAAAAACCATTGTATATACACACCCATCAATCTCTAGCAAAACATCACTCGGAGAAAATCACATCCATATACCCTTCATTGGAAAATCTCAGGTATTGAATAGATTACTCGGTTTTTCTTACCGAGTTTCACTGCACAACCTGCTCAAACTGGCACGGGAATGAGGGCGACCCCCTGTAGTCACACACTGATTTAGAAAGTGAGGGTAATGAATAGGTAGTTGGAGAGAGACAAGCATCGATGGTAGTGTTTCACCCAATCGTTGTCTGCCACTCGTGCATAAGAGGTGTAATATAATGAGCCCCTGGCATTAGACGTGCCCTGAGTGAAATGCACGATAGGGACCCGGGTCTCTTCTCCCCGTATTTAAATGAAGAGCGAAATCCTCCAACTGAACAAATCCGTTCACTCCGCCCTATTTAAGTCTGGGTCCCCCGCTTACTTCATCAATGTAGGTTTGCCACTGGCTCAGTGTCCCTGCCGGCGCCGCGTAGGTACCGAGAGTCCATGATCGGGGCTTCTAAAAGAAACTTCACTTCCTTCCATGTGAACGCGGAGACGTGTCACGTGTGCAGCGTGCTGCGCTTGGTAGAGTAAGAACAACTCGAACGTTAACCTCTCGGTTGGTGCGTGATGAATACATCACCTGCCCGGGTCATTTACTACCGAGGCTTGGTTCTCTATTCAATGAGCCCAGGTCTAAAAAAGTTTATATATTTTGTCACCTATATATGTTATACCAATGTTAAAATAATGTCAAAGAGGTCTTTTAATCCTAAAAGGATTCTTTTGTCTCCAGTTTACTGGAGCGCTCTCACAGAGGGATTATATGCCCATATCATGGACCACCGGGTTCTGTGAGTGTTTGTTTTAGTCTATCAAGGGTGAAGTTGTAGGAATTGTCTGTTTCCTATTTCCTCCAAACACTAACACTTGTTTTACTTCGAATCATTGATTGTAACTTGTGCACGGAAAGGAGTGTGGCAAGCTCACTCGGCTGTCCATGGCAGATTGTCTGGAAGTAAAATTCAAGGAAAGGTAGTGTCGCCTCCAATAATCCGGCACTGTCATGCTATAAACAGGAGGAAATATTTGTATATACCACCCCCTTCATGTGACTTGGAGCAACCAGTCAGTGAAGAGTTTTTAGCATCTGATCATAGCCTGTTCAGAGTGTTCCGTGGAATGTCATCGTTTAGCCCAATTTCATGGCTTTGCAGCCTATACACCCATTTTTGTTCCCTTAGAAATAAGTTTATATTAGGGTCTCTGGTAGTGTTGGAAATGTATGGCTTGTCCAGTACTGTCCAGTATAGATTGTCTACTGTGTGCTGCTTCTCAGCGTAATGTGTGGTAAAGCGTGTCATGGTCCTCTCACACCTAATGTTGCTTCTATGCTCCATGATCCTGACTTAAACCTTTCGTGATGTCATCCCCACATATATTAGGTTAAATGGACATCAAATAATATAGATGACATTAGTGGAGTTACAATTTGTGTGTCTCCGTTGTTCCCAAGGGTAACTGAGCCCTACATCAATGCTTTTGGTGTTTTCTGTTAGTCTACACATGTCACACGATCCACATCTGGTGTGTCCCGTGACCGGGGTAAGTTCCCAAAGTCTTTGTTGATCCCTCTGTGTTGTTGGACGGGGTCTCGTGTGGACCAGATGGCCCCTTATGTTTGGACTTCTTTTGAATGAGAAGAGGTTTCTCCAGGCTCAAGCCATTCGTATTCAGGATCCGCCAATTCCTAAGTATGATGCGCTTGATGTGGGTAGAGGCGGTGTTAAAGGTAGTGACATAGATGGCGTTCTTGTTCAGTGGTTTTTCTACCTTTTCCAAAAGCGCCTCATTATGGCAGTTCAGTGCTCTCTCTTGTGCCTTTCTGATGACTTTAGTGGGGTATTTTCACCTATTCCCTAGCATGATAAATCCTGTGTGCATCATCTCAAACGTAAACAAATTGCCTGAGTTATCTGCAGCCTCAGATTGAGCTATGACTTTGCATTGTTTTTTTCAAATTGATCTAGTCACTAATGGGACTTGTGTCCAAATCCTGTACTTCAGAAGTTTCCTTCGTATGTTCAATTCAGTACACAAGACAAGCATGCAGAGGGAAGAACTTTACTTCTCTAAATGGGCTGACCACAATAATACTGATGAAATCAGACCATTGTTATATCATTTATATAGGCTGCTCAAAGAAACTAAAACTAGTCTATAATAGATTGATAACCCTCATGGGCCTAATGAATCCACATCGTTTGCCTTCCCTTGGAATTCTCATTGACTTGTAACTCGCCATAGCAGAGTGCTGCCTTCCTACTTTTCACTAGGCCAAGATCACATTTGCAGATAGTTTCCACCTTTTATTGCTACGAAGACCTCTTGATGCACCAAAGCATGCACACAGACTCACATTGGCACACTTGTTTAAAACAAGCATTGGTAAATGCATTAGGTTTCGCCTACGGGATTAATAATAAGAGGTGTGGGAGTAATGTATGAGTGCAGGGAGAATGGTGTGTGTGCTGTTTGTGCAGGGTGAGTGGTGCGTGAATGAAGGTTGGTAAGTGTCTGAGTGCAGGGTAATTGATGTAGGTTTTCATTTGCGCTCGCTCTGGAATGGCAGATAACTTTGCAGGGAAGTTGGAAAGATCAAATTGTTAAATTCACGTACTTCCCACAAGATACCTGAACGTGAGCAGTCTTGCCTTTCATTGACCATTGAAAAAACACTGGACTGTGCACTTCCTAAACAGCTGACTGTTCTACTCTGCCATCTGTTCAAATGTATTTATGTGACAGCATGCACCTGCCAGTGTCATTCCTCAGCCACATTACATATTTGCATGGGAGCAGAGAAGCCACACTGATTACAGGCTTTTTCAGATCCCAAAAATGGAAATGAGAACAGTGAAGCGTGACTGCAAAATGAGAAGGCAAAGAAAGGCGTGGCGCAAGTCACTTTAGCTCTGTCTGCAGCCTTTGCAAAAGTGTGGAGTGTATCTTTAACCCCTTCACTGCTAGGCCTCCCCCGCACCCCCCATACCCCCCCCTCCCCTCCTGCTAAGCCTTTTTTTGGCTGCTTGGCGTAGTTTGTGCTTAGCCCCCTGTAACTTTTTGGCCAAATAGGGCATCCATGCCAAATTTGCGTTCTTTTCTTCCAACATCCTGGGGCTTGTAAAGGTACCCAGGATTCGTGGATTCCCTCATTGGGATACAGAAATTAGCCAAAATACACCTACATTTGTTTAACGGGAAAAAGGTCCTGCAGAAGAAAGTCTGTTTTTTCCCTACAAATGGAATCAACAAAGGGTTTGCGATGCTAAAATCACCATCTTCTCAGCTTGCTTTCAGGAACGGGCAGACATTTGTCAGAAAACCAACAGTTTTGGCATTTTACTGGGACATAGCCTATTTTTCCTATTTTTTTGTGCTTTCAACCTCCTTCCAGTTTGTGATAGAAATGGGTGTGAAAGCAATAATGGATCCCGGTAAGCTATACATTTCTGAAAAGAAGACAAAATTCCGAATTCAGCAAGGGGTCATTAACCCGTTAAGTGCTTCTGTCGGCCAACGGCCGTCGCGAGCACTACCTCGGTAGTGCTGCGCACGTCCGTTGGCCGACGCGGCCCCGCCCGCTTAATAGAACGTTCCGCACTGGCGCGGAACGTTCTAAGCAGTTAACCGGTTAACAGTTGAAATAAATAAAATATTGAATTTGAGTTGGAAAAAGCAGCCATTTGTGCCAACGTTTTCACCTGTAACTTCTTCTAAGTATGACAGATTTTTTAAAGCAATATACCGTTACGTCCGCTCGACCCTTCTGCTTTTGGGGATATATAGGACTTGTAGGTTCATCAAGAACCTGAGGTACCCAAAGCTATTAACTGAGCTGCGTCTTGCAATGGTTTTTCATTGTGCACCTGGTATTTAGCAATTCATTTCGTAAAATACAAAGAGTGAAAAATAGGTACCTAGGAAACCTATATATTTCCAAAATAGGAACAAAATGTAGAGTTTAGAAGCAGTGGTTATTTACACATCTCCGAATTTGTGGGTACCCATTAGAGAGCATTTTTCAAAATGACTTCTTTTTTACACACTGGCTTACATTTGGAAGGCAGAAATTCATGGAAACTCAATTGGTAATAACACTTGTTCTACTATTCTGTGTTCCCCTAAATCTCCCAATAACAATGGTACCTCACTTGTGTGGGTAGGCCTCGTGCCCGCGACGGGAAACAGCCCAAAACGTAACGTGGACACATCACATTTTTCCAGTGATAACTGACCCTTTTTTGCAATGTGATTAGCTGTGGATTTTGGACCCTAACTCAGCCGGCACCTAGAGAAACCTAGCAAACCTGTACATTTTTTAAAGTAGACAGCCAGGGAAATCCAGGATGGGGTGACTTGTGTGGCTCTCACCTGGTTCTGTTGCCCGGAATCGCTTGCAAACTTCAAACTTTGTAAAAATAAAAATAAAAAATAAAACATTTTCCTCACATTTCTGTGATGGAAACGTTCTGGAATCTGCAGGGAGACGCAAACTTCCACCCACCCAGCATTCCCCCAAGTGTCTCGATTAAAAATGGTATCTCACTTGTGTGGGTAGGCCTAGTGTTCGCGACAGGAAACGGTCCAAAACGTACTGTGTAGACTTAGAAAATATCGATCACAAAAAAGACTTGGTTTTGCAAGGGAGTCACCTGCGTTTTTGGTCCTGGGCTCAGCGGCCATCTAGGGAAACCCACCAAACCCAGACAATTCTGAAAACTAGACATCTGGGGGAGTCCAGGGAGGTGTGGCTTGCATGGATTCCACAATGTTTCCAATGTAATCCCCTGCAAACCTCAAGTTTAGCTGAAAAAATAAAATTTTTCCTTACATATCTGTCTGGGCTAATTGCACTGGCACAAATTTCCTACCACCCAGCGTTCCCCTTGGTTCCCCATTGAAATGCCCATTGTGGGAAGCCCCCACTCCTCTTTTATACGTTATTTTTTTTAAGCAATATCAAGTGCCTGGTGGGCTTTCTGCCCCCCCCCCCTCCCCTGTGGGGGCTGGGGGATGGGCAGATCAGGGGCTATTGCCCCCATCTGTGCCTCGGGGGGGCAGGAAGTGGTCAGAAGATGAAACAAGCATTTGCAATGCAATTGCTCTTGCATTTGTGAAAGTTAGAGCTATTGGCATTATAAATGATAACGTTTTTTACTTATGTTTTTGTGTTTGCAGAGGAGTAACGTAACAGGTAAAGCAGCTGACTTAAGAATTGGTGGACTGAGTTCCCATTTTTAAGATTGATTAACCGTCCTGTGCCTTATGGAAATTATTTTATTCTTATTAATGGGTATTGCCCAGAGAAGCAAAACCGCAACAGTGAAATCACCCACTCTCTGGTTAAGAAGAACAGGGGCTGCAGAGGGACATAAATAGTGGGTAATGTGTATTGTAATGTGGCGGTGTGTGCACTTTGGGACAAGACACTCGCTACGCGAGGGGCGCATGCACTATAAATCTATTGGATACAGGGGCCACTATTGTCTGCTTGCAAGTGTGTTTTCACAGCAGAGATAGGAAGCAGACAATACATAAATGTGACTTAAAGAGTCAGCATGAAGGGCACAAATCCTGTCAGACTTCATGGTCACCATAGTTGCAACTCTCATTTCCACTATGTTTTACAACTTGACGGTGGTACCTCCAATTTAAACATTCTGGCAGCTCCCACTCATTCGAACTGAGATGAATGGCTATGAACTGTGTGTGTGCATGTGTGAGAGTCAGTGACATGCTCTCGTCAGCATGTGTGTATACAGCAGAGAGTGTGATAGTGTGTGTGAGACGTGTGTGACAGAGAGCATTGTTAGCCGAATAATCGTTTTTCTCAATGCAGCACCTCTTTTAATACGGCAAGGTAACAGGCGCTTCACGTCATGTGCAATAAACGCCACAAGGTGGCTCTAGGAGATAACATTTGTAACTATCGCCTAAAGAGTTGCACTGATACACAAGTGGGCAGCATGTTCTATTGAAAAGAAAAGCCAATACATTTTGTGCTGTGAACGGACCAACACGCTTCTGAAAATGTGGTTTTTCAATTCTTCTCACAAGAAATAACATATTGATGGATATATGTTCGCAGACAAAACAGTGGAGATTTATCTTTTGCACATTTGCTCTCACACAGTGACAAGTCCCACTTCTGATGATCTACTAGCTGGGAGCCTGTGGATTACGATTAGAGCATGTTGTGGATTAACACACCCAAAACAACAGGCAGGGAGGAATGCGGTCTGAAAGAGCACCTCGGCAGGGGCCAGAAGTGCTAGATGGCAATAAGAAAATCAGCTGCAGGAGATGCAGTGCTTAATTTGTAAAATATTAAGTGCAGGTGCTCACATTTTTTTAGAAGGCCACACCCACTCCCCCGGCTCCTCCCACTTCCTCCAGTGGCCCCACCCACTTCATTTATTGGCTCCACCCACACCCATAAGCCTCAACACATCAGAGCTACCTCCTCACTTCTTGAGTTCCGCAAGAAGCTGAAGCCCTGGCTCTTTACATAAGCACCTCGGCGGCCTCGCACATACATACCTGCCCAAGCACCTGGATACCCTCTTGAGTGATTAGTTCACTATACAAATCAATATTTACATAACATAATATAACATAACATATAGGAAGCCTATGACAACAACTTAAAAATGAACTCAAATTATAGAATGTGTGTAAATCTCAAAATGCAGCTTTAGGAAAGGCCATTTGAGGACTTGACTTGAAGCAGTTTTGCAAACTAAAGAGAATGTGCTTGCACTGCGCTGTTCAAAAGAAAGGAAGGGATGAAGGAAGGAATACATTAAAGTAGGCAGCAACAAATGCAGGCACGAAGGAGAGTACTGGAGTGAGGAAACAAATAAGTAATGGATGAAAGAAGGAGAAAATAGGAAAAGAAAGTGAAAGGAAGAAATTAAGGAATAGTGCGAGAAAAGAAGTAAACAATGTGTAATGGATGAATAGAAAGAAGAAAGAAAAGGAGGAAGAACAGCAGAAGGAAGGGTTGAGGATAAGAAAGGAAGAAATTAAAGAAGGAGTAGGGAAAAAAGAAAGTAAGGAATAAATGGAGGAAAAAATGCACCCAGGGAGGAAGGATGGGGAATGAATGAGGATATATGGAAGCAAGAATGGAAAGAAGAAAGGAGGTATGGCTGGAGGTGCAGAGGAAGAGAAAAAGGAAAAAGATGGGACGAAGGAAAGAAAGGAGGTCAAGGGAATGGATGCGAGTTTGAAAGGTACTGGATGAAGCAGGGACAGAGGGAATAATGCAAAGAAATTGAAAAACAAAAGATTAAAATACATTTCTGTGCCCTTAACACACCATGTATGTTTGTAAAGCACATATTCAGCAGAGGGGGGGGCTTGACACCAAATTAAAAATGTTGCTATCCAGCTCAATGGCACTCATTTTATCGACCCCAGAAAAATGAAAGACTGAGTGGCCACACCAAGATTTAAATGTATGACCCTGAAATCAAACACAGATTCCTGGAGTGGATATAAAGATGTGTACAAGAAGGAAAAACATAAAAGGGAAAGGGAGGAAGAAGGAGAGGTCTGAAGGCAAGGATAGATACAAAGATAGACAAAGAATGTGAAAAGAAGTGGGGAAAGCAGAGATTGGGAGTGCAAGATTGGAGTGAAACATGATGAGACTGAAAAGTGGAAAGAGGAGAAAGGCAAGGGAAGAAGAGCAGACAGCGGGGAGCATGTGAAAGGAGAGTGGAAATGAAAGATGAAAAATTAAAAGCAGTTAATGAGGGGAGGCGGCAATTAAGAGGAAGCGCGGACTTAGGGAAGAAAGTGAAGGAAGAATGGAGAGAAGCAAAGGAGTGAGGTGTGAATGGGGGAAGAAAAGCAGATACTGAGGGAGATCCCCTTTTCCCCTGCCCCTCCACAGTTCTGGTGTAGCTTTCCTGTGACTCTGCTCCGACCACTAGGAGAGGACTAAGTGGATATGGAGTTATGTGCTTCTCCCTTTTGGACTGAACCTTAAAGAAGGAGCATAGAGAGGTGGTGATCTTTATACCTTCTGTTGGTTTACTTACTTCCTTTCCTCCAGAAATCCCGAGAGTTATAATTATCGGCAGACCAATTGGGTGGGGGCAGATACCAAACCCTGCGGGGTCAGAGATGGAAGCGCTGTAAGCTTTCCCTTTCTGAGTTTACCTTCCTCTGTTCCACAAATGTTTTGAAAAGAAGGAGGGACCTGGGTTGGCTCTACCCAACTCGAGACCCTAGGCTTTCTTGTGGGACACCACCGGCACAAATTAAGCACTCGGAAGGATGCAAGTAAATTGGCAGTGCTCTTGGGAGGGGCAGACACAAAACGGAAAAGGAAAACCATCGAATAAGAAGCAGGCAAAACAGAATGGCAGGAAAGCCAATCAGTGGTAATCAATAATCAATGGGAGGGCTCTAAGCTCCTGTATGTTCTTAGAAAGCCCACAATATGCCTCACAGCAGCGCGTGCACTGTTTTGGAGGCTCTACCTACAACGGACTGGGACACAGACCTGGAGGCATAGAAACAAATAATTAAGCTGACGCATGGCCTTATAGATAAGAAGGCAGGCTAACACATATACAGAGAGACCACTGGATGTACGGAGAGCTAATATGGGCCCTTAATGATTTATACTTTGGAATTTATTATTTTAAAGCAAACACTGAAAGAATGACTGGCCAGCCAACTTAGTGAGGAGGAATTCATTTACAGATGTCTTAACTTCAAAATTATAAACCGTGGTCCTTGTTCTGGCAGCCTCTGCTCTCCATAATTAAGTGAAATGCATTAATTTAGTGTTGCTTGCTGAATCTCTAAAAAGCGTATTCTCTCTGGTGTGCCACGCTAGAAAGGATCTCACATGCAATTGCTGAGTGATGCCATACATTTTTTGTCTTTGTTTGTTATGGCTGATCAGATATTTCAAAAGTAGACCTTAAAACATATGTACATCACAAAGGAAAATAGCTTATCAGAAAGCATTTGACTTTTCATGGAATCATTGTCCCCGCTTATCTCTTCCCCGGAGTGGCATTTTATTACAACAGTGTCATATCACGCATTGCATTGTGTTCTGTCTGGGCTGGCTGATTGTGACACAGTACTGTTAATGGGCGCGTAATGCGTGAGGCTGATTATGAATGGAGACCCACAAGGCACTTATGCAGACTCCAGGAATCAGACGATGATACCAATGATTCACTCATATCTGCCTCGCCTCCGTAGACGGCACCATTTTAATTGCATTACCGTAATTGTATGCAAGTGTACACAAATTATTTTGCAACGTTTTTCCTAATGCTTACACAAAATATGGCATTTGACTCTGTGCTAATAACGGTCGTTTATATTCCTACCAAAAATAAGCCCCAGCAGCAATCTGCACGTTTGTTAGCAAAGAAGTTTCCATGTGTAATTTGGGGAAAACTGAAGATGTATATAATTTTAACATGTTTCCCGTTTTACAAAGAAGACTGATCATAAGATGTTTTTAAGTTCTGCAGGCGTATCCATTTTCTGGTACTAACATTGCTTGTCTGAAATCTCTCACCTCCAACTGCACTGACCTTTTACCCAGCGCTCTCTTGCTCACAGGAGGTTTAGGGGATTCACGACGGTTTCCTCTGCCACTTGCTCCGTGTCCTCTTGTTGAACTCAGCTGCTCCTTCTGTATTCTGAAAGATTCCTTCGCGCCGCGGCCGGGGGCTTGGATGGGGACACCCAATTAGCTTTCGTGCTGCCTGGAGTGCCCCGGAAGTCAATTCGCGCCGAGGCCTGCCTGTTCCATTCGCACCAAGGCCTGCCTCTCCCTGCAGAGCCTTGAATCTTCCTCCGACCACAGCCCCGCTCCACTCCTTTCTCTGCAGCTGACCAACTCCGATTGAGGCCCAAGCAACTAAAGAAATTCCACCATTTAAAAGTCGGAACCTGCAACACTAGCATACCCATGTCTCTCAATTCTATAGACCCGGCCCTGAGAAAGAAGTGCCGGTGCTTAGCACCGGAAAGCACCGGCACAAATTAAGCACTGGCGGGATGGCAAGTTAAATTGTCTTGTGGATTGTTACCTGCCTTGTTATGTTGGCCTAGGCCTGGCTGCCATGCTGCTTTTCTTTGCGCACGTTACACTGAGCCGGGCTTTCCTCGCCCTTTGCTCGTGCCAAGTTCTTTTGCACTGTCTGCATTTTCTGTTGTTCACCTTTTTGGGCTCAGTCTGCACAAACATGTACAAGGTCGCATAACAATGTATTTTGGTTCTTCCTGATATGGCCAGTCTCGCGCACCCAGACATAACATTAGGTGCAATTGCCATGAAGAATTTGGTATGCTTTTAATACTGTGGTTTACTAGCGCTTAACACACTTGGAGAAATCCCTTTCAGTGAGAAGAGCTATGATGTCCTGCTGATGTAATTCTGCATCTAGAGACTGAGGTATGAGGGTTCGCTAGTCAAAGCCCAGAGGTCTTCTATTTTATAATAAACTATCTTACTGCAAGGGGAGGGTGGTAATGTTATTTATACGTTTATCCACTGAGCTCTGAGATGCTTTCCCCGTTTGTATTCTATGGAATTGTAACCATGCTGCTTATATTAGTCATATGCATTATGCTATTAGTACTGACACGTGTACTGTACATTAGAGCACGTAAGTTGGAATAAACATTTTAAACTATCCAGTGTCTCTTCCTACGCACCTTGTGGACAAGTACGAGTGAGTGACGAAAGAGTGTTCTTGCTTCTGCGAGTCCTGAGATAAAGATACCGTGTTCTGGGTTGTCCAAACATTAGTACTTGGGTGCTAATGGGATGCTAAGCTAGTTGGGTTGGGGTTTTTGGGTGCTACGGTATATGGTGGCAAACCACTGTATTCCGGGGTCCCATTTTCCTGTGCATAGCTCTGTGTATGTGCAGAAACCTTATGACATGGCGCGACCACCGTGGGGCAGCTTATCTGCGAGACGCTTGAGTAGTACTTGTGCTTGTCCACAAACCCCTCGCGTACGCTTCCGGAGGCGTATGTGACGGTGATACCTCCTATATTGAATGTTTTATAGGTTCTTTCAAGCTTGATATTATTAAAAAAGGTTAGTTAACAGACCCATTTTTGTGCTCCCTGTTAGGTTGTCGAATATAATTGTTTAGTCATGGCTGGTGTGGCGATAGCTGCACATAGTCGAGGAGCACTCCGAGACCACTTAGCTGTGTATGGAGTGCCCGATACAGGGGTCGAGTTGGTCTTTGTGGTTCAAGCCGATCCGGCTTATCACTTTGAAGTGTTTTACACTTGGATCACTTTTGAAGCGGTGGATGCAGGTGATAAGCTGTTTCATGAATATAAACCCACCGTTATTCCTGCTGCCTATCGACCCTATACCACTCTTGAAGTACCTCTCACGGCTTGGCAGCACCGTGTTTGGTTTAATGGCGCCCTACCACAACCAACTACCGCAGTTCGTTTAGGCCCCTTGTCAATTCAGGGGGCCACTTGGCCTGTATTGGCCGGGTATACCCCACATCCAAATTATCTGGCATTACCGCTTGCGGAACTGCGCACTATGCATACCGAATTGGTACGAGTGCATCGAGCCCTAGTGACATACGTTACAGGTAGTCTACATGGAGCTGCTCCTGTAGTCGCAGGCCAACCAGCTATAGCCGCTGGAGTGACTATAAGTCCTGTCATGGTAAATTCTGTGATGGGCAAACGTCCACAAAATAAGGACGACTATCCTTACTGGCTTGCAGAAAAGTTCGATCAGATAGAAGCAGTGTTTCCCCATACATCCCCAGTAGATAAACACCGCATCCTCACGATAAGTTTGCCAAAAGACATAATCCCCGATTTGACATCATGTGAAAACTGGGGTAAGGTATTCGCAGCAGTTTATTCAAAATGTTTTGGAACTCCTTCCATGACGGTTCTACCCTCTGTAATTAAAAAGTACAGGACGAACATGGCCCTGAAGCGGCTGTGGAATTAGGGATGAGACTAGTGGGAGTGTTTGATGTAGTAGCTGAACTGATCCTTGGAAATGTCAAGGGCGATGCTATGAACTTTCAAGTAGCGAATGCTTTGGCTTTGGTCCCAGAGTTGGACAGGCCCCGCGAATTACCGAAAATTATTGCCCGGGCTTATAAAACAATTGGAAGAAATAGCCTGGGCAACAAGCCTTTTGTAAAAATGCAAACTCAATCGCAAACACAAGTTACACACACAAAAAGTGCATCTGAGAAAGATGATAAACCGGTCTTCACTAAAAAGAGTTGGAGACAGAAAAAACAGGGTAAGCAACAAAAGAAGCCGGGGTCGAGAGGCGCTTCCCCAGTTTCGGTTTCTTCTGAACGTACTTATGATTTACGTGATAGGTCAAGGATTAAATCACCAGAAAGGTTTCAGAGCTCTGATACGCGTTCTCCTCGTTCTTCACAGGCCCAGACGTCGTCACAGGCTGGTGGAGGAGGACGGCAAGATAGAGGAAGGGGCCGAGAGGCTCCCCAGGAGCGAGACCAACCTCGACAACAAGTCAGAGGGAAAGCAGAAGATTTTCATCTTCCTCGACCGCAATTTCAGAAGAAAAAGTTGCCGCTGTCACAGCGAAATATGCCTCAGACCGTGAGAACGAGACTCCAGAATTGGACGTGGGCAGTGACCCTCCTAGACAGCGCCGCGGAAGTTACCATAGTGCGGGAGGCGCTACGTCCTCATATGGAGGCGACAGCAACTGAAACATTCGTTACAGTAGAGACAGCTGACACGAGAGTGGCACCCCCTGACAGACTATATAATATAGTCATACAAATTGAAGGGGACATACCGCGTGAAATAAAAGGGATTTTTTGGGAAAATCTAACCTCTTCATATGACATTTTGTTAGCAGAGGTGGATTGGCCACCCCCATTCGTTTTAGCTGCACATAAAGGAGAGGAGGTAATCCTTCCAAGCTTCTCACGGCATGTCCCAAAAGACAAAGCTGAAGCACTTGCAGCTGAGTGGGCTGTGTACCTGGCACCAGCGTTATACCGCAACCATGTGGGATGGGATGAAGAATCACCTCCTCATGCAATACCTTTGCGGTCACTACCGCAGCCACAACCCCAATATCCCATCAAACGGCAGGCAAAAGGCCCCGTCTCCGAAATTCTGACACAGTTGGAATATCAGGGAGTAATTGAACCATGCGTATCACCTATGAACAATCCCCTTTTCGTGGTTTCTAAACCCGATGGATCGTACCGCTTAGTTTTGGATTACCGGCATTTAAATACTCATTGTCGGAACTTTGCGGTGCAAAATACACACAGTTCTGCGCTTGTAGACAGTCTTGTTCGTAAAAAATACAAAACGACACTTGACCTTTCAAACGGTTTCTACACGCACAACCTAGCCCCGGAGAGTGGTCAATGGACCGCATTCACATCCGGTGGTAAATTATTCCAGTTCCGGCGTTTACCCATGGGCTACAAAAATAGTCCGGGTATATTCGCCGCCCGTGTTGTTTCTTTGTTAAATGACATTGATCAAGACGCATGTTCGTACGTAGATGACATCTATCTGACGGACGACGAATTATTTCAGCATTTGTCCCGTGTGGATCGCATTATTCTTGAATTTGCGGAGCAGGGTTACAAATTTAACTTTGCTAAATCACACATTGCTGAATTTACAGTTCTGTTCTTGGGCTATGAGCTCAACAACGAAGGTAAGGGCTTAGCCCCCATTTCTTGGAAAAATGTGCACATTTGTGCCCCCCAAATACTCTGAAGAAACTTCAGTCTTTGCTGGGTTTCCTGAATTTCGGGCGTACTTACATTCCCGAATATGCCCAGCGTATCAAGCCTTTGTATGCTTTGATACAACCTACTTATTCAAGGTCTTGCTGGCTGCCTGAGCACACCTCAATTCTGCAGTCTTTGCAGACAGACCTTTTGGAGTCTAAATATCTTTTGACTCGTGATAACCACACAAACCTGGTGATTAGAATAATTCCGGGGGCGGTGGGATTCACATACTTAACCTTTAATGAAGGCGATACAGTACCCATCGCATACAAGTCACATCTGTACACTTCCGCTGAATTGCGCTTTACATCTGTTGAAAAAGTTCTAACTGCAGTGCAAATGGCGATTCTGAAAGAACGCGCACTGGCACAGGGAAAGCGAATTCTGGTGGTAACACCCTGTCCTGCCCTAGAGGCAGTAACAAAGGCAAGTGTACCGAACTCAAAAGCAATGCATCCCCGTTGGATACAATGGGCTACATCCTTGACGTCTTCGGACGTCACTTTTGTTTTTGATTCTTCTCTGCAGACTCAGGAGTTTTTGCAGTATGAATTCGTTCATCCTCCTCCTTTGTTTTTATTACCGCTTGAGGATTACAAATGTGTGATCTACACCGATGGTTCGGCGCAGCCGGCCACTGGGTCCAAGCACGCTTATTCAGCTGCATGTGCTATTGTTGCGGGTTCCTTTGTAGATGGAAAGTTCAAATCCTCTGCAGTGCATACTCGCACACTTGGAGATAGTACTGCACAATTGGCCGAGCTGCATGCATTGCTACTTGCACTTGAGTTCGCTTCACAGGATGAGACAACTCTTATTGTATGTGATTCCTTCTACTGTGTACAATCTTACAATGACAATCTGTTTTTCTGGTCGAAAAACGACTACAAGGACGCAAAAGGGAGCACAATTAAGCATAAAATGCTTTGGGTTCGAGTGGCAGAATTGCAACAACGTCTGCCCCTCACACAGGTGGTTCACACTTTAGGCCATCAGCGGGTGGGCGCACACGCTATAGGTAACGATCTGGCAGATGAAGCTGCCCGTTCAGCAGTAGTCACGTGTTCAGTAGCAGCGGTTACCAGGTCCATGTCTAAAATAGACCCTGTTATATTAGCAGCTATTGCTGCAACCAAGGAAGGTAATAATTACCCTACAGGTTTCCCTTCCAAGTATTCTTACACATTAAGTCCCGATCAGGTTCCTTATGTAACTATACCTGACGTTGGAGATCGGCTGATCCCCAACGCGGACCGCAGGAGTGCCTTGATATCAGCTGCACACGAAGGCATGGCTTCTGCTCATGCAGGTGTGTCAGCTACGGTTTCCATCTTGCAGCAGCGTTATTGGTGGCGTGGGTTATATAAAGACACCCGTGCTTTTGTGCTTTCTTGCGACGTTTGTCAACAGATTAAGCCTTCCACGGTAACACGTCCACCACAAACACCGCTCTGCATTGCTAACAGACCCTTTGGGTGTGTTTACTTGGATCACTGCGGTCCATTCTCATCAGACACTGCCTATAAATACATCTTAGTGGCAGTGGACTCGTGCACACGGTTTCTCTGGGTCTGGCCACAACGGAGTGCTGACGCCCGAAATGTAATCAGGGATTTGCGTGTCTTTGTGGGAATTTTCGCATGCGGCACCTTCCATTCGGACCAAGGTCCAGCGTTTGCCTCTAGGGCTTACAAGGATGCAATGGCTTCGCTTGGGGTGCGGGTGAAATTTTCGTCTCCGTATAGGCCTGAGGGCAACTCTATCGTTGAACGAATGAACCGTGACTTAAAGCAATCCTTAACAGCTAGGGTTATAGGTACTGGCAGGAACTGGCTGGCCCATTTGTATACCGTTCAGCGTGCACTTAATAATCTCCCTAGAAGACCTCTGGGTGGGCGGACCCCATACGAAATGCTCTTTGGCATAAGAATGTTTGTGCCTGACCTTGAGGGTCCAGACATCGCGGCGCAATCCGCCAAGTTTGATGTAGATAACCATTCTGCTATGTTACAGGACTTACAAGAAGCCCGAGACAAACTTGCAACTACACATTTGCCTTCAGCCACAGATCCTGCGTTGCAGATTCCGGTAGCCGGCTGGCTTCCAAAGGTTGGAGAACTGGTTCGAGAAAAGGTTGAAAACAAAAAGGAATTCGGCCCCTCTTTTCGTGCACCGGTTCCAGTTCTGGGCTTGAAGGGAACACGTACAGTCATTTTACCACCGCTTCCTGGTCGCAAGGAGAACAGATACATCTCAGTGGAAAATGTCAAGCTACAGCGCCTGGCCGATCCTGAATAGTGTCACACCAGCGGTCTCTTGTCCTGCTATTTATCGGACATATGTTCATAGTCCATCTGCGCGAACGATCGCTGATGCTGTAATTGAGATGGTTGATTTGCCTGAATCCTCTACTTTGCCTGAACCTATAATTGATCCCCAACTCTCCACCAACATCGACGAGGACGAGTATACCTATCCTGCATCTGAATCGGTGGCGCATCAACCAACAACGCCACTTGGCCCGACTCGTTATTCCTTTGATTCGGATTCCACATCTTCAAAAGTTCCATCCAAGTTCAGTATTTTTATATCCTGGTTTAGAGACAATTTTTTGATTCCACCCTGGACATACATCTGGTTGGTACTTTTCTTGATTTTTTTGTTCATGTCCATTGGCTTTGTCACAGTGTTTTTTCTACTAATCAATGGTCACTATTTACCTGAACGCTCTGCTGTAGACTATGTTACTGGAACTTTGGCTCCTCATTCCTCGTCTCACATCATGAAGCGTGACCACACATTTGTGAACATTTCAGCTTTCCCAGTTGCTGATGGCATCGTATGGGATGCAGTGAACTATCAAATCCATGGTCCGACGGAAATTATTAATGTACCTAATGTCCTTCGTGTTTCAATGGGTGATGTAGTACAAAATAATATTCATTCTGATGATTGGGATGTGCATGCCGTTGAAGCATTGTTTGCCGATTTAAAATATTATGCATCTTTTAATGCTGAAGATCTATATATGAATTCTGCTAATTATGCCGATTTGTATTGTTACCAACATTGGGGTAATCATTTTCTCCATAAGCCCAGTGCCCTGCGTAGTTCTGTTAACTATACCCAATGGGAACATTGTCCAAACCCCTTGCCAGGTAGCTCTCAAACTCTTCGAAATAAGTTTAATTATTTTACTGATTTTAATCGGTCGAACCCTGCATCCTATTATTTTAGACTTAATAACACATCAACTCAGAAAATTATGTTGACACACACCAAATTGCTTTATTCAGGTTCCTTTCTAAGTGCCCTAAATGTGGGTGGTTATGAGTACTGGGATAATACAGTGGATTTAAAATCTATTTGGGGCTCCAAGCCATGGCAGGTACAGGGAACCGAGGCATTACATCGTGCTTGCCTCATCCCTGCCCAAATTATGTTCCTCAATGTCTCCATCTATCAGACTACATGTTGGGGCTTAGCAACCACTAAACAATTGAATACGCCATCAATACCATCCCTGTCGAGTTTTCCTAATGAAAGCTCACGATTCAATCTGTCCCTCGTGTCCCTGCAGGCAATGTTACAAAATAATTCGTTTAATGTTTCTGTGCTGGTTCAGTCACCCTGGTTAGTATGGCCTATATCATCTAATGCATGTCAAATGCGTTTTCACGATTCTGGTGCTAGCTACACACAGGATAGGCCTGATCCGAGATTTACTGATTCCCGTACTGTCACTACATATTCTGTTGGTAAATTATGCAAACAATGGCTGCAACATTCGTCCCTTGATTCTGTTAAACAACATTTGTCCCTCCTTTCAGGCAATATTGATCTGTCCGACTTTGTTTTGGGACCTCGTGGTCCCCGACCTAAGAGATTCATTTATGAAACATATAATGAACTCTGGAAGCTATCACAAATGGAAGCTGCTTCCCGTCTTCGGGAAATAGATCAAGCAAATTTGGAAAAGGTGCTTGCTGTTGTTGACAATAGTATTAATACCCTGTCTTCTCGCATTTATACTTTAGAGAATATTGTTTCCTCTGTTGTTGATATTGTACAAGATGATGTTTCTGTGTTATATCTTGGTCAGAATCAATTGCGTTCAGTTATGCAGTTTGCATGGACTTTACAAACGCTCAAGTTAGGTAAAGTTCCTTGGCATTTTTTGAACACCTCTGCCTTGTTTCTACCTTTTAACTTAACTGACAAACAGCAATTTATGTCCATGAAAGATGCAACTTACACTCTGTATTACATATCGAAAAGATGGATCCTTTGCCATTCTCTGTTGCAGAACTCGATTCTGCTGTGTGGTTAGTTCATGGGGTTATCGCTTTACCTTTTTCCTTATTTGAATTTGACTCGTGCATGAAACATTATCCTGTGGGCCGTTACCGGCCCTTGGGCAGTGCTTTCCTGCATGAACTCTGGTCCTTGCCTTTCATGTATAAATGCCTTCGGGACGGCAAGGAAGTCTTTCTCACGGGGAGTACTGCGACTCGACTGTGGGTCATTCGCTTATTTGTAAACACATTAAATTGCATGGCTCATGTAGCGTTTCCGCTCCTAATCTTGCTTGTGTGCTGAAAGGTATTCCTGCTCCTGTTATTTCACCTACTTTCACTCTCCTTTCCAATGGTAGTTATTTACTTTTAAATAACGAAAACTGTTGTGGCCTGCAGGCTGGCATTCCTTACATTGTAACAGTTTCGCACAGGGTTGTCTGCTGCAAAAATGTGCTTTTTCCTCCCCCTCATGGCAAGGTTGATATCTCTATTTGGCCTTCCATCCCTACCATGGAAGCAGATTTCAATAGACTGAGTAGAATAAAGGCACTATTATTAAACGAGGAAGTTATGCTCACGTCCGCCCGGGAGACATTCATTCTCCAGGTGGCGAGTACCCACAGTGAAATACAGGCCCTTTTAAACACTAATCTCCCCCAACATTTTGGGGAGTTAATACATCGTATTTTTAACGCATCTAACACTGAAGGCCTAGTACACTTTTTTAAGGTCGTGGGGTCGGGCTTGGTGTCCTCCTTCCAAACTATTTTTGGTGCCATCCCGGCTTTCATACATTCTATTTTTTCCAGTGTCTTTGGCGGTTTCCCATTGATCCTCGCTTTAGCGGCTGGTGTCTTGCTCTTAATTTGCTTTCTGCGCAATGGCTGCTCCCCGATGGGACCTGCTCGATCCAGAACGCCTCCAGCTGCTCCGTGAGCGCCTTTTGGCCGGTTTTGGTGTCTTGCCATTGGCGACACTGAGTGTGTCATATACTCTTTCATTCCGCTTTGCGTATTTCACTTGCGTGCAACCTGTGATGACTTGTGTCCGCTGTCCTTTCACCTGGACTCTGGATTATTGCCTCTCCAATTCGTCATTGTCTGTTCCGGATTTTGTTCAGTTGATGGGTCCCTTAGAGGCCCATGAGCAGGACTGTTCCGTTGCTGGCTGTATGGCACGTGCGGCTGCACTGGGGATTTTGGCGCAATGGGATATCTGGGCGGCTGCCCAGGATCTCCTACAACGAAGCTGTTTCGATTATCACGCAAGCTGTCCCGCATTGCTTCTGGATGCTCCCTTTGTTGAGGAGCATTCCTGCTCTTTTGATCTCATGGATTGGATGGCGTCTATGTTTTTTGACAATTCCGATGATGAACTCCTGGAGGGTATGGCTTTTCTCTGCACTTACACTTTCATGGATTGACCTGCCCTTCGCCGTTTGGGCGCTCCCTGTGCTCCAACGGCTGTGTTTTTCCTCTGATGGGCCTCTGTCTTGGCCGCTGGACTGACCAGGGGAGGGTGTCTTGTGGATTGTTACCTGCCTTGTTATGTTGGCCTAGGCCTGGCTGCCATGCTGCTTTTCTTTGCGCACGTTACACTGAGCCGGGCTTTCCTCGCCCTTTGCTCGTGCCAAGTTCTTTTGCACTGTCTGCATTTTCTGTTGTTCACCTTTTTGGGCTCAGTCTGCACAAACATGTACAAGGTCGCATAACAATGTATTTTGGTTCTTCCTGATATGGCCAGTCTCGCGCACCCAGACATAACATTAGGTGCAATTGCCATGAAGAATTTGGTATGCTTTTAATACTGTGGTTTACTAGCGCTTAACACACTTGGAGAAATCCCTTTCAGTGAGAAGAGCTATGATGTCCTGCTGATGTAATTCTGCATCTAGAGACTGAGGTATGAGGGTTCGCTAGTCAAAGCCCAGAGGTCTTCTATTTTATAATAAACTATCTTACTGCAAGGGGAGGGTGGTAATGTTATTTATACGTTTATCCACTGAGCTCTGAGATGCTTTCCCCGTTTGTATTCTATGGAATTGTAACCATGCTGCTTATATTAGTCATATGCATTATGCTATTAGTACTGACACGTGTACTGTACATTAGAGCACGTAAGTTGGAATAAACATTTTAAACTATCCAGTGTCTCTTCCTACGCACCTTGTGGACAAGTACGAGTGAGTGACGAAAGAGTGTTCTTGCTTCTGCGAGTCCTGAGATAAAGATACCGTGTTCTGGGTTGTCCAAACATTAGTACTTGGGTGCTAATGGGATGCTAAGCTAGTTGGGTTGGGGTTTTTGGGTGCTACGGTATATGGTGGCAAACCACTGTATTCCGGGGTCCCATTTTCCTGTGCATAGCTCTGTGTATGTGCAGAAACCTTATGACAAAATGCCAGCAATACTACTACACAATCTGTAGGAGATTGTACAGCGCAGCTGGCAGAACTAAAAGCCCTGATACTAGCACTACAGTATACAGATCGGGAATTCCCCACACTGATTGTGTACGATTCATTTTACTGTGTGCAATCTTACAATGAATATCTTCACTACTGGTGCCAGAATGGGTTTAAAGACGCCAAGGGTGGCACGATAAAACAAATTGTTATGGGAACAAGTGGCAAAGCTGAAAGCATGCCTGCCACGGGCTCAAGTTATTCACACCTTGAGTCATCAGCGTGTTGGCATACACATTGAAGGGAATTCACTGGCTGATGAAGCCGCCAAGGCAACAGTGCGAACTGCTGCCGTTGCCGCAATCACTCATACACACACGAGAATAGACGGAGATATACTAGTAGCTATCAATACCACAAAGAACAGCTCTGCTGTCCTGCCAAAAGGCTTTCCACTCAAGTACTCCTACAAGTTAGATGCGCACAACACACTGTATGCTCAAATTCCAGGATTGGGGGATAGAGTAATACCGAACAAAGAACGCAGATTAGGTTTAATACTAGCTGCACACCAGGGTCGGGGCTCAGCACACGCAGGAGTCACTGCAACAATTTCATTATTGAAGAAGCATTATTGGTGGTCGGGGCTGACAAAACAAACAAAGGACTATGTCCTGAAGTGCGATATTTGCCAGCAGATGAAGGGTTCCACCATTCACAGGCCACCACAAACCCCATTACTGATTTCAGACAGACCCCTCTCGCTTGTGTCTATTTGGACCACTGCAGCCCCTTAAAATCAGACGGGGCTTACTAGTACATCTTAGTGGCAGTGGATTAAATGCTCTAGATTCCTATGGGTTGGCCCCAGCGCTCGGCTGACGCTCAAACTGTTATAAAGGATTTGCGAGTCTTCATCGGGACATACACAATTGGCACATTACATTCCGACCGTGGCCCTGCGTTTAGCTCTCGGGCTTACAAGGAAGCCATGGAAAGTATGGGCGTGGCCTTGCGGTACTCCTCCCCCTACCATCCCGAGGGAAATTCGGTGGTGGAGAGGAAAAACCGGGACCTAAAGCAATCCTTAACAGCAAGGGTATTAGGCATGGGTGGTAGTTGGGTCAATCACCTAAATGGGGTCCAGAGGGCACTAAATAATATGCCAAGAAAATCCTTGGGAGGCCGTACCCCTTATGAAATCCTGTTTGGGACAAGAATGTGGGCACCTGATCTCGATTGTGCCAGCACAGTGGCGGATGCAAAACCATTTGACCTGAATGACAGTTTGGCTGTTTTACAGGAACTCAATTAATTCTGGGCGTTACAAAGCAACGTGCAAGTCAAACGCACCACCACTGGGGAAGTGAAACCAGTTCTGGCAAGACCTGCCTGGGTCCCAAAGATTGGGGACCTGGTCAGGGAAAAGATCGTGGACAGAAGAGAGTTTGGGCCTTCTTACAGAACACCTGTACCTGTCTTGGCGGTAGTGGGAACAAGAAC
Source organism: Calotriton arnoldi (assembly GCA_963921515.1). NCBI lineage: Eukaryota > Metazoa > Chordata > Amphibia > Caudata > Salamandridae > Calotriton > Calotriton arnoldi. The sequence goes on from CAWUFW010000181.1 coordinate 3,940,172, forward strand.
AGTACTTCTTCCGCGTCTTGCCGGCAAAAAAGAAAAAAGATTTGTCGCCATTGATCTGATCAAACCGCATCATGTGGGCGATTCTCTACAGTAGGCCGCGTGGGGTCCTGAGTGGCCGCAGACCTACTCTTGCTACTATACAGGAAGTTCAGATGTAAAGACTAATAACCTTTCAAGACTACACTACACAAAGTGAAGGAGTAACGAATAATGGAGTACAAATCACACCAGTTTAAATTGAAAAACATCAAGAAGAAACAACAATGCAAGTTGCAATTCGGCCCAACAATGATGTCTACATTAATGTGCCTTCAAACGACACAGCTGCCAGTTCTACAAAATCCGCGGAGCTACCAAAGACAGATCGAACTGCGTCTGGCTACTTCATCAACTTCGATGATTAATTATCAGATCCAAGTGAACCTGAACAAACGCTACCCATTTCAAAGAAAGAGAAATTCCAACAATTCTATCTTTTGCGCAAAAAGACTTACTTAGTGCCACCTTGGTTGAATATTTGGTTCGCAATAGGGGTAGTATACCTGTTAATTTGGATTGGCACAGTGACTGTCTTTTTTCTGCTTCTGAACGGACATTACCTCCCAGAACGCTCTGCAGTACAATCAGTGAACTTGGTCCTGAAACCACATGCGTCATCACATTGTGAACAAAGAGACTTGTCCCTGGTGAACATTACAGCAATTCCAATACCTGATGGTATAGTTTGGGATAAAGTTTCATATGATGTATTTGGTCCTACTGAACAGTTAAAAATTCCACATTTGTTTAAAATTTCTTTAAATGATTTCACTACACCCAGTACGCTCTCTGATTGGGACATTGAGACTGTAAATACTATGCTTACAGATTTAGAACAGTCTGCTGCATTTTCTTACAGAGAATTGTATGAGGATACAACCGACTACGATACCATGTTTTGTTACCAGCATCATGGTCATAATTTTTTGCATAGAGCAAGTGTACCACGCACTGCTAACATTTACCATCAATGGGAACATTGCCCAACACCACCAAAAGGTAGTTCTGCCACATTCACACAGAAATTTGCATACTTTTCAGGGTTCAATACATTCGACCCAGAATTGTTTTACTACAAACTTGCACAGACTAATGCAACAACGAAGAAAATTATGCTAACAAACACAAAGCGGATATATTCAGCACCTTTTATCTCCCAACTGTCTGTCAGGGTTTTGACTACTGGAGAGACACCATAGACACAAAATCTATCTGGGGGAGAAGAGAGTGGCAGGTTCAGGGAACTGAGGCTTTCTTTAGAGCTTGCCTCATACCATTACAAATGATTTTCCTGAACAGAACAGTGCAAAGACCTGAAGACACTGAGCATCCCTTCACCCACACCTATTAAGGGTATCTCAAATAACACACTAACAAGTGAAGGGACAAATGGTACATACAATTCATCATCTCCCGATTGGAAGGGTTGGTTGGTTTGGCTTGTAGACACGAATATATGTAATGCAAGATTCAAGGGTACCACCGAAGGGTTTAGTATCTATAGGCCCGACCCACGTTATATACACACAGACGACCCAGGGGTAGTGACTTCCTATAGTGTCTGGAAGTTGTGCCTAGATTGGCTAAAGACCTCAACACTATCACAGGTGAAACAACACTTGACCCTTCTGTCAGACAACATGGATCTTAGGGATTTCTTGTTAGGTCCCAAGAAACCACGTAGGAAACGCTTCTTATACACCATCTATAATGAGGTTTGGAAAGTCTCCCAACAGGAAGCTGCAGAGACTACGTGAAATCGATAGGATTAACCTAGAAAAGGCCTTAGCTGTGGTAGACAACGGCATGACCACACTCTTGTCTCGTATTTATTCATTGGGCAACTTTGCGTCCTCAGCTATCGACATAATGGAACAAGATTTGTCTATTTTACAACATGGGCAGTCTTAGCTACGCGCTATTATGCTTCTAAGCTGGATGCTTCAATCATTGCGTACTGGCCATGTTCCATGGCGATACATTAAAGACACAAATCTGTTTTCGGCTTACAATCTGACCGAAAGACAATTGACCATGGCACGCAGAGATGCGAAGTACACCATACTGCTCATTGAGAAACTGGAGAAGTTACCTATTACTGTAGCAGAATCACCATCTACGGAATGGTTAATCCATGGCTATATCACACTGCCAATCACGACATTCCAATTCCAGTACTGCCTGAAGTATTACCCGGTAGGCAGGTATGAGGCGTTGGGCGAAGGGTACATACGGGAAACCTGGGAGTTGCCATACACATATAGGTGCAGGAATAAGGACAAGGAGGTTTTCTTGAGTGGTTCGAACTGCGAAAAGGCCTTAAGTGGGTCTTTAGTATGTAAGGAAATATCGCTTCACGGAGCGTGTAATGAGTCAATAGCAAACTTGTCCTGCTTCCTGAAGGGGTCCCCAGCTGTGGTAATTCATCCAGTTTTTTAGTTACTTTCGAATGGGAGTTACTTAATGCTGAATGACCAAGGCTGCTGTGGTATGACGCCTGGCATTGCTTATCTAATGACCGTCAACTCCAGAGTTATTTGTTGTAAGCAAGTATTGTTTCCCCCAGCTCGCACAGTTAGGGAGGCACCACTGTGGCCTTCACTGAATGTCTCCAACATAGGGTTTGATTTTTGAACAGACTGAAATCCATGCCGTTTCAGCAAAATGTGGCCTTAACTTCAGCACGAGAGATCTTTGATCTCCAAGTTGCAAGGTCCTCGGCAGAGATACAGGCTCTGGTCCGTACGAACTTCCCGCTCCATTTCGGAGAAATGGTCCATTGTATCTTCAACTTGTCTGATTCGAGGGGGATAGTACACTTATTTAAGAGCATTGAATCAGGTCTGTTAACAACCATTCAAACCATTTTCGGAGTGATTCCATCATTCATACAATCCGTACTTGGAAGCGTTTTTGGAGGGCTTCCTTTGGTCCTGCTTTCAGTGGCGGGCATCCTGATTTTAATTCTATTGCTTTGCAATGGATGTCAACATCACTCGAGACATGGAGAGAACACTACTGGAGCGACGCTGTCGTGAGCGACTGGTGTTCTTCCTGGGTATACCTCGGCTTCGGGAGCTGAGTGAGCACTGGTTCCTGTCTTTTTTCAGACCGGACTGGCTTGACTGCATTCTGCCAGTATTCCGCTGCCTCTTTTGCGGATTCGGACGCGTGTTGGACCTCTGTCTGACACTTCCATCGGTTGCGCTGCCGGACATAGACATGCTCCTGGTGCCTTTACTGGCCCATGTGCACAGTTGTCCACAGCATATTCCCATGTTGATGATGGCATTCCTAGAGCCTCCACGGGACGCTTCAACTCCTGTTGGAACAGAGACCGGCTCTACCACAGATGTACAGGCATCAGTCTCAGGCACACAGGCATCTAATTCTTCCCCGACAGCTGCCGTGGGAACTAGTGATGACTACCTCTGCTCACTTGATATCATACTGGAGGTGCTAGAAGGACTGCCTCCTGCGGATGACATGTTCAGTAATGTTGAGTCATCAGCGCAGGATTCCTAAACAATCTGGCCTCTCCTGTGCTGGGAACCGTTTGGACAATTTTTAAACATGTACCAAATTGAAGGTCGAACTGACTTTGTTTTTCGTCTCTGCTCTATCTGAACATAGTGGCTTTCAAGGTACTCAGAAAAACAATGACAATATATTCAAATATATAGAGGACCTTTTATGAACGCTTTTTAGGGAAGAATGCTTTCGATATATATAGACCTTGCTTTTTTGGACATTTTTTCAGGCTTTTTTAAGTGTTTTTTAGAATGCTTTTGTTATAAATAATTTTTATGCCCTTTTTTAGCATTTACTCTGTCATTACCAAGCTGACCTTGTTGACCTTTTGATGAGGAGTGGGTGTCATGTTTTTTAGGATAGTCCCATCATGTACATACTAAATTACATACGCTTTGTCCCATCCACACGACATAACGGTTCTACACAGGTAACCTTTTACCCAGTAGCTTACTTCTGTCTTTTCAACAACATGCTCTCGGTACCCTATCCAAATCCCTGTACCTGACGTACATAAACATGTCCTCAGGCACAGCAGATTTATTCTGTAGAAGGGTCACCTCTATGCAGGACAGTTTTTGTTTAGAAAAGGATTAGCAAGAGATTAGTGAATGTTTTCAAAACATATCGATTCTAGAAGAAAACCTGGAGTGACCACTTTAGTATAAAAGACCCTCACTCCCCCTTACAGACAGAGGAGAATTCCTTCCAGGCTGGACCGAGGCTCTGCAGGCTGATCTTTCGACAGGCAGAGATCTGACATCCCTTGCGGGGTGCCATCCTCAACGCAGAGACTGGGTTCTTCATTCTGAACCAACAGGTGAGGGGTTAGCACTTCCCCGGGGGTTTCTTGGCTCCATTAGGATCCTTCCTGACATTTAGATACACAGGCTTCACCTACATATCTAGGCTAGGTACATTTAGGTAGGCTACGCATCGTAGGAGTACACCAATGCTATTGTTTTATATAATCTGCTTTTATTCATCTTATTAGCACTATGGTAGAAATGTATCTACTATTTACGATATTGGAGCTAGCGATCACATTTGTCTGCTCCTGTCTTTTAATTGTCGCAGCTAATATGTTTCACACTAGACTGACGCTTGACCAATACATAATTATTGAAACCGTTCCAATCGTCATTCTATGTGTATTCTGAGAAAAGCACGAGTGACTGAGCGAAAGATACCGTATTGTTTCCATGATACCTGAGGAATCAGGGTTGTCATATTCGGTGGTTGCCAGAAACTACACACACCACTGTAGAATACAGGGGGATGGTAGTGGCACCTTAGAGCTAGCTGGTCAAACGGCTGACTCATCCTGTGGGGGTGTCCAGAGTCTGTCTGCACACCAAGCCCTCAGTTTAGGTCATCCAAAACTCACAGGTCCTGGGGAGTCCTAGGAACTACACGACAGACTGATGCTGGACCAATAAATACTTATTGAAACGTCCTAACTGCCATCCTGTGTATTTTCTGAGAATAAGTAAGCACGACTGACTGAGCGAAAAGTACTGTACTGTTTTCCTCGATCCCTGAGGAATCAGGGTTGTCATATTCAGTGGTTGGCAGAAACTACCTACTCCACTGTAAGATACAGGGGGGTGGTAATGGCACTGTAGAGCTAGCTGGTCTAACGGCTGACATATCCTGAGGGGGTGTCCGGAAGCGGTTTGCACACCAAGCCCTTAGTTTAGGTCATCCAAAACGTGCAGGTCCTGGGGATTCCTAGGAACTACATGACAATACCAGCCGAATGATATAAAGGAGTGGCGACTGTGGTGGCACCACACATGCTAAACATGTACCAAGAAGCATTGGAGCGTGGTATCCTCCTAGAGGACCAACGGATGGCCACCATAGTGATTATTCTGAAAAAGGTTAAACTGCTGACAGACTAACTCTTACAGTGTAATTTAACTGCTCAAAATACAAGCGAAAGTACTGGCCAAAGTGCTGGCAACGAGACTGAGCACGGTAATAGCATTCTATAATACACCCTGAACAATCAGGTTTCATGCCGCACAGAAGCACCTGGCTTAATTAACGACAGCTATAGGGAGTACTCCATCTCACGAAGCAAAAGCCGGAAGAGGATGCTATGCTGTGCTCCTATCACTGGACGCCTGTATGGCATTTGATAGCCTTGAATGGCAGTACCTATTCGCAGTGCTAGAACGAATGGGACTGGTCCCAAAATATTGTGCGTGGGTCCGCCTCTTATATACCAACCCGCTAGCCAAGCTGAGAGGAAATGGGGCGACATCGCGGCTAATAACCCTACAAAAGGGTACATGTCAGGGCTGCCGATTATCTCCTAATCTATTTGCGTTAGCCTTGGAACCACTGGCGTTATGGGTTAGAGGTGACCCACTGATAAAGGGGATACCAGGAGGAAATGACTGGGAAGAGAGAATATCACTGTACGCGAACAATATACTACTATACGTCACAAAACCAAAATCATCCATAGGCCGCATATTCCACATATTTCAATTATTTGGGGGATACTCAGGATATCAAATTAATTGGGACAAATCTCTCCTCTTTGTACTGGCGGGTACGGTATCGGTGTTACCATCCAATGCGCAAGCCCTAGCAGTAAAGGACAAATTAAAATACCTGGTAATTGTGATTTCAAAAACAGACACCGAATTTCTAATAGACAATATATTCCCACAACTTCGAAGCGATGTGATGCACTGGAGACAACTACCATTGTATTTGATTGGGGGGAGCACTGTTTAAAATGATGGCACTACCAAGACTCCTCTATGTTTTACAAAATACACCAGGTAGACAACTACTATGGGATGGGGGGAGCCCTAGGATAGCCCTACACAAACTGCAGAGGGGAGTATTTGAGGGCGGAGGAGCCATTCTCGACATTAAAAAATACAACTGGGCAGCACAGCTAGTAACGATTAACGCTTGGGCATTTGCAGACAGGGATGAGCCCGCATATAGGGTTGACCACCAGTCCATGGGACAGAGGAGATACCCTGCGGCGCTTTACTAAAAATGAGGGGGTGTGTGGGGGGAGGCAATTACCAGCACATACACAAACAGTAATAAAGATATGGAGGAAGGCAACAAAATCCCTAGATTGGAAAGGGAAGCTCACGGAAAGGTCTCCGTTATGGGACAGTGACCTCCTCAGGGAAGTGGGTGGCTTGAAGGGCTTTGGCAAGTGGAAACTACTGAGTATTGACTACTTGGAAGATATATGGAGGGGACAAAGGATGATTGAATTAGAAGACCTTAAAACAGAATACAAACTGTCGGACACCAAACACTACAGATATATCCAACTGAAACACGCTTTGCGATGCCACATTCCAAAGGGGGAATGTATTGGGGAGTACACGCCACTAGAGGATAGACTACTGTTAGATCCCAAGATCGACAAGTCCACTTCCCTCACCTATAAAGAAATAATGAACTTACCGGACCTATTAGGGACCCTACAAGAGTCTTGGGAAGCAGACCTGGGTATATTGGAATAAGATGACTGGAGAGAGGCTATACAGAGCCCTAGAGAGTTTGTAATACGAGCACAATTTCGCCTTAGACAGTTACAAATCCTAAACAGATCCTACACCTCAAGGGCACTCCTCCACCGAATGGGCCGTAGTGATACTGACCAATGCACCCGGGGATGTGGGGAAACGGGCAAATTTTTCCACAAGCTGTGGGCTTGTCCTAACATTCAGAAGTACTGGGAAACAATCATACGGGTAATGGCCGAAGTAGTAGGCCAGGAAGTCCAGAGGGAGGCTAGATGGCACCTATTATGTGTGGAAGACGAAAACGATTGGCCTAAATTCACAACACCATGGCTTAAGATAGCTGCAATGGTAGCCAAAAGGAACATAGCACGGAAATGGGGGGAAGCCCAAACACCAGGGGTCACTGAATGGAAGGAGGATTTAGACTGGTGCTGTGCAGCTGAAAAAGTGGGGGATGCCAAAAGAAGTGGGATAAGATCTGCGGCAGATGGTTGGCCTATAGAGGTCACGGAGAACTAGGTGATTATGGAACCATGGAAGGAGGAATGTCAACCGAGTTAGACTAATTAAGAAGCTTAAATGAGACTAAGTAATGGGCTCATGGAAATGTTCAATTGTACCCAGGTCGGACAATAACCTGGTAAGATAAGTTTGTACTGTAATGAAGCCGGAAATGTACAATGTAAGGGACATTTGTATAACGATGATGCTCTCCGTGCGATGGACACCTGTTTTGCCATGCTTATGTTTAATAAAAATAAAAAATAAAAATCTCGACAGTAACGAGCTACGAAATGAAAAAGGAATTTATAAAGCGCAAACAATTACCCGGAGGTGTCAAGGTGCTAGCTCGAGTAACAATGCCGTATAGTCTAGTTAGGCCAACAATTGCGTTTCACCTTTTATTATCGGGGAAGAGAGTTCCAGAGTCTGGTGGTGCCAACCAGGAAGCTTCTGCTTCCCTAGGAGCTTTTGTTGAACCTGGGAATCACCAGATTATGAGAATGGGGCAAGCGTAGATGTCGAGTAGGAACATAACGTTGGAAATTCTGCTTGAAAAAGGCTGGTCCTATGTCATGGACTGCTTTAAATGCTATGCAGAGAGCTTTGAGCTCAATGAGTCTTTTCACTGGTAGCCAGTGTAAATCTCTTAATGCAGCCGTGGCAGATTTGTGCTTAGGAATATCCAGCAAAATGCGTGCTGCAGCATTCTGTACAATCTGCAGTTTAGTTAGGCATTTTGTCCTGAGGTTGACAAAAAGACCACTGCAGTAGTCTGCTCTGGACAAGACCAGAGCAGAGATTACAAGCTTGCGTAGATTAACAGGTATAAACGGAAAGATTTTGATAAGTAATTTTAATGTGTTAAAGGCTACAGAGGTGACATTGTTCACATGGCCTTCGAATGTGAGCTTGGAGTCAAAGGTGACTCCTAGGTTTTTCACTTTATTTGTTGGTATGGGCAAAGGACCCAGTTCCGGTGGCCAGAAAGCTGGAGACCAAAATGTAGTGTTGCTGCCAAAGAGTAAGACCTCAGTTTTGTTGGAATTTAACTTTAGACAGTTAGTGGCCATCCACTTACCGACTTGAAGAAGACAGGTATAAAACTGTGAGGCTGTATCCCAAGGAGTACTTGTCACTGACACCACAATTTGGGTATCATCAGCATAGGAAATCACTGAGAAACCCAGAGATCGAATCAACTGCGCCAAAGGGGCAACATAGATATTAAAAAGTGGGGCTCAATAATGAACACTGGGGTACCCCACAAGGCAGAATAAAATTGGGTGATTTAAAGTCGTAAAGAGCTACGAACTGTTCTCGACCAGACAAAAATGATCTGAGTAAGGTCAGAGCTTTTCCTTTTATGCCTATCCAGTCAAGACATTCTAGTAGTTTTTTGTGATTAACACTATAGAATGCAGTGGAGAGGTCAAGCAGTACAAGTGCTGCATTGCCTCTGGCATCAACGGTCTGCCTGATCTGTTCAGATGCCGAGATCAGTGCCAATTCTGCTTCCTGAAGCCAAAATGGGTGGCATCCAAGAACGCATGTTTCTCAAGGTAGTCGGATATTATCGTATTCATGGCCTTCTCTACCATTTTAGCAGGCAGAGGGAGTCTTGAGATCGGGCTATAGTTATTAGGATCCACCCCATCTGAGTTGGCTTTTTTTTTTTTTTTTTTTTAGAAGAGGGAGGACCGAAGCTAATATCCAGTTGGTGGGAAAGATGCCTGAAGTGAACATTTGATTGAAGATGGGAGATAAATGAGTTGCAAATACTTCTGGTAAAAGATGAAAGATCTTGGGGGGGCAGGGGTCCAGTGGGGAGCCAGATTTGGTAGACAGAAGTAGCTTGGCGAACAGGGGTCAATGGTGGGAAGTGAAGTAATTCAGGAAGTTTGGGAGATTCTATGGTGGCTGAGAAGGCGTCCTTGGGCGTGTCAAGGTTGGCTGACGCACATTTGGAGAGGGTAGCACCTTGGGGCAGGGTCATAGAAAAACCACTATAGACTGACTTAACGTTGTCCTGGAAGAAGGTGGCCAAAGAGTTACAGAAAGCTTGGCTCGCCGGTGTCTTTGCTATTTCAGGGGGTTTGGCTAGCTTTTTTACTGTGGCAAAGAGCTCCTTAGATTAAGTTTTTGCTGTTGCTATAACAGTGGTGAAATAGCGAGTTTTTTCATCCTGCATTAATTTTTTGTAATCTAGCAGAGATTTTTTATAAGCTGTTCTGTCACTGATATCATAAAGATGTCTCCATCGCCTTTGGAGACGGCAGCACTTTTGTTTTTTAAGTTTAAGTTGTTTAGTGTACCAGGGTTCAGAGCACCTTGGTCTACGGTTGGTAGTAATCTTTTCTGGTAAAACATTATAAATTGAACTGCGGAGCCACTGCTCGAATGCGACTGCAGCTGTATTATGGTCACTATTACCTCAAGGGGATTCTGGGTCAGGGAGCTTTCAAGGGTCTCCGTTGAGATTTGGTTCCAAGATCGGAACAGTTTGGGAAATTTATTTCTCAGATTCTCTGAGCCGAATTGATGAAGAGAAAGAGATAACATGACAGCTTTGTGGTCAGACCAGGTCAACAGGAGAGACGGGAGACATTGTAGGCGATTATTATTAGAGAATACTCCATCCAGCAGATGTCCTGCAGAGTGGGTGCTACCGATAACCCGTTGTGTGAGCCCTAGACTATTCATGACATCAATAAAATGTGCCGCATCCCTATCTAGGGGGTCCTCAAGGTGTAAATTGAAGTCACCCAGAAGTGTGAAATCGGACGATTGAGAGATCACATCCAAGGACTGACCCAGGGTGTTTAAAAAATCTGCCCTGGGGCCAGGAGGATGATAAGTTAATATACCATTGAAGGAGTAAAGGTTATTTATTGAGATCTTAAAAAGTAGTGTTTCCAAGGTTGGCAAATTATTTTGGGTTGTAAATGTCCCTTTCCAGCTGCTTCGATATATTATACCCAGCCCGCCGCCCTTTTTTCCACCCGGTCTTGTTTAAAGATGGTATACCCTCTGTTGGAACAGCAATGGCTAAGTCTGGGCCTGAGGAGGCACCTGCCTAGGTCTCCGTGATAAAAGCTAAATCAACATCTTGAGCTTCCAGAAACATGGCGAATTCAGAAGCGGGCTTACATTGAGAACGGGCATTGATTAGGTTACTGCAAACTGACCTGGTCCTAGGTGGTCCTTCTGAAACAGGGGCTGAGCTAGATAATAGCAATTACGGTTTAGTGGTGCAAATGCAAAAGTTTCAATCATGGCAGTAAGTGGATGCAGCAATCGGATCTGAACTTAAGGGAAGTTCCAAACGGTACTTACATATATTATTACATTCTAGCAGCTGGTCTCTTGTGTAAGTTGGCTTAAATGTGGAATAGGGGATGAAAGTGACAGTGGCTGGCACTAGGCGCGGGACAGGCGCGGACGGGCGCAGACGGGCTTGCCTTTGGCGCATCCGCTGCGCAGCCGCGCTGCAGCCGTGCTTTTACCTCCCCCGATGCTCGGCATCTAGACAGCTGACCCTCCCACCGTGGTATTTCCGGGCCTACCGGAAGTGTTGCGCTCACCGTAGTCGCAGTTTCCCACCCTCCAGAAGGTGCAAATGCCGATAAAAGTAAGTATTTTTCAAACTAAAAGCACAATTTATACACAATTTAAAAAGCTTAGCAAATACAAAACAATTCAAATTCAAGTGCAATGTGCAAAAGGAATTAGGCAAAATGATTCCTATTCCAGTAGAAGCAAGTGTTTAAAATGGCAGAGGATATCTTTTTTTAAAAGGTACAAAACGCTAAGATACAGTGGTATTCGGCAGTTAGCAAGATAAGAGCTATCCCTGGGACTGCGCTGCAGCCGTGCTTTTACCTCCCCTGATGCTCGGCATCTAGACCGCCGACCTTCCCACCGTGATATTTCCGGGCCTACCGGAAGTGCTGCGCTCACCGTAGTTGCAGTTTCCCACCCTCCAGAAGGTGCAAGTGCCGATAAAAGTATTTTTCAAGCTAAAAGCACAGTTTATACATAAGTTAAAAAGCTTAGCAAATACAAGCTTAGCAAATACAAAACAATTCAAGCTATCAACCAGAGTTCTCCTTATTGTGCTAAGCAAAAGGTTTTCAGAGTCGAGAGAAGCAACAAGTAGCTGTGCATCACCTCAAAGGGTATATACATGAGAAACATCAAGAACAAGCTAAAGTTCTACTTGGCATCACAACAGTTTCTGACTAAATGCGTGTCAAACCATTAATAAACTGCAACATGACAGATTATTAAAAAATGGAAGGTTGGTCTGGCAAACACAGAAAAGCCAAAAGGGCCAATAAATTACCTTCAATAGTGAAAGGAGAACATTCAACCGGTTGGCTTGTAAAGGGTCTGTCTTGTTAAATCCACACCAGGCCACAAATTTGTCCCTCTACCTGATATTAATGGACTTCATGGAGGGGCGTTTGACACCAAGGATGACATCTACCACTTCAGAAGGCAGCTCAAAACCAATTAACTGCTGCGGCTTAATCTCCACGCATGAATGTGTAGATCGCACAGCTTCGAGTGAAAGACCCTGCCCTGCTGCTGCGATAGGAGATCCTCTCACAGTAAGAGCCCTGATCACCTTCTGCAGATGACCTCCCCAACCCAGCAGTGACAGGTCACCACCATCAGCATCTGGATGCAGAAAAGAGAGGGACTGCCACTGGACCAACTGCGTTCAAACAGTCACCACTTCAGATCATGAGCAGTCTCTTCTGAAATCTGAATGGCATCCATCAGATTTCTTTGGTGCTGGGCCGGCTGGAACTTCTGGCTTTGATTCAGGTCTCTTGTGCCATTGGTCTGTAGGACTCATGTACATTCTCCTTCCATCCATAACAGCATACACCAGAGGGCAATAATGTGGCCCCAATTCAGCCACTGGTTCTCTTGCCATTTGAGTAACGGCATTTGTCTGATCACATCTGAACGGCCACCAGAAAATGAGCACACTTCACTGCCAATGCTGGTGCAACTATTCTTTCGTTTTCCATGTTCTCCATGTATAGTTCCACGTTCATACCTTTCTTTCTACTCTTTTTATTTAAAATTTTCAAAGCATACCACAGCTCCCCAGACAGTGGTAAATTGCATGCTTGTGGCTCATTTCATCTGCAGCGCACCACATCCCACATGGCTACTGCCTCTAAACCAGGTGACCAGTTTGGAAATATACTATTCATGACATGCTGAAACTTTAAACAATGATACATTATGTGCAACACCAAAGCAAGATGGCTACCCTCTGTTTAAGTTTGTTATTGTAAGCATATACCTGCCATGTTTAGGCAGTATTTTTTTTTCTACTTTTGATTCTTTGAATTTTTCTTGCTCATGTTGTTGACTTTGATGTGTGTCCATGTTTTACTGTGGTTGCGCAAGTGGGTAAATGGAAGAATTAGTCAGTAGTAGGTGTAGGAATGGGTGAATGAGTGCAAGGATGAGTGATACTACTGTTTGGCTCGATACCAGGGTAGGCTGCCACATCTTTTTGCTTGTTTTAGCGGCATTTTTAATCCCTGGTGTCTAGTGGGCTTTCAACACCCCGAGGGTTGGAAGAGTGAATGGTAACCCTATTTACCTCCCCCCCCTCCCCCAGGAGGGGCAGAAAGTCTAGTTGGCCTCTGTGTAGGGGTGTTAAACGGACCCATGACCAAGGGGGGCCACTGCCCTCCCTCCCCCCAAAAAATATTGCCTGAATATAGTTCCTAGTGTCTAGTGGGTAATAATCCCCCTCCTGTTAATCCAGGGGAGGGAGCAGAAAGACTGTCTGCGCTGTGCTGGAGGAGGGGATGGCCATGCCAATGGTGGGCAGCCCCCATCCCTATAATTTTCTTTAAAAAAGCTTTCTCTGGTGTCTAGTGGGCATTCTGCTGTCTGGGGCAGTAGATTGGGGTTAATTTCCTCTCCTCCCGTGGGTGGGTGTGGGAGGGTGGCCTGATGCTCTATTTAGTTGGGGTGGGGGCAGGGCCACAAACCCCAAATTTAAAAAAAAAAAATCTTATCCAGGTGGGGCAGATTGGGGGCAATTATCCCTATGTGCTCCTCAACCACCCGGGTAATGATGTAAAAAAGTAAAATAAAGGACTTCCTCTGGTGCAGATACCTCCCCAGTGTCAGGAAATGGCCAACAGATGCACTGGGGAGGTATTGTGGCTGTCAGCCATTGGCCAACAGCTGCACTTATAGGGTTAAATTCCACCCCACACTTCAAAAATGTATCCCCTTGGCAACAGCTAGTGGATGGCAAAAATACATAAAAGGAGAATCCACACTCCAGTACCCTTCTCAATTGTCACAGTTAAGTTAGTAGGTATCTGCCATCTAAATAAGAGCATCTGAATCAGATTTTTAGGTTTCGCCTACACAACACTTGCACTGTGTTTGTGAAATCTAGGTTATTTGATATAAATCGTAATAGGGGCTCACATCCCACCTCCTTGCTTTCCTAGCTTTTCATTGGTTCCTGTACTTGCCACTTACTTTTCCTCCATTTCTATTGGCTGCAGCATACCGTTTCCTGCACCTACCAATGCTTGTTCCTCTTGTGCTTCCCTTATCAGTTTCTCGTGGCCAAAATACTGTTTCCATCCGTGTTTCAGGAACCATTTTCTTTGCCATCGAGCCATCATTCCTGTTCCTCTATCGCTGTTGTACTGGTTTTCCTTTCTCCCACTTCCATTTCATTAGTTCTCAGAGCATTTACATAATCATTCTCATCTGGCTGCATTTCAAGTGTGCATGCCAGCACTGTTTTTTTCATTCTTTCATTTATTATTACACAAGGCTTGGAACGCATTGTGCTCTAAGCCTCTCTTTCAGCCCTGAGCCGCGCCCTCCGCAAAGCCTCAGTAATTTTTAGGTCGAGCTAGACATCGATTGTGCTGTTGCGTAGCGACCTGATGTATATGCTTTGGGAGCTCAACTCTATCCATTTCTTGCCCATTGCTTTCCATTTGTCTCCGTCCGCATCCTTTACAAATCCCTGCTTGCTAATGGGCAGTTGTTCCTCTTTGTACCTCCTTTACGTTTTCGGTTTCCTCCGATGCAGCACCGACTAAGTACTTTATTTTTACGCTTAAGATGTTTATGTCTTCGTTCGGGGACTACTTTTCTTCTTCTTGTGTTTCCCTGTCTCAGCGCACAGCTTCAAGTCCGCCGCGGTTTCCGTTTGTATAAACTGGAAATATTTTAAAAATAACCAGCCCTCCCAAGCTGGAAAACATCAGCTGTTGTGCTCCATCACAGCTGCTGCGACGCCTCAGGTCGCAAGGTCAATGATGTGTTAAGAGTTCACTCCCGCCTCGACAGCAGACGGCAGGCATGGGAGGCGTGAGGTCTTTAGGGGGCAGTTAGCAGCTAAAATCGCCTGGGGATGGGCTTGCTACTCTCCTCCATTCACTCGTTTTTTCTTTTCTTAATTTTCTATTCCTTAATTACTTCCCTAAAATGTATTTAGACGCAGTTTATTTAATTATTTCCCTTTTCTAGGTCTAGAGGCTTGGTCGCTTCTCAGCATACGCTTGAGCCATACCTTCTGCGCATGCGTGTTAAATAGCAAGCATGCGCTTGTGCTAAAAGTGAAATGCCACTGGAGAGCAACATTAGCTTAGCATGTAAAGTTCATTGCAACACATGCGCAGTTTATGCGGTAGCCAGGTCTTACGGGGGACATTAATTTACTCAATCAGGGCATAGGCGTTCATTGGACTTCTGTTTCTAGCTCTACAGCCTCTTCCTACCTAAGATGGCGATGCTGGAAGACCGCAAGTGCTTTTTGTAAAGGCGATTCTTGGACTTTGAGCATCTAGTTTGGAGGGTGGCACACTAATTCTGTGGAAGCATTTCACGTTTTGGAAGGGTGATCTGAAGGGGTCCTAATAATGACTGCCTGCAAGTTAAGCAATGGTCCTTCCACGCGCAGAAACAGCGAGCAAGTAGCGATGTGTAGTCCATCTTCTTTGTCTAGTTGAAAGTCCTCCCATAGCAGTCGTACTGGGAACAGTAACTAGATTTATGGCTTCGCAGCCCCGCCTAAGCCTTGGGAGACCCGGTGGGGTCCGCCTGCCACCAGCACTTTGCGTTGAGTAGTGACATCTCCCCGCATATGACCTTTTACTATAGCACACGCAGCTCTATATTGCGATTTACTCTTTATGGCGGGCTGAGCAGATCCGTCAGTGTAAATGATGTATTCATACTGATCTAGAGGCAAGATTTCGTTCGGGAGAGGGTATTCTTGTTCGTACTGCAGAAATGATTGAGTTCTCAGTGTAGGATCGTATCTATATTCTACATCTGTTGCAGTGAGAGAATTAGCCCATTGTATCCATCGTGGATGCAGTGCCTTTGCATTTGGAATGCTGGATTTTGTTACCGCTTCTAAAGTCGGTATAGGGGTTACAACGATGATGCGTTTCCCCTGTGCTAGTGCTCTTTCTCTCCCTACAGCAGTCTGTACTGCCATCAGTATTTTTTCTGTTGCTGCAAATCGATTTTCAGCGTTTGTGTACAAATGAGATTTGTATGCGATTGGAACTGTCTCACCTTCATTGAACGTGATGTAAGTGTACCCTGATAACCTGGGTACGACCCGTATTACCAGGTTGCGGACGTTTACTCGTGTCTGCAAGTGTTTTGAAGCTATCATGTCAGCCTGAACTGAACATAGAGTGTCTGTATGTTTTTGAGTCCACTTGTTGGCAGAGAAATCTGGTCTGATTAGGTCATAGAAAGGTTTGACTCTTTCTGCGTAGTCTTGAATGTATGTTCTGCCGAAATGTTGAAATCCTACAATGGATTGTAAACCCTTTAGAGTCTTTGGAGGCTGAATTAACGCACATTTTTCGAAAAAGTTTGCGGCCAGGCTTTTCCCTTCACTTGACAGCTCATATCCCAAAAATAGGACGCTGAGATGGGCAAATTTTAGATTTTTTTAAGTTAAATTTGTAGCCCAAATTGGCAAAACCAACAATTATGTTGTTCACCCTGCACAAGTGTTCAAGTAATTCATTGTCCGTCAGATAAATATCATCTACGTAGGACACTGCCTCTTCATCGCAAGTTTGTAATAGCTCTGACACCCTTGCCAAAAATAACCCGGGGCTGTTCTTATAGCCCTGGGGCAGGCAACAAAACTGACGCTGAGTGCCGAGGGCAGAAAATCCGGTCAAATATCTGCTTTCGGGAGCTATATTTTGGCAGAAGAATCCATTCGAGATATCTAGTGTTGTTTTATATTTCTTGCGCACAATGTTATTCATTAATGCGGCACTATGTGCGTTCTGAACTGCAAATGTTTTTGTGCATGTGTTCAAATGTCTATAATCTAAAACCAAACAATATGTGTTGTCAGGTTTCATTACGGGAAACAAAGGTGTGTTCATTGGCGAGGTGCAGTTTTCAATCACACCCTGGTATTCAAGTTGGTCTAGGATTTCATTGACCTGTTTTTTCACCTCATTTTTAATAGGGTACGGTCTCTGTGGAGTTGGAGTAGTTTTTAATGGGATTTCGTAGTGTTTGTACTCCACGTCCCACCCCACATGTTTGCGGTATAATGCCGGAGCTAGTGCTTGCGCCCACTCCCGCACGTATAAATGTTTTAAGGAAACAGGAACAAGGTCGGAAAAAGCAGGCAAAAATGACGCTTTCACCTTTTGGGCAACCCATTATAAATTCAGGCGGCCAATCTTTTTCTGCTAATAGGATGTCGTATCCAAATGTCAAATTTTCCCAAAAGAGACCTTTAATTTTTCTTGAGATGGCCACCTCTATTTGGAGATTAATTTTGTGTAGATGGAGTGGGACACTCACTCTTGTATCGGGTGTTTCCAACGTGATGTATTCATTCAATACTGCTATCACCAGAAATTCCTTCGAGTTCTGGGGAGCTATTGTTACTTCTGCCGTGCAGTCTATCATCGTCAGAGCCCATTCCCCTTTCAGAAGCTGAGTCCTCAGTAACCTGGGCATTTCTAATTTTTAAGCCAGCTACTTTCTTCATTTTGAATTTAGTCTTTGTTTTAGGTTGTGTTTCCCTTTTTCCCTTTGGTCGATCTTCAATTTTTTGTTCTGACCGTCATTGTCTCTCCGACCTTTTTGATGAACCCTGAAAGGAACGAAAGGAATGTGTATCAGTATCCTGATACCTGTCAGGTTTCCTAATGTTACCACGATTCCTAAGGTTGTACCTCTTTTCAGAGGACTCCCGTTGGGGAGACCCACCACTTGATTGTGAAGTGTTTCCTTTATTATTATTATTTTTGGATTGATTATTATCCCATTTCTTTTTAGAAGAAGCGGGTGCTTGCTTTGAGTTATCCTTATCAGTACTACTCACCACTTGTGGTTTCCCTGGTTTGGCTCCCAATCTATCTCTACCTAGTGAAGCATAGGTGTCTTCGATAATTTTTGGTAATGCACGCTCCTGAGTTGCAGGAGCTGTTTCCCTTAAGCGTTGGCGTATATCCACCGCTGCTGCTTCCCCCTTGATGTTGCTCAGCATAATTGCTAAGACTTGGTCAAAATTACCCATCAGTTTCATCCCCAAGTCCAGGGCAGGTATCTGTTTCAATACTTCAGGAATAACTGATATGGTTGGGGTACAGTGTATTCTAATGTATACTGCAGCAAACATTGTTCCCCATGTGGTACAATCCTCATTTGGGGGAACCATTCCCATTGGCATGCAAATTGTTAACATTCTGTGTTTTTCCTTCGGACCCGTATGGGGAAATACTGCTTCCAACTGTGCTATTTTTTTAACAATCCAGAATGGGGTTTGATCCCTTTTTGATGGGAACGCACCCATTATTGCTTTTAGTGTCTGTGGACTAATTATTGGTGTGCTGGGTCTGGACTGTACCAGGTGGAGCAGATCTCGCAGGTTGCAATGTGAGTGTTCACACGACAAGCTGGACAGTATGTCTGTATAGCCTGACTACTTCTTTGTAAAGTGTACGCACTTCCCCTACTGGGAGTGTGTCTATCTCAGGATGTGGAGTGTAAATCGCTAAGACCGGCCATGTTGCTCCTCCTGTGCTGAGCGGACCGAGTCTTACGTGTGTATTAGGGCGCCTTTAAACCAGTTTTATGTTGCTGGTAAGTTAATAGGACTTCAATGTCCTCGTATGGGATGTATTCTTCTGGTGGATCCACTTCAATATATTCGTTGAATAAATGTGTCTGTGGATCTGCAGTTGGGAATTTTACCCAGGAATAGAATACTTCTGATACGAACACCTTGTGTGCCTCAATCACGAAAGTAACCTGGCCACCTGTTGCAGGTAATCCATGTTCTAACAATTTCAGAGTTACTGCCTGTCTGCAGTTTTCTGTAATGTTAAGAGCGTTAGCAAATTCGTCTGCTTCCGTGCTTCCACTGCTATTCGCAGTTTGTCATTTTGAAAGGAGAAGAAAGTAAAGGTTTAGGAGGTAGGGTTTAGCACAATATGAGAACTTTTAATCCTTACAAGATTGTCTAAACCTTCAGCCAATACACAGGGTGTCAAAAAGAACAAAACGGGGGAGCAATGAGCTATGCCTCCAAAGTCGCAAGGAGGCATAGCTCATTGAGGCAAATACACCTCCGTCCCCACTTTTTTAACAATACCAGCTCAAAGGTATATTAAAAATTTATTTTCTAAACCGCTGAGCCAGGTATTTTTTAACCTCACTTTTCTATTCACTCCTGACCCTTCCACTCACATTCCTACACGACATAGTCTTTTCATAACAACAGTGCTCCCGCGTAACCGTAGGTTGTAGCACGCCCCGTCCTGTAGAGGGGCGGGAAGACCCCCATGATGAAGCATGACACCAAGGGCCCTTTTGGTGTGTGAGGGGTATTTAAAAACACTGTGTGTTTTTCCCACCATTGTAGGAAACATACTTAATCTGGGAGGACATGGTATTTGAAACTATCTGAGGGTGGATCTTTGTGGTTAAATGACAATACACAGGGTGTACCTGCTCAGTTGAGGTGGATAAACCTTCCCACTTCAGACGTCTCTGAAAAGTGGGAGTAGGGCTGTCTGAGAAAGCACGACTGAATTACTCAGATTTTACTGTTAATATAGGAACCAAACCAACGTTGGCGGCGCCATGTCGTGTAGTTCCTAGGACCCCCCAGGACCTTCGTGTTTTGGATGACCTAAACTGAGGGCTTGGTGTGCAGACACTCTGGACACCCCCATAGGATGAGTCCGCCGTTAGACCAGCTAGCTCTAAGGTGCCACTACCATCCCCCTGTATTCTACAGTGGTGTGTGTAGTTTCTGGCAACCACCGAACTTGACAACCCTGATTCCTCGGGTATCGTGGACACAATACGGTATCTTTCGCTCAGTCACTCGTGCTTTCTTTTCTCAGAATACACATAGTATGACTATTGGAATGGTTTCAATAATTATTTATTGGTCAAGCGTCAGTCTAGTGTGAAACACATTCCTGCGACAATCAAAAGACAGGAGCAGAGAAATATGATCGCTAGCACCAATATCGTAAATAGTAGATACATTTCTACCATAGTTCTAATAAGATGAATGAAAGTTGATAATATAAAACAATAGCATTGGCGTACTCCTACGATGCGTAGCCTACCTAAATGTACCTAGCCTAGATATGTAGGTGAAGCCTGTGTATGTAAATGTCAGGATAATTCCTAATGGAGCCAAGAAACTCCCGGGGAAGTGCTAACCCCTCACCTGATGGTTCTGAATGAAGGACCCCGTCTCTGCGTCGAGGATGGCACCACGCAAGGGATGTCAGATCTCTGCCTGTCGAAGGATCAGCCTGCAGAGCCTCGGTCCAGCCTGGAAGGAATTCTCCTCTGTCTGTAGGGGGAGTGAGGGTATTTTATACTAAAGTGGTCACTCCAGGGTTTCTTCTAGAATCTATATATCTTTTGAAAACATTCACTAATCCCGTGCTAATCCTTTTCTAAACAAAAACACTCCTGCATACCTGTCTGTTGGCCATGGATGAAAAAAGAGAGGTGACCCTTATACAGAATAAATCTGCTGTGCCTGAGGCAGGGGTGTGGAATTTAATAAAATATCTACTTGTCCATGGGGCAGGTTGGTACATAAATCTACTTGTCCTGTAACAAAATCCACTTGTCCCTTGGGTGCCATGTAGTGCGGCGACACATTATGGCAGCAATCTTATTATATAAGAGCTTTGATATAGCCTCTCTCATTAGGCTAGGGCTCATACCATAGTAGTGTTTGAATACTTGCAATCCCCTTATGTTGCCATGTTTCCGCAGATCTACATACTGTGGCTGAAGGTAGTGGTAAGCAACAGTTCTAGGTTTAGAATGCCCTTTTGAATCTGTGCAAACCTACTAACTTGCATTTTTTAAGGGTTTTCATCAACTCTTCTCTAATCTTTTCCCATACTGAGAAATGTTGGAAATTTACTCCTGACAATGGCAGACGTAAACCTACTTTCAGATTTGGGAAAAAAGTGGTTGCAGGGAAAGTGAACTTGCAAACTCAGATTTTCGCATGAGCAAATCTACACATGCATATTTGCTCATGCTAAAATGCAGTTTACAAATATTTTCTAGGAATACTATTTCTTGTCCATCTTCTGCAAATTCTTGGGAATTCACGAAAGCCGTATAGCTGCACTTAATTCAAGGACATATACCATCGGTGCACTTTTGAGACTTTAATAATTGGGCCCCTAATTTGGTCTGGCGTTGACCATGACCTTTTGCGTATATTAAAATTGTCTCTCTCTCTCTGTATCGGCTGGCTTCACTGCGAGTGAAAGCATTCTGCTCTTTCACAAGAGCATATCGGCACACAAAGTAGTTTTGTTCAGTGCCAGTAACTAATGTGGCAGTGTGTGCTTTTTGAGACCATAAACAATTTTTTCTTTTGCCAATGTTTGTTATAATGGTGAGGGCACGGCAGCTACCACACCAATAAGGTTTTACAAAAACCATGTCAAAACAATTCACACATTGACAAAACTAAAAACTGACCCCCAATTTCAGACCTACTGGCTTTGCCAATGCTTGTTTATTTTTGCTTCCCATAATCTTATTGAAACTGGTTACACTGGTTTTGCATTATGAATATTTTTGGGGAAATAGCATGCATCAACACGTTACTAAATGATGCTGCAAAGAAATGGTACCTGAAATTTTACAGTAGCTTAGCAAAATATTCATAAAAAAATGAAAGCCGCAAAAAACCCATTTTATTTTGAAAGCAAAGAATCATCAATCTTGCTTTCAAGCTTGTGCAACTATTTGCATCAAATCGGAGAGCATTCTGGGAGCATTATACATAGCCTCATATTGCTCAACTTTAAAAACGTGTGTACACATTCTTATACTGGAACCACTGTCAGTGCAGTCAGAGCTTACAACATTTACTTAGAGCGCTCACCCTAATAATAAAGGCTTCCAATTAATAAACCATAAATACAAGTTTGAACAGCATTAACATATGGACAAAAATATTACCTTAACTGCAGACAGTGCCCTTTCCTGATCCATAATGTGGTACTGCAAACCGGCAGCCAAAGGGTTTGTGCTGCAGGGGGTTGGGCCTACTTGTCCCAAGGACAAAATGCACATGAAAACTTGTTGCCCTTGATCCCAAACAATATGTCCTGGGCGTCGGGCTATAGGAATTCCACATCCCTGGCCTGAGGACATGTTTATGTACGTCGGGTACAGGGATTAAGATAGGGTACCAAGAGCCTGTTGTCGAAAAGACAGAAGTAAGCTACTGGGTAAAAGGTCACCTGTTTAGAACCGTTATGTCATGTGGATGGGACAAAACGTATGTAATTTGGTATGTACATGATGGGACTATCCTAAAGGACATGGCAAGTCTTGTGTAAAACATATTTGCTGCAGCAATTAGGAGACAGAAGCATTCGAAAGAAATCACTAATATAGTAAACAGTAGATACATTTCTATCATAGTGCTAAGAAGATGAACATATATGTTAATGTTAATTTGGACTTGTAGAGCGCTTAATACCAACAGGTCTCTAAGCGCTTCAAGAAGATCAGCGTCAGTTCCAAGGAGAGTACTGTCAGAGCCGGGAGTGTCAAGCCCAGGCTTCCGTAAATAGAAGGGTCTTGAGTTTTTTTCTGAATGGAAGGAGACGACTTTCTGCCCGAAGCTGGCCTGGCAGCCTGTTCCAGAGTGGTGTTATTAGGACAGAAAATGCACGGCCACCTTTAGTGGTGTAATTAAATCGTGGGCATTTTAGAAGGCCTTCCGTGGAGGACCTTAGTGAGCGGCCGGGAACGAATTTCTCCAGGCGTTCCTTGATGTAGTTGGGTGCCTGACCGAATAGGGCCTTATGTGTGATGCAGAGGCCTTTGAATATAGTTCAGATAAAACAGTAGCATTTGCATACTCGTATAATTCGCACCCTACGTAATTTGCCTAAATGTACCTAGCCTAAATGTACCTAGCCTAGATATGTAGGTGTAGCATGTATATGTGTATAGATATATATGTATATAGCCAAGAATCCCTTCGGGAAGAATCAACCCCCTCACATGACACCCCGCAAGGGATGTCAGACCGCTGTGTCGAAGATTCAGCATGCAGGACCCCGTGTCAGAGTGGAAGAAATTCTCCTCTAAATTACAGGGGGGAATAAGCGTCTTATATACTAGAGTGGTCACTCCAGGGTTTCTTCTAGAATCGATATGTTTTGAAAACAATGATAAATGTTTTGAAAACAATCTTAAATGTTTTTCCAAACAAATGCGATCATGCACAGCGGGCCTGTTGGCCAAGGATGAAAAAAAGTGGTGACCCTTATACAGAATAATTATGCAGTGCCTGAGAACATGTTTATGTGCATCAGGTACAGGGATTATGATAAACTACTAAGAGCCTGGTGTCGAAGAGACAGGAGCAAACTACTAGGTAAAAGGTCACCTTATTCTGAACCGTTATTGTCGTGTGGATGGGACAATGTTTGAAAAAGGGGGCATACATGACAGGACTAGCCTAAAGGACAAGACAGTATGCCATTTAGTCCAGCTGCTTTCTCTGTTTGCAAAGTTGTAATTGCACTCTCTAATTCATCCACTGTCAAGTCTTTGTCTAGTTCTGCCTGGTCGTCTGATGACAGTGTGGGAAGTCTAATCTCTTGGAGTAGGTCTACACAGTTTGATGCATGTTCTCGTAGTGCATTGCAAATGTTGAGGCTATCTCTTCTGCCGTCCTGCTCGTTACTCCTCCTGGGGTGCAGATCTCCAGCACCCAGTTCCTTTCTCTGTCCCGTTTCTCTAGCCAAGCCATCAACTTATTAGCTTTATCCCCTACCTCGTACAAACTATTCTGGGTCGCATTGGCTTGTGCCCTGGCCTTTCCTTCCGCAATGTCCCTCAACTCCTGTCGCTTGAGTCTGATTTGGTGTTTAAATTGGGCGTCCAGCCCCCCTTCATTTCTGTCCTTTGTTTCAAGTTGTGTGAACTCGGTTTCTATATTATCATATTGGTGCCTCTGTTACTTCTTTTTAATTCCAGTTATAGTTTGCACGTACCCTCTAATCACAGTTTTATAAGCTTCCCTCACCGTGCATGCCGAGTCTAAAGTGCCTATGTTTTCTTGGTAGTATTGCTGTGTCCGCTTTTTCACTGTTTTTCGGATCTACTTATCCCTGAAGAGCCAAGGGTCTAGTCTTTGTGACAGTGTGGTGTTCTAGTGTGTCCCATCATGTGCACCTCCACTGGCGCATGATTCGATAGGCCCCTTGTCCTGTGGTTTGCGCCCCTAAACCACCCAGCTGTGGTGGAATGTGTCATTAAGTAGTCTAGCCGAGAGTATCCCCCCGTGAGGTGCTGAGAAGAATGTGTATTGTCTGTCCCTTGGATTATGTTCTCTACATAGGTCTAGTAATCCGAGGGCCTCCATAAATGCTGTCCGGGGTTCTGTGTTCGTTCCTCGATCTGAGGTTGTGTGTCCATCTATTGTGGGGTCCAGTGTGGCATTCATATTGCCTCCCAAAATTAGGATACTTGTCGGTAGTTCTAACAATAGTGTACTAATGACGGGCAGGGTATCAGCGTGGAGTCTAGGTAGTATGTATGCGGAGCATATGTTGATGACTTTCCCCTCCCAGATCCCAGTCTGCATGACGTATCTGCCCATCTAATCACTCAAAACCCTGCCCAGTATAAAAGGGAGTGCAGTTCGTACGAGTATCCCTGTTCCCCATGATACTGTTGTATATCCTGGGTGTGCTAGAAGTTTATAACCGCTCCTTCTAGGGCTTTGTAGTTGTTTCCTTTTAAGTGCGTTTGCTGCAATAATGCTATGTCTGGGCTGTGCCCCCGGAGATATTGTAATACCATTGTACATGTTATTTTGTGGCCTAGGCCATTGACATTCCAGGTCATTATTCTCAGGTCTGTGCTAACCTTTGCATGCCCTGCTGGTGAACTTGGGAGCCCTATCCCTTCATCCCTTGTTGTCATGTGATGCACGTGTGCAGTGAGGGTATATTTGCCATACCCGGTAGATGTTTGTCTCCCCCAGTGCTTAATTTGTAAAATATTAAGTGCAGGTGCTCACATTTTTTTAGAAGGCCACACCCACTCCCCCGGCTCCTCCCACTTCCTCCAGTGGCCCCACCCACTTCATTTATTGGCTCCACCCACACCCATAAGCCTCAACACATCAGAGCTACCTCCTCACTTCTTGAGTTCCGCAAGAAGCTGAAGCCCTGGCTCTTTACATAAGCACCTCGGCGGCCTCGCACATACATACCTGCCCAAGCACCTGGATACCCTCTTGAGTGATTAGTTCACTATACAAATCAATATTTACATAACATAATATAACATAACATATAGGAAGCCTATGACAACAACTTAAAAATGAACTCAAATTATAGAATGTGTGTAAATCTCAAAATGCAGCTTTAGGAAAGGCCATTTGAGGACTTGACTTGAAGCAGTTTTGCAAACTAAAGAGAATGTGCTTGCACTGCGCTGTTCAAAAGAAAGGAAGGGATGAAGGAAGGAATACATTAAAGTAGGCAGCAACAAATGCAGGCACGAAGGAGAGTACTGGAGTGAGGAAACAAATAAGTAATGGATGAAAGAAGGAGAAAATAGGAAAAGAAAGTGAAAGGAAGAAATTAAGGAATAGTGCGAGAAAAGAAGTAAACAATGTGTAATGGATGAATAGAAAGAAGAAAGAAAAGGAGGAAGAACAGCAGAAGGAAGGGTTGAGGATAAGAAAGGAAGAAATTAAAGAAGGAGTAGGGAAAAAAAGAAAGTAAGGAATAAATGGAGGAAAAAATGCACCAACGGAGGAAGGATGGGGAATGAATGAGGATATATGGAAGCAAGAATGGAAAGAAGAAAGGAGGTATGGCTGGAGGTGCAGAGGAAGAGAAAAAGGAAAAAGATGGGACGAAGGAAAGAAAGGAGGTCAAGGGAATGGATGCGAGTTTGAAAGGTACTGGATGAAGCAGGGACAGAGGGAATAATGCAAAGAAATTGAAAAACAAAAGATTAAAATACATTTCTGTGCCCTTAACACACCATGTATGTTTGTAAAGCACATATTCAGCAGAGGGGGGCTTGACACCAAATTAAAAATGTTGC
The DNA here is from genome assembly GCA_963921515.1 of Calotriton arnoldi. Taxonomy (NCBI): domain Eukaryota; kingdom Metazoa; phylum Chordata; class Amphibia; order Caudata; family Salamandridae; genus Calotriton; species Calotriton arnoldi. Next base: position 3,966,409 of record CAWUFW010000181.1, read on the forward strand.
TATCCAGCTCAATGGCACTCATTTTATCGACCCCAGAAAAATGAAAGACTGAGTGGCCACACCAAGATTTAAATGTATGACCCTGAAATCAAACACAGATTCCTGGAGTGGATATAAAGATGTGTACAAGAAGGAAAAACATAAAAGGGAAAGGGAGGAAGAAGGAGAGGTCTGAAGGCAAGGATAGATATAAAGATAGACATGTGAAAAGAAGTGGGGAAAGCAGAGATTGGGAGTGCAAGATTGGAGTGAAACATGATGAGACTGAAAAGTGGAAAGAGGAGAAAGGCAAGGGAAGAAGAGCAGACAGCGGGGAGCATGTGAAAGGAGAGTGGAAATGAAAGATGAAAAATTAAAAGCAGTTAATGAGGGGAGGCGGCAATTAAGAGGAAGCGCGGACTTAGGGAAGAAAGTGAAGGAAGAATGGAGAGAAGCAAAGGAGTGAGGTGTGAATGGGGGAAGAAAAGCAGATACTGAGGGAGATCCCCCTTTTCCCCTGCCCCCTGCACAGTTCTGGTGTAGCTTTCCTGTGACTCTGCTCCGACCACTAGGAGAGGACTAAGTGGATATGGAGTTATGTGCTTCTCCCTTTTTGGACTGAACCTTAAAGAAGGAGCATAGAGAGGTGGTGATCTTTATACCTTCTGTTGGTTTACTTACTTCCTTTCCTCCAGAAATCCCGAGAGTTATAATTATCGGCAGACCAATTGGGTGGGGGCAGATACCAAACCCTGCGGGGTCAGAGATGGAAGCGCTGTAAGCTTTCCCTTTCTGAGTTTACCTTCCTCTGTTCCACAAATGTTTTGAAAAGGAGGGACCTGGGTTGGCTCTACCCAACTCGAGACCCTAGGCTTTCTTGTGGGACACCACCGGCACAAATTAAGCACTCGGAAGGATGCAAGTAAATTGGCAGTGCTCTTGGGAGGGGCAGACACAAAACGGAAAAGGAAAACCATCGAATAAGAAGCAGGCAAAACAGAATGGCAGGAAAGCCAATCAGTGGTAATCAATAATCAATGGGAGGGCTCTAAGCTCCTGTATGTTCTTAGAAAGCCCACAATATGCCTCACAGCAGCGCGTGCACTGTTTTGGAGGCTCTACCTACAACGGACTGGGACACAGACCTGGAGGCATAGAAACAAATAATTAAGCTGACGCATGGCCTTATAGATAAGAAGGCAGGCTAACACATATACAGAGAGACCACTGGATGTACGGAGAGCTAATATGGGCCCTTAATGATTTATACTTTGGAATTTATTATTTTAAAGCAAACACTGAAAGAATGACTGGCCAGCCAACTTAGTGAGGAGGAATTCATTTACAGATGTCTTAACTTCAAAATTATAAACCGTGGTCCTTGTTCTGGCAGCCTCTGCTCTCCATAATTAAGTGAAATGCATTAATTTAGTGTTGCTTGCTGAATCTCTAAAAAGCGTATTCTCTCTGGTGTGCCACGCTAGAAAGGATCTCACATGCAATTGCTGAGTGATGCCATACATTTTTTGTCTTTGTTTGTTATGGCTGATCAGATATTTCAAAAGTAGACCTTAAAACATATGTACATCACAAAGGAAAATAGCTTATCAGAAAGCATTTGGCTTTTCATGGAATCATTGTCCCCGCTTATCTCTTCCCCGGAGTGGCATTTTATTACAACAGTGTCATATCACGCATTGCATTGTGTTCTGTCTGGGCTGGCTGATTGTGACACAGTACTGTTAATGGGCGCGTAATGCGTGAGGCTGATTATGAATGGAGACCCACAAGGCACTTATGCAGACTCCAGGAATCAGACGATGATACCAATGATTCACTCATATCTGCCTCGCCTCCGTAGACGGCACCATTTTAATTGCATTACTGTAATTGTATGCAAGTGTACACAAATTATTTTGCAACGTTTTTCCTAATGCTTACACAAAATATGGCATTTGACTCTGTGCTAATAACGGTCGTTTATATTCCTACCAAAAATAAGCCCCAGCAGCAATCTGCACGTTTGTTAGCAAAGAAGTTTCCATGTGTAATTTGGGGAAAACTGAAGATGTATATAATTTTAACATGTTTCCCGTTTTACAAAGAAGACTGATCATAAGATGTTTTTAAGTTCTGCAGGCGTATCCATTTTCTGGTACTAACATTGCTTGTCTGAAATCTCTCACCTCCAACTGCACTGACCTTTTACCCAGCGCTCTCTTGCTCACAGGAGGTTTAGGGGATTCACGACGGTTTCCTCTGCCACTTGCTCTGCTTGCTCCGTGTCCTCTTGTTGAACTCAGCTGCTCCTTCTGTATTCTGAAAGATTCCTTCGCGCCGCGGCCGGGGGCTTGGATGGGGACACCCAATCAGCTTTCGTGCTGCCTGGAGTGCCCCGGAAGTCAATTCGCGCCGAGGCCTGCCTGTTCCATTCGCACCAAGGCCTGCCTCTCCCTGCAGAGCCTTGAATCTTCCTCTGACCACAGCCCCGCTCCACTCCTTTCTCTGCAGCTGACCAACTCTGATTGAGGCCCAAGCAACTAAAGAAATTCCACCATTTAAAAGTCGGAACCTGCAACACTAGCATACCCATGTCTCTCAATTCTATAGACCCGGCCCTGAGAAATAAGTGCCGGTGCTTAGCACCGGAAAGCACCGGCACAAATTAAGCACTGGTCTCCCCCCATCCCCCCTCCCTTTGGATCGTGTCTCCCCCATTCTTCAAGTTTGCACGGCTGAACTTTAAAATGTATAACTGTAAAACCATGCCCGGTTGAAAGTGGCTGCTTAACCTACTACTGCCCAACCCCCCCCCCCCGCTACCCTGCAAAGTGGGTTCAGAACTCCCCACCCCCCTAGCTTGCAGAGCGCCTGTCGCCCCATAACAGTTATACTGTAGATCAGGCAGGTTTTTGCCGCATTTATGTACGCCGGACGCCCCCCCAGTCCCTCTTATGTATGTACCAGAAGTGTCATTACATACCGAACACCTAAAGCGGCCCATTATATCCTACCGCTAACTAACTGTATATCAACTTAGCTGCGTAAGTAGTGTCTGTCCGTAGCATCCTCATTTCTTCTGTCCTCGATAGGTCCTTCGATGTCTTTATGCTGTGTGATCACTGGACATGTGTATACTGATTGTAAAGTCTCAAGGGTTATAGTCATTCCCTGCCATTCTTCGAGGGATCTGAGCTCCGTGATGGACCCTCTTTATGTTCCGGCCAAAGACCGTGTACGCTCTTTGCCAATTTGTCTACGCTCTTTGCCAATTCGTCTACTTTTGAGTGTTATTTCCACCCTCAGGGTTTGCCTGCCGTCCTCCAGCCATCAAGCCAGTCCCATGCCTCTTCAGGAGTTGAAAAGCTCCAGACTTTACCACCCGAGACTATTCAGAGCGTTGCGGGGAAGAGCATGGAGTATTTGATTTCTTTTTCCCGTAGAGCTGCTTTTACCTCCAGGAAGCTCCGTCGCTGCCTCTGTACTTTTAATGTGAATTTGGGGAAGAATGTAATGGTAGCATTTTCAAGCTTAAGCGGTGGGGCACTTCGAGCAGTCTGCAATATCACATCCCTGTCACGAAAGTTAACGATCCTTGCTATTATGGGGCGCGGAGGCGCTCTCTGCTTTGGATGAGTGCCTGGGATGCGGTGTGCCTGCTCCACTGAGAAGTAGTTGGATAGTCCCCTTCGTTGCAGCAGTCTGGTTCCTAATTCCTCCACAAATAGGTCTACTGCTGGCCCCTCTGCTTTTTCTGGCACCCTATCATTCGAACGTTGTTGCGCCTGGAGCGTCCTTCCTGGTCCTCTAGCTTAGCCTCCAGTTGTCTGGTCGCTTCTTGTAGTTCACTAACCTGTTTTTGTAAGGATTTTGCTATCCGTCGTCAGGCCGGCAGTGCTCCCTTCTATTTCTCTTACTCTGGATCACATATTTCGCATGTCTGCTCTCAGTAGGGAGACCTCTGTCGTCACTGTGTGTTTTTTCCCAGCTAGGTCCGTTTTGACCTCCTGGATAGCCATCGTGATATCTTGCAATGTGGGTTCATGCCCTACAGATGAGGTTCCCTCTCTGGGCATCAGACTGGGATCAGGCTGGGGTCGAAAATGCCATCTCCAGCCTGAAAACTGCCAGCAGCACCGCAGGACCTTACGTTGCACAGCATGGCTTCTGGATGCTGTTGGAATCAAGCAAGGGTGAGCTGAATGCAGAGTTTCAGCGGTGCATAACGGGAGTGCCCTCCCCCTTCAAATTTAAGATTTGCTGTTGTTCTTGAGGGCAAGGAAGCTCAGGAAAGCAGGGAAAGCACTCAGATTGAAACTTTTATTAAAAAGTATGTGCTTGCTAACTCGTCGGCAGATTTATCGATAATGAGGGCCGATCGGGCCCCTTTCCGTCCAACTCCGAGTGTAAAGTGGGTGTAGTTGTATGTTCCGTAGTCATCGTTCCTGGACCTGCCATTGCCTCCTTTGTTAGAGTGTATTTGCCCAGGTTAGTTTGTTGCGTGGGGCGGGGGCCCCTTCCCCCTGTCATCGTGTTGCCACGAGTATCTGCTGGTAGTGCCTGCTGATATCGGGGTGTCCCCAGTGCAGTACTCTCCGCTGCCTGCCCAGGCGCGGTGTTGCTTGCCTGGTGCCCCGTTCCACGTTGCCTCTCTTGCGATCCCCAAGCCCTGTTCTCTGGCTACACCTCTTCAATGTGCTGGTCTCTGTGTCCCCTTGTGAGTCCTCTGCTGATGTATGGGGAGTTAAAGGGATTCTCCTCTCCGCCCTCCCTTTCCCTCCCCCACCCCCCCCCCAAGTTGGGTGTCGAAATTCTGGGCTCCCGAGGTTACTTTCGTTTGTGGGGGGTGGAGGGGGGGGGCCCTGCTGTGAGGATCTTCCATGAGCCACAGTCTCCTCTGGTCTGTAGTTTTTAACTAATTCTCCCCCCCAGTTACCAGCAAAGTAGCGTTGTATTCGCTTCAAAGGGCCTGCGGCTCTTCTGGAGGTCGTTTCTGCCAGGTTTCGCTGAGGCTTGGTGTCTCCCCTCCTTGGGCCGCGTAAAGACGCCTTTTCGGGCCGCTGTCCGCGTCGATTCCCTATTTTTCCCCCCCTGCTGCTTTCTGAGCCGTTTGTGCAGCCCGCGCCACCCTTCGTGCCCGGCGCCTGTGTTGCTCGGCCGCGATCAGCCTCCATGCTAGACCGGGGATCGCTGACCCGTTTAGGCCTCTTGCGTCTCCTTCGGTGTCGCGGTTGCTTTCCTTTTTTCCTCCGCGCGTTCCCAGCGCTCACTTTCTTTCCCGAGACTGGCCAGGTCCTTTCCTGCTGGTTCCGACGGATTTTACACAGATATTTTGGGCTGGTTGGGGTTAGTCCGGCGTGTAATGAGTCAGCATTGTAGTGTTTGGCCTCAGCATGGGCCAGATGTGTGGCACCCATACGCTCGCACCAGGCGTGGTCCGGGCGTGGTAATAAAGGGAGGCGTGGTCGCACGAGGCCAGTCTCCATCCAACCATCATACTGTGTGGGTGTGATAATTTATTCTCTATTGCGGGCCTATTATTAGTGTGACACAGGCCCCAAGCGCCCCGCAGTGCCCCACATCACCCAGCGGAGCCGCTTTACTGCACGGCCATTACTCTTCGCGGCTGGCCATGCCCTCGCTACTGTCAAGATTGTGCAGTGTCAAGTGATTTCCTAATTCATCCGATTTTGATTTCAGCATTGAGACTTCTTTACCATCATCTTCTAGAAACCTATGATGTCTAGCTGAATTATCTTCCAAGTCCGAAACTTACTGCTTGTTCTGATTCACTCATTGAGCAAAAAAGAGAAAGCTTCTAATCAATCCTGGTTAAATGATCATGCAGAGATTAATTTGGCTGCAACTGAGACGTTTTAATGTCCCTAATCTCTGCTAAAAGAATCTGAAACCACTGGTTAACAGGAGGATCCTTGGGAGGAGAGATTTTAGGCTGGGTATCCACCAAAGATGGTGTCAACTGCGAGAGGGAGGGTAATAAAGGATCAAGAGAGTCAGATACAGCAATCTCCTCATAGGTGGAATATAGCTCTGCCCCATTTGTTTTACCAGAAATGTAGTAACTTGTCTCTCCCTTATTCTTTTCACAAGGAGTAGATGGATCCACATCCCCAGTGCTTTTAAGTTCACCTAGGTGCTCACTCCCCATCGCCTTAGAAGCAGATGGCATTTTCTGACGCGGTAAGTTTTTAAATGGGGTATAGTTTTGTACTGACATTACTTCATCTTCGGCTATCGGTATTTAAGTCTGAGATATTGGAGAGCCAGCACCCATGGAGTCTCCCACGCTAGGTTTCAGAGCCAGCACCGTTGAAAGAGGAACCCCTCCACCTCCTCATTTGAAGAAGTGATATGCGAGGCAGCCATCACCCCGGTGTTCGGAAAGATGGAGACCATATCAGTATCTTCCAGTGGAATATTTCCTGCTAACTTCCCTATCTGCCGTACCCTGGGATTAGTTCAGAGAAGTGGTAGTTTCATGGGTGGTCCTCTCTGCGTCATAAACCTGAGTGTTTCTTATGCTGGGTTTCAGAGAGGCTTTTAACCTTCCGGGCAGATCCTCTATGAGCAGTAGATTTCATAAGTCTCCAAGTGGAGAGGCCAATGGCACCAAAATATATACAGCCAACAAACCACATCTGGTGAAGCAGGGTTTTCAGAAGCAGATTGGTCAGAGCTACCACTTAAATCCAACTCCTTATAAAAGAACCCTCAGACAAAGACACTCCTATCTACTGTAACACCTCTCCCTTAAGAAAATAGAGCAGCCAGTTGAGAAGGGTCCATCCATGTCGGATTAACTTAGAATTCATTTGGCAGAAAAAGTCTCACAGCGGAAGAAAGTAGAAACTTCCTTCTCTCAAGGTAGAGAAAAAATTCCACCAATGCCACAGAACACCAGTTCCAGCAGTCCTGCTCAAGGCCACTACTGCCCAGTTCTGCCCTGACTGAAGTGAGAGGCAGAAATGCTTCACAAAAAGATTGACATGCTGACTGGGGCTATCCAAAAAAAAAAAAAACACTCCAATCTAGGATCCATTGTTGCCACTGCCTCCACCTCGCAACTGCTCTCTTGGAGTCTGTGGCCATAATGCCCCGCCGGCACTCCCTCTCTGGACATCAGATCGGGATCAGGCTGGGGTCAAAAATGCCACCATCTCCAGCCTGAAAACTACCAGCACCACCACAGGACCTTATGTTGCACAGCATGGCTTCTGGATGCTGTTTGAATCAAGTGAGGGTGCGCTGAACGCAGAGTTTCAGCAGTGAATAACGGGAGTGCCCTCCCCCTTCAAATTTAAGATTTGCTAGTATTCCTGAGGGCAAGGAAGCTCAGGAAGGAGGGGAAGCACTCAGATTGAAACTCTTATTAAAAAGTATGTGCTTACTAACTCGTCGGCAGATTTATCGATAATGAGGGCCGATCGGGTCCCTTTCTGTCCAACTCCGATTGAAAGGCAGCCTCAAACAATCTTGATTAACTTTTCTGATTTTAAGGTCAAAGAGCAGATCCTCTCCAACGCAATCCAGCAAAAGCTGTTTGCATTGGAGGATGGTTCAAAATGTCAGATTTATTGATATGTCTATCACTGCAGCCCATCTTAGGAGAGACTTTAAGGATATGATTGGCCTGTTAAAGCAGCTGGAGCTCAATGAGTTATCCACCTACAATCTGTCATATCCGGTTGTTTTCCTCAGTTACAGAAGCTCAGAAGTTAAAACAAGTACCGATGAATACAGATTGATGCAATTGGTTATATGATTAAGGTGTTAAATGGTTGTTGGCTATATCTGCAATTTTGGGGTGCGAGGGTGAACTGGAGGGTTCTTTCCTAGCAGAGTCTAAGGTGCCATTCCAGGGCACCCACCAAGCGAGGGTGAAAGGGGCAGGAGAGATAGGTGGGGGGCATCTTCCAAGGAGGTTTTGTAGGTTAGAGGGTGGTGGTCCAGGGGAATAGGAACTTCAGGGGGAGGGGGATGGTGAGGGTCAGTGTGCATGTGTAGAGCTCTTCCTACATGAAATTTGAATTATGTTTAGGTCTACGGCAACAGGATACGATCTCTACTATATGCGATGTCGGGGTCCGTTAAGGTTATTACATCAAACATAATTGGTCTTGGTAATAGACTGAAGTACTTGCCAACAGCCAGCTGGTTAAGATCACTGCTTTTTGGCAGGAGACCCACTTGAAGTCTAATACTCCTAGATTAACTATCCCCCCTTTTTTCTCTGAGGCCATTTTTCCATCCGCCGGAATGGCATATCAGCAAGTAGCTATTTTTTTCTTAAAATCTCTACATTGGGCTATCGTGAGTATTAAAAGAGATAATCGGGGACGATGGCTCTGGGTGATAGCATGTTTGGATTCACATATTTTTAATTTGAATAATTATGGTCCAATTGAGGACGATAATTCGTACTTTGGTCTTAATTTTCTTCAGGTTCCGGGTATAGATGCTTCTCGTAACGATAAAAGGATCCTTGGCATAGTGCGATTCCAGATTCTCGACCGTTTACCTGCATTTCAAAGCATTTTAAATCAATATAGAGGATTGTTTTTTTTTTTCATTTGTTTTTTTATCCCTCCTTTGATAGGCTCGGATATTTTTGGAAATGGGTTTTCAGATCAGTTTCTGTTCATCTTGGGATCAGTTAGATTAAAGGTAGAAACAATAGATTGAACTTCAATAGATCTCTTTTACTGGATGAGAGATGGAAAAGTGACTTTCACATAGTCTATTGTTTTTTTTTTCTTCAAATGTAAACCATCTTTTAATACGAATTCATACAGACTCATCAGTTTGCTAAATGCAGACTATTAACTCTTTATGAAAATGTTTACTAATTGCATAGCTCCTGTGGCTCAAAACGTATCCATAGTGACCAGAATGGTTTTCTTCCCCATAGATCAATGGAGATTAATACTAATTATCTAATTCAGGCTATTGATTACCTTGCAGCCAATAGAACTAAAGTGGCTATATTTCTGGTCGACATGGAGACAGCGTTCGACCTAGTAAGGTGGCAGGACTATTTCAGATGCTGAGGAAGTTTGGCTCCCCTGTTCACTTTATAAACATTTTAAGGAATATATGCTCTGAGGAGAGAGCCAGAATTGTCATCCGTGCATGCGATCTAGGCCAAATTCATTTTCTTCGGTGGGGGTGAGGGGTGGCGACAAATTTGGCAGTCTCACCGATTTTATTTACAGTTTTTATCAAGCCATTAGCAATTCTTTTTAGTAACGGTAGTTTAATTTTACATCCAGTTTTAAGTATGTAAAAGTTAGAATCCAAGGAGCCCTCGACTGGTTTAATGAATTTATTCTAATTGGGGGCTATAAGATTAATCATAATAAGTCCGAAATCCTTCTTTTTAATGCCTTGAGGGAGATTCTTCCTATTGCAGTTAGTTGACAGTGGTCGCCTACCCACACTATTCTATACCTTGGTGTGCATGTAACTTCCAATCTTTCAGACCTTTATGAGTTAAATTATTGGGCAACACTGGTCAAAGTTAAGAAATTAGAGAAATGGCATCTTTCACCTCCATCTATTAAAGGTCCAGTTGCTTTAATTAAAATGTTGATTCAACCCTTATTTCTATTTTTATTCTCTACGGTTCCAATTAAGCTCAGGAAGAGCTATTTTAATGAGATTGGTTGCTTAATTAGGAAGTTTATATGAAAACATCAGTCTCCACCTATCCAGCCGATTATAATTCAACTAAGCAAAGAGCAGGGGGAGCTTGACCTTACCCAATTTTTATTTATATTATGAGGCTAACTTTGTTTATTCTCACTCTTGCTTGTGTGTTGATCCACTCTCTCCCAGTAATTTCTTTATACGGGCAATAATTAGAGTTAGGGCTTCAGTTTTCGTTCTTCTTAAAAACTTGGAAATGTCCCAAAAAAAGTAAAATTTCTTTTAAAGAAATGATTGCACATAAAAATAGATTAGGTTTAAAATATAAGATATTAGATTGCCACCCTTTTTTTGGTGTTACAGCAAACAAATGATGGACAGAATGCTGACAATCCAAACATTCTCCCCCAGTCAAAAGATCTGGGTTAAATCCATCGTTTTTTTGCCCAATACGCCACCCCAGTTTGGACCCAGCCATATGCAAATCCGTCTTGACCCTGTGCCCCATGGCAACAGTCCAGACCGAACTGCCAGGTCAGGTCCTCCCTGGACCGGAAACAAGCATCCTGGGACCGGTTTCAGGGCATGTCATCCTTCTTCAGCCAGGCTAGCTTGAATCCAGTGGCACAGTGAGCAAGGGACCCACGTGGCACAACTGTAGTAGTTTGAGGCTAAAGGCCCTGGAATACCTACTTAAGCTTTGGAAATAGAAACAGGTTTGCTGCATTATTAGATTTTATAATAAATAACAAATGGTAGACCTGGCTACAGTTACCTCTGTAGCATCAGATGAGTGCTTCTGTTCTGTGGCTTAGTTCTGCACGAATCTCCAGTTTTTTTAGGGACTTTACCCTTGATGTATGTGATCTTATTGTTACTTTTTCAACACTTTAGCAAAAATAATTTGTTTGGGATAGGTAGTTGGTAGAAGGTCCTACATCAGAAGATTCAAGAGGAAATAACCTCAAACTTTCTTTATAAAATATCGGCAACAGGGTGTGTTATTTCCCCAAATCAGTTGGCAGATATCTTTTCCTTTGGTCATAAACTGTTTAGAGCAGCAAATTTTAAAAGAATGGAGTTTTTTGCTAGATGAATGCTCCATTTTACCCCTCAATTCATCCATAAATATGTTTCCAATCAATGTCCCTAATTGATGGTTTAGATGCACTATTTTGTTGGAGGGAGATTGGTCCCATATTTTTTTTTTTATTGGCCAGTTTTGCAACATTTCTGGGACCAGATATTTCGGTTTATAAGCCAACAGCTAGCAAAACGTTGGTACCAGATTTTCTATCAGTTCTTTTTGGGCTGTTGGGTAATAATGGGGCATTTTTGCAGATTGACCAGAAGTTTATTTTTTTAGCAGGATCGATTGCACGATCACCTATTCTAAATTTTTTTAAATCATCAAGGGGTCTATTTTTATTCGATGGCAAGCTAAAATGATTAGGTAAGACAGTTGAAATATGCTTATGCCAAAAGAAACAATCAATTGAGGAAATTTGAGTGGCTGTGGCTTTTTGTTCCGTCCAATGAGGTTATGGGACGCTGTTATGGAGAGGGGAGGAGGGTTCAAGCACTTTCTTGCACTTTAGGGTTTTCCTTTTTTGTTTTTGTTTCTAATTTAGCCATCACACTTCCATAATTGTACATGGATTCTAGCACTTTAGTTGTATCTTCGTACTACATACGATTGCACTTTTTATTTGTTTTTAAATGTGTCTTTGCACATGGGTAGACTCTTTGAGTTTTTTAAAATATAGACGATCGGGACTGTAGTATATTGTGTGTGCATTTTGCATTATATAGGAGTGTTTTACCCTCGGGAATGAAATAGCAGGAAATTTACTGTGCTTAGTCATATTTTTTATTTTTTTTGTCTTTTTACTTGTGCATTTTTATTCTTTAGTCGGGTCGTATTTGAAATACCTAAGCTGTTTTAAATAGCAGAGAAAGCTATTCCCTCATAAACTTCCAATAATATCATATGTTTCTTTATGTATGTAATGTTCATTTGTTTTAAATAATTATGTACATTGTTTGTTCATGATTTATTGTAAAGAAGTGAATATCTGAATAGTGTACAACTCAAATATTAAGATATATATTTTTTTAAATTGTGCAGTGTCATCAATTTTGCTCATTGGAGTTCACGAGAAGGCTCTCTTGGAGATGCATTTTGTTTAGATTGGAGCACTGGACACCTGTATGCCTCCCCACTCCCTTTCCCCCACCACCAAACACTCCACCTGCTTAGTTGTGAAGAAGATCAAGAAAGACTGTGCTCAAGTCTTCAACTTCTTGCGTGAGTGACCTACACCATTTTATTTTCAGACAACCTGGTGCTGAGGATTCAGGTAGTCTTCTTGCCTATAGTCATGACTCCCTTCCACGCTGGTAACCCATCACCTTGCCAGTGTTCTCCATCCCTCCTTATCCCTCGAAAGAAGAGGAGGTGCTTCATGGGCTGGAACCCAAATGGGCTTTACGCTTTTACGTTGATTATACCAAGGAACACTGTGTGGATGAACAGCTTTTTGTGGTTTTCTCGGGCTGAAGAAAGGGAAGGCTGTGCAGAAAAGGCCCTTTTCAAGGTGGATAGTCGTCTGCATTAAGATATTCTACACACTGTACAATAAGCACCCCTGTGAGGTCTGAGAGCTCATTCCACCAGGCTAAAAGCTGCTACAACTGCATTGGCATGTAGAGTGCCTGACCTTGATATCTGCCAGGCTGCAATGTGGGCATTGATTCACACTTTAATGAAGCAATACTGCCTTGACAACCAGGTCTGCCGGAAAGGACATTTTGCCTTTTTGGTACTGCAGGATTTTTGGGTCTAAGTCCACTCTATACACCCTATATTTTGGGAAGGTACTGCTTTGGTATCTATTCTAATGTGAGGAATCTGTGGTTAAAAGTATCCATCAGAAGAACAAGTTACTTGCCTTTGGTAACTATCTTTCTGATGGATACTCTTATCTAACCACAGATTTCTCACCAAAGTCACTCCTACATCTAAAAGGATCCCAAGTTAGGAATTGACACACTAGTACCTATAGTGCTCCACATCAGTGGGAGCAAAAAGAGTTTAGCAAGAAACTGACTTCAATGCATAGGGGTGGCGCTTTTATGTGGCTTCTCTCCTTCACATTCCAGGGAGGAACGTAGGTGCATGGCGACCCTAGTGGCGCACACGGTCATTGCGGATAAAATATTTAGATACAGTATGGCGCTTGGGGAGTATTCTAAGGTGTGCAATCTGCGCTTAGTGTCCTCCAGAAAGAATGTTACCAAAGGTAACACTCTTGTTCACCTCTCTGTGGGCTTTAATAAAAAGTAATAATCCACTCTTAAATGCATATTGACTTTAATATATTCTTTTCACAAGGGTCTGGCAAGTAAGCCAGACACTTGTTGTGAAACGAATATATTAAAGTCAATATCTCATCAACTTATTTTGAAAAGTTATGATAAAGGAAGTAACCTTTATCATAACTTTTCAATATAAGTTGATGAGACTTATAGCCTTGATCATTGGCTTGCCACCATACCAACAGAGTCCTGCTGCACTGAACATTATCTTGCCCATATGCAAGCACTCTTTTTCAGCAGAAAAACACAACTTGTGCACAATCAAATGTAGTACTCCAGGCAGCCAACGCGTGGGCAGACCTTAGCTCCTCTCAGAGTAGTGCATCTGAAAACTCTTTTTCTGATGTTCATTTAGAGTTTTACAACAACCGCACTTTCAAACCAGGACTCAAAAGGCAATGTTGAATATAAACCCTATAACTAGTTTTTTAAATGAGAAAATATATGGGGACTTGGAGAGGAGGCGATTTAACTATGGGGACACTCAAGGTGAAGGCTTTACAGTATTCCCCAAAAATTCCCTTAACGAAAGGCAAACACTGTTTGGAAAAATTGTATTATCCTCCAGTCTAAATTTACATATAATCAAAGAATTTTATTCTGAGCTTTACCCATTCTTTGAGAGCTCACACTTAAACATACCAGGCCTTGTCAAAATATATTAATCTTTCTTGCACAGTATTGGAAACTTAGCTGTGGTAGACTCCAGGAGTTCTCAGCCTGAGTGCATAAACAATTCACTTCTCCTTTTAGTAAATGTAAATCCTATTCCAGGTTTCTTTGTCCTGGGGGAAGGAGTAAATCATTTAGCCAACTATGTAATCCCAAAATTAGAAATTAGACCTATATCCATTCTTGCCCTTCTGGTCCTAATACCAACCATGGCTTGTAACTCATCCAGCTCTAAAATAGGAGCTCAATGTCCCTATTGTAAAGGATTTTAAAATTACTTCAACTCTATATTTTGACGTCACTAGAGAAGTGGAACCAATGAGCACCATATGCTAAAGCTCCAATTACGGTGAATTTATCAAGTGACTCACTGAAGACACACACAAAAAAAAGTGGAGACAGAAATCCAACCACTTGAAGTAGAGTAACAGGTTTTGTAAATATTTATAAATGGTTGCACGCTTTGAAAAGCCCAGGTTAAAAGCGTTGACATCCACTAAATCAGTTGATTACACCCTAAATACAATGCAAATAGAACATTAGCTTAGTAGATAATACTTTTATTTATGAGGAAAGGGCTGAAAATATTCACAGATTATTCTTTCGGACTTTTTAAAGCTCAGGTTACCAATTGAGAACACCAGAAATCAGATCAAAAATCTCAAACCAAATCTTTTTGGTAGCTTTATTCTCATTTGCAGATGGCATGACACCTGGGCGCAGGATGGCTACACATATCGCTTTTATAAAGTGTTTTCTAAAGTACTGAATTGTTCTTAGTCAAAATCAAGAATTAGATCATAGACACTAGTGTTGTGACACTATCTCAGCAAGAATCTCAAAAACCCTACAGTGATCCGCCAAATTGGATTCTATAGGTTTGTAGCTTTGTTAAATAAAGGTGAAAATATGTATTTAAAAATACTCGCATCCAGGCTTGAACTACCTCTCCCGGCCTCCGTACTCCGTGATCAAAGAGGATTTATTAACCAAGAGGTCCTGGAATAATGGTTGGTGCAGAATGTCCAAATCATGCAAGGAAAAGATACTCAAAATAAACATTGTTATATCTGGTGCTTTCCTTGCTTGAAATTATGTCCTCCCAGGGCGGCACAGCTTATATAGGAAAAATTGTACTTGTATCAGTGTAGGGTTTTCCATGTCTAATGGCCCAGTCCTTTTAATTAGCACGAGCTGTAAGGACGTCCTGTTTGAAAAAACATTAAGCAGAAGACCAGTCTCAGTCATCTATGATATGCTGGTTTGTGTTTTACGTGATTCAATCGCTGACAGATTATGCTTTTTGTGATTAGACTTGCAGACTCTTATGCATTTGCATTATTGAAATGCTCCTATGACCTGCAGATTGACCTATGGTGGAATAAGGTGTGAAACGTGTGCAATGGAATAAATAGCTGCAATGTTATCAGACTGCTACTTTAAATGTGATGCATCGCAGACTTTTATTCGGTACCGACCCATAGCAGATCATTTCCCAAATAAATTAATTCTGTTTGAACATAGCCTCCTAAAAACAAATAAATGTTGTGTTCCTAATTTCCTAATACAATGATTTACATGTGAAAGTATTTTGTTCTGTTTCTGTGTTTGAAATGTTACTTTGTGTGGTAGCATTGCTAATGTACTGTATGGTATGTGTTCACCTAAATCTGTAACAAACAGCCTATAGCAGCGAAGAGTAGATAGAAGGCAGAGGAAAGTACTGATATCCTTGCACAAGGAGGAGCGAGATAGATTACCAAACATGAGATGGACATAGTATGAATGAGATGGATATAGTACCATTGAAGAAGAAATTAATTAAAAAAGAGAAAGACCTTGAAGAGGGAGGAGGAGAACTGGTGGGAGTCCAGGAGGGGATAAAAAAGACAAATGTGTAGGTTTTTTATTCTTTTTTCTTATCTTTATCAAATTTTGCTAACATAACCAAGAGAGGGAAAGAGACTACTACATAAATAGTGAAAAATATAAAGAATCGTCAGGGATAACAGAAAGAGCTGTGTTGAAAACAGAAATGATACACAGTGGATCAAGAATTAAGGTAATACAAATGGTCATCCGCAGCCTAGCGTACAGTAATAAAACATTCTGCTTGACATTTCAGAGCCCTGTACATATCCAGTTCTCCAGCCATGTCCGGTATACTGTTGTAGTGGGACCCACAATACCCAGGAGGGAGGTTGGGACTGGCAGCAACCATCCCGTGCCCATCTCCAC
Organism: Calotriton arnoldi; assembly: GCA_963921515.1. NCBI lineage: Eukaryota > Metazoa > Chordata > Amphibia > Caudata > Salamandridae > Calotriton > Calotriton arnoldi. Next base: position 3,982,342 of record CAWUFW010000181.1, read on the forward strand.
AGGGGGGATTTCAGTTTTCTGTGCCTCACATTCCACCACACAGGAGGTGGTATTCAATGGGCCGATGGCAGTAAGAATAGGAGATATTTGGGATGTGCCCCTCTTTTCTCGGGGCCTACTACAGTAGTGAAAGTCCCCCATGTTTGCATTTGCCTCCAAAATCTAACTGTTTGAATCATGGAGGGGGTCGTGTAGTCATTGCTGCAACTACTAGGAGTGCTATCAAACGATGTAATATGAGTGGTTTGGGGCTCATACATGTATATTCAAGACGGCGGTGCGTCATTTTTGGCCTCCACGTTAGATATATATATATACATATATATATTTATTACACAATGTGGGTTAGTTTCCAGGCGCGCTCAATGCGGGTGCTCGCGACGGGCTTCACCCAAAGCCCAACGTGCTTTTTACTTTCTAAAGAATTCGCAGCACTCCGTGGTTCCCAAAATCCGGTTTTAATTTCAAACCAGCGCTACCACACCAACGCGTTTCGACCACACAGGGTCTTTTTCACAGTGAGTTGGCTTTTTTTTGTTTGTAATTTATAGTCTCACCACACTCTGCACGTAATGATGCATGATGGGAGTTGAAGTTTATTTTGACAAAACATTTCATTACTATACATTTGATACATTCTTCTCCTTATTGAAGGCATGATATTACTTCGATTACTTCATGCAGCCATTGGTGAAACAGACACAATACTATTTACAGGACACCGCAGACGTTTTACGCCTATTAGCGGACTTCACGAACACAAATGAAATCAGCCTATTGGTTACCCTAGATGTAGAGGCCCTCTACACTAATATTCCACAGAGGGCCACTCTAGGTGTGATCGAGGAGGCTTTTAACAAGCACACTTGGCAGTCACAAACACCCAGTAGCTTTGTTATGGAACTAGCCACACTGGTCTTGATTGAATTTTTTTTCGAGTTCAAGGGACAACTATACCACCAGACCCAGGGGACTTCCATGGGGAGTACCATGGCTCCCAGTGCAGCAGGGTTGTATATGGCCTCATTCGAAGAGGAGAACATTCTCAATGATTCCAACCCATACAAAGACAATCTATGCCTCTGGAAGAGGTTCATAGATGATATTATCATCTTTTGGCGAGGATACATGCAACGAGTTTTGTGCATGGATCAATACTTTGAATCCCTATCTGAAGTTCTCCAGCACAGTCTCAAATAGACAGATACCCTTCCTCGACCTCTTGATAAGGTTAGAAAATGGTGCACTGAGTACCACCATATACAGGAAACCCACGAATCGCAACAGTCTGCTACTTTTTAGCAGTTGCCATCCACGTGCCTTGAAAGAGATTTTACCTGTGGGGCAATTTTTGAGACGCCGTAGGAATAGTAGTCAAGTAGAAGACTACAAAAATGAAGCAACTACGTTGGCAAAAAACCTTACACAACGCCAGTACCCAGCACGCAATATTGCCCTCTCAAACAAACGCGCGAGAAATAACAGGGGGGCCTTATTAGAACCCAGACAAAAAACAAACAGAAACATTGACATGTGTGACTACATTTACTCCAGCCTCAACAAGAATAAAGCAGGCTATCAAGAAACATTGGGGTATATTGAACACTGGTGACTTGACTCTCGAACAACCACGTTTTGCTTTCAAACGTGCGAGTAATTTAAAAGACAGATTGATCCACACCAGGCCTCGGACACGACCAACTAATACACAGAGACAACTGTGGGATTTACCTCCAGTGCAGGGACACTACCCATGCAGCACCTGCACTGTTTGTGCCTTGACAACAGTGACTAAGACCATAACATTTGATGAAACATTTATATGGGAATTGCGCAAACACAGTAACTGCAACTCCACAAATTGCATCTATATGATCACATGCCCTTGTGGTCTAAAATATATAGGGATGACCACGCGACCGGTCAAAGTGAGAATCACTGAACATCGCAGCAACTTTCGTTGCCACAAGGTCAATACCAAGATGTGTACACATTTTTTCAACACCCATCATGCACCAGACTCTTTCCGCTGGACGGTACTGGAAACTTTCTCTAAGATCAGTAAGAATGCTTTGTTTTACAAAGAACAGAGATGGGTGCATCGTCTGTCCTCCGACACACTGGGTTTGAATGAGAACATCCCATGGAGCACACTACGGATTTAACCATATCCCAATATACTATATTTTGTAGTCTGCTCCTCCTGGTGTTAGATTGTTTCTTTTAGCTCTACCTGCCAACTAGCTAAGATACATATACCACCAATAAATGGCTAAATCGTTCAAAAACCATAGGCAACAAATTATGACGTGGTGATATGTAACACTTTATACCATTTTTAATTTTTTTTTACTTTAGAACCTATGTGGTCGTACCTACGTACTCCGTACACCTGCCCCCAGGTTCCCGCACAGGACTCCGCATAATGCATGAAAAATCCTCATATTTGTAGAGCATATAAGGCATCCCGCCAAACCAGGCACCCCTATCCAAAATGGCCGACTCATTTTTACAGAAACCATAGGCAGCACACCACTACTTTTGTCTTTCACCTCGAGCGTAGTCCCATCGTAAGCTAAACATGACACGTTTTTAACAGTAGGATAGATTGAAGTGGATACCCTGTTTTTTAAAAAATAACGGCAAATACCGGTTCCAAGACCGTACTAAATTACATGTAATTTTTGTACCGCTATGCCATTGACGATAGATTAATTGCAGGCACAGATTTCTCAAGCTACCACATGACTACAGGGTTAAATGTTGGGTAGATTCACAGGGAACAGGAATAAACGCCATGATGTTATTCTTAACACTCGCGCCTTCTTTAAGATGGCGCCCGCTGTGCCATTACTTAACAGCTCAGGCGTTTCCGGCACACGCGGGAGATACCAACACAGCTGACACGGTTCAGGGAAAGAACGAGGAAATACAAGGGGGATAAATAGCCGAATCGGCACACTCTCATTTACCTCCCGAACCCGGCAACTGGGGGTAGGTCTAAGGATCCGTTGCGGACTTCGCAACCGTGAGTATACCGGGAACCTTTTCATTCATCCCTCTAGTACGTTCGTGTATTTGAGGACTTTTATGCCTTTTCTGGGAGAGATTTAGGCGACTATACTCCTCTGACACTTCCTTAACAGAGATAATACATACAATGTGCATGATGGGAGAGATTAAGGCGATTACACTCCTTTTGACACTTTTCTTAATAGAGATAATACATACAACGTGCATGATGTTTAATTGGGAATTGTGTGCTGTCTCCAGCCAAGTTTTAGATGGGGGCATGGGCTTTCCATGATTCCAATTTCTATGAACAAACATATCTCCTGATGATAGATCTGGGAGACTGGAGAGAAAAGGATTATTACAATAAGCTGTATTGGTAGCTGACATAGAAACTTCACACATATGATAAGCATGATAGGGGACGCCATAAGTGCAGATTGTTAGACATTAGAACACCTTGGGTAAAGCTGAATGGTGCCCTTTTTGTTCCTTTTAAAACGTTGTTCTTCTCTTCTATTTTTTTTTCTTTTTTTTTCATCTGCACTCCGCTTAAGGATATGGGGAAGCTCCTCATGTTCTGATCTGCCGGGGATTGATGAAGTAAAAACTAATTTCTAACTGGGTGAGTTCTATGTATTTCTTGCGGCAACGAACAAACTACATTTCACTAATTTTTTCAAAAGAACTGAATGCATTGAAGTGACCACTTTGTTTTTGGCACTTGGTGGGTTAATGCTTGTGACACCTCACTTATGTATGTTGTGCCATTAACGAGCAGGTTATATACAGTAGCACACGATACACATGTGTTTGTGGCTTGTCATTGTATATTTTAACATGGTTTCTCTCCCATAATAGGTAGAAACTGCACTACTAGCCACTAGACAGAGTAAGGTACGGTGGTCATGATTTTATACTTAACACACTATTAGTCTAGGTCCACCATAATGTATATAGTGTAGATAGTCCTTTATTTTTGTAGGTCCTGATGAATCGCTTCTAAAACTATAGAAAAAGGCGAAGAAACATGTTGACCGATTACATGGAAGAGCGCCACATCTAAGACATTACCTTAGCATTGCGCCTTTCATTCATTTTTAATCAGGGTAGAAAACCCCACAATTAAAGTCGTTTTTGTTGGTACTCCCAATCGGGTTTTAATCCACACTTCACATCACATACTCCTACATCTACACTCACTAGACCCCTCACCCCCACGGCACTAAACGGCTACTTGGAAAAAAGATCTCCGCCAAGGTGCCCCGCATTGGGAGCCCGTCAGGCATTGCAGCGCCGGCCAGACGAGGAGCAGCCCGATGATGAAGCATGACATCCTATGGGGTGTGTGAGGGCATTACATTCCAAATAAATGGATTCCCATCTATTTGGATGTAGAAACCTACTGTGACCTGCATTACCATTTTTACTGGTTTGTTTAGGAACAGCACAATTTTTCAGTTTTTGAATAGCATTTGGGCATTTGTGCTGGACCTTGAAGAAAAAGCCCTTCTGTCCCTCTTTTTGTGAATATAATGATATTTACATGGGCATTGTTTGTACAAGATGACTTAAGTGTGGCTTACTTTATCCGACAGGTTTAGTGCATACATTTCTTTTTTAAATTAGTTCAAAATTGATCACTTTGTAATTAATTCATTAGGTAGTGTGCAAAGGGGACATTAAATCTGCATTTTGTATTATGTCACATAGCATTTTAAAGCAAGTTAAATCAATTTAAAGCGTTCACTTATTTTTAGTTATAGCGTTCACTTTTTGAATTGTCAACCTGGGTATAGTACCCTGTTGTTTCTGCTGAACATAATCTAAATAGATGTTCTTGCAGCTGTCCATTCTATCGCTAGCTTTAAGGTTAGTTCAGTACATTCCTTGCAACATGAATTGTATAGATTGTGTATGGTTAGTACCAATAACTTGCATGATATATTGAACAAATAGTTTGCCGGTCAAATTATAGACACAATAATGTAGATCAGTTCCCCAGTTATTTCTTTATAGATGCACAAAAAGTTCTTCGTCCATGTTGAGACCTGTCAGGACCTTTGTTTTAAGTCTAATGATGTATTGTGACAGATTGAGATCGTTAAGGTAGTCTCTGGCACAAACTGCTGCTCTACTCCTCCCTTAAAATTGCACTTTTGCACTTTGTCTTAAACTGTACTGTGTTTTTAATTCGGTTTATCATCCTCGCATTTTTATTGACGTTTAATCAGGGGTACATTGATTTGGGGCTTTTAACTTAGAACACTTACCCTTGCTGCACGCATCACGCTGTTTTCTCCTCCCCGGTCCACCGCAGCAGCTAACTGCTGTTTGAGTGGAGGGAGGTTCCTAACAGGAGGTCTTTTCCACCGGAACACTCACTTCCGGTGTGCCACATCAACTCCGCCATATTGGAGGAGAGACGCTCTAGTTCTCCCTCCAGTTATTCAGCTACAAAATCGGCTGATGGCGCCGACGCGCAGCGGATGCGTGCAGCGGGCGCGCCAAAGGCAAGCCCGTCTGCGCCCGACCGGGTCCAGGGGTCAGGACCCCTGGTCAATTAGTGACCTACTCAGCGGAAGATCTACAGGCGTTAGCCCATGGGAACCACGCCTTGGACAAAAGGCTAGAAGACACTCTGAGGTCAGAACATATACTGGGAAACAAAGGGGGTGGCGGATGCATTTCCTCACGACCATCTCCCCACAATAATACAGAGTCGGGTAACCTGCCAGGACTTAAGGTGGCAGTTGTAAATACACGCTCATTGCAGAAACATAGCCTTGAAATCTTCTCGCTCCTCCAGGATGGGGCTATGGATATCCTGGCGGTCACTGAAACCTGGCTTGAGGACACCTCAATCATGTCGTGGCGGCCCTCCCCGGGGATTTCCATGTCCTATGGCACAACAGAAAAGGGAAGACTAGAGGAGGGTAGTAGCTATATTCTATAACAAATGACTAGCTGTAGATAAGATAGCAGCAGAAAGCCTTGATAGCGCGGACATTTTGGGGGCAAAAATTGGCTCCAAATCCTCCTGCTTGACACTCCTAGTGGCGTATCGCCCCCCCTAGATCAACCCCCAGGTTTATTGAGCTATTCACGGAAATCATCAGTGATCTTTGCTCGCGGTACCAACGTCTTCTGGTTGTGGGGGATTTAATTATCACTGGGATAAAGCACCTAGAGAATTGTTTGCCAGTCTATTTGAGGAAGCTATGAGCTCGATGGGGCTCCATCAGCTGGTTGACTCCCCTAACCATGTCAAGGGGCACATCCTCAACCTCATTTGGACCCCTCAGCCTTTAGCAAAACTAATAGAGATTAGCCCCTGCGCCTGGTCAGACCACTCACTTATCAGCTGCTGGGTCCCGCTGGCCAGCCAACCGCTTGGCTGGAATAAAATAGAGGCAGGCAATCTAGTGGGTACCCTGCTCAGTATCCCTCCTAAAAATTATATAAAAGGCAACCCTGACCAGGAGAGTGAGGCCCTCACTGACATCTTAAGAGAGGCCATAGATCAGGTGGCACCCTCGGAGGGAAAGAGTCAGGAACAAGGGCAGAGGGGCCCTTTGGTTTAATGAGGACTTGAGGGGAAGGAAGCAAACCCTTCGCCAATCTGAGAGGCTTTGGCACAAATCTTATGACCCAGCTGTGCTTGCTAGCTACAAAATTATGCTAGCCACTTACAAAAAAGCTATCATGGCCAGGAAGGCGGAATACTATGAGGCTAGAATCACAGATGCCACAAATAAACAGAAAGAAACCTTCAGCATCCTGAAAGAACTCAGCCAGAAATCAGACCAGAAATCCATATCCAAGCCGGCAGACTGTAACAAGTTTCAGACCTTTTTCCTTCAAAAAGTCAAGGACATTTTAGAAGATATTGGCAACATTCGAACCCACCAGTGCCCCCTGGAAGGGGATCCAGCCCCCCGCACCCCCGGCAAGCAACTCACCTCTCTTCCTTGCCTAGACCTTGCCTCCCTGTCACTCCTGATGACCCGTGTTAAATCAGGCTCCCCGGCGGACCACTGTCCCCCAAGGGTATTTTGAATGGCCCTCCCCGGGATAGAGAGGGAGATTCTTGATCTACTCAATCGCTCCCTGGTGACAGGCTGTATGCCCGCCAGCTTGAAGGAAGCCAGGGATATCCCCCTAATAAAAAAAACGGGGGCAGATGTAGCTAATTTAAAGAATTACAGGCCCATCTCCCAGGTCCCTTTCCTGGCGAAAGTAGTGGAACAACATGTCCTCAAAACACTCTCGTTTTTTGAGGAACAACAGCTACTGCAGGTACGGCAGGCCAGCTTTAGGGACCATCACAGCACAGAACTGGTGATGCTGTCAGTTCTGGACGAACTTAGGCTCAGGGCCGATAATAGAAAGCCGAGCGCCCTGGTCCTATTGGATCTGTCAGCGGCGTTCGACACAGTCAGTCACCCACAGCTTCTGGCACGACTCTTCGATCTGGGCATCCGTGGGCTGGCTCACCATTGGGTCGAATCCTTTCTATCCGGTCGCTCTCAAAGGGTCCAACTGGGTGAACAGGTGTCGAAAATTGGCGCACTCACCTGTGGTGTCCCCCAGGGCTCAGCTCTGTCGCCTCTCCTGTTCAACATCTATCTCCAGCCACTTGTGGCCGTACTGATGCGCATGGACGGCCAAGTATTTAACTATGCGGACAACACACAACTGATTCTCCAGATCGATAACTCCCCTCAAGCCCACGCCCGTGTGCAAAACATACTCAGCTACACGGTCAGTTGGATGAGAGCCAACTTGCTAAAAATTAACCCTGATAAAACTGAGGTCCTCGTTATGCCCTCTAAAAATAATCCCTGGAGTGACCTCTTCCGGCCACAAGAGCTGGGCACCACCCCTGCGCCAGTTCCGGTTGTAAAAAGCTTAGGCATCAAGATTGATGCCAACCTCTCTATGGCTAATCAAGTCTGTGACGTGGTCGGTACATGTGTGGGCTTACTGAGACAGCTGCGGAGACTTGCCCCGCTCCTCTCTTCAGCCACACTACAGATGGTCGTGTCAGCTATGATCGTGTCCAGACTAGATTATGGCAATGCCATATATATTGGTCTCCCAGAGAAACTTATCAAGAAGCTGCAGGTGACCATGAATGACGCAGCTAGGCTGATTTTCAGGCTCCCCAGACGAGCTCACGCTACCCCCGTGCTGCAAAACTACACTGGCTCCCCATTAAACAGAGAGCTAAGTTCAAAGGCCTCTGCATCGCCCACAAAGCTGTTCATGGCCAGGCCCCAGTTTACATCAAGGAGCGCCTAGGGCACTATGTGCCAGGATGTACACTTCGATCGTCCGAGGCAGGCCTCCTGGTCCATCCCCGGTTCAAAACCACATCTAAAGGCGGTAGAGCCTTTTCTGTTTTAATTCCCCAACTATGGAATCGCCTGCCTGAAAATCTCCGCAAGGAACCCGCACTCCTCCCTTTCAGGAAGCAGCTCAAGACTCTACTGTTTAGGGAGGCTCTGGACACAGCATAAAATCCCTCCAAGCGTTGCGTCTGTAACTGCTGATGGGTTTGTCTACCTTCTCAAAGCGCTAAGAGACCTGCCGGTGCTTATGCGCTATACAAATCCAAGTTAACATAACATAACATCTGTCTCAGTTTTTTTGTTCTATCGCCACTAAGACGTTAAGGCAGTACCCATCCCTGCTCGTGTGCGAGCCATGGTCAGGGCATCAGATTCAGCCTTGGCCCATTTAGTAAAGAGCTTAGGCAGCAACTCACTGGGATTTCCAGATGATAGCGGTCAGCCGCTTGAAGAGGACAAAGGAAAGGTCAATATACCTCTGCAAGTATTTGGCCCTCTCAGCCATTGGTCTAATGCCAAGCAAGCAGGATTCAGGTGCATCTGCTAGTATTCGCTCCACCTGTGCACAGGTGATGCCCGTAGCCCGCACCCAGGACCGGCGTATTTCCGGGCAATCCCATTCTATACGATAGAAGCCGGCATCGTCTGTTCTACACTTAGGACACAGATGATGCTCCCGGGATCATTCATGCTATGTGATGCAGGTAATTGAATTGTGCGTTTCGGAAGCGGCGATTGTATGAAACCTTAACATGTCATAGGGCCCGGGTCCACTGTTTGTCGGAGACTTGCACCGTGAGGTCCCCTTCCCAGCAGTCCTGCACCTGGTGGTTGATTTGTGACATGCGGTCTTCCGTGCATTGCCACAGAAAAGGGCAGTGTGTAATGGGAGTTCTGTGGTGAGTACTTCACGGCCCTGTCCCAATTGCACGGAGAGCACACAGGATATGGCAGAGTATGTCAAAAAGTGGCCTGCAGTGATATGATAAGTGTCCCTTACGTCCTGAAATGATTGCAACGTGCCCACCACATATAGAGTCCCCCATAGAGACAATATGCTCCTCCCTCCAGTGTGCGAAATGATGGTGCGTGAGCTCAGGTATCAGCATCATGTGCCAGATGGGAATCAGTGGGAAGTATGGTGATTGTGGCCTGGAGCCACCTAATTATTTCTTCCAACAGTGGCGGGCTATTTTCATCTGCGGAGTCTCATGAACTAGATGAGCCTCAGGGTTGGATAGGCAAGTGTATATATGTTCCCCGTTAAGTATGTGTTTGATATGTACTTGTTTGGCACAAGGCAGGCATGCCCAGCCATTGCAGTTGAACTGGTGTGTAGTACTAGAGGGCACCCAGGCCCCCCTCACTGAGTGGCCATTGTGTCTCTTAGCACCACTCAATGTCTGCCAGCTCCCCAAATGAGCTCCGTCAGGAGTCCATGAAGATCTTTAAAGAAACGTGTGGGGATCATTATTGGTAAGGCCGCAAAGAAATAAAGAAGTCTGTGGAGAACATCATTTTGAATATTGCCACTCGCCCCAAGCGGGACAGGCGGAGCTCCCCCAACAGCTGAAGGGACCCGCAAATCAAACCCAACACCTTCGGCAAGTTCCCTTCCAATAAGTTTTTATCTGAGTGATACACTTGGATGCCTAGATATTTAAAGAGATCATGACTCCGCTCAAGCCAAGAATGTGGAAGAGATCCCTTGTTGTGATCAGGTACTGGATGTAGGGGGAGCAAGCTGGATTTATTCCAATTCACCCTAAGGCCAGACTTGGTTACAAATTCACCCATGATTGCCATTAAGGCTGGAAGCGTGGTGCTAGCTTTGCGTGGGTGGCAGAGGGCATCGTCCGCGTTCAAGGAGACAATGACATTCACCATGTGCTATCATACCCCACTGGGAAGACCGTAGCCAGAGCCTACAAGCTAAAAGCTCCATGGCGAGGGCAAAAAGTAAAGGAGACAATGGGCACCCCTACCTGGTGCCTTTCTGAATGGGGAATCTATCTGAGATAAACTGTCCGGTCTTAACCCTTGCCATTTGGCACCTATATAGGGTGCGTATCCAGCTAAGGTATCCTGGGCTATGCCCATCTCCTCCAGAGTTGCCTGGAAGTATTGCCGTCCTGGAGTATCTAATACCTGCTCTGTCTAGTGATGCCAGTGCACCCTTGTCATCATCCACGGCGCTCATCAGGTTGAGCAGCCGACGAATGTATAAAAAGGTGCTGCGTTCTGGTATAAACCCATTTTGATCAGTGTTACCAGCTTATGGATTATGGGCAGCCGTTTTAGCTACAACCTTTCCAAATATTTCATTGTCAAAGTTCAGTAATAATAATGGCCTATTGGATTGCACATCCAGGGATTGCGGCCCATTTAGGTAGAATCACCATTAGGGCTTCATGAAGCGTATCTGGGAGTAGTTCCTGGGTTTTCAACTCATTGTAAACCTCCAGGAGATTCGGAGAGAGTGTTGCAGCAAAAGCGGCATAATATTCCACAGGAAAGCCATCCATACCAGGAGTTTTATTGTGCGCTATCTGGGAGATGGCTGCGCAAATTTCCGGAGGGGTGCATAGAGTTCAGCTCCCTGAAGCGGATTCAGGCGGGTTAAAGGTAGCCCATCCAGGTAGTTCTGGAGACTGTCCTTAGTGGGACAAGCATCCTCGGCATAGAGGCAGCTGTAGTAGTCTACAAAGGCTTTATTAATATCTGCCTGTGCGCTAACGACTACTCCATCATCTTTCCTTATTGCACCTATCGGGCCGCGTGATTGGTCACTGTGGACCATACACACTAGCACTTTGCCTGTCCGGTCCCCTTGCTATCTACCTGCGATAGGTGGTGCCTATAGTTGAGCCTACCTAAGCGCTCACCCAGGTCTCTATGGTCCTCTTGCACTTTACTGAGCTGCCCTACTCTATCAACCTGAAGGAGGGCCTCAACTTCTAGTTGCCGTAGAGCCTGTTCAGTGGTCAGCAGTTCCCTTTACAGTGTTTGATGTAGCCCCCACGTGGCAGCTATACAGTGCCCATGCACTACCACCTTATGTGCATCCCACTCCAGTGCCCTCAAGGAGTCAGTATCTGTATTATGTTGAAAGTATTGGGAAATGTTCAATGCCAGATCTGTCCTGAAGGGTGTATTCTGGAGGGCCTCAATATGAAGCCTCCAGGTCAGTATGTTGGGTCAGGGTTTCTCCCAGCTAACCATCATGAGTAAGGGGCAATGATCAGACTGGGTGCGTGCCAGGTAATTTGTCCTCAGCACCCGCATGCTCATTGGGTCATTGAACTGGAAAAGGTCTAATCTAGTATGTGAATAGTGAACGGGGGAGTAAAATGAGAACTCCCGACGGCTAGGGTGTTGGAATCGCCACATGTTGCTTACCCTCCCAGTAGCCATCCATTGTCCAAAGTACTGTGTCAGGGTATGGATTGCTGCCCCATCCAATGGGGGGGGTCGACTAATCCCCATGCACATCTGGGACGCAGATAGTCCCTTCACCATGTGGTGGAAATGTGCGGGTTCCAGATGAGAACCGGAGTCAAATGAGTTTAGGAACGCGGAGTGATTGGTGTTGGGGGCTTAGATGGCAGTCAGTGTAAGTGAGGTTACATCGATACACCATTCAACCACAACATAACTGCCACCAACGTTGTACCATATACTTGTCCTCTCCATTTCCCATGGAAGTTTTGTAGCTCAACCTGTATTAAGTGAGTCTCCTGGAGGAAGGCTACATGGGCCTGCCGGCCTTTATGGTAAATGTGCATATCATAACTCTTTGCAGGAGTGGCCATACCACGCACATTCCATGTTAGTAGGTTATAATGTGGTATTATGTTGCACGTGGGTGTAGCCATTTAGTTGTGTGGAATTTGAAAGTGGGCCAGAGCACCTAAGGCATGCCTCTCCTAGATCAAGGGGGAGCATCCTCCCCGGAGCCCGCCTCAGGGTCATATTACACATAATGATGGTAATCTAATCTGGACTGCGTTGTGTATGTGTTTCCAACTGTGTAGCAAACTCAACCTTGAGCAACAAAAAACACCATTCCTCCCTCCCCCGGCAGGGCACCTGTTCGGCATACGGCCATACCAAAACCCCCTTAACGAAAACCACATATAACCCAAAAATACTAATACTAATCGTGTCCATACCGGTAAGGATGGGTGTGTGGCCAGGTCAGCAGTGTGAATAATAGTGCCATTAACCCTAGACATTGTACTTAATGGGATCAATACTCCGATACAAAAAGGGTTTCCCTTCCCCCCCATCCCCCAACAGCACCTCAGTATGCAGCAGCACTCGGGTAGGTTGACAGTCTGTGTTTTACAAGTCATCTGCCAGCCAGGGTGTCAGTTCGGGACCCATCAAGACATCACTAGCCAAGGCCCCAGTTCCAGCACTGTCCGAGCCGAAGGTTGAAGACCAGTCCGACTGCAGACGAGCAAAGGAGTTCTGGCTTATTTGTAGAACTTCCGCAACCTCTTGTGCCTGCACCCTGGTGGTCGCTGGAGGGACGGGCCCACGATCGGTGACACCGGTTGCGCTGTGGTCGTTGTGTTCACCGCTACTCATCGGACTGGTCAGTGGACATCGAAGACATCATGCCCTTAGCATGTAGCCTATTTCCTCACGTCTTCCGGGGTTGAGAAAAGATGTGTTGAATCTATTGCCATTTTCTTGAGTTTAGCTGGGTAAAGGAGTGCGTACTTCAAGTCAAGTTCCCTCAAATGTTGCTTAACACGTGTGTATGAGTTGTGGAGTCACTGTACCTCTGCAGTAAAGTCAGGATAAGCTGAGATAGTGCCCCCTTCAAAGTACAAGGGCTCCTTCGCTTGGAGCAGATTGAGATTAGGTCCCCGTCTCTATAGTTAAGCAGTCTCACTATAACCGGTCTTGGTTGTTCCTCCGGCATTGGTGGTCGACACAGCATGCGGTGTGCCCTTTTCACAGAGAAGAACTTAGGGACTCTGTCGGGGAGCACCGCGGACATCAGCTAATTTTCTGGGAAGAGCACTACGCTCGGCCCCACGGATCGTTCCGGAAAGCCCAAAAAGAGATATTGTTTCGCCTTGGTGTACCATCTATGTTTTCCGTCCTCCATTTGATTGTTGCCACCACAACACCCATGTGTTTCAGTTGGGATTGGAGCTCCTGCATCATGTGACGCATCACTGTGATTGCTGATTCCATGTCGTCCAAGTTTCAGATGATCCGCACGCAGCAAATTCACATTCAATTAGACAGCATCTCTTTTGGTATCAAGGGTGGTCTTAGTGTCCAGAATGACCTGTAATATCCAGTCAAAATAGCCAGTGTCCTTGCCAAGAGTGGCTTTGAGCTGGCTCAAAGGGCTAGCCCATTGCACCAGTGCAGCAGATGCATCCGGGCAGTCCTCAGTCTGCGGGGGAGGATTTTTGATGTTATTAGGCTTCTCCATTGTATCCTTCGTTAGGCAGTAATGAAACCACTCCTCAGGGATCTGTCACCTCTACTCCACTCCTTCATGGGGGCCCTTACACCACAGTCCGTGTTCACGGCTCAATAATGCAAAAGCGAGATGATCCTCTTGGCGTGTGATAGCGGGGATAACTTATGGGGCATCATCAGGCTACATCTATACAGGGCTACCAGGTGTCTACATCATTCAGCATCTTTGGGATTGCCCATCCCCCTCTCAATGCTCCCCACCAGAACGGTGGTAACCTAGGCAAGGCCTGGTGGTCTCCGCAGTTGGGCACCATTTCAGGGCCTGCGCCCCTCCCCCCCCCCCTGCGTCCCTGGCAAGAGCAGATCTTCAGCCTCCCTACACGGCACCAACAGGGGGCATAAGTCCCATAGGGCCTCAGCTGATCGGCCGCAAAGCAGCTTGGGGTAGGGGAGCGTCAGTCCCCATCCGGCACCCCCAGCAATGAAGGACATCGGCCTGCGCTGAACGAGGGGGGTACACTCCAGTGTAGGCACTCACCTTTTCAAGGGCACCGCTCCTCTGTCTTCCGCTCCCACAGGTGGGGACAAACCTCCGGGCCCACTCACATGACCTGGCCCGCGATGCCTGCATAGGCCGCTCTCCACCATCTCCGCTAGTGCTTTTTTTTCCAGTCCTCGACACAGGCGCTCTCTGGGGGCCACTATACGTGGGGTCTCCCTCGCAGGCAAATCACTGTCTCCTGCGGCTCGTGTAGCAGCTATTCTCTGAGCATCTCGTCACTTTGCCCTCTCTGCTGCCGTCCCATCAGGCCTCCGCTAGGGCTCTCTCTCCGTCTGGAGCCTGCGTTGCACCCTCCAGGGGCCCAGCACCCCCACCAGAGGTCACAAGGGTGACCAAGGAAGCTCACCTTACGCCTGAGCTAGATTTGCAAGGGCGGTCAGACCACTTCCAGGCCAGCTCCGCTCCTCTCACAGCGCACACAGCTGGTTTTGCTCGGCTACCGCCAGTATATTCACGATGTCTGGGGCCCATGCTGCAATCTTCGGTGCGGCATCCCACACATCCGCCTCGGAAAGGGGCAACACAATTCGTACCACACTCTGTGGCAGGATCTGGAGAGCCACCTCGCGGCCAGGATTGCCAGTTCCATTCAGTCAGGGTATCATAGGATTATTATCGGGCCCAGGTCGGAGCTTAGGCGAACACGTCCACTGCAATCGCCATCTTGGCCACGCCCCCTAATTTGTGTAGTTAAGATACTGCTGCATGGGTTGCTTCTGGGCCTCCCACTATTCAAATATGAGGGAAACATAACATTTTTTTTTTTTTGATAACCAACTTTATTGATTTTTCAAGAAGTGAAGAAAAGAAGAGAAAAACAAGAAACAAATGACACGAAATCAGACTGTACAGCATACAAGATTGCATCATGGCATATGGATTGCAGCACACAGTGCAGGTAGTGCAAGGTGGAATAACCGGGTCCTTCCCCCCCCTGCAGCACAGTGAAGTGGACCCCCAGAGTCGGGGGTAGTGATCAGTCTAGTACTCCCAACCATTTACCCCAGATCTTCCGATACCGGGCAGGACATCCCCTGGCCTCGTACAGTGTGAGTTCCTGTGTAGTGCACCAATCTACACCCCAGCGCCATTTGGCTATAGAGGGTGGGGTGGGATTCTTCCATGCGGCCGCTATGTCGCGCTTTGCTACTACTAGGGCTGTTCCTAAGAATGTCTTGTCGGCCCTGGACCCATCTAGCTCATCCGTGATGCCCAATAGTATGTGTAGGGGATTATGGGGAACGTCCCAACCTAAAACCTCTGTAAGTTCCGCCTCCAAGGCGCACCAGAAGGGGGCAATGCAGGGGCATGACCATACCATGTGACAGAAGTCCGCGGGGTCCGTGCCACACCGCGGACACACCGGAATCGGAATCAGACCTGATTTATGGAGGCGGTTGGGGGTGAGATAGGAGGTGTGTAGGTAATAGAGCTGGACTAGGCGAAGCCTAGCCGAGGCAGTGATGGTTCTAGGCGCCATCAGGGCATCCCTCCAGTCTGCATCCTCTAGTGGGCCCACCCATGCCTCCCACCTAAGTTTTAAGTGGTCAAGGGATGTCGGACCATTATTTGTTAGTGATCAGTATATGCGGGAGACCCCTCCCCGTCCAAGATTGCCCATCATAACCTCGGCCTCAAGGGGACTGTGTTCTGGTAACGAAATGCCAGTTGTTATATGAGAGTCCAGAGCATGACGGACTTGTAGGTATCGATAGAACTGGGATGGATGAAGGGCAAATCGGGATTGCAAGTCAGCAAAGGAGCGGATATGGTCGCTGACCCATAGATCCCCCAGTTGTGAAATGCCAATAAGGTCCCAGTTTCTAAAGCCTGCCTGATTTGCTACTTCCCGCAGCCATGTACCCTGCCAGAGCGGCGTGTGTTGGGACAGCTTATTCTGCCAGTGAGTATGGTGTAGGGCAGCGCGCCAGGCCAGCAAGACTGCTCGGGTTAGTGTGGGGAGTTCCCTAAGAATGGGGGATCCATATAGCATGGCCTGAACGTGGGGAAGGCCCAGGTCGCTGAGCTCAGCCCTGTAGGCCGGGTCTGCCCAACCCCCGTGATCCAGTCGTGGACCACCAGGAGACGGGTCGCTAGGTAATGTAGATAGAGGTTTGTGAGTCCCATACCCCCGTCGAAGGGTGGAATCTGGAAGTGTCGAAAGGCCATACGAGGCCGTCGGCCGGCCCAGAGGAATTTGATGATTGGAGTGATGATGCCGCGGAACCAGGCCCGGGGGATATGATGAGGTATGTTTTGGAGAATGTAAAGAAACCGGGGAAGGATCATCATTTTAAATAGGGCTATACGCCCGAGTGGGTTGAGTGGTAGGTTGCCCCATTTTAGGAGGTCTTGTTTGGTTTTGGAGATGAGGGGGGTCACGTTAAGGGCCCAGGCCAGGTCCGGCAACCGAGCGACCCATATTCCTAAATATTTAAAGGTTTGCCGACGGATAGGAATGGTGGACTGCCAGTCGAAGCAATCCCTGGAGATGTGCAAGGGGACAAATGTGGACTTGGCTGGGTTGAGACGAAAGACCAGAGATCTGCTCAAAGGAGTGGAGGGTTTGAAGGCACCGGGGGCCAGAGCGGGCCGGCTCCACCAGGAACAGCAGGACGTCATCCGCATACAGCGAGATTTTGTCCTCTGGAGATCCTCCCCACCGCCAGCCCCGAACCCGTGTGTCGGAGCAAATAAGTTGGGCGAGGGGCTCCATGGCAAGGGCGAAGAGGAGGGGTGAAAGAGGACACCCCTGCCTTGTCCCCCTCCCTATTGGAAAGGTATCGTAGAGGACGCCGTTGACCTGCACCCGTGCTGCCAGTCTGGAGTACAGGATGTGTACCATATGACGGAACTTAGGGCCCAGGCCCAGGACTCGCAGGACGTCTCCGAGATAACCCCAGTCCACCGAGTCAAAGGCTTTCTCGAAGTCGACTAGGAGAAGCGCTAGGTAGGGGGTCAATTCCTGGCGGTGAGCCAGAGCCACGTGGAGACGCCGCAGGCAGTGCCTGGTACCTCGTGCCGGCATGAACCCACATTGGTCAGGGTGGACCAATTTGGCAAGATATGGTTTGAGCCGTTGAGCGAGAATCGTGGCAAAGATCTTGACCTCTGTGTTGATCAGGGAGATGGGGCGGTAGTCGGCGCATATCGAGGAGGGAGGTTGTGTTTTGGGGATGAGGACTATGGTGGCTGTGTCCTTTTCGGGAGGGAAGGAGCCTTTGTCGACGGCTTCCTCATAGAGGGCGACTCGGTGGGGAGTGAGTATGTCCGTGTAAGCGGAGTAGTATTCTTGTGGGTAGCCGTCCTGGCCCGGGGTCTTGCCGGCTGCAACTAAGGAGATGGCTCCCTGTATGTCGTCAGTGGAGATTGGGTCCTCTAGTCCAGCCGCCTCAGTGGCAGACAGTGCAGGGAAGTGAAGGTCTTCTCGGGCGAGCATCTCCGCCAGGGAGGAATCGGGTTTCCGGGTGGAGTAAAGTTCGGCGTAGTAGCACGCAAAGGTTTGGGCAATCGCTTGGGGAGAGCGGTGAGTTTGCCCCGTTGGGTCCCGGATCTCTGGAATTATCCGGGCAGCCAGGGGGTAGGTCGCAAGCCGGTGCAATAGTTTCCCGTTTTTGTCCCCCCATCCGTAGACGCGGGCTACCGAGGACCTCCAAAGGAGCTTGGCAGAGTCCAGCGAGAGTTGCCGGACCTAGTCTCTCACTAGCGCCAGCTGACACAGATGAGACTCAGTGGATGAGTCACTGGTGGTGCGCTCCAGTTGGGTTGCCTGTGCTTCAAGAAGAGTGAGTCTGCTGTCCCTAGCGACCCGCTGAGCTTTAAGGAGGCTCCTGGCGTGCCCGCGAATCGTGGCTTTACCCGCCTCCCATAAGATTCCCGACAAAGAGACTGAGGCCCGGTTCATGAGAAAGTATTGTTCAATGTCGGCGCTGAGGGCCTCCTTGAATTTGTGGTCTTGAAGGAACCAGGCATTCAGCCTCCACAGCGGACGACGAGCGGCGGGAGGACCGCCCATAGTGAGAAGCAGCGGCGAGTGGTCTGAAATGCCCCGGGGAGGATATCTATATCTCTGATATTAGTGCATTCGGGGGCGGGTGTGAGTATTAGATCGATGCGAGAGTGACTGTGATGTGCCGCTGAGGTATGTGTGTAGAGGGAGGCCCGGGGGTGCCACGTACGCCACACGTCAGAGTCCCATGGCTGCGGTCCAATCTGAGAGTATTTTAGCGTGAGAGGTGCGAGCAGAAGATGGAGACCCCGTGGTGTCAAGGGCAGGTTGCATGACGGCGTTGAAGTCCCCTCCCACTATTGTCGTGCATGAGGGCATAGAAGCAAGTATGCCGCCTATGCGGTGTAGGGTCTGCGTATGAGTGGCGTTCGGAACATAGGCGGCAAGGATATTGAGAGTGGATTCGCCTAGGGCTCTGGTGAGGGCGATAAAGCGCCCGAGGGGGTCTCTGGTGACCTGGGAGGGTACGAAGGGAAAGTTACGTTTGAGGAGAATAGCGACCCCACGAGAGCCGCTGAGAAGCCAGAGTGCCATACTCTGTCAAAGCCATATCTAGCCAGGAAGGGACAAAGGTTGCCCAGGAGATGGGTTTCTTGGAGTAGAAGAGTGTCTGGGGTGTGCCTCTGGGCATGTCGCAGACTGCGGTGCGTTTGATCCTGTCTAGGAGGCCGTTAACGTTCCATGACATGAGGCGGAACGGGCTATCCTGATGGGACATCTTGACGGGAGTGGTGTGGGAATCTGCTAGGCTGGCGGAGCCTGCCACATAGTGAGCTCCCTGAGGACAAAGAACTAAGTGTCATATAGGACAGGTGCGGCCGCGTCGAGGGAAGGCGGTCCTGCCAGTGTGGAGTGGTGATGCGTGTCTGGAAGTGTCATACAATAAAAAACATGGGGCAACGGCCCCAACCACCCCCCCCACCCAACCTCCCCTCTCCCTATACTTCAGGAACAGAAGCATCTGTCGCCCGTTACCTGTGGAAGTAAGTTAAACTAGAACGTTTAGAGTCAGAGAGACGTGGTGGACCCCTCTCGTTGAAGGATCAAAGAACTCATCAGCAGAAACATCTGATTGGGAAGGCGTGTGGCCATGTGGAGCCGCCACCATAAAACTGTGATGAAAGTCCTGTGGATCCTCGGATAGGGAGGGTGGGACTGCGGGAGAGGTCAGAGTCCGCAGAGGCGATAGTCTGGATCCTGGGTGAGGAGCTTCGTGCAGGTGTGGGATCCCGGGAGTGAGCTCCAGGAGGACGGTGCGGTTTCGGCAGGAGGGCTTGGCGGTCAAGTCTTGAGGGTCCAGCACCTGGGGAGTCCGACTGTGTTCAGGCAGTTTTCCGGTTCCTGCGAGATTGAGTGCGCCTGGACCGTGGAGCGGAGTTGTGGACGCCGGATGACTGAGACCCAAGAGCCCCAGAGACGGTCTTGAGCTGGAGAGGGCGTTCCTCGGTCAGCCAGGTCCATGCCCCTTCAGGAGAGTCAAAGAAGTAGGATTTGTCCTGGAAAATCACTCTAAGTCTGGCTGGGAAGAGGAGCCTATAGTGTAGGTTAAGGGCACTGAGTTTTTGTTTAATGTCCGTGTAGGAGCGTCGTAGGGACTGAACTTCCCTAGTGTAATCTGGGAAAAGCATGATCGGATGGTTTTGGAAGGTGACAGTTCGTTGGGCACGGTCTTGTTGCAGGATGAGATCTCGGTCCCTGAAATGAAGGATCCGTGCAATAATGGGCCGGTGGGGCGCGCCCGGGGGAGGCCTCGGAGCCAGGGAGCGGTGTGTGCGCTCAATGGCGAACCAGGTGGAGAGAGTGCCAGCCGGTATCCAGGAGTTAATCCAGTCCTCAATTAAGGATTCCATTGGACCCCGTTCAACTCCCTCCGGAAATCCCACCAGGCAGAGGTTATTGCGATGGGATCGGTTTTCAGCATCCTCTGCCCGCTTGTGAAGCTCTTTAGTTTGAGTTTGGAGGTGAGCCACTTGGTCCTTGAGGGTGGACACATCGTCCTCGACTGAGGAGATCCTGGTCTCCGCCTCAGTGAGCCTGGCTGTCGCGTTACGTAAATCTTACCGGATCAGGGCCATGTCCACTCGGACCTCTCCGATCTTAGTCTCCACTGAGGTCTGTGATGCAGAGATGGCTTGAAGGATCGTGTTGAGGTCTCCGTGTGTTGAAGGGTGGCCCTCTGCACCCTCGGGTCGGGATCCTTGCTCCATGACCGTATATTGGTCCATGGTGGTCTGGGTCGCAGGGTTCCTCGGTCGCGTCCCATCTTGGAGCGGGATTGGGGGAGATCCAGCGGTCAGCACCGGCTTGGGCGTCCAGCGGTGAAGCCCCACAGGAGAGCCACCAGTGCGTATGGGGAGCACGGGCCCGAGGGTATGCAATGGCGGGCGAGCCGGCCCCGGCCAGAGCCGGCTGGATCGGTGCGAAGAAGGCAAGGAGGGATGTCTACACCTCCCCGTGCGGCCAGGTGGAAGGAGCGTGGGCCTGAGGGGCAGGTAGCGGCCAACAGGCCGGTCTCGGTATCCGTTGATCAGCCCAATGTGGCAACTTCAGGCCGGCGGATGAGGGCGCCCGAGGGGCGGTCCCGTAGGTCGCCCGGGCCCCGCGGGCCGGTAGGATGGGTCTACAAGTCTGTCGAGAGGCAACCAGGGGCGGAGAGGGCCTCGTCGAGGCGTGGGGCCGATGAGGGCCGGAGGAGGCAGGCGATGTGTGCTGCACAGTGGAGGTGAATCGAGGCGGCCGATGTAGCGGCCCCGGGGGTTGAGGGGGGCTGAGGACCAGCAGGCGGTCGCAACGGCCGTGGGCGGCGGGGGGTGCCTCTGGCTGCAATGGAGAGCAGAGCTTCAGACCCAGGTTGTAGCGCCCAGAAGACAGGTTCGCAGACTAGGAGACGAGGGGGAGGATGGGTGGTGCAGAAAGTCTACCCCCCGCGCACCCCCGCCGCAGGAGTCCTGCAGGCAACCCACCTCCGATCTGATCCGTTGACTGCGGGCCGCAGGTCTACAGAGGCCCGATGGCAGTAGGCCGGCCGCGGCCCGGCCCACCAGGCCGCAGCGTCAGGTCGTCCCGTGGGCCCAACAGATGGTGTCACTGCCCCAACTCAGCTGCCGCAGTCTTTCCCCGAACCCACGCCGCGGGGTCATTGGCAAGTAGCCGTTGGAGGCACGGTGATGCGCAGGATGCCCAGGTGGTGCGCAGGGTGCACGTTGGCTCCGAGGGGAGCTTGAAGGCCGCAGTCGCGGCAGCAGTCTAGTCAGGGATGGAGGGTCACATCCGGGCTGTGCGGCCGAGGCACCGGGAGCCGCAGCAAGCCCAGGCCCTCGGGTAGGCCTCCAGTGGTTGTCCTGGCGGCCCCGGGCGCCGGAAGTCGTGGCCCCAGTCCGTGAGTGTGGGCCGGGCCCTCTCACCGGCCGGTCGGGTCGCCGTCAAGGGCCAGGCACAGGTCTGGGTTGGGCCAGATGGGGGAGCCCAAGCCTCGAGCTCTCGCTGCCCGATCCGGCAGCTGATCCTCCGGTAGCCGCACGCCGCAGTACACAGCCCGCTACAGCCCCAGCCGCTGGTCGCCGCCCCCAGCCCCGCAGGCCGGGCCAGTGATGTCACGAGGCGCGGCCAGGCGGGGTGGGGGGGGAAGGTCGTACCTCAGGGCACGGTGCGCGATGTCTCCGCTCCTGGGATCTTCAGTGTCGGGATATCAGCCGGCCTGCAGGGGTGTAATTCCGGGATGTTTGGCGACAGGCAGTGCGAGACCGCAACGCCGGGAGCGGCTAGGGCAGCGAGCCTCAGGGGACAGGCGCCATCATGGATGCAGGCACGCCGGAGGCCGGAGCAGAGATCTCCTTTCGTGTGCAGGTTAGAACGGCGCCTGTTGCACCGTCGTGTAGCGCTTGTCAAGGGAGATGCGGCGGCGACACGGTGGAAGGTTCAGTAAGTGCTGATGGTGGCGGATTATGGCGCAGATGACGGAGGGGTCCGGAGCACTCCTAGAGTGCGACCGCCATCTTGACGCGACAAGCGACGCCCCCCCGGAAACATAACATTTTAAATAGAGACTCTTGCAATGAGACAGAGACTAATTGTCATAACACCTTTAAAACAAGAGCTTGACCCAGTTATCTGATGGACAGCTAGCCGCAGATTTCTTATCTTACAAACCTCCCCAGGCGCCAGACTGGATCTGGAAATTTTCCCAGCAGTACCTCTGTGCATCGGTAGAGGGCATTGAGCGACTCCGTTGCGACTTCGTCTCCCGAATGTGACGTCAATGGAGTCTATATAAGCCCTCCCCCGATGCGCTGACATCAGTGCCTTCTTTTCCACTCTAACTCTCAGATCCACACTGCAGTTCCTCCGGCCGTTTTTTGTCTACTTGACGTCTTTTCATTGACCGAGCAGTGTGCCTTTCTCCCTCTTCTTCAATGTCCTCTGGGTTCAAGCCTTGTGAGTCCTGTGAGCACCACAGCTCCGACCGAAAGCGCACAGGGAACATTGCATGAAGCTCCTGGCGGCGCTTATGTCAGTGTTCGAAGTCTTCTCATCGTCTTTGATCTCCTAAGCAATCTAGGGACGCGTGTCTTTTCTAGGAGCCATTACTGGGGCATCATTCATGTTCGACATCTGAAGGTAAGTCTTGCCGCCTGCGGTAGAAGTTGCGGCACCTCCTGTCTTCGTCACCTACCACTGATCCCCACTCTTCCGTTTAAGTGCTGAGGCATGAGTCCGCACCGCGCCTCCCCACCTATCTTGGGCCCGGGGCATCTTTGACCCAGATGAGACAATATTCTCAATCTCTTCTTGGGTCATCACCTCCCTCTGGAGCGCGCTACTGGCCCCACAGAAGTGGATGAGGTCATGCCTGACTCCGCCGTCCGGTACTCCCTTGGCTTCAAGTCGGCCTCTTGTGTCTGACACCTCAGCAGGGCCGGTGCACAGACCATCGCATCTCCCACCTTCAGCTCCTGCTCTTCCAACTTCAATATTGGCGTCAAGCTCTTGTCTGCCGGCTCCCGTATTGGTGCCGTCGACAACCATTGACGTTCCTTCCGATGTCAAGGCTTCGCCTTCTCGACGTCAGTCGGCTTCGGTCACGGTGTCTGATGCGGCGCCGATGGAGCCGACCGTCTGATTTTTCCCCTCTGGTTTTTCCTTCTGAGGACCATGGCTATGGAAGTACTACAGACGGTGTGATTTGCCCCCGTCCAATTACGGACACGATACCACCCCCTGTGCAATCTAGCTGGTTACTTGACTTGCGTGACACCAGTGGCTTAGAATCTTCGCCAGCCTCTTGTCTCCTCCTGGTTTGGCTACGGAGGCGAGTTCCACACTGGCAGACTTGCTCAATCGAGTTTCGATTTTTCTGGATTTACACCTTCCTTCGGTGGAATTGTCAACAGACCCCTTAATTGGTGTTCTACACCCTGCCCAGTCTGTTGAGCCTGTACTCTATATCCTGTTGGGTGCCTGGACTAAAATGAAACAGGGGTCCCTGTGGATCGCTCTTTCTCACAGGCATCGCCCAGCCCTGGAGGACCTCTTGTGTCTACTTAGACATCCCTCTACTAAAAGCTTTGTGGTTCAGGCTTCTTTAGCCACGCAGAATATTCATTTTTTTCCATCTGTCCCTCGGGAAAGGGAGGCCAGGAAGTTTTACGCTTGGGGTGCAGAGCATTCTTTCTTCTAGCGCTGTTCTGTGATCTCCGAACACTTATGTGCTCGCCCGCTTCTCCCACTCCTTGTGGGATTCTGGAGCACGTCTTGCCCTTCCTCCCGGAGGAAGTCCGGAATGCTCTTGTTCCCCTGGTACAAGATATGCAGCAAGCTGCCATACTTAGCATCCACTGTGGTATGGATAATACAAATGCTGTTGGTCGTTCTATGGCCTCTTCCATTGCTCTGCGTTGGAGCGCATGGTTGAGTACTTCCAGGTTTTCGGAGGCTGTGCAAACTGCTTTGATTGACATGCCTTTTGTTGGCACCTCCCTTTTTGGTGCGCACGCCGACCCAGCTTTATGCCGGTTCAGGGATAGTTATGGTGGTACGGAGTCTTAACTCTGTTGTTAGACTAAGGTCGTCAAGGACAGTTGTTTCCCCTTGTTTAGACTCTTTTCTACCTTCCTGGGATGGAGTTCTCTCTCCTCCAGGGATACACCCGGTGTGGTGTTCCTCTTTTCTGCAGATACTTTTTGTCTTGTTTATGCTGTCAGTGACGGGTTTCGTTTCCAGCCATCTGGAACTTATCTTACTTTGCAGTTTCCTTGGAGTCTGTTCTTTGGCTGCTTGAATTTTCCTACCTGAGTACTTACTCTGTGGCAGGTATACTGTTTATGTTGTGCGGTTGCACTATAGCCTTGTTCCCTGTTTTTGGGGACCTTACTTTGTATGCCGTAGAGGCATTTCTGTGGGCATTTTATGCATGTAGTACCCCTTGTAGGGACTTGACCTTCCTCTTTTCTCTACCCTTATTCCATAGGGGCTATACTGGTGCCACAGGCAGGCAATCTCTTTGGCGCGACTTGCTTTCATTTCCATCTTCAACCCTTTTCAGTATGGCCCTTCTCTTTGCTTTGTTTAACACTCTGGAACGCATAGATTTCTCATGTTGTGTACCCATTGGTTCAGGCCTGGGTTCTTCAGCTCCAGCCTTGTTGTGCTCCTGAGACTGTTCGTTTGCAGCAGTTTGGTATTCTTGTCCCTGTTTTATACATATCTGCCATCGCAATCGTGGGGTAGCTGTTGTGTCCGCTGTTCTTGTTGGTCCTCTTCACCTGGGACACCGGCTCCCTTCATCGTATGGATCCATGCCTGGTATCCTTCGTTCACAAGAGACTGGGTTCCCTTTCTTTCCTGTATCTTTTCTCCCTCCACTCCTGCCTTCGTGGCGTCCCTTTTTTCTATGGGATAGGTTACAATTTACCCCCCTTCTTTGGTGGGGGTATTTCATTACTTTTTCTTGGTGCATTCCTATCTTTTCTGATGTTTCCATATAGCGTTGATCAGGTTTCTTACCTGGTTCTCCTGCTTCCGTAAGTTAGACAATGAGTGATTGTTATAATCGGCTATCTGTTGCCCTTCGTTTCCACCAGCCCTTTGTTTCACCCTGGTGGTCGTCGTCTTCTTCATTGTGGACTTTCCACATGCCGTTATTCTTTGCTTCTCCTTCTGCTGCCTGCTGGCATCTTTCCTCAGTCGGTGGCGTTAGTTCTTGGATGGTTACCCTTGTTTTCCTGTAGTGGGCAATTCCTTCCACTTCCTACTCTCAGGTGGCATTGTGTTGCTGTTTTCCAGCCTTGTCTTATTGTCTCCACATCAGTTTCTGTCGTGACTTCTTCTTTACGACGGTAGGGTGTATTATCTTGCTTCACTTATTATTTTCGGATAGTCTGGTCCCTTTCTATCTTTTGGACTGCTTTTCCTATGTGTGGATCTTTGGTGAGGTCAGTTTCGCAACCCCTCCTCCAGGGATGGTATTGCTAGGGTATCTGATTCTAAGATAAGGAATCTGCGTCTAGATGGCTGTATCAGATGGCTAAGTTACTCACCTTCGGTTACTCCTTTTCTGGTTGAGACGGGGTCTATCCGCAGATTCCTTATCAACCCACCATCCTCCCCGCTCTGCGAACTGAGGACCCTGTTGTCTCCTAGATCCCCTCTTTGCATACTCCTTTCATTCTGTACTTATTGATACAAGTTTTTCCCCTTTTTTGGCACACTGTTTCCAAAGACTGTTACTCTAAGTGGCTCCACATTGCTAGTGCAAAAATAGTCAGAAAAGAAACGAACGTCAGCGCTTTGGGGGAGGGCTTATATGGACTCCGTTGACTTTATATTTG
This sequence comes from Calotriton arnoldi, assembly GCA_963921515.1. Lineage (NCBI taxonomy): Eukaryota > Metazoa > Chordata > Amphibia > Caudata > Salamandridae > Calotriton > Calotriton arnoldi. The sequence goes on from CAWUFW010000181.1 coordinate 4,008,553, forward strand.
GGTGACGACGTCGCTCGACGCGAAGGGGTACTGCTGGGAAATTTTGCTGATCCAGTCTGGCGCCTGGGGAAGAATCTGCGGCTAGATCCTGTCACTACCAGAAAATGTGTTACTGAAGGTGAGTAACTTGTCCGATTAGTAGAGGGAACGGGTGGCGAATAAGCCAAATAAAGTGGCAGAGTATCAATCGAATAGGGAAATTGAAGTGAGAGGCAAATAGCGAGATAGTGTGATAAAGGAAAGAAAGAAAAAGTACGATTGCCTAATATAAGAAGAAAGGAGATGGGCTGAAGAAAATAACAAAGTAAAAGAGAAAAAAGGAAAAAGACGAAAGTAAGAATAAAGGAGAGAAGGAAAAAGTGTAGATACTGAAAGGTGAAAAAGAATGGGGAAAAAAGTTAGGAGAAAAAGAAATGTAATGAAAGAAATGAAATTAATGAAGGGTAAGAATGGGAAGGAAAGAGCGAGATGTAAAAGAAAGGAACAAAAAGAATGAAGAAAACAAAATGTAAAGGAAGGATAAAAATAGGAAAGGAAGCTGGTTGAAGGGAAGGTGCAAGAAGGAAAATAAAGAGTCAAAGGCAAGAAGGAAAGAAAGGTAAATTAAGTAAGTATCAGTATGAGGAAAGTCTATGGGAGAAATGTAGATGAGCAATGAGAAGAGTACAATGGATAATTGGAATTATTGAAGAAACTGTAGTATGGTTGCAGTAAGAGGACCACGGAGAGATAGGAGAAAGATTGGGTGAGAATTCAGGTGAGGGAGAAGCTGAAGAAATAGAGGTTTAAGTAAGAAAACCAAAGATCAAGGTGATTTAATGAGAAAGATGTGAGCATGAGAGGGGAAATTGACTAGCAAGTTTAGTTGGCACTCATTGGCAAATAGTCAGCTTTCTGGGAATTATGACGACACTCGTGGGCATTATAGTTAATGGGGTGGGCCTTTTGATGTATTGTTGGCTCTTAAACCTTAGATCTAGTATCTTGATCTCTCTTGAAAAAGTTTACCTATTTACCATATTGACAGCATCCTTGTCACTCTCACTGCCATACCTCGCACATAAATAGCCTTCCCTGGCCACTGTCATGGCGGGCATCCTGGCCATGTGATGCAGGTTATTTCACTTTTGTGCAGTATCATATTTGAGTTATGGTGGGTACTTCTAATTGCATATTCCTCACCTTGTAAATTTTCCCAAACATTAGACTGGGTCTCAGCACTTGTTTCTGCCTATTGATATATGGCGTCTTCGCCATTGGTTGTAGCGACATTCCAGTTCCAGATGTTGGGACACAGACCTGTATCAAGGCAACAAACTTGCGCTCTGAGGCCATCCTCTTTTTCGCCCTTTGCAATGGATCTGAAGCTCTACTCCTATCATTTTTGGTTATTTTACCTGCTCTTTAAACAATCTGCATGGATGTCTCCCAGTGCAACAGGAGTTAAGCCGTGCTGTACTTGTCACAAGCAGATGTTGTTCAAACATGCTCACCTTGTGATAGATGCTTCTAACCGCAGACTTTGCTTCTGTAGAATATTCCACAGGCATCATACTTGGAGCAGCACCGACCAACCAGATTGACGTTTATATAGGGTTTTGCTTCGTCACTTCCAGAGTGGAGTTAGACCAATGCCCAGCTGCATGGCACCACCTAGCGGTGTGCAGCAGCATGGCTGTGAAACGTTCCCGGATCCAGTCTTGAACCTGGGGGATATTCTTCAGGTGAAGAATCTTAAGTTAGACAGATTATTAACCAGATAGAGCATTACCGAAGGTGAGCAACTTGTTCATCTGACTCTGGTGCCTCAAGTCATGTGACAAACGCTACCTGATGCATCCGAAGGCCATCAGGGGGCAGCAAGACAAAACAGCAGGGCTGGTACTGCTGCAAGTCGCAGGGTTGTAACTGGGCCTATTCACATTTGCCTTCTTTGAGCAATCCGAAGGTCAAAGTTGAAGGGCAAGTCTAAATGAAAACAAAAAGTTTAAGTGAGGCTCTTCATCTGTTTCACTCCTGCTCCTTGGAGGAGTCCCTCAGTTGGTGTTCAAAGTGGCTGACTCCATCTTCAACTTTGGATTCGGTTTCAATTTTGAAGTCGATGCACCCCAAATTCTCCAGGCCTTCATTGACTCTGCAGCAAATTGTAGCCTTCAAGAAATCCATTCTTTAACTTTTCAAACTGTTTCCGGATCACCTGAAGCACGTTTGGGTTCACCCAGATCTGTTGAGGTGTGTCCATCCCTGCTGACAACTGACCTAGTTCGTCCTCCATTCTATGCCGCAACACTTTTGCTGCATGCTTTCCCAGTTGTTCCAGTTCTGCCTCCTCTTCTAGGTCCTGTCACTGTGGTTCCAGATTTTCAGCTCCGACTCTATTGGCTGATCAGAACTTACACTGGTCTGGGTTAGTCAGATGCTATGTTACAAGATTACCATGGCAGAGCTTCCGGTTGAGGATGACTCTTCTCTGTCCCCTTCCCCGAAGGCAATGTTTCATGGTCATGGAGGTCTCTTTCGCTGTGATTCCAATGATCTTCAGCTCTGTGAAGACAACTATGGGGAGGCAGATAACTTGTTCCCATCTCATTACACTATTTGCAAAATGCCAGTGGCTTAGTCACTTAACCAGGAATAGAATTTAGTTTACCCTTAGTACTCCCAACCGAAGAGGAAAGTGCTTCTTTTGTGGTGGTGGTATGCAAACGTGTTGGATCTCCAAATGCCCAGTGTGGGAACTAAGGCTAACATTTTGACCCAGATCTTGCAGCTTCGTCCTTCAAATTCAGAGCCCTTACTTCCTTTTAATGATACCTTCAATGAGTCCCTTATGGTGCCCTCGTCAAGACCTCGCTCAGTGAGCCTGATTTCTCAGCAACACAGACCTGTACCAGGTGAGCAGACCTTTTTGAAGCAGTGTTCAAGTCATGAGGACCTCATAGTTTAACTCTTTGCAAGTATTGTTAATTCCAAACACATTTCCTCTGTACATCCGAATAGCTAGTGCAAGAAAATTGACCCAGTAGACGGTATTCTTGTTCTGCCACCATAAAATACTCTTTTCCTTTTGGGTTGCTTGGCCCATGTCTTCTATGGTATGGTCTGTGAGATTTTGCCCACTTTGCCAGAGGATTTTGGGAATGTGTCTGTAGGGGACCACTAATATATGACAAGACATATATTTTGAGGTCCAGCCAGGTCTCTTTGGACTGTGCTGCTCGAGCTATAGGCACCAGTGTAGTAAGTAGATTTCTCTCATGGATGGGTGCCACTAGGTTTACTGGGAACTTCCAAGCTTCTCTTATGGACGTACCCTTCAGTGGGTCCGGTAAAGAGGCAGATTCAGCACTGCAGCATTTCAAAGATAGCAGAGCTGCGTCTAATTCACTGTGACTATTTTCCTCTGATCACCAGCTCCACTAGCAATACTGAATATTCTGTGGATCCTGGAGAGTTGGTGCCTACTACCAGAGGCAACCCTCGCAAATGCACCAACAGCCAGCTCAGAACTTTTGTGGCTCCAAAGGCAGGAGTGTCAATAGAGACAAGGCCACCATCACGGGCAGCAGTCCTCATCCTCCTCTTCAATTGGCACAGCATCCGCCAGCCCGCTCTAGTTCCCATTCTACCTCCTATCTGAGACTAGTGATGGGCAGGATTCAATATTGCCTTTGCAGCTTGCAAGCAACTACTTTGGACCAGTGGTCCCATCATATATTCAATCTGGGAATGCATGTTCCTTCTGGATTGCTCCTCCTTGCATTTGCTCAGATTTTGCACATACATCAGTGGTTCATGCTGATATTCTCACTGGTGAGGTTCAGATGTTTCTTGCTAATGATGCAAACAAGATTGTGAAAGGGGCTGAGATTGGCTTGGGGTGCTGTTCTCAATCCTTTCTGGTCCCAAGACCAATGGGGAGGCCAACCTTAGACTTCTAAGCACCTTCATTAGGAAGGAGAATTGAAAATGGTGATGCTGGCCCAAGTCCTGTCTTGTTGGCCTTGGACCCCGAAGACTGGATGGCGTCCCTCCCATATCTTTACGACAGGCTTGTGAAGACTAGCTTACCTCAGCTACTCTTGGACTTCCTGCATTTCATTGCTGCCCACTATGGGGTTCTCAGTTAACAAACTAAAATCCCACCTTTGGATTTTGCAAAGGATTTCTGTTATAGGGGCTATCCTAGAGACTGTGTCGTCAAAGGACTTTATACCTCTCAGGATTTTAGTATCGAAGCAAGTGGTAATGGGGTCATGGAGAGATGTGCATAATGTAAGAGCTGTTAAGACATGCCATGTATATCACTATCATACTCCACGTAATCCCACAAAATCTCATTTAGTTGGTGGTGGTGAAGAAAGATTATTTGGCTGCTTCATAAGAGAGTGATCTTTTAGCTTCTCCTCCCATGCTGTAATGCTGTGTGTGCGTTGTCACTCAGTCTGCTTGTTAACATGAGCATTGAGCAATGGAAGTAGCTGCTGTGCTGGTGGCTTCCAACCCCTGGCCTTGGCTGACCATTTCCCTTAAAGATCCCTGTGGACATTCGGACCAACACTGGAATTTGTCTTCAGCTTGCAATTTCTCAGATCTTCACGCAAGGAATCTTTTCAAGACCCTAGTTGAACTGCAGACCAGCTTAGTCTAGCATAGGCCAGCTGACTGGTGGCTGCGATGTGGAGGTATTGGAGGCATCTTGATGTGCTTCACTGAAATGCTTTACCAGTATATTGATCGGCTGCAGTGGCGCATCAGTGGTGGAGTACCTGTTCTGTTAGAGAGGACCATGATTTGGATACGATCTGAGAGGTATGTTTCACTTAATTTTGTCAACAGCCCTGAATTGACCTTCCCTCCTGGGAAGCCGGATGGTAGAGGGTCGATCTTCTCAGAACACTCATACTCATGTTTTCATTCTTTCTTCAAAATACTGCTGTTGAAAAAGCATTGCCTTGCAATGTTGAAAAAAGTGAACCTGAGGTAATTTGGTGTTCTGCTGTCTGCCCATGGAGAAGGTGATGGCGGTGAGACTTGCTGCTCTGTCCTTAGTGAGTTGAATATAGCTTTCTTTGAATGTTATGCTTTTATTTTAAATCCTTTCTTTAGCCCCAACTTTTTATTTAACTTGCTCATTTTTCATTAAACACTGGTGCAGCCATCACATTCTGGGAATGTCAGAAGGCATGTGGTCATCGGAGCATATTCACTGCAGATTAGCATACTTTTCCATTGACAGCTGTAGCCTTATTTCAGCAGAGAATTAGACCTATTCCTCTTACTCTTAGAAATAGTATAGTGAGTGTTTATTTATTTGGGAAAGTGGCAGACAGAATATTATTGCCTAATAGGACTATTAGAGCTAAGAGAAGAAACCTATCCCTTACAGCTAATAGGTCGAGGCATACAATTCCATTCCTTAGGGTCTTTCCATTCAATTCCACTATCGCTACATTTTTTTCGGAAGTTAAAATCATTGAGTGAAGACATTTCCACAAAAGAGGAAGTAAGTCAAAAAAATCAACATGAAAACTTAAATGAGGAAAATCTTGAACATGTCAAAAAATCCAAGTTGGAAGAAAGCCCCAAATTAATTCCAAGTATAAATGTTAAAGCGCGCATACCGTAGAGGAAAAAGGGAAGATGTAAATCATTTTACCATCAGCCAAATGGATGTTACTCTTCCGGACATTGATACAGTTTAGTTTAAATCACCCTGTAGATTAGGCCCAACAAAAGCATCAATGGACTTTTCCAGCAGCACACCTCATACTCTAAGGAACATCCTTGATCAGGGTTTGAATTTATCTGCAACTCTGGTTCTTAATGTAAAAGACTTTTTTAATGTGTCGGGGAAATATGTTCAGGTGTCATCTGCATTTCAGGATCTAAAAAGAATACTTAGTGCAAAATTGTCTTTATTAGAGAAATCAACAGTACAATCAGATCATTCTCTTGACATGTTGACAAGTATTCATCACAGCCTATCAAATAATGCCAAGAGAGTTAACAAACGTTCAGACAAATCAACTTCTACCCAAGCTGATAATGTATTTCGGTAAGCTCAAGATTGTGCACAAACCAATAAAAGCACACAAACTCTTTTGCCTGTAAATAAAGTGAAAAAAGACAGTAAGAAAAACATCAATAACTCCAAATTCGCACCGGTTGATTAAAACAATCCGGATTAGTCACTGGCGTTTTTGTTTGATGAAGATTCGCTATGGACAGTCATTCCTCCAGAAGAAAACTCAACAAACCATCCCTTTGTCCAGTCTTTCTCAAGAAGAATAAAATGTCGCTTTCTGGGAAGAAAGAGGGCAGCTTGAGGATAATAAACCACCAGGAAATAAATCACCCAAAAATCTTAAGAAGAAGCACTATAAACTTGTTAAGCAACTGTTAACTCAGAAATCCTGTCAAATGCAAATCAATCCAGGCTAGGGGAGTATACATCGAAGACACTAGAAAAAATACCCAAGACCAGCAGAATTCCAGTTTGAGTCACCGCCAGTCATTGAGAAGGGCCCTAGCTGTCCGCCAGAAATGTCCCCCATGACCATCACTCAAGAATCGTATCAAGTAGTCAGAAGGGAATCACAACTCCTAAGGTTCCTAACACGAAGGGATCTAGCGGAAGAATCAAATCTTGGTATGGGAGAGCCCCAAATAATTGAGTTCAAGGACCTATTTGGCTCAAGTAAAGAGTTCTTAAATTGCCATCATATTCTAACATTACTGCACTTCTTACCCCAGTTACAGATTCATCAATCTGGAGACATTAAATTAGTTACAATTCGGAACGGTTCAGGAATCTCTATATCGGAAGTAATATTCCACTCTAATTTTATTGCATTAATGATACTTCATATTTTTAAGAACAGTGGTCCCTAGGAAAACGACAATAAAGAGGGGGGAATGAATATAGACCCAGTCAGTACTATAGTTGTATAACTTGTCCAGCCGGACAGAGGTCAGATATTTAATATTTTAAATTCAGATACAGACAAAACAATTTTGTAAGTGGGACACAAGCCTGCATCCTACTAAACCAAGAGGGACAAACAATAGAAAACACAGAAGGCTCAGGCAAAGCTATAGGTTTGTTAAACACAAAATTTCTCAATGTAACAAACAAATCGCAAGGAACCACCTTTACACATTAAATAACAATTTAGAGCAGTGTATAAGGTGTATCGGGTGTCGACGGCGTTTCGATCCATATAAATAATAAATGGATCATCATCAGGACATTTAGAATAAGCATGCCTGTGTGTAATTGCCTGTAATGACTGAGGTACAATTGGGAGAAGAAAAAGGGGGAAAAAAGAAAGTACAAATAATTAAAAAGGAGCACCGATTCAGGTACCAACATTAGAATAAAATACGGACTAGTCGGTTTCATGTAACAAGGTTTGTGAGCAACTCGTATATAGATTACAATTGAATATTTGCCCTAATACAAGGGAGACCGTGTTAGTAGAGATAAAAACATGAAAGGAAGAAAAATGCATAGCAGTTCTACGCTTGGCAGCGTGACAGTGCCTAAGAGATAAAAAAGGCGAGCGATACTGCAAGCAACTGATTTTTTTCATTGCATAGGCATTTATCTGAGGAAAGTAACATGTTAGGACCTGCAAAAGCCATCCTTAGAGATTCCATCCAGTTCTGGGAGTAAGTCTTAGTCAGCATCTTATATTATATACTCTATTGGATCACCATCGCTGTCAGGGAAACCTGTGAAGCCTCTTACAATCACTTGTAGTCAAAATAAACATATGGTTTTCACACCAATGGTAACCACACTATTCGATCCTTTGGGAAAACGACTGGTCTTGGGTAGCAAGGGCAATAAATTCTAGGAACTACTTACCGACACTGAGTTTAGCTCCCATCTATATTTTTGGTCCTGGAAAGTGGCAGGCTTACTTGCGAACCCTGAAATGCTGCAGCTACTGTGCAACTCTAATGCAGACATAATTATCCTCCAAGAAATGTGGAATACAAAGGAAAGTGTTAAAGTGGATAATTATTTTATAGTTTACTGCCCTATCACTCACAACATCAAGGGGCTTGCACGTGGTGGTCTTTCAATTCTTCCTTTAACAAAATACACATGGAATTATTTAACTATTACATTTAATGACAAAAATATTCAGGGTTTTAAACTAACTTTTACAAATCCCTAGCTAGCCCAACCAACCTTGGGTTTAATTCTAAAGGTCTACTGTCTGCCCGGTTGCAGGAATAACAGGAAGCTTAGGCAGCTTTTTGAATCTGTTTTATCTGTTTCACTTGAGGACCCTCCAGACTGGTTACTAATAATCGGAGCTCTTAATGCTAAAACTTCTAATTTCCTTACTGATTTATTTCGGGAGACTGATGCAGAGGAATCCTGAGCAAAACCTTCAATCGTTTGGCCAGTGCTTGGAAAAATGCACAACAAAGGCTCTATCTTTCTGTCCAAACTAAAGGAATTAGTTTGTGTAATTATTAATTGCTGTATTGATAAAGATTCCACAGCAGAGCCTATAAGATATGGTCTCCTTTGTTCCTCCATAATTGATTAAATGGTCTGTAATTATGCCCTGTTCAACTTACTTTCAGAAGGAACGGTAATTCAGAATATACTAAGTCACCATGCCATACTTTCAGTGAAGTTACATTGGCCTCTATTAAAGAATAACATTTGGAACCAGGATGGCAGATTTGGTGAAAGTGGCAAAAAACATAAGCATATTTTTGAATGATAATGCCATCACTCAGGGTGTGGACAGGCTTTCCAGTTTTTCTAGCGATATTTTTGAAACAACGAGCTATTTCATTTAAGAAAACCAAATTGTGATAGGCTATAAAGATTTCAGGAAACGCTGGAATGTAGCATTTCTATATAGTTAAAAACTTTCATACATAAACAATTTCTTGGACCCTTGTTCTATAAGGGCAATAAAGATTAAATAACTGAATAAGCCACAAAGAAAAGAAATATTAACACAAGTTCAAGCACAGATTAAGATTAAGTTCCTCTGCATGCCCTTATGGCATGCAGAGGAAATTAATCTAAAGATATTCTGTCAATTTACTGCACCTCAAAGCCAAACGAGATCAAAACTCTTGGCTTTTGCTCTTTCTTATAAAGAATTGGTGCAGTACCATTGGACAGTTCTATTAGGGCAATACGTCAGACCTTACATTTTCAATCAATTTATGGTCAACAGAGGAACTGTCCTTACCATTATAATGGCACTCGCCCCCTCTCCACTTTAGATTGAAAAGTATAGTTCTACTGCAAGGCACTCTAAAGCGTTGAGGCCTGAACAAAATTCCTATATCTAGATTGAAATTAAATGCAAGATTTTCTGGAAGTATTTTAGAACCCTTATTCGCGAAGAGCTACCGTCAGGCAAGATCCTCACATCATGGACTGGGAATGTAATTCTTCTGTTCAAAAAAGGAGCCAACAATAATCCCCCAAATTATAGACTGATCCATTATTGAACGCCATGGGTAAGATTTTCTCTAAAAGCTTCCACAAACATCCGTCCATTTTTAGCAAAAAGGAAACATTTCTTCCATGTAAATTGTCTGGCTTCAGAAAGAATCACCCTACACTAGACAACATAGCTGTTCTGCAAACAATCCTGGATAAATATGTGTAACAAAAAATCAACCAATCTATGCTCCCTCCATTAACTTTTCCACGGCCTTTGACCGGGTAGTTTGCCACCATTCTTTCTGAAAAACTAGCACAGAAGGGTTTATCTGCTACACACTGACGACTAGTAATAGCCTTACATTCCTCAACCTGGTGTAAAGTGTGCTGTGGGGAGAAAAGGGGGATTTCAGAGCCATATGTAACAGAAAATGCCCTAAAACAGGGATGTGTACTCGTTTTTTTACTTTTTTCTTTGTATTTAATTGATTTACCTAACCACTTTCGTTCTATTAATATCTTTCCTCTTAAACTGGGAAATGTTAGCTGCCACTCATTTTTTTACTTTAATGATTTATTTGTATTAGACTTGACTCTTATTGACCTACAAAGAAATGTAAATGCGCTCCATAATTATTCTGAGAAACCTTATTCAAAAATGAATGTGCAAAACACTAAAGTTCTTGTTTTCTTCGAAAGCAAGAAATTACTAGCAATCTGTTGTAAATTAGGAGAAAACTGCATGATCCGTGAGAAAATGTATCCTTATCTTGGTATAATTTTCTCATAGAATTGAGATGCAAAACTTCTCATTGAACATATTGGTTCTGAAGCCCTGGCATATAGTGGAGCTATTAATACATTGTACGTTCTGATAGCCGCAGATTCCTCACCTTTTAAAAATTCCCCAGATGTCAGACTGGATCTGGAAACTTTTCAGCAGTACCTCTGCACACCGGTAGGTGGCGCCTTGCACCTCTGCACTGACGCCATTCAGCTCTGGAAATGATTTGCAAAGCCTACATCAGTTCTGTTCTTTCCGCACCACCAGACGTGGATCCTGAGCTACCACCTGTTTCTCTGAGACCCTTACCTTGATTAAAATTTCCTTTTTGTGTGCAAGGGAAATGTCACCCCCGAAAACAACATGTTTTAGGCCCTGTAAGGACTGTCGCATACATGTGTCTGTGACAGATCCTCATCAGATTTGCCTGTGGTGCCTGGGGTTAAATCATGATTAAGGCCTGCAGTAACTACACGTCTACGAATCCAAAAGCCATACGAGACTGGGGCGAATCTCTACATCGTCAATTAGCGTAATACTCCGTGACAAGACTGGTCGAAATTCTGACCTGGTTCTGTTCAAGATGCAGAAGTTGCAGGAGTCGTTCCAGAGGTTGGTCTTCGTCTCGATCAAAGTCATAGGGTAGGTCGCAGATGAAGAAATCTAAGAGGGACTTCCTCCCTTCCCGCCACTCACACTCTCCTGAGAAGGCAGTCTGGCGTCACCATATGTCTCAACCTCACTCCCAAAGTCTCTCGACTTCGAATCCCATTCCACGGCTTGTCCCGGCACAACCCGAGTTTCCCCGTCCGTCCGTCACAACAAAACAAATCAAAGAGTTTCACAGGGCCATGCTCCGGCTCTTTCGATCCATGCCAGCTCAATCTGGTGTGCCTGCGGGCCCCACAGAGCCAAGAGGTTCTCCATCTGGAATACTGCTGGCTGATGACTCTACTAGACCATCACTGTGATGCCACAGTCCACAGCGGTTCCTGTTACTTTGAACTCACTCCATTGACGTTGGAAGACAAGGTCCCAATTGTCCCCTCTGATCCCGAGTTGGTGCTGTTCGACCTCGGCCGAGGCGGGCTCGGCCACAGTAGAGGTCCCACTCCCTCCACTGGATCTGCCGCCTCTTCAAAGAACGCACACCCTGTTTTCTCTGTTGGCCACGGATTTGGTCAGTAATTACATTGCGGGTGTTGAGATCGGCTAGCCATACCACAAGAAGAATTGATAATGATTATCTGCAGGAGGCTTGTGGCCTTGATACCTCCCTGGGCACCTATCACACCTTGGTTATGCCACGGAGGAGAATGCTTCTTACATCATGGTAATGCGTAGGGCAGCTGAAGTCCTTGACCTCCAGCTTCACACCTTGTAAGTCACACCCAGTGTCCTGACGGAAATCCTCCAGCCGGGCAAACATTCACTAAGCCCCTCTTGCTTTTTAACTAGGCACAGATACCTTGTTGGGGGCATGGGCCAAACCTTGCGCTGGTCCCATGGTCAACTGCCAGATCGCAAACACTACCGCCCTGCTCTGAGCAACGCTGCGTTTTTTTCTCCGCACCCCTCGTCTGAAAGCTTGATAGTGCAGGCGTCCAGAAGCAGGACTAACCCCATCACATTCCCATCTTTTTCTGCCTGATAGGAAGTCAAAGCAGATGGAGAACTTTGGAAAGGGAGTTTACTCCTCCACCAGCTTGACACTTCGATCTGTAAATGCCAGCTCCCTCCTGGGAAACTCTTCCCAGGCCCTTTACGATTTGGAAGTTCAAGTCTTCTTAGGGGTTCCTGATGATCTCTGACCTGTCTTTGCCCTGGCTATACAGGATGGTCGTGACGCCGCCAAGTTCACTATTCATTTTAGCATGGACACCACACAGGATGGTCGTGACGCCGCCAAGCTCACTATTAATTTTGGCTTGTACACCACTGACTTCATCGGACGGGTCATTGGCACCAGTGTCGCCATTCGCTGCCACACTTGGCTGCGGTCAACTGGTTTTTCAGGTGATGTCCAGTCGTCATTCATGGACATGCCTTTTGACTCGCCTGCCTGGGGAAAAGGTAGATTCCACTCTTGAGCGCCATGGTACTATGCTGGGGTTATCTGCTCTAACTTGCCAACCACATCAGCCCTATCGCTCCTTTTGTGGCTTTTGCAGAGGTGTCCCTTACTGCCAGCTAATTGAACCCCAGCAAGGCTCCCAGCAGTGTTGTGGTCGAAGCTGTGGTGCCCACCGTCCTGTGGTCAAGGTCAAGGGCCACCCAGTCCACTACCCCCTCCACCTCCCTCTGCAAATCTACCTGCTAAACCCCTTTACCGAGCCCTTACTGGAGCACGGGCACTTGGTAGGAGGCAGGATCCAACAGTTCTTTCCGGGTTGGCAGGCTATAACATCGGATAGTTTAGTTTTTCAAATTATTCGAAAGGGATATGCCCTAACTTTCTGTGTCTTATTGCCACACTTTCCACTGTCTCTCCAATGACTGACGAAGGACCATCTGTCCATTTTACAGAAGGAAGTGCAAGCCCTTTTGGCCAAAGGGACCATCTAGAGGGTGCCCGCGTCAGATGTAGGACGTGATTGTTACTCGCACCGCTCTAAAGAATGGCCCTGTGCACATTTAACTCCTTCCTTCAAAAGGAAAAAGTCAAGATGCTCACAATGGTCCAGGTCTTGGATACCCTCGACCCTGGAGACTGGATTGTGGTGTTCGACCGGCAGGTCGTCTATTTCCATATACCCGTCCTACAAGCCCATCTGTGCTACTTGCGGTTCGTAGTGGGACAGGAGCATTTTCAGTTCGCTGTTCTTCCATTTGATCTTAATGTATGGTAGTACACCTTCAGAGGTCAGGGGTTCCAGTTTTCCCCTACCTCGATGACTGGATGTTGAAGGCGGGCTCAACCCAGGCAGTCGTCAATCACCTTCAGACAACTCCTGACTCCTCAGATGCTCCCCTTCATCTGAGCCATTCAAGACACAGTTTGGTTTCATGCTTTTCCCCAGGAAAGAGAGTCCAGGACATTCAGGTTATGATCCTGATTTTTCAGCCTCTGCGTTTGATTTTAGTGAGTTTGACTCTGAGACTGGACTGATGGCGTCCTGCATCCAGTAGATCAAGCACGCCAGTTGGCATATGCAGGCTCTGCAGTGGGATCTGAAATCTCAGTTGGCCCACTTCAAGGGGACCTCTCTAACCATGTTCAGATTTCGAAGGACACTGCAAAAGGCCTGTAGTGGTGGGTACTGGACCACGTTTGGGACAGCAGCAGACACTTTTCCCTTCCCCACCCAGAGCTGACAGTGGTGACTGATGCATCGCTTCTAGGTTGGGGTGGCCATCTGGGAGTGGTAGAGAGCACAGGTCTCTGGAAGAGTACTGGCTCACCTTCTGAAGCTGAGGGCCTTCTGCTTGATGTTGAAACCTTCCTTCCTTCTGTGAGGAAATGGGGTGTATTTTATGGTGGTGTTGTGTGACCTCACTGTTTAATACACTTATCAACCACTTTAGGACCAGTAGGTTTCGTCTGTCAAACCTTCAGCTCAACCCTCGGTAGCTGTAATTCTGTGCAGCAAGACTTCCACAAAGGAACACTTGTAAAGCATTTAAACGGCACCAAAACAACTGAAAAAATCAACAAGACACTAAAGAAATCCAAAAACAATTTATGAAAAAATATACTGTATTTCTATGTATTTTTTGACACCGCAATAACAAAGATCCACTGGAGGATTCCAGAGATATAGAGTTTACAAGGTATAGTAAATCCAAGCATGCCACTCAACGGTGAACAAGCATTGGCAAATTCAACGAATTTGCCTTAGAAACTGTTTCTCTCAAATGCTGGGCTAGTTGTTTTGGGGACACTTAGTCACTTTAGGAAAACAACTGTAGTAGGGAGCCGATCTGGGGGCCCAACAAGGTCCTCCTAAACAGTTTTCGCAAAGGTAGAAGCAATCCTCAGTCCGTTCCAGGCACTTTTATCTGTTGCAATGGTTTCCTATGGAAGTGGTCATGGTGAAAGGAATGAAGAATGCTGAAGATGCTTAAGGATGTTGTGGATGCGATGCCGTCGATGGGGGGGGTCTTCCTGCGGCTACTCCTTCGTCCACGAAGGGGCTAAGGTGGTCCTGGTCACAGGGTTGACTTCCCTGGAAGTCCTTTTGGTGCTGGTAGAAGTCCTGTCACCACTGGGCTACCACTCGTTTGGTATGGCGGTCAAGGCCAAATCCTTCCCTTGGTGATAACTCGGCTTCTGGCTGACCAAGCTGCACTCCTACTCTCCCAGGCTCAGCAAACTCGGGTGCAACTTTGAGCATCGGGTCCTGGTCTCTGGTGCTGCACAGCGGTGGTTAGTGGCGATCTCAAGATTTTGGGCTACCTACTTGCTTCAGCAGGCTTCTCAGCTGTTGTAGCCTTGTGCTGTGAACAGGTCAGCCAACTGACCCTTGGAGTCTCTTGACTTTGGCTGGGCTCTCAAGATGACTTCTCCATATGCTAGCCACCAGGTTCAACAGTTGCAGTCCACGCCGGTGCAGCCTCGCTTGCCAGTTCCAAGATGCAGCAGGGCAGTCCTTCTTTGTCCTTCTTCCAGTCCAGACGAGATCTGAGTTTTTGGGTGCCAAGCGTACCCTATTTATGCTCAGAAAATGCCCTCAGCCTAGGATGCAGTTGGTAGACAGTGGGCTACCAGGTTCCCTTCTTCCTGACGACCACTTCCTTGGAATTGTGGCACTTAGCTATCCCAAGATGCACCATTCTGCCCACTCCCAACATGGCAGAACCCCCCTTTCGGCATCCAGAGCTTCCTAGCCCAACCTAGAGGTGTGGCTACCAAGGGGGTTATATGCCCCTGAAAAACCAGTCTGACAACAGGTTTCCCCTCTTCTTCTTGGGTGCCAGCTAGTCTGCCTAATCAGTGGGATTACCCCTCTCCTAAGTGTTCCCTGTTTGCTCTTCATAGGCGGCCTCATCTTTGAAGCTTGTCTTTTGGGCCAGCATCCATGTGGCTTTCTGCAGGAGAGAAGTAACACCTCTCTCCAGTGCAGGACCCTATTGTCTCCTTTCCTGGGAGTCATTAGCATGTCACCCTAGGAGGGCAGAAAGCTCTCGGGTTTAAGCTCCATGTGCAACCATTAAGGGCACAGGAGATCAAAGGCTACAAAGTGACACCTTTGTAAATCTTGCGCACTGTAACTTGTTACATTAATTTTCACTTGAGAACCAAGTCAGGCTTAATGCAATCAGTTGTTTGATACTTTGGAGTATCAACTTTGGTTGCACTGTTCAGGAGATAGCACAGATGAGGGGTCAGCATGTAATCCTGAACTCGTCAAAGTGAGCGACCAAGTCTTTCCACAGTAAAAATGACAGTTTCCCATTTTACTGTCACAACACGAAAAATACAAGTTCTGCTTATGAAATATGCTGCACCCTGCCTTAGGGCTCGGTAGGCCTGCCATAGGGATGACTTAACACTTGTTTCAGGAGGGCATTTGACTTTGCCTTGACTTAAAATGGCAAAGTCGGGCTAGCAGTTCAAAACTGCTCTTCCAGTCTGCAGTGGTGGACTGGGAGACTTGCTTTACCTTTGTTACACCCAGGGTGGCACAACCAGTGGTGCAATCCCTGGGTGACTCTCTAACTTGATTATCCTGGGTACAATATACTAGGGACTTGCATGTAAGTTAGCTTAAGCCAATTGGATATAGTCAATATAACATACAAGTTTTGAGATAAGGGCGCAGGCACTGAGGTCTGTTTAGCAGGCCTCAGTGCACTCTGAGTCAAAAAACCAATAGCATCAGTCAAAAAACCTGGGTGTGACCATACAATAAGAGGTATTTCCTTACACCGTCCATTAAAGGGAGACTGGGACAGGTGCTCACAGACAACACCACTGCCATGTGGTACTGCAACAAAGAAGGTGGGGTGGGGTTACGGACTTTGCGCCAGGAGGCCCTGCATCTCGGGAAATGACTGAACAACCAGAGAATTTTCCTGGGTGTGAATCACTTGACAAGATCATTGAATGCCAGGGTAGACTAGCTCAGCCATCTGTGCCTAGCGGATCACGAGTGTTGGTGCGAAGTCTCTCCTGCAAATGAACAGAACCTCCTTGTCTCGATCTGTTAACCACCACGGAACACGTAATGTCAGGACTTTTGCATGTTGGAGTTTTCAAGGCGTCTCTCGTTTGGAGACGCGTTCCTTGTCCAGTGAAATTTGGGACTTTAGTGCACGTTTCCGCTGATATTACTCCTGCCCCATGTTCTCTAGAAGATCAGCACTGACCAGGCCCAAGTCATCTTGGTAGCCCTGGATTGGGCACTAAGAGTATGGTATCTAGAACTCCTGGACTGGAGCATCTGTTTTCTTATCAGGCTGTCTCGCTGCAAGTATCTGCTGTTGCAGCAGCAGGGCAGTGCTCTATACCCGGGCCTTTGCAGTCACCACCTTCATGTTTGGAGATTGCGCTGCAGTGACTAAACACATTTGACCTTCCTCCAGAGGTGGTTGATGTCCTTTTGGCAGCTAGGAGTCCCTCGACAAAAATTGCATACGCCGGTCATTGGAACACATTTCTGGCTTGGTGCAGGACTCTGCTGAAAGACCTCCCCCCTCACAGCAAAGTTATCTGACATTTTGTTGTTTGTTTTGTCCATAGCCCGGCAAGGCTGTGCTCTGGGCACAGTTAAATGGTACCTTTCAGCTCTTTCTGCATCTTTGAGGTTGCCTAATCAGCCCTCATTTTTGAAGTCTCCAGTTGTTTTGCGCTTTATGAAAGGCTTATAACATTTATTTTCTCCCACTCTCTTTGGTCATGCCACAGTATGATCTTAAATTGGTCCTCAGATTTCTGATGTGCACTCCCTTCAAGCTGCTCCACAGCTGCTGCTTACGGCGTCTCACCCTTAAGACAATGTTCTTCGTCGCCATTACATCAGCGCGGCTTGTGAGTTAGCTTCAAGCTCTCTGTGTCAATCCGCGGTACACCACCACCTTCCCAGATGAGCTGGCTTTGCAAACAAAGGCATCTTGCTTGCCTAAAGTTGTGATGCTATTCACATCGGTTAAAACATCACCTTGCCTGCGTTCTATGTTCTGCCCCACCCCTCTAGGGAGGAGGAAAGACTCCATCATTGGGACTTCAAGATAGCCCTAAGCTTTTATATTTATCCTATCAGCTTTTTGTAGGGGTTTCTGGCGTGAAAAGGCAAGGCTGTGCAGAAGAGAACCAACTTCCACTGGTTCGTGCTTTGCATTAAGATCTGCTACACATTGGCCAAAAGGCAGCCTCTGTAAGGATTGCATGCTCATTTCCCTATGGCCAAAGCTGCTACCACTGCTTTGGCACACAAAGTGTCTGCCTTGGACATTCTCCAGGCGGCTGTGTGGGCGTACTTCCACATGTTCATGAAGCACTGTTGTCTGGATAGTCAGATTTCCCAAGAGTGGCATGTGCCTGCTCGGTCATGCTGAACTTTCTGGTCTAAGTCCATTCACACACCTGCCTCTGAATCTTTGGTATCAATTTAAAAGGTAAGGAATCTGTGGTTGGAAGTCTCTATCCAAAGGACAAGCTACTTCAGTAACACTCTTTCTGCTAGAGACTCTATCTTGCTGCAGATTGCTCACCGACCCTCCCATCCTCGCCGTTCTGTAAGTGGACTTTATCCATTAATAAGATCTCCAGACTAGGAAACTGCTCACAACCAATTTGCTATTGAGGCTCTGCATCTGTGGGCGCAGAGAGTCTCTAAAGCAACTGACAGTGTGCGGGAGTAGTGCCTAAATAGGCTCAGCATTTCATTTTTGGAACAGCAGCAGTGCAGAGCTGCAAGGTGCCACCTACAGGCACGCAGAGGTACTGCTGAAAAGTTTCAAAGTGCAGTCTGATGCCTGAGGGATACTCAAAAGGTGAGGATTCTGCTGCCAGATGGTCTCTACCAGAAAGAGCGTTAATGAAGGTAAGTAACTTGTTCAATCGGTTGGTAAAAGGCATGTTAATCATCTGATAAAAGTATATATCGCCGAAATACTGCCATCTTTGTCCTGTGGAATAGAATGTCTGTTCTATTCAGTTTTTATAGAGCACATAGCTACCTGTGGGCATCCCAGCGCTAGTCGTACGACATAGGCGTTCTAGAAGGGTTTGTTCTCGAACAACTTCGTTTTTAGGAGTTTCCAAAATGACAGTTTTGTCAACTGTCTGCATGATCTAGGGGAGGGCGTTCCATAGTTTGGTCACGTTGTAGCCAAAGGAGCACCCCACCCTTCTCGCCCCTCTGATGATGGGAACGACAGCCCATTGATTATTTCTGAATTGACAAGTTCTGCTTGGGATTTAGGGAGAAATCAGAGGTTGAGGTCTAGGGGGACCATTCATTAGAAGTTCCCTATGTGCTTTTCATAGGGCTTTTAATTTAATCCCCTGAACAACCGGAAGCCAGTGGAGCGAAGTCAAGGTCTGCTGGGCCGGATTGTGTCTGGGGATGTTGAGCAGAGTCCAGGCTGCGGGCATTCTGCACAACTTGGTTTCCTAATTACGGCATTTCGTGCTCTCAAGTAAAGTGAGTTCCCATAATCCAGCGAGAAAGAATCTGTGTCTGGACCACTAGCCTTCTAGATAGCTGGGGGAGCAGGTGTAGCATTTCACACAGCATTCTAAGAATGCCCTAGCAGCTGCCTGAAGGTTTTGTTGCCTGGATATCCATAGACCAATATTTTTTAAGCCATACACCCAGACTTTTAGTAACCGTCTTGGGGGTGGAGTGTGCCTTGGCAATCTGGCCAGTCAAGGCTCAAATGGGGGTTGATATTATTCCCTAATATCATTTGCTCGGATTTACTTGAGGCACGACCTGTCCATCCATCCTGCTACCTTCCCCAAAAAAGGTCCATGGGAGAGGGATTGAGGATCCTGTCCCGGGGTAAGAGAGAAAGCCAATTGGGTATCATCATATGATACTATAGAGATCCCAAATGACAATACTATGTCTTCCAGAGGGAACTTATATAGATTGAAAAGCGTGGGGCTCAGAGACGAGCCCTGTGGTACTCCACACTTATAAGAAAAGATGTCTGAGATACAGGATCCATCAAAGACTGGGAAAGTCCTGTCCCTCAGACGAGAGCTGAGCCAGTTCAAGGCCTTTCCCAAGACTCCTGCGCTGTATGTTCTCTCAGTAAGGATGTCATGATTTGCAGTGTCTTGCATATATATTATTGAAATCAAAGAGGGGGGAGGTAGAAGGAGCTGTGATCCATTCAGCTTCTTAGTAATCAACAAATATCAATGGGGAATGGATCACTTGTACCTGTGTAACCAGGGTTTGGTGTTCTAGCCGTCTTTGCTTAAAAAACCCTCATTCACGTACATAGGCCGCCAGGCGGTATATTTGGATCTCCGCCTTATTAAAAACGTGACAGCATCATCATTGGGTTTCTTTTGTATGCTTCCTCCACCTGGAGGGAAACCACTGGTTATTGCAGTAGTGATCAGTGACAAAAAAGTGAAGGTGCTCAAATGAGGTGAGTTAAAAAGTCCTCATGCTACCTGAACTGTAACTTTATTCAGTTCGGAGCAGGGGAAAAGTAAAAACAGTGTTGTGCGCGATTAGACACGTTACTAGTCCTACGCACTTATTCGTCCAAGTAAGTGGTCAACATGTTTCGGCCCCATAGAGTGCCCAGGAGGGTAGGGGGCCTTCTTTAGGACCTAGAGTAAACAGTATTGGAACTGAGTGGTGTCCCAGTCCAGATGAGTAATTCTTAACTCATATAAATGGGTCATAGGTCAATAAGTACCTAGAGCTGTACAAAATAAAAAGAAACAGAAAGAGAGGATAGTTTTTATGATGGTGCTATATAAATAAAGATTACTGTGTTCATAAGGTTAAACTCTCATGGTGATGCATGCTGTCCTTTCAATAGAGTTAAATATACAAAATATATTCACAAAAAAACACAATTACAAAAAATCAAGATTTCGACCATTCTTAGTTACAAATTGGTTCAATTTGAACGAGTCATAGGCAATAAGCAATTGAGAAAATGGCAATACTTTAAACCCATTGCAGGTAACGTCTGGAGTTAGCAACCCTGTGCGGTTAGGAGTGTAATAATTGGAAGATAGCCTGGTAGCAGTAGAGTGCGTTGAAAATGCAGCGCGCTGTGTGTTGAAGTATGGATGTTGGTTACTTATGTGTGCTGCTATGCGAGGACCCTAGGTGGTGCTAGGGCCCGTACCTCGTGTCTAAGAGTGAAACAAAAGGCCAGTAATGTCCTAAATTGTCAGGCAATGAGGCGTGGTGCGAGCACTTGCTAACGGGATGAGGCGTACCTCAAAGTAAAGTCGTGCCTTAATGAAGGCTTTCATGAAGCGTTTAGTGAATGCGACTACGTGGAAGTGATGGTCTCCGTAAAGCGTTCAGTAAGTGGGCGCCGTTGTATGAGAAATGGGAAATGAACCTTACCATTATGTGACCCTATTGTATAAAAGCCTAGGGGAACAGCCGAGGAATCTCACGATGATGTGTGCGTGACTCGAGTGTTCTATAGAGTATCAGCGTTACCGCGCGGGTGAAATTTAGGCAGAATCACTCATGGCGCGAGCATTACTCGCATACCTTAATTGCCCTAATTCAGGGCTTCCTCGGGACGTTGGCGGCAAGGAGGGCTGCTGAAATAATCAAAAAGGTACAAATTCACACATTGACAGATTTTATACGTTACGTGTCAGTAGAAGGTGGGAGACTCTTAATTTCGCCGTACCTGGCGTGGCAGGCATTCACGACTTGTGCTTGCTCTGAATCCAGGGTCCCGGGTGACGCGGGCTTGCTGGAAGTGGCCATTAAGTGTCTGTTTTTTCGATGGCCATGGTAAACAGACTATAATTTGAGCATGCTTATTAAATTGGAGGTGTCTGTTTTTGCGGACACCTCGTTTGGTAAAAAAATGTCATAAAGTTCCGTCTTGTTACTGTAAAAAAGGGTGGATTTAAAAAGGTATGACTGTGCCCGAGTTTTTGTTGGTGGGGTCCAGGATTCAATTCTCAGCATGGTCATTATGTCGCGTGGTAATGGTATACAATTGATGACATTGGTTTGTTCTCTACCACAAAGGTGTGGTATTGGTGTTAGTATATTCCTCAGTATTTTGTGTGGGTCATCGCCGGCTGCTTTTTAGATATCTCATCGTGGATGAGTCTCATGTCTTATGTTAATGGTTGTTATATATAAATTCATATCAACTCTGGAGATATACCTAGAGATTGTTTGGCATATTTTTATGTTCTGTCAGGGTATGGGTCCTTAGGTGTGGGCTCAGAGGTCTGATACCTAGAGAACGTTCTTTTAAGGTGTGAGTCCTGGTCCCTAACGGTTCTTTTTAGTTGGATAGACATTATAATCCTAAGGATGGATCATGTTAGGCTCAGCCAGGGGATATTATCATTCAGTCCTTTGACGTTTGTCTTCAGACGGTGTACCTAGCTTTGTTCCTTCTCAAAAAGTACTCTCTCAGCGTCCTGATTCTTTTTCGCAAGGGTCTCGAGGACAACCCATTGCAGATCATCAACAGTATGTTGTGATTCGATATAATGATTACTCATCTTCGTCGTTGCCCTCTTGCACTTCACATTGCTTCTGTGCTCGCAGATTCTTTGCTTAATCTTTTGGCAGGTCATTCCAATGTACCTAAGGCTGCAGGGACACGTGATCATGTAGATCACGTGTGTCGAATTACAGTTCGTATGTTGCCTCATGGTCCACTTGAGTTCAGGTGTTAATTGAATGAATTTAGTAGTGGTGGTTAGTTTGCATACTGAGCAAGAGCCGCAAGGGTAGTGTCCGGTCACAGGCGGCATGGCCCATAATTTGGTGGTAGTTTCCCTCCCTATTTGTTCTGGTGGTAGTGTGTGGACCAGGATGTCTTTGAAGTTTTTTGTCGTCCTGTTAGCGAACCTAGGTTTGGTCCAGTTTAATGAGCCTGATGTTGGTATCCGCCAGTTTTTGTTTACAATCTTTTTGACTGCGTTGCTAGCTATGCTGTACGTGGTAACGCAGGTCAGTGTATCCTGTGTGGGTTCTTTAGGTACTACTTCGAGTAGGTTCTCCCTAGGTTGGTTTCTGGCCCTCTTTTGGCATTTCTTCACTGTTTTCACTGGGTAGTCTCGTCTGGGTAGTTTTTTGCAGAGATCGTTGGCTTGGATCTTGTACTCCTCTAATTCACTACAGTTTCGTTTGAGGCGGAGGAACTGGCTGTATGGTAGATTGTCCCTGAGGGGACGGGGGTGGAAACTTTTGTAAGAGAGTAGACTATTCTTTGAAGTTGGTTTGAAGAATGTCCTGGTTTTGATTGTGTTGTTCTCCACGTAGATGATTAGATCTAGGAAGTCTAGTTGCTTCTTATTCGCAGTGTAGGTAAATTTAAGACAATGGTCCCGTGTATTTATCCACTCATGAAAGCTTTGCAGGTTTTGTTGTGTGCCTTCCCAGATCACGATGACATCGTCTATATAGCGTTTCCAGAAACGGATCTTGGAAAGAAATGGGTTGTTTTCATTTTGTATTAATGTGTTTTCAAAGCTACTAACGTAGAGTCCGGCTACGCTTGGAGCGAACGTGCTCCCCATAGATGTTCCGTGATATTGTTGGTACATCGTGCCAGTGTACTCAAAATAGTTCTCTGTGAGGGCAAGCCTGCAGCATTCGAGGACGAAGTGTCTTGGTGTCTGGTAATCCCAATCTCGATTGAAAAGGAGTTCCTCCAGGGTTTCCATAGTCTTCTGTTGGGGTTGACTTGTGTATAAACTCTCCACGTCTAGTCCAACTAGGAGCATAGTGTCGTCCATAAAGGTCTGTTCCTTCAGGAGGTTCAGTAGATCTCGAGTATCTTTAAGGTACGTCGGTGTCTTTTGTACCATGGGTCTCCGGTATTGATCGGCAAATTGGGAGAGTGGTTCTAAAAGCGACCCAATCCCTGAGACTATAGGGCGGCCTGGTGGTGGTCTCCTCTCCTTATGGATTTTGGGAAGTGAATAAAAATAGGGTACTTTGGGGGATCCAGTCTTTAGAAAGTCCGCCTCATTTTTCGAGATCCATCTATTCAATTCCGCTTCCTCCACCATCATTTCGATGGTTCTTTGTAATCTCTTGGTAGGATCTGTGTTGATCACCTTGTAGAATTTGTCATCAGAGAGGAGTTTGAGACATTGTTGGTCATATCCCTCTTTACTCAGTATGACGATGCCTCCGCCTTTGTCAGAAGGCTTGATTATGAGATCTTTGTGTTGTCTGAGTTCGTCTAATGCTTGTTGTTCAGAACTAGTGATATTCATAAAAGGTTTTTTGGTCAGTTTTTTTATGTCGTCCACTTCCTTCATGACGGCTTGTTCAAAGGCTTGGATCTCTATTGGAATTTGGTGGTTCAGTGGGCAGAAGGTAGATATATGTCATAGTGTTGTATCGCCTTCAGTGGGACTTTCATCTTTGTTATTGAAGAAGGCTTTGAGTTTCAGCTTTCTGCAAAATTCTGCCATTTCACATTGCATTTTGAACACGTCGAGTGGTGGTGTAGGCACGAAGCCTAATCCTTTGTTCAGGAGGTTCTCCTGGTCCTCCGTTGGGGTGATATCTGTCAGGTTGATTACAAGTGGGTCGTGCTTGTTCCTGGTTTGTCCTTCGACATGCTCCTGGTCAGGACCTGTCGTTCCTGGTCCGTCCAGGTGACCCCTTTTATTCTTCCCCTTGGGGTGGGTTGGTCTCTCCCTAAAAAAGGCGGTCGTTGCATATATGGTCCCATCAATGGCCCCATTGGGGGTGGATCCAACCATGATAGTTTGGTGTGAAAGGTTGGAAGAGGGGAGGTGGTTGATCTCCATACTGGGGAGTGCTCCATGTGTTAGGTCTTCGGCGTTGCTGGCACCTGTTCTGTCCCCTATTTTTCCGTGGATATGTTGTCTCATCACTGCTCCAATCCGAGTTGTCAGTGGAGTTGCCTCCGCTGGTATCATTGTCTGTTGCCTGATCCGGTGCTTTGTAATCATCCTTAATATAAGGATGCATTTTCTCCATTGAAAAACGTTTCAAATCTTTACCTAGCTTCTGTATTTTATTCTGCGTTATGTATTCCTTTGTCTCATTCATTTCACGGTTAATATCCTCCAATCTTTTCTTGTAGACCGAGATATGTACCATGTTTTTCAGTTTTGCCTCGGTTGTTTGTATTTTGATTGTTAGCGCTTCTGTGAGTCTTGTTGCGGTTTTTATGATCAGTACAAGGTAGTCTCTGGTACATTTCCATGAAATGGCCGACCAGTCTTTACGGAATGCTAAATCTTGGAGAAAGATGCGTGGGGCGTTATACACCCAGAGGCCTCTGTGTGCAGCATTCGCGCGGAGGTACTCGGTCATGATTATACCATGAATGGCAGTTCTTACTTTTTCTTTTTTGGTTTCAGAGAGGTCATCCCAATCGTTGTTTTGCGCAAGAGTTTGAGTTAAGTCACTATCTTGTAACAGGGAGGGTAGAGAATTGATAGCATTTATCTCATCAGCTGAGTAGCTTAGACCTAGATTCTCGGCCATTCTAAATCCGGAAGGTCGGAGTTCAGATTCCTCTAGTTTGCCAATCCGATTTGGTGGCTTTGGAAGAGGGAAATCCCTTCAGGGTTGTCAGGTTCCGATTTGGAATAACTCCCACAGCTGCACGCTGCTTAATGTATTGAAATCAAAGAGGGGGGAGGTAGAAGGAGCTGTGATTCATTGAGCTTCTAGTGATCAACAAATATCAATGGGGAATGGATCACTTGTACCTGTGTAACCAGGGTTTGGTGTTCTAGCCGTCTTTGCTTAAAAACCCTCATTCAGGCACATAGGCCATCAGGCAGTATATCTTGGTTCTCCGCCTTATTATTTTTATTTTAATAAGGCGGAGAACCAAGATATACCTCCTGACGGCCTATGTACGTGAATGAGGGTTTTTTAAGCAAAGACGGCTAGAACACCAAACCCTGGTTACACAGGTACAAGTGATCCATTCCCCATTGATATTTGTTGATATTTGTTGCATATATATTAGCCATTAGTTTAGAAAATGGAGGGAAAAAATGCTTTGCTCCTTTTTTAAAGTTGCATCTAATACTCCAGTTCAAGCTTTGGAACTAGAACTTGGTCTCCCAATTGCCTGTCTTGTTTTGTGCTGCTGTAGTACTGTGGCGGATTAACATTCTGCACTCTACAGTAGGTACTCTAAGATGGGGTTTAAAGGATGGACTGATTATGGATAAAAACAACGCAAGTGTATTTGAAGATAATTTGTCTGAAGCACTAACCACATTAGAAATTCCCTTTGATTACCTAAAGACTTTGAAATATAGTCGTCTGAAGCTTGTTAAAACTACTAATTTCCACTATTAGCTTCAAATTGGACATATTGCACTGCATTACATTGAAAAACTAATATTATTCATTCTACTTCCATATACTTAAATATGCAGCCATATTTAATGATGGCTTCTAAACGTATTAAAAGAATCATATTTTTATTGAAAGCGGACAGATTAACCATTATGGTAGTTGTAGGGGGTTTGATGCGGCATCCCTTAAGAACAACATGCATGTCCATGTAATAATGGAGTACACAGAATTGATGGAACCCCATTTGATGTGCGGCAGACTGTTCTCCAGCCAGGGCTTACAGTGGTGATGGACTTGTCACCTCAGGCTAGGGTAGTCATCTAGGTGATGTTAGTCTTTGGTCACTGATGGAGCAGTGCCATCATATCAACCTCTGAGAGTTGCACACCATTTTGGCTGGCCCACTAGGCTTTTCTTTCTTCCATCAGTGGTAAGCCTGTCTAAGTCCTAACTGACAGTATGACAACCACGTGCTACTACAACAAACAGGGCAGAGTGAGGTCACACTACTTTATTGAGAGGCTTTGGGACTTTGGCAGTAACTGGATCCTCACATGATGTCCATGACAGTCAATCACCTGACATATTTCCTCAACATCAGAGCGGATTAACTCGGCAGGCATCTTCTTGCCGATCATGAGTGGTATCCAGAGATTGGGATTGTACAGGGCCTTTTCTTGAAGTGGGGCATACTCAGGCCTCCTCCTTTTCTCCTCTGCAGTTGAGCTTGTGGCTCCTGAAGAAGATCAGATGGCACAAGGCTTGGCTCATTCTATTAGCCCCAGAATGTGCTCAAAGTGTCTGTTATTCAGTGCGCCTTAATTTCAATATATGCCCTCCACTTTGATTGTTTTGGGAGGACCTGCTGTCCCAGTTTCAGGGCAGAGTTGTGAATCTGAACCTCTACAGTCTAGACCTCTGTATATAAAGATTTAGTTGGTTTGATCTATCGTGGTTGCAGGTGTCATTTTGGCTGCTCACTTTCTTTCCACAAAGTCCATTTATTTTCATCATTGCTCTACATTTCTAACCTCATGCGAGGAAAGGCAGGTTGACCGTCTACAGGCTAAGTTGTGTAATGTCCTTCTGTTTGCTTTGCCATTGGCAAGGTTCAATTGAGGGCATTATAAAATGCTACTTATTGGGCCTTTTGATCCTTCTTCATTTGCCTGTTCAGCCAGTTTCACTCAAATTACCTGTTGTGATGCATTTCCTTAAAGGGCTTTTGTTCATATTTTCCCTGCCCCTTCATCATACCACGCTAGGACAACAATTTGAGTCTGATATTCTTGATGTGTGGACCATTCGGGTCTCTTCATAGTTCTAACTTCATACTTCTGACTCCAAAGACAATTTTCCTCTTAGCAGCTACTTCTGCCCATCATACTAATAAGTTGCATGTACTACTGGTTCAGCCTCCAAAGTCAACCTTTTTTCCTTTTAAATTGGTGCTTCAGATGGGTACATCTTTTCTTCTATAAATATCACCCTTTCATGTCGAGCAGCACATCAGGTCCCAGGCGTTCTTTTCTCTGCTGCATCTCTCTAAGGCAAAAGGAAGACTCCTTCCCTTAATTCCAAAGCGGCCCTTAGTTTTTACATTGATAGGACTAAAGAGTGTAAAGAAAGCAAAGGCAATGCAAAAACAAATCATATTCTGATGGATTCTCCTTTGCATAAAGCTTTCATGGCTTGGTCAAACAGGGTCCTCCTTGTGACCTTCGTGGCTATTGTAACAGGGCAAAGGCTGCTCTACAGCCCATTCTTGGTATGTCCTGGTTAAGAACATCTGCCAAGTTGGCAGGTTGGAATTTGCCCATACATTCATCTGGCACTCCTATATAGACTCAAGTCCACAAAGGGGGCAATTTTGCCTCCTGGGTCTTGCAGGGCTTCCGGGTATGAAATCCATTTATCAGACCCACTTCCTTTGGTCATTGCTTTGGTATTGATTCACAAGTTGGGGAGTCTGTGATTAAAGTATCCATCAGAAGGAGAAGTTACTTTCCTGTGGTAATGCTCTTTCCGGGGGATATTTTATCTAACCACAGATTCCTCCACACCCGTCCTCCTCCCTGTTCCGTGGAATGTACATTTGCGGAAGAAATAAGGTTCCAAGTTAAATTTCACACTTGGCCAATGATTTCAGTTTTAGATTTGCGCTCTGTGTCTGAAAGCATGGAAAATTGCCTTTAGAAAACTAACTTCAACGTGCATAGGGGGCACATATTTGTGGCTCTGTGTCATCATGTCCAGAGGCGAGACGGAGTCACGACAGGGGTGGTTGGCTTCACCTGCTGGTACACAGGAGCTGTTAGACAGTTTTCGAGATCCAGTCTGGAGATTCTCAAACTGAGCAATCTGCGGTTCGATAGTATTCATTAGATGAAAAAAACACTGTGGTATTTGACGAACACATTCATGGATTTACTGAAAATGAAAAGTTGATATTGACATCACTCATTTCATTGGAAGAACTTATAAGCCTTTTTTGGGGGTTAGGGTTGATGGGCAGAGGAAAGATTGAGTTTACTGTCCCAAAGTGAAAACTGATGTTTGGGAACAAAATGTGTGTTTTTAATATTCTTTATACGACGTATCAAGCTTATGTTATAAAGTAGTGCATTTCCGAAATATATTTATGACTGATGTTTTTGCAATAATTCATACACAGATCGGCACAATTACTGCTGATACTTTTTTAATGGTGACAGTTTCTCTAGGTGCTCAGTCTGTTATTTCATAAGGTGGCATTTCATCAGCTACATTAGCAAAGCTTTTTTAATGAAATTATCACGAGTACTACTGTCTTTTGAATATGTTTTTTGCGCACTGTTTAAGCACTCCTATTGTAGAACCCATCTGTTGCTTTTTCTATGTGCATACAATAAATCAAACCTAGTAAGTGATCTTGCAAATAAAAAATAATCTTATTTCATAACTTTCGTTTTCCTAGAACTAACCAAATTATGTTCATTTTCATTTTTTTAACATTTACCACACTTATGGCACCTGTCAGATTATTTGTGCAACTATTGTTTTTCCTGTATTTATTTAGCATATTTGAAAGTTTTCTGTCAATAATGGGCTTAATGACCCCTAAATCAGAAGTATATTCAAATGAAGTGTCCTTACTGAGACTTTGTCATGATTGCATCATGTAGGCAATCATGGCACATACTATATCTAATGCCAATGGGGAGCTTGTTGTGTTACAGGAAGGCTAGTGCCAGCTAGCCAACTCAGTACCTGTCCCATATTTACATTTAGGTAATATGTTGAACAGTATTACCTCTTTTAGCAATAGTGGATCAAGTGCTATAAGTCGACAATTTTAAGAAGTAATAGGCCTATCAAATTCAAACCTCTAGTAATAATGGTAAATGATGTACATTCATCATACAAAGTCAAACAAAATATTGCAGTGGGTGTATTGCTTGTGTCATATTTATTGGTTCGTAGGAGGAAACTTAATCTGCTCTGTGTATAAGAAGTAGACCTTTTAGAATATATAGCAGCATAGATGAGATGCTTCGATTAGACACAAGTATTGTGAGGAAGTGGATGTATTTGTTCAGTTGCTGATCATAAAATTAACCATTTAGGTTTGGGTACGTTTGATATGTGTTTTAGGTGCCACATCAAGCACTCAAAAAACGTGGTTGAGCGATTTTTAACAAGACTTGACTACTGATAAAATCAACCTTTTACAAGATACTGAAGGTTCATAAGAACTTGCCATACCTTCCATTTCATTAGTTGTTGAAAATGATTCAGTAGGTCACCCATTTGCCATTAATGTGGATTATCTATAGCCCATAGTGAAGGAAATGGCATCCCTCATACAGAACACTACACATTTTTATAATCTGCAGGAAATAGTTTTATGTTCTAAGGATGTATTAAACCTATACCGTAAAATAGCCCACTACAGTGGCACAGAGTGTAGAAAAGGCACTATTACAAGTAATGCACCTATTGAATATACTTCTAATGCACAAATGTTTGGGTGACAGAATAAACAACATCTACAAAATACCAGAATATCCATGGTATCAAATGCTGCTCCGTCAGTAGGAAACATTGTTAGGAAGGAGTGTGAAGAGCACATTTTACAAGCG
This sequence comes from Calotriton arnoldi, assembly GCA_963921515.1. Classification (NCBI taxonomy): domain Eukaryota; kingdom Metazoa; phylum Chordata; class Amphibia; order Caudata; family Salamandridae; genus Calotriton; species Calotriton arnoldi. The sequence continues at coordinate 4,038,328 of CAWUFW010000181.1, forward strand.
AAATGGATGACCTATCTGAAAGAAACACATAGTGATAGTGATAGATTCCTTACCTTAGAATATCCCCAGGCGTTCGACTGGATCCGGAAAGTTTTTGTCAGCAGTACCCCAGCGCGTCGGTAGGGGCATCGTGGTTGCCGAGATGACGTCGCGGGTGCTACTTGGACGCCGCCACGCGCGCTGACGTCAGCAGCTACTTCTGCGGAGCCGCTGCTGCCCTTTAATGAAGCCCTTTCGGACGTTCTTTTGGGCACTTGGTCCAGACCCACCACAGGGGCTCCTGTGGATAGGAACGTGGCCCGACTCAATCGCCCGGCTCCGGGTGACCCCATTTTCCTCTCCCAACACCCCACTCCCGAGAGCTTGGTTGTCCAAGCCTCTGCTTCCCCAACCGCCTTCCCTTCCGCACCACCGGATAGGGAATCCAAGAACCTGGATCAGTTTGGGAAGAAGATTTTCTCTTCCACCAGCTCTGCGCTGCGGTCCGTGAACACCGCATGCCTCTTGGGCCGTTATTCCCACTGCCTGTGGGATACGGTGGCGAACGTGCTGTCTCAGTGTCCGGAGGAGGCCCGGACTGCTCTCGCCCAGGCTGTTGCAGAGGGGAGAGACGCAGCCAAGTTCATGATCCGTTGTGGTCTAGACACCGCCGACTCACTGGGCAGATCCATTGCAACGACCGTGGCTACGGAGGAGGGAGCCAGTTATGCAGTGGTGTTGCGTAGGGCGGCGGAGGCCCTACACCTCCAGCTCCCTACTGTGGCCGTCAGGACTAACCTCCTGACAGAGGTGCTTCAGCCAGCAGCTACTTCTGCGGAGCCGCTGCTGCCCTTTAATGAAGCCCTTTCGGACGTTCTTTTGGGCACTTGGTCCAGGCCCACCACAGGGGCTCCTGTGGATAGGAACGTGGCCCGACGCCATCGCCCGGCTCCGGGTGTCCCCATTTTCCTCTCCCAACACCCCACTCCCGAGAGCTTGGTTGTCCAAGCCTCTGCTTCCCCAACCGCCTTCCCTTCCGCACCACCGGATAGGGAATCCAAGAAGCTGGATCAGTTTGGGAAGAAGATTTTCTCTTCCACCAGCTCTGGGCTGCGGTCCGTGAACACCGCATGCCTCTTGGGCCGTTATTCCCACTGCCTGTGGGATACGGTGGCGAACGTGCTTTCTCAGTGTCCGGAGGAGTCCCGGACTGCTCTCGCCCAGGCTGTTGCAGAGGGGAGAGACGCAGCCAAGTTCATGATCCGTTGTGGTCTAGACACCGCCGACTCACTGGGCAGATCCATTGCAACGACGGTGGCGGTTCGTCGCCACGCCTGGTTGAGAACCACTGGATTTTCAGGGGATGTCCAAAACACCCTTATGGACATGCCCTTTGATGGCCGTCGCCTCTTCGGCGATAAAGCGGACAGCGCGTTGGAGCGGTTTAAGGACTCACGGGCTACGGCCAAGTCCTTGGGACTCTCGGCAGTCCACCCTCCTCCGCCTTCCGCTTTTCGCTCCTTTCGTGGCACAGGAATGGGCGCCCCGCAGCGTTCGCAACAGAGCCACAAGCCGGCGCAACAGTCATCCCAGCGCGGCCGCAGACGCGCTTTCCGCCGTGGCGGACAAAGGGGCCAGGGTACGGGTCAGACCACCACCACCACCCCCGCCACCTCTGCCTCCAAACCTTCCTAGTCCGAACTTTCAGGCCCATCAAACGCCAGTGGGCGGCAGGCTCCGCCATCACCTCCCCCACTGGCGCACCATCACTTCGGACAGGTGGGTTTTAGAGATAGTCCGAAGGGGCTACTCCCTCCCCTTCGAGACTACCCCCCCAGCCATGCCACCTCAATACCACCGCATGTCGGGGGATCACTTGGTGCTTCTTCAGCAGGAAGTTGCGGCCCTCTTGACCAAGGGGGCCATTGAGCGCGTTCCGACGCACGAAGTAGGTCGTGGTTGTTCTCTTCCAGGGGATACTCATCAATAGTCATAAGCACTGAATTATCTCCGCCCACGTGCGGGAACCCAGAGCATATACAAAAATACATATATATGTGTATGTAGTAGAAAAAGAGTACATAGTACGAAATAAACACACACATATACATGTATAACATAAAACATATGCAGCCCCAAACATATCCAATAGGCTAAGAAGCCAGAGTTACATGTATTTCTCTAGTATGAAAATAACATATAAACATATAATTTAAGAGAAGGACATGTACAGTAATAGCATTCCGCAAAAAAACTTTTATTTTCATCAAAGAAATCAGTTAATGCCAGGCAATTAGCCTAAAGAAGGCTGCATAAATAAATAACATCCCTGTACAGAAAAGGAAACTAACACCTCGCCTTTAGGGCCTCAGAGACCCTGAGCACTTTGCCTTTAAGGCCTCCAGGAGACCCCTGCTCCCATCATGCACCACAGGTGACAGTTAGGTCAGTTCTTTTTTCCGGCTCCTTCTGTGAGGAACCTGGAGCTTGAGCTTAACTGATTTTGACTTTTTCCAGTCAGAATTTATATTCTAACTACTTTTTTCGATATTTCTTGTTACTGGTTGTATTTACCAGTCTTTTTCTGACTAATTGGTCATTCTTTTTAGTCAGATATGCCACCTTTATTTTATAAATGTCCTTCCTGTGGGAAGAAGATGGCCAAATCCGATCCTCATTCGGTCTGCGTCGTGTGTCTACCTTCTTCTCACGACACAGAGACATGCTACCACTGTCGTCAACTTTCAAGAAGAACATTGAAAGACAGAGAGAAGATCAGACTTCTAGGCTTGATGGAGAGAGGAAAACATCATAAAAGTGGCCCAGAGAGTCATCATTCATCTGGAGGGCCCTCCTCTCAGAGAAAACGGCGAAGATCTACATCACCAGAAGGTAGAAGTAAGAAAAAACATCACAGCATGTCGTCGACGTCGAGACCAACTAAACAAGGTCGACGTCGAAGACAAGATCGCCGTCGAGAAGTAAGTCGGCATCGAGACCTACGACGCAAGCGAGATCGACGTCAACGCAAGTGAGGTTGACGTCGATGACCAGATCGCCGTCGAGCAGTAAGTCGACGTCGAGACCTACAAAGCAAGTGAGATCGACGTCGAGGACAAGATCGCCGTCGAGAATTAAGTCGACGTCGAGACATGCTTCGGGCTCGAAGCATGATAGACCTCAGTCGACGTCAAAACGCCCGTCGACATCAATACAGAGGTCGACGTCGAGATCTCCGCCCCCTTCTCGAAGGTCGGCGTCGAGACACTCCAGATCACCCTCTCGGACCAGTCAGCGGTCTACGTCGAGGGCAGGGTCGACATCGAAGATACCGCATGAACACCAGCGGTCGACGTCGAAGAGACCGACGTCGAGGGCTTCGTCCCATAGATCTCCGCCTTCAAGAGTGTCACCTCCACGGTCGTCGTCGATGGTGGCTCATTCTGGTTTGACGTTGAGGCGTTCGACGTCGAGGGACAGGCAAGTTATTCCTGCTGAAGGCTTAGAAAGACCGACGTCGAGATCACGGCGCTCGATGTCGAGGGAAGCTTCTTCCTCGCCTGGTATAACTATCATTCAAGTTACACCGGAGGGCTCTCCGGCGAGTGGGAACAAATCTCCTCCCATCAACATGTCACCCAGATGGTTGAAGGACATTAGGCACTGGAAGATCCAACCCAGACCTACTGAGAGACCTCCTTCCACGGAATCCTCAAGACCTTCCGCTGGTAGGTCCCCGAGGCGTTCCAGATCTCCATTAAGACGGCGCTCACGCTCAAAAGAGCGCTCAAGGTCCCGCCGATCGCATACGCCAAGGAAAAGACAGAGGTCTCCTACAACGACCTCATCAACAAGGTCATCGTATAGAGACTATTCCCCTACTATATCTTCAACGCCACCATCCAGGGTTTCCCCTGTTGATGATATTGGGACATTCAACGAGGTGCTCTGTAGAGGTGCCAGCAAGTTGAACATAACCATGACTGTGCCTCAGGTGACTACATCCATCATATTTGAAACTTTGCACCATCGGGCTTCGGCAAAGCCCCTTCTACCTTTGGTGCCAGGATTGTTAGAGCCTGCGATGAAGACTTTTTTGACACCTGCCACAGTGGGCTCGGGTCCCGCAAGAATTTCAAAAAAGTATAAGGCCCCAGACCAAGATCCTTTGTTTCTACGGTCTGATCCGCCACCGGATTCTCTCATAGTCGCCGCTGCCAGGAAAGCACATTCCAATACCTCTATGTCATCTGCTCCTCCAGAGAAGGACAGCAAAAACATGGATTCTTTGGGACGGAGAATGTGCAATACGTCAGGATCTGTTATGAGAGTGGCTAGTGCAGCCGCTGTACTGGGACGATATGACCGGTCTTTATGGGACTCTTTAACAAGATTCACGGAGAAATTACCCAAAGAAGATCAAAAGGATTTTCTAGAGATGCAGGAAGGTGGCCTGGTAGCTAACCAGATCATCAGTACAGCGCCCGATTCTGCAGATTTGGCAGCTCACGGATACGCACATGGCATTTGTTCACGAAGGTCAGCGTGACTTCGACTCACGGGTCTCAAGCCCGATGCTCAAAGAAAGATAGTTAATCTTCCCTTTAATGGATCATCATTGTTTGGTTCACATGCGGACGACGAAATGGCAAAAATGAAAACTGAGTTGGATACTCTCAAGGCTGTAGGCCTTGAAAAGAAGAAGGAATTTCGTCGTCGCTTTCGTCCCTATGACAAACGCTCTTTTCAACAGCGAGGTCAATCATCTAACTGGTCATCGCAGAACCAAGGTCAGACGCAACAAAGGTCCCAGTTCCAACAACGTAGACCGGGACGTGGCAGAGGTGGAAACAAACAGCAGTCAACAGCACCAAAGCAGCCACAAAAGCAATGAGGTGTGTCTTCCTCCAAAGCTGTTGTCCACTCCGGTGGGAGGAAGTGTTTCATTACATCTGGAGGAGTGGAAACGTATAACAAAAGACAAATGGGTCATCAACATTGTTCAAAGTGGCTATCTTCTCAAGTTCAAAACTCCTCCTCCATCTATACCTCCGAGAGGCATTTCTCACTGCGACCAACGATTGTTACAAAGGGAGGTAAACACCTTATTGAAGAAAGGAGCTATAGAAAAAGTCCCCGCTCCTCAAAGAAATCAAGGAGTCTACTCTTGTTACTTCCTTGTGCAAAAAAGAGGCCCCTCCACAGAATACAGACCTATACTGGACTTGAGACTGTTGAACAAATACATTTGCAGAGAGAAATTTCGAATGTTAGCACTCCATCAAATTTTCCCACAGCTTCATCAATGGGATTGGATGTGCTCCATCGACTTACAGGACGCATACTTCCACGTACCAATATCAAAGAAACATCGCAAATTTCTACGCTTTCGAGTGTCTTTTCAACATTACCAGTACTCAGTTCTCCCGTTCGGGCTCAAATCAGCTCCCCGAACATTCTCCAAATGTATGGCTGTGGTGGCCGCTTTTCTCCGCAAGCAGAAAATATTCATATATCCTTACCTGGACGACTGGCTCCTGAAGAGCTCATCTCCAACTCTGCTGCAGGATCATCTCTCGTGCTGCCTTCAGCTTCTCCACAACTTGGGCCTTCACGTCAATTTCAAGAAATCCATACTAAATCCAACGCAAAAGATCCATTACCTAGGCTCCTTCCTGGACACCGAAAAAGCAAGCGTGTGTCCTTCGGAGGAGAGGTTGTCATCAATCCAAGGAAAATGCCTGACCCTTCTTCACACGCATCTCCCGACAGTTCGACAGGTGTCATCACTACTGGGATCGATGGTGTCGTGCATCTTTATAGTACCTAACGCACGATTACACATGCGTCCACTTCAACAATGTTTGGAGGACCAGTGGATGCAAGTATCAGGGCGCTGGGAGGATCATGTAATTCTCCATCAATCAGCCAAAGACCATCCGGTGGTGGATGAAGCGATCGCACCTGATGAAGGGAGTCCCTTTCCACCAGGACCCTCCAACCCAGACTTTAGTCACGGACGCTTCTCTCAAGGGTTGGGGTGCTCATATGGGCCCTCTGCAAGTACAAGGTCTATGGTCCGACTCCGAAAAGAGCTACCACATCAACCTGCTAGAGCTGAGAGCCGTACATCTAGCTCTCAAGTCCCTGTTTCCATCGTTCAAGTCTCGCTCCATTCTAATCCAAACGGACAATACAACGACGATGTATTATTTGAACAAACAGGGAGGTACCCGATCAAGAACACTCTCCATAGAGTCTCAAACCATATGGAACTGGCTTCTAGCGAGAGACCTGTCAATAGTAGCCATTCATCTACCGGGCTCTCTCAACTCCCAGGCGGACTTCCTCAGCAGAGACTTCGTCGAAGCCCACGATTGGGTTCTCAACAACGAAGTCGCTCACAGCATCTTTCGAGAATGGGGAACGCCAGACATCGACCTGTTTGCAGACGCGGTAAACGAAAAATGCCCCGTCTTCGCATCCAGGTTTCCCCAACAAGGATCTCAAGGGAATGCCCTTTTGATCGAATTGTCTCAGAGCTTACTGTGCGCTTTTCCACCGATTCCGTTGATACCAGTTGTAATCAACAAGCTGTACAGGACCAACTCCAGGATGATCCTAATAGCCCCGGAGTGGCCTCGCCAGTAGTGGTTTCCGGACCTCCTTCAACTATCGGAAGTGCCTCACAAGAGGTTGCCATGCCGCCCGGATCTCCTATCCAAACAGGCAGGGAGAGTATTCCACCCCAACCTGTCCTCCCTCCGGTTGACAGCATGGCTCCTGAAGTCATACAATATGGACACCTACAATTGAATCCAGACTGTATGGCTATTCTCAAAGAAGCGAAAAGACCTTCCACGAGGAAATCATATGCCTTCAAGTGGAAGCGGTTCTTCGTATGGTGTGTGGACAATGGACATGATCCCATCCGGGGTCAGGAACAGGTGATTTTACCCTATTTGCTGCATTTGGCTAGATCTGGTCTTCAGTTCGCTTCTATCAAAGTCCACCTTGCAGCAATCACAGCCTATAGGAAGTCCCCCAACCAGACTTCTTTGTTTAGAATTCCGGTGGTAAAGGATTTTCTTGAGGGCTTGAAAAAGGTTTACCCACCAGTCAGGTCTCCCTCTCCTCCATTGGAGCTTAAGATTGTGTTAACAAAGTTGATGGGGTCTCCTTTCGAGCCTATTCATAAAGCTTCCTTACAGCATTTAACATGGAAAGCCGCGTTTCTGGTGGCCATTATATCTGCTCGCAGGGTCAGTGAGATCCAGGCTCTTTGCTGTAAGGAACCTTATACTGCGTTTCACACTAACAGAGTAGTTCTCAGAACACATCCTAGTTTTTTGCCTAAAGTAGTCTCGGACTTCCATATTAACCAGACTATCACTTTACCTACCTTTTTTCCGAATGCTTCGAATCCTCCGGAAAGATCTCTTCACTCCCTAGATCTCAAGAGGGTTCTGAAGTTTTATTTGGACAGAACAAAGACACTGAGGAACTCAGAACGTTTGTTTATTAACTATGGTCCTGTTAACACAGGTTCTGCAGCTTCCAAGAGATCCATTTCTAGATGGATAGTTTCTTGTATTCTACTGTCATACCAATTGGCCAACAAATCCCTTCCGGGGAAGCCTAAGGCCCATTCCACTAGGGGGAAAGCTTCTACCACGGCTCTCCTGAGGAATGTCCCCATGGCAGAGATTTGTAAAGCAGCTACATGGCGATCAGTTCATACCTTTACTCGCCACTACTGTTTAGATGCTGACACGCAGGCAGATGCTCAGGTTGGGCAAGCCTCGCTGAGAAACTTGTTTGCTAATACTGTTTAACATGTGTACGTCAATTTAGTTCGCTGTTTTTTTGCTCGTCTGCGCGGAAGTGGGTATGGGCTTGCTACTCTATTCAGTGCTTATGACTATTGATGAGTATCCCCTGGAAGAGAAGGATAAGTTACTTACCTGTAATCCTAGTTCTCTTCCAGTGGTATACTCATCAAAGTCATAAGCAACCCTCCCGCCTCCCCGGACGAGTATTAACAGTTTACTCGGTATTGTTGCATCTTTGATGCAGGTTCCTACAGGTTTCTTATACCGTACAAAATAACTGACCTAACTGTCACCTGTGGTGCATGATGGGAGCAGGGGTCTCCTGGAGGCCTTAAAGGCGAGGTGCCAGTTTCCTTTTCTGTACAGGGATGTTATTTATTTATGCAGCCTTCTTTAGGCTAATTGCCTGGCATTAACTGTTTTCTTTGATGAAAATAAAAGGTTTTTTGCGGAATGCTATTACTGTACATGTCCTTATCTTACATTATATGTTTATATGTTATTTTCATAATAGAGAAATACATGTAACTCTGGCTTCTTAGCCTATTGGATATGTTTGGGGCTGCATATTTTTTATGTTATACATGTATATGTGTGTGTTTATTTCGTACTATGTACTCTTTTTCTACTACATACACATATATATGTATTTTTGTATATGCTCCGGGTTCCCGCACGTGGGCGGAGATAATTCAGTGCTTATGACTTTGATGAGTATACCCCTGGAAGAGAACTAGGATTACAGGTAAGTAACTTATCCTTATTCCCACTACTTTGTGGTGCCCAAGAAGGACAAAGGCCTGCGTCCTATCTTGGACCTCCGGAACGTCAATCGCTTCCTCCGCAAGGAGAAGTTCAAGATGCTCACTCTAGCTCAGGTCTTGTCTGCTCTCGACCCACAAGACTGGATGGGGGCGCTGGACTTGCAGGACGCCTATTTCCACATCCCCGTCCTGCCAGCCCACAGGCGTTACCTGCGGTTCATGGTAGGCCACGAGCACTTTCAGTTTACCGTGCTCCCCTTTGGCCTTACCAGCGCCCCTCGGGTGTTCACCAAGGTGATGGCGGTGGTCGCAGCTCATCTGCGCAGATCAGGGGTCTCAGTCTTCCCCTATCTCGACGACTGGTTGTTGAAGGCGGGCTCGCCCCAGACAGTAGTCTCCCACCTCCAGACTACGCCCGACCTCCTGCACTTGCTGGGGTTCTCCATCAATGTGCCGAAGTCGCACCGGATTCCCTCCCAGAAGCTCCTCTTTATCGGAGCGGTTCTGGACACGGTGCAGTTTCGGGTCTATCCTCCCGAACAGCGAGTCCGGGACATTCGGGCTCTGATTCCCATTTTTCAGCCCTTGTCCCGGGTTTCGGTCAGAGTGACTCTGAGGCTGCTGGGCCTCATGGCCTCCTGCATCCTGCTGGTCAATCATGCCAGGTGGCCTATGCGGGCTCTGCAGTGGGACCTGAAGTTCCAGTGGGCGCAGCATCAGGGAAACCTGTCCGATCACGTCCAGATCTCGGAGGGCACTGCACAGCAATTGCAGTGGTGGCTCACGAACCGGCATTGGGTCGACGGCAGATCCCTCTCCCTTCCCCAACCGGAGTTCACAGTGGTGACAGATGCGTTCCTCCTGGGATGGGGCGGCCACATGGGAGAGGCGGAGATCAGAGGCCTCTGGTCTCCGGCGGAGTCCTGGCTCCATATCAACCTTTTGGAGCTGCGGGCGATCAGGCTTGCACTGAAGGCATTCCTTCCCTCTGTCAAGGGGAGAGTAGTGCAGGTGTTCACAGACAACACCACCGCCATGTGGTACTGCAATAAACAAGGCGGGGTGGGGTCGTGGACCCTCTGTCAGGAGGCTCTGCGTCTCTGGACATGACTGGAACATCAGGGCATGTCCCTGGTGGTTCAACACCTGGCAGGTTCTCTGAACGCCAGGGCGGACGAACTCAGCCGCAGGTGCATGCTCGATCACGAATGGCGTCTTCACTCGGAGGTGGCGCAAGGTCTCTTTCAGCAGTGGGGAGAGCCTTGGTTAGATCTATTCGCCACCGAAGAGAACGCGCAATTTCAGCAGTTCTGCGCGTTGGAATTTCCAAGGCGGCACTCGCTCGGCGACGCTTTTTGTCGCGAGTGGAGTTGCGGTCTGTTGTACGCCTTTCCGCCTATACCACTTCTGCCCAGAGTGCTGAAGAAGATCAGGCGCGACCGGGCCCAAGTCATTCTTGTGGCTCCGGACTGGGCTCGAAGAGTATGGTATCCCGAGCTACTCAGTATGAGCATGGATCCCCCGATCAGACTGCCTCTTTGGGAGGATCTTCTGTCGCAGCAGCAGGGGACGGTCCTCCACCCGAACCTGTCCAGCCTCCGCCTCTTTGCGTGGAGATTGAGCGGCGGCAGTTGATTCCCTTCGACTTGCCTCCTGAAGTTTGTGCCGTTATTCTGGCAGCCAGGCGTCCCTCTACTAAAGTGGTATACGCCTGCAGGTGGAACAAATTTGTGGCATGGTGCACAGCAAAGGCTGTGGATCCCCTTTCTGCCCCTCTTTCTGAGGTTCTACTGTTCCTTCTTTCTTTGGCCCAGCAGGGCTCTGCTCTGGGCACTATCAAGGGCTACCTTTCTGCTATTTCGGCCTTTCTCAGGCTCCCTGATCAGCCCTCTCTTTTCAAGTCCCCTGTTGTAAATAGGTTTCTTAAAGCCATTACTCACCTTTTTCCTCCTATTCCTTTCGTGATGCCTCAGTGGGACTTGAATCTGGTTCTGACGTACTTGATGTGCGCTCCCTTTGAGCCACTTCACAACTGTCCTCTTCGTCTTTTGACGTTAAAGACTGCCTTCCTGGTGGCCATCACTTCCGCCAGGCGGGTGAGTGAGCTCCAGGCTCTTTCATGTAAGCCTCCTTTCCTTTCAGTCCATCCGGACAAGGTTGTGCTCAGGCCCCGTCCTTCCTTTTTGCCAAAAGTGGTTACGGCCTTTCACATTGGGCAGACTATTACCTTGCCCACCTTTTTTCCGCCTCCGCATCCTTCCAGAGAGGAAGAGCGGCTCCACCGTCTGGACCCAAAACGTGCGCTTTCTTTTTATCTTAACCGCACACAGCAGTTCCGGGTGGATGACCAGCTTTTTGTTGGCTACGTTGGCACCAAGAAAGGTCGGGCGGTCCATAAGAGAATCATCTCCCACTGGGTTGTCTTGTGTATCAAAGCCTGTTACTCTTTGTCTAAAAAAGAACCTCCGGTGGGGCTGCGTGCTCATTCCACCAGAGCTACTGCAGCCACTACTGCATTGGGACGTGGTGTCCCCCTGCAAGACATATGTCAGGCAGCCACGTGGGCCTCGCTGCACACGTTTACCAAACATTACTGCCTCGACAGCCAAGTCCGGAGAGACGGCTTCTTTGCCCGTTCTGTTCTCCGTGACTTTCTGGTGTGATCTTAGTTCGCAGACCCACCACCGTGTTGGTATTGCTGGGGTATCTATTCTAAGGTAAGGAATCTATCACTATGTGTTTCTTTCAGATGCACAAGTTACTTACCTTCGATAATGATATATCTGTAAGAAACATTAGTAGTGATAGATTCCTTACCGCCCCACCCATCCTCCCCGTTCTGCGAATTGATTTCTAGGATTAAGGTCATCCCTTTCAGGGCCCTAGTTTCAAGGCACCAGTGGTCAGTATCTTGCATGGCTCTGCGTTCCTGGCGCGGAAAGTCGTGTACAGAACTGACGTCAGCGTGCGTGGGCGGCGTCCAAGTAGGGCCTGCGCCGTCATCTCGGCGACCACGACGCCAACGACGGACGTGGAGCCGCACGACGCCCCTACTGACGCGCAGGGGTACTGCTGACGAAAACTTTCCGGATCCAGTCTGACGCCTGGGGATATTCTAAGGTAAGGAATCTATCACTACTAATGTTTCTTACAGATATATCGTTACCGAAGGTAAGTAACTTGTGCATTTGGTATAGTAAGGAAGGTACATTATTGACCCTTTTTAATGAGGTCTGGATCAAAGGAAAAGCTATCGTGAAATATTCATCAATGTAATGACATACCAGGTAAATACAAATGTTTACATTTTCATAAAATGAAATATCAGTCCTGGATGCAAAAATTATTTTAAAAGATCAGCAGTAGATGTCAAATACATTTAGTAGGCATAAGGATAAAGGTTATACACTCCAGCAACTAGATTTCATTCAGAACAACTAAAAAAACATTTATGTTTTAGTCAAGTGGTTGGATTAAAATTATTATTTTCAGAAGAAACACTGGAATAAATTAAAAGAAATATTGTAAACGAAAATCCAGGATCGACCTTAATAAGAGGACACATTAGTTTGTGGAGAAAAGTGGAAGGATTACCAAAATGTAGAAAGAAAGTTGTAAAAGAAAAATGTATATGTGATGACATTTTTGCAAACAACCTCCTACAGTAGAAAGAACAATGGAGACATTGGAGATTGGGGATGATTCAGAATTGCTGACATTTTTGTTTGTTTCCAAGGAGGGAACAGTCTCCCAAAGGACAAGGAGAACTGAGAAAGGAAGAACTTCTTATTGTCTCAATTGCAGAAATTATACATACATATTCAGATGAGTTTGTGGATCATCCACTTGGAGGAAAAAGATAAGCATAAGATATGCATATATGGAATTAAATGTGTGTGTGATTACTATTGTGTTGAAATGACTGAAAGAGTGGTAAGCATATGCTGTAATGAGCACAGATCTGCCATTAGTTAAAAGAAAAAGTTAAATCTCCATTGGCTGGGTATTATCACAAATTAAGTTTCATGTTCTTGAATTTGTTACAGTAAACAAAGGACGTAATGTGAAATAGAAATTAGAGCAAAGGGAAACTAATTCAATCGAATTGGTGGGTAAAGTAGTCCTTAAACGATTTAAGACCAGTATTTAAACTGACTTGTATGAATATTTGTGGACCACAGAGTTGAAATACTATTTTCTACAAGAAAAGAGCTAGATCGCATGATTGGAGAGAAGGGATTGTCAATAGGTGGAAGAATACAGAAGGCATTTTGCTGCCTTTGCTAATGGGAACACTGAATTGAGACCATGTTGCTCAAGAGATACAAGAAGAGTAATGAACTCGGTTGGTGACAGGTTTGCTTTGCTCATAATTTGTTCTAAGACTCCAGCTTGACTTAATGATATGTTTGTTAAGGTGATTGACAATAATTGCTAAACATTATACAGAGTATTGCTATACTACTTCTTGTGAGGAAGGAGTGTAAACTTTGAAAGTCACTGTTGAAATGAGATCTATATGTGAAATAAAGATAATATTTTAGAAAAAAGATACAAAGGAAAATAAACAAATGTATGAATATGGCTTTAAATGCCTACCTAATAAGTAAAAAGGTGCATTAATTGTACATTGCAAAGAGTGCTGGAGTAATTTGGAATTGGGAGTTCTCAAACTAGAGAATCGTTATAGAGGTTTGATTTCGTTAGCTATTTGAAATTACATCAGGAATTGAACGTGTGTGTGTGTGTGTGTGTGTGTGTGTGTGTGTGTGTGTGTGTGTGTGTGTGTGTGTGTGTGTGTGTGTGTGTGTGTGTGTGTGTGTGTGTGTGTGTGTGTGTGTGTGTGTGTGTGTGTGTGTGTGTGTGTGTGTGTGTGTGTAGTACCTTGCCTAAAAATGTTTAGATGTGTTAAAAAATAGGTGTGTGCCAAGTTTGTAAAAATTTTGATTAGGTGCAAGGATCATATTGTATTAAGTACTGAAGGATGTTAAAAACATTTCAATGATATAAAGGCTATCTGGTGAAATTAATAAATTTGTGATTTATGGTATTTTACTCGCATTCTGAACATTTGTTTCTTTTCCTTTTGATATGTCTGGTTAAAATATGTTTGAATTGTTTAAGAAGTTGGGTTATTGGTTGAGGGGGTGTAGCCCCTTCTCAAGCTACAATCACAGTTATTGTCAAGGTGAACCACAAAAGTCACTAAATTCACCTGTGGTTCACCCCCTGGTAGCTTGGCACAATAGCAGTCAGGCTTAACTTAGCGGCACTGTGTTAAGTATTTATGCACCACACAAACACTAATCAATTGAAAACACAACACAAGAAAAATCAAACACCAATTTAGAAAAATGTGTAAAATGTAATAAATAAATTGGCACCCAAAAAATTAAACCCAATTAGTAGAACCCGAGTTAAGAATTTTTAAAGTTTTAAATGAAAATAGCAACTAAAAGATCAAAGCGCCAACCATGGCTATCTGATTACACAAGACATTTGCAAAGTCAAAAGTTCAGGCCTACCACGATGGAGCATGTTTTGGCTGGATGATGTTGATTGGGCTCGTCTCTGCTTACCTTTGAACTTAGAAGAAATTGCGAAGAAAGGTTCCTGAAAAGGTAAAGTTCAGCTGGGCAAGGCTGCTTGCTGTGTCCGAGGAGCAGGCATCCTCATCAGGTAGCCGCTGGACAGAGTCACGGTAAAGATACCTTTGAACGTTAGTTGAAAATCTCCAATGGAATAAAGCTATAGTCATTAAGGGCTCCGCAAGGCCAGATACCGTCGCTTGCAGGTCCCATTGAACATGATTTGCTGCCGCGTAGAAGAATGTAGTGGGATCTACCACGAAGTCAGACACCTGGCAATGCACCTCGTGTGGATCACCAGGCAGATAGCTCCCGGTCTTCTGACAGTTCTCAGGCCACCTCTTGGTGAAAAATATTCTAAGTCCCAGCTTTTAGTGTTAGTCAGGAGCAACACCTTTAACCCCACAGTCAAGGGTTCAGGACTGGATGTGCTTGACTGGAGGGGGTGGGGGTGTGCGTGGGGGGAATCAGGACTCAATCCATCAGAGACCAGGTGCAGGGTTAAGGTCTACTGAGCTTATGTCCCTGTAGCTTACACAGGAGGTCAACCAACTACCTCTTCGAGTTACTGTGGGAGTCCTGGGTTCAAGCAGCAAGGCAGGCCTCAAACAGCAGGGCATTCCTCTGGGGAGCAAGACCAGTGCTTAATTTGTGCTGGTGCTTTCCGGTGCTAAGCACCGGCACTTATTTCTCAGGGCCGGGTCTATAGAATTGAGAGACATGGGTATGCTAGTGTTGCAGGTTCCGACTTTTAAATGGTGGAATTTCTTTAGTTGCTTGGGCCTCAATCGGAGTTGGTCAGCTGCAGAGAAAGGAGTGGAGCGGGGCTGTGGTCGGAGGAAGATTCAAGGCTCTGCAGGGAGAGGCAGGCCTTGGTGCGAATGGAACAGGCAGGCCTCGGCGCGAATTGACTTCCGGGGCACTCCAGGCAGCACGAAAGCTGATTGGGTGTCCCCATCCAAGCCCCGGCCGCGGCGCGAAGGAATCTTTCAGAATACAGAAGGAGCAGCTGAGTTCAACAAGAGGACACGGAGCAAGCAGAGCAAGTGGCAGAGGAAACCGTCGTGAATCCCCTAAACCTCCTGTGAGCAAGAGAGCGCTGGGTAAAGGTCAGTGCAGTTGGAGGTGAGAGATTTCAGACAAGCAATGTTAGTACCAGAAAATGGATACGCCTGCAGAACTTAAAAACATCTTATGATCAGTCTTCTTTGTAAAACGGGAAACATGTTAAAATTATATACATCTTCAGTTTTCCCCAAATTACACATGGAAACTTCTTTGCTAACAAACGTGCAGATTGCTGCTGGGGCTTATTTTTGGTAGGAATATAAACGACCGTTATTAGCACAGAGTCAAATGCCATATTTTGTGTAAGCATTAGGAAAAACGTTGCAAAATAATTTGTGTACACTTGCATACAATTACAGTAATGCAATTAAAATGGTGCCGTCTACGGAGGCGAGGCAGATATGAGTGAATCATTGGTATCATCGTCTGATTCCTGGAGTCTGCATAAGTGCCTTGTGGGTCTCCATTCATAATCAGCCTCACGCATTACGCGCCCATTAACAGTACTGTGTCACAATCAGCCAGCCCAGACAGAACACAATGCAATGCGTGATATGACACTGTTGTAATAAAATGCCACTCCGGGGAAGAGATAAGCGGGGACAATGATTCCATGAAAAGCCAAATGCTTTCTGATAAGCTATTTTCCTTTGTGATGTACATATGTTTTAAGGTCTACTTTTGAAATATCTGATCAGCCATAACAAACAAAGACAAAAAATGTATGGCATCACTCAGCAATTGCATGTGAGATCCTTTCTAGCGTGGCACACCAGAGAGAATACGCTTTTTAGAGATTCAGCAAGCAACACTAAATTAATGCATTTCACTTAATTATGGAGAGCAGAGGCTGCCAGAACAAGGACCACGGTTTATAATTTTGAAGTTAAGACATCTGTAAATGAATTCCTCCTCACTAAGTTGGCTGGCCAGTCATTCTTTCAGTGTTTGCTTTAAAATAATAAATTCCAAAGTATAAATCATTAAGGGCCCATATTAGCTCTCCGTACATCCAGTGGTCTCTCTGTATATGTGTTAGCCTGCCTTCTTATCTATAAGACCATGCGTCAGCTTAATTATTTGTTTCTATGCCTCCAGGTCTGTGTCCCAGTCCGTTGTAGGTAGAGCCTCCAAAACAGTGCACGCGCTGCTGTGAGGCATATTGTGGGCTTTCTAAGAACATACAGGAGCTTAGAGCCCTCCCATTGATTATTGATTACCACTGATTGGCTTTCCTGCCATTCTGTTTTGCCTGCTTCTTATTCGATGGTTTTCCTTTTCCGTTTTGTGTCTGCCCCTCCCAAGAGCACTGCCAATTTACTTGCATCCTTCCGAGTGCTTAATTTGTGCCGGTGGTGTCCCACAAGAAAGCCTAGGGTCTCGAGTTGGGTAGAGCCAACCCAGGTCCCTCCTTCTTTTCAAAACATTTGTGGAACAGAGGAAGGTAAACTCAGAAAGGGAAAGCTTACAGCGCTTCCATCTCTGACCCCGCAGGGTTTGGTATCTGCCCCCACCCAATTGGTCTGCCGATAATTATAACTCTCGGGATTTCTGGAGGAAAGGAAGTAAGTAAACCAACAGAAGGTATAAAGATCACCACCTCTCTATGCTCCTTCTTTAAGGTTCAGTCCAAAAAGGGAGAAGCACATAACTCCATATCCACTTAGTCCTCTCCTAGTGGTCGGAGCAGAGTCACCGGAAAGCTACACCAGAACTGTGGAGGGGGCAGGGGAAAAGGGGATCTCCCTCAGTATCTGCTTTTCTTCCCCCATTCACACCTCACTCCTTTGCTTCTCTCCATTCTTCCTTCACTTTCTTCCCTAAGTCCGCGCTTCCTCTTAATTGCCGCCTCCCCTCATTAACTGCTTTTAATTTTTCATCTTTCATTTCCACTCTCCTTTCACATGCTCCCCGCTGTCTGCTCTTCTTCCCTTGCCTTTCTCCTCTTTCCACTTTTCAGTCTCATCATGTTTCACTCCAATCTTGCACTCCCAATCTCTGCTTTCCCCACTTCTTTTCACATTCTTTGTCTATCTTTGTATCTATCCTTGCCTTCAGACCTCTCCTTCTTCCTCCCTTTCCCTTTTATGTTTTTCCTTCTTGTACACATCTTTATATCCACTCCAGGAATCTGTGTTTGATTTCAGGGTCATACATTTAAATCTTGGTGTGGCCACTCAGTCTTTCATTTTTCTGGGGTCGATAAAATGAGTGCCATTGAGCTGGATAGCAACATTTTTAATTTGGTGTCAAGCCCCCCTGCTGAATATGTGCTTTACAAACATACATGGTGTGTTAAGGGCACAGAAATGTATTTTAATCTTTTGTTTTTCAATTTCTTTGCATTATTCCCTCTGTCCCTGCTTCATCCAGTACCTTTCAAACTCGCATCCATTCCCTTGACCTCCTTTCTTTCCTTCGTCCCATCTTTTTCCTTTTTCTCTTCCTCTGCACCTCCAGCCATACCTCCTTTCTTCTTTCCATTCTTGCTTCCATATATCCTCATTCATTCCCCATCCTTCCTCCCTTGGTGCATTTTTTCCTCCATTTATTCCTTACTTTCTTTTTTCCCTACTCCTTCTTTAATTTCTTCCTTTCTTATCCTCAACCCTTCCTTCTGCTGTTCTTCCTCCTTTTCTTTCTTCTTTCTATTCATCCATTACACATTGTTTACTTCTTTCTCGCACTATTCCTTAATTTCTTCCTTTCACTTTCTTTTCCTATTTTCTCCTTCTTTCATCCATTACTTATTTGTTTCCTCACTCCAGTACTCTCCTTCGTGCCTGCATTTGTTGCTGCCTACTTTAATGTATTCCTTCCTTCATCCCTTCCTTTCTTTTGAACAGCGCAGTGCAAGCACATTCTCTTTAGTTTGCAAAACTGCTTCAAGTCAAGTCCTCAAATGGCCTTTCCTAAAGCTGCATTTTGAGATTTACACACATTCTATAATTTGAGTTCATTTTTAAGTTGTTGTCATAGGCTTCCTATATGTTATGTTATATTATGTTATGTAAATATTGATTTGTATAGTGAACTAATCACTCAAGAGGGTATCCAGGTGCTTGGGCAGGTATGTATGTGCGAGGCCGCCGAGGTGCTTATGTAAAGAGCCAGGGCTTCAGCTTCTTGCGGAACTCAAGAAGTGAGGAGGTAGCTCTGATGTGTTGAGGCTTATGGGTGTGGGTGGAGCCAATAAATGAAGTGGGTGGAGCCACTGGAGGAAGTGGGAGGAGCCGGGGGAGTGGGTGTGGCCTTCTAAACAAAATGTGAGCACCTGCACTTAATATTTTACAAATTAAGCACTGAGCAAGACAAATCTCAAGCACCAGGGCAGTCCTCTTGGGTTCCAAGACAGTCTTTTTGATGTCCTCCGCACGTCCAGGACTGTTCTGAAAAGTTGGTCTGAGGTCCAATATTTATACCTGGTCCCAGACTTTAAAGTGGGAGAAACTCTAGACTAGCCGCACATCTGGTTCTAGAAGATTTCTTCCTTCCCTTACCAAGGCTTCAAGAAGTCTAGGGTCACAAAAGACTGGCGTTAGATTTCCTTGAGTCTGCTCGAGGCAGCCCCTATTGAAGTACAAGTGGGGAAGGTAACAGCTCTGCCCCCACCCATCCTGTCAGGATAGTCCATCCTGTCCAAACGAAAGCCCTATTGTCTCATTGTCTGGGAGAAATACATAAAGCCTAACGGCAAAGTCGTGTGACCCAGGACACAGGCAGCAGGCACCAAATGGTTAGGACAAGAAAATACTAACTTTCTAAAAGTGGCATTTTCAGAATTGTGACTTAAAATCCATCTTTACAACTAAAGAGGATTGTAAATTGCAATTCTTTTGAGACTAACATGATATTTCTAACATTCCCAATAAAAGGTTAGCACTTATTAAATATAATTGGGTAACCCAGTGTTTCCTATTGGAGATGTAGGACTTACAGTAGTAAAAAGCGAAGATAGGATTTTTTCACTACCAGGACATGTAAAACTTTTTAAAAAGAAACGTTATACTTTTTAAATATAGTGCGCTCTACCCTGTGGGCTATTTAGGGCCTGCCTTTTGGGATGGCTTATATGCATTAAAAAGAAAGGAATAGGTCTGGCAAAAGGTTTCTTTTGTCAGATCGTATTGGCAGTGTAAAACTGCACTACAGGCTGCAATGGCAGGCCTAGTACATGTTTTAAAGTGCTACTTTAGTAGGTGACGCAATAAGTGCTGCAGGCCCAATAGTAGTATTTAATGGCCTTGGGTACATGTAGTACCACTTTACTATGGACGTACGATAAATAACTTAAATGTGCCAATTCGGTGCAAGCCAATTTTACCATGTTTGAAGGAGAGAGCACAAGCACTTTAGCACTGGTCAGCAGTTGTAACATCCACAGAGTCCTAATGCAACAAAAACAAAATTCAGAAAGCAAGAGGGGGAAGGCAAAACGTTTGTGGAAAGACCACACCAAAGATGTTAGGTCTAACAACTAACATGCTCTGTGGTACATTTTTATTAATTTTAATAGTCTTGGTACTAAAAACAAATTTGAATCTAAAGTTGTGGTAATTGTTTCTGTTTACTTATCAGAGTCTGAAAATGTAGTTTTGGACTGCAAAACACATGTTGATGAGCGGTGTATGAACTCTGTTGCTTAAGATGGAATTGGATTTCATGATCTCAAACATCTTGACTGAAGACAAGAAATTGACTTTTTAGCCGAAGTGTATGGAAATTGAACTGAGAAATGCTGTTTTGCTACTATTCTTACCAAATTTGGTAAGAACCCCCTATTACCCCCCCCCCCCCACCCACCTAGAAAGGGCTAGAATTTTCTGTGGGTGTCCCTTCAGAATAAAATAATTTCTGGTGACATTTGGGCTGCACAATGCACAATTTGGCCCTTGTTTTTCCAAACATTTTCATGGATGAGATCTCTTAGCTCCAGTAGGAATTAGGTTTGAACAACTTTAACAGGACTTGCCTTACTAGCCAGATACAAGTGTGGCTGTCTGGCGCCATCAAGTATCGGGGCTCTGAAACGATTAGTAAGTGCGACAATAAAGGTATATGCACTAGTGCACGAATATGTGATGACACAGACCCTATTGCAGGTATGCATGTAGAAATACCTAATGGAAATTTGATTCCTCCATTCTCACCCTTTTTGCTTCTTATGCCCCTTCTTTCCTGAAATCACTATTCGCACTGCAAATAGCATATTGAGCACGCAGTGGTGTATCTGGGCGAACATTGGCCCTCACAGAGGAGTGTTCCTTTCACTATTACCTATTTCTGTCAATCCTGAATAATGGTGTTATAGATGTGAACTTGAAATAAATATTCCATTATAGGATACTGTTTTTACCAGTTTGGTTCTGGTTCTCTCACATTCTCTATCTTTGATAGATTCCCCCCATATGACCACCTTAGAAGCAATTTTATTCTCGTGTGGTCCCGAAGAAGGTGGTATGCCCACACCGAAACGTGGTTTGACTGTTTTTGGAAAAGTGATCCCAGCCCACAACATTTCAACGGATAAAAATCAGAACTCTTTTTCGTTGCTATCTGTTCAGTGTATGTGTAGAATGCTGGGATATGGTATGAATGCAATGTATGGGAGGTAGTGATTCTGGATGTGTGTAGGGGTGAGTGGATTGTTGTGTGGGGGTATTTTAGTATTTTATGGAAATAACATTTTCTTTATTGTGATAAATAGGTTTTGTTGCGGGACATGGAGAGGAAATCTTAATATGTACTTGTAGGCTTTCTTTTCAGATGTGTCCTTTGAGATTAATGAAATGAAAACATTTGAGAAAATAGAATAAATATGGTTTGTAAAAAGATATTGCATATGTAGCATAATTTAATTCGGGGATCAGAACCAACAGCACTTGTTAGGTGCACAAGAAGAAATACAGGTC
The DNA here is from genome assembly GCA_963921515.1 of Calotriton arnoldi. Taxonomy (NCBI): domain Eukaryota; kingdom Metazoa; phylum Chordata; class Amphibia; order Caudata; family Salamandridae; genus Calotriton; species Calotriton arnoldi. The sequence goes on from CAWUFW010000181.1 coordinate 4,059,471, forward strand.
AAGTGGGTATACTTTATTGAATAGTGGTCTTTTTCTCCCCCTCATCCAAGACCTTAAAGTACTGTTGTAGAGGGTTACCTTTGTTATCTACGAGATCCCGTAGACACCTTGGGAAAGAATTTTTATGTTTGCTTGCTTTGCTTAAACAAAATGATGGCTATTACTTTTTTGTGGCTAATCCCTCGAAAAGAATACCACGCTTCTGATTGTGTTTGATAGTTGAGGTAATAAGGTCAGCTGTAACAGCAGAGTGGAATCGTAAATCCATTATTAAAAGAATCTGGACATTAAGTCCGCAGATGAGATGATGGTTGGATGGTTGATGTAGATTTGATGTAAATTTAGCAAAGGACCAAAGACAAGTTAAAATAGCTGGGGCATGTAAGGAAGAAATTGAATTGAATTGGAAGGTGGCTGGGATTAGAGAGGAGCACACATGAGGAGTACAGGAGACTAACTAAGGCTATTAAGAGGAGTGGATGTAAGGGATCTATGAGAACAAAGTATATGTATCTATAAATAGACATAGTGGTGTGTATCAACAATATAAATGACAACAGGAAATGGATGAGACATCAAGCACCAAGTTGAGCTGTATCCTTCTGACCTAACGAGGAAAGACCTTAACTCAGTTCTGGATGAGAGGCAACGGTGCCTAATTCAGAGATAGACGATTGAGCCGTAGGAAAGGGTGTGCAGCTATGGATCAGCTGCCGCTCTGGTTTGCTGTAGATGTACACTTCTCCACTGACTGAACAGCATTCTTTTAATTTGTTACATGTACTTCATCCCTTAATTTGTCTTCTCTTTCAGGTCTCTCTTTAGCCAGTGCAGGTGCTGTTTGCTTGTCACCATTTCCCACAAATGCTGCTCTGACCTACTCTCTGCAGTGCGCCTTGGGGTCATGACTCACAAGACAAAATTGTTCTTTTGCAGATACTGATAAAACTAAGGAAGAAAATGAAGGGTGGTTTGATGCCAAAGAGAAGCTTACTTTAAATGAGACATGTGCTACCATGCAAGTTGATGAGCCTGAACTAGGAGCACCTGAGGCAGGATCCGTTTTAGGTAAGCAAAAACAAAAAAACAAAAAAAAATTCCACTTAATTAATGTTTCTTGTTTTTCAAGGTATGTATGTGTGTGCCATTTCTCATTCAGAGAATCTCCATTGATAATCATAGGCACTAAATTGTCTTGCCCAAATGTGAGGGTCCTGGAGCACTTGAAAAAAATATATATACAGCTCTCTAGAAATTTGACAGCCTACTGACGGCGATATCGCCACCCTATGTTGTATACTTACGCCTACTACCCCTCCTGGGGTATAGGCCAACAACCAGGACTCTCCAGCCATCTCTGTCCTGGGTTTTTCTTTCAGCCTGACTCCAAGTGTAAGCCATTTCCTTGCAGTCAGCCAAGTTTCTTGGCCTTCCTCTTTACCTTTTTCCTTGAGGGTTCTAGGTCAGGCCTTGCTGGTGGTGTTTGGCTTGCGGAAGGTGGGACTTATCCAGCCCCAGCTTCTTTTCATGATTACTTCATGAGCAGAGAGTTGGAAAGTCTGCTTCCATAGATCGTGTTGCAGATGGTGTTTGGCCAGCAGATTTGGAGTATTTTCCTCACAGGTGTCAAAAAGCCTGATCTTGGTTTTCAGCGTTAGGTCCTTGGAGCTGCATATCTTTAGCTGAATTAAGTCAGCCCCTGCTTTGCCGATTCTTGCCTTGTCGGTGTCTGTGCTGCCCTGCTTGTCGTTGACACTGCCCAGGTACGTGAAGGCCTCGCCTGCAAGGGTGATTACAGTGTGCTGGCTGTGTTAGCCTTCAGTACCTTGGTTTTCCTCTGTGGATGTTGAGGCCAAGTTGTGCTGATATGGCTGCCACATTGTTGGTCTTTTCTTGCATCTGCAGATGGGTATGGAAGAGTAGGGCAAGGTAGTCTGCAAAGTCCAGGTCATCAAGCTACATCCAAGATGTCCACTGGATCCCATTTCTTCTCCTTGATGTGGATGTCTTCAGGATCCAGTCTATGGCCAGTAGGAAGAGATAAGGCGAAAGCAAACAAGCCTGGCGAACTCCGGTCCTCACTTGGAAGGCTTTTGTGAGTTTTCCTTAATTGACTATCTTGCAGGTCATTCCCCCATATGAGCGCCTGATTATTCTTACGAGTTTATCTGGCACACCATAGTGGTAGAGAAGTTTTTAAAGGGTCTCTCTGTCCACACTGTTGAATTCCTTCTCTAAGTTGATGAAGTTGACATAGAGGAGGGGAGTTCCATTCCATCGACTGCTCAATGGTGATTAACAGTGTTGCAATCTGGTCTGTGCAGGATCTATCTTTGCGGAAGCCAGCATCGGCAGCTGCTCCGCTATGGCGCCCCCCTATCAGCCTCAAAACTTTAAAAATTCAACCATAAAAGCGTTTATCATAGTTTTATTTTTCTTACAATAGCTGAGGCTTAAGGGCGGGCCGTCATGGAGGGTATGTGGTGATCAGGGCACTGTTGTCAGTGCGCGTGGCGATTTGGCTGGCCGTCTCCTGCTGGACAAATCATCATGTGCAGTAAAACTCTCTCCAACCTCCTCAGCTGTATTGCTGGGTGAGCGCAAATCCTCGGCACTCAGGCCAATCCTGACGCTGCCTTCTGCATCATGAAAGCAGTGTCGGGATTGGCTGCAGGGGATCAAAGCAGCAGGTAAGTTATTTTTTTTGTCTCCTTTGTCTGTCCTACGTCCCCCCGCCCCCTTCTCCCCACACCTCCACCCCGCCACTCTGCTGGGACACAAGCCGCAACTGGAAGCCAGCTTGCTGGTCTCGCAACTGAGCATCAACTTTTATTCTGCTCTGGATGACTCTGTTGAACACTTTGCCTGATAGAAGAGTTATCCCTCTTTACTTTACGCAGTTACTCAGGTTACCGTTCTTGGAGATCCTGATGAGCTATTCCTCCTTTCAGTTTGATGGCACCTTTTGCTTTTCCCATCTCCTTCCAAGCATAGGAGAAGTCATTTCTCCAGGATGGACAGGAGTCAGTTGTAAAACAGTCCTGTTTCCTCTTCTTTGTTGTCATATGTAGGTGCATAGCACTGGATAACATTCATGTTGATCCTCTTTTTCTTTGTACGGAAGGTCGCTGTGATGATTCTGGGACCATGGGCTTCCTATCCAATTAGAGCTCTGTTGGCTGCTGGTGTTGGCATCAGTGCTACTGCTATAGTGTGTGGAGCGTTCTACTCCTTGTGTCCAGAATACAGCAGCATTCCTCCTGGAGCCAGTCTTTCGTGTCTGGACTGTGGTCATCTGGTCTCGCTGATGCCAAACAGGGCAAGGTTGTATTTTTCATCTCCACTGCCACTTAGGCTGTCTTGATTGTCTACTACATGGTCCTCACATTCCATGCCCTGATGGTGATGGTCTTGGTCAAAAGTAGGTGAATCAACTTGGTGACTTCCAGGAATCTCTGACCACAAGATGTCATAGCTTGCTGTGAAGGAGATTCCTCTCTCCCCTAGACCAGGATTTCTTTTGGTTGACGTTTCTGTAGCTAGGATGTTTTTACATGGTGGGGCAGCTAGCCCCACTCATAACCCTCCTCCATTTGCAGCTGGGCTTGGGACCGGCCATGGTGGAGTTTTATGTTGTGTAGCCAATTTTTATGTAAAAAAAAGTCACCAAAGAAAGAAAAGTAACAAGACAAACTTTCGCAACCCTTTTTAAAAAAAGGAAAATAAGAGAAGAGGGCAATACAGCTATATAGGCTGCAACCTGAAGAGGCTAGTAACCTACCACTGCTCCTTTTAAGGAAGCACAGTCATACCATATCCTTTCATGCCCTGTCGGTGACAGTTATTCTATTTTCTAATTTAGGCTCATGGCAATGGAATCCTGAGGCACTGAGCTCTGTCTGTATTGGCTTTGTTGTGGAAAAATATTTCCAGACATTCATTTTAAGCCTTTCAGTCGACATGGTTTGCCTTCAGTAGTATTTATTTTCCTTTTCCTGCCAGAAAATGCTTTCATTTTCACAGAGAAATGTCATCTCTCTTCATGACCTACCCTTCCCCTGGTACAGAGAAAGCAGATTGAGTTTCAAGATCCCTACATAGTCTTTCATCTATATCTCTGATTTCCATCTTTCTGAGAAGTTTCTCCCCTGTGAGAACATGTCAAGGAGGACCACCAAGGGCAGGGAAGAGAAAGTCCTCAATTAACTTCAAGAGGACTGTGCAGGTGAAAAGCCACCATCCGTGAGGTGTAAGGGGCGTGGAGAGAGGGCTGTCTCTGCCATTGCTTGCTTCTCCTTATCTAAGGACTTCTCAGGGGGAGGTCAAGAGAAATATTCAACAATGAAAATCATCAGGGACAACAACAGTTTCCATCTGTTTCCTATTGAGATCAGGATTGACATTTGGTCTCTCAACATTAAAGACGCCAAGGCTATTGACGTCAGGAAATGCAACAGCGCCTACAACAATGAGTAAGTCGGTGTCTTGTCTGCAAACTTGGGCAGGGAACTTCAGATTCAGAGTAGTCCTTCTCATGATGTATCAGTGGTGAATAGTCATCTTCTCTTGAATCCTCTACTCACAGACATGTCACAACAAGCCTTCTTCACCACTGGCAGCTTTACCACAACAGCCAGCTGACCTACTGGAACACCCTCCAGCACCCGGTCCTCTGGCTGGAATAAAAGGTAGTACAGCATCCAGAAGAAATTCATGGTCTTCATCTTGGCACAACAGACATCATTCCATCCTCTCAAGAAGTTCCAGGTTAAAATCCCATCTCAGACACTTTACACCAACAACAATCTTCTCAAGAGCTTCTGCTTCCTCTTAGACTTAGATGTTATTCTCCAACACTGATTGGCCACAATCTAGGTTATCCACATAATTAAGTATTGATGAGCTGGGTTATAAAATACTCTTTACTAGTGCTTTCGGTTACACCAATGGTTCTGTGACTTTTGAGACACTGTGACATCATTAAATAATGAGGCCAATGCTTCCTCTTGTTTCAGGGCTTTTGGAATCTGGTCCTGAACCACATGTTCAACCAAAGTAACTCCTGCAACATTGATGAAGATGTACAAGTCTCCAGATCAAGATCCTCTTTTCTTAAGGCCCGATCTGAAACCAGATCTATACAATGATTCTGCAGCAAGAGAATTCCATTCTTCTGCTCTAGCACATACAGTTCCTTCTGAAAAAGAAAGTAAGCCCTTAGGTGCTATTGGAAGTAAAATGTGTGAGACATCTGCTACTGCCATAAAAGCTGCCAATACAGTAGCTTTACTTTGCGGATATGAGAGATCCCTGTGAGACTTTGTACATTTCTCCAACAGAATCCCTTGCAAAGATAGATTTTCAGCTGGTGTTGACAGTGGGCATGATTTTTTCCAACCAAATCATAAGTGTGGTTGCAGATTCTTCCAGTGTTTTGACTAATGACTACGGTCATGGCCTAGTCCTGGAACATTCATTTTGGCTAAGACTCATGGGCTTCAAATGTAAAGTGCAGCAAAGTATTTATAATCTTCTATTTTTTGGTACCACACTTTTTGGTTCTCGGGCTGATGAGCAGATGCAGCAAATGAAGACACAGTTGGAAACTTCGGAAGCCGTAGGTGTGGATAAGTAAAAAAAAAAAAAAGTGCCAAAAGCTTTACAGGCCCCAGGACAGTCTGCCGATGCCACAAAGGGTTCAAACAGCACCACGCACAACAACAGAATGTCACACACCACAAGAGAATTTGTTCCATATCAATCTGTTGGAGTTGTGAGCAGTTTGTCTGGTTCTTGAAGCTTTCTCTCATAGTTCAAACAATTTGAAAATGACTCGTAGCGAGAGACCTGCAAATAATGGTGTGTTAAAACTCTTACGCTTGAGCAGAATGTAATTCGCTCCCCGGCCTTATTTTGAAGCGATAGCCATGGAAAAGTCTTAGGTGGCAAGCTACTGCAAAACTCAGGGGGAGGAGGCTGGAGAAGGAATGCCAGGGAGTAGATACTGTTGACAGGGAGAACAGGTTGCTGGTGAATTCTAATTCAGATATTATATAACATCTAGTTGTACAGAAAGTATCAACACCTACCTGTATCCTTTGAGTAGTCGACCTCTAAGTGAAGTATTGATCTTAAGTAACTTACTCCTCGATAGGTATCTGAATAGGTGGTAATGATAGCTGACATGAACCTGTGTAATGACAATACACAAATGCCACATGTCTTATGAAAATTTACAACATGCAGTTCTACAATTATGCGAGTTATTTCAGACGAGTGTCTCTCACACTTGCTCAGGCTTCATTCAGCCCATTCTTTCAGTTAGTCTCTGTGCTCTGCTTGATAATTTATCAAACCAATAAACTTTGAATACTTCTTTCTCAGATGATGTCTTGCATCAAACCTCAGACTGAAGTTGCTCTGTAATTTAAATGTCTAAAGTTTCAAGGCTTTGCGCAAAACCCTGCTATCACCTTTTACACCATGAGGCTCAGAAATCAAGTGTGCATTTCTTTTTGAAAATCAGAATTACATGCCACACTGTTTATCTCGCAACAAGATAAACATAATCCTTCTGATATTGCACTGTTCCAAGAAATGGTCAATACTGGCATCGAGGATTATAACTTTGTCAACCAAAGTCTGATTTCAAGGCTCTTGGTTCATTAAAAGTTGAACTCCATTTAGGATACAAACAATTTTCAATGAAGAATTCTCCTTCCTGGGTTCGATCTTCTGATCCCTCTGCCAAGTTCAATTTTCAAGAAGCACTCCAACATACAGCCACCTACTATACAGAAGCAATATTGACTAGTGGTTAGAAAGTGGTAGAACTTTAACGTCCGTAAATAGCAGGGCTTAGCCAAATATGGTTGCCAAATTTCGCGGTCCTTTAAATCGCATGAGATTTCAGCTGATCATACCGAACCTGAAAAGTTTCCTCAAAGTACTCTGAGCCATGCATAAAGCTGGGCTGACCTTGACCCAGCTAAATTGAGAGATCTAGCGCTTGAGGCCAAAACAGGCTAGCGCACTACGTGGCCCCAACCACTTGACACCAGAAAGTGGGCAATAGTCTATTTGGCACAGGGTATAAACCTGCCTTAGGTGAAACAGGATGCCTTGGACGGTGCTGAATCCTGACATGGTGCTTCATCTTTGAGGTGTTAAAATACAGAAGAGGATTCACTCAGCAGAAGTTTCCAGGCAAGTCTTGTTCAGCGGGGATGAGGGGGGAAAGGGAGTGACAGGGGCTACTGGGACTCAACCTTGGAGGTTGATTTGTTTTGCCACTCATTTCCTAAGGCCCGTCCTGTTATAGCTTTGTAAACTGGGGCAAGTACAACCCCTTTCTCACATGACTCTCATGGTAGCAGGGGCAAGGAGTGATCGGTTTCTCAGGGAGTTAGTGTGGTGAGTTCAGCACTCTACAATCCACCAGCAGACACAGTACTTCTTTGCCCAGGCCAATGTTTGTTTTTTAAAGCCAAATAAAGTACTTTTAATCACACAGTAGTACTAAGTACTACACAGTTTAATTGAATATTCAAGATAGTGTCCCTTGGTGTGATCCTTCATTGTGGCACTACACCCCTGATTCCCTTTAATAGTCCCTCCAAGGTGGGGGTCCCTCTTTTGTTTATGTCCCCCTTTGATTAAATCGGGTAAATCCTGAATCAAGCTCAGGTGCAGTCTTTACATTTCTTTCCGTCAAATATGCATGTACTTCAAGATTGTTTTTGAAATATAGCTCTTTTGATGTATAGGGTAGGTAATTTTCGATTCCTCGCTCCTCTAGAGCAGTAGCGGGGTGCCCCGGGCACATCTGAGGCAGTGGCTGCAGTGGGTGAGGATTTCCCAAAGGCAGATGAGTATTCCACGCATAGGCCATTTTAGCCTGCCCGCCCAGTTCCACGCTACAGTGCTGTGACTGCGTGGCAAATGCGGATCCAGATGCCAGCGGTCTCCTTGGATCCTTTGAATGGTGAAACTTCTCCTGGGGCGTTGATAGTTGTCCCCGATGGGACCTACAATGATCAGAGTGGCACCCCCCAACCTGGCCAAAGGTAAATACATCCCCATAGGGCCTACAATGATCTCACCACTTGCAAACCCCCAACCAGTCCTACGATGATCATAGCATTAGCAGGACCAAATTAATCATTGCATTCTGTAGCACAAAAAAACGAAATTTAGCTTAAAAGTATGTATTTGTAATTTGGCAACACATTTTCAAAAAGTCAAATGTATTAATTTCACAGAAGAACATTTTGTAACTAATTTAAAACATTCTGAATATTGTAGAGTGCTAAATAGCCATTTATGGATAAATAGAGAAAATAAAAGGGGCAAGGACATATGTAATTTTGAATATTTATATATATTTATTTATTTAAGAGATTTATATAGCGCTAGCTAGACCCGGAGGTATCAGAGCGCTTTACAACATATATCGTGAAGCAAATATTTATACAGTGTTACGATAGACAGCATTGTCTTGTGATGAATCTTGTTCCGGCGTCCTTGGGAACGAGGCTAAAAGGGAAGGGGAACAGTCGAAGGAGAGTCTTCTTGTTGAGGAGTCTAGGTTCTGCGCTTAGCAGGATTCCTTTGTTGAAGGGGCTCAGTCACATTGTGCGTCATCTCTCACTTTCGGTGTGCTCTGTTGAGGAAGAGGTCTTTGAGCTGTCTTTTGAAGTTTATGAAGGAGGGGTTGGTCCTGATGTGAACTGGTATGGAGTTCCAGATTTTGGGTGCATTTCCCGAGAAGGAGCGAGACAGGGTTTTTTGTTTGCAGGCTTTCGGTGGAATGAGAAGAAGGGTATTGGTGCTCCTGAGGTTTCTCGTTTGTATATATATATATATATTTATGGAGAGAGAGATAAGGGAAATTCATATATTAAACGTGCAACAATAGGGAATTGGTTGGTTTGTGGAGTATACCCCACTATATAAAAAACAATACAAATAATATAAAGTCTACTGAAACAAAACAGTGTATTTAAGTTCAGCAAGGTTTTTGGGGGGCTCCCCACCCCCAATACAAATAACATGAAAAAAGAATAAAACACATAAACTTATCTGTGTGTGCACATATATAATTAGCATATATATCCTATTGGTGGTCGCCAGTAGGTAGGTATAGTTGGACCTAGTTTTAATAGGAAAAGCATTTTTTGACTTGGCTATAACTTTGGCTTGTTTGACCAATCTTCATGAAATTTTCAAATAAAAGTGTCAAAGTAGGTTCTGGTTGTCATGGAAATTTTGGGGGATGATCCATGCTGTGGGGACCGAGAAATAGGGGTGTGAAAAAAGGGTGCATTTGTAATGTTAATTCCCATAGGGACGCGTTGTTGAACCTACAGCCCCAACCGCTGGACGGAATTACACCTAATTTGGCAGAAAGATAGATGTTGTTACGCAGATTGTGCTTTTTGTTATTTGGTGCAAATCTGTCTAGTAGTTTTTGAGATATTTAAGCCGAAATTATAGAAATATCTGTGCTTGTGGATATTTCGCTGCGATTTCGCGATTAATCGCGAATGCGTGTGCCAACAGGAATGCTCTGATTGGCAGACGCAACCTGGACAGAAAGTTGTGGCCGCCATTTTAATCATCCCGGAACTGTTCCCGGGGCTGGAATTTCGTGTGAAAGTTAACATGAGGTGTGGAGATACTCTGACCCCATGTTTGAGAAATTGGTGTGTTAGGGACACAATTTATGTCAAATTAATTTTTTTAATCGTGCGAGATATTCGCAACGCTGCTGCGACTGCCAGCACGGCCCCCCGTGTACCATCGCGGGGACGTGACGAATATCACGACGTCATCGTGAATATTGATGGAAATATTAAAAAAATTATAAATATATGTACACACTCTCCAGTCACTGTCTCACACTCATGTATGCACTCACAAACTCACTCAAACACTTGTACACCTATTCACATATCCACTCGTACACTTATACATCCAGTCACATACCCACTCAGATACTGATGCACTTACTCACATACCCATTCAGGTACCTATGCACCCACTTACATACTCACTTGGAGAGTCACACACCCATTTACAGACCCACTCAGAGACTCATGCACCTACTTAGAGACTCAGTCATAGACTCATGCGTTTCAGTCTCATACCTACTTAGAGACTCTTACACCGACTCACAGACCCATACAATCACTCATACACTCAGACACCGACCCTCTCAGAGACTTATCGACTCAGTCAGTCACTCACTCATTTTTTTCCAACAAGTTTTTATTGGTTTTCTGAAAATGCCATACATATTATTCCATGAGCAACATAGGACAATAACTGAAATATGGACGTACATTACAATTATAAATGGTGGTAGGCTTGCACCCACTCCAGCACTAACTGCACCCCAATAAGTCCTACAGGGTTTCGAGAGTACTCAAGCAAGTCTCGGCCCTCCTCCCACAGTTATCCCAGCACGCAGTTCGGTCAGTCACTCACTCATACAGTCAAACTCAGACACCCACTCACAAATTCACTCATATATACACGCACCCACTCGCTCACCCAGTCAAGGCCTATGCATTCACTCACAGACCTACCCAGACACTCCCAGTCACAGACCCATTTAGACACCCATTCACTCACCTACTCAGAGACTTATGCTCTCACTCACAGACCAATTGAGACACTAATACATCCACTCACAGATCCACTCACACTCATACATCCACTTACAGACCCACTCAGACAGTCACTAACACACCCACTCATAGACCCACTCAGAGACTTATGCACCCAGTTAGTTATACACTCAGAGACTCGTACCCACGCACAGTCACACTCATGGACCCACGCACCCACTGACAGAACCACTCAGATACTCATGCTGCCAGTCATAGACCCTCCGAGAGATTTATGCACTCACTCACAGATCCACTCACGCACCCACTCACTCACCCATTCAGACACCCCCTTAGACACATGTATCCACTCTCAGATCCAGTCAGACAGTCATATACTTACGCATACATGAAGGCACTCATGCACCTACTCACAGATTGAGTGAGAGACACTGATGCACCCACTCCTAGATGCACGAAGGCAGTCATGCAGTTTGTTACAGAAGCATTGATAGACTGATGCACCGTCTTACTGATTCACTCAAATATTTATACAGTGAACAAGAGACTTACTGATATAGTGATGCATACAGCTATAGATTACACTGAAAACGTTATGCACTGTGTTATAGAGATATTAAGGGAGTTGTACATGCTATTATACAGTCATTTAGAAAGTAAAGTGTTTAGTCTGTTGGTTATAATCCATTTTGCAGTTATAACTTTTGAATGTGGTGGTGGCTATTCAATGTCTGCATTTGTTTTGTCATTTCGCGACGTAATCGCGGTGACCACGGCTACTGGTATCATTGCGATGCCAGAAGTCACAGCGAAAATGGAAAATCGGTTTAAATGATTGTTTTTATACAAACTCCCTACATAAATATGACTTTAAACAGTGCTGTGATAAACCTCTAGTGTCTGAAATACTGTAAAATGTGTGCATATGTTTTACACCTCTGAAAAAAGGCACAAGAGTCGCGGTTACTGAAGCCATCGCAACTCTCGGCATCATGACGAAAACAGGAAGTAGGGTTCAATCACTGTTTTTTTTAAATGTTTCTACAAATATATGTGTATAAACATGTTCTTTAAGTTACTAATATGTGTATTGTAATAGTTAGAATGAATGTTTTAAATTATAATTTTTGAATGTGGTAGTGGTCTTTGAATGTTTGCATTTGTTTTGCAATTTTGCAGTATGATCGAGATCATTGCCATGTAGCCGCGAATATCAAAAACATTTATGGCTCTTTGGTTGCTCTGACAGCCTTTGTGTCGAGAGTATGTATAAGATAGCTACATATAAGACTGTATGCAAAGTTTCAGGTTGCCTAGAAACACCCTGTTCTCTTCGTCTGTGAAGTGAACTCCATCACCTCTATATATATTCCATATGTGAATCATACAATGTAATATGTATAAATATGTAGTATACACTTTACCAAAAACACGTGTTCATCGCGGTTACCGACGTCATTGCGACTTCCGACATCGCCGCGATCACACAAAACACCTAGTAAAAGGCTTTTAATTAGATCAATATGCAACTTGTGTCAAATATTAATTAAAATATGTAGTATGTGTCCCCGAGTTTTATAAAACATGAGCACTTCGCGACTACCCACGACGCCGCAGTCTACAGAGTCACAGCGAATATATAAAACACCACATTGAAGAGGTTTTTTCACAAAATCATCACACAAACTGAAATCTAAACTCTACATTACTAAACAACCAGTGTCTGCTGTTAAGTAAAATCTGTCTAATATGTTTAAGACTTCCAAAAAAACATGCCCCTTTCGCGTTGTCCCCGTGGGCATCGCAACATCGTCGCGAATATAAAAAGTAAAGGAAAAAAAACGACTATTATTAATCCACTGAAGAAAATACAAGCTTATAAAAATACACCTTTATAGAGCGATTTTAGATAGAAAATACAATTTAAAAACCTTAAAAATGTAATACAAAAATCATGGGTTACCTCAACATTGCAGTTGGGAAATAGAATTTGAAAAACCTTAGAAAATCACTGAAAAAAACAAAGGTTACAGGGATGTTATAATTAGGAAATAGACTATAGAAAAAACATAGAACGGTTACAGAGATGTTATAGTTAGAAATTAGCATTTCAAAAATTTTAGAAATTCACTGAAAAAGCCAAAGGTTACAGAGATGTTATAGTTAGGCTCAAGTTTCACTTGTACAAAACCAGAGAAATTCAGCAGTTATAGTTAGCTGAGCTAAGTATAACTCATGCCCCTGCAATGCACTGCTTATGACCTCACATAATACATCACTCATGACATGGTCAGTGACATCACTGATGACCTCATCCACAGAATCTGACGCACCCACTCATACCCCAATATATCCTTTCATACGCCCACTCCAACTTCTAGACTACCATTCTCAAAACCATTGACACACCCATACCAGTACTTACACATCTACTCATTGATTCATAGGTCTACACACACATCCGCTCATACACGCATACAGCTACTCATACACCAACTCACTCACGAATACAGCCAGTGATATCTCCACTCATACACCCATACAGCCACTCACACACTGTCAGTCACTCATAGAGCTACTCACTCACCCATAGAGCCAATCAAACAGCCACTTGCTCACTTATACAGTTATACACATACCCACTCACTTATTCATACAGATACTAACACATACTCACCCATAATGTCAGTGACACAAGCACACACTCACCCATACAGCCACTCTCACAATCCCTTACTCACACAGTCACTCATATACTCAAACACTCACCTATACTGCCTTTCACATATGCGGTTACTCACTCATATGCCACTGACACATCCATTCACTCACCAACACAAGCATACACAGACTCAGTCACCCATCCAGCTCCTCACAGAAGCAGTCATAAAACACATAAAGCCACTGACTTACCCACTCATTCATGCAGGCATTCACACACCCTCTAACCCACCCACACAGACATTCATACACCCATACAGGTACTCAGACAACCAATGAATCACCCATTCAGAAGTTCATGTACCCACTCACCAACCCAAACAGGCACTTAGACACCAACTGACAGACTGATTCAGACAACCTAGTCACTCACCCATACATTCACTGAGACACCTAATCACTCAGGTATACAATCAATCACCCACCCCCTGAATCATCCATACAAGCACTCATACACCCACTGATTCATCAATGCACCTTGGTGTGTGTGTGTATATATATATAACACTCATGAACTTTTTAAAAACACTCAATTACTGGATGATGTCATCAGTGATGTCATTTGAGAAGTCATGAGTGATATCACTGACCATGTCATGAGTGATATAATATGTGAGATCATATGTAGTGCATTGCGGGGCGCGAGTTATAGTTAGCTCAGCTAAGTATAACTGCTGAATTTCTCTTGTTTTGTACGAGTTAAACTTGAGCCTAACTATAACATCTCTGTAACCTTTCGTTTTTTCAGTGAAAAAAAATATATATATCATACACACTCCTCCTCTGGTTGAGGATGGAAAAACGGGCCGCACTCCTGTCGAGTTTTTTCGCACTTGGATTTATTTCCTCCCTTGCATCAATGGGAACAAAGGCATGAAATTAGATCAACGCGTTCGTGAACAAGGTATTGTGTAATACCGAAACGCGTTGATCTAATTTGATGCCTTTGTTCCCACTGATGCAAGGGAGGAAATAAATCCAAGTGCGAAAAAACTCGACAGGAGTGCGGCCCGTTTTTCCATCCTCAACCAGAGGAGGAGTGTGTATGATTGAAAGCCGCGTGGTTCAGCCGCGGGGCGACGCACCCATAAGTAGCGCTGTAACTAACCGGCAACACTGAACCAATATGAGGAATATATATATATATACACCAATTCAGTAAATAATTAAGACACAATAAAAATCCAACACCAATTTATAAAAATAGGAAATATTTTTATCTTTAAAATGACACCAAAACAACAAAAATCCAATGTAGGGAACCGGAGATATGAATTTTTAAAAAGATTTAACATTATCTAGTACATAGAAACCTATAGTGCCTTATCGGGACATCTGGTCGCGATAGATCGGGTCAAAGTCAAAATTTCAGGCCGACCTCGTGGTAGGTCTCTGTCAAAGTTTTTACCTTCTGACTTAGGAACTTTTCTGGAGCTTTTCTTCCCGGGGTCTCTCGAAGCTCTCAGCCAGTCCGGATTCGGTGAGGGTTCGCCGGATTACCTTGAGACGAGCTCCCTGTCAAACTTATGGAAGTCCGACATCCGGAGCGTTCCAGCGGGACGAACCAAGGATCCAGGCTGACTCGCGCTTGAAGGCAGGCGGCTTGGTTCTCGCGGTTGCTCCCGGTCACCTTTTCTTCGTTCGGACTTAGAAACTTTTACAGAGCTTTTTCTTGTGGGGTTCCTCGATGCTCTTCACTAGGCCGAATTCAGTGAGGGTTCGCCGGCTGCAGATTTCGCCTACTCCCGGTAAAACTCTGGAAGTCTGACCTACCGAGCTTTTCAGCTGGATGAACCTGGACGGCAGGCCGACTCGGGGTTGAAGGCAGGCAGCTTGGCTGGCCTGGTTGAGTCGGTCCACTTATGGAGCTTTTTCCCAAAATTGCTCCAAACTTCTCCAAACTCCTGGAACTTCTTCTTGAGGTTACCCAAAGTGTCTCATACTCACTCCAAGGGTCAGGAAGCTCCAAGATGGTCCTTGAAAGTTGAGGACTTCAGTTCCCACAATCCACTAGGACAAAACCCTTACAAATCCTCTGGTAGTGCTCCAGGTTGAGGATTCTTGGTGGTGATGTTCCAGGTGAGCTCTGTTAACCTGTAGCTTGCAGGGAGTCCATTCTTTAGTCCTTTTTCAGGGTAGCCCACAGGGCTGTAGTTCCAGATGGTGCACAAGGCGCAATCTTCAGAGTGCACGCCTTAGTGATTGCGCATCAAACTTCTCAGCATAGCCCTTCTTGCTGTCTTAGGTTTCAAGCATCAGATCTGGGAGGCTCTGCCCCTCTCAGATACTTATTCGAAGTTCTCTGGGTCAAGCAGGAGGGCACTCCTGTCCAATGGGGGCAGGGTACCACCCCAAGGTATGACCACTTCCTTCAAAGTGTGGCACTATTTTGTCCCAGAGTGCACCAATATATGTGTATATATTTTTGTGTGTGCACATGATTATATATTTACTCACATATAAGGAAAATGTATGCATAAAGCTTATTAAAGGGTATTTAAGTGGTTTGTTTGTTACAAAAAACAAATATATAGTCTGTGTGTGTCGATGTAGTTGTGTCAATAGAAATAGATATGTAAATAGAAAGATTTACATACAAAAAACAAATTAAATAAAAAGGTTTTAAGGGTCAAAATATATGAAAAGATGTTTTGATCAAAATAATACATTACATAGAAACACAATGTTGATGTCAAAGATGTTTTTGAAAAAGTGATTTTTGCAAAAGATGTTTATGAAAGCAATTTTAGTACATGGAAACTGAAGCTGTTCCCACCAGGACAGTGGGGAGGGGAAGACCAGAAAGTCTCTGTCGCACGGTTCACTCCTAGCGACTTTCCAGGCAGTCAGCTCTCTCTGGATGTCTCTCTTTCCTCAGGGATGCGATGGGCATCTCTCTTCCTTAAGGACAAGACAAGCTCCTTTCCTCTGTCAGCAGGCAAGTTGGCTATTAAGTACTTAAGAGAGATCCAGTGATTCTCCAGCAGAAATTGTAGACTTCAAGTTTTGTCCCCTCACCTTTAAGAGACTAGCTGTCAGGCAGACATCAGCCTGGTCTCCAAATACTCTGCAGAGCACTCCCTTTCCTATCTGTAAAGAACTTAGAACTGGAACAAAGTGAGGTGGTTTGTGTCCCACTTTTACACATGCCTCGTAGACGGGGTGTGAATTCACTGTCAGAAACCTTAGAACTGGTTTGGAGTGGTTCTTCATCCAACTGTACTCCGCAGGCTGCTTTCCAGATACAGTCTTTGTGTAGAGTGATGATTCTTTTCGCAGGTAACGGGGCTGTCGCCAACCTGGAGGACCCACAACGTCGGTCCAATGAAGTGTTGGTTTCTGCTTCTGATTGTCATCAGCCCAACTGAAGCAGAAATTGGGGACAGACAAAAGGACAGGCCTGACTGAAACTTACAAACCACACACAAGAGAATGTGCAGTCCCATCCTTACCATTCTCCAAATGGCAGAGCTCAGGAAATCTAACCAGCAGCACTTTGCTAACAAAAGACCTTCTGACATTAGTCCTGTTTCCATGCTCCTCACTCTAGTGTCTCGATCTCCTCCCTCCAGCATCTGGATCTCCTCCCTCCAGCATCTGAATCTTCTCCCTCCAGCCCCTTTGATGCAGGCAATACGCTTCCACTGTATGGGAGAACAGTCCTCACCCTCTTTCTTGTGCTGTGCCAGGCCAGGGCATCCAAAATAGATCTCACTGCCCCATTACTCAGGCTCACTCATACACAGTCTCTATCACTACGCATGTGGTACATGCACTGCATATGTGTATGCATTTATCATACACTTGGGACGCCAGTGCAAGGCTTTGTGTATTCACATTATAGTGCAACTCTATAGAAGTGTGGTGGGAGGCTTCTCTCCCAGTAATTCAGGCAAAAAGGTCTGGTCAAACTAATCTTTCTAAATAAAGCACAGTATGCTGCCACCACTGCTTTATACATTATCAGCACATTAACACAAATAACTTACTCGACTCACTCCATTCAGGTTTCAGGAAGGGTTGCAGCACGGAAACAGCTATACTGAATATAGCCGATGACATTCATAACTCCCTAGACACAAACAGATGCTGCCTGCTCATCCTCCTAGACCTAGCAGCAGCCTTCGACACCGTTGTCCATAAACTACTTTTAGACTCCCTACAGCAACAAATTGGAGTAGAAGGCACAGCCTTGCAGTGCTTCACCTCATTTCTGCATAACCGCTCCCAACTCATAAAAATAATCAACTAGACATCTGACATTTCCACCGTCACCCGTGGTGTCCCACAAGACTCAGCACTCTCACCAGCACCATTCAACAAATACATGGAACCCCTCACCGCAATACTTAGACAGGCAAACATTGCCTACCAACTTTATGCGGACGGCACTCCGCATTACCTGGAAATATCCTCTTTAAATTACATACACCGGCTTAATGCCACACTCATAAAAGTTCAAAACCGGCAATCGCACAGTCACCTCAAACTCAACCAAGCAAAGATGGAGATTCTTGCGCTGTCAAACAACGCCCAGTCACCACAAGTCCAAGAATGGTTAAGCAACCTGGCCGCTCTGAACTGCAAACTGACTCTGGCTGACTCTGCCAAATCTCTGGGATAACCCTGGATTCTAGTCTGAACATGCACACCCACATAAGGTCCACTGCGAAAGGCGCTTTCTATAACCTAAAACTTCTCAACAAAATTAAGCCCTTCCTCCCACCAACCGACCTAAAAATCGATACACAAACTCTAGTTTTTTCCAGACTTGACTACGGGAACGCCACCCTCATAGTCGCCCGGAAAGCACACCTAGCCCCCCTAAGAACAACTCTAAATGCAGCAGCAAGGATGGTCACTGGAGCAAAGAGATACATTCACATCTCTCCCTCACTGAAAACTCTGAAGTGGCTACCAATCGAAGCACGCTGCTGATTCAAAACTGCTTGTCTCATCCACCAAGCTCTATACACTTGTAAACCAGACTACTTTGCATCTAAACTCACAAAAGCAGGTCAAACAAGAAATCTAAATAGCTACTACACACTTCTATTCACCCCCCCAAAAAACATAAACAGAAAGCCCTCTCTTGCTCTTTTTTAGGCAACGCACCTAAAATCTGAACTCTCTACCAGTACATATCAGAACTAACCCCCCCCCCTTCGTGAGCTTCAACATACAGTTAAAAGAACTCCGAAATTGACACCTTAACACTCCGGAAATTCACTCCATGCCCATCCTGAGAACTATACCTCGCAACTTGCCTGTGTCTCGCACAGATCTACGCAGTGATTCGCCGCTCGACACCACAAGTATTCTGTATTATGATTAACTGATAATGATGCGAATCTCAGTACTTCAATTATACTGTATTGTGATTGACTATAAATCTGGCTTGACGATGCTTAAAGAGCTCCGATACCATCGGGTCTTATCAGTGCTATATAAAACTTGTTAAATAAAATATACACAGGACAGACACAGTTGTCCTCTGCCATAACAATGATATGCTTCATTCACCCTTCCAAGTCGCAGAGCTGGTCTAGAACCTTACAAAGTCAGACACCATGCCTAGGCCTCTACTTACACTACAGCCAAAATAAGTCAGGATACCAGATATTCATGCAGATGAGCACTCCGTAGCGGAACACACTTGTGTGCCATGCAGAGGACATTCCTGTCCCAACAAGATCACATACACTGAAGTTCTGCGCCGTGTTTTCGACACCCGGAGGTATGTACAACTGAATCTGTTCGCAGAGTCAGAAAATATGAGATGCCCAGAGTTTAGTTCTATGTTCTACCAACCAGGGAGAAGGAGAATGCCCTTTTCATCGACTGGTCTAAGAAGTTTCTGTAACATTTCTGCCAAAACTCCTGATCCCATCAGTAATAGTCAAATTGACTTACTCTCAAATGAGGATGATCGTGGTAGTAGTGGAATTCCATTGCCTGTGGTAGGTCACCAAGATCCTATACCCCAATTTACCATCCTCTGATTTGATGGCATGACTCCTGAACTTCTACAATATCTGAATGCTAAACAGGATGGTATGGACATACCAAAGGTAGCCTAACACCAATCTGCAATTTTTTTTTTTTTACCATGTCCTCAAATGTAAGAGATCTTTTATCTGTTGTATTGATAAAAACATCGATCCAACGAAGTGTCAGGAAAAAGCAGTACTGCTTTACCTTCTCTATTTAGTTCTTTAGCTGTACATCTTCCTGCTGTCACTGATTGACAAGTAATGTCCTTTACACACCTCTTTCTTCAGGGTCTTTACTATCCATTACTTCCAGGAAAGCATTAAAAGGATTTTCCTACTGACCAGGAGACCTTCTTTTTGGGAACACAGTATTATTCTTTTGAAGTTAATGAGCCACCATGTTCTTAGATCCAGCTTATAGCATACATTGTATAAGGCAGATTTGATCGTTGTGGTCACATTTGTATATAGGGTTAGTTAAATTCATGGTGTTCCATAAAGAAAGGATGGTCATGAAAATGCATCCAAGTTCTCTGATTTTCACATAAGTCAGAATATTTGTCTTGCCACATACTTCCAAAAACCTTCCACTCCAGCAGAAACGTCTTTACAATTGATTTAAGAAGGGTTCTTAAGTTTTATCTTGGTAAGACGAAAGACATTTGCAGATATGACTCCCTGTTGTGATCTTTTGGCCTGTTCATATAGGTATGTCCACCTTAAAACAATCCATTTCTAGATAGTCTTGTATAATACTCTATTATCTAAAGCAAATGGATCCGTACAAGGTAAGAGGAAGACTCAATCCACTAAGAGTAAAGGCTGCAAACGTTCCCATAGTGCATATATTTGTAAGGCTGCTTCAATGCGTTCAGCCCACTCCTTCACTAAAACACAGTTGTATGGAATCAGATACCGGAGCAGGTACCCAAGTAGGGAAAGCTTTGTTGAGGAACCTGCTTAGTTTGATCCAGAATTTTGATACTTGCTGCTTTTCTGTGCATTTCTTATGATTCAGTGGAAATCCCTGAAGGAGAAGGAAATGTTTCGTACCTGCAATCAGAGTTGACATTCAGGGAAATCTCTGTTAAAATCATAAGCAGCCTTCCTTGACCCCAAATGAATAACAGAAAAACTGATTGCTTAAAAGACAGGATGCCATATATTCAATTAGAAATGGTGAAGCAACTATCACTTACAGATCATGTAGGGATACTGGTTGAGTTTGCTTCCTTTTATGAAGCAGTGTTAATTTTTAGGCTCCTTAGACTGCTTTCTGTCCCCCTACATCGGACTAGTGTCTCATTTTTCTTCAAAAAAATGTATCTGAAAGGTTTTTCTGTCTGTTGTCTCTCTTTGAATTTTCTCAATTAAAATTGACTTTCTTAAATTAAGTAATTTAAGGAAAAATTGGCTAATACAGTCTTCAATAAGCTAACAAATGTGTTTTATATTTGTAAAGAAAATAGACTTTTCTGGAGATAGGGAGGATGTTCTTTAATAAAATAGAAATGCTTATATGCACTGCCTATTTGTTAATTGTACATGTAATGATTGTTCTTTATACACACCCTCCTCACTCTTCAAATAGCTAGGCACTTCCACAGTACTAGCGTTTTACCGGTGTGTTAAGTAGTAGAGCCATAGCCTGATTGGATTGCTTATTTCATAGGGTATTGGTGGCTTACCTCTTGCCTTCACCCCTTCTTCCTTTGATAACTGTATGCTCAATGACTGATTTTAGAAACAGAATGGACATCTGTACTAACCCAATACAACAAGTGTGCGATACTGTTAAAGTCACCTATTAATAACTAGTTTGCAAACCCCTTATCAGCAAAAATGACTTAATTGTCCTTACAAAAACCAGCAAAGAAACTTGTCTACTTTTTAGAAATAACACTCTAAAAGTATCTAGAGGCAGACAGAATTCCAAGTAGACTCAGAATCCCTCTCTTTCGCCCTACCAACACCACAGATCCAGAGAACAATAGGATGGGTGGAGGTGGGAAGCAAACCCTAGAATGGTCTTTAGTGACATTCTGGAACTACTGATGGAGATAGTGGAAAATGAATATCAAAAGTACATGAAATGACAAAATCACAAGAAGGATAGAAGATAGCAATTGGGGTGACATCACAAGATTTCTCCCCACAGCGTTAAATAATTTTGATGAAGACATTATCTAAAGAAAGAATAGGAAATATCTGACCAGCTGGACTACCACTAGTCTGGTATATACTTTCGCCAAGAAATAGGACAATGTCCCAAATCAGTTACCAGAACTAAGGAAAGAACGCAGGCATCACCCACAGCCTCCACCGCAGAATCTGATCCATAGCATTCTGGGATATAAGGCACAACATCATCAAGAATTTCAGTGATTTGAGAAAACACAGCCTGGGGACCTCACTGTTTAACAAAGAAGAAACACTAAAGGACATTTGGAAATAGACAATTGATCCAGTACTTTTTGTAAAAAATCTGTTACCAAACACAGGAAGACAGAGACAGTTCTGACAACCTACATTTACTGCCTTCACTGTCTAAAGGAGGCTTGCTGCCACAGGGAAGACCCATAATAACAAACAGAGACTCCATAACTGGGGAATACATTGATTCGCATCTGCTGCCACTCATGGAAAATCTCCCAACTTGTATAAGGGACACCATGGACTCCCTACTTAAACTTCAAGACCAACAATAACAAGAACTACGCACTGGCCACAATTGAAGATGTAGTGAACCTCTATACATCAGTTAGGAATGAGGGCAGAATTGAAGCCTCTCAGAAAGCATAGCTACAAAATTGATGCATTGTTTGAACACACACAATATGATTCTAAAAATGCTAACATTCTACTTGCAGGAAAACATTACAACAATAACTTATGCTTACAAATGCAAGGGACTGCAGTGCAAGGCATATTTCCTCCTCTGTACACCAGTCTCTTTGTGGGACAAAAAGAAAAGTTGTTGTCTGATGAGTTCCAGTTGTACACAACTCATATCAAACTCTGGCAATGATAAATTGATGACATATTTTTCATCTGGGAAGGAGACGTTGAAGTATTATAGCAATACATTGAAAAGATGAACATGCTGAATATCAAATTAGCCTCCAAGAGCTCAAGAACCAAAGTAGAATTTCTAGATTTAACCATTTACATCAAATGTGCACACGTTAGGGGAACTTGAAAAGACTTGAATACAGAAACTATATTAGAAGAAAACTTCAATCAGCCGCTGAAAATATTATGTGCACGTATTGAAATTACTACTTGGAACCCATACAAACCCCACCACACAGGCAAATGTGACAAGATTCACCGTGTCACGAGGGCCACCATTATATAAGGAAAGTGCTCCAAAAACATTTGGATCTTCTTGTAGTTAACCCCACAGAAATATTATCAGTCTCCACTTAAACAGTGTTGGTATTCTCTTGCTCAAGGAACCTTTGGTATGGACAGTGCTAATCAATAGTCAGGACTGACAGGCCTCAAGGGTGCACACCTGTTTAAAGAGAACAGTGGGTATTTATATGTACCACTGCTGCTCCATTTGCAAATTCATGGACCACAAAGCAAATAATGAATCAAGCATTGCTTGGACTGCACAATTACTTCTGTAGTCTCTCTAATCACCCCCACTAAAAAACGAACACCAGCCCAAATCTGCAAGCAAAGTGCAGTCCTATCTCTAACCTCCCCTGGATTGTCAAACGTAGACAAATGTGTCCCTCTAAGCTTGTATCAATGCCGGTAACCTACCTACTGTTCAATCAAGGTTCAGAATGAGCTTCGGAATCTAAACTGCATCATTAAAAGTCCTTTATGATATTGATTGTTTGCTGAATGGCGGCAACTCCTCCTTGTTGTTCATTTTTTCTTACTGCAGTGCTTGACTCGATCATAAACCAATTCTCTCCCTCCTTAAACACAGATTTAGAATTAAAAACACCGTACTGAAGTGGTTTGCCACCTTTCTCCTCAACCTAGCAACGATCATCTGTGGGGTTCCGTAATGCTCCATCCTGACCTCAACTCTCTAACTTATATGTAGAACACCTTTCTGAAATTTGTGAAGGAAGAGGAGTTTCTATTCACCAATGCACACATGAATCATAACTCTACCTGAAAACCTTGACACAGTTTGGTATCCTTACACTCTGAACTCCAGCATGCCCATGTGAACAGAGCTGGATGTCAGAGAAATTCCTGACTGTCATTCCTAAAAGATAGAGTTAATCCTGTTCTCTCATAAACACAAAAACCCTTCAATCTTTATCTGCTGAAGCAACTTAACATTCCAGAATTTCACACATTGTTTTGTCGCTGTGATTCATGTTGGACACCTCTTTATCAGTGAGTCCCCACATTGCCTATGTGTCAAACTTTTCACATCTAGGTTATGAAAAAATAAAGCAGTTTTTGCCCCCTGATCTTTTAAAAACTGCAGCTCATGTACTAATTTAATCACGTCTGTACTGACAATTTTCATTTTTGCCTCTTAAGTCTGTCTTTCCTGGCATAGGCAGGCATTTCTCCTAATGAAGGAAATTTGACCACATTACTCCATCAAGGCAAGATTCAAATTTAAGATGAGATGTCTAGCCTATAAAGCAGTAGACTCCCTCTACAATTTTTTGTGGCCAATCATCTACAAAAAATGTAGGGGCATGCAAGACTGCCGGACCAAAAACAATCTTTTTTTGCGCAATTCCTAATTTTAGAACCTACCACACATTGCATCTGACTTACGGTGCTACCAGGTGGATGGTTTTCACAGTTTGTTGCTATTCTGGCATCAGAATTCCAAAAATTGCAGTGCCGTAGGTTTTGTAAAGCACTGATAATTATCTCATGCTAAATATCGATACTGAAACCTAAGACAGGTACACTTTAACAGAAAACTGTCTGTTGCACGGCTGGGTAGGTATTTCTGTCTAGGACAGCCTACTTTTCACTGGATTCATTATTTGAAAAAATGCACCTTTAATAGTCCACTATCTATTGTTCACCAGTGCCTCTGATGTAACATTAAAAGAGCACTATAATAAAACAAGGGGCCCAGAACTATGTAATTTTAGAATAGAGCACCCACAGGACTGGACTGTCAAGTTCTCGAGACAGGGGTGGGGTGGGGGGGTAGCTTTAAAGTTGATTCTACTGTTCAGAAATTGGACTCTAAAGCTGGTCAGCCACTAGATGTGGGTGATAAGTTTAGATGATGATGATCAATTATAATGTTGAGTTCTGAAGGCACACTCCCATTCGGTCTCCTGTAGTACATCCCTTATTTTCCTGCTGAAGATTGCGAGCGAACTGGTCTTCTCCTGCGATTTTCTGATTTAAGCAGGTTGCTTTTCTTTCTTTGGATCTCCGGACCTCTCTGACCCCCTGAGTACTTTTGGGGATGAAAAAGGCCTTCACATGCCACCTGAAAGAGGAAGGGCCATTTCTGCCTTGAGAATGGACTTGTTCTCTTGCGATCTGAACAGATATTCTTGCTTTTCCTTCACTTTCATCCTTCAATTAGATGATTGAGTTTCCCCAGATGTTCTTACTGTTGAATGATTGATAGCTTTACTATGTACTAACAAGATATTGTTCTCTATTGGCTGGTCGTCACAGGCCCTTTCAAGATGAAAATGACCATTTTCAGCTATTAATCAATCCATAACCTTTATTAGCCAGGTTAATTAAAACTATTTGTTAAGCTTAACGAGACAGGAGACAGTAAGGTAGAGAAGGTTATCTTCTTTATTTACATATAAGGGTTTTACGAATAAGCGTTTAATATATAGCTTCAGTAAGGACTTAACCTCTCGTCAACTAACCCTGTCCGCAGGCTCCACGCAATTTCTGTCAAACACACACACTCAGTTACACACACTTGCTTACTCATAATCATTCACTCTGCATTCCATTCACTAGTTCATATATACAGTAATGGAAACACGCCAGATACTACACACCTTCCTTTCTTATAGACAGTTGTTGGAGGATGGGTTATTGGTAGGGGTAGGTATGCACCTACCACTAACAATAAAGCCACCCATGCCATATGCAGGTCCAGACAAGGTCTCAATACATTAGCCCCCGTCTCAACCCTTGGTAGCCGGCTGCAAGCAGGCAGGCTTACCTCCGGATACAGGCATGTAAAGCATTTAAATACACCAATATATTAAATAAGTAAGACACACCACACAATAAAAATCCTACACCAATTTATAGAAATAGGAAATATTTTTTTTTGTAAAATAACATCAAAAAGACAAAAATCCCATGTAGGGAACCAAAGCTATGAATTTTTAAAGATTAACCACTTTATAGTGCTTAAAAACATATAGTGTCAACTTGGGACACCTGGTCGCGCTTGACTGGGACAAAGAAAGTTTGAGGCTGACCACGATGGAGCCCTGGTTGGATACACTGAGCTAGAGGCCCCGATTAAAATTTTACCTTCACACTTTTCTGGAAGATTTCCTCTTGGCAAGCAAGGCACTTCGTCAGGTCAAATTCGAAGAGGGTTCACCGGCTTGGTTCAGCTGGAGCTCCCGGTCAACTCCTAGAAGTCGTGCTCTCCGGAGCTTTCAGCGGGACGAAGCTGAAATCCGGCTCCCAGAAGAGAAAGTTCTATAACTTCTTTTCTGTACTAGTTATGAAGAATTCAACAGTGGCACGTTGTTGGAAATTATCTTTTAAGTCTTTGAATGATATTTTTAGCTCCTTCCTTGCAATATTTCTATTTAAATAAAATATCTCAATGTTAGCCTATGGGGCTAATAATCTACAATGGGGGGGAAAAAATCAGCAGTTTTTCCCTCACCAGGGCATACAAAACATATTTTATAATGTCCCTGATCATAGTTACATGGCACCTCACCCCTGGGGCACCTAGGTAAAACCTTGGGGTGACTTATATGTAGACGTAAGGTGGTTTAACACTTTGAAATACCTGTACCACCAAAGTCGAATTTGCATGTAATTTACTTTTAAAGACAGTCTGCAAAGCACAGCAGTGCACACTCCAGTGTAGGAAATCTACTGAGCCTTTAAACCCCCATTCCCTATTATATATTAGGGACTTATAGGTAGTTTGAATCCACCCTGCCCTGTTATATACTAGGGACTTACAGGATCTGTCATTTCCAATTGTAATTATACCTAGTTACCATATACCTTTTTCATCAGAGCACTGGGCCTGGGCGTGGTTAGCAGAGCTCAGAGCACAGTCGGTGTCAGTTACCACCAGTATCAGTCAAAAGATGGGGGTGAACTGGCAAAAAAGGATGACTTTCTCACAACAGTAAATCAAAAAGCATCCATTCACTAACCCACAGAGGTAAACCACACTAGTCAAAAAGACATAAGACCCCCTATACCTTATGTCAAACAGAAATAGTGCAACTACTATGTTGAGTCTAACCATCCGCAGCTGTCCAAGACACTCAAGCCTTGTAACCTCCGACATAAGGCTCCCTCACCACATGTCTGCACACTAGCACCATACAACTTTTACACAAGCAGGACTTCTAGTCACAGGCTACTTGATGGCCAGGGCACAAATAACAAAACAAGTTACATAGGGTAACACTATTTCTGGCAAATACTCTAACTGCAGATTCCTCATGAAATAAATTAAATGAAATACCAGCATTTGTGAAGCGCACAGCTACCCCCGGAGAGGTGTCCCGGCGCTGGGGGCCGTCGGGAAGATTAAGCGAGCTATTGCCCAGAGTCACAAGGTGCTGGGCTAACCTGCAGCCGGGGATCGAACCGTGAGCCCCCGTGTTCCGGAGTCAGCCACCTTGGCCGCTGCACCACACCTCATCTTTCAGGAAATCCCCCTGGTGCCAGACAAGATCCAGAAAATGTGTCAGCAATGCTCCTGTGTGCTAGTTGGTGGCGTTGTGCGGCTGCACGCTAACTTCATTCTGCCCCAGAAGTGACAGCAGAGCCGCAAATTAGCGCCACCCCTGTTCACCTGTCAGTTTGTTGTGCTTTTCATTTCCACACCCGCAAAGTATGAAACAATTGTTGATGGCAGTGTGCTGATAACTAGAGTCCGTTCTACAGAACCAGGCAGTGAGGATGGGAGCAATAAGGTTTTTATAGTTTGATAGAATATCCACCAGAAAGAGCATTACAGAAGGCAAGTAGCACTTTTTCTGATGGATACTTCTAATTGCAGATTTCGCACCTTTAGCATAGATACTAAAGCATCTCTCTCAAGCATGGAGAGACTATGGCATAGACTCAAATCAAAATGTTCTGCAGAACCAAGTGGATGAAGTTTCCTTCCCACCATACCTGGCTGTCAAGGCATCAGTGCTTTGTGAATACATTTACCATTGCCCACATCGCAGGCTGGCAGATTTCAAGAACAGGCAGCCATCCTCGGCACCAGTTTTTGTGGGAAGACAGTGACTTAGGGTATTAAGGCAGTGTAGCATGTTTTCAATGACTGCCTGCTATTTGCTCATGTGACGAACTGATCACATTGAGGAAGACCGTTTTCATTGTCAAGAGACACTGCAAGCAACTATGCATAGGCTTGATGGATGAGCAGTGTCAAGACCAAAGTACGGTCCCAATGGGGTGCATCACAAATGATGAAACGTGTGTCAAACCTTTACTAAACCGCATCACAGGTGGTGATTTAAATAAGGACTGCTGGTCCAGCAAGCATAGAAATGCTGACAAATACCTTTTTACAGTGCCCAGTCCAAGGCCTTGCTGGGCAAAACAAAGAACAAACAAGAAAATGTCTGACAGCTTTGCTTGTAGGGGGTCATCGCTCCGGGCACCACACCAGGTTATGAATGTGTCACAGCGACAAGCATAGAGTTTAATGGAAGGAGCATCTGGCAGCACGGATGACATCCTCCACTTCAAACGTCAAGTCAAAGGCAGCCACTTGCCTCTGCTCAGTCATCACTTATGAAGGTGGAAGCTGCAGATGTTTGGATGAAGGACCCTGTCTTGTTGCTGAGTCAGAAGATCCTCCAGTAGCCTGATCAGAGGGTAGATGCTTATACTCAGGAGTTCTGGGTACCACACACTCCTAGCCTAGTCGATGGAAATTGGGATGACTTGGGCATGGTCAATTTCAATTCAATTTAAACACTTTATTTCGGCCAAAGGCCATAAAAGTTTCATAGTAATACAATCAATCACAGTAGATTCTAAAATACATCCAACTTTATATTATATAGTCTCAATAAAAAAGTCGTATAAAATAATTTAAAACAGTATTAAACTGGTCACCATGACGTTCCACTGTTGCCACCCCCGCAAATTCTCTTTTTAAAATTGGATAAAAACTTCTTATAATACAATAAAACGGAGGAGTGGCTGATTATTTTATACAGTTCAAGGATGTTTTCGCAGTCTTGGGTGTATTGTTCCTTGATACATCACAGATTTAGCCCCGCTTTTTTCCTTATCAATCCCACTATAAACAAGTATCTGGATAAGGCAAATATGACATATGGCACGGTGCTAGCTGTCAATACCCTCAGTGCCTGATGGTACTTTCTGAATCCCATTGAATTGCATAGTGGTCGGATCCATTACCTCCTTGCTCTGTCGTACGCCGGGCAGAAAAACAAAATGTGTGCTGTCTTCTGTGGACCCTAAAGTGCGTCTAGTGCATAGAGTGCAAGAGCGATATTCCTTGTCTCCCCAATTTGCTGTGTGGCTCTTGATCTGTAAGATATTGTACCTAAACTTTAGGTACAAAGTTCTTGCTAGGTATGCCTGTACATTGTCAAGAAATTCTTCCCGACTCGGACTTGGTTTAATAATGAGGAATTGAGATGTCAACCTTCCTAATCTCGGGTCACAATGGAGTACGTTAAGTATGTGTTGCCAGTAAATTCCCTTCAATGTATCTTTACAGCTTGATGTTAAACTGTGTGGGTCTGTCCAGTATGATTCAAGACCTAGCTCTATCAGCCATTTTCGTACAAATCTTAGCCAAGGGAAGGTGAGGCATGTGTCAATATACAATAATTCACGTACACCTTCTCTATATATTACTAGTTCGGGTGTTATCCGTAGTCTTATCCAATAGAGCAATGGTCGCAAAGTTCTAAGGTGCCCTATACGTTTCATGTCTAAATCGTGGAACATTGGGATGAGTGGTGTTGATGGAGGTAGCCCCAGTAGTCTCCTCGCAAATTTATTTCCCCCAATTGTCAGTTGTTTGGTGTCACTAATGCCCCATAGCTCTGATCCATACAATGCTGCTGCCTGGACCTTACATTTATATAGCTCGAGCGCTGGTGTCACAGATTTGCTTGAGGACAGACTATACTACTTGAGGACTGCCCCTGTCCCTTGGGCTAGCCGTAGTACTGAGTGGTTGACTTGCAGTTTCCATGCTAATTTGGAATCTAATAATATGCCCAGATAAGTAAAATTAGTGGTGTGTTCTATTCTTTGATTACTCAGCGTGAAATTACTTTTAAAACCCTTATGTGGGTTTATGGCCATGTTCTTGGTTTTACTAGCGTTTATTTCTAGGCCTTTTACAATACAATATTCATTAAAATCATTCATCATCTGTTGTAATCCCTTTGGAGTCTGCAAGATCAGGATGGTGTCATCTGCAAACAGCAGCGCCGGTACCAAGTTCCAGTTCAGTTTGGGAGGGTCGTTAGCTTGTTTTTGTAGATAGTTTACCACGTCATTAATGTAGAGTGAGAACAGGGTAGGAGCGAGTATGCAACCCTGTCTCACTCCTCTCTCTATTGGGATTGGGTTTGCGAGTTCCCCATTCATGCCCCAACGGACTCTAGCATAGTTTCCATTGTGTAGCCTTTTTATCTGTGTGACTAGGCTGGGGGGCGCTTTTTGTTTTTTTAGTGAATCCCACAATAGACATCTTGGTACGAGGTCAAAAGCTGCCCTCAGGTCAACAAATGCTACATAAATGTGACCCTCCCTAATCTTGACGTATTTCCAGATGATGCACAAAAGTCTGAAGACTTGATCTAAGGTACTAGTGCATGATCTGAATCCTGCCTGATATGGGGACAATATATTGCTGGTCTCTATCCAGTCATTAAGCCTGTTTAATAAGTGTCTGGCATGGATTTTTTGAAGTACATCAATAAGGCTAATTGGGCTGTAGTTTTCGGGTTTTTATTTGCTGCCTTTTTTGTGGATAGGGACAATTTCGGCTCCTTTCCACGTTCCCGGTATTGGGGCACCTCCTGCTATTGCATTACTAAGGGAGTTAACGTATGGGACCCAGACCTTTTTATGATGTTTAAATAGGTCTCCAGGGAGTCTATCTAGTCCTGGTGCCTTCCCCGGCTTGATGGTATCTATGGCGTATTCAGTTTCTTGCAGTGAAAAAACGATCGCTTCGCTATCTCCCTCGATATTAGCAGACTCGCTGGCTCCACTCGAAGTTACAGTGGGCCGGAAACTGGAGTACAAGTCGGTGAAATGCTCGGTCTACACTGCCGAATCCAAATAATGTTCCGTCCTAACTACTTGGTCCTTGCCTCCACATGCTATGATTTTCCAGAACTCAGCTGAATTATTAGTTTTTGCTGCCTGCAAGAGGTCAAGCCAGCTGTTTTCCTGCCAATTCCTCTTGGCAGTAGCCAGTGTTCTCCTGTGAACATCTCTGGCCTTCTTTACTGAGTCTGCATGTCCCTGCTTTATCATTTCAAGTAGAATTGTCTTAGATTTTCTACATTCTGCTGTGTACCATGGATTTACCTTTAATCACAATTTAAAGTTGGGTTTTAATTTCTTCTCGATGTTTTTAGTGAGAAGGGGCTCAAGCTTTGCAGCTAGAACAGTGTGATTGATATTACGGGCAAATCGCTCGTCTCCAGATGGCCGCCTACTACCTCAGCAAAGGTATTATAAATGCTTGTCATTAGCTCGATGTTACATGTGACCGTAGGCCACTTAATAGATCTTCGATTGTTTCCTACTAGGAGATGTACTTTTTGCGTGCAAATATCAGATTGGTCATCCCTTACTAGCTGGTCAGTTACTTCCAGGCATGGTGGTCAGTGGTCACCGTCATCCCTCATCTCTATTCTGAAGCTCACTATCCTTCTCCAGCTGTGAATGCTGTGAATTATATAATCTATTCTCCACTGTGAGCTACCATGTTTAAAGGTGTTGAGAGAGGCTTTTATCGTCCCCATTTCTGAATACCCTCCCGTTGCATGCCCTTAGGTGGTGTTCTATAGTGAGCTGCATTATCTGCAATGTAGCGTTAGTGCAAGGTTTTGAGGGCCCTGCCACTAATTGAGGCAACCCTATGGCCGTATCCTCTTCCTCTGTTGCATTTTCTAATCCATTTAATGGCTCGTAGGCACAATTAAAATCTCCATATACAATCACAGTATCGCTAGGATCTACGTGGTCCAGAGAGCTACCTAGTGTGTTGATGGTCTCAGAATTTAAAGTATGCCTGATTGGTCTATTATAGGCGTTAATCAAGTACAGTTTTTCGTTATCATCTAGGTACACCGCCAGTAGATCTGGAGAGTCTATGGTGTAATCGATGGATCGCATCCCCAATGTTATTTTAATCCATATTACAAGTCCCCCAGATGGTCTTCCTCTCTGCGTTGGAATTGCATTCTTGTAGTACGTTTTGTAGCCTAGCTCGAATGGGGGGGGGGTAAGTAACCATGTCTCCTGAAAAAGACAGATGTCAAATTTATCTATGTAACTGTGCCAATCCGGGTCATCAAGCTTTTGTTTTAGACCCGCAACATTCCAGGATAGTATAGCTATGGGTACTTGCCCTTTCACTAGTATTTTGTGTATTGGATTGCTAAAGTCTGTAGTAGAAGGTGCACCCTCTGGACATAGCGCACCCTCCAGCTCATTTAGACTACTAATAACGCCACTTATACCTACAGCGGTTGAAGAACCATTCTCATGTGATTTAGACACCTTTCGTTGAAGTTCTTTGCCCAAGCTAGCTTCTCCCTGACATGAAAGGGAGGGATGTAATCTGGAGGGCAAGTGAACTTCCTCCAGGAGTCAGTCAATGTGTTCTAGGCTGGAACTACTAGGTCTTCTATCCAGCGATAGGAGCGAGGCTGGGCTGTGAGGAATAGTACGCTTGAATTGGATAGACGAAGAGTCAGGGGAACAAGGGCGAAATTCTAGGTTGAGTAGGTTTTCGACCAAGTCTGGTCCTTTTGATATCAGCTCGATACAATCGAGTGATTGTCCCAGTGATGTACATCTACGTGCCCTGATAATGTCGTCTCGAATTACCGAGCGACAGCCCCTGACATAGCGGATCCAATTAATCGCTTTATTAATCAAGGACTCCTCCCCCTCACACCCCTGCCTTACGCCAAGTTTAGGAACATTGACCATGAGGATTTTGTTTGCAAGTGGCAAGCAAGGAAGGACTGTACGTGCTAAGTGGTTCCTACTATAGTGGGATAGTGGCCGGGTTTGGAGCGGATTGCAAATCCTCTGGTGGTTACGGGGATCATGCGCACCTACTCGTATAAATGGGCGATTGGTGGAATTTATATTAGAGTAGGAAGGTGTTTGAGTGCGGGGAGCAGCGACTGCTAGCAGTGGCTGTGGGTGCCCGTGTGTGCAGATTATCCCTTGGCTGGTGTTTGACTGATAGGGCTGAGGGTGGCTACTCAAGTCTTGTGATATCTGCTGTACTTGTTGGGCTGGGGCACCCAACTCTCGTGTAACTGGTAATACAGATGAAAGGCTAGTTTGTAGTATTGATTTAACTAGTGTAGTGAGTCCCTCAATCATCGCTCTCAAGGACCCTACTTCAGCCTTCAGATCATTAATGAGCTGGTGGGTATTTGAGTTCAGGAGTTCTTGGTTAGGAGCAGCAACGGTCGGCTCTATGGATTAGGGCCAATATTGGGGTTGGTCTTCCATGGCTTTATCAGATAAGGCCATTAGGGGAATAAATCTATTAGTGCAGAGAACACTGGATTCTAACTGTGGCGATATACTGTAAGAAATTTTGGGAGAACTCGAGTTGGTGTTAGGGTTACATGTGGCAGGGGGACAATGAATCCCAGCTATATGTGTTGAGTCCTCCTTATTTTGTACACAAACTTCCCTGGGTCATGACTTTTTAAACATAGCTGGAATTACAGGGATACAGTTGTGACTAGTAGTAATCGGCATGGAGTGTGATTTGCTAGTTAAAATTGGTGAAGGGGTGGGCGGGATTAGAGTAGAGGGTCCTGAATCAAGTATGTCTACACACTCACTTATCAAGTTGTCAATACGGTCTACTACACAATTACTAGCTGGGTATTTTGTGAATTTCCTAACCTTTTTCCCTTTCCCGGATTGAGCACAACCCATGCCCTCCATACATTTTCTCTTCCCCATATCCCTCTATTCGTGGGCATCTAGAGGCGTTGCCCCAAATAGTAAGGGGTGGTTGTAATATGAATCCTGCTCAGCTTAGTGCGATAATAAAGTGGTAGGGATTGCAGCGAGTCCAGTACTTGCCTTTTCAGAGCAGAAATAGAAATAAGGTACTAAAGAAAATCTGGGAAGGCGTAACTGCACTGACTAGGAGCTATATCTTTATAATAATTAGCAGGGTTAAAACCCATACAAGCTCCCCCAGCGCGCTGCTGATAAGCAAGAAAAATAACAATTTTTGTAGCTTTATGGTTGTGGGGAAATGTCCAATATTCTGTGTCCCGAGTTATCTCCCCAGCTGACCAACTTTGAGTTCCTTGAAAATAATCTCTGCAGTCAATAGGAATAGTAGAAGTTGACAGTGCGTGGTACTTTTGCAACAATGCCTTGAAAGTTTTAATTTTGGCCAAACCGCTAGATGGAAATAATGAAGTGTCACAGTACCTTATGCACGCATAATCTTCTCAGGGATCCAGATGCCAAACTAAAGGGAGGTGGCCCTGCCCTGCCTCTTCCTGACAAGGACGGGCCTGTGGTGATTTTTAAAGCGCCTCCTGGCGCAGCTGGTGACGTGCGCGGTGGCTGCCGCAATGCAGCCTGGCTCCTGTGGTTCTGTCCTGGCCCCAGAGACAACAGCAAAGGTGGTGGCAGCACAGTGGGCTTCCCACTCCTCTAATGGTAACGTTGCACTGGGCCCCCAAGGCACCCCCAAATGGAATTGCGCAGTTTATCTAGCCGTAATATGGGATGTGGGGGCCCCCAGCAGCGCGATGCCCACACCCCAGGATCCGAGGTCCAGGAGCGCCGCCCGGGACTCCACCGATCGCTCCTGCACTGAGGCGATTAGCAGCAGCAGTGCTGTGACCCGTCACTGCCACCTCCCTGCAGGCTGCGCTCCAATTACTCACAGTTTGCCGGGACTCACTCACAGCCCTGTGTACTTGGCGATGGGGAGATCACTCAGCAACGCTCATCCGGACACAGCTTGAAGAGTCTCAAGTTCTGCTCCTGGCTCCGCGATGCATACTGGAGAGACCGAGTCTGTACCTCGGACAGCCGAGCGCACTTGGGCATGGTTATTCTTGATCTACTTCAGAACTCTAGGTGAGAGAGATAACCGATGGAAGACATACAGGAGTCCCTTTTCCATGTCAGACAGAATGCTTCTTTTAACGAGTGCTCTAGCAGAAACACCAGCAAGCCAAATCACAGTCACTGCATGCTCTCAATGTGACAAATAGATCTAGCCAAGGCTTTCCCCACTGATTAAATACACCCTGCAATGCCTGGGATGTTTATGCTACTCATGACCCGCAAGGCGCTATATGGTGCAGCTTGTCCGCTCTGACCTTCAGGGAATCCATCCATGTGGTTGTCGACCAAAAGGATGTTCTACTACTCCAGCTATCTCCAAAGACCCAACATCTCTCGACACAGGTCCAAGGACCCCCTCTGCCCTTCTTATTGTAGTATCCCATAGAGGTGGTGGTGTCTGTAAGAACCTGTACCCACCTCCCCTTGATGGACAGCAAGAAAACCTTCAGGGCCAAACAGATGGCCCTTGGCTGTAGCAGATTGATGTACAGATGGATCTCTGCTGCACACTAGAGGTGCTTGATCACCTCCCCAAGATGATCCCACCCCCAAGGCAGCAGTGGTCCACCCGCCACCACTATTAGCTCTGGGTGAGAAAGTGAGATTGGCAGGAAAAAGTGGGATTGGTCAGCCACCACTGCAGTTCTTCGACCGTCTCCCCCCCCAAACCCCCTCCCCCCGCCCCGAGCCCTAGATAGGGTTGGTCAGTTGGCCTTGATGCCTCACCCACTGGAATATCATGTTCCAATAGGGGGGCCCGCATGTGCTGTCTGACCTAGTTGTCAAGCAGGATGCACAAGGCTAAGAGGCCAAGAAACCTCATAGCCACCCTCACTGAGATACCGGATCGGCTCTGAATTATCAGAATCATAGCACAAATGTCCTGAACTTGCTGTGCTAGAGGAAGGGCCTTGAGCGCCATTGTGTCCATAATTGCAGCAATGAATGGAAGCCTTTGTGAGGGAAGCAGATGGGATTTCTGCTCGTTTATGGTGAGCCCCAGTGATGCTCAGCGTTCCCTGTCATCTGCAAGTGGTCTACAGGTGACTGCTGCAAGCTCGCCTTCTTTAGCCAGTCATTGAAGTATGGTACTACGGATACTGGCAAACTCTGGAGGTGGGCAGCATGACTTTTGTGAAGACTAAGGGGCAGAGATGAAAGTGTTACTGGCCTATCTTAAACCATAGGGAATGCCTGTGGGACTGCAGTACAGCTATATGTAAATACGTATCCTGGGTTCAGAATCGATAGAATCTGAGCCAATGTAGGCATTTTAAATGTGTCCTCGATTTGCCGAACTGATGGGGAAGTGCTTTGTGGGCATCAACAGCCACAAAGGAACACGTTGTGGCCGTACTGTCTTCAGACCGTTCCAGCACGCATTTTGCCTTCTCTTCAAACAGTCAAGACTCATCAAAAAACTTCTGACCTCATCTAGGTGTGTCGGTGGAGCATAACATTAGTACCAACTACTCTGCCATTTCAATCCGCGCTATCTAAGCCAGTGCTTATGATGTAATTTGCTGCATCCTGCCCACTATGGATTATATGACTCAGTGAGGCCCTAAGGTCATCTGGGACCACCGGCAAGATCTCACTAGCCGTGTTCTATAATGTATGTACATAGCTACCTAACAGACTGAGTTTATGGACCGCAGTACCTAGTTAGCAAAAAAAAACATTTGCTTGCTAAAATAATCAGTCTTTTGTCTTCTCTTTGTGGGGGATTTGTTCGAAGTGAGTGGGGAATCAACTTACTGATCGAAGCCTGTACAATAGAGTAGGGTGTTTGGTGTGAAAATCTAATTACAGTGTGCAGGCCTGTATAGCCTGGTCAGTTGTTGTCTAACTGATGGTCAAGAACATGTATCAACCAGGTAGCCATCAAGGCTTCTGTGAGGGCATCACTGAATGGGAGCAAGAGCTGTGATGTTGCTGGCCCATGATGGATAATCTATCTTAGAACCCTTGTCTTAGTCTCAGTGGAAAGCAGCTACAAATCCAGTAACTCATCTGCCCTCTGAATACAACTGCAAATGAAGCACTTTCTTCCATTGGTGGCCCAAGTGGCAATACAAGCTCTGTTTCAGGGAAGGTGTTAAGCCAACTAACGTTTTTTTAAGTCTACACATCTGAAAGAGACACGTTAGTGATAGATTCCTTACCTTAGAATTACCCCTAGGCGTCAGACTGGATCCGGAAAGCTTTCGTCAGCAGTACCCCTGCGCGTCGGAAGGTGGCGTTGAGCGGCTCCGCGTCCGTCGTAGGCGTCGTGATAGCCGGGATGAAGTCGCGGCAGCTACTTGGACGCCGCCCTCGCGCGCTGACGTCAGTTCTTTCTTTTTCCGCGTCAGCAAGCGCAGATCCGGAGAGAGCGGTACCCCCAGTCAATTTTTGACTGAGTTTTTGGGACTTTTGTCTCTGTCTTTTTTGAGTCTTTGACTCCTGGTGTTATAGGGATGCCCGGTTTCAAGTCTTGCGAGGTTTGTCCCCGCATGATGTCGGTGACGGACCCGCACCGTGAGTGTCTCTACTGCCTGGGGCGCGACCATGACCCCACGTCGTACCCCGACTGCCGGGCCATGGCTCCGAAAACTTTGCGGGAGCGTTCCCGAAAGTTGTTTGAGGCCCAGGAGTCGGCTCCGCGCCGTTCAAGGTCCCGGTCCCGTGGGAGGTTGAGGGACCAGTCGCGGAGCCACCACCATCGTTCAACGAAGTCTTCGCACTCGGAGTCAGGTAAGACGAAGCACAAGAAGTCTAAGAAGCGACGTCGCTTTTCGCCTAGCCTGTCGCGCGACACGGCTGCGGGCGGTGCCACCCCTGCGGCTCCGGCGGAGCCTACGCAGTTGCCGACGGCCTACCCGCCTTTCCCGGGTCCGTCGGCGACTCCGGCCCAGCTGCAGGAATTTGTCAGCCATGGCCCGCCTCTTTGGCCCGTCGGGCCCCGTGGGTCCGACTGGGGGTCCTCGCCCTTCTTCGTCGATGGCTCCGGCCCGACGTCGTTGACAGCTCCGGCCTCGGCGCCGCGAGACCCCATGGATCCATGCATGGATCCCATCCGATGTCGGTTGACCACGTGCGACCTCCATCGACGTCTACGGCACTGCCACCGGCGTCGGCCGGCTCCCCGGCCGATGTCGTCCCCGGCTTCCACCCCGACATGGAGACGGTGCCGAACCGGTGTCGATCAACGCCGATCCCGACGCTGATGGGGAATTTTTATCCCTTTCTCCATCCTCCTCCTTCTTTTCCACCTGCCCAGCAGGTTACGGAGGACGGGGAGGACTTGGAGGGGTCTGAAGACCCTCTCGCAGCCCAATGCGAGTTAGACCCGGACTGGGCAGAGGATTTGGAGGACGCAGGTGATCTGGATTTCTCTCCAGAACCTGGCGCACTGTCTCCTTCTACCGTGGCTACGGAGGAGGATGGTACTTATTCAGTGGTGTTGCGTAGGGCAGCAGAGGCTTCCACCTCGAGCTCCCTACAGTGGCCGTCTGGACTAACCTCATGACAGAAGTGCTTCGGCCAGCGGCTTCCTCTGCGGAGCCGCTGCTGCCCTTTAATGATGCACTTTCCGGCGTTCTTTTGGGCACCTGGTCCATGCCCAACACAGGGGCTCCTGTGGATCGGAACGTGGCACGATGCCATCGCCCAGCCCCGGGCGACCTCATTTTCCTCTCCCAACACCCTATCCCTGAGAGCTTGGTTGTCCAAGCCTCTGCGTCTCCGAGCGCATTCCCTTCCGCACCCCCGGACAGGGAATCCAAGAAACTGGAGCAGTTTTGGAAGAAGATTTTCTCTTCCGCCAGTTCAGGGTTGCGGTCTGTGAACACCGCATGCCTCTTGGGCCGTTATTCCCACTCTGTGTGGGATACGGTGGCGCAGGTGCTGCCTCAGTGTCCGGGGGAGGCCCGGACGGTGCTCTCCCAAGCTATTGCTGAGGGGAGAGATGCAGCCAAGTTCACGAATCGTTGTGGCCTTGACACCACCGACTCGCTGGGCAGAGCGATTTCCACGACAGTGGGGCTACGCCGTCACGCCTGGCTGAGGATGACTGGCTTTTCTGGAGATGTCCAGAACACACTGATGGACATGCCTTTTGATGGCACTCGCCTTTTTGGCGACAAGGCAGACAGTGCGTTGGAGCGTTTTAAGGACTCGTGGGCTACGGCCAAGTCCTTGGGCCTTTCGGCCACGCGCACTCCTTCAGCTTCTGCTTTTCGCTCCTTTCGTGGCCAAGGAAGGGGCGCCCAAACACGTTTGTTTCAAAGCCACAGGCCTGCGCAGCAACAGTCTCAGCGCAGCCGCGGACGTGGGACCCGCCGAGGTGGGTCACCGGGCCAGCGGGCGGGTCAGTCCACCACCTCCCCTGCCACCACTGCCTCCAAACCTTCCTAGTCCGGTGTTTCAGGCCCACCAGACGCCAGTGGGCGGCAGGATTCACCATCACCTCCCCCACTGGCGCAACATCACTTCGGACACGTAGGTTTTACAGATTGTCCAAAGGGGCTACTCCCTCCCCTTCATGACCACCCCTTCCGGCCATGCCACCTCAGTACCACCGCATGTCGGGGGATCACTTGGCACTTCTCCAGCAGGACGTTGCGGCCCTCTTGGCCAAGGGGGCCATCGAGCGCGTTCCGACGCCAGAAGTAGGTCGTGGTTGTTACTCCCACTACTTCTTGGTTCCAAAGAAGGACAAGGGCCTGCGTCCTATTTTAGACCTTCGGAACGTCAATCGCTTCCTCCGGAAGGAGAAGTTCAAGATGCTCACACTTGCTCAGGTCTTGTCTGCCCTAGACCCGCAAGACTGGATGGTAGTGTTGGACTTGCAGGACGCTTATTTTCATATCCCCGTCCTGCTGGCCCACCGGCGTTACCTGCGGTTCACGGTAGGCCACGAGCACTTTCAGTTCACCGTGCTCCCTTTAGGCCTTACCAGCGCCCCTCGGGTGTTTACGAAAGTGATGGCAGTGGTTGCAGCTCATCTGCGCAGATCAGGAGTTTCAGTCTTCCCCTATCTCGACGACTGGCTGTTGAAGGCGGGCTCGCCCCAGGCAGTCGTCTCCCACCTCCAGACTACGGCCGACCTCCTGCATTTGCTGGGGTTCTCCATCAACGTGCCGAAGTCGCACCTGATTCCCTCTCAGAAGCTCCTCTTCATCTGAGCGGTTCTGGACACGGCGCAGTTTCGGGTTTATCCGGGGGAATGGGCGTGCCAAGCCCATCATGGCCGCCCGGAGCTGATGCTCCGTGCTGAACCTTCCCCTCGGCTCCCCGAGCGGGCATCCCGCCGTACTGTTTCCACACCTAGAACGGATTTCTGGCGACCGGAATGCTGGCTGATCACAGAATGATCCTTTGCCGCCCTTCTCCGATCTGACATCACGGAGAAACAAGCCTCGATGTTCCCGCAGATGAAGAGGCTAAGATGGCGCCTGCAGAGTGAGGTCTTGCCCAGTGCCATGGAAGCTGCACCGTGAGGCCGCCGGCCTCCGCTTTTCACCCAACTGGTGGCTCCCACTACCCAGGCCCACCTCTTGTACTGGGGGCTGCTCACTGCGTTGATTAGCAGCAGGACGAGCGGAGCACCTTGAGCGAACACCGGGAACAACGGAGGTGAGAACTCCGTCGGTGCCGGTGAGAAGGGACACGCTACCACATTCGCCATACTTAACTGAGAGTTTACGGAGAGCAGCTTACCGTCTCCTGTGGTGCCGCACACTGAGGTCTGGGCGATGTTGGAAATTGTGCTGATGCTGCCATTTGGTTAGGAGGAGCGCTTCACTGCGGGGCCGTTCATCTCCATGGGGATCTCCTCGTGGATTGCGCCTGACCCTAAAATGGTGGCTAAGTCAGGACTACGAAGAGCGTTTTATCTTCTCCTGGGGTGCTGCGCAAAGAGACCTAGGCGTTTTGGACCATCGTAGCCGAACCAGTGCCCGCAGATTAAGAGGAGCTTTTCATTGTTTCATTCATTGAGGGGCCGATTTTGTCTCCACGACGATCTTCATATTAACAAGTGCCTGACCCCAAGATGGCTCTGATGTCTCTGTTATTGTCACTTTCGTTCTTGCACCCCCTCCCCTTTGAGTTACAGCGACTTTCTGGGAACCTTTGGAATTCTAACTTCAAGAACTCTTTCCCCCCCCCCCCCTCTGAGGTATAGTGACTTTCTGGGAACCTCTGGAATTCTAATTTCAAGAACTCTCCCCCCCCTTTGCCTGACCTCACGATGTCCACCTCAGTGGGTCCCTCCATGATGCTCTATCTTGCCTGGACTATAATAATTGATCTTCATCCTGATCCCGCTCAGCCCTCACACAAGCCTGTTCCTCCCCCCCACCAAAACATTTACTCTGGGAACCTTCCCTCGACTATTGAGACTAGCCATTCTGACTGATGCCCGGTGGAGCTACCCCGATAGCTGTAGGGGAGATGGGCTGTGGATTCCCTCCTCAGCAGTCTCCTACCCAGCCGGTCTTTGGGCAGACTCTCCTTCGTCTCTCCTAACCTTATCTCCCTCCTCCCCCCTCTTACTACCCCCTACCCACTCTACTTATTTCCTTTCCAGCTCTTGACCTTTACCCTAACCCACTTGGTTCTTAGCTCCCATCCTGCTTCACATCTGGACATTCTTCTGTGAATTTTTCCCTCATCTGTTGAGACCTAGCTATCTGACCGATTGCCGATGGATCTTCCTTGAGAGCTATAGGGGAGACTGGCTGTGGATTCCCTCCTCGGCCGTCACCTACCCAGTCAGTTATTGGGCAGACGTCCCATTTGTCTCTCATACCTTCTACCCCCTCTTCCTCCCCCCTCTCACTCCCCCTCTCCCCCATCCACCCTATTTGTCCCTCTTTCCCGCTCTTTAAATGTGACGCATATACTTGATGTAACGTGTAACTGTTTCATTGTTGTAACATTGTTGATCCTTATGTAAAGCGCTCTGATACCCACGGGTCTAGCCAGCGCTATATAAAACTCTTTAAATAAATTTAAAAAAAAAAAATCCTCCCGAACAGCGAGTCCGGGACATTCGGGCTATGATTCCGATCTTTCGGCCCTTGACCTGGGTTTCGGTCAGGATGACTTTGAGGCTGCTGGGGCTCATGGCCTCCTGCATCCTGCTGACCAATCATGTCAGATGGCACATGCGGGCTCTGCAGTGGGACCTGAAGTTCCAGTGGGCGCAGCATCAAGGGGACCTGTCCGAGTACGTCCAGATCTCGGAGGGCACTGCACGACAGTTGCAGTGGTGGCTCACGAACCAGCATTGGGTCCGCAGCAGATCACTCTCCCTTCCCCAACCAGAGCACACAGTGGTGACGAATGCGTCCCTCCTGGGATGGGGCGGCCACATGGGAGAGGCAGAGATCAGAGGCCTCTGGTCTCCGGTGGAGTCCAGGCTCCATATCAACCTTCTGGAGCTCTGGGCGATCCTACTTGCACTGAAGGCATTCCTTCCCTCTGTCAAGGGGAGAGTAGTGCAGGTGTTCACGGACAACACCACCGCCATGTGGTACTGCAACAAGCAAGGCGGGGTGGGGTCGTGGACCCTATGTCAGGAGGCTCTGCGTCTCTGGACATGGCTGGAACGTTAAGGCATTTCCTTGGTGGTTCAACACTTGGCAGGTTGTTTGAACGCCAGGGCGGACGAACTCAGCCGCAGATGCATACTGGATCGCGAATGGCATCTTCACTCGGAGGTGGCGCAAGGTCTCTTTCTACAGTGGGGAGAGCCTTGGTTAGATCTATTCGCCACCGAAGAGAACGCCCAATTTCAGCAGTTCTGTGCGTTGGAATTTCCAAGGCGGCACTCGCT
Source organism: Calotriton arnoldi (assembly GCA_963921515.1). Classification (NCBI taxonomy): domain Eukaryota; kingdom Metazoa; phylum Chordata; class Amphibia; order Caudata; family Salamandridae; genus Calotriton; species Calotriton arnoldi. The sequence goes on from CAWUFW010000181.1 coordinate 4,102,157, forward strand.
CGGCGACGCATTTCGTCGCGAGTGGAGTTGCGGTCTATTGTATACTTTTCCGCCTATACCACTTCTACCCAGAGTGCTGAAGATCAGGCGCGACCGGGCCCAAGTCATTCTTGTGGCTCCGGACTGGGCTCCAAGAGTTTGGTATCTCGAGCTACTCAGTATGAGCGTGGATCCCCCGATCCGACTGCCTCTTCGGGAGGATCTTCTGTCGCAGCAGCAGGGGACGGTCCTCCACCCGAACCTGTCCAGCCTCCACCTCCTTGCGTGGAGATTGAGCGGCGACAGTTGATTCCCTTTGACTTGCCTCCTGAAGTCTGTGATGTCATTCTGGCAGCCAGGCGTCCATCCACTAAATCGGTATACGCCTGCAGGTGGAAGAAATTTGTGGCATGGTGCACAGCAAAGGCTGTGGATCCCCTTTCTGCCCCTCTTTCAGAAGTCCTTTTGTTCCCTCTGTCTTTAGCCCGGCAGGGCTCTGCTCTGGGCACTATTAAGGGCTACCTTTCTGCAATTTTAGCCTTTCTCAGGCTCCCTGATCAGCCCTCTCTTTTCAAGTCCCCTGTTGTAAATAGATTTCTCAAAGGCATTACTCACCTTTTCCCTCCTATTCCGTTTGTGATACTGCAGTGGGACTTAAATCTGGTTCTTACTTATTTGATGTGCGCTCCTTTTTAGCCACTTCATAATTGTCCTCTTCGTTTACTGACTTTAAAGAATGCTTTCCTGGTTGCCATCACCTCCGCTAGGCGCGTGAGTGAGCTCCAGGCTCTTTCCTGTAAACCTCCTTTTATGTCTGTTCATCCGGACAAGGTTGTGCTTCGCACTCGTCCTTCTTTCTTGCCAAAGATTGTTACTGCCTTCGACATCGGGCAGACTATCACTCTGCCCACTTTCTTTCCGCACCTTTCCAGAGAGGAAGAGAGGCTCCACCGTCTGGACCCAAAACGTGCGCTCTCATTTTACCTGAATCGCACACAACAGTTCCGGGTGGATGACCAGCTCTTTGTTGGCTACGTAGGCGCCAAGAAAGGCCGGGCTGTACACAAGCGGACTATCTCCCGCTGGGTCGTCTTGTGTATAAAAGTCTGTTATTCTCTGGCTAAAAAAGAACCTCCGGTGGGGCTGTGCGCCCATTCTACCAGGGCGACAGCAGCTACTACTGCATTGGGACGTGGTGTCCCCCTGCAAAACATCTGTCAGGCAGCCACGTGGGCCTCGCTGCACACTTTTACTAAGCATTATTGCCTTGACAGCCAGGTCCGGAGAGAGGGCTTCTTTGGCCGTTCTGTTCTCCGTGACTTTCTGGTGTGATCTTGGTTTGCAGACCCACCACCGGGGTTGGTATTGCTGGGGTATCTATTCTAAGGTAAGGAATCTATCACTAACGTGTCTCTTTCAGATGCACAAGTTACTTACCTTCGGTAACGATATATCTGTAAGAGACATTAGTTAGTGATAGATTCCTTACCGCCCCACCCATCCTCCCCGTTCTGCAAACTGATTTCTAGGGTTGTCATCCCTTTCAGGGCCCTAGTTTCAATGCACCAGTGGTCAGTATCTTGCATGGCTCTGCGTTCCTGGCGCGGAAAGTCGTGTACAGAACTGACGTCGGTGCGCGAGGGCGGCGTCTAAGTAGCTGCCGCAACGTCATCACGACGCCTACGACGGCTGCGGAGCCCACGACGCCACCTTCCGACGCGCAGGGGTACTGCTGACGAAAGCGTTCCGGATCCAGTCTGACACCTGGGGGTGATTCTAAGGTAAGGAATCTATCACTAACTAATGTCTCTTACAGATATATCGTTACCGAAGGTAAGTAACTTGTGCGTTAGGCATCGTAATTATATTAAAAGGTGTAGGAAGCTGGATTTTTATGTAGAGTACCAAAACGAGGTACACTATGTAGAAAGTCCAGACGACCCTTATTGGTTTACAGGGCTTAAATTAATAATCCCAATTGCTCTTTTTTGTGGTAGTGTGGGCAAGCAGTTTAGGTTTATCAGAGGGTAGTATTGAGTATTTATTGTACACACAGAGTCAATAAATGAGACACATACTCATGAAGAAACGCAAGACCTATTTAGAACAATAGGTACATTTTATATATTTTAAACACCAAGAACTTTGTAAGTGGGTAAGTAGATTTGAAATGGTCAATTCTTACAGGTAGGTATCACACAAATGTGTTTTTACATGGTAATGCTTTCCAATTGAGAAAGAAACATATACTACATACAGGTAGTTGCAATCGAATCTCAGGGGTCCCCGTTAGGAGTTAGGTTGATATGGGGTCAAGGTCACAAGATCCACCAGCAGTTTGGGTGTATCTATCCTGGAGTGTGTCAAATGTGGACTTTCATTTCCCTCGGACAATCAAAAACCACGCCAGTCTTTCATCTTGGTTTCTTAGGATCACCTTTATTCACTGCCAAGAAACCTGCTGAAGTATCGCATACAAAGACACATTTGCCAAGTCTCAAGGCATGTCTGACTGCGCATACCTTATATACATTTCTTCTAGCACTTGAATACAATGGTTAGCTCCCGGCCACAATCCGTTCCTTACCACAAGCACATCTGCTGATCATCAGAGTCACACCATCCTGTTTGTCCTGAGAGTGTCTGTTGTTCATGTCTGGGCTACACACTAACTTTCCTCAAGGCCATATACGTTCAGCTGGATGTGAAGGCCAGTAGGTTATTTCTAGGAACTGTTTGTTCTTTTTACCAACAGTCACGGCCCCCACCCTGTGACTAGGACATGTACTGAAATTCCGGTTTTAGGACATATTTTACTTGTTTGTCTATTTCTGCCTCGCGTATCTCTTCTACAAGATGGAGTCTGTTCACAAGGTGGAGTCACTGCAGAAATGTCTATTTTCCACATTCCCCCCTCTTGTAGATTTATCAACACTTATTTGATGCTGGTGATCTTGTGGGTGTGCCTCAATTCCACTATGAGCATTAAGCACTTATGCCTCAACTACATCGCATGGCACTACTTTATATAGCCTACCTCAGTTGTCCACTAGCCGATTTTTTGCTCTAACCGAAATAATCCCTATTCTGCACGTTTGCCATCCCTCTCTGGCAGCATTGTAGTATTATCTGGAAGCAACAGCAGCATAGCAATAGTATTACTTTTATGGGCAGGAGAGCTTGAAGTAACCCTAACATCCAGGACGGTAGCCATGAAAACCAACCTGCAAACCAATCAGTAGGTTTAGTTTGTTCCTTTGCCATATTTTCTTTTAGAGAGTGCAAAGCTAGGATTGCTTTAGATAGGGTACTGTTGTCTTCGTCATTTCCTGGAGTGAACGTACAGCAGGAGGAGCCAATCTTGGCACACACTCCTCCTTCCAGGTAACCCTGGGCAAAGCACTACGCTACGCTCGCGTAGTTTGCGAAGTTTGCGCTACTTCGCACAACGCGAATTGCACGTAGCACAGTGCAAACACGCGTAGCGTAGTGCAGCGGTCACTTTTTGCTTGCTCGCGGTCCTCAACGTCAAGTTGGCGACCGCGAGCAAGCAAAATGACATCCCGGCAAGACTTTTTCCTCGTTCGCGATCAGCAACATCAAGTTGCCGATCGCGAGCGTGGAAAATAAACCTCCCGGCGAGATTCTCAACGCGGGGAGGTCAGGTTTCTCATTGCGAGTGGTCGCGTATGCTCGCGACCGCTCGCGGTGAGAAACTACCAGTCCGCGTTGAGAAAGCTGCCGCTCGAATAAAAATCTACTCGAGCGGCAGTAAAAGACAGCTCGTACTGTGCAAGATGCCGTTTTCAATGATTGCACAGTGCGGACAAGCATCCGGCACTGTGCAATCATCGCGAACAGCGCACTACGCAGTTCGCGTAGTGCTACGCGTAGCTCGCGTAGTGCGAACTGCACTTTGCGTAGCGCTACTTCGCGAACTACGCCCAGCCTTACTTCCAGGGCCATTAGTAAGTTCAGTACAACATGATGCTACATCACAGTTGTTCTCATTGCCCTGGATTCTTGTCTGATAGCATTAAAACTATTATCTGTGCCATTTACTAATAACATAAGTTCATATCTTGCTTGCTGCAGCCATCTGGCATTAGCAACTGCTTGGAACGCTGGAGATAGTCCTCCAAGGGACATAATCGCATCTCAAATCTCACTTTCGGAGAGCAGACATGTAGGGTCTGTTCTGTCATTCACTCTCTTTATTTCAGTACTATCTGCCGTATGTAGTATTAATGAGCAACCAAAATATGACCTATTTGAATGTTCCCTGACAGTAGTGTGTACACTTTTATTCCAAGTGTTCCCCATCCACAATGGGTGTAGTGAGTGGGTTGGTAAGTTCTCTTTTTTGCTTAGGTGATCAGGCAGATATATAATCCTGTTATCCCTAGGTGCTTGTGGCATTACAGTTAAATTGTTATCTAGCAGATCCTTATCATGTAAGGAGGGGATCAGCAACTCTGTTATTACCTGGCAGACCCTCATCTCGTAAGGAGGGTGTCAGCAAAATCTGAAATTGACTACCTAGCGGGCTCTCACCTTTTATGAGTGTGAGAGACAGCATCACAAATGGAAACAATAGTCAACATATAATAAATGCAGTCCAACAAATAAGCAGTGTAGGTGGAATGGGTAATACATGAAAAAATGTATCTGAAAATCTTGCTTACAGTTTTGAAAAATGTGGCAATTTCTTAGAAAAATGTTTAAAATTTTCATTCAGTCTTACTCTCTCCCCCTCCTTAAGAGGAGAAAGGCCCTTGTTTTGTGATACCCAAATGTCAGTTTGATGTATCCAATGCTTCAGGTCCTCGATCTTTATTGCTGTTTCCATTACTTGAATTACTTTGTATGGTCCGAGGAAGTGTTGATCCTTTCATTGTTGCACAAAGTTTTTGACAAATACTTGGCATCCTGTGTAGATGTTCTTCTGTGGTACCACTGGTGGGGTGGTGGAGCTCGCTTCTTTCAATTAAACCTGTTTATAATAAACTTGTACAGCATGTGTTAATGCACTCATGTATGTTGGCATTTCTTGCCACACCATATCAATTGAATTCTGTGCATCCAAATTTTTCTTTGGGGAACATGACCCATAGGCATTAGCCTCCCTGTAACTATTTAGTGTGGTATCAAATGATAGTCTGAAGAGGGAGTATTCCTTAGAGTGAATAACGCCAATGGTAAACAGTAAAACTAATTTGCATTCAGTGTAACTGATATTTTACTTACTTTGTCTTTTAGAGCACTGTAAAGGCGCTCAACAATTCCATTACTTTGTGGGTGAAAGGCGGATACTAGGGAATGTTGTATTCCTAGTACCTTAGTCATGTGCTCAAATGTATTATTAGCGAAGTGTGTCTTGGAATTCTCCATCTTGGAATAACTTCTTTTACTAGAAATGTAGCTGCACTTTTTGCGTCTGCACCATGGCAGGGCCCTGTTTATATCCATCTAGATAATGGACATGCAACAACTATCAGAAATCTCATACTCTGGCATCTTTGAATCATATACACATAATCTAGGGGTAGTTCTTTAAAAGGGCCCTCCGGTCTTGGAATAAATGATGGTAATATTGCTGGTGGTCGAGATGTGCTGTACTGTTTACATATTAAACACTGATGTAGAAACACATCTATTAATTTGAGAAGGTCAGGGACAAACCAATCAGCTGTAATTGTGTCTAATAGTTTCTTCTTGGGCACATGAGAGGGAAAATGTGTTTGAGTCAATGCCAAATGTTACAATCTCTGTGGCATTACTAATTATCCTGTGTCTGTATAGAAAATCACTTGAAACTGTACATCCTCTCTGCTCCCAAACCTCTTTCTCTTCTGGTGGAGCTATCTCTTGTATGTCTTGCAAATGGTGTGCTGCTAGTGTAAGATATTATACGTTAGTATGTTCAGTTTGTTCTTCTACTACTGTACATCTTGGTGAGGACATCTGTCGTGACTCTTTGGCTGCTTTATCTGCTATGTCATTCCCTTGAAATATGATATCCAATCCTCCAGTATGTGCTTGACATTTTCCTACTGCTTTGGTACCCCTCTTTTTAGTTCTGTAAGCAGTTTTTGTTAGAGGAGATGGTGCGCTTCTGGAGTTCCATCACTGATACTGAAGCCCCTTGTTTCCCATCTACTGATGCATGAATGTACAGTGGATGTGACATAGGCTGAATCGGAATAGACTGTGACATCTGGATACACTATTCTCAAAGCTTGTATCAGGGCGTTTTTTTTTTTCGGCAGCCTGTGCTGAAAATTGCGATGGCAATGATAAGTTTTCTAATACCGAATACATTACAATTGGTGCTATTCCGGTTTGTTCTACCACTGCTGCACCTGTGTGTCTTATTCCTGTCTGCTGGTCTATTAGTGATGACCCATCAATGGATATTATTCTACTGCATGGCAGTGGTAAATAGAAGTATATGCTTCAGAATTCTTTCTGATGTGTTGCACAATCATGATCAACTTCTGTCAAAGGTTCCACTAGAAATGGAGCCAGGTTCACTGTGTGAAAAACGTACTATTTTAATAGTGGTATTTGAAAGTATTACTTCATATACAGATGCTCTCTGCGTAGTTAAGGTACTTTTTGCAGAAGTGCAAAGGGGCATGTTCTACGTATAGTGTTGTGGGACTCCCTGCTGTCATCATAGATGCTATTACTACTGTGAACGCTTCAGCCGCCAGTCAATGTTCGCATGAAAATTGTCCTTTTGTTATCTCATATAATTTCCTCTGAAATAGATTATTGGTTTATGGTCCATTGGATACTTTTGAGTTAGTAATGCTGTCATTGTATCTTAGTTAGTATACGAGAACAGAAAAAACTCTTTGTTATAATCCAGTGTTGCTAACACTGGGGTGGTGGCTATGCAGTCCTTTAATTCTTGGAACATTTGTTGCAGTGGTGGTGTCCAATGCAGTGTCATGTTCCCCAAAAGTGTGCCCTTGATCATCTTCTACAAGGGTGCAGTGTTAGAGCATTAATCAAAAATCCATTGTCTCACAAAGTTGCAAAACCCTAAACGTTTCTTTAGTGTCTTCACTGTCTGTGGTAGTGGTTGATTTCTAGCTGCTTCCACTCTGTTTTGAGTAACGTGACGGCCCTCAGCAGACACCACCTGTCCTAGGTACTGTACTTGCGTTTGAGCAATCTGCAATTGCTGCTTTTCAACTTTGTAACCTTTGTATGTTAACAGTATCAGTAATTTCATTGTCCTTTTCATACTGTGCCTTAGTGCCATTGCAAATCAGAAAATCATCCACATATTGTAACACTATACTTTCACTTTGAAAATTCATCAGATCATTCCTCAAAACTGTGTAAAAATTGAGGGTGACTCACTATACCCAAGGCAAACGAGAATAGAAATATTGAATTCCGTCGAATGTAAATGTTGTCAAATATGCCTCTCTGGGTGTAATGGTAAACCATAAAATGCATTCTTTAAATCAATCACTGAGAAACACTTTGCTGTGTTTGGGATGTTGGTTAATATCACTGAGAGACCTGGGACTACAATAGCATGCAAGGAGCGAAAATCATGTACCGTCCTCCAATTATTTCCCTGTGATTTGCGCACAGTAAAAAACTGGATGTTGCATGGTGAGGGCAAGGGGTATAAAACTCCCTGCTTCACTAAGGCTTGTATGGTAACTGCTATTCCTTCATTTGCTTGACGTGAAGTAGGATACTGCCTAACTCTTGGCAGTTGTGCATTTTCCTGTAGTGTTATCTTAAAAGGTTCAGCACTCCGTATTTATCCTACATCGCTTGAAACTTGTGACCATAGCTGTGGAGGTACCCGTGCAATTAATTCATCAGCTTTCCCTATTGTTTTCCTAGATATCCGTGGTGGGGGCACTTCTACTCGTATTTCAGTCCATGCTACTTCTTGAAACACTATCCTAGTGTCCTGTATTTTTTCTTCTAGTAGGTCTTTATCTGTAATATCGGAAACTTTGACTTCTGAAGTTGTGAATATCACTGTTGCCCACTTAATTCGCTTGTGAGCTTCTACTTCTAGAATCCCAAATGTTTTTGTTAACCTGATACTGTTTAGGAATAGCACTAATATTTCTTCTGTCTTGTGGTCTAGAAATTCTGGTCCAAACAGCAATTTAGATGGTCTCTCTATCCACTTGCCCCACAAGGCTGGTTCTGGCATTATGAATTTCACTATGCCTTTCTGTAGCAGGGATACATTTAGGGGTACGCCTCTCATTTGTACTTCTGTATTGTCTGAAGCGGTTCGTAAGACCATACACATAGATTCTTTTTTTTTAAACAGATTTTATTGATTTTTCAGTTGACATCCTTAAACATCTTACAAATATGATTGGGATTGTGCATGAGCCCCATCCTACGTCCTTGAGCGGTTAAACATAACCCCAGCATTTCCAGCTGCAATTGTCCAGCAGTCCCGCTAGTGATACCCAAAAATGGTATTAATCGTAGCCCCGGGCTGCTTTCTAAACCACTGCCCTTTATTGTATCGTAACGCAATCTATCATTTATGAATCTCTTCAAGGCTCTTCTTCCCGTACAATGCTCCTAGTAGAGTTCTATCCCACCCACCCCACCTCAAACTCCCACCCTCCCCACCCCCCAGGCATGCCGCTTTATGATCAGATCAGCTACTTGTGGTCTTTGACCGACCCAATATTGCGAAGTACGTGCCACTCCATCTAACATGAACCACTGGTGAAGCAGTGTGGGGAGTGTGTTATATCCGTCAGGCCTATTATGGGGCCAACAGTCGGAGACGCTAGATGTGTCAAGTGATCAGATGCCCGCATTAGGGCCCTCTCCATCAAGGCTTCCATCTCCTTCGTCAGTCGGTTGACGCAGGAGTTCCACTAATGCCACCCATACCCTTGCTGCCTCCATCGTCTTCTCATTCCCCGTTAAGACCATACACATAGATGGTATCTCTGGTGTGGAGCAAAGCATTGTCCCATCATTGTTGAATGTATTTGACATGTTCAGTTTGTGTAACAAATCTCTTCCTAATAAATTTCTAGGAGCTTGGGGTGCATATAGTAATGACTTGTAAACTACACCTGAGAACCCTTGTGCTGCCATTGTTTTTTTTGACAGTGGCAAACCTCCATGTTTAACGCACAATTTGGTTGCCCCTGTATCAATCAAGAATTTATATTTTTTTCCCAGTTTACTAATAGATGATATGGGCTCTTGTTTGTAATGCAATCTTTTTGCTATCACTGGACACATTAGGGTCTCAGGCATAGATTGTCATGGCATGAGGAAGGGATTAGTCCATGCTTGTAAAGCTGTGCCCCCATCATTGGCTGTGGTGCAGGTTGTGCTTGCTATGGTATCCGCTGAATATACTGTGGTTCTGACTATTGTTCTGGGGTGGAATGTCACCATCCATGTCTGATACTTCTGTTGTGGTTGTATCAGCCACATTAGCTGTTGTGGTGCCATCTGTGATGCAGTGTACACAAAACCTTGTGGCTGTTGCAGTGGCCTAATGTAGGAAGGTAGTGCTGCTGCCGACCACAGACATGATTCTGCCCTCCTGCTGCTGAGCCAAGCTTGAGTAGGGGAAGGTAGAACAATAGGTTTCCTGTCACAGGGAGGTGTGACCACTTCCCAGACAGGACTTAGTGTATTGGGCTGGGGTTGGGGCGCTGGCCAGCACCACCAGACTGCTTTGAAGGGCACATTTGGTGCCCTCCTTGCATGCTCCAGTTTGACCAGTTGAGGGAACCCTTGGCTCCCGCTCTGGTGCGAAACTGGACAAAGGACACAGGAGTATCCTGCCCTCTGTCCAGCCCCTCCTCTGAGAAATACCCCTGAGTTGTTGCTACCCTTCCCTTAGGGTAGTTAAGAACTTACCTGTGGGTAGGTCTTCAGATTCATCATGGTCCAGGAATCAAGCCTGAAGCTGGAACCGAGACTTCACCAAGGAAGACTCCTGCTCTTGTTGTTCTTCAAATCTTTTTTGTTGTCTGTGTTTGTGCTTCTGCCATGTTCTTCAACAGACCTGTGGGCATCAAGGACACCCGAAGAAATCTCCCTTGGAGTGAAGGAGTCACTCCCCTGCATTGGCAGGCACTGCAACAAAGCTGGCTGGTCTGACCAAACCCCTGTGCACCGCGTCGACTTGCCTTTGCCAAGGCTTGTTGGCTCTGCACTCCAGAGATCTTCAGGCTACAAGAAGCTCCAGCATCTCTTCCCTCCAAGATCAGCGTCCTCACCACCGTGGGCCTTCATCTTTGGTGAGCTGCTCGAGGTCATCTTGTGTCTCCTGTTCCTCTGCCCTGTGGGTCCTCCTGAGGGTCTTCTCTTGCTTCAGTGGCCTCTCCTGCTTGCTGGGGTCCTGCTCTGACTCCCCTGCTGTTGCCGAGTCCCTTGGACCTTGCTGGTCCCAATGTTGCTCCCTCTTCGTCTTCCATGCCAGTTGCGGCTACCAATGCTTGTTGGTGCTCCCGCCAGACACCGACCACCTAGTTACCGACATCTGACGTGGGACAAACCCGTGCACAGCTCCTGGTTTTCCTCAGCGTCTCCCCGTCCTCACAGCTGCAGCGACAAGGTCACAGTCGACTCTCCTGAACCTCCCGACATCAGTGGGCATTGTATCTTCATGGCTCCTGGTCACTTCCGAGTGCCATAGACTCTGTCCCCTCTGCTTGCAGGTTCTTCAATTCCAGAATCCACACTTGGATCCCACCAGACTTCTTCTCCGTCTTCTCCAGAGGCGTTTTCTTCTAAGTCTTCCATTATCGTCTATGGCGGTTTCCGACATCTCTTCACCCCTATGCACCTATCTTCCCTGGGGTAGGTAACCTGGTTCCTGGGTCATCCAATGGTGGGGTGTCTCTCCAACCTTCTGTCCTCCAAGGGAATTATTCGGGGTCCTCTGGGAAGGGTCCTTCTTCTGCAAAAGTGCAACCGCGACTTCTCCATTGACTTCTATTGGGCACGGGCTGTGTTCCCACTCTGCACACAGCCTCCGTGGGGTTCCTGGGTACTTACCTTGGGTAGTTACTTGTGTCCCCGACTTCTCTGGGTCTTCTGGTCCATGTTCCGCTCTCCTTTACAGTTCGCATTCCACTTTTTTTTAGTATATGGTTTGGCCTCCCCCTGGAGACCACTGTATTTTGTGCTACTTGCCTGATTGCAATTGAAGTATTCTTGTGTATTGTGGTTATATCCCCCGGGTAGGAGATATACCAATGTGTTAGTCAGTGTTGTGAAATGAATAAACACAGTGTGGTTCGTTTTCATTCGACTTACACTACAGATTAAATTGGTGAAACAAGCTGCATAACACTCCTTCAAGATAAGCCTGAAAGCTGCTCTCCACAGCTACCACTTTGAGAGCTTTCTATGGTTATCAAAGACCACTGAAATCAACTTAAGGATTGCCTGGATTAGTGCAAGGTGCACCACTTGAATAAGTGTACACCATATACTAAGCCAGCCTCCTACACATAACAATAGCTCCCACAGCCCTGCGGTGTGGGGGGTGCCCGAGCTCCAAGAGGCCCCCTCCGGCACTGTGCATGTGCAGTGCTGAGAGCTCCTTACTGGGTCCAGAGAGTGGGGGGCCCTTTATATACTTTGCAGGGGGTCCCCTCAGGTTTCATTACGCCACTGGGCTGTTGCTGGTACTGTTGTGCAGGAGAAACAGTTCCTGCAGGGTAAAAATGTCCTCCCTGTCCCTGTTGTGCTTTTGTGAAGTGAAAATCCACTATTAAGTGTCCTTTAATGTTGCAATAATATGTCATGTTTGTTTTATTTCCTCTACTTCCCCTCTGTTGCTGCAATCCTTGCATCATTTGCTGGGGAGGCTGACCTGTGGGTCCTTGATACCACTGCTGTTGCAACTGTATCTGTGGTAGCTGTGCTGTAACTTGAGGTGCTTGAATGGCTACATTTGCTCCTATAATGCTATTTTTCTTTGTGTTGTTTTCTAATTTTTGAGTAGCCAATTTGGCTTTGACATGGTCCAAATGTTCCCTTGTTTTTCTAACCTTTTTCTAGCATGTTGCAGTATTATACACTGTGTTTCCGTCCACGGTTTACTATCTTTTGCCACTACTGTCTCTAATGGCTGCTGTAGCTCCTCTGGCAGCCCGTTTTTCACAGTGTGAAAGAACAATCTGGTTCCTTGTTCATCTAGGGGACCCATCTCGTGGTCCTTAGTTTTTTCACGCGTTCAACGTATTGTAACATTGACTTATCCGTCCCTATTATTTGGCTCATAATGCTACCTATATCTGGCACATCTGTATATCTTTTTTCCAATTCTCCCAGACAAGTGCCTTTACGCTGTTAAATATTTGTGCCCCTGTCCCCATTAATCAACATTACTTGTCCTGCATTGGTACATGTTACTACTTGAAAAACATTCTGTTTCATCTCCCATTATACTTGCAAGGAGACTCTTCACATCCCCTATAGCTAATTGCATTCCTGCTGTGTACCTTTCAAGGGAAGCAATCCATTTAGATGCCCCCTCGGAAAGTGGTATTAATTGTTTCTTCAGGTTTTCCTTGTCCATGTGTTGCCATGGTGCATAAGTTAAACTCTGTGCTCTCGGAGTTTGGTCTCTTTCTCCCTATTTGTAGCTGTCTCACCCTGGGGTGTGTACCATCTCCTCTCTGTGCATACTGTTGCCATACCAGTAGGGAGTCTCTCATATATTCATAATCCCAGACCACAGGTACTTCCCCACCTTCAGTACAGTCTTGGGCTGTTGCTAAGTCTCAGGGTGGAAGGATCCTTCCCTAGGTCACGTTGAAGGAAACTTACCAGGTTTACTCTGTGTAATCCCCCAAATCATTTGAGAAAGGGTAGACTGCGAATGAGTCTTGTTCTCCTATAATTACTATCTCATTAGGCGTCAGATCTCTCCTGTTCGACTTCATTTTGTGACATACATTCATATTAATCTGCCTGGTGTCGTCCATCCATTGTAAATCTAAATCATCATCACATTCTTCTATTATTTCTGGATCACTGTTACTCGGTTCAACTTTTGTTTTCCCTTTTAGTTATTACCCCTGGATTTCCATGTTTCCCCTCTATTCTCAATCTCTCCAGTTCTTTTTCTTTGTATGCTTTAAGGCATCACTCAATCCTTCACTTACCATAGGTAACCTTTGCTGGTCCCCCTGGTGTCCTGCAGTGGCCAAATTATATATATATATATATATATCTTGGGATAATGCACTAGTATTGTCGGTGTGTGTTGTCCTAGCCTTTAATGTATTCCTTTCTTCCTCTGCCATCAATCTATGTTCCTGTTCCTCTGTCTCTCACGACATGCATTTTCTCCCTCTTCTCCTTCGAATACGTGTTTTCTATATATTTCTTTGCTTATCTGTTCATTATGGACTGAACGTCAAGTGTGGGGGCGGTAAAGTCTTTCATTCAATATCGTGCTTTGGTCTGGTGAATGTTGCAAAAAAATCTAATGCTAATAATTTAGATTTTGTCGTTTTACTTGAAATCAAAGGGTCGTCTCTTTTAACATAAGACACAGTGTCTTTACTAAGTGATGGTGTGACATTTCAGCTTTCATCTAGTTTCAAAGTGAAGTTAGCTGTGACTTGCCCTGTGTAGTTGTTTTGTACTGTGCAATCAGTATCTGAGTCTTCTGTTTGCGTTATATCTGGAACAACATTGCTCTCTCCTAATAGATGCATTCCTATTGCTAATTTAAGTTGTCTTTTGGCTTCCTGATAGGGACTTAGTTTATTTTCCTTATTAGGAGGAGGAGGTGGAGGTGGTGGTGCTGTAGGTGAAGGAGTCCAACTACATTCAGAGGGTTCATCTACTGTGTCAGGTTCAAATTCTTGCCATATGTTTACGGTCACTATTCTTTTTTTCAATTTCTTGCCTTTATATGGCCCACAAATATGTTAGTAGAAATCCCAATTGACATGGTTCAAATGATCCCTCTTCTGGCCAAGGACTAGGACTCTGCTTTGCACCCATATACCATTCCTTACAATATGTCTTTCTCCTATTTGATCACCCTAAAACACTTTGATATGTTGCAAAGGAGTATCAAACATTTTACTTTAATCAAATGTTCACACAATATGAATAATTCACAATAACTTTTTCAATGTATAACAGTACACAAGTAATATACATATATAATTGTCAACTCATCGTATCATAATCTGACCAAACAGAATTGTAAAGTATTACGCTATTGTCACTTTCATTTATCAGTGACACTTTGTTTCTGTTTGATCACCAGGATCCAGGATGAATAAACCACTACTAAACTATTTGCTTAATGCAGACACTTTGACATTCTTAGTCACGTCTGGCTAATTAGTAGTCTCCCTTACAGCAATATCCATATTGTGCCTTATGCACCTTCGAAGAACCTCAAAAGGGAAAGACTTTTAGGGACATAAATTTATTCGGAGAATGTCTTGGGCTCACCTGTCTTCCCAAACTTCGAGGACCCACTCCCGCCTCTCAAAGCCAGATTTCGTACAAAACCGGTATCTGCTTACCTGTTTGAGCGCTTTTTAATCAATGAAGGGGCGATGGTGGGCTTGACCCCCGAGGTCCGGCAGGCTGACTGCGAGAATTCTCCTGGCTGGCTCGCCAATGGCAGATGTTGACTTTTATTTCCCTCTGCCCATCAACCACGTCAGTCTTCCGTCTTGGTTTCTTAGGATCACCTTTATTCACAGCCGGGAAACCTGCTGAAGTATCGCATGCAAAGACGCATTCTGCAAGTCTCAAAGCATATCTGACTGCGCATACCTTATATAAATTTCTTCTGGCATTTGTATACAATTTTTGGCTCCTGGCCACATTCTGTTGCTCGCTACAAGCACATCTGCTGATCATCAGAGTCATGCCATCCTGTTTGTACTGAGAGTGTCTGTTATTCATTTCTGGGCTAACCACTAACTTCCCTCAAGGACATATATATTAAGCTGAGTACGAAGGTCAGTATGTTATTTCTAGGAACTGTTTGTGTTCTTTTTTTACCAACGGTCATGGCCCCAACCCAGTGACTAGCACATGTACTGGAACTCCGGCTTCTGCACATATTTTACTGGTTTGTCTATTTCTGTCTCATGTATCTCTTTTGTACAAGATTGAGTCTTTTCACAATGTGGAGTCACTGCAGACATTTCCATTTCCAGAAGTGTCCAGGTGCAGAGGTGCTGGATGGGTTGGTAGCCTTCCACGCTACACAGTAAGCAAGGGGGTACCTAGAAACAGGCTGCAGAGGGGGACTTGAGGACAAGTCTGTGAGCTCCCAACAAGGGGCTCAGTTCGTGAGAGTCCTGGGGGCAGTGGGCACAGTCAGTGTTCATGGACCCGGACCGGGGAGCTTGGGTGCAGAAGGTTTGGGTTGGCTGGTGCCCGTGTGTCAAAGGCACCAATGGTTCTCAATCAGACCTGCAAAGGGGGACAAAACAGGACAGCTGGGCCACAGTCTGTGCTGGCCTCTGCGATGCTGACATCCCTCGCTGTCTGGCCTGTCTTTGTGATATCGGAGTCCGGATTCGACTTGGCAAGCGTTGGTTGCTGCCCTGGGTATTGGTGCAGGGCGCCTACTGGGGGTCCTGGCTTCTCCAATCTCGGTGGGGAGACGGATCTGACCTCTGGGAGTACAGTGACCTCCTCCTTGGCGGCGGCTGCTGCGTTTGTGGACCTGGTGGTCAGCAGAGCAGTAAATCTGACGTTGCGGTCGGTGCCTGCATGTTGCAGGTAAGTGACTCCTCCACTTCAAGGAAGATGCTGATGGCTTGGCAAAGTGCTGGTGCCCCTCCGAGGCTTTTGGAGGATGCACAGCTGCAGGATGAGTCGATTTCTCTGAATGTTTGGGACAGGAGCAGGCAGGTAGGGTTTGGCGCCAAAGTCCACCCGTAGTCCACAGTTATCGCTTCTTCTTCGGCTCTTCTTTGTCCTTCTTCTTCTTTTGTCAAGTGAATCTCAGTTCCTGGTGTTGGGGGCCATCTAAATACTGAATTTAGGGGCGTTAAGGGGAGTGAAGGGTAGTATCCACTGGGCTACATAGTCTAGGAGTCACTACACCCCTATAAGACTACTTCATGTGAGGAGTGGGCATAACCCTGTCCCAGAGTTTCTAATTCCACCAAAATCAAGATGGTGGAACCCTTCTTTCATGGAGCACATCAGGCATCCCTCCTTAGGAGTGTGACTGGCCTTGTAGTGCAACACGCCTCCTTGCATAGCTAATTTCCCACCTGTCCTGGTGCCAAATGCAGGGCAGGGGGTGGCATCTCTCAGGACTGGGGGAAGCTAGGGTCACATATCAAAGGCAGCAGGGACTTTGAAGTCCCTGGCCTTGATATACAGGTTAACTAGCTATCCTGCTGGAGGAGGTGTGAATACCTTCCTCCAGAGCAGGCATTGTTTCTGGCCTCAGAGATCAAAGGCTCTCACCTGCAAGGGGTCAGAAACAGGTCTGTGGTGACAGGCTGGACAATACCAGTCAGCCAGCACACTAAGAGGCTGGTAGGTTTTCAAGGAGCACCTCTAAAGTGCATGTTTGAATAAATCCACTACTGGCATCAGTATGGATTTATTAGAACAAAGTATTTGATAGCTGTGAGAAGTTGGCCTGGTATATGCTGTCCACTAATTATAGTGGGCACCTTGCACCAGTCCAAACAACCCCTTATTGGAAATAGGTTAAAGACAACCTTTATTGAAAGCTATCCTAGTGGTAGCTATGGAGAGCAGCCTTCAGGCTAAGTCTTGAAGGAATGTAAAGCAGCTTGTTTTACCAGTCTATAATCTCTTGAGTGACCAAATGAAAGAGGACCACACCAGGTATATATTTAAAATATATGTATTTAGTCTTAAACACACCACTCTAGTCTCTTTATGAGGCTAGAGTTCGAAGTACATAAGTTACAAGTCGAATATCAACAGTAATAGCACAAATACACGTTTGAGCCCTAGGGGCGTACCAAACCATATACCAATAAAGTGGTATAAGAACCACATCTGAAAGAGACACGTTAGTGACAGATTCCTTACCTTAGAATATCCCCAGGCGTCAGGCTGGATCCGGAAAGTTTTTGCGTAGCAGTACCCTTGCGCGTCGGTAGGCGGCGTCGTGCGGCTCCGCGTCCGTCGTCTGCATCATGATCGCCGGGATGACGTCGCGGGCAGTACTTAGATGCCGCCCCTGCGTGCTGACGTCAGTTCTTCTTTTTCCGCGCCAGTAAGCGCAGATCCGGGAAGAGCAGTGCCCTAGTCAATTTTTGACTACATTTTTTGGGTGATTTTTTCACTGTTTCTTTTCGAGTCTTCTCGACTCCTAGGTGTCGGTAGGGATGCCCGGCTTCAAGCCATGCGACGCCTGTGATCGAATGATGTCGATCACAGACCCGCACTTAGTGTCTCTACTGTCTCGGCCGAGACCACGACACAAAGTCGTGCCCTGACTGCCGGGCCTTACACCCGAAGGCTTTGCGAGAGCGGTCTCGAAAGCTCCTCGAGGTCCGGCAGTCGGCTCCGCGCCGCACCAAGCCCCGGTCCCGTGAGAGGTCGAGGGGCCGGTCGCGGAGCCCCCGCCGGTCGTCGGAGTCCAAGTCTTCGCACTCCTCGGGTAAGTCGAAGCGCAAGAAGTCTAAGAGCACCATCGCTCTAAGACTTCGCCTCGCCGGTCTCGCGACTCGGCTGAGGCCCCTGTTGGCACCGTCCCCGCGGCTCCGGATGTGCCTGTGGCGCCGCCCCCGCATTACCCGTCCTTCCCGGGTTCGGGGGCGACTCCGGCCGAAATACAGGAATTCCTGTCGGCCATGGCCCGCCTCTTCGGGCCTCAAGGTCCCTCCGGTGCGCCTTCGGGCCCCGCGGGCCCTGATGGGGTTGCTCCGGCGTCTCCAATCCCGGCGTCGCCTGTCCCGCCAGCCTTGATCCCGGCTCCGGCCTCGATCCCGGCTCCGGTGGTACCGCAACCCCGATCGACACCGGTTGACCTAACCACGCCGGCGCCGATATCCCCGGTTCCGGACATGGAGCCGGACCGACGTCGCTCGACGCCGGCTCCGGCGCCGATGAGACCTTGGGTCCCAGATGTCCCTCCTCCTCCATATTTTACACCAGAGGAGGACCAGGAGAGATGGGAGGGGTCGGAAGATCCTCTCACACAGCAGTGTGAGTATGATGAGGACTGGGCAGAGGAACTTGGGGATGCCAGTGGTCTAGACACTTCCCCTGACACTGGCATGCTGTCTCCTCCCGTGGCTACGGAGGAGGGAGCAAATTTCGCAACGGTGTTGCGTAGAGCAGCTGGAGCCTTGCACCTCCAATTGCCTACTGTGGCTGTCAGGACTAATCTCCTGAGGGAAGTGCTTCAGCCGGCAGCTTCCTCCGCGGAGACTGTGCTGCCGTTTAATGATGCACTGTCTGACGTTCTTTTGGGCACCTGGTCCAAGCCCACCACAGGGGCTCCTGTGGATAGGAACGTGGCCCGACGCCATCGCCCTGCTCCGGGCGACCCCTTGTTTCTCTCTCAACATCCCACCCCCGAGAGCTTGGTTGTCCAAGCCTCTGCCTCCCAAACCGCCTTCCCTACCGCCCCTCCGGATAGGGAATCCAAACGCCTGGACCAGTTTGGGAAGAAGGCTTTTTCTTCCTCCAGTGCTGGCTTGCGGTCCATCAACACCGCTTGCCTTTTGGGCCGATATACCCACTCCCTGTGGGATTCGGTGGCGACTGTTTTGCCCCAGTGTTCTGCGGAGGTCCAGACACTGCTTACCCGCACCATTGCGGAAGGTAGGGATGCGGCAAAGTACACCATACGTTGTGGCCTTGATACCGCCGACTCGCTGGGCAGATCGCTTGCAACGACGGTGGCGCTGCGTCGCCACGCCTGCCTGAGAACAACTGGTTTCTCGGGTGATGTCCAGAATACACTCATGGACATGCCCTTTGATGGAGTCGGTCTTTTTGGTTCCAAAGCAGACCATGCGCTGGAGCGTTTTAAGGACTCACGGGCTACTGCCAAGTCCCTGGGCCTTTCTGTTGTGCGCCCTCCGCTAACCTCTGCTTTTCGCCCCTTTCATGGCCACGGAAGGGGCGCCCAGTCACGTCCGCTGCCCAGCCACCGGCCCGCGCAGCAAGCGTCTTCGCGTGGCCGAGGACGTGGCTACCGCCGTGGCGGTTTGGGCAACCAGCGTGCGGGTCAGGCCACCAACTCTGCCTAGTCCCTCCTTTCAGGTGCACAGCACGCCAGTAGGGGGCAGGGTCCGCCATCACCTTCACCACTGGCGTGCCATCACCTCGGACAGGTGGGTCTTGGACATTGTCCGAAGGGGCTACTCCCTCCCCTTCGAGACCACCCCCCCAGCCATGCCACCTCAATTCCACCGCATGTCAGGGGATCACTTGGTGCTTCTGCAGAAGGAAGTCAGGGCCCTCTTGGCCAAGAGGGCCATCGAGCATGCTCCGACCCCAGAAGTAGGACGTGGTTGCTACTCCCACTACTTTCTGGTGCCCAAAAAGGACAAGGAGGACATGCGTCCTATCTTGGACCTCCGGAACATCAATCGCTTCCTCCGGAAGGAGAAGTTCAAGATGCTCACCCTAGCTCAAGTCTTGACTGCCCTCGACCCTGGAGACTGGTTGGTAGCGTTGGACTTGCAGAACGCTTATTTTCACATCCCCGTCCTGCCGGCCCACCGGCGTTACCTTCGGTTCACGGTAGGCCTCGAGCATTTTCAGTTTACCGTGCTCCCCTTTGGCCTTACAAGTGCCCCTCGGGTGTTCACGAAAGTGATGGCGGTGGTCGCAGCTCATCTGCGCCGGGCAGGGGTTCCAGTCTTCCCCTACCTCGACGACTGGCTGCTGAAGGCGGGCTCGTCCCAGGCAGTCGTCTCCCACCTCCAGACTACGGAAGAACTCCTGCACTCGCTGGGGTTCTCCATCAATGTGCCGAAGTCGCATCTGATTCCTTCTCCACAGCTCCTTTTCATCGGAGCAGTTCTGGACACGACGCAGTTTCGGGCCTATCCTCCCGAACGGCGAGTCCGGGATATTCAGGCTATGATTCCGATCTTTCAGCCTTTATCCTGGGTTTCGGTACGGATGACCCTGAGGCTGCTGGGCCTCATGGCCTCCTGCATCCTGCTGGTCGATCATGCCAGATGGCATATGCGGGCTCTGCAGTGGGACCTGAAGTTCCAGTCGGCGCAGCACCAGGGCAACCTGTCCGATCACGTCCAGATCTCGGGGGGGCTGCAAAACAGTTGCAGTGGTGGCTCTCGAACTGGCAATGGGTCATGGGCAGATCCCTTCACCAGCCAGAGCACACAGTTGTGACGGACGCGTCACTTCTGGGATGGGGCGGTCACATGGGAGAGGCAGAGATCAGAGGCCTCTGGTCTCCGGCGGAGTCCCGGCTCCATATCAACCTTCTGGAGCTCCGGGCGATCCGACTTGCACTCAAGGCATTCCTTCCCTCTGTCAAAGGGAAGGTAGTGCAGGTGTTCACAGACAACACCACCGCCATGTGGTACTGCAACAAACAAGGCGGGTGGGGTCGTGGACCCTCTGTCAGGAGGCTCTGCGCCTCTGGACATGGCTGGAACATCAGGGCATGTTCCTGATGGTTCAACACCTGGCAGGTTCCCTGAACGCCAGGGCGGACGAACTCAGCCGCAGGTGCATGATGGATCACGAATGGCGTCTTCACTCGGAAGTGGCGCAAGGACTCTTTCTACAGTGGGGAGAGCCTTGGTTAGATCTATTCGCCACCGAAGAGAACGCGCAATGTCATCAGTTCTGCGCGTTGGAATTTCCAAGGCAGCACTCGCTCGGCGACGCTTTTCGTCGCGAGTGGAGTTGCGGTCTGTTGTACGCCTTTCCGCCTATACCACTTCTACCCAGAGTGTTGAAGAAGATTCGGCGCGACCGGGCCCAAGTCATCCTTGTGGCTCCGGACTGGGCTCGAAGAGTTTGGTATCCCGAGCTACTCCGTATGAGCGTCGATCCCCCGATCCGTCTGCCTCTTCGGGAGGATCTTCTGTCGCAGCAGCAGGGGACGGTCCTCCACCCGAACCTGTCCAGCCTCCACCTGCTTGCGTGGAGATTGAGCGGCGGCAGTTGATTCCTTTCGACTTGCCTCCCGAAGTTTGTGATGTAATTCTGGCAGCCAGGCGTCCCTCCACTAAGGTGGTATACGCCTGCAGGTGGAACAAGTTTGTGGCATGGTGCACAGCAAAGGCTGTGAATCCCTCTCTGCCCCTCTTTCTGAGGTTCTTCTGTTCCTTCTTTCTCTGGCCCAACAGGGTTCTGCCCTGGGTACCATCAAGGGCTATCTTTGTGCCATCTCGGCCTTCCTCAGGCTTCCTGATCAGCCCTCCCTTTTCAAATCCCCTGTTAACAGGTTCCTAAAAGGCATTACACACCTCTTCCCTCCTGTTCCGTTTGTGATGCCTCAGTGGGACTTGAACTTGGTTCTTACCTTTCTCATGTGCGCTCCCTTTGAGCCTCTACATAACTGTCCTCTTCGTCTTCTGACTCTGAAGACAGCCTTTCTGGTAGCCATCACCTCCGCTCGGCGGGTGAGTGAGCTCCAGGCTCTATCATGCAAACCTCCCTTTCTGTCTGTCCATCCAGACAAGGTTGTTCTTAGGACGCGTCCGTCCTTCTTGCCAAAGGTGGTTTCTGCCTTCCACATTGAGCAGACCATCACTTTGCCCACCTTCTTTCCGCCTCCGCATCCTTCCAGAGAGGAAGAGAGGCTCCAACGTCTGGACCCAAAACGTGCGCTTTCCTTTTATATCAACCGCACACAACACTTCCGGGTGGATGACCAGCTCTTTGTTGGCTACGTGGGTGCCAAAAAAGGTTGGGCGGTGCACAAGAGAACCATCTCCCGCTGGGTGACCTTGTGTATCAAAGCCTGCTATTCTTTGGCTAAGAAGGAGCCTCCTGTTGGGCTGCGTGCCCATTCCACCAGGGCAACGGCTGCTACCACGGCTTTAGGCCGCGGTGTTCCGCTGCAGGATATCTGTCAGGCAGCTACGTGGGCCTCGCTGCACACGTTTACAAAGCATTACTGCCTTGACAGTCAGGTCCGGAGGGACGACTTTTTGGGCCGTTCTGTCCTCCGGGACTTCCTTGTCTGATCTTTGTTCGCAGACCCACCACCGGGGTTGGTATTGCTGGGGTATCTATTCTAAGGTAAGGAATCTGTCACTAACGTGTCTTTCAGATGCACAAGTTACTAACTTGTGTAACGATATATCTGTAAGAGACAGTAGTTAGTGACAGATTCCTTACCGCCCCACCCATCCTCCCCGTTCTGCGAACTGATTTCTAGGGTTAAGGACATCCCTTTCAGGGCCCTAGTATTTTTCAGACACCTATGTCAGCTTCTTGCATGGCTCTGCGTTCCTGGCGCGGAAAGTCGTGTACAGAACTGACGTCAGCGCGCAGGGGCGGCGTCTAAGTACTGCCCGCGACGTCATCCCGGCGATTCACGACGCCGACGACGGACGCGGAGCCGCACGACGCCGACTACCGACGCGCAAGGGTACTGCTACGCAAAAACTTTCCGGATCCAGCCTGACGCCTGGGGATATTCTAAGGTAAGGAATCTGTCACTAACTACTGTCTCCTACAGATATATCGTTACACAAGTTAGTAACTTGTGCGACTGAGCTAGACACAAGGCCTAGAGCCTGTAGAAGTGCTTGGCCCTCAAGGAACCACCCAAGGTAGTGACACAGGGGACCCACGGGGGACGCGTGCAGTGTGAGAACACAGCCGCGAGCCGCCGTTGACTTCTATGGGGAATGTCGCGGTTGGAGTTTTAAAGAAAAAGGACACTTAGAGGAGGACTTGGAGCAAACCCCTTTAGAACTAGGTTGTTCTAGAGTCTATACCCACGGGAGCACCGGAGTACTAGAGTTACCTCACCCAGGGAAGCCGGGTGCATAGGTGTCTTTCGGGGTCGGGTTTCGTCGTTTTCAATGGCGATCTGCTGCAAAGTGCTGCTGGCGACCAAGTCGAAAGTGTTCGGGTGGATCCAAGGGTGGATCAAAGATCTGAAGAACCTGAAAGCAGAGGGGACAGAGTCTGGGTCACTAGCCAGTGACCAGGAAGGCGATGAGCAGATGCCCACCGATGTCGGGTGCTTCAGGTAGGTTGACGGTCGTCTTGACTCTTCAGCCACGAGGTCCAGGAGGCGTCGACGACGACCAGGAGCTGGATTCGAGCTGTCCCACGACGTCTGTCGATTGCTGCAGTGTCAGCGACCGGATTGGACCCAACAAGCCTTGGCAACGGCAAGTCTTGTAGAAACAAAGAAAGGACGTTGATGCAGACCAGCAAGGTCTGGGGGACTCACCCAGCGAGGGTAAGTCAGGGCATGTCTGGAGCAACCAGGGAAGCCCAAGCAGAAGAAGAGTTGCCTTCGGGAGGGCTTACTAGCCAACGGACTAGCGACCGCGAAGGAGCCTCGAGTGGACCCACTTGGAGCTGGCTCACAGGACACTCGTGGAGTGGAGGCCAGTGATCTTCGGTGCAGTCGGTGCTGGAGGCGGGGGCTACTCGGAGCCCAAAGCACAACTTCGTGGGAGACCAAGAAGAGGATGCACTTGCAAATGTGCTCGGTGTCCAGGGGTCACGGTTCCACGTTACCCACGACAGCTACGGGCCTCAGCTTTGCTGGGGACTCAGGGCAGCCTCGGGCAAGTCTGGAAATCCACCTCTGGTGATGCAAAGACTTCGGCGTCCGGCGGGAGCTTCAGCGATGCAGACCGGACAATTGCTTCTTTGGTGCCTGCCAAGCAGGGGAGTCACTCCTTGACCCCAAGGGAGATTCTTCAGTCCTCTAGTCTTCAAGTAGAGCGTCGAAGGTCCAGGATTCAGTGTCAGAGTTTCGTCCAGGGTAATCTAAAGTCCTAAGGACTGGGGTCCCATACTTATACAAAGTTAGGGGGTTGGACATACTCTGGGGACCCACCTATGGGAGGGTCAGGGAAGAGGGGTGGTTACACCCATTTCCCTTTGTCCAGTTTCGCGCCAGAGCAGGGGCAGGTAGCCCCTGCAACCGGTTTGAACTTGCATATGCACAGGGACACCAAATGTGCCCCCAGTGCAGGACTTCAAAGCACCAGAGGGTGCTCCTGCCCAGCCCCAATACACACTATCCTGTCTGGGGAGGTGGTTACACCTCCATTCGACAGGAAACCTATTGTCCAGGCCTCCCCTGCCGGAGTTTGTCAGCAGCAGGAGGCCAGACCCGTGTCTGTGGCAGCGTCATCCATTTTGTGATGCCATGGCTCTGGAAAGAAGTTACCGGGTAGCCCGGTGTGTACATGTCTCTCCCTCTAGAAGGGTGGAATGCTACCCCCGCCACCAGAATTGGCGGGGGGTAGTATTCCAAGATGTTTGACACCAAACACATGTTTTGGTGCAGCCAGTCCAAAGTTAGCATTGTACCGCGAGGATATAATGCACTTAAGAGTATATGGTCAGGCTGTACCACAAACAGCATCAGAGGAGGGACTCCGAACGCTGCAGAGGGGCTCTGCTCATGCAGGGGCACCCTCTCACATAAAAACCAAGCACTCTGCCTTCAGGATTGGTAAGGCCTGCCATAGGAGTGACTTATAGGTTTATATGTGTGTGCAATGGTAGTGATATAGGTAGCCCATACCACTGTAAGGGGTGCAGGCACCACCTTACCCAGGCTGCAGTAGCAGACCTGTGGTGTCATTTTGGCTGGCCTTCCAGGGGTGGCACAATACATGCTGCAGCCCCTGGTAGGCCTCTGAGGTACCTATGCCCTGGGTACATAGTATACCATATACTAGGGACTTATAAGGGCACTCCAGATTCCAATCAGAGATGTGCCTAAGGCACATGGAAACCATTTTAGAGAGGAAGCAGCTAGGCTGGGGTTCTGATTAGCAGGGCCCCAGCCAGACTAAAGTCGAAAAACAGTGAAGCATCAGCAAAAAGTGGGGGTACCCATGTGAAGCAGATCCTACTCTCCTACACAACCCCCCCCCCCCAAACGCAGGGACATTAAACTAACCTTGACCAGTTGAGTCTTCATGTTCTAAGTGGAAATACCTAGAGAGTCCATCTGCATTGGCATGGTTACTCCCAGGTCTATGTTCCACTGTAAAGTCCATCCCCTGTAGGGAAATGGACCACCTAAGCAGTTTGGGGTTTTCACCCTTCATTTGTTTTAGCCATAGGAGGGGCTTGTGGTCTGTTTGAACAAGGAAGTGAGTACCAAACAAGTATGACCTCAACTTCTTCAGGGCCCAAACCACAGCAAAGGCCTCCCTCTCTATGGCTGACCAACGTTTCTCTCTAGGGGTCAGCCTTCTGCTAATAAAAGCTATTGGCTGATCCTGACCTTCATCATTCAATTGTGACAGTACAGCCCCTACCCCCAATTCAGATGCATCTGTTTGGACAATGAACATCTTGGAGTAATCAGGACTCTGGAGAATGGGAGCAGTGCACATGGCCTGCTTCAGGTCATCAAATGCCTTTTGACAGCTAGCTGTCCACTGAACCTTTTTGGGCATTTTCTTGGAAGTTAAGTCATTCAGGGGTGTCACTATTGATCCATACCCCTTGACAAATCTCCTATAGTACCCAGTCAGGCCTAAGAAGGCTCTCACCTGAGTCTGGGTGGTTGGAGCAACCCAGTCCATGATGGTCTGGATTTTGCTCTACAGTGGTTGAACCTGGCCTCCACCCACAAGGTGGCCCAGGTACACAACCTGACTCTGCCCTATCTGGCACTCAGTGGCCTTGATAGTGAGGCCTGCCTTTGCAGGGCCTCCAAAACATTTCTGAGGTGGACCAGGTGATCCTCCCAGGTGGAGCTAAAGACAGCAATATCATCTAGATATGCTGCACTATAGGCCTCCAGACCTGTAAGGACTGTATTCACCAACCTCTGAAAAGTGGCAGGTGCATTCTTCAGACCAAAGGGCATTACCACAAATTGATAATGCCCACTAGGGGTTGAGAATGCTGTCTTTGGCTTTGCATCATCAGCTAGTCTGATCTGCCAGTAGCCAGCTGTCAGGTCAAATGTGCTTAGATACTTGGCTGAGGCCAAAGTGTCTATTAGCTCATCTGCCCTAGGTATTGGATGGGCATCAGTCCTAGTGACTGCATTGAGACCCCTGTAGTCCACACAAAACCTCATCTCTCTTTTCCCACCACTGGTGTGAGGTTTTGGCACAAGGACCACTGGACTAGCCCAAGGGCTATCTGAGGGTTCAATAACTCCCAAATCCAACATTTTCTGGACTTCTGTCCTGATACAGTCCCTGACATGGTCAGGTTGCCTATAAATCTTATTTTTAATAGGCAGACTGTCCCCAGTGTCCACTTCATGAGTGCACCAGGTGGTCTGACTTGGAGTCAGAGAGAACATATGTACTGATTGAGCACTTGTCTGCAATCAGTTTGCTGCTGAGCAGTGAGGCTGCCTGCTAAGGCTACACCGTCCACTGACCCATCATCAGGGTTCTGTGAGAGCAGGTCAGGGAGTGGGTCACTCTCTTCCTCCTGTCCCTCATCAGTAGCCATGAGCAAGCCCATGTCTGCCCTGTCCACATATGGTTTCAATCTGTTGACATGGAGAACCCTGTGGGGACTCCTGGGTGTTCCTAGGTCTACTAAATAGGTAACTGCACACTTCTGTTCAACAATGGTATGGGGTCCACTCCACTTGTCTTGGAGAGCTGCTGGGGCCACTGGCTCCAGCACCCACACCTTCTGCCCTGGCTGGTAAACAGTCAGTACAGCCTTTTGGTCATGCCAGGCTTTTTGCAGTTCCTGGCTAGCCTCAAGGTTTTTAGTTGCCTTTTTCATGTATTCAGCCATCCTGGAGCGGAGACCAAGTACATAGTCCACTATGTCTTGCTTTGGGGGCTTGAGAGGTAACTCCCATCCTTCCTTCACCAAGCACAATGGACCCCTGACAGGGTGACCAAACAAAAGTTCAAAAGGGCTGTAGCCAACCCCTTTTGAGGCACCTCCCTGTATGCAAACAAAAGGCAGGGCAAGAGTATGTCCCATCTTCGCCTCAGCTTTTCTGGGAGCCCTTTAATCATGCCCTTTAAGGTTTTGTTGAATCTCTCAACTAAACCATTGCATTGTGGGTGATAGGGTGTGGTGAACTTGTAAGTCACTCCACACTCCTTCCACATTGCTTTTAAGTATCCAGACATAAAGTTTGCAACAGTCTGATACAACCTCCTTAGGGAAGCCCACTCTTGAGAAAATTCCCAGGAGGGCTCTTGCCACTACAGGTGCTGTAGTGGTCCTAAGGGGAATAGCCTCTGGGTACCTAGTGGCATGATCCACCACCACTAGGATAAACCTGTGCCCAGATGCTGTTTGGGGATCCATGGGACCAACAATATCAATCCCCACTCTTTCAAAGGGCACCCCCACCACAGGTAGTGGTATCAGGGGGGCCTTTGTAGTACCACCTGCCTTCCCACTGGCTTGGCAGGTTACACAGGAGCGACAAAACTTCTTGGTGTCTTCAGACATGTGGGGCCAGTGAAAGTGAGGGACAAGTCTGTCCCAAGTCTTGTTCTGGCCCAGGTGACCTGCTAGAGGAATGTCATGGGCTAGGGTCAATAGGAAGCCCCTGAACTTCAGAGGTATAACCAACCTCCTGGTGGCACCAGGCTTGGGGTCTCTACACTCTGAGTACAAGAGTCCATCATCCCAATACACTTTATGGGGACCACTAGCATTCCCAGCAGCCTCAGCAGCAGCTTGCTGTCTGAGGGGTTCAAGAGAGGGGCAGCTCTGCTGCTCCTGGCTCAGATCTGCCCTGGAAGGGCCCCCTGTCCCCAAGAACTCAACCTGGTCAGGTTCAAGCTCCTCTGGGACAGTTCCTTCCTCAGGACTGAGATCATCCCCCTCAAGAGACTGATCTTCCATCTGAGCCAAAGGGGAAGGCACTGCCTTTACCCTACTACTACTACTCCTCTTGGATGGCACTTGGTCCATTTTTCCAGGATCCAAGGCCTGTTCAGTGTTAGACATTTTGCTCTGTGACCTGGTCACAACAAACACATCTGCAGGGATCCCCAGCATTTCTGCATGGGTCCTGAGCTCCACTTCTGCCCAAGCTGAAGTTTCAAGATCATTGCTAAGCAAGCATTCTACTGGTAGGTTTGCGCTCACCACAACCTTCTTAAGGCCAGTTACCCCTCCCCAGGAGAAGTTAACAATTGCCAGAGTATGGTCTGTTCTGACATTGCTAGCATTGGTCACTTGGTACATCTCACCAAGTATAATCTGCCCAGCATCCACAAGGTCTTGTGTCACCATGGTGACACTCGCCCCTGTGTCCCTAAATGCCAAAGCCTCTTTTCCATTGATTAAGGGCTGTTGC
Organism: Calotriton arnoldi; assembly: GCA_963921515.1. NCBI lineage: Eukaryota > Metazoa > Chordata > Amphibia > Caudata > Salamandridae > Calotriton > Calotriton arnoldi. The sequence continues at coordinate 4,130,562 of CAWUFW010000181.1, forward strand.
CTGTACTTGCCCAGATTACTGGGACTCATAGAGGAGGTCACATCCATGCCTCCATCACAGACTAGGACAGCCTGAGTGAGTTCTCTGACTAGGCCAGAGCTCACCTCATTACCCAGGGTCAACCCTACTAAACCCTTGGCCTGTGTACTCCAACCACCAATTGTAACTGCACTAGGGGGAACAGGTGCCTTAGGGGCATTGGTGGGGGCTGGAATAGAGTCTTTGGACTTGGTGCAATCACTGGTCCAGTGTGTCTTTTGCTTACAGACTTTGCACCATGGTTTCTTTTGGCCTTTTCCCTTGTTAGACTGTGAATCCCCACCTGAAGAAGATTTTTGGGGGCCTTGTGAAGACTTCTGGTCTTTACCCTTCTCCCCACCCTCATCAGAGGTTTTAGAATCTTGCTTCTTAGGGTCACCACCTTGGTTCTGTACCTTCTGCCTCACCCTGGTTCTGACCCATTTGTCTGCCTTCTTTCCAAATTCTTGGGGAGAGGTCAGATCAGAGTCCACCAGGTACTGATGCAACAGCTGATTTTGACAGTTATTAAGAATCTGCTCCCTCATGATAAGATTGTACAATCCTGTGAAGTCACATACCTTACTGCCCTTCAACCAACCTTCCAGAGCCTTAGCAGAACAAGCCACATCGTCCACCCAGTCTTGAGTCTGTGCTTTTTGGGTATCTCTGAACTTTAACCTGTATTGTTCAGTTGTTAGGCCAAACCCATCAATCAGAGCACTCTTCAAGACTTTGTAATTGTCAGCATCCTCCTCTCTAACAGTGAGGAGCTTATCTCTACCTTTGTCTGCAAAGGAGAGCCACAAGATTGCTGCCCACTGCTCCTGAGGGACCCTCTGTACTTTACAGGCCCTCTCCAGTGCAGTTATCCATTTGTGGATGTCATCCCCACTCTGGTAGGGAGGGACAATCTTGCTCAGGTTTCTATGGTCATAAGACCTTTCCCTATCTCTGGGGAAATTGCTGCCACCATGGGACTCTAGTCCCATCTTTTTTCTCTGTCTATAGAGATCTAGGGACTCCCTGTCTATAGCCAACTGCTGTTTTCTGAGCTCAAGCTGGGCTTGCTCATACTGAATCAGTCTTTTTCTCCTCTCATGAGAGGATTCCCTCCCATGGGAGGAGACAGAGGTCCCTACTGAGGTGTCAGAGTGGTTAGACTCCTGAGAAGGAAATCTAGTCCTTCTGGGCACACTTAACTCTTCCTGGGGGGACAAAGAGGAGGTCCTCCTGGGCCTCCTCCTCTTCCTCAGGAGTAGTTGCACTTTCCAGGTCAAGATCATTGTCATCCCCCTGGCCAGTTTCAGAGGTCAGGTCCTGGGCATTTTCATCCCTGGTCTCTCCCTCATCTTCTGCCCCACCCTCTCTGCCTACCCTTTCAGACCTTATGGGTCTTCTAAGATCATCCAGCAGAAGCATCTCCAGGGGACGTTGGGTGTTGGCACTTTTGCCTGTCTTCAACTTCCTAACTTTGCACAACTCTCTCAATTCCAAGAATGTGAGGTTGTCATATCTGGATGGCAGGAGCTCCCTGGTTCCTGGCAGTGAAGACATTACTAGTGTGGTGTGGTATGCACTACCTACTCTAGTGTGGCCTACTAAACTCTCTTGAGTTGTAGAAAGGGTGTGCTATCCCTTAACACACAACTCTAAGTTCAGTAGAACTTACTGTATCCTAAGCTTGATTTATATGTACCTAAGGTACCCTTAGTGGTTTTCAGTTGATCAATTCAATTGAGATTATCTGGTAAAACAATAGCAAGCTGGAATCCCACACGCTGCACACCAATGTGAGAAGTTGGCCTGGTATATGCTGTCCACTAATTATAGTGGGCACCTTGCACCAGTCCAAACAACCCCTTATTGGAGATAGGTTAAAGACAACCTTTATTGAAAGCCATCCTAGTGGTAGCTATGGAGAGCAGCCTTCAGGCTAAGTCTTGAAGGAATGTAAAGCAGCTTGTTTTACCAGTCTATAATCTCTTGAGTGACCAAATGAAAGAGGACCACACCAGGTATATATTCAAAATATATGTATTTAGTCTTAAACACACCCCTCTAGTCTCTTTATGAGGCTAGAGTTCGAAGTACATAAGTTACAAGTCGAATATCAACAGTATTAGCACAAATACACGTTTGAGCCCTAGGGGCGTACCAAACCATATACCAATAAATTGGTATAAGAACCACGACTGAGCTAGACACAAGGCCTAGAGCCAGTAGAAGTGCTTGGCCCTCAAGGAACCACCCAAGGTAGTGAGACAGGGGACCCACGGGGGATGCGTGCAGTGTGAGAACACAGCCGCGAGCCGCCGTTGACTTCTATGGGGAATGTCGCGGTTGGAGTTTTAAAGAAAAAGGACACTTAGAAGAGGACTTGGAGCAAACCCCTTTAGAACTAGGTTGTTCTAGAGTCTATACCCACGGGAGCACCGGAGTACTCGAGTTACCTCACCCAGGGAAGCCGGGTGCATAGGTGTCTTTCGGGGTCAGGTTTCGTCATTTTCAATGGCGATCTGCTGCAAAGTGCTGCTGGCGACCAAGTCGAAAGTGTTCGGGTGGATCCAAGGGTGGATCGAAGATCTGAAGAACCTGAAAGCAGAGGGGACAGAGTCTGGGTCACTAGCTAGTGACCAGGAAGGCGATGAGCAGATGCCCACCGATGTCGGGTGCTTCAGGTAGGTTGACGGTCGTCTTGACTCTTCAGCCACGAGGTCCAGGAGGCGTCGACGACGACCAGGAGCTGGATTCGAGCCGTCTCACGACGTCTGTCGATTGCAGGGGTGTTGGCGACCGGATTGGACCCAACAAGCCTTAGCAACGGCAAGTCTCGTAGAAACAAAGAAAGGACGTTGATGCAGACCAGCAAGGTCTGGGGGACTCACCCAGCGAGGGTAAGTCAGGGCATGTCTGGAGCAACCAGGAAAGCCCAAGCAGAAAAGAGTTGCCTTCGGGAGGGCCCACTAGCCAACGGACTGGCGACCGCGAAGGAGCCTCGAGTGGACGCACTTGGAGCTGGCTCACAGGACACTCGTGGAGTGGAGGCCAGTGATCTTCGGTGCAGTCGGTGCTGGAGGTGGGGGCTACTCGGAGCCCAAAGCACAACTTCGTGGGAGACCAAGAAGGAGATGCACTTGCAAATGTGCCAGGTGTCCAGGGGTCACGGTTCCACGTTACCCACGACAGCTACGGGCCTCAGCTTTGCTGGGGACTCAGGGCAGCCTCGGGGAAGTCTGGAATTCCACCTCTGGTGATGCAAAGACTTCGGCGTCCGGCGGGAGCTTCGGCGATGCAGACCGGACAATTGCTTCTTTGGTGCCTGCCAAGCAGGGGAGTCACTCCTTGACCCCAAGGGAGATTCTTCAGTCCTCTAGTCTTCAAGTAGAGCGTCGAAGGTCCAGGATTCAGTGTCAGAGTTTCGTCCAGGGTAATCTAAAGTCCTAAGGACTGGGGTCCCATACTTATACCAAGTTAGGGGGTTGGACATACTCTGGGGACCCACCTATGGGAGGGTCAGGGAAGAGGGGTGATTACACCCATTTCCCTTTGTCCAGTTTCGCGCCAGAGCAGGGGCAGGTAGCCCCTGCAACCGGTTTGAACTGGCATATGCACAGGGACACCAAATGTGCCCCCAGTGCAGGACTTCAAAGAACCAGAGGGTGCTCCTGCCCAGCCCCAATACACACTATCCTGTCTGGGGAGGTGGTTACACCTCCCTTCGACAGGAAACCTATTGTCCAGGCTTCCCCTGCCGGAGTTTGTCAGCAGCAGGAGGCCAGACCCGTGTCTGTGGCAGCGGCCTCCATTTTGTGATGGCAGGGCTCTGGAAAGAAGTTACCGGGTAGCCCGGTGTGTACATGTCTCTCCCTCTAGAAGGGTGGAATACTACCCCCGCCACCAGAATTGGCGGGAGGGTAGTATTCCAAGATGTTTGACACCAAACACAACATGTTTTGGTGCAGCCAGTCCAAAGTTAGCATTGTACCGCGAGGATATAATGCACTTAAGAGTATATGGTCAGGCTGTACCACAAACAGCATCAGAGGAGGGACTCCGAACGCTGCAGAGGGGCTCTGCTCATGCAGGGGCACCCTCTCACATAAAAACCAAGCACTCTGCCTTCAGGATTGGTAAGGCCTGCCATAGGAGTGACTTATAGGTTTATATGTGTGTGCAATGGTAGTGATATAGGTAGCCCATACCACTGTAAGGGTGCAGGCACCACCTTACCCAGGCTGCAGTAGCAGACCTGTGGTGTCAGTTTGGATGGCCTTCCAGGGGTGGCACAATACATGCTGCAGCCCCTGGTAGGCCTCTGAGGTACCTATGCCCTGGGTACATAGTATACCATATACTAGGGACTTATAAGGGCACTCCAGATTCCAATCAGAGATGTGCCTAAGGCACATGGAAACCATTTTAGAGAGGAAGCAGCTAGGCTGGGGTTCTGATTAGCAGGGCCCCAGCCAGACTAAAGTCGAAAAACAGTGAAGCATCAGAAAAAAGTGGGGGTACCCATGTGAAGCAGATCCTACTCTCCTACTATAGCAAACACCATAGGTTTCAGTAAAGCCATCATCATAGCTTATGAACTCGTAATGACCAGTGCCCATTACATATACTTAAGATGGCTTCCCTGTTCGCTTGTACTATCTGGAGCCTACTCGCCCTGTTTTCTCCTCAGGCCCATCGTTTGGGCTACTTATGGTAACTCGCCCCCAGTCTCCCCTCCCCACACTCCTGTCCTGAGGAAGACCCCATCGTAAGGGACATACTTACCTACCACTTTCCAGGGGTCGAAACGTGGACATCTACCACACTAGCCAGTCTGACCAACAGCGATTGATCACTGTGGCTTTATCTATAACTATGGCTATTTAAATATCTGGATGTAATGTGATGTATTTGGCTCTTGTATGAGCCCCTTCCTGAGAAATAACTAAGTTTGTGAATTGTACACTGTTCCATTCACTACCTTATCCTCACTTCATCCACTACACCCTCACCCTTCCCTCCTGGGGCACTGCTTTGAATAATGTGTTAACATATGTTATAAAATACAGGTTGCTCAGTGTGATTAAATAACACTGTTCATTAAGAATACTACGATTCTGTGTATAACTGTGTATGATTTTCTTGGTTCTTTTAAACACAGTAATTCGTACCCTGGGACCATTCTCCGTATGTACATTACATATATTACATGCAGTGTCTAGGGGCATGGCAAACCAGGGGTGTGCCATGTTGTGTTTTCACATTTGTCTGCACCATTTCACACAGCCTGCAATAGCAGTCCACATGAGTTTGGTGGTGGGTCCTTTAGGGTGGCACAATACATGCCGCAGCCCTTAGGGGCTCACTTTAGTACCTGTGCCCTAGGTGCCAGTTGCCATTTACTAGGGACTTACAGAGGTGCTAAATGTTTTGCCAATTGGGGAACTATTGAGAAGTTACCTTGTTTTAGGGAAAGAGCACTGACCCTGGGGACCTGCTTAGCAGAAACCCAGCGCACTTCAGTCAAAATTGCATCATATACCAGGCAAAAAGTGGGGGTGACTATGTCAAAAAGGGGCACTTTCCTTCAAAAGGAGAGCAAGCCACCCCTATCACTACCATCATCAGTATCCTGGCCTGCACCTCGTTTATGAACAAGATCAGAGTCAGAACTGAAAAGAGAGTGGAGCCTCTGCTGATAGTCGGTTTGTGGGAGAGGCACCAGTTTAGACTCTGGCTACGTACTAACCAGTTGGGCTTTCGCAATTTTGCATCATCTGTCGAGCTCAGGCTGATGTCAGTTCAGGGTGCGACATGGGTGTTCGCTCTCGGTCTTCAATTCTTCGTGCTGGTGGAGTCGGTATCTGTGTTGGGTTTAGGGAACCGGCGTGGATCTTAAGACCAGCGTGAAAGCTTGCACTGGAGTCAGTTTGGCCCCTGTGATGGGTCCCACAGGGACAGACTGCATTGGAGATGGGTCCACCGACAGTAACCAACTAAAGGCCCCATTGGTTCCCGGGGCCCAAAGGCGTGCCAAGAGGAGCCGGAAGCTCACTAAAGATTTGCAGCATGACCTTCTTGAAGGCCTTAATTTGCTGCATGGTTGATGACTGTCCTGCAAGCTCAGGGTGCGCTGGGACCAGCTGAAGTATCAGTTCTGTGGCCAGTGACCTCGAGGTAGTGCAACTCAATTCTTAATGATCTTGTGCCTTCTTTTTATAACTACCGTGGCAGGATCGGAGCAAGTCCTGCTTCACTTATTTTTTGTTTGCATTCAACATTCCTTAAGATTTTGACCAGGAAGTTGAGTGACTGAGGAAACAGACTCATGACTGGGCTACCAATTTGTAGCAGCACCTATGTGAAGACTGCAACTAATATGCTCTGAAATGTATAGCAGCTTCCACTACCTTCCAGGGCTTAAACCACATTTGGGTGTGTTGGGGGGCATTGGTCAAATGACTTAAAGTTGTGGCCAGAGCCCCGGAATCAAAGACGCACCTTTTGCAGGTCTGTGACCGACATCTACACCTGCAGTTTTGGCATGGCTTGAATCTTCTTTCTTACAGAGACCCAATTTCCTAGAGTTTTTGGTGTTGTTGGGAGACTGACAACGTTCAAGATGGAGCTCTGAATCTGCATGAGAACGCGCAGAAAGAAAGGAACAGAGGTGCTGCTCTATAGGCAGCTCCTCTCTATCACTTTTAGGGCAGAATGGAGTCAGCGGGTGCCACATAACCGACACTCTGGAGCATTGCCAAAAAGTTCTCTGGAACCAGTTCAACATCAGGAGGATATTATAAAAGTGAGAAATCTGCAGTTAGAAGTATCTATCAGATCCCTCAGACATCTCATACAACAAGATATTTATCTGTTATCCACAAGCATGCACATTTAGGGAGCAAAATAACAATAATAATACTATAACCATGCTTCATCTCAAATGCAAAACGTTTATGACCAGACTCCAACGTAATCTGTCTCCAAAGCTCTTACACTAGTGCAACTTGGCATCCACATCCTATTCACGTTTTCACTAAATCACATAGATGCAGTAAATATCCAGGTGGAATTTCAATACGTTCATGGCAACACAAATCTAGACTGATTTCAGCGTCCACAGGGACACAACATCAAATCGATGGTGTGCAATCTCCGTATTGTTGGAAATTACCATCTTTTTCGTGATATTCCCCCAGATTTTTGCCCTCTGTTGCTGAACCAGTTTTTGTTTTGTTGGCCATAGTACATTTAAACTACTTGTAAGTCCATAGTATATAGCACCACTTGTACTAGGCTTGAAATTTAAATGCTACTAGTGGGTTGCAGCACTTATTATGCCACCCACTAAAGAAGCACTGTAAAACATGTCTCCAGGCCTGCCACCGCCGCTTGGGTGTGCAGTTTAAAACTGCTATTTAGACATGGTAAAATAAAGCTTTTACCAGGCCTAAACCTTCCTTTTCAATTCTTCTAGCTCACCCCTAAAGTAGGCCTTAAAATCATATAGGGCAGGGTGCACAGTATTTAAAAAGTAGGGCATATATATTTAATGTTTTACATGGCCTGGCTGTGAAAAAAAAACCTCAATAAGTGCTAAATGAAAAATTTCCTAGTTTTCGTAACGGAAAGTTTCAATTCTATTAAGGACTCGGAGGCGAGGATTAGGCTTTTCTTTCTTCTGTTTATTCCACAGCAGCCTTAGAAAAAACGATAATAAACAGTATAAACAACAATAGGACTTCATTTCCCATGAAGCCTATAACAAAGTGTAATATTGTGATGTCACAGTCCATCATCCAATCAGGCACCATCCAGTACGATAATAGCTCCTGCAACCCACTGATAGTCCTCTTTCTTCCTGCGACAAAGCCGATCAGTAGAACTCCTAAGTCTGTTTCGACGACTCTGTCCCTGCTGGTAGAGAAAGGAGAGGGTCGTAAATACTGCCCAGAGTTAAACTCAAACAGCAGATGAGTAAACCACACTCATAATTAGCTGGAAAACGCTTTAGTTACTCCTGACGACATGTACTGATGTACTTGGGTGGGCCCAGGAGTATCCTGAGTTCGGGCTAATCCTCGCCTCCGAGTCCTTAATAGAATTGAAACTTTCCGTTACGAAAGCTAGGAAATTTTTCATTCTATGTCAGGACCCGGAGGCAAGGATTAGGCTACTTCAAAGCTTATCCACTACCAGAGACGCTATGGAGGTGACTGGTTTGAAGTAAAACCTTTTAAAGGTTGAATCAGAAGACCAGTCGGCTGCATTCAAGATGTCCTCCAAGCGAGCTCCTAGCATGAAAGCCTTGGATGCCATTGCACCTCTCGCGGAGTGTGCGCCAAAGACCTTAGTGTCAATACCGGCCTCGACCATCACCCAACGAACCCATCTTGCGATGGTCGGGGAGGAGACCGCTTTAAAGGGCTTTCGCAAGGCGATCAGGAGCCGACGTTCCCCATGCGGACGAACGTCCTCGCTCATGGTTTCGTAAGCTCCGATACATCTGACTATACAGAGTTTGGGACAGTCCGGGAAGGATGGATAAGAAATAACCTGCGATTGTGTCTTGGTGCGACGGGACACCAGTAAGGTGACCCCATCCGGCGTAAAGGACCTACCGGAAACATCCAGAGCTCGAACGTCCGAGACTCTCCTACAGGATATCAAACACAACAGCATGGCGAGCTTCGACGATAGCTGTTTACGTGTCAAATACGATTACTGGGCCACTCCAAAAACAAGTGCAGGACCTTATTGACATCCCAGAGCACTGAGTACCTCGGCTCTGGCGGAAGGGAGAGACGAATACCTCGCAGTAATTTCCTCACGAGGGGGTGATCACCGACCGGGTGATCCGCCACCCCGAGTGCCCTGCCGAGATTGCGGAACGGAACGTGTTCATCGTTCTGTAAGCCAACCCCTCCGAAGCCAGGGAGGCTAGGAAATTCAGAATGTGGACGAGATCTGCCCCCACGGGATCCAGACGTCGTTGCAAACTCCAACCCATCCATCGAGACCAGGCTGACCGGTAGCGCGTGACCGTACCGTCTGCCCATGCTTTGGAAATGAGCTCTGTAGCGTGGCTCGAAAGTCCAGGGATCTGCCAGCAAGACCTGTAATCCGCCACGCCATCAGAGGCAGTGAGCCGTTCACTATCGGGGGCTGAGGGTTGCCCGATGGATCGAGAAGGAGATGAGGGAGATGGGGTAGTCGGGTTGGAGAAGCCCAGGAAAGTTCCATCAGAACTGGAAACCAGGCTTGAGCTCCCCAGACCGGGGTAATCACTACCAGGTCTGCTCCTTGCCGGCGGACCTGCGTCGTCAATCGCATTATCATGGCGAATGGGGGAAAGGCATAACCCTTCTCCTGTGACCAATCCTGCATGAACGCATCGGTGGCAGTCGCCCCGAGATCCGGCCTCCAGCTGAAATACCTGGGAAGCTGATGATCTAGGCGAGAAGCAAAGAGGTCGACCGAAAAAGGACCCCACTGTTCCTGTAGCCTCCGAAACACCGGAGGAAAAAGCCGCCAGACACTAGAGTCCCGAAGGTGCCTGGATTGCCAATCGGCCACCTGATTGGTCACACCCGGTAGATGTTCCGCAATTACTGATACCTGGTGGGACAGGCAGTACTCCCAAAAGTCCTTGGCTAAATCCGCCAATGCTTTGGAGCGTGTCCCTCCCAGGTGATTAATGTAGCGAACTGCCGCCACATTGTCAATTTTGAGTAGGACGCACGAATGAGCTCTGTCCCTCGTCCAACACCGAACCGCAAATGAGGCCGCCATGAGCTCTAAGCAGTTGATGTGAAGGGAACTTTCCGCGGCGGACCACCCTCCTCCTGTGGTGAACTCTCCACAGCGCGCGCCCCAACCGGAGCCGCTGGCGTCGGACTCGATCATCATGTCCGGAAGGGCGCCAAAAATGGCCCGGCCGTTCCACGCCTCCATGTGTGAGAGCCACCATTCTAGTTCGTCCCTGACCTCGTCGGTTAGGGGAGCCGACTGGGCGTAAGCCAATCCCCTGCGTAAGTGGAACGCCTTGAGCCGCTGGAGTGCTCTGAAATGCAGGGGGCCCGGAAAGATGGCCTGGATCGAGGCGGACAAGAGCCCGACCACCCTGGCAATACTGCCAGGGACGTGTACAGCTTCCGAAGTAATTGTCGAATCTCGTGGCAGATCTTTGCCATTTTCCTGGAAGGGAGGCTCAGAGACGCTTCCACGGTGTTGATCACAAAACCGAGGAAGGTGATCGAGCGAGAGGGATAAAGACAAGACTTCTCCTGGTTGATGACGAACCCCAAGGATTGCAGGAGAAGAACTGCCGATTGCAGGTGATGTGTCATCGTCTGCGGGCATTGATGCATAAAGAGCATGTCGTCTAAATAGACGATCATCCTCATACCCTGAGCCCGAAGGGACTCCACCACCAGATGCAAGATCTTGGTGAAGCACCAGGGCGCCGATGACAGGCCAAAGGGAAGAGAAGAGAGGTGAATTCGAAAGTCTGGCCTTCCCACTGGAACTGGAGGAACCGACGGTGTGGAGGGAAAATTGGGACCGTCAAGTAGGCGTCCTTAAGGTCCAAACGGACCATCCAGTCGTTGGGGCGCAACAGATCTCGAAGGAGGTGAATACCCGCCATCTTGAAGTGCAGGTAGACAAGCCATTCGTTGAACTCCCGAAGGTTTATTACCGGACGCTGGCCGCCATCCTGTTTCTGCACCAAAAAAATGTTGCTTAAAAAGGCCCTGGGGTGGTGGTTTGAAAGGCATATTGCCCCCTTGGCTAGGAGTTCCTGGACCTCGTGATGAATCAAGGCTGCCTCCCTGCCTGAAAATCTTATAGGAGTCTGAGGGGAGGCCTGGACCGGGGAACCGAAGAATTCTATTTGAAAACAGTTCACGGACTGAAGCACCCAGGCATCGGACGTCAGGGACCTCCAATTGTCTATGAAACGGGAGAGCCTGCCCCCCAAGCAATGACATGATACAATAATAGAACTCACCGTGAGCGGGAGGGGTGCCACCTCCTCTTCCTCCATTACGGGATCCTCTGCGACGGGAGCGGCCTCTGGTAGGGTAGAAGCCTCCGAATCGCGATGGATCTTTATATTGTCCCCTCTGAGATTGTTGTCCTCTGCCGGAGGCTGTCTGAGAGAACTGGCCAGTCGAGCGCCCCCTACCACGACCGGCCCCGCCGAAAGCCCGAGGGTTAAAAATAAGTTTCACCGTAGACTGTGGCTTGTCCAAGGAGTTAAACGTGGAAACGAACTTGCCAAGCTCCTTGACGAATGGATCGCCGAAGAGGCCACCCTGGGCAACCTGACCCGCCTCAGAAGTGGCCAACTCGCCCAATTTGGGATCCAACTTTATAAGCAGTGACCTGCGCCTCTCTGTCGAGATGGCGCAGTTTGCATTACCCAAAAATATGATTGCTCGTTGGGCCCAGCTGGACAAAACCTCAGGAGAGATGAGAGCCCCCGATGCTTTGGCGTCCTCAGCCATATAAAAAATCTTCACCAAAGGACCGGTGACGTCAAGTAACTTGTCCTGGCATGCCCGCCAGGACCTGTCAATGCCCTTCTTGGGGTCTTTAATATATTTGGTGAGGAAAGTAGCCATCTTGGGGTCAATTTCGGGCGTGACCGCCACCTTACCGTCCAGGGAAGGTCGCGGGCATTCCGCCCGGAGGCGTGAGCGGACGTCCTGGTCGAGGGGTTTCCTCAGGCGACCCGCCACGTACTTGGCTACCTTTCCACAGGGAACCCACTCCGAGGAGCGGGGGTGCAAGAGATCCTCCGGATCCAGGAGGTCTGAAGGAGGGTCGCTGTGAGCTGGGACCTGAGAGGGCACTATGGATCCGGAAGGGGAAGGGTGCCAAGACCGGCCCTGTTCAGATTCACTGTCTGATGCGCCCTGAGAGCCCTCCGAAGGAGGTGGAGAGGCTACCGAACCCGGGGAAGCTACAGGCGGCGGATCTGAAGGGGCCGGGTCATCAGGCAAAGAAGGGGTTTGGGTGTCTAAAAAGGCCTATCGCAACCTATCAAACGCACCCTGGTCCACTCCCTCGGAGTAGGGGCGTTTGCGCGGCCGTTCGGGAGGGGGAGCGATGCTCGACTCCGGAGGTAAGGAACCCGAGGGTCCCGGAGTGTCTTCCCTCGCCGGGAGGGGTAACAGGCGTTGTCAAATCATCCAATCTCTTCTCCAGAGGAGCCATCGCGTTTGAAACTGCCTTTATGATGGAGGAATCAACCGCGTCACAGAATTCGTCCGTGAGCGGGAAATACTGGGTGTCCTCCTCCTCCTCATAATAGCCGTCGAACTCCTCCATTATTACTTCGTAGGAGTAGCTGAGGGCTAGAGGTAAGTAGCAGGTGAGACCACCCACCAGGTCAGAGGGCTATAGGGTAGGAACAGAGTCCTAGAAATGAAGGCTACAGGGAACCTCAGTCAGGGTAAACACCAGGCTGACAGACAAAACCAACGCTGGCAGTGAGCAGCACTAAAAACGCCCTGGAGAATATACGGGCTATAATTGGAAGGACTGGAGGCACGCGTGCTGCTCTTCACACACAATGAGTAGTCTTACCCCCTCAGGGGGTGTTCAGGCTCTCCAGTTGTCCCGGCACGGGCGCAGCAAAACTCAGAAGCGGGCGGAGGCGCTCGGCTAAGGCTGTAACTGACGCAACCTCCGCCGCGTCTTGCTGATAACTTATGCGCCTGATAAGAGCAGGGGAGGTGCGCCCTCTCACGGTCGGCGGACCGCTGCGCACTCCCGCCGGGCCTCAAAGAGAATACGCGGCCGCGTAGGAGCGGGCGAACCGCTCCCGCTGCCGCATCCGAGGAGCGGAATGCTCCGATAACCTAAAATAGAACACCTGTGGTAATAAAAGGTAACTGCGCGTTATAATGGGCAATAAAATAACAATAGTATGCGAAGTCACCACAGAAAGCAGGCACGGCGAACCTGAACCGTTAACCCCAAAGGGAGACAAAACAGCAGGAAATCTAAGGTAAAACCCAGTCAAGTATCAAATGCCACCCAGCCCAAAGACTGAGGGAAGGAGAAACACTTAACTGAGTGAGGCTGCAAGCAGCGAAGAAAGAGGACTATCAGTGGGGTGCAGGAGCTATTATCGTACTGGATGGTGCCTGATTGGATGATGGACTGTGACATCACAATATTACACTTTGTTATAGGCTTCATGGGAAATGAAGTCCTATTGTTGTTTATACTGTTTATTATCGTTTTTTTCTAAGGCTGCTGTGGAATAAACAGAAGAAAGAAAAGCCTAATCCTCGCCTCCGGGTCCTGACATAGAATTCAGTTTAGGAGTAACTAGAAAAATTATTCATGGACTCACTTCAATAGTAATTTGAAATACAACTTTATAGTCATCGGATTTTATATTACTATTTTGCAAATTACACTTTTAGAAAGTTATCATTTTCCTACTATTGCCCAACTGTCGCCTGGCAACTCCCTTTTGGTTAGATGTGTTTTTCTAGAATGTCGCGGATAGCAGAAATCTGCTGACTAGTCCCTGGGCGCACTATATCGGATTAGCCCATAGGCTGAAACTATTTAAAAATGTAAATGTAAGTCCGTTTTTATATAGCGCAGCTACTCACCCTTACGGGTCTCAAGGCGCTGGGGGCCGTAATGGAAATTAAGTGAGCTATTGCCCAGAGTCACATGGTGCTGAGCTGAGCTGCCGCCGGAGCCGGGGATCGAACCGTGAACCCTGTGCTCCAAAGTCAGCTGCCCTGGCCGCTGCACCACACCTCTCCACAGAATTAAACATCATGAATGTGAGATTCAAAACATCAACTCTTTAATGTTTAGTTAATACATTTCTTTAGTATTGTATGCTCTATTTTGGAGAAACATAATTTGTTCTGATGTGTATAGTGATCAAAACATATGTCTTAAGAAAACATATGTTTTGATCACTGTACATTTAACTCTGCGTAAATTGTTTCAGCCAATGGGCTAATCTGATACAGTGCTTCCTGGGACTGGTCAGAAGAGTTCTGCTAACAACAACATTCTAGTACATGTTGTGGTCAAATGGACAGAGAACAGACCAAGACAGCAAGTCTTATTTCAATAACATTTGAGTTAAAAAAACAATTGAGTGCATTCATCGGATGTCATTCCAATAACTGTTTATTGCTCCCAGACAGTGGACAAAGGGCTCTGGGAGTGGGGATGGGAGCTGTGCTCAACCCCTACCTAAGCTCCAGAGGATGCCTACTTTGTCAACAGCAAATGAAGCTCACCCTTAGGCCTGCCACCCTTTTGCCTTTCTAGTAGGCAGGCCTCAAACCCAGTGGGAGGAGAGGAATTGGCCAGAAATGTCTTAGGGGTGGACAAAGGCTTGCCATCCTCCATTGGCTGACACTAGGCATAAAAGTGGATGCCACCAACCTCCTCAGAACACTCCTGAGCCTGTGAAGAATCAGAAGAAGGTAATTTTTGCTGTCTGAAGAACCTAAAGGAAGACTCAACCTGCTTGCCTTAAACCCAGGACCCCAGAATTGAGTTCAAGGATCAGTTCGCTGACTTCCTGTTTGAGTTACAGGGACACAGCAAGCTTCCAGAGGCCTCTGTCACTGCAGCTGACCAATTCCAACTGGATCTGTCCTGACCCTGCTGCTTGCCTCTACTGGATAAGTCCTAATCCCCAAATTCAGCCCCACAGGTCCTGTACCCTTGGCTGATATTTGAGTGTACCCCGCCTGTCCCCAGACTGCAAGACGTGGGACTTTTCTTCAAACTTTCTGCCTTTAGAACCAACAGAGACCGGGGTCAACATTGAATCTCAGTTCGGCCTCAACCTGCTTTTTTGTCCTGTGACGGAGATTCGACTTCCAGAAAAAGTTTCTAAGTCTGAACGTAAAGGGCTTCACCGGGGCCGGCACCGAACAGCATCCGATCGAAGTTGAGGCCTTTCTGCCACAGACTTTGACCTGGTCTAGTGCGATAATCATGGTTTGCAATTTGAGTTTTTTGTCGCTGTTTTAAACTTAAATAATTCATGTCTCCAGTTCTACGTATAGTATTTTTGTTATTTTGTGCTCCTTTTGTGTATTAAAACATTCTCTATTTTTCCAAATTGGTATGGTATTTTCCTGTGTTGCGTTTTCACATTATTACTTTTTGAGTGCTGCATAAATACCTTACACATTGCCTCTAAGATAAGCTTCACTGCTTTGTGCCAAGCTACCAGAGGGTTGAGCACAGGTTTATTTAGTGATTTTAGTGGTTCACCTTGACAAGGTTTTGTGATTTATTATTTGAGGTGGGTTCTCACCCACCATCAACTAATACTCCATTTTCTTACACATTTGTACACAACATCCAACACCATATGCATTGTCCAAAAAATCTAGATAGACCAACAGGTAGCCCTCAGTTTCTTTAGTCAGGACTCTTACATAATCTCCATAGTTACACCACCTTTAGCACCATATGAATGTACCTAGAAAAAATCCAAACACCGCAAGTTGCAGAAGGGTACTAACTGTGCCCCGATTACTGATGTATATGTTGTTAAGAACTTCAATACAATATATTTTAAAAAAAAGTTATTTCAGCTGTGGCAGCATACCTTTCAAGGCCAGGGCTGGTAGTCTTCCCCAACCTCGCTGACTGGCTGTTGGAGGCAGTTTCATCCCAGCCAGTCGTAAACCACCTCCAAACTACATCGAGCCTCCTTTCATCTTTGAGGTTCACTATCAACGTGCCAGAGTCCTGACTCCTCCTCTTATGCTCCCCTTAATCTGAGCCATTCTGGACACGGTTTGGTTTTGTGCATTTTATCCTGGAAATAGTCCCGGATGGTCAGGGTATGATCCCAGTCTGTCAGCCTCGGCCCTGGATTTCAGTGAGGTTGACTCTGAGTCTACTGGGATTGATGGCCTCCTGCATCCTGCTGGTCAAGCACATCAGGTGGCGTATGTGGGCTCTGTAGTGGGATCTGAAGTTTCAGTGGGCCCAACGTCATGTGAAGGCTGGTACAGATGCTCTCGGACAACCCCACCTCCATACAACAAGCAGAGCAGGGTGGGCTTCTGACCCTGCGCCAGTAGGCCTTGGTCTATGGGAATGGCTGGACCACCAAGGAATTGTCCTAGTAGTGAACCAACGGGCAGGATCATTGAATGCTAGTGTGGACGAGCTCAGCCTAGCAAATCACGAGTGGCAGTTGAACTGGGAGGTGGTGCAAGGTCTCTTTTGCAAATGGGATGAACCTTGGCGCTATCTGTTCCCCTCCTCCGAAAACGTGCAGTGGCAGCACTTATACGTATTATAATTTCCACCGCGTGTCTCGCTCAGAGACTCATTCCACCACCAGTGCAACTCTGAGCTCCTGTATGCCTTTCAGCTGATACTACCAAAGTTCTCAAGAAGATCAGGAACAACTGGGCCCAGGTCATTCTAGTGGCTCCGGATTGGACACAGACAGTATGGTATCCAGAAATCCTGGGATTGAGCATCTTTTCTCTGGTCAGGCTTCCGCTCTGGGTTGGTCGGCAGGAAAGGATTCTGCACTGAACCTTCGCAATCTCCACCTTCATACTTGGAGACTGAGCGGCAACAGCTGAACACCTTCGTCCTTCCTCCGGAGGTAGTTGGTTATGTTGGCAGCCAGGCATCCCTCGACATCTGTCATTGGGACAAATTTGTGGCTTGGTGTTCTACTGTGCAGGAAGACCCCCTCCATGCAAAATGTATCTGAAGTTGTATTTGTTTAGCTCCTGGCCCGGCAAGGCTTTGCTCTGGATACGGTTAAAGGGCAGCTGTCAGCACATTCGGCTTATTTGTGGTTGCTGCATCAGCCCTCATAGTCTAAGTACTCAGTTTTTATGGGCTTTTTGAAAATCTTACAACAATTGTTTCCTTCATCGACCTTTCTCGACCTTTGTCATGACACAGAGGGTCCTCAACTTGGTCCTCACATTTTTTATGTGCACTCCCTTTGAGCTGCTACACATCTGTCCCTTGCAGCTTCTCACTCTCAAGACCGTGTTCTTCATCGCCGTAATATCAGCGCGGGCTATGAGTGAGCTTTAAGCTGTTTGTCTCATCTTGGTCTAAACCACCTTCTTGTCACACAATTTCTTTTGCGGATGTAGGCATCCTTTGTGTCTAAAGTTGTTTCATCGTTCAACGTTGGACAGAACATCACCTTGCCGGCGTTCTATGCTCCACCTCACCCTTCTAAGGAAGAGGTGAGACTCCATTGCGTGGATCTCAATGGAGCACTGAGCTTTTACATAGATAGTACCAAGGAACACCTGGTGGACGATCAGCTCGTTGTGGGGGTTCTCTGGAGAAAATGAAAACATGGCTGTGCAGAAGAGAACCATTTCCCGCTGGACCATGCTCTCCATTACCATCTGCTATGCATTGACTGACAAGCAAGCATCCTGTAGGAGGCTGCCTTAGTATATGGTTAACACTTATTTAAGTGAAGCACCTTGCACTAATCCAGGCAACACTTATGGTGGTTTTAGTGGTCTTTGATAACCATAGAAAGCACTCTCTCAATGTGGTAGCTGTGGAGAGCAGCCTTCAGGCTTATCTTGTGAGTGTTAAGCAGCTTGTTTTACCAAATCTAACCATGTAGTGTAGGTTAAACTAATAACCACACAGTGTATATATAAAAATTTATTTATTGCACAACACTCACTACACATTGGTATATCTCCTACCTGGAGATATAAACACAAATGAACAATAATACTTCAATTGTAAACAGGTAAGCAAGCACAAAATACAATGGTCTCCAGAGGAAGGCCAAACCACATACTAAAAAAGTGGAATGCGAACTGCGACCAAAGTTGGAACTTGGACCAGGAGACTCAGAGGAGCTGGGGACACAAGGAACCACCCAAGGTAAGTACCAAGGAACCCCACGGAGGCTGTGTGCAGAGTGGAAACACAACCTTGTGTGCAATAGAAGTCAACGGGAAAGCTGCAGTTGCAGTTTTGGAGAAGGACCCTTCCCAGTGGACCCTGAAGAAACCCTGTGGATTAAAGAAGGTTGGAGAGTCACCCCACCCGTGGATACCCCAGGAACCAGGATAACTACACCACAGAAGCCGGGTGCATAGGTGCAAAGTTACGTCGGAAACTGCTGTAGACCACAGTGGAGGACTTCTGGAAAGATGCTGCTGGAGAAGACTATGCAAGAGTCCGGTGGAACCGAAGGATTGATTCTTGAAGTGAAGAACCTGCAAGCAGAGGGGACAGAGTCTATGCCACTCAGAGGTGACAAGGAGGCATGGAAGTACAACCCCCACTGATGTCGGATGGTTCAGGAGAGTTGACGGTGCCCTTGTTGCTGCAGCTGTGGGGACCAGGCAACGCGGAGGAAGACCAGGAGACATTCACGGGCTGTTCCTCGTCAGAAGTCGAGAACCAGGGGTCGGTGTCCAGGAGGAGCACCAACAAGCCTTGGAAGCTGCAACAGGTGTGGAAAGCGAAGAAGGAGCAATGTTGGGATCAGCAAGGTCCAATGGACTCACCACAAACAGGAGTCAGAGGAGGCCCCGCGCAAGCAGGCAAGCCCAATGGAGCAGGAGAAGACCCTTGAGGACCCACAGGCCAAAGTCACAGGAGTCGCAGGAGAACCTCAAGTAACTCCCCATAGATGAAGGCCCATGGTGCAGAGGATGCGGTGAGGACGCTGAACTTGGCAGGAAGAGATGCTGGAGTCTGGAGCTTCTTGTACCTTGAAGATCTCTGAAGTGCAGAATCAACAAGCCTTGGCAACAGCAAATCAACGCGGTGCACAGGGGTATGGTCCCAGTGGTTACGACAAGGGATACTGACCTCAAAATTGCAGAGAGGACAGGTGGGGCCTTGAGAGAGTTGCAGAACCACCACCTGTGTTGCTGAGCCTTTCGAAGTCCGTGGGACCTCAGGAGCAGCAGACCAGTCAGCTTTGTTGCAGTGCCTGCAGATGCAGGGGAGTGACTCCTTCACTCCAAGGGGGATTACTTTCAGTGTCCTTGATGCCCACATGTCTGTTGAAGATCCTGAAAGAAGCACAGACACAGATGACAAAGAAGACTTGCAGAACAGCGAGACCAGGAGCATCCGGAGTCTTCCGTGATGCAGTTTCTCTTCCAGGCGAAGTCAAAGCTAGTCCAAGTGTCCAGGCGGTCCAAGAGTGACGTGAGTTCAGGCTTGAGTCTTGTCCCACGATGAATCTGAGGACCCGCACCCAGGTAAGCCCTTAAATACCCTAGGAAGAGGGTTAGGACGACTCAGGGGTCCCTCCCGGAGGAGGGGCTGGACAGAGGGAAGCATACTCCCATGTCCTTCGTCCAATTTCGCACAGGAGCAGGAGCCAAGGGCTCCCTGAACTGGCTCAAACCGGAGTATGCAAGGAGGGCACCATATGTGCCCTTCAAAGCAGTCTGGTGGCACTGGCAAGCACCCCCAGCCCAATACACTAAGTCCTGTTTGGGAGGTGATCACATCTCCCTGTGACAGGAATCCTATTGTTCTACATTCCCCTGTTCAAGCTCAGCTCAGCAGCTGGATGGTAGAATTGTGTCTAGGGTCAGCAGCAGCACTAGCTGGCAGACCCTGGAAGGCTGTTACCGGGAGTACTGTGGGCGTCCAGGAGAAGCCCCCCAGTGCATGGAATCATACCTCCAACACTGGAACTGTTGGGGTATGATTTCAACATGTTTGAAACCAAACATGCCAAGGTTCGGCACAGCCACTATATAGTTAGCCACCCCGTGATGACGGATGGCCACCATATGTATCAAAATGGCTGGCCGCACTGAAAAAGCCTGGAGAATCGACTCTGGGGTTTGTAGGGGTGTCCTTCTCTTGCAGAAGCATCCTCACACTTATAACCCAGCACCCTGCCTTCAGGACTGAAATGCCTTCCTTAGGAGTGACTTATAGGTTTTAAGTGTAGTGACCTCAGATATAAGAAAACTTATATTTGTCATAAGTGGTGCTAGCACCAACTTACACAGGCTGCAACGGCTGGCCTGTAGTCACAGTTTGAGTGTTCTCTCATGGGTGGCACAATGCGTGCTGCAGCCTATGCGAGACTCCTGGTGTACCTATGCCCTGAATACCTTAGTACCATATACTAGGGATGTACAAGAGTACACCAGTAGCCAATTGTGGATGTACAGAAGTACTTACCCTGGTCAATTTAGGGAGAAAGCACAGTGCCTGGGGTCCTGATTAGCAGATTCCAAGTCAGACTATTCAAAAACATACTGACACCAAGCAAAAAGTGGGAGTAACCATGAAAGCATATCCTACTTTCATACACGCTCCAACGCCAAGTCTTCCTTGTCTCAGAAGAGACGGATGCCATTGAAGAGGATGTCCATGAGGGAAGCTTGGACATCCCCTTAAAAGCCAGACGTTCTCAGCCAGGCGTGGCATCTGAGGGCCAACGTCAAAGAAACCGCTCTGCCCAGCTAGTTGTCGTGTCCATGCCACGAACCATGTACTGGGGGGGGGGGGGCACCCTTGGGATACACCCTGTATTCCCGGTAGCAGCCTTTCAGAGTCTGCCAGCAAGCTAGTGCTGCTCCCGACCATAGACACGATTCTGCCCTCCTGCTGTTGAGCAGAGGAAGGTAGAACAATAGGTTTCCTGTCACAGGGAGGTGTGACCACCTCCCAGGCAGAACAGATTCATTGTGGGACAAGACTTTATCCTGAAGCTACGTCGCTCTTTGACCGTCTGAACACTTGGACTTCATTGGACTTCGACTGGAACAGAGAGCATCAAGGAAGTCTTCTGCTGCTCCTGGTCTCACTGTTCTGCAAGCCTTCTCAGTCGTCTGTTTCTGTGCCAGATTCTTTAACAGACCTATTGGCATCAAGGACACCCGAAGTAATCTCCCTTGGCATGAAGGAGTCACTCTCCTGCATCTGCAGGCACTGCAACGAAGCTGATCGGTCTGCAGCTCCTGTCGTCCTACGTACTCCCCGAGGCTCAGCAACACAGGTGGTGGTTCTGCTACTCCCCCAAGGCCTGACCAGTCCTCTCTACAATTTTGAGGCCAGCATCCCTCGTCGAAACCGCTGGAACAAGTAGTAGAAGTGCCCCCAAGGCATTAGTCGGGTTAACATTGGGTTCTGAAGTGGGTTCTGGCCTAGTAGGACACCCACTCGAGCTGTTCTAGTCTGTGACATTGGCATGGAACTTACCACTTTATTTGTAAGTCCCACTAACTTGGGCAAGAACAGTACAATGTTCAGGAAGCTGTGGCTTACAGGGACACGGGCCAGTGTCTCTATGGTGACAGAGAAATGTGTGTCTCCTGAACAGATCTTACTTGGTCAGATTTACCAAGTGACCAATGCTAGCAATGTGAAGACAGATCATTCCTTGGCAGTTGTGAATCTCGGCTGGGGAGGGGTAACTGGCCATAAAAGAGTTGTGGTTTCCCCAGACCTACCTGTGGACTGTCTGTTGGGCAATAATTTAGAAACTTCAGCCTGGTCTCAAGTGGAGTTGAGGACACATGCAGAGATGATGGGACTTTCAACCAGTGTCTTTGCTGTTTTTAGGGCTAAGGCCAAACAGTTAAGCACTGAGGGAGCTCTGGATCATGGAAGAATGAATCAGCCAGCTCCCAAGAGAAGGAGCAGGAAGGGTAAAAATGTATTATTCTCTCAGGCACCCACTGAGGATCAGTCTCCTGAGGGAGATGACCGCCACACCTGTGAAGGAACTGTCCCACAGGAACTTGGGTCTGACACTGCAGAGTTCTTGGGGGCAGGGGGCGCTTCCAGGGCAGACTTGAGTCTGAAGCAGAAATCCTACCCCTCTCTTAAACAGGCCAGACAGCAAGCTGCTGCTGAGGCAGGGGATGTCAGTAGATCCCATGGGATCTATTGGGAAGATGGGCTCCTGTTTTCTAAGAGGAGGGACGCCAAGCCTGGTGCCACCAGGAGGTTGGTAATACTTCAGAAATTCAGGAGTTTTCTATTGACCCTATCACATAACATTCCCCTTGCAGGACTTCTTTTGCAAAGCAAGACTTGGGACAGGCCTGTCCCTCATTTTCACTGGCCCCACATGTCTGAAGATATCAAGGAGTTTTGTTGCTCCCGTAACACCTGACAAGCCAGTTGTAAACCAGCTGGCACTACAAAGGCCCCCTTAATTCTACTTCCAGTGGTTGAAGTCCTCTTTGAGAGGGTAGGGATAGACATTGTAGGTCCCTTAAACCCTCCAAGAGCATCTGGACATAGTTGCATACTTGTGGTGGTGGACCATGCCACTAGGGATCCAGAGGCAATTCCCCTTAGGACCACTACAGCTCCTGTGGTGGGTATGTCCCTCCTGGGAGTCTTTTCCAGAGTTGGATTTCCTAAGGAGGTCTTGTCAGACAGAGGTACTAACTTCATGTCTTTAGACATCACTGCTATATGGAAGGAGTGTGGTGTAAACTAGAAGTTTACCACACCCTATCATCCACAGTGCAATGGGCTTGTTAAAAGGTTCAACAAGACCCTGAAGGGTATGATTATGGTACTCCCAGTAAAGCTGAGGCGGAAATGGGATGCTTTACTACCCTGCCTTCGCGTTGCCTACAGAGAGGTTTGTCAGAAGGGGGTGGGCTATAGCCCATTTGAACGTCTGTTTGGCTGTCCAGTTAGGGGTCCATTGTGTCTGGTTAACAAGGGATGGGAGCAGCCTCTCAAACCCCCTAAGCATGACATAGTGGACTATGTGCTTAGCCTGTGTTCTTGTATGGCTGATTATATGAAGAAGGCCAGCAAAAACCTTGAGGCCAGCCAGGAGCTTCGGAAAGCTTGGCATGACCAAAAGGCTGTACTGACTGTTTACCAGCCAGTACAGAAAGTGTGGATGTTGAAGCCTGTGGCCCCAGCAGCTCTCCGGGACAAGTGGAGTGGCCCCCACACCATACTTAAGAAAAAAAGGTGAGGTCACTTACTTGGTTGACCTAGGTACTCCAAGAAGTCCCCACAGGGTACTTCATGAGAATCGCCTGAAACCTTTTATTGACAGGGCTGACATTAGCTTGCTCATGGCCACCAATGATGGAGAGGAGGAAGAGAGTGACCCTCGCCCTGATCTCTTCTCTCAGGACCCTGTTGATGGATCAGTGGAAGGAGTAGTCTTGGCAGACAGCCTCACTGGTCAACAACAAGCTGATTGTAGACAGGTTCTCAGTCAGTTTTCTGGTCTCTTCTCTCTGACACCCATTCAGACCACCCGGTGCACCCATGAAGTAGACACCGGTGATAGTCTGCATGTAAAGAGCAAAATTTACAGACACCCTGACCATGTCAGAGACTGCATTAGGGCTGAGGTCCAAAAGATGCTCGATTTGGGGGTCATTGAGCCTTCAGATAGCCCTTGGGCAAGTCCTGTAGTCCTTGTGCCAAAACCTCACACCCTGGATGGTAAGAGAGAGATGAGGTTCTGTGTGGATTACAGGGGACTCCATGCAGTCACTAGGACTGATGCTTATCTAATCCCCAGGGCAGATGAGCTGATTGATCCTCTGGCCTCTGCCAAGTATATCAGTACATTTGACCTGACTGCTGGTTACTGGCAAATCAGACTCTCTCTGAGGATGCTAAACCATGAACATCATTTTCAATCCCCAGCGGACATTATCAATTTATTGTAATGCCTTTTGGTTTGAAGAATGCACCTGCCACATTTCGGAGGCTGGTGAACAAAGTCTTGACAGGACTGGAAGCCTATAGTGCAGCGTATCTAGATCATATTGCTGTCTTTAGCTCCACCAGGGAAGACCACCTGGTCCACCTCAGAAATGTACTTAAGGCCCTGCATAAGGCAGTCCTCACTATCAAGGCCACAAAGTCCCAAATAGGTCAGAGTAAGGTTGTGTACTTGGGCCACCTTGTTGGTGGAGGCCAAGTTCAACCATTGGAGAGCAAAATTCAGACCATAATCGACTGGATAGCTCCTACTACCCAGAATCAGGTCAGAGCTTTCTTGGGCCTGAAGGCAAGCCATGTGCTCTGCTCCAATTCGCCTGGGTCAGCTCTGCACTTCCCTGCCTTTCCAGGAGCCGCAGCGACCCCGGCCAGTTTAAAGAATTCTGTGACACCATGTGCCTCATGTTGGGCGATCTGACCCTCCTGCTACGTCTTCAGGTCCCAGAGGCACAGAGGGGGCTCCATCGGGTTCCGTGGCTCTAGCCCCGGTGCCTTCAAATGGATCCGGTGGTGGATCTGGAAAAGCGCCGGTCGTGCCCCTACGACTTTCCCCTATGTTGGCCCGTGCGCCGAGATTTCCGATGCTCCTAGCACCCGGGACGGGGCCAGTCCCATTCTTATCCCTGACAACTCAGAGCTGGATCAGCGCCTACTGATGCAGATTCCGGCACCGACTGCACTCTTGCGTCCTGGGTCAGTTCCTCAGCCTTATTTTGAAGGGTTAGGAATGGAGGAGGATTGGGAGGGGTCGCTGGACCCTTTACAAGACCAAATGGGCACGAAATGGACTGGTATGAGGAATTGGGTGAGGCCAGTGAACTAGATACGTTCACAGATTCTGGCCTTCTTTCTCCCCCTACCATGGCCACGGAGGAGGGAGCTTCATTTGCTATTGTGGGAAGAAGGGAAGCTGAGGTCCTGCACTTCAGCTCCCTTCGGTGGAAGTCAAGACAAGATCTTGGCAGAGGTCCTGCAGCTGGGTGTCTCCTCTTCAGAACCTCTCCTGCCTTTCAACGAGGCCTTGACTGATCATCTTCTGGGAACCTGGTCCAAGCCCAGCACTGGGGCTCCCGTGAATAGGGCAATCGTCCCCTGCCATCACCCTGCACGGGGTGACCCGA
This sequence comes from Calotriton arnoldi, assembly GCA_963921515.1. Classification (NCBI taxonomy): domain Eukaryota; kingdom Metazoa; phylum Chordata; class Amphibia; order Caudata; family Salamandridae; genus Calotriton; species Calotriton arnoldi. The sequence goes on from CAWUFW010000181.1 coordinate 4,155,425, forward strand.
AATTCCTCACCAACCATCCTACCCCCTAGAGCTTGGTGGTCCAAGCCTCTACCTCACATGGCGCGTTCCCTTCCGCAACACCAGACAGAGAATCCAAGAGGCTGAATAGCTGGGGCAAGAAAAATGTTTTCTTCCAACCCTGATTTGCGGTCAATGAACACTGCATGCCTATTTGGCCGTTACGCCCACGCCTTGTGGGAAACGGTTGCACAAGTGCTGCCACAGGTTCCAGAGGAGACCTCGGCTTTTCTCTCCCAAGCAGTATCGGATAGGGGAAATGCAGCCAGGTTCGCCATTCGTTGTGGGCTGGACACCACTGACTCGGTGGGCAGAGCATCGTCATTAACAGAGGCTGTTCGCCACGCCTGGCTAAGAACTTCTGGCTTTTCTAGGGAGGCCTAGGCTTCCCTTATGGACATTCCCTTTGAAGGCACGGTCTCTTCAGAGACCAGGCAGACATGGACCTGGAGCGCTTTAAGGACTTACGGGCTACGACCAAGTCCTTCGGCCTCTCGGTGACCACCTGTCCCCCGTTTGCTTTTCCTCCCGTTCGTGGCAACGGAAGGGGCTTTCAACTGCACCAGCCATATCCCAGAAACAAGACTGTGGAAGTTCATCAACCTCTGCGCGGCCGTGGGTGCGGCTCCTTTTGACCCTGTGGGTCAGGCAGCCAGAGGTCCATTCAGTCCACTCTTCCTGCTGCAGCCTCAAAACCTTCCTGGTCGGCCCTTCACGGTCATGGGCGGCCAGTTGGTGGCAGGATCAGCTATCACCTCCACAACTGGCAACACATCAGACCAAGTGGGTTCTTCAGATAGTCCTAAATGGCTGCCCCCTACCTTTCAAGACTAACCCTCCCTGCCTCTGACTTAAGACTGGCTGATGAAGGACCACCTGTTCTTGCTTAAGGAGGAAGTCAGGACTCTCTTGGCAGGGTTCTGGCACCAAAAGTAAGATGTAGTTGCTATTCCTGCTACTTTCTGGTCCTGAAAAAGGACATCCTATTCTAGACCTCCGAGCCCACAACTACTTCCTCAAAAAGGAAAAGTTGAAAATGCTCACTCCGGCTCAGGTCTTGTTTGCCCTAGACCCTGGAGACTGGATGGTAGCATTGGACTTGCAGGACGCCTTTTTGCACATTCCCGTCCTGCCTGCCCCTCAGCACTACCTGCGGTTCACGGTAGGCCACAACATTTTCAGTTCACAGTCTCTCCCCCCCTGCCTCCTCCTCCCCCCCCCCCCTTCCCACTTTGGCTTTTCCAACGCCCCATAGGTGTTCACCAAGGTGATGGCGGTGGTCGCATCTCATCTGCGCAGATTTGGGGTGCCAGTCTTCCCCTATCTCGACGACTTGCTGTTAAAAGGCAAGCTCTCCCCAGACTGTCCTTTCCCACCTCCAGACTGCGGCGAATCTCCTGTTTTCGCTGTGATTCACTATCAACGTGTCAGTCACACCTGACTCCCTTTCATCAGAGCGGTTCTGGACACAGTGCAGTTTCGGGCCTATCCTCCAGATTGGTGATTCCAGGATAATCAGGCTATGATACCAATGTTTCAGCCTCTATCCTAGATTTCGTTGAGACGGACTCTGAGGCTGCTGGGCCTCATGGCCTCCTGCATCCTGCTAGTGACACATGCCAGATGGCATATCTTAGCTCTGCAGTAGGACATGAAGTTCCAGTGGGCGCAGCATCAGTGAATCTCTCCGACACAGTCCAGATCTCGGAGTGAACTGCACAGGACCTTCAGTGGTGGCTGACCAACCGCGTTTGGGTCAGAGGCAGACCCCTCTCCCTTCCCCTACCAGATCGCACAGTAGTGACAGATGTGTCACTCCTGTGATGGGGTGCCATCTGGGAGAGGTCGAGATCAGAGGACTCTGGTCTCTGGCAATATCAGTACTCCACATCATCTTGCTGGAGCTCCGAGCGATTCGTTTGGCATTGAAAGCTTTTCTTCCTTCTATCCTGTATTCACGGACAGCACCACTGCCATGTGATACTGCAACAAACAGGGCAGGGTGGGGTCCTGGACCCAGCAGGGCATATCCCTGGTGGTTCAACACCTGGCAGGATCTCTGAACACCAGGGCGGACAAACTCAGCTGTCGATGCCTAGCAGATCACGAAGGGCGTCTCCACCCGGAAGTGGTGCAAGGTCTCTTTCAGAAGGGGTTATGAGCCTTGGTTAGATCTGTTCGCCTTCGCCAAGAATGCGCAATGTCAACAGTTTTGCGTGCTGGAGTTTCCAAGGCAGCACTCTCTCTGTGACGCTTTTCGTCTCGAGTGGAGCTCAGGCCTTCTGTACACCTTTCCGCCCATACCACTCCTGTCCAGAATGCTCAAGAAGATTAGGAGCGACCGGGCCCAAGTAATTCTTGCGGCTTCTGACTGGGCACGGAGAGTCTGGTATTCCGAGCTTCTCCAACTGAGCATCGATCCTCCGATCAGGCTGCTCATTCGGGAGGATCTTTTGTCGCAGCAGCAGGAGAGGTTACTCCACCCGAATCTGTCAACTCTATGCCTTTTTTGCATGGAGATTGAGCGGTGGTAGTTGACAGCATTCAATCTTCCTCTCAAAGTCTGTGATGTAATTTTAGCAGCCAGGCGTCCCTCTACTAAGACTATGTACGCCTGCTGGTGGCAGAAATTTGTAACATATTCTACAGAACGGTCTATTGATCCTCTTTCTGCTTCCCTCTCTCAAGTCCTTCTCTTTATTTTGACCCTTGCCCAGCAGCATTTGGCCCGGTCTACCTTCTTGAGGCTGCGAGATAAGTTGGTGCTTCGTACTGGTGCCTCTTTCTTACCTTGAAGTGGTAACACCATTCCACGTGGGGCAATCGGTTACCTTGCCCACATCCTATGCTCCTCCGCACCCCTCTAAAGAGATGAAGCTGCTCCCCCGCCTGGACCCAAAAAGAGCATTGTCGTTATACCTTGACAGCACTAAAGAATTCTGGGTGGAAGACCAACTTTCCGTGAGGCATGTTGAATCAAAGAAAGGTTGTGCGGTGCAGAAGAGGACTTTCTCGCGATGAGTTGTCCTCTGCATCAAAATTTGCTACTGTCTGGCCAAGAATCAGCCCCCTGAAGGCTTAAGAGCTCATTCTACTAGAGCTAAGGCTGCGACCACGGTGTTGCAACGTGGTGTTCCAGTCCCTGACATTTGTCAGGCAGCAACGTGGGCATCACTGCACATGTTAACTAAGCACTACTGCCTGGACAGACCAGTCCGCAGGAGCATCCTTTTTGGACGCTCTGTCCTGCAGGAGTTCCTGGTCTAAACTTGTCCACGGTCCTTCCTCATGGGGTGGCATTGCTTGGGTATCTATTCTAAGGTAAGGAATCTGTGGCTGGATGTCTCTACCAGATAGACAAGTTACTTACCTCCGGTAATGCCTTATATGGTAGAGACATGAGCTAGCTGCAGATTTCTTACCGATCAGCCATTCTCCCCACACCGCAGACAGGTTTTTAGGGTCAGGGCTGATTCCTTTCAGGGCCCTTGTTCTAAACACACCACTGTCAGTGCATTTACTTACTCCGCGCTCCCAGCGTGTAAAGTCGAGAAAAGTAACTGATGTCAGCATGGCGAGGTGGCACCTATATACTTGACGCGGACGTTACTTCCGGCGCGGACGTCAATCTGATCCGACCAACGCCACCTACCAGGGCGCAATGGTATTGCTCGAGCAAAAGACTTCCAGATCCAGCCTGACGCCTGGAATATTCTAAGGTAAGGAATCTGCAGCTAGATCATGTCTCTACCAGATAATGCATTACCGAAGGTAAGTAACATGTCCTTTATTTCCTGATTACTACTCAGCATCTTCCCCAAACCTACTTCTACCATCTTATCAATATCATTATTGGTGAGGTACACCCTGGTCTTCCATGCTAAAAGCGCTCCGCTTATTATGATTAGACTGCTAGACTCCCACCTAGCATGGATTCTCTGCTCATGAATATCCTTATGATCATTTTACAATATCTCCAACTCCTCCCTCAATTGTTCCCTGTCTGATAGTGGCCCCAACATTGCTTCCTGCACTTCTCTTTCTTTCTGGAGGATGCTACGCATAGGCTCCTTTTCTCTCTTCTGCTTCTTTAACATTTCCACATGCGACAGTTACGTAATGCACCCCCTCAGATATGCCATGTAGGCGTCCCATATGATCTCCCCACTAGCACTGGCAGTATTCAGGTAAACAAAAGACACGTATTTTTTGTCAGATCGGCAATTATAGTTTTCTTTAGCAGGAAATATCTATTTAAGGTCTATCTCTTTGGGGGCATAAACACTGGCATCTCCAATGTCAGACAAACTGGCACGTGGTCTGAGATAGTGCCTGTTTGATGCTCTGCTGCTTTCACAAATTTGAGTAGCGCTCTGTCTAGAAGAAAGTAATCAATTTGAGAGTAATGAATATACTTTTGCTGTCAAAAGTGTAGCCCTTCTGCTGCCCGGCCCTCTTTCTCCAAGTCTCAACTAGACCTAAATCGGTCATTAACCCTGTCAACCTTACCCTGATTTTTTTCATGCTTGCACTCTTTGAGGATCTATCTAACTCTTTGCTCAAAATCACATTGAACCCCTCACCCTCACCCCCACCCCCTCCACCTATACAGGGGGAAGGAGATTCCAACAGATGCTGCTGTAGCTTATTTAAGTGTTGTATGTCGTCTCAATAAGCCCATAAAATCCAGAGCAGACCCACTCAAACTCTCCTATACCCAAAACACTTGTAATCCACCTGCCTGATTCATCTGTCCTATATTTGAGTATTCTAACTCCACTGTTCTTCCTAATCAGAATTTCTACTTCTCTCGTGTTGCCCCTTTGGTTTGTACACATAACATCCTGAACCTATGGCTGCTTTTTAAAACCATGATCGCACACTCCTTTTTTAGGTCGAGCATTAGAGACCTCTTGTATATACTTTAGTATATACTTGTATGTGTATGTACTTTGTGGGCTCTGGAGATCTGCCCTAGGACTTGTCTGCTTCCACTTAGGGACTTTTTTTCTGTTCAACTGCCTCTATTTAACTGTCTTGATAGAAAAGGACCAGTAGAGGTCAGTAAAATACCAAAATTGCTTTCCGATTGTTCAACTGTCTCTATTTAACTGTCTTGATAGAAAAGGACCAGTAGAGGTCAGTAAAATACCAGAATTGCTTTCTGCTGAGGGACTTTCTTTTTTAGGTCTCGCCTAGTGATGCAGCACGAATGTGCTGCCATCGCTTTGCGAGGCATGCAGTATACACTGTAGTGTGGAAGCTTCGTGGAAGTTCAGCCCACTCTCTGCCCATTGGCTTTTGTCTTAAATGCTGCCTTCCGATTGGTTTGAGGCATGTTAGTCCCTCCTCAGTCATCATTTGTATCCTTCCACGGCTATCAGCCCCTTTACTGCAGACTACTTTCTTCCAGTCTCTCCCCCTCCCTCCCGCAGTCCGTGACTTCTTGGCGGCCCCGCCCCCCTCCAAGCACTCCCGGTTGTGCTAGTTGCCACTACGGGGCCCAGCCTTTGCCTTGTTTGCCCCTTTCGCAGGAGGGAAGCGGGAGCCCACCCCGCTGTTGCGTGCCCAGCGTGTTGCGCTACAGTCCTCCTGAGCGTGTGTGCGCTGTGCGGAGCTGCTCGCAGCCGCTCTCCCCTCCCTCCCGCAGTCCGTGACTTCTTGGCGGCCCCGCCCCCTTCCATCCACTCCCAATCGTACTCGTGCCACTACGGGGGCCCAGCCTTTGCCTTGTTATATTATGTGCAGAGAACATATGGCCAGAAGATAACATTCAAACGGGCCGATTAGATCGGCCTGCTGCTGAAACTGAAAGTGCTCAGGAGGCCGATCTTATCGGCCCACAGCTCCGCCCTCCAGGAGGAGGAGATTTAGAGTCACTCTGTGCCTCCTCTCTTTCCGGCAACACCCTCCCCACTCTCCAAACCCCTCCTCTGTCCCCTCCCACAAATCCTATGCCTAAATGATTATTTATATTTGCCAGAACGAAGAAGAAATATTACCTGCTCTTTTCATTCCCAAAGTTCGTTTCAATTGAGGCACCGTCCATATTTACCCGAAAGACTTGTGAGCGTCGTTGAAATCCGGTAGGCACAGACGGAGGAATGTGTAGAGACAGGCAGGGGCGGGGAACGAGGGGAGAGACAACGGCATGCCCTTCTGTGAGGTGAAGGAAGGGTGCACCAAAGGCACTGGGCATACAGTTAGGAGTGCTACTGGGTGCAGGAAATGAAAGGTATTTAAAAGAACACTTCGTTTATCAGAAAAAAATGGTTTCAAATATATTTGTATCAGTAAATCATGTAACGTAAATCTCTACTGTTCTGTGTTCGTCCACCACCCCTAACTCCGCCCACTCACATCTTCATAAAGTGTTTTGAGCGATCGGTGAGAGCAGCGGCCGTATTTCCCTCCATCGAGGCTGGAAACAATAAACTTTACCCAATCGAACTGGAAAGAGCGTGTAAACACGGGCTCCAAATGTGTTCTTTGAGTTTCTCATTTTGTCAGGTGCTAACGCTTGCAAGCAACTTTTTTCATGCCATATAAATCTTTAGAATGCGTGGCTCTCCTAAGAGTCCCATGCATGCATGTCACGATGCTAGCTGACAAACGCTGGGAAATGCCCTTACATAGTTTGTAACAGGTATTGCAAATGCATGATGCCGTCAAACTATAAATCAAGCATTTGCAATGCGAATTACATTACCAAATGAAAGTGGGAAAAAACTAGAGTGCGCACAGATAATCAGCTCCAGAAAGTCGATGTATGTGTTAGACATGCGTTTTACTTTTGTGTCTCTCGCAGTCACTGGTAGCACCAGAGGACACATTAACTTATTGGTAAAATCTGCCGCACGCTGATGTAAGCCCCAGTAACAGTGCAGCATGTGCCTCCAAGCCAGCAATGACCGCTTCATGACCTCTAATAGAACCCCCACACGTAATCTGAACACTCCACAGAGGAGCTGCAGCTTGCAGTGAGTGCGAAAACAAGATCAAGTCCGGATCAGGTGGCTTCATGATAGGTAAACGTATTGTGCTTAACTTTTTTAAATTTAAAAAGAATAACATTTGTGAATTTTTTATCACCAGTTCTTCAGTCCAGTCATTGGAGCCCCGAGTTTGAATTCACTACTTATGCGCTCTTTGATGTTCTACTTTTTGCAGATCTATCGGTCTATTTTGCTATAAAATGGACTGCTCTGATATGATTTGTGTAGCTTGCTGTTCTGCTTTTCTCTAAACTTCCGACCAACGAACCCCTTATTCACCTTCGAGCAGGAGCTGCAGTTTCTTTCTTTATTTTTAAGTTAAATTCCCATCACCAATACTAATAGATGTTTAGAGTAAAGGAAAAGCATTTGTGCGCAGCGAAGCTTCGTTGGGTTCCTAAGTGTTTCATGTAGTTTCATTGACTGAGGAAATGTATAGCTTTCTAAAGAAGTGTGATGGTTGATTGTAGTTGAATTCCGTACATGACTGTCTGGTGACAGGAATACAATGCTGGTTGTAAGTTTCTAATTATGTCCCCAGCGTACCAGACAACCTTATTTTGCCTTTCTGCCAAATCGAGAATTAGAAACCATATGTATGTCTTGGTTCCTGAAGGTGTCTGTGGGCCTTTGGGTGGGTGCCAACGCTTATTTTGTTCCAGCTGTTGCAGATGGTGGGCACATAAACTTAGGGACATATTTACTCAGAAATCTGGCAGTGGAACAAGTCATCTTGCTGCACTGCATAATAGGGAAAGGGCAGGAATCTGCCATACTTAACGATATGGCACATTCCTGCCATTTCCCAGTGCTGGTGCACAATGTGGTACCTAGCGGCAACGCAGGCACCCTTGCACCAAGGTGGTGCCTGCGTTGAAAGCAAGATTGTTTTCGTGCACAAGGGACACCTTCCTGCACAAAATCAATCCTCTGAGGCATATTCCTCCTATTACTCCAGCACACATAGAAACAGGAAGTAAGAAGGAGAAATAAAGATATTTCGCCTCGTTGTGCCTCACCTGGGAAGGTGTAGTATCCTGACGCATTCCCAGGTCTACCAGTATTAGTAAATATGGGATTGCTTCTGAATCCATGGGTGGATGTATGGGAACATCCACACTCCACTCATGGAACGCCTTCCCAGGGCAGAGTAATGCAACGCAGCGATTTACGCAGCGTTGCGTTACCCTCACTGCAATAAGAACCATCACTTCTCCCCATTCATATGCTCTCTTTTCTCTCACTTTAATTTGTCAACTCTTTCTCTTGTTGTATTTCTCCTCCTGCTGTTTATCCCTCCTCTCTCCTATTACACATCTGTTCCCCAAAGCACGCCCTCCTGCTCTAACAATGTCTGCCTTTCTCTTCCTGTGTGCACCTCAAACACTACAGAGCATACTTGTCAATTTCCACAAACGTACACAAACGTCTTTGTAGGCTCCATTTATTTATAAATTTATTTAAAGTGTATCAAAAATGTAATGTATTATTCTTCAAACCACTCATAAGAGCTCAAATACAATGTTCACTGCCAAAACTACTGCCACAGTTATAATCACTGCCACACAGTCCATTGCAGAAATATGCAATAATATACTGCATGGCTATACACTTATAAGGTCCCAAAGGCGAGACCGATTGCATTGCAAATGCTTGTTTATTTTACTGGCAACTGCCTCTATTTAACTTTCTTGATAGAAAACGACCAGCAGAGGTCAGTAAAATACCAGAATAACTTTAGCATTCTCTAGATTCCAGTCCATAGAAATTGTCTTCCACGAGCACCCGTAGACAATAATATTTTTTTCAAATCATGTATTTTCAGTGATATGACCACCGAAGGCCTTGATTTTATATTAAAAACAGAGCTATATTCCGCTGAAAGGCAATATTTCTCTCCATGTGTTCCCATACCTGGCGTGTCACGCAGTTTGGTGCTTATTTTCTCTCCATGTTAAAGAACAGTAGATGTTTCAGCACCCAGGCTAATTTGCTGTATAGCTAAATACATATAAGGTCCCAAAGACGAGACCGATTGCATTGCAAATGCGTGTCTAATTGGGTTTCCTGTAATATCACCTGCACCTTCGTGCCTTTCAAGAACTCCTCCACCATTTGCTGCTTTTTAGTGGCCTTTAACCCATTGACATTCCATGTAATACTCTTTGTTAAAACATCATTATCTATATACTTAATCTAGTTTCAAGCGCAGTCCTTCTATCACTGCTATGTTCTAAGGAGGCGCAGCTAATATTGAGGACATTTGTTTTACCCTAATGCTCCCCACCCACGTGCAACCTCCCCCTGCGAACCCTCCCAGCTAATCTTGGCATGTCTTTCTGCCTTTTTAGGGCCCCCCCCCCAAAGGAGAGAAAAATATTTGCCTGCCAAATATAAAGAGAAAAATTAGTAATCCATCACCCTCCCTAAATGAATAAGAAAATAGAAAAAGTAAAGCCCCAAATAAGCACCCTTTGTCGTCAAGCCAGCTATTCCGACGTAACACCAATGTCTTTCACCCTACTTGTCTTTGTCTAGCCTATTAGCTTTTGGAGGTTCCTGTCTGCTTAACATTCTTGATCAGTTCATCAGCCTCATCCCCTCCCCTGAGGTTATGCATCACATTCTGCCACATGGCTCTCAGCATGGCCGGGAATTTAACCTGAAGCGAAACTCCAAGACCCTTTAGCTTCTCCATTTACCTACTCATCGCACGCTGCTTTTGGGGCGTAATCCTTCCAACATCAGACTTAATCTGATACATGAAGTTCTGTTATGACAGCAAATTGGCCTTTAGGGCTGATGAAAGGATCTGCTCCTTTAATGCATAGGTCTGGAAATTCACCAAGATCTTTCTAGGTGTTTTTCGATTGGGATTCTGCCTAAATGTTATCCCTATGTATCCTCTGGAAGTCGGTCAACAGATTAGGGTCTGGCCTATCCTTAGAAAACCCACCTGCAGGATTTTTATGATAAAAGCTTTCAAATCGGGCCCTTCCACCGCCAGGATTCTTTGATTGTTCTTTCTAAAGTGTAATTCTAACCTCTCGACATCCTCTCTCAGCTGCTTGTTTTGCTCTTGTAAGGCTTTGACCTCCTGTGCATTCTCGGAAACCTCCAGGCATACTTGCGCCATTCTCACTTCTAAAGCATCAGTAGGCTGAGTCTGTTCGTACAGTTTATCTCCCAATGCGTGACAGACACCTTTTATCTCTTTCTGGTTCCTTTCCGAGATCTCAGATCTTTGCATGATGTCTCTCTTGTGACACAAGAAAATATGCTATGGAGGGGCCATCAGTACTCTGAGACCTTGTACCCAGAGTAGTTCCAGTGGTACAACCTGTGGAAAATTGTCTGGTATGAGACTGCTTATTACATCCCGGTCCATGTTAAGGTGCAAGATTCGACAGCATCTGGTACCTGTTTATTAATTCCACTAGTGCTGGCATGGGAGCCCGAGGGGGTGAGCCCACTACCTCCCCGACAGCTCCGCCCCTCTCCCGGTTGATGCCCCTGATGGATCACATGCTCATCTGAGCTCACTCTCTTGGGGGTGGTCCCTGGCCTCCTTACTCTGCTTCTTCAGGATCTTAAAAAATTAGCCCAGGGACTGGGTCTCCCTTTTTTGATTCAGCCTGGCTTCTTGTGCTGTCGGCTCTTTACCCTGCTACTTAGTATATGTGCCTTTTACCAAGGATTCCATTGCTGTAACAGTACTATCTGAAAGAGACACGTTAGTGACAGATTCCTTACCTTAGAATATCCCCAGGCGTCAGGCTGGATCCGGAAAGTTTTTTGCGTAGCAGTACCCTTGCGCGTCGGTAGGCGGCGTCGTGCGGCTCCGCGTCCGTCGTCGGCGTCGTGATCGCCGGGATGACGTCGCGGGCAGTACTTAGGCGCCGCCCCTGCGCGCTGACGTCAGTTCTTCTTTTTCCGCGCCAGTAAGCGCAGATCCGGGAAGAGCAGTGCCCTAGTCACTTTTTGACTATCTTTTTTGTGAAATTTTTCACTGTTCTCTTCAACGAGTCTTCACGACTCCTAAGGTGTCGTAGGGATGCCCGGCTTTAAGCCCTGCGAGGAATGTGGTCGTATGATGTCCATCACGGACCCCCACCTCGAGTGTCTCTTCTGTCTCGGCCGAGGCCACGACACGAAGTCGTGCCCTGACTGCCGGAAACTTCATCCGAAGGCTTTGCGAGAGCGGTCTCGAAAGCTCCTTGAAGTCCGGCAGTCGGCTCCGCCGCCGCAGCAAGCCCCGGTCCCGGGAGAGGTCGAGGGCCGGACGCGGAGTCCCCGCCGTTCGTCGGAATCCAAGTCTTCGCGCTCCTCCGGTAAGTCGAAGCACAAGAAGTCTAGCGGCGTCATCGGCTCTAAGACTCGCCTCGCCGGTCGCGCGACTCGGCTGAGGTCCCTGTCGGCACCGTCCCCGCCGCCCCGGATGTGCCTGTCGAGTTGCCCCCGCATTACCCGTCCTTCCCGGGTTCGGGGCGACTCCGGCCGAAGCACAGAAATTCCTGTCGGCCATGGCCCGCCTCTTCGGGCCTCAAGGTCCCTCCGGTGCGCCTTCGGGCCCCGCGGGCCCTGATGGGGTTGCTCCGGCGTCGCCGTCGACTCCGGTCCCGGCGTCGCCTGTCCCACCAGCCTTCGTCCCGGCCTCGGCTCCGGCCCCGGCCTCGACCCCGGTTCCGGTGGTGCCGCAACCCCCATCGACGCCGGTTGACCTAACCACGCCTCCGCCGACGCCCGATGTCCCCGGTGCCGTTTCCGACGCCGTCCGGGGCTCCGGGCGGCGTCGTTCCCGGTTCTCCCGGGTCCGGACATGGAGCCGGACCGGCGTCGCCCGACGCCGGTTCCGGCGCCGATGAGGCCTTGGGTCCCTTATGTCCCTCCTCCTCCATCTTTTCAACCTGAGGAGGACCAGGAGAGCTGGGAGGGGTCTGACGACCCTCTCACACAACAGTGCGAGTTTGACCCGGACTGGGTTGAGGAACTTGGGGATGCCAGTGGGCTGGATACCTCCCCCGACTCTGGCATGCTGTCTCCTCCCGTGGCAACGGAGGAGGGGGCTAATTTTGCAACGGTGTTGCGTAGAGCTGCTGGAGCCTTAAATCTCCAGTTGCCTACAGTGGCCGTCAGGACTAACCTCCTGACTGAAGTGCTTCAGCCGGCGGCCTCCTCTTCGGAGCCTGTGCTGCCGTTCAACGATGCACTCACTGACGTTCTTTTGGGTGCCTGGTCCAAACCCACCACAGGGGCTCCTGTGGATAGGAACGTGGCCCGACGCCATCGCCCGGCTCCGGGCGACCCCCTGTTTCTCTCCCAACACCCCACCCCTGAGAGCTTGGTTGTCCAAGCCTCTGCCTCCCAAACAGCCTTCCCTACCGCCCCTCCGGATAGGGAATCCAAGCGCCTGGATCACTTTGGGAAGAAGGCTTTCTCTTCCTCCAGTGCTGGCTTGCGGTCTGTTAATACCGCTTGCCTCTTGGGCCGATACACCCACTCCCTGTGGGATTCGGTGGCTGATGTTTTGCCGCAGTGTTCTGAGGAGGTCCAGACACTGCTTACCCGCGCTATTGCGGAAGGGCGTGATGCGGCTAAATATACCATCCGCTGTGGCCTTGATACCGCCGACTCGCTGGGCAGATCGCTTGCAACGACGGTGGCGCTGCGTCGCCACGCCTGGCTGAGAACCACTGGTTTTTCAGGGGATGTCCAGAATACTCTCATGGACATGCCCTTTGATGGAGTCGGTCTTTTTGGTTCGAAGGCAGACCATGCGCTGGAGCGTTTCAAGGACTCACGGGCTACTGCTAAGTCCCTGGGCCTTGCTGTTGTGCGCCCTCCGCAAACGTCTGCTTTTCGCCCCTTTCGTGGCCACGGAAGGGGCGCCCAGTCACGTCCACAGCCCGGCCAACGGCCCGCGCAGCAAGCGCCTTCGCGTGGCCGAGGACGTGGATACCGCCGTGGCGGTTCGGGCAACCAGCGTGCGGGTCAGGCCACCACCTCCAACCCGTCCGCGGCCTCCAAGCCCTCCTAGTCCCTCCTTTCAGGTGCACAGCACGCCAGTCGGGGGCAGGGTCCGCCATCACCTTCACCACTGGCGTCCCATCACCTCGGACAAGTGGGTCTTGGACATTGTCCGAAGGGGCTACTCCCTCCCCTTCGAGACCACCCCCAGCCATGCCACCTCAATTCCACCGCATGTCAGGGGATCACTTGGTGCTTCTACAGAAGGAAGTCACGGCCCTCTTGGCCAAGAGGGCCATCGAGCATGTTCCGACCCCAGAAGTAGGGCGTGGTTGCTACTCCCACTACTTTCTGGTGCCCAAAAAGGACAAGGAGGACATGCGTCCTATCTTGGACCTCCGGAACGTCAATCGCTTCCTCCGGAAGGAGAAGTTCAAGATGCTCACCCTAGCTCAGGTCTTGACTGCCCTCGACCCCGGAGACTGGTTGGTAGCGTTGGACTTGCAGGACGCCTATTTCCACATCCCCGTCCTGCCGGCCCACCGGCGTTACCTTCGGTTCACGGTAGGCCTCGAGCATTTTCAGTTCACCGTGCTCCCCTTTGGCCTTACCAGTGCCCCTCGGGTGTTCACGAAAGTGATGGCGGTGGTCGCAGCTCATCTGCGCCGGGCAGGGTTTCAGTCTTCCCCTACCTCGACGACTGGCTGCTGAAGGCGGGCTCGTCCCAGGCAGTTGTCTCCCACCTCCAGACTACGGCCGAACTCCTGCACTCGCTGGGGTTCTCCATCAATGTGCCAAAGTCGCATCTGATTCCTTCTCCACAGCTCCTTTTCATCGGAGCAGTTCTGGACACGACGCAGTTTCGGGCCTATCCTCCCGAACGGCGAGTCCGGGATATTCAGGCTATGATTCCGATCTTTCAGCCCTTATCCTGGGTTTCGGTACGGATGACCCTGAGGCTGCTGGGCCTCATGGCCTCCTGCATCCTGCTGGTCACTCATGCCAGATGGCATATGCGGGCTCTGCAGTGGGACCTGAAGTTCCAGTGGGCGCAGCACCAGGGCGACCTGTCCGATCACGTCCAGATCTCGGAGGGGACTGCAAAACAGTTGCAGTGGTGGCTCTCGAACCGGCAATGGGCCATGGGCAGATCCCTCTCCCTTCCCCAGCCAGAGCACACAGTTGTGACGGACGCGTCCCTTCTGGGATGGGGCGGTCACATGGGAGAGGCGGAGATCAGAGGCCTCTGGTCTCCGGCGGAGTCCCGGCTCCATATCAACCTTCTGGAGCTCCGGGCGATCCGACTTGCACTCAAGGCATTCCTTCCCTCTGTCAAAGGGAAGGTAGTGCAGGTGTTCACAGACAACACCACCGCCATGTGGTACTGCAACAAACAAGGCGGGGTGGGGTCGTGGACCCTTTGTCAGGAGGCTCTGCGCCTCTGGACATGGCTGGAACATCAGGGCATGTTCCTGGTGGTTCAACACCTGGCAGGTTCCCTGAACGCCAGGGCGGACGAACTCAGCCGCAGGTGCATGATGGATCACGAATGGCGTCTTCACTCGGAAGTGGCGCAAGGACTCTTTCTACAGTGGGGAGAGCCTTGGTTAGATCTATTCGCCACCGAAGAGAACGCGCAATGTCATCAGTTCTGCGCGTTGGAATTTCCAAGGCGGCACTCGCTCGGCGACGCTTTTCGTCACGAGTGGAGTTGCGGTCTATTGTACGCCTTTCCACCTATACCACTTCTACCCAGAGTGTTGAAGAAGATTCGGCACGACCGGGCCCAAGTCATTCTTGTGGCTCCGGACTGGGCTCGAAGAGTTTGGTATCCCGAGCTACTCAATATGAGCGTAGATCCCCCGATCCGTCTGCCTCTTCGGGAGGATCTTCTGTCGCAGCAGCAGGGGACGGTCCTCCACCCGAACCTGTCCAGTCTACACCTGCTTGCGTGGAGATTGAGCGGCGGCAGTTGATTCCTTTCGACTTGCCTCCCGAAGTTTGTGATGTGATTCTGGCAGCCAGGCGTCCCTCCACTAAGGTGGTATACGCCTGCAGGTGGAACAAATTTGTGGCATGGTGCACAGCAAAGGCTGTGAATCCCCTTTCTGCCCCTCTTTCTGAGGTCCTTCTGTTCCTTCTCTCTTTGGCCCAACAGGGTTCTGCCCTGGGTACCATCAAGGGTTATCTTTGTGCTATCTCGGCCTTCCTCAGGCTCCCTGATCAGCCCTCCCTTTTCAAGTCCCCTGTTGTTAACAGGTTCTTAAAAGGCATTACTCACCTCTTCCCTCCTGTTCCGTTTGTGATGCCTCAGTGGGACTTGAACTTGGTTCTTACCTTTTTAATGTGCGCTCCCTTGAGCCTCTACATAACTGTCCTCTTCGTCTTCTGACTCTGAAGACAGCCTTTCTGGTGGCCATCACCTCCGCTCGGCGGGTGAGTGAGCTCCAGGCTCTATCTTGCAAACCTCCCTTTCTGTCTGTTCATCCAGACAAGGTTGTTCTTCGGACGCGTCCGTCCTTCTTGCCAAAGGTGGTTACTGCTTTCCACATTGGGCAGACCATCACTTTGCCCACCTTCTTTCCGCCTCCGCATCCTTCCAGAGAGGAAGAGAGGCTCCACCGTCTGGACCCAAAACGTGCGCTCTCTTTCTATATTGACCGCACAAAACACTTCCGGGTGGATGACCAGCTCTTTGTTGGCTACGTGGGCGCCAAAAAGGTCGGGCGGTGCACAAGAGGACCATCTCCCGCTGGGTTACCTTGTGCATCAAGACCTGCTATTCTTTGGCTAAGAAGGAGCCTCCTGTTGGGCTGCGTGCCCATTCCACCAGGGCAACGGCTGCTACCACGGCCTTGGGCCGCGGTGTTCCGCTGCCGGTTATCTGTCAGGCAGCTACGTGGGCCTCGCTGCACACGTTTACAAAGCATTACTGCCTTGACAGTCAGGTCCGGAGGGACGGCTTCTTTGGCCGTTCTGTCCTCCAGGACTTCCTTGTCTGATCTTTGTTCGCAGACCCACCACCGGGGTTGGTATTGCTGGGGTATCTATTCTAAGGTAAGGAATCTGTCACTAACGTGTCTCTTTCAGATGCACAAGTTACTAACTTGTGTAACGATATATCTGTAAGAGACAGTAGTTAGTGACAGATTCCTACCGCCCACCCATCCTCCCGTTCTGCGAACTGATTTCTAGGGTTAAGGACATCCCTTTCAGGGCCCTAGTATTTTTCAGACACCTATGTCAGCTTCTTGCATGGCTCTGCGTTCCTGGCGCGGAAAGTCGTGTACAGAACTGACGTCAGCGCGCAGGGGCGGCGCCTAAGTACTGCCCGCGACGTCATCCCGGCGATCACGACGCCGGACGACGGACGCGGAGCCGCACGACGCCGCCTACCGACGCGCAAGGGTACTGCTACGCAAAAACTTTCCGGATCCAGCCTGACGCCTGGGGATATTCTAAGGTAAGGAATCTGTCACTAACTACTGTCTCTTACAGATATATCGTTACACAAGTTAGTAACTTGTGCTTTAGCGGACCTCCCTTAATTTTCACCAGTAGAGGAGCCTCTTTCCGTCAGCCTTGCTGACCTAAGGCTATATCTATTATTGTTGTGCTGCACTTCTTTGGATGAGGCTGGCAGTCACCTTAATTGGAGCAGGAGGCAAGAGTACATTCTGCTTCTTTAGATTGCATACGCTTTCTCAAGGAAGCAAACCTATAATTTGATTTCCCTCCCCAAACATCTTGTGCATGTACCTTGCTCCTGGTCTGATTGGGGGGAGAGTGGTATTGTTCTGCCGTAGATGCAGCTACTCTTGATGTTTCCTGCCAGATTTATAAAGGTGAAAAGTGAGCTCAGGGCTTCCTTGACTCCCTCACTCCAGTCACGTCGGTCTGTGCCGTATGGCGTGATGCCCGTGAGGTGAGCCAGTGTCCCAGCGCCTAAGCCTGTACAGATGCCTCCCGATTCTCCTTACAGGAGGTTCGAACTGCTACGGCGTGGCCGCAGCGCACCAGAGAATCAACACACCTCCAACCAAGAGGCGAGGAACTAGACCTCCTCGTTCAGCTCCCACCGCTCAAGAAATGTAAATAGAAGAAGTGGGTACTAGTGCCGGCGTAATCCAACACCGGACAAAGAGGGCGATGGCGTTTACTGAGCGCAGGCATTCCACTGTCCACGGGGCTTCCTGAGAACGGTCTTAACCCACCGCCATGTTTCTCCCCATCTATCGTTTTCACTGTATTTCTGTCCTTGGTTGGCAAAAGGTTGCTTTGGTAGCATGACCTGTTGTCTGGCCTTCTCAGAGTTTATTGGTCACAAAGATGTTATACCAAAACATATTTCATTGAACGAGCAGAAACTCATCAAAGGGTTTGTCATTGAAAAGATCATCCTAGCTCTTAAATTATCAGATCTTAATTATCTTTTCTTTCCAAACCTGCTTTTGGCAAATAATTTTCAAATTCTTGCCTCACTGAATTATATTTACTTTTGAGTTTTCTAAAGAAGTTGACCTTAGGTAACTTCTGCCACCACAAATCATATGCCGGAAGGTCGGAGGAAATCCACCTATAGTATGCAAAAGGTAACTTCGCTATTTTATCCAAGGCTAGGGACTATTACCTTGATGTTCAGATGTTTACTAGCGTAATGATTAGAACTGAGCCAATATGTAAAATTAGCTGTTGGACTTGATGATTTATTCAGTTAATTTGTTAAACAATATCATGTGTTTCCTTGAAAGAGGCATTCATAACTGTCATGCCTAATCCTCTGGTTGTAGTCTCTCTCACTCTTGGTGGTAATGGACCACTCGTGTTTGAGACCATGCTACTGAGTTTCTAGTTAGAAACTGTTCAAAACCCCTTTACTCCAAACAACCACCAGCTCAATTGTCCCCCTAGCGAAATGGAGACTTAGAGTGGCCTTCTAGTTCATAGACTTTGTGTCCAATTTAACAGGGCTATCAGGGACTGACTGTCGACTTCCTGGTATTATTCATTTCAGGCTAGTAAGGACTAAACAAGGTTCATTCTTTTGTTGCATTTTTAATGGGGGCCAGTAGATGGAGGTTGTACCAAGAGTGGTGTCCCCAGGAACACCTCACGTTGGGGTCCATTCTGTAAAATGGGTTATAGTGGTGGTGGGGGTACAGGCTGGGCCCACTGGCTTGACTACCGACCTAGAAATTTGGACTTGACGTCAGGGTTCGACTGCAGATTAAAATGTTAATACCCCTCTCTCAATCTCTCTCCTTTTCCTCTGCTTTCCTTTCCCCTCCCTCTCCCAGTGTCTTTTCTCTTCCTCATTTCCTATCTGCTAAGTATGTACCCTAACAGAATTGACTCTCACCTCTACACCCAACTGAAGTACTGTAAAAGAATGACACTGATTCTGTATAATTATTTGATCAGTATTCAACATAAAATGTGTGATGCTAGGAAAATTTGCTGTTGCCCACCTTGCATGTTATATGAATATGTATTCTTTTTTTTATCAACTTTTTTTTCTTGATTTTTATAAGAAAAGGTGATACATTAGAAATAATTAACCAGCAATGAACACATCAGTGAAATTACTAAAATAGCAGGGCTGTCCGGCCTGGCAGTATGGCCAATATTGATCGCCGTCAACAAAACAATAAAAGAAATCAAACAATCCAAAACAATAAAACATCCACTGGTAGCACTGCCTTAAGTCAGGTAAGAAGATATGTGCAGCACGTCCCAACCCCCTCGCCCACCTTGCTGCACTCAGGATACAAACGCTCTGATTTCACCCTCCAGAGATCCCTCCCCATCTGAGGACATGGTTCCAGCCGTATCTCACGATAGTCTGCCAAGCACTCCCAAATTTTTTAATATTTCTTAGGATAGGCCTGAGCAATGTAAACAGGACGTTCAGACCTAGGCTATGGTCCAAACCCTCCCTCCAAACTCCAGCGAGGGAGCCAGAGCCTCCTTCCAGGCCCTTGCAATGTCACGCTTAGCTACAGAAAGGCCCAACCACTAGAGCGCTCAACTGTATCTATTCCCATCTATGCTGTCTGAGATATGCCATAAGGCGCACTTCAGTTATTGTGGCAGGGATAGGCACAATACTCTCCAAGCAATCAAAGACCCCACTCTAAAACAGGGGAAAGAATCGCACGTCACCAGACCATATGCACAAAATCTCCTGGCACAGTCCGACTGCGCAGACAATTGGCAAATGTAATAAGGCCTCCCCTCCACAACCTCTCTCTAGTGTAATAGTTCCTATGTAGATAGCGCAGCTGAATGAGGTGGTACTGAGAAGCGATGGCTGCCTCGCACAGGTAAGCCAATGCCTCTCTCCAGTCATCATCCAGGGGGCCCAAGTCACGAACCCAAGCCTCTCTGAGGGCCGGAAAGGTGTCCGGGGCATTGACCACCAGAGAGTGGTAAATGACTGAAATCTTGTGTTTCAGGATGTTGGCCAATAATATTTTATCCTCTAAGGGACTGAATTCTGGGATGTCCTCTGTGTGCGCTATATAGGGTGTATTCGCGTGGCGGAGTGCAGGTATTTTAAAAATTGGGTGCTTTGAAGTTGATACTCATCTTGTAAGGTGGCACAGTCTTTATTCAGTCCCCATCAAGAATGTCCCCCCACCTGGAGATTCCTATTAAATTAAGTCCCAGTGTCAGAACCCCCTGCAGCATGGCCACCTTGCGCAGAACGGTGCCCTCCCACAAGGGATCTCTCTGGTGAGCCGTCCCTCCCATCCCATGGACCCACCTGCCACCTTTCTTGTCTTAAAGACTACCCTAGTCACCGGGGGAAGATCCTAAGGGACCGGACCCCCATATAGCAGATGCAACAGGGAAAGCCCAGCGCCCACCCCTCAGATGCATAGGCAGGATCACTGAAGCCCCCTAACCCCATTCATTCAAGAAAGTCAGCTGCACAGGCCTGTAGTAGGACCTCACGTTGGGAGTGAGAATGCCACCATCATAGGTAGATTATAACACTTAGTGAGGACGATTCTTGATAAAGCGTGCTATAGTAATCAGCAAAGGCACCAGCAATCAGCCCATCACCCGTCTCACATATTCCCACCCCCGCCCCCCACCCCGGCATTAAAGACGCATGGGATAGGGTCCCACGATAGCGTGGTGGAACAAAGCCAGTGAAGGGTTTTCCATTGATTTATCACCCCTTGGTAAATGGAACTTTAAGTCGCCGTTAAAGCCGAGTGCGCCTCCATTAGAATTTGGCTCAGGACGGTTCCGTTGTGCAGGGCGTTCCAAAGGAGGCCAGATATTGAGCCTCCAACTCAATAAGTCTTGCTTCCAACTCCTCTATCGCAACGTCCGTGTGGCTGTGGTGTGCCGCACAATAACTATTGATGAAATCCTGCATCGTGGCCTTTCATGCCTTACACTGGAGCACGGGGAGGCAACCAAACCCACATTGTGAGAAAGGTACTCACAAGTGACGTCATGAAGGGGATACTTAAACTGAGTGTCTACTAGGGTCAAATCACTCAGCCGCCACTTGTGAGAAGTTGGCCTGGTATATGCTGTCCACTAATTAAAGTGGGCACCTTGGACCAGTCCAAACAACCCTTATGGTGATTTAAGAGGTCAAAGATAACCTTAGAAAGCTATCCAAGTGGGAGCTGTGTAGAGCAGCCTTCAGGCTTAGGGTTGAAGGAAGTTAAGCAGCTTGTTTTACCAGAATGCAACCGTATAGTATTGGTTAAATGAAAGGTGATCCACACAGTAGTTATACAAATATGTATTTATTAATCTAACACTCTCTAGTACGACACAGTATCTGCTACACGCAGATAATCACAAAGCACTCAATACTGTAGCATAGAAACAATAGTAAATGGCACTAATACACAGTGGGCTCCAGGGGGAGACCAAACCATATACTAAAATAGTGGTATAAGAACCACAACTCCAGTCAAGACAGTGTCTAGAGGATGTAGAATCGCTGGGACTCCAACGAACCACCCAAGGTGAGCAAGTAGGGACCCCACGGAGGACGGGTGCAGTGTAGGAACACGACCGCGTGCTCCGTACAATTCTATAGGGGAGTCGCGGTTGAAGTTTTAAAGTTTAAGGACCCTTCCCAGTGGATTTTGAAGAAACCCCGTGGAACTTAAGAGGTTGGTGAGCCACCCCACCCGTGGATACCATAGTACCAGCGTTACTTATCCCAGGGAAGCCGGGTGCATAGGTCTGAAGTGGCGTCAGAAACTGCCGTCGAACCCAATGGAGGACTTCAAAGAAGAGTCGCTGCTGGAAAGAGGAAAAGTGTCCGTTGGAATCCAAAGGTGGATTCTTGTTGAAAAGTACCTGAAAGCAGAGGGGACAGAGTCTCGGTAGACGAATGCCCCACCGATGGGTGCTTCATGTGCATTGAGGGGGTTCTTGACTCTGCAGCCACAGGGACCAGGACACGTCGAGGACAACCAGGAGCCGGATGCGAGCTGTCCCATGAAGGATCTCGAGTGCTGAGGAGTCAGTGTCCGGCGGGAGCACCAACAAGCCTTGGCAACGGCAACCCACGCAGAAGGTCAAGGAAGGTTACGGTTCGGGCCAGCACAGTCCAGGAGACTCACCAAACACACGGGAGTCAGGGCAAGCCTGGAGCAACCAGGGGAGCCCAAGAAAATCAGAGTTGACCCTCAAATGGACCCTCAGGCCGGAGGCACAGGAGTTGCGAGGGGACCTCGAGCGATTTCGCAAAGCAGCAGCCCACAGAGCACTCGGTGTGAGGAGGACGGAGTCCTTTGTAGGAAATGATGCCAGAGGTTGGGGCTACTTGGAGCCCAGTGCACTTGTTCGGGAAATGCCAAGAAGCATATGCACTTGCAAATGAACGCAGTGCACAGGGGTACGGGTATTGCAGCCCCCACAAGGGATTCTGGCCTCAAACTTGGTGAGCCAGCAGCTCAGACCTCGAGGGACGTAGAAACCCACCTCCTGTGTTGCTGGAGCTTTTGGAGTCCGTAGGAGCTCAGGAACAGCAGACCGGTCAGTCGAGATGTGGTGCCTGCGGTTGCAGGGGAGTGACTCCTTCACTCCAAGGGAGATACCTTTGGTTATCCTTGATGCTCCACAGGTCCTGCACGCAGCCTGTATGGTGCACAGGCACAGACGATGCTTCAGACTGAGAGGGAGACGAAGTCGGGCCCAAATGAAGTCCAGAGTGTCCAGACGGACGAAGTTCAGTGGTTTCTGGTTCAGAATCTTGTCCACGTCGAATCTAGGGTCCTACAACCAGGTAAGCCCTTTTGTATCCACGGGAGAGGGTTGGACAGATTCAGGGGACCCTCCCAGGGGAGGGTCTGGACAGTGGGGAGGTTACTCCCATGCCCTTTGCCCAGTTTCGCACCAGAACAGGAGCCAACAGCTCCCAGGACTGGTTTTAACTGGACTATGCACAGGGACACCAAATGTGCCCCTCATGCAGACTTTTGGTCGCTGGCAAGCGCACCCACCCAGCCCTAATACACTAAATCCTGTCTGGGAGTTTGTCGCACCTCCCTGTGACAGGATGCCTATTCCACGTTCCTCTGCTCGAGCTTGGCTAAGCAGCAGGAGGACAGAAATGTGTCTCTGGTTGGCAGCAACCATTTTGTGCTGCCCGGGACTAGAAGGCTGGTACCAGGAACACCAGGGACCCAACGAAGCTCGCTTCTGAGGGGTGGAATCATACCTCCCACACCAGTTACCGGTGTGGGGGTATGATTCCACAATGTTTGACACCAAACACGATAGGGTTACTTTCAGCCAATTTAGAGTTGGTCATCAATCGGTTGCATAGTGCCACTCTATATGTCGTAAATGGCTGCTGCACTAACAACCCGGCAGAATGGACTATATGGCGGCCGCTGCGCAGTCGCGCAGCGGGCGCGCCGAGGTCCGCGCCTGGACCGCGCCCAGCGCCAGAACCCCTGGCCACCGCAAACGCCACAACGCCCGGCTCCGCTACGACTCCAGCACCCTCCACGCACTCAACGCCGGACGACGATCGCGCACCTGCTTCCTGGCCGCCCCGAAGCGCACGCAAGGACCCTTCTCCTGCCGGAACTGCAGCTTCACCAGCACCCAGCCCGCCAACCCGCCGACCAGGAACGAACCCAACTACCTCAGTTGCATTCTTCTCAACACCTGCTCTGCCCGCAAACACGCCGTTGAACTCTGGGACCTACTCAACTCAACCTCCCCTGACGTCGCATTCCTGACGGAGACCTGGCTGAACCCCTCCTCGGCACCCGACATTGCCATTGCCATCCCGGAAGGATACAAGATCTCCCGCAGGGACCGCACCAACGGAGTAGGAGGAGGAATCGCCATCGTCCACAGGAACACACTGAGTCTCGACCAACAACGACGACACCCTCAGCACCGCCGAACACCTGCACTTCCAGATCCACACCGACCCCAACACCACCCTCAGAGGAACCCTCGTATACAGACCCCCCGGACCCCGACCACAGTTCAGCGACTCCATCGCCGACTTAGTCAGTCCACAATCCCTCGCCTCCACGGACTACATCCTCCTCGGGGACCTGAACTTCCACCTCGAGAACAACAACGACACCAACTCTACCACCCTGATCGACAACCTCGCCAACCTCGGACTCAGACAACTCGTCACAACACCCACCCACTCCGCCGGCCACATGCTTGACCTCATCTTCTCCGCAAGCTCCCACGTCACCTTCAGCCACACCACCGAACTCCACTGGACCGACCATCGCTGCATCCACTTCACCTTCCAGAAAGCCACCACGCACCACCGCACCCAACAGATACCTCGCCGATGCTGGAGCAAAGTCACCGAAGACCAGCTAACCACCACCCTCGCCCGGAGCCCACCCGCCGACCCCGACACCGCCGCCCGCAACCTCAGACAGTGGATCGACGACTGCGCCAACACCCTCGCCCCGCTCAAGAAACCCTCCAACAGCTACACCAGCAAGAAAGCCAGCTGATTCACTGAAGACCTCCGGGCCTCCAAGCAAACCTGCCGAAAGCTAGAGAAGAACTGGCACCGTGAACAAACACCGGACAGCTACGCAGCCCACAAGAACGCCACCCGCAGACACCATCACCTCATCAGATCCGCCAAAAGGGCCTCCTTCAAAGACCGCCTAGACAACAACGCACATAACAGCAAAGAGCTCTTCAACATCGTGAAGGAACTCTCCAACCCCAGCTCCAACACCGACATCCCACCTTCGCAAGACCTGTGCAACTCACTGGCCACCTTCTTGCATCGCAAGATCACTGACATCCACGACAGCTTCAACACCACGATCGCCCCGACAACCACTGGGACCTCCGCCCCCACGACCAACATCCGCACCAACCGCCTGCTCTCCTGGACCAACATAAACGACGACGACACCATCAAGATCATGAACACCATCCACTCCGGATCTCCGTCAGACCCATGCCCACACCACATCTTCAACAAAGCCAGCACCGCCATCGCACCCCATCTCCGGAAAGCCATCAACATTTCCTTCGAGACAGCAACCTTCCCGGAAAGCTGGAAGCACGCTGAGATCAACGCCTTACTCAAGAAACCCAAGGCGGACCCCAAGGACCTCAAGAACTTCCGGCCCATCTCCCTGCTCCCGTTCCCGGCGAAGGTCATCGAGAAGACCGTCAACAAACAACTGACCCGCTACCTCGAGGAGAACAGCATCTTGGACCCGTCCCAGTCCGGGTTTCGCAGCAACCACAGCACCGAAACTGCCCTCATCGCCGCCACCGATGACATCAGGACCCTGCTAGACAACGGGGAGACCGCGGCCCTCATCCTCCTGGACCTGTAGCCGCCTTCGACACGGTATGCCACCACACACTACGCACACGACGCCGGGATCCAAGAGAAGGCCCTGGACTGGACCACCTCCTTCCTCTCCGGCAGAACACAGAGCGTCCGCCTCCCCCCCTTCCGCTCCAAAGCCACCGAGATCATCTGCGGCGTACCCCAGGGCTCATCCCTCAGCCCAACGCTGTTTAACATCTACATGGCACCACTCGCCCACGTCGCCCGACTGCACGACCTCAACATCATCTCGTACGCCGATGACACCCAGCTGATTCTCTCCCTCACCAAGGACCCCCACACCGCCAAAACCAACCTCCACGAAGGAATGAAGGCCGTCGCCGAATGAATGAGGAACAGCCGACTGAAGCTGAACTCGGACAAGACGGAGGTCCTCATCCTCGGATCCACCCCCTTGGCCTGGGACGACTCCTGGTGGCCGACCGCACTGGAAACAGCTCCAACACCCACCGACCACGCACGCAACCTAGGGGTCATCCTCGACTCCACCCTCTCTATGACTAAGCAGGTCAACGCCGTCTCTTCCTCCTGCTTCAACACCCTCCGCATGCTCCGCAAGATCTACAAGTGGATCCCCACCGAAACGAGAAGAACGGTCACCCAGGCCCTCGTCAGCAGCAGGCTGGACTACGGAAACGCCCTTTACGCTGGAGCCTCTGCCAAACTCCTGAAGCGGCTGCAACGCATCCAGAACGCCTCTGCACGCCTGATCCTCGACATCCCTCGCCGCAGCCACATCACTCCCCACCTGAGAGACCTGCACTGGCTCCCCGTCAACAAGAGGATAACCTTCAAGCTCCTCACCCACGCACACAAGGCACTCCACAACACCGGACCTGCGTACCTCAACAGACGACTCAGCCTCTTCACCCCCGCCCGCCAGCTTCGCTCCGCCGACCTCGCCACAATCCCCCGCATCCGAAGAGCGACCTCCGGCGGCAGATCCTTCTCCCACCTCGCTGCCAAAACCTGGAACACCCTCCCCATCCACCTACGGCAGACCCAAGACCTGCTGACCTTCAGAAGACTCCTCAAGACCTGGCTCTTCGAGCAGTAGCAGCACTCCTCTACCCCCCACCCCCCCCCCCAGCGCCTTGAGACCCTCACGGTTATGTAGTGCGCTCTACAAATGCTATGATTGATTGATTGACTCCGTAGGCTGCAGGGGTGTTCTGCTTATGCAGTGGCACCCTCTCACTTAGAACCATGCACCCTGCCTTCAGGATTGTTAGGGCCTGCTATAGGGGTGACTTATATGTTTTAAGTGTAGTGACCCTTAGATATAGTAAACCTATATCTTAAGTAAGTGGTGCATGCACCAACGTACACAGGCTGCAATGTCAGGCCTGTAGTTCTATTTTACATGGCCTCTCATGGGTGGCATAATACATGCTTCAGCCCATGGGAGGCCTCTGGGGTACCTATGCCCTGGGTACATGGGTATCATATACTAGGGACTGACAAGGGTACCCCAGTATCCAATCTGGAGTGTACCGAAGTACATGACATAACAGTTTAGGGAGAAAGCAGATAGACTGGGTTCCTGATTAGCAGGATCCCAGTCAGACTAGTCAAAAACAGTATCACATGAAGCAAAAAGTGGGGGTGACCATAAGAAGCAGATCCTACTTTCCTACACCCCTCCTCTCCCCCACTGCCATCCGCAACTCAACAGGTGAGTGATCTGACAGTCCGAATGGCCTGTGTGCCTCACTGATCGTATCACCCTGGTTTTTTGGCTTAAGGAAATAATCAAGCCGAGAAAAGGTTGTGTACTCCCGAGAAGAGTGTTTACTCTGCAAGGCATCGAGCAGACTCGTTATGTCAATGAATTGTGCCAGTGGCGTCTGTGATGAGGAAGCCCCTGGAAGACTGATCCAATTGCGTTGAAGCCACACAATTCATATACCCCCCAAGCAGCTGGGCCCCCACAGGGAGCTCCACAACTACGGCGTGTATGGTGTACAGGAACACCTCCGTTAAGAGTTGGTGGTGCATACACATTGAGGAGGGAAAAGGGTATACCCCCAAAGAGGTCAGAGATCTCGATGTACCGGCCCTGGACGTCATGCCAAGTCCAAAGGTGATGCAACGGGATGTGTCATCTGAGTATAGCTACACCCCTGGATCCTCTATGAAACCCAGAATGAAACACTCGTTCAAACCCAAGTCGGCCCAAAAAGGAGCACTTGTTTCCCACTACATGACCCTCAAGCCGCACCTCGCTCAATTTTCTCAAGCAATCTGTTGACATTCCAGGTGAGCAACCGTAAGGACCTGGGCCCGTCATCCATAGAGAAGTCATCCACCATGGGGGACAGTAAATAAGCCATATACGAGGTGTGGGGAGCGAGTGCAGTCATGGAGTGTGAGTAGTGGTGTGTGTGCCTGCGGTGCAATGCAAATAAAACCGAAAACAAAACATACAATTGAAAAACCAAACCCCATCTCCCCTGCGCTCCCGCCTATACTTCGAAAACAAGAATTACCCGTTGTAGTTTGAACATCAGGGTGGCGTCAACCGGGTGTAGGAAAGTGCCCCTTTTTGACATGGTCACCCCCACTTTTTGCCCGAGTACTGATGCTTTTCGACTGAAAGTACACTGGATCCCTGCTAACCAGGCCCCCGTTGCCAGTGCTCTTTTCCTTAAAACAGGTAAATGTCTTCAAGTTCAAGAAATCTTTATTCAGCATAGCAAAGATACACCATAAAATAGAATTCATACATGATTGAAAAACAAGTAAAATCCATAAAAAAATTAAAGCAACAAAGTATTAGATCTCATGGCACACTTAATTTCATGTATAAACAGCAAATATGCTACAAGGAGAAATGTAACAAAGCCCTGTCCTCACACCATACAAAGACGTATACCAAGATTATCAACAAAACAAAGTAAGCCTACATCAAAAAAGTGCTAGGTGCGGATAAAAACACAAATGTGCAACAAAGTGCTTTCAAGGTCATATTCCAAAATTATCAGCAATACAAGGATACATATACAAAAAAATAGTGTGTGCAAATAAAAACACAGGTAAGAGAAAAAGTGCTGTGTGCAAAAGACCGGAAGAATGCCCTTCCCTAGTTGGGCCGGCCTTCCCACGAGGGATGCTGGGGCACATGTTAATGTCTAATTGTAACCCAATTGACAAGGAATTTAAAACCCCTGTAACTCCCTAGTAAATAGTACCCCTGGTACCCAGGGCATGGGTACTAAAGAGGGTCCTTATGGGCTGCAGCATGTATTGTGCCACCCAAAGGGACCCACACAAACTGCATGCAGCCTGCCATTGCAGGATGTTTGAAATGGTGCAAACCATTTTGAAAACACGACATGGCACACTCCCTGTGTGCCATGTTCATACACACTGCATATACTATATGTATGTCACACCTACAGCAGGCCTTAGGGGCCTAAGGCAGAGTGCATTATATTATATTTGAGGACATATTAGCATGAGCGGATATGTCCCTGTGATGTCTGGTTCCATTGTCACGACATTGCGAGTGATCAGGAAGCCATCTTAAGTATATGTACTGGGCACTTGTCATTACGAGTTTCCCAGCTACATAATGGCTTCACTGAAAATAATGGTGTTTGGTATCAAACACCTTGTCTTAATAAATCCTCACTGATGCCAGTGTTGGATTTGTTATAGCATGCACCTCAGAGGCACCACCTGAAACCCACCAGTCATTTAGTGTGCTGGCTGACTGGACTCTTCCAGCCTGCCTCCACAGATGGGTTTCTTACCCCCTGCTCAGGAGAGCCCACGCTCTCAGAGGTCATGAACAATGTCTGCTCTGGCAGGAGGTGTGTACACCTCCTCCAGCAGGATGGCTAGTGATTTAGCATATCAAGGCCAGCGGTTTCAAAGCCTCTGCTGCCTTTGATATGTGACCCCAGCTTCCTCCAGACCTGGAGAATGCTACCCCCTACACTGGGGCCCATTCTGCACCAAAGCAGGCGCGAAAGTTAGCTGTTCAGTAGGCGTATGCCACTATCAGGCTAGGCACACCCTTAAGGTGTGCCACCTGAAGTGGACACTCAAAGAAGGGTTTCTCATTGGCTACTACTTTACACTCCCCTTAATGCCCCTAAATTCAGTATATAGGTGGCTACTGATACCAAGTACTCAAATTTGTCTACCTGGGAATCGAAGAACAAAAGAGTGCAGTCACCATGAGAACTGAGAACGTAACATGAACTTGGCTCCAAACCCTGCCTTGCTGCTGGTATGTCGACAGTTTAACTGCCCCTGCTCATCCAAAAGCTGTGCATCCTTCCAAGCCCGTGGAGGACTGTCCGGTCCTTTAACAACCAAGCAGCATCTCCCTTGGGGGTGGAGGAGCCATCCCCCTACAGTTGCAGGCACCGACCACACTTGTCCTGCACCTCGACTTGCAGACCATTGGGTCCACTGAGGGAGCTTCTTGCCAGGAGGTCAAATCAGTCCCCCTGGCAAGTTTGGAGATGCCAGACCCTCTAGGAGTAGCCCAGTACTAATACCTGGGTACCAGAGCACTTGCCGCACCCAAGGCATGTTGTGTGTCCAGCCCGGACACTACCCATGTGGAACTGGCCTGCCGACGAGGGTCTACAGGGTCACCGGGGCCAACAACGTGAGTGTCCCTGCTGTTCCGTTTTTTCACCCTCTCCAGGTCACCAAATCCAAGTGAGAGCCTCTAACCGCAGCCACCCACCGGCCCAAACACCTCTGCACCTGAGCCGCCCAGCCCAGGTTCACTTAAACCAGCTGTGTTCCTGTGCTCCAGAGACACTCAAGAGCCGAGCCCCCCTTTGGGTTCTGCCTTACTTGTCCCCACTTGCAGCCTTTCTTTTGCAGTTTGCCAATGACTTTACTGCATAGCGCTCGAGGACACCAACGCGACCAGCATCGCTGCACCACGTCTCACCAGGGCAGGTAAAACCGAACTATTGGTGGTTTCTTGGACCTTGGCCCCTAAGTACCTTAATTCCCTAAAGGTATCCTTCAAGACCGTTGACAAGTGTATCTGTGCAGTGTATGTTTCTCCCATAGGATAACATTACCGTGATTGAGGCTTATACCTCAAAATCGTTAATTAACTGTAATCTTCTAAATACTTCAAAAGTTTATAAGTCTGAAAGTACTTACCTGATTCAGATGATCTTGGTGTCTAAAATTATATAAAATTTGGTGCTATTTTTCTAAATTGGTGTCAAGTTTCTTCTTGAGTGTGTCTCATTTATTGATTCTGTGTGTGTGTGTGTGTGTGTGTATAACAAATACTTAACACTATCCTCTGATAAGCTTAAGCTGCTCAACCGCAAATAGAGCACTTGAGATTATTAATTTAAGCCCTGTAAGCCAATAAGGGTCGTCTGAACTATTTGCATTGTGTACCCCTGTATTGGTACACTACATAAATAGCCAGCTTCCTACACCGGGTGTACTGGAGGCCAAGCCTCTCTCTGACTGGTGCACAAAACTCAGCCCGACCAAAACCCCACCCAAGAACCGGGGAGCGTGAACAGGTAGCCCAAAGGCATCTCCGTGTGACACACCCCGCAACCAGCAAACATGACTGTAAGGGAAACATAGATTCAGTAGTTAACATTGTACATACAAAGCAAATTAGCAAGCAAGACATCATAAAAGCAGCAAATAAGGAAAATGATAACATATGGAGTGGTCCACATCTCAACTACAAATAAAAGCGGCAAACAAGACATCATAAGAGCAACATTAGGAAGTCGTGGCAGCTGCTAAGTTCGCAGAATCAGGGAGGGCCAGATCTAGGTTAGCGTCCGTGACTGGGGAGAGGGTCAACCCCCTCACCCCCACCCCGCGGCAGCCCGGTGATGTGGGTGAGCCACTGTCCCAAAACGCCAGGAGTCTCATATATATTGAGGCTGCTGACGGCGGTGCCTTAGGGTACGTTTCGGCTCTCTGTGGTGCGTCTCCTCTGCCTAAATGCGGCCTCTCCTCTGGGGTGTCGAAAAACAACGGTTTGCCCCCAAATAGCACTTTAAGGCACATTGGGAAGAGCAGCATGTACTGTACTCCCAAGGCCCTGAGTTTTTGCTTCACCCCATGAAAGGAAAAATGCTACTGCTGGACGTGAAGGGTATAGTCCGGGAAAACCACAACTTTAGCTGAATCACAGGGTATTGAGTCTCGTGAACAAGAGACCTGCAGGATGGCATCGCGATCGGCATAGTTTAGTGGGCAGGCAGTGATGGGCCGCGACCCTGTAGGTGTTTGGTCGTTATGGATCTCTGGGTATGCTCCACAATAAAACACTGGGACATGGCATCAGGCGGTACCCAGGAGTGGAGCCAAGTAGTGACAAAGGCAGTCGTATCTGAACGCTTTGTTCCCTCCGGTATACCCACCACCCAGATGTTATTCCTCCGGAAGCGCCCCTCCACATCCTCCACCCACGCCTCTAGCGGGGCCACTGTGCGTTGCAGGGTTGTCACCTCAAATTGGCAGGACTGCAGGGAACATTCTGCAACAGATAGCCTTGTCTGGCGTTCCCCAACTTTGTCAGTTGTGTTGCACAAGTCCTGCCAGATAAGCGAGAGATCCACCTGAAGCTCCCCAATCTTTCCCTCGAGAGACTTGCAAAGTTTAAGGATCACTTGTAGGATGGGGGAATTGTCTGGGGACACAGGGACAGACCCTTCACCACCTACAGACTCAGGCAGGGGCTCGACAGAAGAGGTGGGTTTGGCATATTTATCAATCTTCCCCTGTATGGAGGGCTGGGGAAGCTTATCCTTCCCCATGATGAACAACGTCATAAGGGGGTGGCTCCACTCAAAGAAGAGTCAACGAAGAACCATAAGACCGGGGGTTGGGGGAGCTCTCAGGTGAGTGAGGAATTGGTGTGACTCTCCCACCAGGCATGTCACTCTGCCCTATAGTGCGCCAGCTACGGAGGAATGATGCCAGAAGTGCCGCCAGAGTGGTGCTGCTAGAGGCCAACATCAAGGAATACCCAACCTCCTCGCCCAGTCAGAGCACAGCCACCGGCCCAACTCACCCACTGAAACTGCAACCCATGGAAGGGGGTAAAATGGTCAAAGTCGCGTATCCGCCCCCACACCGTCCAACAGGACCTACAAGCAAGAGAAAGAGCAGAGCCTCCAGCCCCCTTCACCACTATGGCAAGGCATGAGCAATCAATGCCCTGAAAAGGATGCCCCCAGTGGTGCGGCCTGAAAATGGCCTCCGAGCAGTTGCTGACACCCGGTGCGCAAAAGCAGTACGTCCCAATAGGAGGACCTGTGCGGAAGAGCAGGGGGGAGATCACCAGTCCCCCTGCACGGCCCCCAAAAGCAATGCCACAGTGTCCCACAGGCCAGATGTGATAAAGGCCGGGGTGGGGCAAGATCAAGGGCCTGTTCCCCAGGCGCAGGGAGGACCCTCCAATCGACGGGGGAGTCCGGAGTACCCACCCCATTGCCCAGCCTGACTGCTGAGCTCCGACAACGGGCCTCCTCCTCGCAGTGGCCTGGCTCTCTAAACGACCAGGTCCAATCACCGACTCTGAGCCAGTAGCCCATTTCCGCAGAAGGATCCAGCAGCAAGCCCCACTCACGCTGCTGCCACTTGGCCTGGCATCACCGTAGCAAGGACGCCAAAGGGCAGACAGGGGGAACCTCCAGGCACCGCCTGTGGGGGAGCAGCAACTCAAGCCTGGGGGCGAATTACCTCCGCGGACGCATCCAGCATCAGCCAGGCCGCAGGAGCGTAGGGTGACCAACCATCCGTAAATTTCACTGACCTTCCGTTATTTTAGTATGTTGTCTGTAAGGCGTCCATAATTTGGGGTCCCCAAATTACGGACGCCTTACAGACATCATACTAAAATCAAATTGGGGAATTTCAGGAAGGTATGCTGTTCCCCCTGCTAGAGGCCCCATGAGTTTAAAAGTTTCCACTCTGGGCCTCTCGCACTTATCTTTTAATCTGTAGACTGAGGCTGCCTGCAGCAGCCCCTCCCGAACCTCGCAAAGACTGTGGACTGGCCCATTGTCATTCTGAAACTGCAGATGATTATCACAGATAGAATGATAATGGGCCCTATTATAGTGACAGCATG
Organism: Calotriton arnoldi; assembly: GCA_963921515.1. NCBI lineage: Eukaryota > Metazoa > Chordata > Amphibia > Caudata > Salamandridae > Calotriton > Calotriton arnoldi. The sequence continues at coordinate 4,188,351 of CAWUFW010000181.1, forward strand.
TGGTGTGCCTTCTCTTGCACAAATCTTGATTGCAGAAAGGGCCTGATGTCGCTTTGCAAAGCTGCGCGCATACTGAAAAACTGTGACGTGCACGATTGTCTCAACCTTATATAAACTTATTTTGACTTGTACTTATTTTGGTTGTCTATTTAATTATATACTATTGTGCGACCTCCTCTGAAATGTCAGTAAAACGTATGTCTTGTCCCAAATTTTTGTCCTGAATTTTGACCTTCTATCCTGAATTTTTGTCCTGAATTTTGACCCTTTGTCCTGAATTTTTACACTGACCGTCCTGAATTTGCACCCATGCCATTTGGTCACCCTACAGGAGCGTGTGGGCTGTCTCGTCTGCCACAACAGCTACGGAGCCAAAAGCGGGTGGACGATGCTGTCCCATGATGACCGCAGCTTGTTCTTACTTGATGATTGCGGAATCAGTAGGGGGCTGCCAGAGCTCTTCAAAGAGCGACCACCATGTTTTTCGGCTAAGCCACGCCCCCACGAATATGTATTCATGTATCTGGAATACAGCAATGATTCCTCTACATTTCACCAATTGTGTTACTTTTTAAAATAAAATCTAATAAAAATGTTTTGAAATCAAAACAGAAAAGTAATTATACTGTTAACACAGTGCACCTGTTTAAAATTGTCTGTAATCACGTTGATCAGCTTCTAGTAACATGCTGCCCAAATGCATTGGTGAAGGATAAAGACCTCCTTATACTTCTGGGGCACAGAGGTGGAGTGCATTGGCACCCTATGCCTTTGGTAAAGGGCTGCCGCTTCACAGGGTTTGACAAGAAATAACCCCTGCAGCTTCTTGATCCCAGTTGTCTCTTGCAAGCTCTGGGTGTATTGATATTTTGGCTCTTGAGTGACTTGTTTCCTTTGAGTTGGTCACCACTAAGACAACTATGTCTTTGCACAACATTTTGGAAGTTTGTTTTCAACTCCTTTACATTTTAGGCAATTCAGCTCCCCTTCTGGTCTGTCACCAAAGCATGGATACTTACCTTAAGGAGGACAGCGCATGCAAATACCCTGTTCCTGCCAAATGTATTTTCTTTTAGTATGAAGGCTCTCCTAAAGTCAGTACTGGCTTTTTGGCGCACACAGGATTTCAGGGTAGACAAAACTGCTGTAATAGTTGGAAACCTTCCTCCATAACGATCAATGGAACAGGGATTTCCAGCTGATGTTGACATATTCAGGATCGTGTACCTGGGTGAGAGTGGTGATAGTCAGAGTTTAACAGGGCAAATTCATGTAGTTCATTCAGATTCAGGTTTTGTGAAATTTTTTGGACAGCTGCACAGGAAGCATCACTTCCAGCTTTCTAATCTGTTCCTCGCTCTTCTACTTCTGACAAAAAGTCATAATTAAATTTGGGGAAACCTCTTACGTTATTTTAGGAGTTCTGATCCAGGTTTTTTTTTATATAATTCATGATGACCTTCCTTGTACAAACATACATCAAAATCAGCCATTTCCAGATGGTTAGTTTCTTCCATCTCATACTGTTTCCAAATATGAAGGATTCCTGTCCCTTTAAAAACATCCCTTTTGCAGAAGCAGAACCTAGGTAACATCTGCCCATTTACAGAGACATTTCCAAAGGCCAGGTTATGTGACCTATAGTATAGATGCTACCCCATCTATTTCTGGTAGGCCTTTGGTTGGGCTAATAATTTGGCTGAAAATGTTATTAAATTGTCTTACCCAAAGGACATATATCCTGTCTCCCAATATTGTGGGCCTGAATATTAAGACTCTCAGTAGGATTTGTGTCAATGTTTATAATATCTGTAATCGTTCTCTTTTTAAGAATAAAGAATCGCCCACCCTAAAAATACTTGATCATTTACTGCATACCATTAAACAGGTCCTAATAATCCTTGTTGTTTTTGCCACCTATGAACCACTCGATTTCATGGGTAATCTGACGCAGTTGGAGGATGAGGTTTTAGATATCCCAGCCCTGGAGGCCGAATTAATTAAAAGGTGTTCAGGAGCAGCATTACAGCTAGCTTCATTAACCGTGTCCTATGGCCTTGCAATGTAAAGTCAAATCTCTGATAAGGCAAGATCACATACTTTTGTTAGAGGCGTTCATTAAAGTAGAATCAATTATTTTATAATTGAGCTTATGGGGGAAGTTGGCTGACTTCAAGAGTAGGTCAGATAGTGATCATAATGATCTTGATCTAACCTTTAATGCAGACATACTTCAAGACCAATCCAAGCCCTACCCATGTAATTATTTGGTGCCTGTTATTTCTAATATCTGAAAGAGACACGTTAGTGACAGATTCCTTACCTTAGAATATCCCCAGGCGTCAGGCTGGATCCGGAAAGTTTTTGCGTAGCAGTACCCTTGCGCGTCGGTAGGCGGCGTCGTGCGGCTCCGCGTCCGTCGTCGGCGTGGTGATCGCCGGGATGACGTCGCGGGCAGTACTTAGACGCCGCCCCTGCGCGCTGACGTCAGTTCTTCTTTTTCCGCGCCAGTAAGCGCAGATCCGGGAAGAGCAGTGCCCTAGTCAATTTTTGACTAAATTTTTGGGGGATTTTTTCACTGTTTCTTTTCGAGTCTTCTCGACTCCTAGGTGTCGGTAGGGATGCCCGGCTTCAAGCCATGCGACGCCTGTGGTCGAATGATGTCGATCACAGACCCGCACTTAGAGTGTCTCTACTGTCTCGGCCGATTCAACGACACGAAGTCGTGCCCTGACTGCCGGGCCTTACACCCGAAGGCTTTGCGAGAGCGGTCTTGAAAGCTCCTCGAGGTCCGGCAGTCGGCTCCGCGCCGCACCAAGCCCCAGTCCCGTGAGAGGTCGAGGGGCCGGTCGCGGAGCCCCCGCCGGTCGGAGTCCAAGTCTTCGCACTCCTCGGGTAAGTCGAAGCACAAAAAGTCTAAGAAGCACCATCGCTCTAAGACTTCGCCTCACCGGTCTCGCGACTCGGCTGAGGCCCCTGTCGGCACCGTCCCCGCGGCTCCGGATGTGCCTGTGGCGCCGCCCCCGCATTACCCGTCCTTCCCGGGTTCGGGGGCGACTCCGGCCGAGATACAGGAATTCCTGTCGTCCATGGCCCGCCTCTTTGGGCCTCAAGGTCCCTCCTGTGCGCCTTCGGGCCCCGCGGGCCCTGATGGGGTTGCTCCGGCGTCGCCGACGACTCCGGTCCCGGCGTCGCCTGTCCCGCCAGTCTTGATCCCGGCTCCGGCCCCGGCCTCGATCCCGGCTCCGGTGGTACCGCAACCACCATCGACGCCGGTTGACCTAACCACGCCTCCGCCGGCGCCGATCTCCCCGGTGCCGTTCCCGACGCCGCCCGGGGCTCCGGGCGGCGTCGTTCCCCGGTTCTCTCCGGTTCCGGACATGGAGCCGGACCGACGTCGCTCGACGCCGGCTCCGGCGCCGATGAGACCTTGGGTCCCAGATGTCCCTCCTCCTCCATATTTTACACCAGAGGAGGACCAGGAGAGCTGGGAGGGGTCGGAAGAACCTCTCACACGGCAGTGAGTATGATGAGGACTGGGCAGAGGAACTTGGGGATGCCAGTGGTCTAGACACTTCCTCTGACACTGGCATGCTGTCTCGGTTTTGCGTAGAGCAGCTGGAGCCTTGCACCTCCAATTGCCTACTGTGGCTGTCAGGACTAATCTCCTGACAGAAGTGCTTCAGCCGGCAGCTTCCTCCACGGAGACTGTGCTGCCGTTTAATGATGCACTGTCTGACGTTCTTTTGGGCACCTGGTCCAAGCCCACCACAGGGGCTCCTGTGGATAGGAACGTGGCCCGACGCCATCGCCCTGCTCCGGGCGACCCCTTGTTTCTCTCTCAACATCCCACCCCGAGAGCTTGGTTGTCCAAGCCTCTGCCTCCCAAACCGCCTTCCCTACCGCCCCTCCAGATAGGGAATCCAAACGCCTGGACCAGTTTGGGAAGAAGGCTTTTTCTTCCTCCAGTGCTGGCTTGCGGTCCGTCAACACCGCTTGCCTTTTGGGCCGATATACCCACTCCCTGTGGGATTCGGTGGCGACTGTTTTGCCCCAGTGTTCTGAGGAGGTCCAGACACTGCTTACCCGCACCATTGCGGAAGGTAGAGATGCGGCTAAATACACCATACGTTGTGGCCTTGATACCGCCGACTCGCTGGGCAGATCGCTTGCAACGACGGTGGCGCTGCGTCGCCACGCCTGGCTGAGAACAACTGGTTTCTCGGGTGATGTCCAGAATACACTCATGGACATGCCCTTTGATGGAGTCGGTCTTTTTGGTTCCAAAGCAGACCATGCGCTGGAGCGTTTTAAGGACTCACGGGCTACTGCCAAGTCCCTGGGCCTTTCTGCTGTGCGCCCTCCGCTAACCTCTGCTTTTCGCCCCTTTCGTGGCCACGGAAGGGGCGCCCAGTCACGTCCACTGCCCAGCCACCGGCCCGAGCAGCAGGCGTCTTCACGTGGCCGAGGACGTGGCTACCGCCGTGGCGGTTCGGGCAACCAGCGTGCGGGTCAGGCCACCAACTCCGCCCCGTCCGCGGCCTCCAAGCCCTCCTAGTCCTTCCTTTCAGGTGCACAGCACGCCAGTAGAGGGCAGGGTCCGCCATCACCTTCACCACTGGCGTGCCATCACCTCGGACAGGTGGGTCTTGGACATTGTCCGAAGGGGCTACTCCCTCCCCTTCGAGACCACCCCCCCAGCCATGCCACCTTAATTCCACCGCATGTCAGGGGATCACTTGGTGCTTCCGCAGAAGGAAGTCACGGCCCTCTTGGCCAAGAAGGCCATCGAGCATGTTCCGACCCCAGAAGTAGGACGTGGTTGCTACTCCCACTACTTTCTGGTGCCCAAAAAGGACAAGGAGGACATGCGTCCTTTCTTGGACCTCCGGAACGTCAATCGCTTCCTCCGGAAGGAGAAGTTCAAGATGCTCACCCTAGCTCAGGTCTTGACTGCCCTCGACCCTGGAGACTGGTTGGTAGCGTTGGACTTGCAGGACGCTTATTTTCACATCCCCGTCCTGCCGGCCCACCGGCGTTACCTTCGGTTCAAGGTAGGCCTGGAGCATTTTCAGTTCACCGTGCTCCCCTTTGGCCTTACAAGTGCCCCTCGAGTGTTCACGCAAGTGATGGCGGTGGTCGCAGCTCATCTGCTCCGGGCAGGGGTTCGAGTCTTCCCCTACCTCGACGACTGGCTGCTAAAGGCGGGCTCGTCCCAGGCAGTCGTCTCCCACCTCCAGTCTACGGCCGAACTCCTGCACTCGCTGGGGTTCTCCATCAAAGTGCCGAAGTCGCATCTGATTCCTTCTCCACAGCTCCTTTTCATCGGAGCAGTTCTGGACACGACGCAGTTTCGGGCCTATCCTCCCGAACGGCGAGTCCGGGATATTCAGGCTCTGATTCCGATCTTTCAGCCTTTATCCTGGGTTTCGGTACGGATGACCCTGAGGCTGCTGGGCCTCATGGCCTCCTGCATCCTGCTGGTCGATCATGCCAGATGGCATTTGCGGGCTCTGCAGTGGGACCTGAAGTTCCAGTGGGCGCAGCACCAGGGCAACCTGTCCGATCACGTCCAGATCTCGTAGGGGACTGCAAAACAGTTGCAGTGGTGGCTCTCGAACCGGCAATGGGTCATGGGCAGATCCCTCTCCCTTCCCCAGCCAGAGCACACAGTTGTGACGGACGCGTCCCTTCTGGGATGGGGCGGTCACATGGGAGAGGCGGAGATCAGAGGCCTCTGGTCTCCGGCGGAGTCCCGGCTCCATATCAACCTTCTGGAGCTCCGGGCGATCCGACTTGCACTCAATGCATTCCTTCCCTCTGTCAAAAGGAAGGTAGTGCAGGTGTTCACAGACAACACCACCGCCATGTGGTACTGCAACAAACAAGGCGGGGTGGGGTCGTGGACCCTATGTCAGGAGGCTCTACGCCTCTGGACATGGCTAGAACATCAGGGCATGTTCCTGATGGTTCAACACCTGGCAGGTTCCCTGAACGCCAGGGCGGACGAACTCAGCCGCAGGTGCATGATGGATCACGAATGGCGTCTTCACTCGGAAGTGGCGCAAGGACTCTTTCTACAGTGGGGAGAGCCTTGGTTAGATCTATTCACCACCGAAGAGAACACGCAATGTCATCAGTTCTGCGCGTTGGAATTTCCAAGGCAGCACTCGCTCGGCGACGCTTTTCGTCGCGAGTGGAGTTGCGGTCTGTTGTACGCTTTTCCGCCTATACCACTTCTACCCAGAGTGTTGAAGAAGATTCGGCGCGACCGGGCCCAAGTCATCCTTGTGGCTCCAGACTGGGCTTGAAGAGTTTGGTATCCCGAGCTACTCAGTATGAGCGTCGATCCCCTGATCCGTCTGCCTCTTCGGGAGGATGTCGCAGCAGCAGGGGATGGTCCTCCACCCGAACCTGTCCAGCCTCCTCCTGCTTGCGTGGACATTGAGCGGCGGCAGTTGATTCCTTTCGACTTGCCTCCCGAAGTTTGTGATGTGATTCTGGCAGCCAGGCGTCCCTCCACTAAGGTGGTATACGCCTGCAGTGGAACAAGTTTGTGGCATGGTGCACAGCAAAGGCTGTGAATCCCCTTTCTGCCCCTCTTTCTGAGGTTCTTCTGTTCCTTCTTTCCCTGGCCCAACAGGGTTCTGCCCTGGGTACCATCAAGGGGGCTATCTTTGTGCCATCTCGGCCTTCCTCAGGCTTCCTGATCAGCCCTCCCTTTTCAAGTCCCCTGTTGTTAACAGGTTTCTAAAAGGCATTACACACCTCTTCCCTCCTGTTCCGTTTGTGATGCCTCTGTGGGACTTGAACTTGGTTCTTACCTTTCTTATGTGCGCTCCCTTTGAGCCTCTACATAACTGTCCTCTTCGTCTTCTGACTCTGAAGACAGCCTTTCTGGTGGCCATCACCTCCGCTCGGCGGGTGAGTGAGCTCCAGGCTCTATCATGCAAACCTCCCTTTCTGTCTGTCCATCCAGACAAGGTTGTTCTTAGGACGCGTCCGTCCTTCTTGCCAAAGGTGGTTACTGCCTTCCACATTGGGCAGACCATCACTTTGCCCACCTTCTTTCCGCCTCCGCATCCTTCCAGAGAGGAAGAGATGCTCCACCGTCTGGACCCAAAACGTGCACTTTCCTTTTATATCAACCGCACACAACACTTCCGGGTGGATGACTAGCTCTTTGTTGGCTACGTGGGCGCCAAAAAAGGTCGGGCGGTGCACAAGAGAACCATCTCCCGCTGGGTAACCTTGTGTATCAAAGCCTGCTATTCTTTGGCTAAGAAGGAGCCTCCTGTTGGGCTGTGTGCCCATTCCACCAGGGCAACGGCTGCTACCACGGCTTTAGGCCGCGGTGTTCCGCTGCAGGATATCTGTCAGGCAGCTACGTGGGCCTCACTGCACACGTTTACAAAGCATTACTGCCTTGACAGCCAGGTCCGGAGGGACGGCTTCTTTGGCCGTTCTGTCCTCCGGGACTTCCTTGTCTGATCTTTGTTCGCAGACCCACCACCGGGGTTGGTATTGCTGGGGTATCTATTCTAAGGTAAGGAATCTGTCACTAACGGGTCTCTTTCAGATGCACAAGTTACTAACTTGTGTAACGATATATCTGTAAGACACAGTAGTTAGTGACAGATTCCTTACCGCCCCACCCATCCTCCCCGTTCTGTGAACTGATTTCTAGGGTTAAGGACATCCCTTTCAGGGCCCTAGTATTTTTTCAGACACCTATGTCAGCTTCTTGCATGGCTCTCCGTTCCTGGCGCGGAAAGTCGTGTACAGAACTGACGTCAGCGCGCAGGGGCGGCGTCTAAGTACTGCCCGCGACGTCATCCCGGCGATCACCACGCCGACGACGGACGCGGAGCCGCACGACGCCGCCTACCGACGCGCAAGGCTACTGCTACGCAAAAACTTTCCGGATCCAGCCTGACGCCTGGGGATATTCTAAGGTAAGGAATCTGTCACTAACTACTGTCTCTTACAGATATATCGTTACACAAGTTAGTAACTTGTGCAACAGACAAAGAGTAAAATGGCTAAGTATACAATCTAATCCTGTCACATTAGCAAATATATTTGATACATTTAATTCCATATTAGCTCTCGTTGAAAAACTACAGAAGAGCAAATAATCATTGAGCTTCATTCAAAATGTTTAACTCTTTAAAAAGTATTTTTTCCAAGCATGATAATTTAGCACCCAAGCAGAAAACTGAATTGTCGAAGGGCCACATTATTAATCAAGCTATTAAATTACATTACCAAACAGTTCTAAGAGATGCCAGATCTTTTGATGGGTATATTCTGGATGTAAGGAGCGAGATTAAGATGGGCAACTGGCAGGAACTACTGGATGCTTCTTGGAATAATAACAAAGCCGCATTTTGAAATATAATAACTCTTCGTAGTCTGGCTGGTGGTAGTACTCCCACTGACCATTATATTTAAACTAATCTTTGTGTCAAACACTTTTCTGACTTTTATTCTGATCACATTTCCAGATATAGTTCAATCATCTGACTCTGGACAGATCTAACCGTTGAGGGAACTTTCAGATGATGACCTCATTGCTTTTATATTGTTAGATACTACTAGAGCTATAGAGTTCCTTCGCCTGAGGAAATCTCCAGACCCCAATATGATCCCCTGGGATGTATTTAGATCTGAAATCAAAATTTGGACTCCCTATATTAACTTATCTAATGCAATATTGGATGGAGCAGACCTACCAGACACTTGGGCACATATCATACCTGCCTTTAAAAAGGGTGCTGTGGAGTCCCTGGGAACTATATGCCTACAAGCCTTCTTGATAACTTGCAGGACGTTTTCTGCAAGCATAAACTGGATAAGCTGCAGGGCTGGATTGATGGTGCTCAGATTTTATCCCATTTTCAGTCTGGTTTCCGTGCTAAGGTTAACACTATTGACCAAGTTTTTGTTTCTCACTTTTAACATGGAAATACATTACACTTTTTAAAGATCACTTGTAAGTGGTTTTTGTTGCTTTAAGGGCTGCGTTTGACCTGGTTCATTGAAACAGGTTGTGAGAAGTCCTTGGATCAATGGGTGTGCTTTCTCTTATTCTGAACATCTTGATTAGTCTCCATCAGTCCAATTATGCCTATGTTAGATGGGGTAGTTGACGAGAATTAATCAGCTCCATTCCAATCTGTTGGCGGGGGAGGGGCTTCAGGGCAGTGTCTTTGCACCCATCCTGTTTTCTCTGTACATAAATGTTCTAGATTATTTCAACAGCTGCATAAATAATTCTCCTAAATTGAATGGCAGAAGAGTTCCAGCACTTCCTTTTGCTGATGACACTGCTATTATTCAGAGGTCAATTGGGGTTGCAAAATTTTTTAAACAAGTATATCAAATTTGCACCTATAGAGGGCTGGAATTAAATATTCAAAAGACCAAATATACGGTTTTTAATCCACACAAAGTTTATACAGGCAAACCTAGTCTAGGCCTACATCTCTAGAATGTGTTCAAAGTTTTGATTACCTAGGCCAAAAGGTGGCTAATTCATTAGTTCGAGGACAACAAATCCAAAAGAGTAGCCTTCTAGTTCAGCATGGAGCAGCTGCAGTTTTGAAAATATAGAGGTTACTCAGTCTAGATCAATTTCTCCGGGTGTGCAAGTTTATAAGCTTAACCCCCAAGCTGCTGCATTATATGGAGTAGAAAGATGGAGCACGACTTATGTGAGAAGCTTGAGCTTAAATAAGAATAATTTCCTAATATCTCTATTAAATCTCCCTCAAAGCTTTCCAAATTTACCTCTGATATTTGACACTGGAATTAAAAGCATTGACCATCTTGCCGCCTTGAGGGCACTTCTCTTTTGGGTAAGATTGTGGTCCAACTATGAGCTGGAACTCTATAGAGTTGAACTGCATAAGGTTATTGAACTTGATGTAAATCTAATATAAGGTGGTTACACAATGTGAAATCCTGGCTCTATCGATTAGATGGCAGATGTGGCAAGATTCTTTATTAGCAAACAAAGAAAAGTATCTTAAAACGAGCTGGAACTTTGTCATTGGGCAATGGCATCAGTTAACCAAGAGTGGCAATCTCTCTTACTTATTCCTGTGCCATAAGCTCACCCCTAAATTTGAATCCTACTTGGATGATATTAACGTTCTTTTGTGAAATGTCTCTGTTAAATTCGGAGTTCGAATTTTACCTGTACAGGCTTTCGCTATTAAATGGCACTCTTGCTAGGATGATTCTTCCACTTGTAATTGTGCCAACATCATTGAGAACATTGAACATGTCCATTTTTTCGCCCTGTCTATCTTAATCCAAGGGGTATATGGATTTGCCCATTATGCTTGAATCTTGGTATAAGACCTAAGTTGTGCTAAGAATATTTAGATCCAACACTAGCAAGCATATTGTGTTTGGTCTGAGCCAATTGTTACACTCTGCTTGGATTGTGAGGAAAAATGCATGTTTTTTGTGACTCAAGAGAAGTGTTATGGAATAAATTTAAGCCCTTTATGGCAATATGTGTACATGTTTTATATTGTTTTAAATGTGCTTATGTGTAATGAATTGTATTTTAATTTGTATGTTTTATGGGGTCATACCCCAAAATAAATGCTTTTGATGATGATGGTGTCCCATAACTTTGGGACAAGCACAGCGAAGGCTCTTCCTCTTATGCAAGCTCTTTTAAAAAGATGAGTCTACAAGAGCAATTTGTCAGAGGAATGAAGTGTCCTAATAGGGTTAAATACTTCTGACATTACCTGTGCAAGCGCCCCTAAATCCCACAGTGCTACTCTGAGCTTAAATAATTTAGAGTTGTGAAAAATGTCACGAAGAAAAGTATACTCATTTTTTCATTGTTTTCATTTTTTATCTAGAGTTTAGAGTGGCAGAGACTTCAGGATGTGAGTTGGAGAAGGGCTGTTATGTTCATGTTGCCGGCCTGCCCCCCTTCATATCTGAGGTATCAAGAGAAACTCTAGTGTGAGATTTTAATCAGCATTTCTGTTGCCGTTTCTTTACAAATTAACAGCATCTTCTCTTTTACAGGATGAACTGATGTCTAATTTCCTTAAGTATCAGGTTTCAAAGGTCTTCATTGAGCAATTTTCATTGAAATGCAGGTACAGCTTTATTAACTCACTAAATACGTGAATTCCGTTTACATATACAATTCACTTAGATGTGCTGCATCACTGTGATCTTGCATTTGTGATTGTGGATTAATGGTGCTTTAATACTATTATTTGAAAACAATGGAATTGGTAATAATGCAGGGAACGGAAAGTTACACAAAGGTGAGGTGTTGTGGAGAGTTAATCCTAGGTTTCTGCCTAAGGTGTTTCCCTTGTCTTTCAGAAAGTGTAATTGGCAGCTTTTTTCCTCTACCTCATCATTATCATTCCAGGTTAGAAGAGAGGTTGTGCAGGATAGTCCTGCAATAGGGCCTGATCTACTATATGGTGCAATTAAAATAGTGTAGAGCTGGGGTAACTTGTTGTCTACATCAAAGTGCAAAGGATATGAAATCTGTCTGTTAACAGACCAGTTCCTGATGGGTTGTACTGTGCATTATGCTGTATGGCAGGCTGGCAAAGAAGGAGCAGACTGTTTTTCTCAAAGCTCATTCGTTAAAAGGCAAAGTGGCCTCCTCTATACTTCTGGAGGCACAACAGTTTTTGATACCTGCCAAATGGCTACTTGGACATCCGTGCACGTTTCCTAATCATTATTGTTTCAGTTTACATGCAAGTTCTGAAGCTCACTTTGGGAAGGCAGTTCTTTACCATGAGAGTCGCTCTGGTATTCGTAAAAGGTACAATAACTCCATGCATGTACATGATTCTGGAACACAACTTTCTAAATCATTATTTTCAAGTTTTCCAATCAAACTATTAATAGAAAATATGCTAAAGTGGGTACTCTGAGGGTCTGTTTGGTCATGCAGTTCTCCAACAGTTGTTGAATTGAAAGTATTGCTGTGATAGCCCAACACACCTCTTCCACAGTAACTGATTAGTGAATCTGATAGAGACATCTAGCCGCAGATTCCTTAACTTTTGAAGTGTTCCCTGGCACCAGTCTGGATCTGGGAATTTTTCATCAGTACTTCTACGCGCGGGGGGGACGGCGTCGTACGGCTCCGCGATGACGTTTACTCCGGTCATGACGTCAGTGGAGCCATAGAAGTCCCCCCCGGCGCGCAGATGTCAGTTTCTTTTTTTCTGCGTTGTAACTCCGATACAGGGAGAAGCGGTTCCACCGGTCGATTTTCTTTCTTTTTTTTTTTTTTTACCTACCTTGATAACTTTGTTGTTGTTGTAACAGTGTGCCATTTCTATGTCTACAGGTTTCAAGCCGAGATATTGCACGTAGACAACTGCCTGCACCTGGAGACCCAGTTTGTCTTCATAGACACCCTTCCACCCGTAGCTTGGTGACTCAGGTTGCGACTTCTTCACGGGATGTAGATTCTGTTGATAAAACTTCAGGGGGTAAAGAGTCTGGGAGGTGTGATGCATGTAGTAAACAAATCTTTGCTTCGACAAGCTCAGCCTTGAGATCCATAAATGCATCTTGTGTGCTGGGGCGATATTCTCATGCTTTATGGGATTCGCTACAGAATGTGTTACCATCTCTTCCGGATAACCTCTGCTTGGAGATTGGTGATTTCAATAAAGATGGTTAGCAGGCTACTAGGCTTACCATAAGGTGTGGTATGGACACAACAGACTCTGTGGGTCAAGGGATGGCATTGGCAGTGGCATTAAGGCATCAGGCTTGGTTGGCAACCTTGGGTTTCTCGGAGGCTGTCCAGTCGACTTTGGTCGACTTGCCATTTGATGGTGCTCACCTTTTTGGGAGTCAAGCTGATGCAGCATTACAACGCTTCCATGACAGACAGAGGTCTTCAGAATCATAGCTTTTCGTTGTTTGCTACTGGGTAACTTGTCTCTATTTCTTCATAAGCGAGTATGCTTTGTTAGGGCATTTTACATGTCCGTTGTTAGTTGACCACTTGGTGTCCTGCGAGAACAGATGTTTTGTTCTCAGTACCACCATCATCATCATAACTTTATTTCGATCACAAAGATCTTAAAAAGTACATAGAGAAAACAGTGAAAAATATCATAAAAGAATCAGTACCATTTTTTCTTTGTTTAGGATTGGTTTAGATAACTGAGGAGGAGGAGCTTTGTGCTCAAGAGGTTATTGTCAAGAGACGTGTCTTCATACATGGAAGATTATCTGACGCAAGCTTCTTAGAAGCAGTTCAGTATGCTAAAATGTGCATGGTTTCGACCTTTCGTTGTCTCGCATAGGGACATGTTGGTATGCCAGTGGTAAATCTGGTATATAGGGACTCTCTGGTCTTTACTTGTTAGAGTAATCAGCGTAGTATGTCCTCACTACTCTGGTGTGCATATTTATTATGGCTTTGATGGATTCAGGGCCTACGCTTTGTATTCTTTAAATACATTTTCTTGTGGTTCATTCTTCATTAAAGTCCTTTTGGACAATGTGTTTTTTGGTGCAGGTTGTTTCTCTTTCTGAGTGAACTGCATATCTAAATTTTAATTATATGTGCTTCACTTTTTTGAAAATTGTGCGAGTAAACTCAGAGTTTATAGTGTGTTCTTTGGAAGACTCGAGTTAGTGGCCTTCTCCTCTGTGGGAGGGGATAGGTAATTGATTTGTTCATTCCTAGAGCATGATGGGGTGAACTCTGTTTCTTACGCTGTGTGATGGGTAGTGTCGGAAACAATCCGCTTCCTTACCTGTTTTCATTCATACAGTTTATGGTTTGAGTTTTTAGGTTTTAGGCTTTATAGGAAGCTATTGTTATTCTCCCACAATGCTTTTTGCATCTGTCTGGAGGTTATATATTACCTGTCTTTTTGGGTATGTATCTATTTTCCCTGTGTTTTACAAGTCCTTGGGCATACGGCCATACTAACCTGGGAGCACCTGATCTTGTCAGATCCCAGAAGTTAAGCAGGGTCGGGCCTGGTTAGTACATGGATGGGAGACTGCCTGGGAATACCAGGTGCTGTAGGTTTTTCCTCTTTAGAAATCATGGCTGTTACTTCTTGAGGCAGACTTGTGATCAAACTGTGTTTTGTATCACAAGTGTTGTTGCATGTGTTTATTGCTAACAAGGATTCATTTTATATATTATTTCCTTTTAATGTTTAGTTTCTTCCTTATTTAATGTTTTGATACTGCACTAATAGGTGCGTTCCCTTTTCTTCTTTTTCTTGCCTTGGTATTTTGAGCGTGCCCACGGCTCGGATTCATGTTCAGACTTTCGGGCCATGACACTGAAGACCATGCAGGCGCAGGCTTTGTACATTCCTGCGGTCCTGCAGTAAATGTGGGCCAGCGATGCTCTTTGTGTTAGACCACTCGGATTCTATTTTGACACAATTTTATATATGTTATCATATGTCCAGGTGATGCACCTTTGTGGCAAATATTTTTACAACTGGCATAATTGATGAATATCAATTTTAAATTCAAACCTATTAGTGTCATTTTAGTTTCTTTACAGTTCATTATGTAACCTTTGAGTGGTCATTTTGTTCAAACAAAATTCTCTATACTATGGAGGTTTTATTGTTCATCTTTCTTTTGGTGTTCATTCATCTTGGTATAATGGAATGAGTTCTGAGAGTCCTTCTTTTGAATTTTATTAGGACAGTTTTTCTCTGATACTACTTTATTGTTGCGAAGAATGCGGATTACATGACTTTTGTCTTGCACTCTTCCCATTTGGTCGACGAGTTCTCTTTCCCCTTGGGGGATAGAGGATAATGTCTGTTAACTGACCGGTGTTTCATTAGTGTTTTTTCCCCTTTTCCTTCAAGGGCCGATTCTCTCAGGCCTGTAGGGTTGTTTTTTATTTATATGTTCTGTGACAGTGATCATGGATTCTTTTATGAGCCAAGCTCTTGTTCTGCTATTCTTACCTACATTTGGTTGGTTGATAGTGATGACCGGCTGGTTCTCTTTGAGAATTTTTGTAGGATTAGTTCGCAGACCCTCCTCCACGGGGGAATAGCTATGGTATTTAATTCAAAGGTTAAGGAATCTGCGGCTAGATGTCTCTATCGGATGTAAAAGTTACTTACCTTCGGTAACGTAATATCTGGTAGAGACACAGTCTTGCCGCAGTTTCATTGACTCCCTGCCCAGCCTCCCCACTTTGTGAATGACCCTCAAGGTAAGGGTTATACCCTTTTTCAGTACTGGTTTTATATACCGGTGATCAGTATCTTAACTTAAGTTGGGACTTAACAAACCACTTAGCCTGGCCCCATAGGTTTTGTTTAGATGTTGCCATACCGTTTATTTCCAAATGTGGGTGGTAGGTAGGGTGGGAGGTGTTTTCTCTTTCACACTGGATTGCACACCAGTGGACAGTATTGATTTATTTGTTCTTTCTTTGGAAGTCTTTGTTTGGTATCATCATACCTTGTATTGGCACTATCAATATCTCACGTAATGGTGGGATTCAACAAACAGCTTGATGTTGTTTTATAGGTTTAGTTTACCATGCCAGTCATTACCAATGATGAATGGTCTATAGAGTGTAAGGTTTTCTTCCTTTACATGATGGTTATTCATCAGGGTGCAGGGTTTCACGTAGCCCAGTGATTTGTTGATTCTTTTGGGGTCTTCTTTAAATTCCATGTCTGGTATTAACATACAAATCTGAAAGAGACCATTAGTTATAGATTTCTTACCTTAGAATTACCTCCAGGCGTCAGACTGGATCCAGAGATTTTTTTTCTCTAGCAGTACCCCTGCTTGTCGGTAGCTGGTGTCGGTAGACTCCGCGTCCGTTGTCGGCGTTGTGATCGCCGGGATGACGTCGTGGTGTCTATTTAGATGCCGCCCCTGCGCGCTAACGTCAGTTCTTTCTTTTTCCGCGCCAGCCTTGCGCAGATCCGGAGAGAGCTTGCCCCTTAGTCATTTTTTGACTAACCTTTTCTCGACTTCTTTTTGAGTCTTCTGACTCCTGGTACACAAGGGATGTCACATCGACGGACCGGATTCAAGCCGTGCGAGGCCTGTACCCGCCTGATGTCGGTTACGGACCCCCACCTCGTGTGCCTCTGGAGCGCGACCACGACCCGAAGTCGTGCTCCTACTGCCGGGCCATGAACCCAAAGTCTTTGCGGGAGCGTTCCCAGAAAGCTGTTGGAGGACCGGCAGTCGGCTCGGTGTCGCTAGAGGTCCCAGTCGAAGGGAAGGTCACGGGACTGGTCGCGGAGCCACCATCACTACTCCTCTTCAAAGTATTCGAAATCTTTGGGTAAGTCGAAAAATACGAAGAAGCAGCATCGCTCTTTGCCTTCTTCCCATACGTCGGCCGACGCGACGCGGGAACCGGAGCGTCGTCGCTCTCCAGCTTCGAGCATCCCCTGCCCAGCTTCGAGCTTTTTACTAAGCGCTTCACGGCATCTTTGGGCAGCCCGACTCAGCTGGCGTGCCTTCGAGCCCTGCGGACTTGGTTGAGGGCCCTGGGACTTCGAGGCCGGCAGCTTCGGCCCCGGTGCTGGAGGGCCCCCGAGGATCTAGGCCTGGATCCGGATCGACGCCGGTCGACCTCACAGTACCTTCCCCGGTGCCAATCCCAACTACGACGCCCCTGGCACAAGTCGTGCCCCCGACCGGCACCACCCCCAGCCTCACCCCCAACTAGGACCCTGTGCCGGACCGACGTTGATCGACGTCTGAACCGGCGCGGGAGGGCACTTTGTGCCACTGTTCATCCCTAGTGTTCCCTACAGGCCTGATTGGCAGCCAGCGGAGGATGAGGAGGACTTGGAGGGGTCTGTAGACCCTTTAGCTGACCAGCATGAGGAGCTGGACTGGCGAGAGGACCTGGGTGACGCCAGTGCTCTGGACACCTCCCCGGACCTTGGCATGCTTTCTCCCGCTACTGTGGCTACGGAGGAGGGAGCGTCTTATGCAGTGGTGTTTCGTAGGGCAGCTGAGGCCTTGGGCCTGGAGCTTCCTACTGTGGCAGTCAGGACTAACCTCCTGACAGAGGTACTTCAACCTGCAGCAGCTTCTTCCGAACCCCTGCTGGCTTTCAATGAAGCCCACATGGACATCCTTCTGGGCACTTGGTCCAAGCCCAGCACAGGGGCCCTTGTGGACAGGATGATTGCCAGACGCCACCGCCCGACCCCGGGCAACCCACTTTTCCTCTCCCAACACCCAACCCCTGAGAGCTTGGTGGTCCAAGCCTCGTCCTCTAAGGGCGCATTCCCTACTGCTCCCCCAGATAGGGAATCCAGGAAGCTGGACCATCTTGTGAAGATATTTTCTTCTGCCAGCTTAGCGCTGCGGTCAGTGAATACCGCATGCCTCTTGTACCGGTATTCCCATACGGTGTGGGATACGGTGGTGCAAGTGCTGCCACAGTGCCCGGAGAAGGCCTGGGCCGTTCTCTCCCGCGCAGTGGCTGAAGGTAGAGATGCAGCAAAATTCACGATCTGATGTGGGCTGGATACCACCGACTCACTGGGCAGAACGGTTTCCACGTCAGTAGCCCCGAGGCGCTACGTCTGGTTTTTCTGGGGATGTCCAATCCACACTGCTGGACATGCCCTTTGATGGCCATCGCCTTCTTGGTGATAAGACAGATTCGGCGCTCGCGCACTTTAAGGACTCTAGGGCTACGGCCAGATCCTTGGGTCTCGCAGCGACCTCTCGCCCCACGCAGTCTGCTTAACGCCCCTTTCGTGGCTACTGAAGGGGTGCCTCACCACGCTCTTCCCAGTCTAGCCACCGTTTCACGCAAGCTCAGCCTGGGCGTGGCCGCAGACGTGACACCCAGCGACCTCGCGGGTCTAGGGACCAGCGGGCGGGCCAGTCCACCCAAACCCCCGCCCCCCCCCGCAGCAGCCTCCAAGCCCTCCTAGTCCGACCTTTCAGGGCCACCAGAGGCCAGTGGGCGGCAGTATTCGCCATTACCTCCCCCACTGGCATACCATCATGTTGGACAGGTGGGTTTTGCAGATAGTCCTAAGGGGCTACTCCCTCCCCTTCGAGACTGCCCCTCCCTCCATGCCACCATCCTTCCATCGCATGTCAGAGGATCACTTGGCCCTTCCCCGTCAGGAAGTTGAAGCTCTCTTGGCCAAGGGAGCTATCGAAAGGGTTCCTGTGCCAGAAGTCAGACGTCGTTGCTACTCCCACTACTTTCTCGTACCCAAGAAGGACAAAGGCCTGCGTCCTATCTTAGACCTCAGGGCCCTCAACCGCATCCTCCGGAAGGAGAAGTTCAAGATACTTACGTTGACTCAGGTCCTTTCTGCCCTCGAACCCAGAGACTGGATGCTAGCGTTGGACTTGCAGGACGCATACTTCCATATCCCCGTCCTGTTTGCCCACAGGCGTTACCTTTGGTTCACGGTAGGCTGGCTACGAACATTTTCAGTTAACCGTGCTCCCCTTTGGCCTTACCAGTGCCCATCGGGTGTTCACGAAAGTGATGGCGGTGGTCGCAGCTCATCTGCGCCGAGTAGGGGTTCCAGTCTTCCCCTATCTCGACAACTGGCTGTTGAAGGCGAGCTTGCCCCAGGCTGTCGTCTCCCACCTCCAGACTATGGCGGACCTCCTGCATTTGCTGGGGTTCACGATCAACGTGCCGAAGTCACACTTGACTCCCTCTCAGAAGCTCCTTTTCATCGGAGCGGTTCTGGATACGGCACAATTTCTGGCTTATCCTCCCGAACAGTCCGGGATATTCGGGCTATGATACCAATGTTTCAGCCTCTATCCTGGATTTCGGTGAGAATGACTCTGAGGCTGCTGGGCCTCATCGCCTCCTGCATCCTGCTGATGGATCATGCCAGGTGGCATATGCAGGCTCTGCAGTGGGACCTGAAGTTCCAGTGGGCGCAGCATCAGGGGAATCTCTCCGACTATGTCCAGTTCTCAGAAGGAACTGCACACCAATTGCAGTGGTGGTTGACGAACCCAACAGTATGTCAGGGCAAGATCCCTCTCCCTTCTCCAACCAGAGCTGACGGTGGTGACCGATGCGTCACTCCTGGGATGGGGCAGTCATCTGGGAGAGGCGGAGATCAGAGAACTCTGGTATCCGGCAGGGTCCGGACTCCACATAAACCTTTTGGAGCTCCGGGCGATTCGTCTGGCACTGAAAGCATTCCTTCCCTTTATCAAAGGAAGAGTAGTGCAGGTGTTCACAGACAACACCACCGCCATGCGGTACTGCAACAAACAGGGCAGGGTGGGGTCGTGGCCCCCGTCAAGAGGCTGTTTGCCTTTGGACATGGCTGGCACATTAGGGCATGTCCCTGGTGGTTCAACACCTGGCGGGTTCTCTGAATGCCAGGGCGGACAAGCTCAGCCATCAGTGCATGATGGATCACAAATGGCGTCTTCACTCGGAGGTGGTGCAAGGTCTCTTTCAGCAGTGGGAAGAGCCTTGGCTACCGAAGAGAACGCGCAATGTCAACAGTTCTGCGCATTGGAATTTCCAAGGCGGCACTTGCTCGGCGACGCTTTTCGCCGCGAGTGGAACTGTGGCCTCCTGTACGCCTTTCCGCCTGTACCACTTCTGCCCCGAGTGCTGAAGAAGATCAAGCGCGACCGGGCCCAAGTCATTCTTGTGGCTCCGGACTGGGCAGGAAGAGTCTGGTATCCCGAGCTCTTGAGCATGGCCATCGATCCTCCGATCAGACTGCCCCTTCGGCAGGATCTTCTGTCGCAGCAGCAGGGGATGGTCCTCCACCCGAACCTGTCCAGCCATCACCTCCGTGCGTGGAGATTGAGCGGCGGCAGTTGACAGCTTTTGACCTTCCGCCCGAAGTCTGTAATGTCATCTTGGCAGCCAGGCGTCCCTCCACTAAGACGGTATACGCCTGTAGATGGAACAAGTTTGTGGCATGGTGCACAGCAAAGGCTGTGGATCCCCTCTCTACCCCTCTTTTTGAGGTTCTCTTGTTCATCCTTTCTTTAGCCCAGCAGGGCTCTTCCTTGTGCACTCCTAAAGGCTGCCTCTCTGCCATATCTGCCTTTCTTAGCCTTCCTGATCAGCCTTCTCTTTTCAAGTCCCCTATTATAAATAGATTTCTAAAGGGCATTACTCATCTCTTTCCTCCTTCTCCTTTCGTAATGCCCCAATGGGGCTTGAATCTTGTCCTCACTTACCTTTTGCGTCCTCCCTTTGAGCCACTGCATACATGTCCACTTCGACTCCTTACTTTGAAGACTGTCTTCCTGCTCGCAATCGCCTCTGCTCGCAGGATGAGTGAGCTTCAGGCTCTATCCTCCAAGCCTCCTTTCCTTGCAGTCCATCCGGACAAAGTGGTCCTTCGCACTAGGCCCTCTTTTCTACCCAAAGTGGTTACCTCTTTCCACATAGGTCAGACCATCACTTTGCCCACCTTCTTTCCGCACCCTTCCAAAGAGGAGGAGAGACTCCACCCTCTGGACGCAAAATGTGTGCTGTCCTTCTACCTTGATCGCACTAAAGATTTCCGGGTGGAAGATCAATTCTTCGTTGGTTATGGGCACCAAGAAAGGTCGGGCCGTCCAAAAACGCACCATCTCCCTAGGGGTTGTCCTATGCATTAAAATCTGCTATTCATTGGCGAAAAAGGAACCTGCAGTGGGACTGCGCGCCCACTCTCCCAGGGCAACGGCAGCCTCCACTGCTTTGGGACGTGGAGTTCGCTCATTGACATCTGCCAGGCAGCCACGTGGGCATCCTTGCACGCATTTAGCAAACATTATTGCCTGGATAGCCAAGTCTGGAGAGACAGCTTTTTTGGCCGTTCTGTTCTCCAGGACTTTCTGGTGTGAACTTGGTTCACAGACCTACCTCCAGGGTTGGCATTGCTGGGGTATTTATTCTAAGGTAAGGAATCTATAACTAATGGTCTCTTTCAGATGAACAAGTTACTTACCTTCGGTAACGATGTATCTGTAAGAGACATATATTAGTTATAGATTCCTTACCGCCCCACCCATCCTCCCCGTTCTGCAAACTGACTTCTAGTGTGAAGGACTCCCTTTCAGGGCCCTAGTTTTGTGCACCAGTGGTCAGTGTCTTGCATGGCTCTGCGCTCCTGGCGTGGAAAGTCGTGTCAGAACTGACGTCAGCGCGCAGGGAAGGCGGCTAAATAGACACCGTGACGTCATCCCCGCGATCACGACGCCGACGACAGACGCAGAGTCGACTGACACGCAGGGGTACTGCTAGAGAAAAAATTCTCCGGATCCAGTCTGACTGGAGGTAATTCTAAGGTAAGGAATCTATAACTAATATATGTCTCTTACAGATACATCGTTACCGAAGGTAAGTAACTTGTTCTGTGATGTTTCTTCTTTATTAATGTTTCAAAGATATTTGATCTTTTTTGGCACACTGTTTCCGCAACCAGTTTCTATAGTGGCTTCGCGTTCTGGCACAGAAGGTTTCACAGAAGGAACTGCCGTCCGCGTGCTGGAGGGGACTTATATGGCTCCACTGATGTCATAACCGGAGTCAACATCATCGTGGAGCCGATGACGCCGTCCCCCAGCACACAGAGAAGCTGCTGAAAACTTTCTGGATCCAGACTGGCGCCTGGGGAGAATTCAAAAGTTAATGAATCTGCGGCTAGACTGTGTCTCTACCAGATAATATGTTACCAAAGGTAAGTAACTTTTACGTTTGTCTAAGATGAGGAATTTGTCAGTAAGACATATGCATTAGAAGGAAAAGTTCTTTTTGATGCACATTTAAAATTCATGAACACTCAGTAGTCAAGCCAGTACATTTGTATAACCTCTCCTGCCATCAAATAAGAGAAATCCCTCAACTCTTTTAAAACTTATAGAACAAGCTCTCCAAATACAACACAAATACAATGCCTATACATAGGCAACATTTGGTTTACTTCTTTTTGTCTTTTGAACCAATGCATGAAAAAATATAAAATGACTGGTAAATCAGCAGCATGTCCTCCCTGTCCTATCCTTCTCCAACAGTTGCTCCCTTCCCCATGTTCTTGAATGCCTATCCCTCTCTTCCCACTTGCCTGGAAGAAAAAACGTCCAGTCAGGAGGATATCCACTTAGTCCAGTGTCTTCTCACCTACTGGCATGGGGTGTCTGCTTACATAGGGTTTTCCCACAGAATTGCCCCTCCCTCGCCTCTCCTTTTCAGCATCATTGGTTCTGATGCTGAGATGTTCCTACACTTGAGGAAAGTTGAGGTTATTGGTGGTGCCACTTCTCCAATTTGTTCTAATAGACAAATGCATTAGCAAAAAATTAATTATAAAAACTTACATTCTTTTATGGTACATTTCTGAAAAAATTCACCTCTCACTAAACAAAGCACTTGTTGTGAGAAGTTGGCCTGGTATATGCTGTCCACTAGTTATAGTGGGCACCTTGCACCAGTCCAAACGACCTTTACTGATGATAGGTTTAAAGACAACCTTTATTGAAAGCTATCCTAGTGGTAGCTATGGAGAGCAGCCTTCAGGCTAAGTCTTGAAGGAGTGTTAAGCTGTTGTTTTACCAGTTATAATCTCGTGAATGACCAAATGAAAGGAGAACCACACCAGGTGTATATATATAAAATATATGTATTTATTACTAAACACTACCCAATAGTCTCTTTATGAGGCTAGAGGTCAAAGTACACAAGTTACAAGTCAAATAGCACAGTAAATTAGCACAATATACGATTAGCCCTAGGGGCGTACCAAACCATATATTAAGAAAGTGGTATAAGAACCACGACTTAAGTAGACACAAGGCCTAGAGCCTGTAGAATCGCTGGGACCCCAAGGAACCACCCAAGGTAGTGACACAGGGGACCCACGGGGCTGTGTGCAGTGTGGGAACACAGCCGCGAGCTCCGTTAAAGTCTATGGGAAAGTCGCGGTAAGAGTTTTAGAGTTTAAGGACACTTAGAAATGGACTAGGACCAAACCCTCTTGGATTTAGACAGTTCTAGGGTCAACACCCACGGGAGCACCGGAGTACTCGAGTTACCTCACCCAGGGAAGCCGGTGCATAGGTGTCGAATGATGTCGGGTCGCGGCGTCGATTTCAATGCAACGAAGTGCTGCTGCCGGGAAGATGCGAAGTGTCCGAAGAGATCCAAGCCTGGATCGGAGATGAGAAGAACCTGAAAGCAGAGGGGACAGAGTCTGGGTCACTTGCCAGTGACCAGGGGCACGATAGTCGAATGCCCACCGATGTCGGGTGCTTCAGGTGAAAGCGGTGAAGCTTGACTCTTCAGCCACGAGGACCAGGAGGCGTCGACGACGACCAGGAGCTGGATTCGAGCTGTCCCACGAAGGATGTCGAGTGCTGCAGCGTTGGTGTCCGGATTGAACACAACAAGCCTTGGCAACAGCAACCCACGCAGAAAGGAGAAAGATGCTTCTGTGCAGACCAGCAAGGTCTGAGGGACTCACCACTCGGTGGGGAGTCAGGGCACGTCTGGAGCAACCAGGGAAGCCCAAAGAAAATCAGAGTTGCCTTCACAGGGACCCACCAGTCGACAGACCAGAGATCACGAAGGAGCCTCGAGCGGAAATGCAAGAAGCGGGCCCACGGAACACTCGTGGAGTGTAGGCTCACAATCTTCGGTGCAAATGGTGCTCGGGGCCTGGGCTACAAGTAACCCAAAGCAGGACCTCAAGAGAAGTCGATGCACTAGCAAATGTGCATGGTGTCCAGGGGTTCCGGTTCCACGTCACTCGTAAGGGCTGCGGGTCTCAGCTTAGCTGGGGACTCGGGTCGGCCTCTGAGAAGTCTGGAAATCCTCTTCCTGGGCTGCAAGTACTTCGGAGTCCGGCTGGAGCTTCGGAGATGCAGACCGGCAAATGCTTTGTTGGTGCCTGCCAAGCAGGGGAGTCACTCCTTGACCCCAAGGGAGATTTCTTCAGTCCTCTAGTCTTTAGTAGAGCGTCGAAGTTCCAGGATTCAGTTGCAGAGTTTCGTCCAGGGATATCTAAAGTCCTGTTGCCAGGGTTCCTTACTTATACCTAAGAAAGGGGTTGGACTAACTCTGGGGACCCACCTATGGGAGGGTTTGGAAAGAGGGGTGGCTACACCCATTTCCTTTGTCCAGTTTCGCGCCAGAGCAGGGGCTGGCAGACCCTGCAACCGGTTTGAACTGGGGTATGCACGAGGACACCAAATGTGTCCCCAGTGCAGGACTTCAAAGCAGTCTTGGAGTGCACCCAACCAGCCCCAATCCACTAAGGCCTGTCTGGGAGGTGGTAACCCCTCCCTGTGACAGGAAACCTATTGTCCAGGCCTCCCCTGCCGGAGTTTCGGTCAGCAACAGGAGGCCAGACTCGTGTCTGTGGCTGCAGCATCCATTTTGTGATGCCAGGGCTCTGTTTTGTTGGTACCGGGTATACCGGTGCTGTCATGTCTCTCCCTCTAGAAGGGTGGGATCATACTCCCACACCAGTTACTGGTGTGCGGGTATGATTCCAAGGTGTTTGACACCAAACATGACATGTTTCCGTGCAGCCATCCCAAAGTTAGCATTTACCGCGAGGATATAATGCACTTAAGAGTATATGGTCAGGCTGCACCACAGACAACCCCGGAGAGGAGATTCCGAGGGCTGCAGAGGGGCTCTGCTCATGCAGGGGCACCCTCTCACATATAACCAAGCACCCTGCCTTCAGGATTGATAAGGCCTGCCATAGGGGTGACTGATAGATTTCTATGTGCAGTGATAGGTGAGATATAGTGAACCCATATCTCTGTGAGGGGTGCATGCACCACCTCACTCAGGCTGCAGTAGCAGTCCTGTGGTGTCATTTTGGATGGCTTTCCAGGGGTGGCACAATACATGCTTCAGCCCCTGGTAGGCCTCTGGGGTACCTATGCCCTGGGTACATAGTATACCATATACTAGGGACTTATAAGGGCACTCCAGAATCCAATCTGTGGTGTACCTAAAGTACATGGAATCAATTTAGAGAGGAAGCAGCTAGGCTGGGGTCCTGGTTAGCAGGGCCCCAGCCAGACTAAATTCGAAAAACAGTGAGACATCAGCAAAAAGTGGGGGTAACCATAAGACGCAGATCCTACTCTCCCACACTTGTCTCCATGCATTTCCGACTTGAGTGGATAAGAAACATCTGTGGTACATCTACCTTGTGTGTAGGACTGATTGTTCTAAGAAACAAAAAGTTGAAATAAAATCAACTTCTGATTGAAATGGGAACAGAAACTCCCAACTTGTAGGGAACAAAGTCAGTCTTTCACTGTGCCTTCCTAATCCCAGTTTTATTTCAAGCTCTAAAAAAATGTTTTTAAGTGAACAGCTCACCAGTGCTGGAAATTGGATTAACCCATAATTATCTTGCTTTTACCACGGTTGACTACCATTGTCCTGATCAGACATTAATATGACTAACATTGATGCAACTTATTATAAAGTCTCATCAGCCTGGCTCAGACAATTGCAGGCCGGTCCATCCATTCCCTGCAGCTTGAAGTTTTGAATTCAGGCCAGTCATCCCCTCCATAGGTCCTTCACATTACATCATGCCCCAGCCTGCATCATGGCTGTCAGCACGGATGCCAACTACCTCCCAGCTACACTTGTCACAGCACATAGTTTCCCACAAACCAATAGGCTGCCATGCCTACATTCCTCCTTATTCTTAGCTCTATGGCATCTTCAGTGACTGAGTGGTTTGCTGTAAATCCATTCAATAGCGTTTGAGATATTTGTGTTACAAAGGTGTCATTTGTACATCTTGTCTGTTGATTTGTGGATTGTTTGTGAACGGACCTGCTCAGCAAACCAGCTAGGTATGGCTAAAAGTAATTGAGGATCTCAGTTGGGTTTTATGGGAAGGAGGCATAGCGTGAAACCTGGTCAAAGGCATTTACAGACTTCAAAATGAATGGGTGGTATTGGTGGTGAGTGCCTTCTCTTTATTTAGTATATTTCCAGTTAACGCTTTTCACTTCCTCTGTTGATTCTTTGAAACGTGAATTCCTTTGCCTTTTTAGGTCTCGCCTAGCGTTGCAGCGCATGCGCTGCTTGCTTTGCGAGGCATGCAGTATACACTAAAGCGTGGAAGCTTTCTGGAAGCTCCGCCCACTCTCTGTCCATTGGCTTAGATCCTAAATGCTGCCTTCTGATAGGTTTTAGGCTTGTTAGTCCCTCCTCCTGATAGCCATGTTGTCATTTGTATCCTTCCCTGGCTATTGGCCCCTTTACTCCAACACTATTTTCTGCCCTGTGTCCGTCCCCCACCCCCCAACCCCCCCGCAGTCTGTGACTTTTTGCTCACCCCTCCCCACTCCCGTTCGTGCCTTCTTGGACGCCCGCACTCCCATTTCCAATGCAATACGTCTCGCGTAAATGCGAGTCGTATTCCATTGCAAATGCTTGTTTGTCGTCGGGATTGGCTGGGTGAATTTGCACTTTTATTTTTGGCTTGCGCGCTTCGCGCTGCTGATGGCTATTTAACCCATGCGCGAGGAGCGTCGATAGTGTAGATTTCAACACTGGCACCGTCTCACACCTGACGCCCGGGCTAACACTACAAGCCTCGCCCTCCTTGATTACTCGCCAGCGCCACCGCAAGCTCCGCAGCAGTGTCAAGGCACTGCGGCGGCATGCCAGTCAAATGTGCAGGCTTCCCGACCCCCTCCAAATGAGCAGTGCGCAGACTAGCAAGGGCGAAGAGTCAGCTTTGACAGTGTTACTTTCATTGCAGCTCCAGGGTTCGGTTGGTAACAAAGCCATTTCAAATATTTAAAAAAAATCACGTGGCAAAGGCCTGCTTTGCCGAGCACTGACATGGCGTGCACCCAGAAGCCCCAACAATGCTTACTTCCCCTTCCATGATCTTTGGTTTTCGCGATAAATCCCAACGGACCTGTCTCCGGCATAGTACGCCTTAATCCAACGCGTAAATGTCGGTCATTCACCCCCACCCGTGTGCATCACTCTTCTTTCTGTAGAATCGAAATGGCGTAATAGTGACTTGTTGCCAATAAATCTGCGCACTATCTACCCTTATTGCAAAACATTGTGCCACCTGTTCACCCAAACCATTTTACCCTCCATACATGCACAACACGCGTGACAGAGTTAATGTTACACTTTTATGTGAGGCCATAAAACGGATGGATCTGACGGGCAGTGCATGTCAGGATCGGAAGCAGAAAGTCATTCCCAGTCCTTCTTCTCTTTCTTTTTCAACAAAGGAATTAATCATCCCACAGTTCTGGTACTTCTGACTTTAGTGTGCCCTGGCTGGGCTGTGTCTTTTCTGGGTGCCTCCTCCTCCTTCAGGCTATTTTACACACCTTCGATTTAAAGCCAAGGGCACACTGGCTAGCTTCCAGTACGAGGCAGTTGCAGCAGTCAGGCAAGGCTAGCCAACACTACCAAAGTAAATACCACCCTTTGATTTGCCTAGGAAAGATATCTAGAATGTGAAATCACTCCCTGTGGAATACATCACTGGGAGGAAACTACGCCACACCCATCTCTTGCTGTCCAGCTCAACTGTGCCTACTCCCTAGCCACTCAGATGAAAGAGGTGTCACCTCACCAGCAGTGAGATAGAGACGCTACCAAGTGGCTTTCCCTGACCTTTGTAGATATGCGTCTCTAAAAATGCCAATTGTTTCCCACTTGCACAATATTCACATACTGAATGGAAGCGAAAATAGCAACACCGGTTGGTAAATGCAGATGACTCCTCTCACCGTCTGTCACAGTTTAAGAACAGACTTCTGCGTGTGGTCAGTACAGTACTCGAGGTTCATAGTAGCCTCAGTACTTCTTCCATTACACGCGTGTGTGCGTGCACCTGTACTTGTCAGCCGTCGAACTGCCATGCACCTGCCATGGCTTGCTTTACGTTCTGTCATGGATTGGACTCATGTGGGGTGCTTTTCATCCCTACCAGGACCTCGCACAACAGGGCTCCATGGAACACGGCCTTCAAGAGGCATAACGGTATGCTGCAACAGATCACAAGTGAAGTCTGAGGTATGCTGGGAATCTGCTTAACATTCAGGTGGACTTTTCTTCTGCGTGTCCTATAATCAGTATGCCTGTACTTTCTTTAACCCGCCCCCTCCCCCCCCCCCCACACACACACACCACTCCTCCCTAGAGGCAGACTTCCAACAACTTGGTGCTTCCAGGGCAGTCCACCTATACGTCTATAAGAGAGAATGAAAACTAATATTCCAAGGAAAAGTCTACTTTTCCCTGCCTTTCCATGTAAACACCACAGTGTTGTGAAGATAACAAGTACTGTGCAAATAGCTGCACTAATCTTCACAGCAATAAAAGCAGTAAGCTTCCGGGGCGTTATCAGCAGGTGAATGCTGCGAGAGAGTCCCAGGCAGCAGTAAACATTCATCCTCCAGATGCTGCAGACAGCAGCGTATTATCTCTCCATGTACAGTTGCTTTTGAGCACCTGTCTCTTATCTCGTGCTGTGCCTTTTCTGCTAATCACTTATTTTCCATAAATAAATTGATTTTTTTTCCTACAGCTCTCATTTTTCTCACTCGCATCCTCTCCTTTCTGGGCCTCCCTCTCTCAAATGCTTGGACTGCTTTCTTCTGCTTATCTATTGGTTTTCCATTCGTTCCACTCTCCAATTTTCTTCACCTACTTTTTCCATTCACTCCACATCCCAAAACTGCATCGACTTTCAGTGCCTACGCATTAAGGTGCGGAAGTTTCTATCTTCTATATGCCCTATGCCCTGACCACTTACAAACCATCAGAAATAAGCAGTAAATGAACTCCTTAAATGTTTTCTCGTTAACTTGGACAATGTGGGAATCTTCATTAATGCTCCCAGGATTCGGCATTTCACCCATAAAATAACTGGAACTTTAAATGTAAATTGTTATAATCAGCCCTCACCCACAATGAAAAAAATTATTGAAAAGGTAAACAAAGCCAAAAACGATTTCTAATTCTTTATGCTTCCATAGTAATTTTTAGGTCGCGCATTCGAGATCTCCTTGTATTTTCAGTGATATCACCACCAAAGGCCCTGATTTTATATTAAAAACAAAGCTTTGGACTATACCATTTCCTGCTCAAAGGTAATATTTCTCTCCTTGTGTTCCCATACCTGGCATGTCACACAGTTTGGTGCCTACTTTCCCTCCATGTTAAAGAACAGTAGATGTTTCAGCACCCTGGCTAATGTGCTGCATAGCTAAATACATATAAGGTCCCAAAGGCGAGACCGATGGCATTGCAAATGCTTGTTTTGGAATATGATGAGTGTTTGTTGAATCTATTTTTTCCAAGTTGACTTCTTCCTGATTACAAGGTGGACTGGAATATCCAGCACCATGCACTCCTTTCTATTATTATCTGCGTATTCCCTCTGAGGAGCTTTATCAGCAGCTCTGCCCTTGCATGGGTTTTCCAAAAATTCCTCTGTTCCTTCAGACGTGGCTCCAGGCATTCAACCGGGTCCCAGGCTTTTACCCCATATAGATAGATCGATTACTGATTTTTGGTTTGGAAATTTTTGGAATAGTGCCATGGGTTGTTTTGTAATTATACGGTTTCTGTCTTCCTCTGCTTCATAGATTTCCAGATGTTTGCTCCATTTTAGATTCAACAAGGATTTCTCGTTAGGGAATTAAAAATCTGACCCTTGATAGGGAATTTCTTTCAGATTGATCTGTTTTGCCTTGCTTCTTGTTTGGCGTCCACACACCAGACTTCTAGTTTTGTATGGTCAATGTGAATTTCATTCTACAAATATGGTATGGCTCATTATCTTTTCTTGCCAATTAACTGTTTCTTGCATGTACATGACAACTGTCTCATCACCGATTAATGGGTGTGGTTAGTCGCACCTTGAACATTCTCCAGTATATCCTCAGTATATACATTTTAAAAAACTGATGCAAATACTTCTTACTTCTGCCTTGACAGTTTATTCAGCGAGGTTTCCTGCATTGTGGAGTCTGGTTACACCTCTTCAGAATGTTATTTACCCATTTTTACATATATCTACTACATTTCTGTCTATCTCACAGATACTCATCAAATGTCAGTCCCGAGGTTAGACATGACATCACTCCCTCCCTTCTCACATAGACCAAAAAGTAATAAGATTTAAAAGCAAGAGCATTGCCACTGACACAACCACCCCCGGCATGATGACTGATTCACAGCCACCCACCCTTGCGGGGAGGCTCGCCGTTCTCTCATGGAACGTCAATGGTCTCCTGGACAAAATAAACGGGGGCGGTTTTGAGGGCAGCACACAAGTACAACCCAAACATAGTCCTCTTGCAGGAAACGCACCTAATGGGTAATAATGTTTCCTTCTTGGCATGTAAAGGTTTTTCAAGGGTGGTTAATGCAGGGTTTCATCGCGGCTCGAGAGGAGTTGCCATGTTGATACAGAGGCACGTCCCTTAGTGGTATCAAGGGAGTGGCATGATAAGCTGGGATGCTGTGTGGCGGTGACCGGGACATTGCATGTGTCCCCGCTATCCTTGGCTTGTGTTTATGCTCCTTCCCCTTGGACGTCTGAGTTCGTCCCGATGCTGAGCAGGCTCCTACTGAAGCTTCCAGTGGCCCGCTGGGTGGAGAGCTCAACGAGGTCCACGATCCCGGACTAGAACATTATTCCGAGGTAACTATGGCGGCTGCGCGGCCAACTACTCTAGCCACGTTTCTGTGCAATATGTCTCTTCTGGATGTGTGGCAGGTGCACCACCTAGCGGATCAATGCTATGCCTTTTTTTCTAATGCACATAAGACTTTCTCCAGTCTTGTTTAATACTTACTCCCTAAAACAGAGAGCCACAGGTACTCAATGCATGAATCTCAGCACAAGGCCTATTGGATCACTCGCCCATACAGATATATCTTGCCTGAGGGCCTCCGTGGCCACCAGCAGGATGGCTCGTGAGTCACTGGGGCCTGCAAGATGGGGACTTTTGTGAGGTCTGCCAACAAATGGGGGAAAGCTACTTGAAGAGAAAAAGTGGGTCAGTGGACTCCTCAGGTGTCATATGGGGAGGCCTTGAAGGCCACCCTGAGAGGAGAAATCATTAGCTATAATAAGAGCCAGAGTGGACGATCCTAACAAAAGGTCTCTGACTTAGAATCCCATATAGGCAAGCTGGAACTGCAATATCCTGCCAAGGTAGAGGACTCGATTCTGATGGACTCTTTGCACACCTATGTGCTTCTGTGACAAGAACACATGCAGGAAGCTTGGTCGGCGTGCTTGGCTACACAAAGCCTGATATATCAGTGGGGAGACAAAGCTAGCAAGACCCTTCTTTGGCTGTGCACACCCCATGCCACCGGACACCCCATATCCTAGATCAAAAAAGACCAACGTACACATGTCATGGGCAGCGACGATATAGCACACGCTTTTGCTGCTTATTGTCAACAATTGTATGGCCTCGACCGGGAAGAGTGGCAGACAGACCTGCAGCGTTTCGTTGCGAACCTTCCAGTGCCCAGACTCGCGAACAGGGAAATGTTGGAGGCTGATGTTACCCCGGAGCGTTGGAGGCGGCTCTGGCACAGCTTCAACCAAGTAAGGTACCGGGCCCCAACGATTACCCGGCAGAGTTCTGGAAGCTCCTATAGACTCGGGTGGGTCAACCCTTACATAGACATTTGAAGAGGCTCTAAACAGCGGCCAACTGCCTAGAGACCTCCGGGCTGCAGACATAGTGGTGATCCCAAAACCAGGCCACGGCGGCACATGTTGCAAGGAATATCGACCAATCTCACTACTAAATATAGAGGTTAAGATGTGGGCTAAGGTGCTGGCCAATAGACTATTGGGTGTTATTGGAAAACTTGTTCATCCAGACCAGTAGGGGTTTATGCCGTTGCAGTGGTTCCCAAACTTTTTCGGCCCGCGACTCCCTTGACCCAGTGGCCATTGCCCGTGGCTCCCCACTGTTACTTTTTTTGGAGGGTGGGGGGGATTTAAGCTCGGCCTCTGGAGTACTTGCATGTTTCTCCCTGAAAATAATTGGGATGAAGCTGATGAAGGTATTATAATCGTATACGCAGGGTGTTTCGTATTACTAAGGCGGCGCCTCTAATAAAATATTCCTAGTTACCCTTCTTTACCCATGCCTTTTTTAGAATACCCTTTCAATTTTTTTTATCCCACTTACAGTGCTAGATAGCACCCCTATGCATGTAGGCCCCATTGCCAAAGTGTTTCTGCGCTTGAAGAATTATTGCATGCACTTCCATTTCTACCCATGTCATACGTGCCAACACATCTGTCTCAGCAGGGTTACTCACGATTTTTTAAACCACATAGAGCTTTATGTTCGAGGCATGTGAGCTGCAGAGCTCACACTTTGCATTAGATCGCCATCTGGTGTTGGGCTCGGATGCTTGCACTTTGTTGTCTTCGAAGAAGTCTTTTGTAGTCATGTGATAGGTGACTCCTCCTTTGGACAATAGTGCGCATGGGCATCGACTCCATCCTCAGATTGTTTTTTTCCGCCATCGGGTTCGGATGCAACTTTCGACACTCCGGTTCGAAACTTTCTTCTACTCTTTTTCAATACTTCAAACCTTCTACGCGATATCGACACGTCTCTTCTTCGATCCCCTTTCCAGTCGTCGACGCGGGCCGCTGGGCCCATCGACGCCGTAAGGCCTACAGCTAATGGAAAGGACGCCCTTTCGAAAATGCCCCCAGTGTGGAGCAAAGTTCCCCCACAGTGACCATCACAAGGTCTGTAACCTGTGCCTCTCGCCCGACCACAACGAGGCCACCTGCCCAGCTTGCGCCTCCTTCCGCTCCAAAAAGACCATTCGGGATCGTCGAGCTCGAAGACACGTTATGGCGCAACGGTCCGCTCCAGAACCTGTCGACATCTTCAACGAGGGCCCGATGTCCCGGAGGAAGATTCCGAAGACCTAACCATCGTGTCGGAGGCAGAGGACTCAGACGGTTCCATCACTCCTGGGCAACGAGTGAGTACTACTGCCCCTGCCCCAATCCCCCCATCAAAACAGAAGGCACCGGTCAAGACTTCGCCTGCTGGCCCCAGTCGCGACCGAAAACATGCTTTGGACGCCCCGCCTTCCGGCTCGGCACCGAAGAAAAGACTAAAGCCTTCCAGTTCCTCGGTACCGACCAAGCCGCATGTATCAGTTCCACCGGCACCGTCGGCGCCGAAGCCAAAGGAACACTCGGCTCCGAAATCCACCTCGGTCCCAAAACCCGCCTCCAAGCATGCGGATAAGTCGGCGTCGAAACCAAGGCTCCACGACACAGCCCCTAAGCCAAAGCTGTCGGAGCCGATTGCCAAGCCGAAGGACTCTTCCACGCCTTCCAAGGCCAAAGAGCACACAAAGCAACCATCACCGCGCTCGGAACCGAAAAAGTCGGCGCCGAAGCCAAATCTCCAGGAGGAGGAACTGTTTCAACCAGATCCTATCGATCCTAAACAACATAAACTTTACATTAACCCTAAAACTGGACATGTCTCTACTGTGCCACGCCACGAGCCCGTCCCTGTCAAAAAGGACTCTGCTACTTCCCCTATGCCTCCTTCTTCCCCTGTCCTTCCACCTAACACCCCTCCTCTCTACATCCCTGTTACACCACCTCAGCCTGTAACATCTCCACCACATGACTATCAGGACGACATGGGGGATGGTGGTGACCCTGATGACGTTTTCCCAGACCCAGATGACCCACCACAGGATGATTGGGGCTACAACGATCCCATAGATCTTCCAGACCTCCCAAGCCCTCCACCATATCCCACATAACCATCTCCCCCAGATGATAACATTGGTTTTGGGCAACTTATTCACAGGGCTGCTGTCTTTCATGGGGTGCATATACACACCAACCCACCAGAGGAAGATTTCCTCTTAGATACCTTCGAACAGTCTCAACGAACTGTACAGACATTGCCCATGATTAAAGGAGTCATCAAACATGCTCCTGACATATTTAAAGATCCTGTACGGGCCAGGATTCTTAACCCTAGGATCGACAAAAAATATAGACCTGCCCCTGATGACCCTGCCTACATCAAAGGCCAGCTTCCTCTTGACTCCTTAGTCGTCTCCAATGCTCGTAAACGGGCTAATTCTCAGACTTCAGGGGACGCTCCGCCCCCTGATAAGGAATCAAAATTGTTGGATGCCTCTGGCAAACGAGTGGCTGCGCAAGCCACCAATCACTGGCGCATAGCCAACACCCAGGCACTGCTGGCAAGATACGATAGGGCCCACTACGACCAGCTAGAAACCCTATTGCAACACCTCCCTGACCAGTACAAGACGCAGGCAAATGATCTCATTCAGGAGGGCAAATTAATCTCCAATGCGTCCATTATGTGTGCCCTTGATGCAGCCGACACCGCCGCTAGGTCTGTTAACACCAGCGTACTCATCAGAAGGCATGCCTGGTTACGCATTTCAGGCTTCAAACCAGAGGTTCAAACCACCATTTTAAACCAGCCGTTTAAT
The DNA here is from genome assembly GCA_963921515.1 of Calotriton arnoldi. Taxonomy (NCBI): domain Eukaryota; kingdom Metazoa; phylum Chordata; class Amphibia; order Caudata; family Salamandridae; genus Calotriton; species Calotriton arnoldi. The sequence continues at coordinate 4,222,876 of CAWUFW010000181.1, forward strand.
CAGAACCAACTCTTTGGTCCGGCTGTAGACACGGCACTTGAAAAAATGAAGAAGGACACTGACACTGCCAAATCAATGGGAGCATTGCAGTATCCACAACAACGTGGCTCCTTTCGCCGCTCCTTCTACAGAGGAGGCACTAGGAACACCAACACAGACAATTCCTCTTCTTACAGAAACACCACCCAAACATCTCCCAATAGGGGATACTTTAGAGGTGGTTACCGAGGCAACAACAGTAAGGGCAGAGGCCGAGGTAGTACTAACACCCGTACCTCCCCACTCCTAAACAGTGACTTCCCTCCACTTCCCCCGACCATTCCACTCCTGTCGCGGGACGACTAGCACAGTTCCTACCTGTCTGGAACTCCATTACAACAGACAGGTGGGTGAGACAAATTATCCAACATGGTTACTGCCTAGAACTTACAGCTGCCCCCCAAACATACCACCCAGGCAGCGTCCAATGTCCACGGACCATCTCATGCTTTTAAAGCAAGAAGTTCTTTCCTGCTTCAAAAGCACACCATAGAGCCAGTCCCTCTAAAACACCAGGGCACAGGGGTTTACTCCCTGTATTTCCTAATCCCCAAAAGGATGGGACTCTAAGGCCCATTCTAGACCTCAGACCCCTCAATCAGTACATACATTCGGATCATTTTCACATGATCACTCTCCAACAAGTGCTTCCCTTACTACAACAAGAGGACTTCCTTGCCACACTAGACCTCAAGGACGCCTACTTCCACATTCCCATACATCCTGCTTACAGGAAGTATCTAAGGTTCGTACTCGATGGACAGCACTACCAGTTCAAAGTACTTCCATTCGGAGTCACCACTGCTCCAAGAGTGTTTACCAAATGCCTTGCAGTAGTAGCAGCAGCACACCTACGAAGACAGCAAATACACGTCTTCCCATACCTGGACGACTGGCTCATCAAAGCCAGATCATTCAACCAGTGTGTCCAACACACTCATCAAACTATACATACACTACACAACTTGGGGTTTACAATAAACTACACCAAGTCTCACCGCCAACCATCCCATATACATCAATATCTAGGAGCCACAATAAACACTTCCACAGCCCTAGCTTATCCCAGCCCAGCCAGGATAGCCAGTATACAAACCCTCATCACCAGGTTTCAAATACAGCACTCTCTCCCAGCCAGAGTATTCATGCAACTAATCGGCATGATGGCATCTTGCATTTTCATCGTCCCTCATGCAAAACTTCAAATGCGTCCCCTACAAGAGTGTCTAGCGCACCAATGGAACCAGGCTCACGGACAACTTACAGATCTGGTGTTGGTGGACAGCCGCACACATCGCTCTCTGCAGTGGTGGAACACAAACAATGTGTCCAAAGGGCGGCCGTTCCTAGAGCCTGTTCCACAAATAGTACTGACAACGGACGCATCACTCACAGGATGGGGTGCACACCTGTTAGGTCATACAACACAAGTGGACCACTCAACAAAAGCTGCTCCACATCAGTCATCTGGAGTTACTAGCTATATTCCTAGCTCTCAAATCCTTCCAACTCCACGTACAAAACAAGGCTGTCCTGATCCGAACAGACAACATCACAGCCATGTACTACATACAAAAACAGGGGGGGGACACTCTCCACAACTGTCCCAACTGGCACAGGACATTTGGAGGTGGGCCATTCCACAGAACATATACCTTCTAGCAGAACACCTACCAGGAGTTCACAATCAGATTGCCGATCTGTTAAGTCGACAGACACAACAGACTCACGAATGGGAACTACATCCACAAGTTCTTCTACCGTTTTTCCGCATGTGGGGCCAGCCAGACATAGATCTGTTCGCCACACCACAAAACACAAAATGCCCAACCTTCGCCGCCAGGTTTCCACACCCGCAGTCCAAGGGCAATGCGATATGGATGAACTGGTCCGGCAGATTTGCGTACGCTTTTCCACCACTACCACTGCTTCCACTTGTGGTACGCAAGCTCCGACAACAGTCTCTAAAAATGTTCCTAGTAGCTCCCACATGGGCACGCCAACCGTGGTTCACCACACTGCTAGAACTATCAGTAGTCCCATATCAAAAACTACACCTCTCCCCATCAATGCTAACGCAGAGCCATGGAGAGATAAGGCACCCAGATCCATCCCAACTGAACCTTGCGATCTGGCTCCTGAAGTCCTAGAATTCGGTTACCTTAACCTACCGGCAGACTGTATGAACATTATTAAAGAGGCTAGACGCCCTACTACCAGAGCTTGCAATGCAGCAAAATGGAAAAGATTCGCTATTTACTGCACTAACAATAATATCCAGCCATTACAGGCCTCCACGCAAAACATCATTTGCTACTTACTACATTTGCAAACATGTAATCTTGCATACTCATCCATACGTCTGCATCTAGCGGCCCTTGCTGCTTACCTACAAAACAGGCAACACTTATCACTCTTTAGAGTCCCAGCCATTAAAGCCTTTATGGAAGGCCTTAAACGGATCATACCTCCCAGATTACCACCTTCCCCAGTGTGGAATCTTAACATAGTACTTACTAGGCTCATGGGACCACCATTTGAACCCCTGCATAAATATGAACTTCAATTCCTTACATGGAAAGTCGCGTTCCTAATTGCAATCACCTCTCTCAGGAGAGTGAGTGAGATCCAGGCTTTAACTATACAAGAGCCCTTCTTACAAATACATCATAACAAAATAGTTCTCAGGACAAATCCAAAATTCCTTCCAAAAGTCATTTCGCCTTTCCACCTTAACCAATCTGTAGAACTACCCGTGTTTTTTCAAAACCCAGATTCTGTAGCAGAAAGAGCTCTCCACACCCTGGATGTCAAAAGAGCCCTAATGTATTACATTGACAGAACCACACCATTTCGTAAAACAAAACAATTGTTTGTAGCTTTCTCTCCACCACATAAGGGTAACCCCATCTCAAAAGCTGGGATTGCAAGGTGGATTGTTAAATGTATCCAAATTTGCTACCAAAAAGCCAAACGCACATTATCAATTCCCCTAGAGCGCACTCAACACGCAAACTAGGGGCTTCCATGGCATTCTTAGGGAACATCCCCCTAGAAGACATATGTAAGGCAGCCACATGGTCTACAACACACACCTTCACTAAACACTATTGTGTTGATGTGCAAGCCAAGCAACAAGCTTCTGTGGGCCAAGCTGTCCTTAGAACACTTTTTCAAACTACTGCAACACATACAGGTGACCACCGCTAGGGGAGATACTGCTGTACAGTCTATGCAAAGTGTGAGCTCTGCAGCTCACATGCCTCGAACGGAAAATGCTACTTACCAGTATGCATCTGTTCTTGGCATGTAGAGCTGCAGATCCTCACACGCCCACCCACCTCCCCGGGACCTGTATGTGTTCCAGTCCTATCTTATTTAGATATACACACATGGTCATCCTTTTCTACTAACTCCATCACTCCCCATTATGGCGAAAAACAATCTGAGGATGAAGTCGATGCCCATGTGCACCATTGTCCAAAGGAGGAGTCACCTATCACATGACTACAAAAGACTTCTTCGAAGACAACAACAAAGTGCAAGCATCCGAGCCCAACACCAGATGGCGATCTAATGCAAAGTGTGAGGATCTGCAGCTCTACATGCCAAGAACAGATGCATACTGGTAAGTAGCATTTTCCTTTTGCTTTCTCCTCACTAAAATTGCCTCCAATTGAATGCAAGCCAAATAAATTCCTCTGTTTTCTTTTTTTTTTTTTAAACGTCCCACTTTTTTCTTCCAAATGTTGCCATTATGCCGTTTATATTTTACTTCCCTGTGCTCAAGGAGAGAGCAGGCCTGTCTGAAAATGTGTGTGTACTGAAAGAAATGTGTACTGGTAGTACCTATGGTTCAAGTACAAGTGTCAATACTTAATAATACTTAATGTTTTTAATAGACAGGACAACTGTACTTTCCTGATAACTTGCATTGGTGTAAAATGCATTTGGAAAAAAACAAAACTATTAACGAGTCTAACAAAATAAATCAGGCATCTTCCGCGTACTTTAGGAGTGTTGGAACGTGGGGATCCAGTGAAATATGGAGGTGATCTCCCTTGACATGCCATCAATTAAGCACTAAGTTTACAGCTTTATTCATGTCACTTACAAATCATCAACATCATACGTTTAAGTCTAATTAGTTTAACTGAAGCCAACAGACCCTTCAACATTAAATGCATTAAAGTGCTTGGTGCACGGCTCCCCTGGATAGGTTTGAAGGCTCCCCAGGGAGCCACGGCGCTCAGTTTGGGAACCACTGCATTAAAGAGTCAACAACACCTTTGAGATGTGTGCTAGCCTAGCAGGACATCAGGCTTTACTCATGGTTGACTTTCAGAAAGCGTTTGACTCTGTGGACTGGTTCCCCATAATGAGGGGCATGTGTCATGGGTACCCGCTCTCTCCCCTGTTTTTCACCCTAGCGATGGAGCCCCTAGCAGCATTGGTAAGGGTTGACACCTTGCTCCGCGACTTCCAATGGTCTCCGGTGAGCGATAGAATCTCACTGTATGCAGATGATGTTCTGCTCGCCCTGGACGACTCTCACAGCTCTGGGCCGTGATCCCTGCAAATAATTTCTATGTTTGGGACGTACTCAGGCCTGCAGATTAATAAAGCAAAATAGTCAATCTACTCCATTGCTCATTGCCTGATGTTCATGTCTGGGGCTCTGGAATTCCGAGTACTTCCGCAGGGGTTCAAATTCCTTGGGGTGTATGTCACTGAGGACAAGGCCTTAACGTGTGAGCGCAACCTCCATTCTCAGCTAGTGAGACTGGCTTGAGACGTTGAATTGTGGAACTCTCTCCCGCTATCCTTGCTTGGCCGCTCTGCCATTTTCAAGATGGTCTCACTGCCGAGACTTTTATATCAACTCCAGAACTTCTCGTTTCTGGTGAAAAAAACCTTCTTTGCTAGGGCCTGTGCTCGATTACGTGAGCTCCTGTGGAGTGTAGGGACGCCCCACATTGCCCTTGCAAAACGCTGCAGACCCACCTTTGAGGGGGACATATCCTCAGTGGAGCTGCTGCAATACTACAAAGCAGCACATCTCCTAGTACTTAATGACTGGTGATTCGAGGGGTTTGAAGATTCGGCATATGCAGTGGAGGGTTGTGTCCTGGGTTACAACAGCCTCCCACACTTGTTATATTGTGGTGCTTCGCCACATACGATGATCACCTATACGCGGGTGGTACTAACTATATGGAAAGAGGGTGCAAAAGCTGCAGATGGGCTAACATTGGAGACCCCGTTATGGAGGGGGACTAGACTTCCCCAGGTATGGCACTACGTGGTTTTGCCCGGTGGGATGCCATTGGCATCACGACATCGTGAGACGTTCTCACGATCTCACTTAATGCTTTCTTAGAGCTACAGATGTAATACCAGATGCACCTCTCCCAGTTTTTTCGCTATCTCCAGCTTTGACACACCCTCATCCCCTATCTGCCTGTACGTGCCGAAATCCCAGCTTATTCACCCTAGAGGCTAAAATTTTGCTCACTGACATTAAACACATTGGCTGTCGGTAGTATATCAAACACTCTTATACCAACAACCAGATCATATGCTAACAATGAGACAGGCATGGTTTACCTGGGCCAACTTTAAGACGAGGACTTGAGGGAGTCGGTGGCAGCCCGAGAGAAGTAGTGGTGGTCGCTCAGTTCCACCTTCTTCAACTCAAAATACTGCACCACACGTACCTTACGAGGACACGGCTATTCAAAATGCAGCTGATGGACTCAGGGAGTTGCCCGAGCTGCAGTGCTGCTAACGGGGACGTACTACACACTTTCCGGGACTGTCCAGTCCTATCACCTTTCTGGGAGGGGGTGCTGGGGACTCTCAGAATGATGCTTGGCTGGAGGGTTCTTAGAGAACCGAAACTGGTCTTATTACATATTGCGGATGATCTTGATGGTAATAGATATCAGAGGACGCTGCTCTGATTGGCACTACTGGTGGCCAAGGGAGACATTGCAAGGGAGTGGAAGAATGTAGGTGCCCCGTCCTGGGAAGAATGGGCAAAGAGCATGGATCTCTGTATGGGCCTAGAGCGCCCAATATATCAGGCTAGAGGGTGCCCCCGCAAGCATCTCAAGGTTTGGAAGGACTTGGCATAAGACCGAGGGGGTTTTATTGAACCTTGCCCATCTAGGCCTTGGACCATTGACAATGAGTTGTGCTCCCTCGAGGCCGTACCACATTGCTACCTAAGTAGGGGATTTTAATGGCCTCACGGCCTACTGGTTTTTAGGGTAATATGGTTAACGGATGCTATGGCTCTCTGTATTTCTGATGAATATCCATAACGCTCAGAGTAGAATCCTGTAGTGATGATGACAACTGGTTTGTTTATTTTGTATTTTTTGTGCCAGACCTGCTTCTCGTTTGGGCTAAAACTCTAATACAATTGTAGGAAAGTAGGATCTGCTTTTATGGTTACCCCCACTTTTTGCCTGGTGCTATGCTGTTTCTGACTAGTCTGACTGGGATCTTGCTAATCAGGACCCCAGTCTCTGTCCTTTCTCCCCTAAATTGTTTATGGTGAGTACTTGGGTACATCCCAGATTGGCTACTGGTGTACCATTATAAGTTCCTAGTATATGGTACTGAGGTACCCATGGCATAGGTACACCAGGGGTCTTCCATGGGCTGCATTATTTATTATTCTACCCATGACTGACCACTCACATTGTGACTACAGGCCTGCCATTGCAGCCTGTGTAACTGGTGCTAGCACCACTTACATGTATAGGTTTCTCTATATCTGAGGTCACTGCACTCAAAACCTATAAGTCAACCCTAAGGCAGGCCTTTCAATCCTGAAGGCAGGGTGCTCGGTTCTAAGTGTGAAGGTGCCCCTGCTTGAGCAGGACACCCCTACAACCTTCGGAGTCCATTCTCCCGGGTTGTAAGTGCGGCCAGCCATTACGATATATAGAGTGGCCATGCGTCATTATGCGATGGCTAACTAAACTGGCTGTAACGAACCCTGTCATGTTTGGTATCAAACATATTGGAATCATACCCCCACACTGTAAACGGTGTGGGAGTATGATTCCATACATTGTAAAGCTCCTCCTGGAGGCCCTCAGAGCTCCTGGTACCAGTCTTCTATGACCGGACAGCAAAACATGGCTGCTGCTGACCAGAGAAACGATTCTGCCTTCCTGCTGCTGAGCCAAGCTCGTGCAGGGGAAGACAGAACAATAGGTATCCTGTCACAGGGAGGTCTGAACACCTCCTAGACAGGGTTTAGTGTATTGGGGCCGGGTGGGAGCATTTGCCAGCGCCACTCAGTTTGCTTGAGGGGCACATTTGGAGCCCTCCTTGCATAGTCCAGTTCAAACCAGCTCAGGGAGCCGTTGGCTCCTGCTCTGGCGAGAAACTGGACAAAGGACATAGGAGTATCCTCCCCACTCTCCGACCTTTCCCCTGGGAGGGAACCCTGAATCGTCCAAACACTTTCCTTAGGGTACTTAAGGGCATACCTGTAGGTGGGTCCCTAGATTCGTTGTAGGACAATATTCATATCAAAACACCACTTCGACCGTTTGGGCACTCTGGACTTCGCTCTGGGTATCGAGACTGCAACTGGGAAGACTCCTGCTGCTCCTGGTCTCGTCGCCCTGCTCGTCTGCTGCAACGTCCATGCCTGTGGTCCATACAGGAACCTTCCAAGGCCTGTGGTCATGCAAGACACCTGAAGGAATCTCCCTTGAAGTGAAGGAGTCACTTCCCTGCATCCGCAGGCACCGCAACGAAGCTGACCGGTCTGCTGATCCTGGGCTCCCACGGACTCTGAAAGGCTCAGCAACACAGATGGTGGTTCTTCACATTCCTCGAGGCCTGCCCTGACCAAGTTTGAGGCCAGTATCCCTCGTCGGAGCTGCAGGAACCGAACCCCTGTGCACCGCGTCGACTTGCCATTGCAAAGGCTTGTTAGCTTCCTTCCACCAAGATCTAAGGGCTCAAAATAGCCCCAACCTCAAGCACCTCCTGTGACCAAGATCTTCGTCCTCACCGCATCAATTGCATCGTGGGCCTGCATCTTTGGTGAGCTGCTCGAGGTCCTCTTGCGACTCCAGTGCCTCCGGCCTGTGGGTCCTCTTGATGGTCTTCTTTGAATTCAGCGGGCTCCCCTGATTGCTCAAGGCCTGCTCGGACTCCCCTGCTTGTGGTGAATCACCTGGACCTTGCTGGTCCCGACACTGCACCTTCTTTGCTTTCCACGTTGATTGCAGTTGCCAAGGCTTGTTGGTGCTCCCGACGGACACCGACCCATCAACTCTCAACATCCGATGTGGGACAGCTCGTGAACGGCTCCTGATCTTCCACAGCAACCCCTGGTCCGCACAGCTGCAGCTCCAAGGTCACCGTCAGCTCTCCTGCAACACCGGACATAGGTGGGCATTCGTCTTTCGTGCCTCCTGGTCACTCCTGAGTGGCATAGACTCTGTCCCCAGTGCTTGCAGGTACTTCTCATCTTGAATCCACCTTTGGGTTCCACCGGACACTTTCACCTTCTCCAGCAGCGGCATCTTCCTGAAGTCCTCCATTGAGTTAGACGGCGGTTTCCGATGCCACTTCGCACCTATGCACCCGGCTTCCCTGGTGTAGGTATCCTGGTTCCTAGGGTATCCACGGGTGGGGTGGCTCTCCAACTTTGTCTTCCACTGGATTTCTTCAGGGTCCACTGGGAAGGGTCCTTCTTCTTTAAAATTGCAACCGCAACTTATCCCTTGACTTGTATTAGGCCCTCTGTCGTGTTCCCACTCTGCACATGGCCTACGTGGGTTTCCTGGTTACTTACCTTGGGTGGTTCCTTGGGTCCCCGACACTTCTCCATCTTCTGGGTATAGACTTGACTTGACTCGTGGTTTGCATACCACTATTTTAGTACATGGTTTGATCTAAAAGAGACACGTTAGTGACAGATTCCTTACCTTAGAATATCCCCAGGCGTCAGGCTGGATCCGGAAAGTTTTGCGTAGCAGTACCCCTGCGCGTCGGTAGGCGGCGTCGTGCGGCTCCGCGTCCGTCGTCGGCGTCGTGATCGCCGGGATGACATCGCGGCCAGTACTTAGACGCCGCCCATGCGCGCTGGCGTCAGTTCTTTATTTTTCCGCGCCAGTAAGCGCAGATCCGGATTGAGCAGTGCCCCAGTCATTTTTTGACTGAGTATTTTTTGAGACTTTTTGTCCAAGTTTTTCGAGTCGTTTTGACTTCAAGGTCTCAGTAGGGATGCCCGGCTTCAAGCCATGCGAGATCTGTAATCGCATGATGTCGATTACGGATCCGCACCGAGAGTGTCTCTTCTACCTGGGGCGCGGCCACGACCCCCAGTCGTGCCTCCAGTGTCGGTCCCTCGCCCCGAAGGCTTTGCGACAGCGGTCTCGAAAGCTTCTCGAGGCCCGGCACTCGGCTCCGCGCCGCTCGAGGTCCCGGGAGAGGTCGAGGAGCCGGTCGCGGAGCCGTCGTCATTCGTCTGGGTCGAAGTCTTCGTCCTCAGGTAAGGCGAAGCACAAGAGGTCTAAGAAGCGTCGCTCTAAGACCTCCCCTCGCCGGTCTCACGACCCGGCCGAGGTTCCAGATGGTACCGCCCCCGCGGCTCCGGGGGTACCCACGCAGCCGACGCCGGCCTGCCCGCCTGTTCCGGGTCCGACGTCGACTCCGGCCGAGATACAGGATTTCCTGTCGGCCATGGCTCGCATCTTCGGGCCTAAGGGTTACCCCGGTGCGCCTTCGGGCCCTGCCCCAGTGGGAGTCCTCCCTCGGCACCACCGGCGGCTCCGGCCCCGGTGTCTCCGGCGCCGCAGGACCCCCTCGGATGCAGGCCTGGATCCCGGTCGACGCCGGTTGACCTAACCACACCTCCACCGGCGCCGACCTCACCGGTACCGTTCACGGCGCCGTTGGAGGCCCTGGGCGGCACGTCCCCAGGTTCTCCCCCCGGCACCGGACACGGAGCCGGATCGACGTCGCTCGACGCCGATTCAGACGCCGATGGGACCTTTCTTCCCTCATGTCCCTCCTCCATACTTTTCACCTGTTTTGGAGGACGAGGCGGACTGGGAGGGGTCGGAAGACCCTCTCACAGCTCAATGTGAGCCTTATCAGGACTGGGCTGAGGAACTGGATGGTCCCAGTGGTCTGGACACATCTACTGACCTTGGCATGCTGTCTCCTACTTCCGTCGCTACCGAGGAGGGAGCAAGTTATGCAACGGTGTTGCGTAGGGCGGCCGAGGCCTTGCGCCTCAAGCACCCTACGGTGGCTGTGAGGACTAACCTCCTGACGGAAGTGCTTCAGCCGGCGGCTACCTCTTCGGAGCCACTGCTGCCGTTTAACGACACACTTTCGGACGTTCTTTTGGGCACCTGGTCCAGGCCCACCACAGGGGCTCCTGTGGACAGGAACGTAGCCCGACGCCATCGCCCGGCCCCGGGCGACCCTCTGTTCCTCTCCCAACACCCCACCCCGAGAGCTTGGTTGTCCAAGCCTCTACCTCTCAGAGCGCTTCCCTACGGCTCCGCCGGATAGGAATCCAAAAACTGGACCAATTTGGGAAGAAGGTTTTTTCTTCCTCCAGTGCTGGCTTGCGGTCCGTGAACACCGCTTGCCTTTTGGGCCGTTACTCCCACTCTCTGTGGGATTCGGTGGCGCAGGTGCTGCCCAAGTGTCCTGAGGAGGTCCAGGCACTTCTCTCCCGTGCTATTGCAGACGGGAGAGACAGAGCGAAGTTCACTATCCGATGTGGCCTAGACACCGCTGACTCGCTAGGCAGATCGCTTGTTACGACAGTGGCGCTGCGCCGTCACGCCTGGCTGAGGACCACTGGTTTCTCGGGCGATGTCCAAAACACCCTTATGGACATGCCCTTTGAGGGTATCCGCCTTTTTGGCAATAAGGCAGACAGCGCGCTGGAGCGCTTTAAGGACTCGCAGGCTACGGCCAAGTCCTTGGGCCTCTCCGCCTCGCGCCCTCCGCAGCAGTCTGCTTTTCGCCCCTTTCGTGGCCACGGAAGGGGCGCCCAGTCACGTCCACTGCCCAGCCACCGGCCCGCGCAGCAAGCGCCTTCGCGCGGCCGAGGACGTGGCTCCCGCCGAGGCGGGTCGGGTAACCAGCGAGCGGGTCAGGCCACCACCTCAGCCCCGTCCGCGGCCTTCAAACCCTCCTAGTCCATCCTTTCCAGTCCACAGCACGCCAGTGGGGGGCAGGGTCCGCCATCACCTTCCCCACTGGCGCACCATCACATCGGACAGGTGGGTTTTGGACATTGTCCGAAGGGGCTCCCTTCGAGACTACCCCCCCAGCCATGCCACCTCAGCACCACCGCATGTCGGGGGACCATTTGGTACTTCTTCGACAGGAAGTTGCGGCCCTCTTGGTCAAAGGGGCCATCGAGCGCGTTCCGACCCCAGAAGTAGGGTGTGGTTGCTATTCCCACTACTTTCTGCATCCTATCTTGGACCACCGGAACGTCAATCACTTCCTCCGGAAGGAGAAGTTCAAGATGCTCACCCTAGCTCAGGTCTTGACTGCCCTCGACCCTGGAGACTGGATGGTAGCGTTGGACTTGCAGGATGCATATTTTCACATCCCCGTCCTGCCGGCCCACCGGCGTTACCTGCAGTTCACGGTAGGCCTCGAGCATTTTCAGTTCACCGTGCTTCCCTTTGGCCTTACCAGCGCCTCGGGTGTTCACGAAGGTGATGGCGGTGGTCGCAGCTCATCTGCGCCGGGCAGGGGTTCCAGTCTTCCCCTACCTCGACGACTGGTTGCTGAAGGCGGGCTCGTCCCAGGCAGTCGTCTCCCACCTCCAGAGTACGGCCGGACTCCTGCACTCGCTGGGGTTCTCCATCAGTCACACCTGGTTCCTTCTCCACAGCTCCTTTTCATCGGAGCAGTTCTGGACACAACGCAGTTTCGGGCCTATCCTCCCGAACGGCGAGTCCAGGCTATTCAGGCTATGATTCCGATCTTTCAGCCTCTATCCTGGGTTTCGGTGCGGATGACCCTGAGGCTGCTGGGCCTCATGGCCTCCTGCATCCTGCTGGTCGATCATGCCAGATGGCATATGCGGGCTCTGCAGTGGGACCTGAAGTTTCAGTGGGCGCAGCATCAGGGGAACCTGTCAGATTACGTCCAGATCTCGGAGGGAACTGCACGACAGTTGCAGTGGTGGCTCTCCAACCGGCAATGGGTCACGAGCAGATCCCTCTCCCTTCCCCAGCCAGAGCACACAGTTGTGACGGACGCGTCCCTTCTGGGATGGGGCGGTCACATGGGAGAGGCGGAGATCAGAGACCTCTGGTCTCCGGCGGAGTCCCGGCTCCATATCAACCTTCTGGAGCTCCGGGCGATCCGACTTGCACTGAAGGCATTCCTTCCCTCTGTGAAAGGGAAGGTAGTGCAGGTGTTCACAGACAACTCCACCGCCATGTGGTACTGCAACAAACAATGCGGGGTGGGGTCGTGGACCCTATGTCAGGAGGCTCTGCATCTCTGGACATGGCTGGAACATCATGGCATATTCCTGATGGTTCAACACCTGGCAGGTTCCCTGAATGCCAGGGCGGACGAACTCAGCCGCAGGTGCATGATGGATCACGAATGGCGTCTTCACTCGGAGGTGGCGCAAGGTCTCTTTCAGCAGTGGGGAGAGCCTTGGTTAGATCTGTTCGCCACCGAAGAGAACGCGCAATGTCAGCAGTTCTGCGCGTTTGAATTTCCAAGGCGGCACTCGCTCGGCGACGCTTTTCGTCGCAAGTGGAGTTGCGGTCTGTTGTACGTCTTTCCGCCTATACCACTTCTGCCCAGAGTGTTGAAGAAGATTCGGCGCGACCGGGCCCAAGTCATCCTTGTGGCTCCGGACTGGGCTCGAAGAGTATGGTATCCCGAGCTACTCAGTATGAGCATTGATCCCCCGATCCGTCTGCCTCTTCGGGAGGATCTTCTGTCGCAGCAGCAGGGGACGGTCCTCCACCCGAACCTGTCCAGTCTCCACCTCCTTGCATGGAGATTGAGCGGTGGCAGTTAATTCCTTTCGACTTGCCTCCCGAAGTTTGTGATGTGATTCTGGCAGCCAGGCGTCCCTCCACTAAGGTGGTATACGCCTGCAGGTGGAACAAGTTTGTGGCATGGTGCACAGCAAAGGCTGTGAATCCCCTTTCTGCCCCTCTTTCTGCGGTTCTTCTGTTCCTTCTTTCTCTGGCCCAACAGGGTTCTGCCCTGGGTACCATCAAGGGCTATCTTTGTGCAATCTCGGCCTTCCTCAGGCTTCCTGATCAGCCCTCCCTTTTCAAGTCCCCTGTTGGTAACCGGTTTCTTAAAGGCATTACACACCTCTTCCCTCCTGTTCCGTTTGTGATGCCTCAGTGGGACTTGAACTTGGTTCTTACCTTTTTAATGTGCGCTCCCTTTAAGCCTCTCCATAACTGTCCTCTTTGTCTTCTCACTCTGAAGACAGCCTTTCTGGTGGCTATCACCTCCGCTCGGCGGTTGAGTGAGCTCCAGGCTCTTTCTTGCAAGCCCCTCTTTCTGTCTGTCCATCCAGACAAGGTTGTTCTTAGGACGCGTCCGTCCTTCTTGCCAAAGGTGGTTACTGCCTTCCACATTGGGCAGACCATCACTTTGCCCACCTTCTTTCCGCCTACGCATCCTTCCAGAGAGGAAGAGAGGCTCCACCGTCTGGACCCAAAACGTGCGATTTCTTTCTATCTGAACCGCACACAACAGTTCCGGGTGGATGACCAGCTCTTTGTTGGCTACGTGGGCGCCAAAAAAGGTCGGGCGGTACACAAGCGGACCATCTCCCGCTGGGTTGACTTGTGTATCAAAGCCTGCTATTCTTTGGCTAAGAAGGAGCCCCGTGTTGGGCTACGTGCCCATTCCACCAGGGCGACAGCCGCCACCACGGCTTTGGGACGTGGTGTCCCATTGCAGGACATTTGTCAGGCAGCTACATGGGCCTCGCTGCACACGTTTACCAAGCATTACTGCCTTGACAGCCAAGTCCGGAGAGACAGCTTCTTTGGCCGTTCTGTTCTCCGAGACTTCCTCGTCTGATCTTTGTTCGCAGACCCACCACCGGGGTTGGTATTGCTGGGGTATCTATTCTAAGGTAAGGAATCTGTCACTAACGTGTCTCTTTCAGATGCACAAGTTACTAACTTGTGTAACGATATATCTGTAAGAGACAGTAGTTAGTGACAGATGCCTTACCGCCCCACCCATCCTCCCCGTTCTGCGAACTGATTTCTAGGGTTAAGGTCATCCCTTTCAGGGCCCTAGTTTTCAGACACTAGTGTCAGTTTCTTGCATGGCTCTGCGTTTCTGGCGCGGAAAGTCCTGTACAGAACTGACGCCAGCGCGCATGGGCGGCGTCTAAGTACTGGCCGCGACGTCATCCCGGCGATCACGACGCCGCCGACGGACGCGGAGCCGCACGACGCCGCCTACCGACGCGCAGGGGTACTGCTACGCAAAACTTTCCGGATCCAGCCTGACGCCTGGGGATATTCTAAGGTAAGGAATCTGTCACTAACTACTGTCTCTTACAGATATATCGTTACACAAGTTAGTAACTTGTGCATCTCCCCCTGGTGACTACTGTGTATTCGTGCTACTTACCTGTTTTATTTGCAAAGTATTGTGTGCATTGTGTATATCTCCGGACAGGAGATATGTGTTAGTGAGTGTCTTATAATAAATACATATTTTTATAAATACACTGTGTGGTTCTTTTTCACTTAATCTAAACCAATAAGATTAGGATCTGGTAAAACAAGCTGCTTTGCACTCCTTCTGGACTAAGCCTGAAGGCTGCTCTCCACAGCTATCACTTAAAGTGCTTTATAAGAATGTCTAAGACCACTAAAATCACCATAAGGCTTGTCTGGATTAGTGCAGGGTGTCCACTTATATAAGTGTGCACCATATACAAAGCCAACTTCTCACAACAATGTTTTCCCAAAAAAAAAAAGATTTAAAAGCAAAGAATAAGTAGTTAGACCTGCAGCTCTATCCAGAAGGCTTATATAAAATTATAGAAAAATAGTGAACTTTGATGTACATTGGGTTCGTAGCATTTGCCCATATTTGGGATTTCCACAACCTAGTAAACTAGATACTTTCAGTTGTCCTATATGTGTTTGCAGAACCTCTATTCCTAGTAGAGCCTGTTGTAAGTGCCCACATGCCTGAAGCAGGTATTGCTAGATGTAGCATGCCCATTAGTCTTTATTGCCAGTTTCCACATGCCTGTTAACAGATAAATCTTAATATTTCATCTCATGCCATTTCCTCTGAGGTTTTTCTTTGTCTCCCATTTCCATGTCAGGGTATGTTTTCCTTCATTTTAACCATTTCCTTATCTTCATCTGGTGATTGCGCTATTCCTTGGGACCTTACTCACTATATATTAAAAAAAAAAACTTTTAAATAATTTTAAAAAGCATTAAAATATCTTTATACTAACAAGTGTATTATTGTAATTTAGTTTAATTTAATACATGTATTTGTTGTCCCCATCAGTAACTCTTAATACTTTATCTTGCCTTTTATTATATGTAATCGTTATTTATTTGAACTTTTGCCTTCAAACTTTTATATCTTTTTGAAATTAAGGGACTTTGAGATGAGATTCTGGATCATTAGGAATGGAGAGGACAAGGTATGCACTACCAAAATGTTAAAAAACCAGTGCCTTGTTAGAGAAATGCACTTTAAATGAGAAAACCTGGGCTTATTCTACTTTTCTGTGGCACACAACTAGCAGGCTTTTCATCTCAGAAATGCAAGTAACGTGTTTAGGTAGCACCAAAACAATTTTAAAGATAAGAAACAAAACATTATAATTCACAGACCAGTTTAGCGACGTCAAAAAGAGAAACTTTTATTAAACAACATGGCACATATATAGTTAGCACCTTTTTTTGTATGTTCATCACCGATTTTCCCTCTTTTGCTGGACCCTCTATTTTGGCTGGGTTTAGAACTTTTTACTTTTTTCCCGCCCTAGTAGTGGTAAAGTGCCTGTGCTCTGCCTTTACACATGGTTGAATTGGACTATTCCTTAGTGGTATATTAACTTGCTTATTAGTCCCTAGTATATGGTATATAATGTACCCTGGGCCTGGAAGTAGTTAAACGCTGCTATTGGACTGCAGCACCTTTTGTGCCATCCACTATAGTGACAGTGCAAATATGGCTTCAGGCCTATCACTTCACGCTGACTATAAAAGTGCTGAACATGTACTTTAAGCTGTCAAACTAAACCCTTTTGACAGATAAAAACCTTCCTTTTAAATAAAAAATAAGTTATCCCTGTGCAGATCTTGTAGCCCAGAATGCAGGGTGCATGGTATTTAAAAGTATAACGTATAGAAATTTAAAGTTAACATCCTTACAGTGATAAGCTTCCAAAAGCTATTTTCACTTTAGGAAGGCTGGCTGGCCCATAGAGGAACACTGACAAGCAAAACTAAATACTGATAATGTGTTTAGGGAATGGCATCAGATCTCAAAATAATTAAACCTTTATTTTAAATATTTATTAAAAACCCCACAAATTCTAATTCAATGGTGAGGATGGATTTCTGATTAATATTAAGGAAAAGTAACGTGTAGTAACTATAGTACCTTTCCTTGTCTGAATTGTCAGACGGCTAATTAGCAAAAGCCTCTGTCAGTTCTCAGTTGTGCTCAGCCTTGAATGGGTGTGAAAGGAGCAAACAATTGGTTGAGATTAATGGACAGAGATGACTCCTCTGAACTCAACAAACTATGCAGGGTAGGCATTGTGGGCATCCTTTATTACGCTACAGTATGGAATCATGCTTGATAGGTTTGGTGAAACACACATTACAGTTGAGGCACTCTTGAAAATGACAGAACAGCATGTCAAGACAACGCTTGTGGATCCCCTGTCTGGTTGCTGAAGGAACCTGCTTTTATTCTACAAGACTTCTGTCTCTGGGTTTGTTGTAGGTACAGAGTGTGCCTCAAACTCAACTTTAGTGTTAGATGTCGAAGGGCACTGGGATCACCATAGTAAACTTCCCACGGCACACCCCAAGCCCTTAAAACACAAGTTTGGTGTGGACGAAGACTTACACCATCTTGAAAATGCCCAAAGTGGGCAGGTTTTACCTCAGCAGCTTTTACCCCATTGGTTAGGGAGTGTCCAGGAGTCTCCCCTTCCCACTAGCTCATGCCAGGTATAAATGTGACATTTCCAGGCACCCCCTTTACAACACATTCTAGACCTGTGGAAGATAAGATTATTTCTGGAACTGTTGAGTGTCCTGAGAGAAGCTCTGAAGGACTGGACCTGCTTCTTCTTGTACCCATGACAAAGAGGTGGACTCCAGGGGTCAGTTGGCTAATCTGTTTGGCTACAGGGAGACAACTAACTAATAGAGGCCTTTTCCTGGAATTACCCAGCTGACTAGTGGCACCTGGACTGGACCCTGCTGTTGGCTTCTGCCCAAAACCCAATGAGTCTCTCAATGCTCCCTGTGACATCCTGGGGGGATCTTTTGAAGTCTACTCTGGTGGTTAGTTGGGACATAAAACTTCAGACTTGATTTAAATGTTCGGCGGAGAGGAAACTACATTGTAACGGTGACAGAACTGCCTTCCCGCCAAACTTATGGTCCACGCTCCCAATTTTTGTTTGGGCCGACTATAGTTTGACAGTGGAGACTACTCAGTCTCTGCCATGGTTAACTTTCTCTGATAGAGTAAGGGCCGCCCACGATTTGGCTATATGTCTAACCAGTTCATTTAGATGGGCGGACATATAGCCATTTTTCAGTGCCTGTCACCGCCACGAAAACCTGGCCACAATGGGCACTAAAAAGTGCTTATTGAACCCTCTCGCCATGGGAGAAACTCTTATGACAAGGAGGGGACATTTTGTTTGTTTTTGGGACATTTTCTACGCAGCAAGGAGAGATTGGTACTTCAGACCCGACTGCAGCTGAAGGATAAATGACCTCGCCTTGACGGATTGACTTTTGCACTGCAGGGAAGGTGAGCAGACGCCGCAATTGATTGGAAGTCTGCTGAATCCGCTGGACGGAGGTCCGTCCTGAAGCCGCTGTCAGAAGGTAAGAGACCACATCTGATCCTTAGTCTGAGCATTTGGTGTATGGCAAACTATAAAGAAGTGCAAAAATTTAACATGGGCGCCCTGCACTGACATAAATCTGGGATGTTACCTATTTTATGTGTTCGCAAGGCATCCAATATTATTATTTTTTTTTTCAGTTTTATATAGCGAGGACTTGACCCGAAGGAATTGGAGTGTTTTATATGAGCACCAGTTACATTACACAATGACACATTCTTTATGGTAGGCACGGGGAGATTAAGTGATTTGCCCAGAATCACAGGATGTTGAGCCAATGCCGAGACTCAAACCTGGTTCCCCAGTTCTAAAGTCGGCAGCTCAGGCAGTTAAGTCACATCCTCAAGTACATTCTGGAGGCAGCGTTCCCGTGGAGGTCACCTTTTTTCGATAGCACGTTAGGCAGGGTGAATATTGGTTGTCACTTGGACCGCTGGGCATGACACAGATGGTACGCTTGTCCCCTGGGTGTGTTACAGGGTTGAGGCCTCACCACTTGGGCCGCTGGACGTGACACAGATGGTGCACTAAGCCCCTGGTTGTGAAACAGGGTGCGATTCGGATGTTAGGGATTCAAATTGGATCTGGGAGATAAGGTGAAGCTTGTGTTTGGCCAAGAGGGTCCTGTGGTTCTTCGAGTTAGTCCTGTTCCCCATGATTTTTTTAAAATTTTCTTTATCCCGGAGCCGATATTGACAGACTATCCGGCTCACTTAGTCCCGTGTACCGCGCAGGGCTTCACCCAGTCACAGGATAGCATGCCCTAGGAGCAGGCTAAGTTGTTTTTGACATAGTCATCATTTTCTCTCTGTCAGTTTATTTTCTTACTGTAGTATTGAAATTGATGCAAGGTATATTTGGTGTTGTGATGATTTGATGATGTGGTGCTGGTAAATTAATGCAACTGTATTTTGTCTTGAGTATTTTGTTTTGTCGATATCTCAATATGCTTTATGAAGGAGTTGCTATTTCTCAGTCGTTATTTCATATGAAAGTAAAGTCTGCTATTTGCATGACGTTTTTAACAATTCTACTTTGTTCTAGGTTGTGAACTTTCATATGCTTGCTATTTGTGTTTGCGAAATATTCATGTTGATGCATCTGTAAAAAGCGTTGAGCCTGTAGTAAGTAGTTACAACAGGAATCCCAGTTTATATATTTCCCCGCGACCAGAATAGAACTATAGATTCCCTAGAACTAGAAAAACTAGGGTGCATCTGTCCCTTAAAAAGTACCCAACTTATCATGGAGTCGCCACTAAAACGCATGCAAACCAGGCTCCCCATACTGGTTAAAAAATGTAACAAGTTTTGCCACAAATGGCACGCACACACTAAGGCACTCTCGTTTCTGTGGCCAAAGGAGGGAAACTTTGACACTTATATAATCGAACACATGAGAACACACATAGGGACCAAATACGTAGGACAGGAGAGAGTCACTATTAGAGATATGGGCTGTCTTCAAGATGGCCCAGACCAATTATCCTATCCCACAGACCATAAGCAAGGCGTCCACACCACCCCCGCCATATGCAGGAATGGAGGTGCTCCCCCCAATGCCTGCTATTCCTGAATTAGGATACACCAACCTGCCACTTGAGGGAGCCGGAGGGTCTCCTACCGAACAACGAACTGTTGGGTTGAGGGATGAGAGTCTAACTACCGATGCCTGCTTGTAGTAGTCAGCCCCTACTCTAGGTGGATTGAAGCCGATCCTTGCATGCACTGCGACGCCAAGGCAGCGGCGACATTACTTGTCATGGAAGTAATACCCAGATGGGGGTAGGGAGGTACCAGACATCATCCGATCAGACAACGGAAAGCACTTAGTCAACTCCATGTTCAATCACATCTGCACCCTTTTGGGAATAACACGTAAATTGGCCTCTCTGTATAAGCCCCAAAGCAACGGCGCAGTTGAGTGACTCAACGGCCTGTTGAAAAATAAAATAAGCGAAATTTGCACCAGCCTTAATAAGAAACGGCTTCACTGTCTGCCCCTAGCCTTGTTTGCGTTAAGAAACACGCCTAGCAGCGATCACCACACCAGATTGCGACTGGTAGGTTGATGGGGACAACCATCCCAAAAACTCAGACCGAAAAGAGCTCTGAGGCTAGCTCTCAAGCATTAGGGGACGAATTGCAAGTATATCTCTCTGAATGAACCAAAACTGCCAGATTCCTATTTAAGCAGGTTCACCACTCTAACTCCAGGTGCACCACCGCCAAGCTACCATACCAAGCACCTCAACCTGGACAAGAGATCTACATTCGCAATTTTGTAAGGAAGTGGAAGCGAGCCAAGTTTGAAGGGCCCTACTGAGTAGTCTTCACAACACCAACCGCCCTCAAGGTGAAAGGGAAAAATGTGTGGGTCCACCTCTCCTACGTACGTCTGAAACCTTCTACGGGAAATTCCCCATGAACTGCACCATGAACTTTTGTATCTTGAACTGTCAAAACCAAGAAACCCCCAATCAGTGTGCGATTTAAGAACAACGAACTGTACTGTGAACTTTTTTCCTCAAACTTTGTTAATTAAAGGCACTCCCAGTTGCCAGAGGATTACAGATATCTCCCCTGGATTCATCCCAAGACCTACCATGTTCAATAAGTTGTGTATTATTGCATTTCTATGTACCCTCTGTTAACTATTTATTTTTGAAGTTTTATATAGCGCAAACATGACCCATGAGGGTATCAGAGCACTTTACAGAAGATCGGGACAAAAGAAAGGAGAACAGATAAGTTCACAAATTGAAACAAGTAATATCACTAGGACAAGTCAATTCGATAATGGGTAAGACCTGAAAGACTAGTAAAATCATGGGAGTCAATCATTAGTCCTGTTGTGAGACCTAGGGCAGAAATGTGATCATATGTATTAACTTAACTTCTTTTTTGAAGGATACCGTTGAGGGAATCAGTCTGATTTCGGCTGGTAGAGAGTTCCAAATTCTCGGCGCAATACCAGAGAAGGTTCTGTTGCCAGTTTTCTTTTTAAGGAATTTCTGTGTTTTCAGTATCAAAGTGCTAGTGCTCCTAGAGGATCTGTATCCGCCATATAGTTCTAGCTTTTGTGCTAAGTACCTAGGCGTGTTGTAATGAAGTGCTTTAATGGTCATGCAAGTAATTTTTAACTGAATCCTTACTTCCTAAGGGAGTCATTTTAGTGCGTTTAGATCAGGGGTGATGTGTTTGTTTTCTTTTGTTCCTGTGATGAGTTTGGCAGCCGCATTGAGAGATGCTCTTAGAGGTGCCCGCTTGGCTCTGGGAAGGCCACAGAGGGTGGTACTTCCATAGTCCAACCTGGGGATGTCTAGAGCTTTTACCGTTGATTTGAAGTCGTCCTGAGGGAGGAAGGGCTTTAATTTCCTTACGATGTTCATTTGGTAGTACGCTCCTTTGGTGGCGGTACTAATGTGCTCCTTCATGTTCAGGTTCTTGTAAAGTGTTATTCCCAGAGATCTTGTGGAGTCAATAATGCATGGTGAACAGTTAAGAGCGGGTAGATGATTCAACCATAGAACGATATCGGGTGGGTGATTGGGTGGGGCGATTAGGAGGAATTCCGTTTTGATGGCATTAAGTCTGAAGTGCAGTTGGGTGTCATCAGCTTACATGTGGTAATGGATGGATTACAGCCAGCGGCGCCATGAAAAGGTTGAAGAGGGTAGGTGAGAGAGAAGACCCTCAAGGGACCTCTTACCATGGGTACTGTTGCATCCATTCATCACCAAAGAACTGACTAGTCAAATGGAGTCCACCCCAAAGCTATCACCGCACTTGCGTTGGGACCTCTCCCACATCACTTGGAATTACACAGAACCCAACACTAATGTTCCACATGCACTACACAGCACCCTCTTACACAACACATGGTATCAGCACATAACTGCCTTGGGCTCCAAAACATCAGCCAGGTCATGTTACGCTCATTTTCTGATACCACATGCAGTAGGTGCAGACAGGCTCTACTTGTCCCAAGAGGTAGCCTCTGAAAAAGCAAAATGCCATCTCCTCCTATACGTATGTAGGATTAGGACCAAAATACAACCCTAAAAGTAGAACCCCACAGAGTGGTAGTGAATCTGATCCGATACGAGACCAATCCCATAGCATTGTATATTTTCACCAAGTCTAGTAACATTCAAACTGAGCTAGATAGGATACGCAGGAGGGGCATCATAGGGGAGGATACTGTTTGGCCCCAAGACTTTCCAGAGAAGAGATAGCAAAACCATCACACCAATGCACTAACCTGTCCGCTCCTGCTTCCATCTGTGGCCCCAGGGTGGTCCTTCGCATATTTGGAGCTGTCTTCTTTAATAACAAATTGATCCCAGACAAGGAGTTCCAGTGTACGGCCATCCACCTCGATGATACCTAGGGGAATTAGTCTTGTAGGGGAAAGTTGAACAACAGCTTAGATACCCCATACCTGAAAGAGACCATTAGTTATAGATTCCTTACCTTAGAATTACCTCCAGGCGTCACACTGGATCCAGAGAATTTTTTCTCTAGCAGTACCCCTGCGCGTGGGTAGGTGGCGTCTGTCGACTCTGCGTCCGTCGTCGGCTACGTGATCGCCGGGATGCGCGATGACATCAGTTCTTTCTTTTTCCGTTCCAGCCTTGCGCAGATCCGGAGAGAGCTTGCCCCTTAGTCATTTTTTGACTAACCTTTTCTCGACTTTTGTCGACTTCTTTTTGAGTCTTCCGACTCCTGGTGCACGAGGGATGTCACATCGACTGACCGGATTCAAGCCGTGTGAGGCCTGTAACCGCCTGAAGTCGGTTACAGACCCCCACCTCGTGTGCCTCTGGTGCCTGGAGCGCGACCACAACCCGAAGTTGTGCTCCGACTGCCGGGGCATGAACCCAAAGTCTTTTCGGGAGTGGTCCCGAAATCTTTTGGAGGCCCGGCAGTCGGCTCCGCATCGTTCGAGGTCCCGGTCGCAGAGCCACCATCATCACTCCTCTTCAAAGTCTTCGAGATCTTTGGGTAAGTCGAAGCACAAGAAGAAGGCGAAGAAGCAGCGACAAAGCGCTTCACGGCATCTTTGGGCAGCCCGACTCTGCTGGCGCGCCTTCGGGCTCCGCGGACTTGGTTGAGGGCCCTGGGACTTCGAGGCCGGCGGCTTCGGTCCTGGCGCCAGAGGGTCCCTGAGGATCCAGGCCTGGATCTGGATCGACACTGATCGACCTCACGGAACCTTCCCGGCGCCGATCCCGACGACGACGCCCCCGGCACCGGTCGTGCCCCCAACTGGCGCCGACCCCGGCCTCACCCCCGACTTGGACCCGGTGCCGGACCGACGTCAGAACCGGTGCCAGAGGGCACTTTTGTTCCACTGTTCATCCCTGACGTTCCCTACAGGCCTGATTGGCAGCCAGAGGAGGGTAAGGAGGACTGGGAGGGGTCTGTAGACCCTTTAGCTGACCAGCTTGAGGAGCCGGACTGACCAGAGGACCTGCGTGATGCCAGTGTCTGGACACCTCCCCGGACCTTGGCATGCTTTCTCCCCCTACAGTGGCTACGGAGGAGGGAGCGTCTAATGCAGTGGTGTTGCGTAGGGCAGCTGAGGCCTTTGGCCTGGAGCTTCCTATGGTGGCAGTCAGTACTAACCTCCTGACTGAGGTACTTCGACCTGCAGCAGCTTCTTCCGTACCCCTGCTGCCTTTCAATGAAGCCCTCATGGACGTCCTTCTGGGCACTTGGTCCAAGCCCAGCACAAGGGCCCCTGTGGACAGGATGATTGCCAAATGCCACCGCCCGACCCCGGGCAACCCACTTTTCCTCTCCCAACACCCAACCCCTGAGAGCTTGGTGGTCCAAGCCTCGTGTTCTAAGGGTGCATTCCCTACTGCTCCTCCAGAGAGGGAATCCAAGAAACTGGACCATCTTCAGAAGAAGATGTTTTCTTTTGCCTGCTTAGCACTTCGGTCAGTGAATAGCGCCTGCCTCTTGGGCCGTTATTCCCATACGGTGTGGGATACGGTGGCGCAGGTGCTGCCACAGTGCCCGGAGGAGGCCCAGGCCGTTCTCTCCCATGCGGTGGCTGAGGGTAGAGACAAAGCAAAATTCACAATCCGATGTGGGCTAGATACCGCCGACTCACTGGGCAGAACGGTTTCTACGTCAGTAGCCCTGAGTTGCCTCAGTTGCCTGGTTGAGGACGTCTGGTTTTTCTGGGGATGTCCAATCCACACTGCTGGACATGCCCTTTGATGGCCATCGCCTTTTTGGTGATAAGACAGACTCGGCGCTCGCGCGCTTTAAGGACTCTAGGACTACGGCCAGATCCTTGGGCCTCGCGGCGACCTCTCGCCCCACGAAGTCTGCTTTTCGCCCTTTTCGTGGCTACTGAAGGGGTGCCCCATCATGTTCGTCCCAGTCTAGCCACCGGTTCATGCAAGCTCAGCCTGGACGTAGCCGCAGACGTGGGACCCAGCGACCTCGCAAGTCTGGGGGCCATCGGGCGGGCCAGTCCACCCATACCCCCCCTGCAGCAGCCGCCAAGCCCTCCTAGTCCAACCTTTCAGGGCCACCAGAGGCCAGTGGGCAGCAGGATTCGCCCTCACCTCCCCCACTGGCATACCATCACTTCGGACAGGTGGGTTTTGCAGATAGTCCGAAGGGGCTACTCCCTCCCCTTTGAGACTACCCATCCCTCCATTTCACCATCCTTCCATCGCATGTCAGAGGATCACTTGGCCCTTCTCCGTCAGGAAGTTGAAGCTCTCCTGGCCAAGGGAGCTATTGAAAGGGTTCCTGTGCCAGAAGTTGGACGTGGTTGCTACTCCCACTATTTTGTGGTACCCAACAAGGACAATGGCCTGCATCCTATCTTAGACCTCAGAGCCCTCAACCGCTTCCTCCGGAAGGAGAAGTTCAAGATGCTCACGTTGGCTCAGGTCCTGTCTGCCCTCAACCCCAGGGACTGGATGGTAGCATTGGACTTGCAGGGCGAATACTTCTGCGGATATTATGTGATCAGACATTGCTATTGGAAGTAATTCCATTTCTACTTTGCATTTCAATAGGCCCGGAGTCCCCAGGAAGTGGGCGAGTCAGACATATTCTTTTTTAGAATGCTGGTTAGTAGTCGTATTCATTGCAAGTTAAATGCAACCTCCCCATATGCCAATCACTTCAACTTGTTTTATTATTCTTAGTCCCCCTCAGTGGGGATCTATAAGTTTGTTTCGTACGTTGTCCCAATTTCTATTGAGCATTATTCAATATGATGTTGAAGTCCCCCACCCCACCTCCAATCAGCACTTTTCTATCTGGTATCTCAATAATGTCTACTATTGCTAGAGTATAAAAAAAAAAAGGCTTCCCGGCCAGTGTTATGTGCCTATATGCAAGTTACTGTGATATCCTCGCCCCTTCTCTAAAGGCCTTAATTCTTCTCCTGAGCTGGAACAGCTTGTCCCCTACTTCACCAGTACATCTGGAGGAGATCAATATGCCAACCCCTTCCTTTTTCTTAAGACTCGATGAGAGGTATTGTCTGATGAACCATTTGAATTGCAGCTAAACCAGTCTTTGACTAATAAATGTGTCTTTCCTATCAAACGTATGTTGCATTCCATCTCATGTAGCATGAACATGACTACTAGGTGTTTCCAAGAATTGTTTAACTCCCTGGCATTGAAACACTATTTTAATTTGCCCCACGTTATCAGTAGCATGTATGTACCTGGTGTGTGTTTTGTTATTAGTCTATGAAGCTCTGTATGGTAGTGTGCCATCTCTGGATATCGCGTTTATGTTTGTCCCCATGATTCTTTCCCCCTCCTACCCAACAAATGAGAAAAACAATAAAACTTGAAAATTGAACTAAATGTCAAATCAATTGTAGTATGAAGTCCAGTGCCACCTTGCATAGCCAGCAAACTGGAATTAGAGATGCCTCGGACAGAGATATAAGGGGTCGTTATTGTTCGTATCAAGGGGCTCCCGCTCCTTTCGCTCGGCCATTCTTCTTTCTTGGTGACTCAGTCTTAAATGTCACAGTGCGATTTCACGGCCCACGCTATTTAAGCTGTTATATCTCTGGCAGAGCATTGAGGCACTGTAGACCAGCTCTCACAACTTTCATTTACTGTGCCATGACAGAGGGGTCCGGCTTCATACCAATTCAATCTTTGCTAGTTGAAGTGCTGAGGACACGGGGATCCTCCTCATGCATGAAATTGTGATGCAGATTCTTCCACTGGAATGCCCAGGATTTTACTTACTTAAAGTGAGTGGATTTGATTTTGGTGATCTTTCCAATTGAAAAAAAGGTGTCCAAATTCATACTTGACTTTCTGTGCTTTAAGAAAGTGCATGATTGGTTTGAATTCTCTTCGCCACTGAAGTGAAGTGTTCTCACTAACAGGTCTTGAAAGAGAGAAAGTTTGTGACCTTGGAATTCGATGGGGCCCTTTTTTTGCGCCGCTCTGAGGTTATCTTCAATAGCTGTGAAGTGATTCTCGCATGCTAAGATATCTGGTGCCCTAGCACCCGCTGCTGGGGCATGCTCCACTCTGTACTCTATCTGAGTCTCATTGATGTTGTCTGAGGACATAATATGCCTGTATAGTTTTTGTAGCTAGAGCAGGATTTTGTCGTCTTCTGTGTTGTTGGGAACCTTACAGATTCTTACATTTTGCCTCCTAGAGCAATTTTCTAAGTATTCAGCATGGGCTTGGAGATCCATGTGCTGGTCTTTCAGTCGGAAGATCTGTTTCAACATCTCAACCTCTTCTCGCGCTGCTCCGGTGTCCTCCTGAGCAGACCTTGGTGCCTATGTCTGATATCTTGCTTGACCTCTCTAAGCTCGTTTCTGAGGTCCTACTTTACTGTTTAGAGGATTTCTTTGAGCCCAGCAAATAAAGATTCCATGAAGGATTTTGTGAGGGGTTCTGTCTCTCCTGAAAGTTGTGGAGGGGCAGTTCACTGGTTTCCATATTTTGGGATGCATCTCTGGAGGTGATAGTCGGTTTCAGTTGTGCCGATCTGTTAGCAAATCTCAGACATTAGCCTCTTTATTGCTTTTTTTGGATACCATTATAATGTTTATTGTCTATGGGCCACCCAAATTGGCAATGCTTGGCTAGTCTTGTGATAATTTGTGGGATCAGACTTTTGCATGCTTTGTGAAGCTGCGGTCTTTGTTCTGTTCAATTTTGTGGCCTCAATCGGTGCCAGATTGGCAGACTGGGCTGTGTTGCAGTATCGGTTTGTGCCTATTGGAATCTGAATTATGATGGGTAAGACTCTACTCGTCAGGTAAAAGGTTGATCTGCATTGTGCACCCCAACCCTGCAATAATCATTTTTTCATTTTAGGCCTCCTATTTGAGGCCTGCACTGGTGCGCAGTTCACAGACTCCACGTGTTGGAATATCGCTTTGTTCCTATGGGGAGCCAAACTGCAGTGGGTGTGGGTAAGCTAGTCAGATGAAGGTTTGAGCTGCTGTCGTGCCCTTAAGCCCAGCAATTGGCACCTTCTCTTCTTAGGCCCCTTATTTGAGGTGTAGAGCCCTTGTTTACATCCTATTCTCGGTTGTGGGGTAATGAGTGGGGCCAGGAGCATGTCTGCTCCTCATTACGGTTTCCCCGCACTCTAGTATCGTGGACACTGGTCGATCTTATACTTATAAAGAATTAGTCCCCCATTCGCTTCACCGGGCCCGGAGTGCTAGGCCTCAGGCCAGACCCCCAGGTTTGGTCCTTGCACATGTCCATATCGTTGATGAAAGTATTTATCGTACCGATCTGATATTGACCCCTATGCCCTAGCACCTCATAGATCAGGAAGGAATAATCTTAGAGTTCAGGCTAATTCAGCGGGTCCGATAGATCAGCTGTCACATTGGAGCAGGTAAGAGAACAATTTGCTTACTGTAAGCTGAATGTGGGCTCCACAAGTACCCGCAGCTGCAGCTTCCCCGGGTGCCTCTGCTGCAGGGCCTCAGAGTCACAAAAGCCAGAGGTGTTCCACGCTCTCCTCTGCCTTCAGAGGGAGGGCTACTTGATTTATTTTCATCTTGCACGCCGGTAAGGCCACATTGTTACTCGGGTTGTAGGCTCTTGCAAGAAAACCTCCAATGCATGCAGATCTCCTCAACAATACTCTTGCGCAAGGTGATTGAACTCACTACATGGCTGCCATCTTGAACATCAGGCCGTGCTCGTTTTCGCTGGCTCACTGCTCAGTCCGGTGCCATCAGCCCCCGCACTGTCAGAGTCTAGTTCTCGTTGTCTGCCACCTAAATCGCTTGTTGTGGGAGCTAGTTGGTTCCTGTGAAGTGTTTTTTTGGCTGGCGTCATGTTGGAGAGCAGGGGTTCCGCTTCCTACCTGTCCCCCATCTTGGCCACGCCCCTAAAGATGTCAATATTGAAAGTTTAGGTCAAGAAGTGCCAAATAACTATGTATCATGTATGAATGTTGATAACTTGGATGTAGGCTCAATATCAACGATTTCAAGCTCCACAATGTAGCAGTGGTGCGATTTAACTTAGTGACTGTTCCAGTGGAGAGTTTTACCTTCACAAACTGGAAAAATGATGGAGCTCAGACCCTTGATGTATGCACGCCCAAGGTTTTCTCAAACTTGCCACAAAAAGACTCAGTGGGTCAGTTGGCATGTGTTAACCGCTGAGATTCTCTCTCTCAATGAGACTTTATACCTTGTCCTGGTCTTTCAGAGGTCTACATTTTTTGGATATGCTTGTTAACTTCTTCCTACTCACTCCTACAGGCCCGAAACAGATATGGAAGGCCCCTATTGTCTCAGGCTGTAGTTTACACTAGAGGGCAGGCTCAACCATGTTTTCCCAGCAGCACTTACAGTACAGGTCCTAGTTCCAACTGTTCTGCTGATTCTTCTTCCAAGATGCCTTTGTTCTGCTTTATATCTTCCAAAGTTGCAAGACACGAACTTGCTTGTCCCATAATAAGCATTTGCAGAGTTGGGGTACAAAAGAAAACTAGTCCATTCCTCAGGTTTCTTCCAGCATTTTGATGGTTACGTTTAATTGCACATTTCTAACCTGAGTATATTCCCCAGGTGCCAGATTAAATCACAAAACTTTTGCCAGCAAAGCTGCTATGTGGTGCTTTGCAGCACCTCACTGGCTCCGTTTCTCCCCGGAAGTGGCAGAGTAAAGCTGCTTATGTGCCATTCTACCACACCTATGTCCGTTTCTTTCTTTCCATGCCATTCAGCACGGATCCGGAACACCGCTTCCAAAATTTGTTGGCCTTCTGATAACTCTTAAAACTAGATCCAGTGTGCTAGAAAACAATGTCCCTCCTTAAACTACAGCTTTAAATCCATGCCGTGACTGCAGGAAATTGTCAGTAACAGCCCTCACATGGTGTGTCTCTGGTGTTTGGGCTCTGGGCAAAACTCGATATTGTGTGATAAGCATGCCGTCCTGCACCGGAAGGTGATCTGGTACGGAGAAGTAAAGCTGTACATTGTTGAAGATAAGAAAAATTAGAGTCCCTTGCGGAAGTCCCATTCTTGCTCTAGGTCACCAGCTCAAACTTGTCGCTCCCAGGGCCGCTCCTGAGAGAGGTCTACCTCCCTGTATAGTCTTCCGTTAAGTCTAAATGGAAGTTCAAGTGAAAACATAAAAAAGCAAAGCAGGACATTACCCCATCCCACCACCCTGTATTCAAGGAGATGGTTCAAGGGCAGCACAATGTCAGTTGGTCCCCCTCATGATCTGAGGCTGCAGATAAGATTCTCCCAACTGATCCCAGAGTGCCCCGAGTTGTCTGGTCGATCTGTGATGC
This sequence comes from Calotriton arnoldi, assembly GCA_963921515.1. NCBI lineage: Eukaryota > Metazoa > Chordata > Amphibia > Caudata > Salamandridae > Calotriton > Calotriton arnoldi. The sequence continues at coordinate 4,252,873 of CAWUFW010000181.1, forward strand.
TGAAACAAATAAAGACCTTCAGTGAGGCAATGCATTACATTTTCGCAGCATTTCTGATCCCTTCTGGTGTGCCTTTTGACCCCAAGGAACCATAGTGGCCCCTAGTAGGGATACTGCCAGGGGTTCCTTTCCCAGCACCGTCTGACCTCTTATGACCCATCTCAGGTCCCCTACCAACTTCGATACATATGTAACTCCGGCCTTGCACTGGGCTGCTCCTTTCGAGGTCACCAGCGCCAGAAGATGATCCAGTGTGTATTCCAATGTTTGACCAAAAACGACTTGAGCCCAATCTTGACCGTTGTTGCGCTAGAAAATTACTAAAGCAGAACCAGTCGTCATCCAGCCTGACTCTGTACCAATGTTTCCACCAGGATAGAAGGACCAGCAAAGGCTCCATTATCTGTTTGCCTCAGAGTCTGAGCAACGTGCACCAGCAAAGGGAGAGGAGTGTGGCGGATGTTGATCTCCCACCTCATTATGACCATCTTTAAATGTACTTACAAGAGGACATTGGGCATGATACCTTCCCTGATTCAGGGTTGGACTCGCCACTTCGGCCACCTACGGAACAATGCATCATCTGCAGGGATCTATAGATAGCTACGGTCTTGGCTGTAGGAAGCCGGCTCTTTATATAGTATACCAAAAAGAGGTATGCTATGTAAAGAGTCCAGATATCCCTTATGAGTGGATTTGGACTTGATCTAGCAATCCCAAGCACTGTTTCTAGGGTTGTGTTGTCGAGAAGCCTTAGGCTTATCAGAGAACAGTGTTAGATATTTGTTGCACACAAATAGTCAATAAATGATGCACACCCTCAAAAAGGAAATCCACACCAATTTAGAAAAATAACAGGAATTTTTATATATCATTTGAAACCAAGAACTTCGTAACGAGGTAAGTACTTTTTGTAATAGACTTTTTACAGTTTTAGCAGTGTTGACCAACAGTGCTTTTTTACGTGTAATGCTTTCCTATGGGAGAAAGAATAGTCACTGCATACATATACTTGCAATACTTTTCGGTGGGACCCTTTTCGGTCGTGAGGTGGTAGAAGGATAAGAACCAAAGTTCCACCAGCAGTTCGGTCTTATCTGCCCTGGGGAGTCTGGTTGCCGAGGTGCTCGACGGGTTGGTAGCCTTGCGCGCTGCACTGTAGAAAGGAGGGGGGCACATGGAAATAGGTTGCAAAGGGGGACTTAGGGACAAGTCCTGGAGCTCGGGCAGGGCAGCTCGGGTGCAGTGTGTTTGTGGCCAGCTGGCTCTTGTGCGTCAAGGCGATCACTCTTGTTGGTCAGGACCTGCAAGGGTGACGATATCAGGACGCTGGCCTCTCTCTGTGCTGGCCTCTGTGGAGCTGACCTCCCTCGTCAGCTGGTCGGTGGTGATGCCGTGGAGTCTGGACTTTCAACAAGCTTTGGTCGCAGCAAGGGTCCAGTACCCCGGGTATTGGTACAGGAGGGCTGGTGGAGGTTCTGGCATCTTCAGGCTTGGCAAGAACGCAGATCTGACATCCTTGAGTGCGCTGACCTTCTCCTGGGCAGCTGCTTCTCGGTGGACAGCAGCAGCTTTAAACCGCACGTCGTGGTCTGGGCCTGCAACCTGCAGGGGAGTTGCTCCTCTACTCCAAGGGAAATGTTGGCTGCTTGGCGAAGTACTGGCAACCCTCTGGGGCTTGTGGAGGACTAGTCTGGTCTTTGCAATTATCGAGTTTCCTTACGGCAGTCGGGGTTTGGCGCCAAAAGCCTTCAGCAGTCTTCAGTTCTTGCGGGGATGGGTTCTTCAGTGTCCTCTTCTTCTTTGTAGTCAGTTGAATCTGAAGTTTGGTATTCAGAGAGCCCTCTAAATACTAAAGTTAGGGGCGTTAGGGGAGTGAAGAGTAGTAGCCAATGGGATACCTACACTTGGGGTCACACCCCCGATATGACCATTCCTGTGGGTAGTGGGCATAACCCTATCCCAGTTTCTTAAATTCTGCTATCCTCAAGATTGCAGGATTTTCCTAGAGTGGAGCACATCAGGCAGCTCACCTTAAGAGTGTGATTGATCTGGGTGGACTCCATGCCTACTTCGCATACTAATTCCTGCCTGTCCTGATGCCAAATGGGCTACAGGACAGGGGGTGGCATCTCCCAGGTCTGGGGGATGCCGGGGTTGCATATCAAAGGCAGCATGGCTTTGAAGTCTCCGGCCTTGGTATGGTAATTGCTAGTGTAGGAGGCTGGCTTAGTATATGGTGCACACTTATTTAAGTGCAGCACCCTGCACTAATCCAGACAACCATTTTGGTGATTTTAGTGGTCTTAGACAATTCTAAGTGGTAGCTGTTGAGACCACATTGTGTAGGTTAAACGAAAAAGAACCACACAGTGTAGTTAGAAAAATAGTTCTATTTATAATACACACACTCACTAACACATTGGTATATCTCCTACCTGGAGATATCAACACAATACCCACAATATTTCAAAAGGAAACCGGTAAGTAAGCACAAATACACAGTGGTCTCAAGGGGGAGACAAAACCATACACTAAAGAAGTGGAATGGGAACTGTGACCGAAGTCTGGACTCAGACAAGAAGACTCAGAAGAGCTGGGGACCCAAGGAACCACCCAAGGTAAGTTCCCCGGAACCCCACAGAGGCTGTGTGAAGAGTGAAAACCCAGTCGTGTACTCAATGCAAGTCAATGGGGAAGTTGGGGTTGCAGTTTTGAAGAAAGACCCTGTAGGAGAGTAGGATCTGCCTCTTATGGTTACCCCCACTTTTTGCTGATGCTTCACTGTATTTTGACTTTAGTCTGGCTGGGGCCCTGCTAATCAGAGCCCCAGCCTAGCTGCTTCCTCTCTAAAATGGATTCCATGTACCTTAGGTACATCTCTGATTGGATTCTGGGGTGCCCTTATAAGTCCCTAGTATATGGTATACTATGTACCCAGGGCATAGGTACCCCAGGGGCTGAAGCATGTATTGTGCCACCCCTGGAAGGCCCTCCCAAAGGACACCACAGGTCTGCTACTGCAGCCTGGGTAAGGTGGTGCAGGCACCCCTTACTGTGATATAGGCTACCTATATCACTGCCATTGCACACACATATAAACCTATAAGTCACTCCTAAGGCAGGCCTTAACAATCCTGAAGGCAGAGTGCTTGGTTTTTATGTGAGAAGGTGCCCCTGCATGAGCAGGGCCCCTCTGCAGCGTTCGGAGCCAAACCTCTGGTGCTGTTTGTGGTGCAGCCTGACCATATACTCTTAAGTGCATTATATCCTCACGGTAAATGCTAACTTTGGGATGGCTGCACAGAAACATGTCGTGTTTGGTGTCAAACATCTTGGAATACTACCCCCCCCCCCGCCAGTTCTGGCGGCGGGGGTAGCATTCCACCCTTCTAGAGGGAGAGACATGTACCCATCGATATACCCGGTGTCGACTTTCCAAAGCCCTGGCATCACAAAATGGATGCCGCTGCCACAGACACGGGTCTGGCCTCCTGCTGCTGACCGAAACTCCGGCAGGGGAGGCCTGGACAATAGATTTCCTGTCGAAGGGAGGTGTAACCACCTCCCCAGACAGGATAGTGTGTATTGGGGCTGGGCGGGAGCACTCTCTGGTGCTTTGAAGTCCTGCACTGGGGGCACATTTGGTGTCCCTGTGCATAGTCCAGTTCAAACCGGTTGCAGGGCTACCTGCCCCTGCTCTGGCGCGAAAATGGACAAAGGGAATGGGTGTAACCACCCCTCTTCCCTGACCCTCCCATAGGTGGGTCCCCAGAGTATGTCCAACCCCCTACCTTAGTATAAGTATGGGACCCCAGTCCTTAGGACTTTAGATTACCCTGGACGAAACTCTGAAGCCGAATCCTGGACCTTCGACGCTCTACTTTAAGATTAGAGGACTGAAGAATCTCCCTTGGGGTCAAGGAGTGACCCCCCTGCTTGGCAGGCACCAAAGAAGCAATTGTCCGGTCTGCATCGCTGAAGCTCCCGCCGGACGCCGAAGTCTTTGCATCACCAGAGGTGGATTTCCAGACTTCCCCGAGGCTGCCCTGAGACCCCAGCAAAGCTGTGGCGCGTAGCTGTCGTGGGTAACGTGGAACCGTGACCCCTGGACACCGAGAACTTTTGCAAGTGCATCCTCTCCCTGGTCTCCCACGAAGTCGTGCTTTGGGCTACGAGTAGCCCCCGCCTCCAGCACCGACTGCACCGAAGATCACTGGCCTCCACTCCACGAGTGTCCTGTGAGCCAGCTCCAAGTGCGTCCACTCGAGGCTCGTTCGCGGTCGCTAGTCCGTTGGCTAGTGGGCCCTCCCGAAGGTAACTCTTCTTCTGCTTGTGCTTTCCTGGTTGCTCCAGAGGTGCCCTGACTTATCCTTGCTGGGTGAGTCCTCCAGACCTTGCTGGTCTGCATCAACGTCCTTTCTTCATTTCCACGTGACTTGCCGTTGCCAAGGCTTGTTGGGTCCAATCCGGTCGCCGACACCGCAGCAATCGACGGACGTCGTGGGACAGCTCGAATCCAGCTCCTGGTCGTCGTCGACGCCTCCTGGACCTCGTGGCTGAAGAGTCAAGACTACCGTCAACCTACCTGAAGCACCCGACATCGGTGGGCATCTGCTCATCGCCCTCCTGGTCACTGGCTAGTGACCCAGACTCTGTCCCCTCTGCTTTCAGGTTCTTCAGATCTTCGATCCACCCTTGGATCCACCCGGACACTTTCGACTTGGTCGCCAGCAGCCTGCTGCAGCAGATCGCCATTGAAAACGACGACGAGACCCGACACCAAAAGACACCTATGCACCCGGCTTCCCTGGGTGAGGTAACTCGAGTACTCCGGTGCTCCCGTGTTTATTGACTCTAGAACGACCTAGTTCTAAAGGGGTTTGCTCCAAGTCCTCTTCTAAGTGTCCTTTCCTTCTAAAAACCTAACCGCGACTTTCCCCATAGAAGTTAACAATGATTCGCGGCTGTGTTCCCACACTGCACGCGTCCCCCGTGGGTCCCCTGTGTCACTACCTTGGGTGGTTCCTTGTGGTCCAAGCACTTCTACAGGCTCTAGGCCTTGTGTCTAGCTCAGTCGTGGTTCTTATACCACTTTATTGGTATATGGTTTGGTACGCCCCTAGGGCTCAAACGTGTATTTGTGCTATTACTGTTGATATTCGACTTGTAACTTATGTACTTCGAACTCTAGCCTCATAAAGAGACTAGAGGGGTGTGTTTAGTAATAAATACATATATTTTGAATATATACCTGGTGTGGTGCTCTTTCATTTGGTCACTCAAGAGATTATAGACTGGTAAAACAAGCTGCTTCACATTCCTTCAAGACTTAGCCTGAAGGCTGCTCTCCATAGCTACCACTAGGATAGCTTTCAATAAAGGTTGTCTTTAACCTATCTCCAATAAGGGGTTGTTTGGACTGGTGCAAGGTGCCCACTATAATTAGTGGACAGCATATACCAGGCCAACTTCTCACAGACCCTTCCCAGTGGACCCTGAACAAACCCCGTGGAAGATGGAAGGTTGGAATGTCACCCCACCCGTGGATACCCCAGGAACCAGGGTACCTACACCAGGGAAACCGTGTGCATAGGTGCGAAGTGACGTCGGAAACCACTGTTGACCACAATGGAGGACTTCAGTGAAGATGCCGCTGGCAAAGGTGAGAGAGTCCGGTAGAACCCAAGGATGGATTCTTGGAGAGAAGCGCCTCCAAGCAGAGGGGACAGTCACTTGGCAGTGACCAGGAAGCACGGAAGATGGAGGAGAGTTGACGTGACCTTGTTGCTGCAGCTGTGAAGACCAGGCGACACTGTCGAATACCAGGAGCCGTTCACAAGCTGTCCCACGTCGGCAGTCGAGAACCAGGGGGTCGGTGTATGGCAGGGGCGCCAATAAGTCTTCGCAGCAGCAACAGATGTGGTAAACGAAGAAGGTGCAGTGTTGGGACCAGCAAGGTCCAAGGGACTCACCAAGTATAGGAGAGTCAGAGCAGGCCCCGAGCAAGCAAGGGAGCCCACAGAAGCCAAAGAAGACCCTCAAGAGGGACCCACTGGCCGAAGGTACGGAGTCTCAAGAGGACCTCCAGCAGCTCACCAAAAATGCAAGCCCATGGTGCAGAGGATGCGGTGAGGTCGAAGATCTTAGGAGCAAGAGGTCCTGGAGGTTGGAGCTTCTTGTAGCACGAGGGTCTCTGGAGGACAAAGTCAACAAGCCTTGACACCGGCAAGTCGACACAGTGCACAGGGGTTCTGTTCCAGCGGTTCCGACTAGGGATACTGGCCTCAAACTTGCTGAGAAGACAGTGCAGGCCTCGAGGGAGTTGCAGAACCACCACCTGTGTTGCTGATCCTTTTGGAGTCTGTGGAACCTCCGGAGCAGCAGACTGGTAAGCTTTGTTGCGGTGCCTGCAGATGCAGGGGAGTGACACCTTCACTCCAAGGGAGATTACTTCGGGTGTCTTTGATGCCCACAGGCCTGGAGAAGAACCTGGATGAATCACAGGCACTGACAACACAGAAAACTGGCAGGACGACGAGACCAGGAGCAGCAGGAGTCTTCCTTGATGCAGTCTCGGTTCCAGGCGAAGTCCAATCTCTTTAAACAAGCCAGAGGATTTGACCAAATTTGAGGAAGACTGCGGGGAGAAGACGGAACCTCATACACCGGAAGGACAGAGGAGGAGGAACGAGGACGCGGAAGTTTGGCAAAACAAGACGGAGGTTGCTGGAAAAGAAGACATCAGCGTTTGGACTTTCCCAGACTGGAGTAAGAGCCCGACTTGACGTATTGACCGCCAAGGAAGCCGCCAAGCAGGAAAAACCCAAATAAACTTGTCTGAGAGAGGAGGAGAACAAATCCGGTCCCGAAGAGTGGTGGAGTTCCCCAGAGGACGCTGGTCAGCCGCCGCAACTCTGGACAGTTGCCGCATAGCGGGTGAGTACCTGAGACCGCAACAGTTGTTTTATACAGACGGGAGGAGGGTATGGGGAGGCATACGGGGCACAGGGAGGTGTTGGTGAAGCATGGAATGCTCTATTTATCTGATAGAGGCATCAAGCTGCAGATTCCTTACTTTAGAATCCTTCCCAGGTGCAAGACTGGACCCGGAAACTTTGTTCCCAAAGCACGTCTGTGCGCCGGCAGAGGGCGTCGCGTGACTCCATATCAACGTCGTCCACCAGATTTGACATCGATGGGGACCAAATAATTCCCTCGCCGACGCGCTCACTTCAGTTCCTGCTTTTCAACGCTTGTAATGCGGATTTGGAGCGGTTATGGCTGGTTTTCCAGGCACATCTCAACGCCTTATTGAGAGAACAGTGTGCTATTTTCAGACAATGTCATCTGGGTTTAAACCCTGTGGAACTTGTGATAGACAGATGTCGATCACAGACACGCATGCTGTATGTTTATGGGGCATCAGAGAACACCACGACCCCGAGGAATGTGGTTCCTGCCAGCGTCTTCGACCGAAGGCATTGAAAGAGCGTCATATGAAACTCCTGGTGGCGCGCCTTTCTGAAATACCACAACATCGTCATTCCTCGCCGAAGTCCAAAGAACGGTCAAGGAGTCGTTTGGGTGAGAGGTCGCTTCAGTCGACATCAAGGAAGGCTCCGAGCACCCAACGGTTAAAACGTAAGTCTGACACAGTCTCCCAACTATCGGTTGAGGAGCACTTACAGGAGTATTCCCTGCGCCTTCCTAAATATCCTGGAGCCGGGGCGACTCTAGACCGAATGAGGGAGTATTATTTTTCCCTGCAAAAGGTTTTTCGTCGTCAGTCTCCCTCTGGTGCGCCCTATGGCCCCAAGGAGGCAGGAGGTACTCTGACTGAGTCATCACAGGTGGGTTCGCCTTCGATAGCAGTTGGAGCCTCTCAGTCAGTTGCTGGATTCAAGACGTAGCCGGTGCACAGGCTTTGGGTCTCACACCTTCGGCGTCCATTCAGTCGATGGAGTCGGCGACGCCAGTTGATGTTGAACCGGTCCCTTTGGCGTCCAGTTGGGCGGCGATATCAAGGCGCTGGTAGACGCTGATCCCATTTCTATTTCTGATGTCGAGACGACGACGCAACGGCATCGGACGGTGCCGGACGTGGTACTGACAGTACTGGGCTCTCCTTCTGGTAGTGTTCAGCCCTTGTCTGTTTTTTCTACAGGAATAAGCAGGTTGGTCACTGAAGGGGAAAATGTTGGGGGTGAAGACCCTTTGTATGATGTTGTCCAGCCTCCTGTGGTTGGGGGTTGGCTAGCTGATCTGGGTCAGGTTAGTGATTTAGAGGCTTCCCCAGTTTCAGATTTACTTTCTCCACCTGGTATGGCAATGTAGGAAAGTGCCTCGTTGGCTTTTGTATTGAAGAGGGCGGCTGTGGTGTTTTGGATCATAAATTTCCCTTAGTGGAATTATCCACGTATCCCTTGGTGAATATTCTTCAGCAAGGCGAGACCGGGTTGGAACCTGTGCTCCCTTTTAATGAGTCTCTAGTTGTTTATCTTTCGGGAGCTTGGGCAAAGCCTGTTGCAGGAGCTCCAGTTAACCTAGCTGTGGGTCGTAGGCACCTTCCTGCCCTGGGGGCCATCCGTCGACGAAGGGGCTGGTAATTCAAGCTGCCACAGCTTCTTCATACCTTGATGTCATTCCTTTGGTGCCATCAGGCAAGGAGGCCAGGTGGTTGGAAAATTGTGGGAGTTATATATTTTCCTCTGTAAGCTCAGCTTTGAGATCTATTAATTCTATGTGTGTTATAGGTAGGTTTTCACATGCGTTATGGGATTCTGTTGCACAGAGGTTACCTTCTTTATCAGATGAAGCCAGGAACGCCACAGATTCTGTGGGAAGAGCCATGGCTCATTCAGTTGCTCTGCGCAAGCATGCATGGCTGCTTCAGTCTGGGTTTTCAGAGCCTGTGGAGGAAAGCCTTGAATATATGCCATTTGATGGTGTCCACTTATCTGCGAAGAGGCTGATTTGGCCTTGAGACGGTTCAAAGTTGGCCATTCTGATAAGTAAACTTGAGTTATTCTGTAAACTCGAGTTGGTGTTGTTCTTGTGTAGAGAGGTATCTGCACGTATGATGTCTTTTTTTTTTTTTTTTTACAGAGTTTTATATAGTGTGAACTTGACTCGAAGGTATCAGAGCGCTTTACATAGCACCAGCTGCGTTACATGAGGACTCATTCATTTTTGGTAGGCACAGGGAGATTAAGTGATTGGCCCAGAATCACAGTATGGTCAGCGTCATTGCTGAAACTCGAACCCGGTTCCCCAGATTTCGAGGTCGACCGCCCTAGCCGTTAGGCCAACTCCTCTCCTCTTTCATTTGACTCATCCAGGTAGCGTTTACTTAATGCAATAGTATGGATATCTGGTATCTTTTAATCCCGGGCAGTTGGGATTAATTAAGTTATGCTCAACAATAAGTGGTTTTCATGGTTGTTTTGCAAGCTGCAGAGATACTGGACTCTGTTGATGACATTTTTTCAGTGTTTAATTTTTGCTATATTATTTAGCTGTGCCTGTGATACAGGTCTTTCGGTTTGAATTTCTCTGGAGAAGAGTTTAGGCTCAAGAGTGATACCCTGGTGGTATATACTATACCCTATGTAGGGTATTTTGTGTATGCTGTTATGAGTATTTTCAAATAAGTATCTGTATGGATATATACATTGTCATACGTATATATTATTGCGCTGAGGGGGTCGGCTCAGCTTATGCACTGCATACTTCATGTTTAAGTGCTCTGGGTTATACTCTGTGTTGTATTGATTTTGACATTGTATCCCATGAAGTCATGAGGTGTATAATTTGGCCTTTTAACAAGAGGTTTAGGTGCGAAGTCCTTCTTGGAAGGCTTGGCCTGATATGTTTTGTTTGGCACTAGGGTGTCTACCCTAAGGTTCCTTCTGGTATTTTCACAGAAGGTGCTTATAGTTTACATTGTTATTAAGTGGCTTCGGCTTCTACCCTGGTGCCTGCTTTGTGTCTGTGTGATGAATAGGTTCTATACGTATGCTGAAGGTAGAACATTATTATCAAACGCTTGTTTTGTGAAGTTTATGGCAGTATGTTGCTGTTTAGATTCTGTCTGATGGCCAGTATTACTGAGCATGTCTATGTTCTCTCAGAGTAATTAGTTGCTGACTTTCCTGCTGTTATATCAGGTTATTATGGGCCTTCAGGCAGAGATAATATCCTACTTACTCTACGTCTTCTTTTGGAAGGTTGTTTTGGAGCATTTCCCTCTAATGGTGTGTCATTTCTCATCTAAATGGAATTCATGTGGGTTGATCCTTGAGGGGGGAAGGCATGGACCTCTTAATTCTCCTTTTTGTAGAAGGCTATTATCCCTGATATTCAGGGCTATTGCTCTTTAACAGGGTCTACCTGTCTAAGGTTGCTGGTGGACAACTCTTTGCCTTATTTTTTGCCTTTAAGGGCTGTTGGTTGGTTTCACACTTCGCGAACTGTTTATCCTGGAGAATAAGTCAAATTAAGGTAGTGTTTTTCAGCTTTTACTAGTCCATCTATGATAGTTTCTAATTATAAGACAAGGCCCTGTGCGGACCTTAGTTTTAGTTAGGCAATCAAGATTTATTTTTCCTCTTGCTGTCTTGTTCGATTGTATGCTGCTATGGTTTAGTTATGGTCTCTTAAGCAACTTGCAATACTCTGTTGGGTTTGGATGTTGTTCTGTGGCTAAGGCGCATACTGTTGTGTCGCTATTGCCTGCGGGTTATGTCTCTATCTTCAAATACATTCTCTTTTGTTGATACAAAGGCGTTTGAGTATTTTACTCCTATTTTACCATATATATTTGTATTTTTGTATATATGGGGTGTTCTAGAGGGTCTTGTATGTCTCTAGTTCTTTATTCTATGAAAGGACTGCTTCTAAGCCCATAGGGGGCTAATGTTGTCTTTCACTTTTTTACTTTTAATTGAACATTTGTTTTCCCCATGGAAGATGGGTTTTCTCGGTGTTCTTTACAGAGCAGTCCTGCCCATGGGTGGTTCACAGTTCCAATGGTTGAACATGATGTTTGGATTTGAATATATAACCATGTGGTTGTAGATAGTCTTATTGGGTTATATCAGCCCTATGGGCTTATTGTCTTGTAATTCTTGTCACCGTGGTTCTTTCCACGGTTGTTGTGAGGAGAGATCTTAAGACAGTCTCGCTTTCTGGCATGAGTATGTTATTCCTTTGGGTTATATCTTGCGACGTTATTGACCTAAAGCCCTCTCTTGGGGCCTTTATAGTGTACTGTGAGTTTCTGTTCACCTGCATTGTTATACATTTCTGGCCCTCTATTTTTTTCTCTCTTTCTTTTGTTTGGACTGGATTTCTCTTAGTAAGAGATTCTTCATATTTATAGTTCGCAGACCCTCCTCCAGGGATGGTATGGCTTTGGCATTTGATTATAAAGTAAGGAATCTGCATCTAGATGTCTCTATCAGATGAGTAAGTTACTTATCTTCAGTAACTCATTATCTGGTAGAGATAGGATCTAGCCGCAGATTCCTTAACCTCCCGCCCAACCTCCCTGCTCTGCGAACAATCTGTACTGGTTTTATATACCAGTGATTACTGTTCCTCGTAGTTGTGTGGAGCAATGGTCCATTGGATCTTATTCCTTTATCTTGACTTGGTATTGTCCTACCTACGTACTGAGTTCTTGTGGATCTCAGTTATTTTGGTTTCTATTTAAAAAAAAAAAAAAAAAGTAGAGAGAAGGTAAGGGAGATCCCAGTATTTATTACATATATGGGTTCTCGTTCGTCTCATGGTTTTTGTTGGGACATTCATATGCTGAATTATGGTTAAGATTTTAATAGTTATTGACAATTGGTTGTCTTTTGTCATTTTTTGCACACTGTTCAGTACACAGCTCCTATAGGTGGCTCCGGGTTTAGAGTGCGGAAAATGGTAACGGAAGAAACTGACTTCAGCGCGTCAGCGAGGGAGTTATATGGACTCCGTTGACGTCACATCCGGTGAACGACGTCGGTACGGAGTCTCATGACACCGTCTACCAGTGCGCAGACGTGCTATGGGAATTTTTTTTTTCCAGATCCAGTCTCGTGCCTGGGGAGGATTCTAAAGTAAGGAATCTGCTGCTAGATCCTGTCTCAACCAGATAATGTGTTACCGAAGGTAAGTAACATGCGGTGCAGTCCTTACCGATCCCGAGAAGAAACCAAAGCAAGTGGAAAAACACTACAAAACCCAGAAGGCACTGGGATAAAAATGTGGAAAAGGGAAAGTGGATTCCATATATATATATATATATATATATATATATATATATATATATATATATATATATATATATATATATATATATATATTCACTGAAAAAACCATAGGTTTCAGGGCGTTATAGTTAGCTGGACATTTCACTCGTACAAAACCATAGAAATTCCACTGTTATAGTTAGTTCAGCTAACTATAACTCGCGCCCCCGCAATGCACTGCTCATGACGTCACATATTACATCATTCATGACATGGTCAGTGACATCACTGATGACATCATCCACTGACTGTGTTTTTTTAAAGTTTAAATATGTATTATATATATGCCAAGGTGTATTGAAGAATGTGTGGGTGTATAAGTGTCTGGATGGAGGATTTAGTAGGTGCGTGACTGACTGTTTAAGTGAGTGATTACATGTGTCTTACTGAATGCATGGGTTAGTGACAAAACTGTGTGAATGTCTGAATCAATCTGTCTGTCTGTTGTTGTATAAGCTGCTGCATGGGTTGGTCAGTAGCTACATGAGTGTCTATATGGGTTATCGATTGGTTGCCTGAGTATTTGTATGGGTGCCTGAGTGTGTGTGTGGGTGGGAGGGAGGTGTGTGACTATGTGCATAGATGTTTGAGTGGTTGATTCACTGGATGTATGGGTTCAAAGGTTTTTTAAATGCTAATTTCTAACTATAACGCCCCTGAAACCTATGTTTTTTTCAGTGAATTTCAAAGGTTTTTTAAATGCTAATTTCTAACTATAACGTCTGTAAAACCTATGGTTTTTTCAGTGAATTTCAAAGGTTTTATAAATGCTAATTTGTAACTATAACGTCTGTAAAACTTATGGCTTTTTCAGTGAATTTCAAAGGTTTTATAAATGCTAATTTCTAACTACAATGTCCCTGAAACCTATATTGTTTTTAACTAAATGTAAAAAAGACGTGCATGCTTTTTGTAGTGAAAAACTAACTGTAACAGTAGTCTGTTATAAGTTATAATTTAACAATATTTAAAACTTAATTAGCACTAATTAACATATAAGTGTGACGCAGCAGCTATGATACCTGACTTCGAACAACAGCGTTCACAGTTTGATTCCCGGCTCCAGCGGCACGTTAGCCCACCACTATGTCACTGTGGGCAACACCTTGCTTAATCTTTCCGAAGCCCCCGAGCGCCGGCACACCTTTCCAGGGGTAGCTGTACGCTTTACAAATGCTCGCATTTTTTTAATTTAAAACCATAGTGATGAGAAATATTATCACGTTTTTTTTTCTTCTATTCTGAAAGATCTTTTTTTTTATGTCTTCTATTCAGAATTACGGCAATTAATAAATGTATTTACTCATGAGAATGGAAATGACACGGTTTTCCGGGTAACAGTTTTTAAGCTCTCCAACGTTTGTACATATTAAGGACCTTATACGTGTTAGGTTCGAAATCGAAAAAATTTCCGCTTCACATTTTGTAACTTTTACCAACACGTGCACAAGTTAAACAGTTAAAACGTGAGCACGTGTCAACTGTAAAACGTGACATCTAAATGGGCGGAGCCGCATCTTCCTTCCATAGACTACTCAATAACCAAAAAGTATATAAACCACACCCGTTGATTGATTAGTTTCGTTTTTGCGAGTTATTTACGCGTCTCCATTCAGTGATGCAGGTGCTCTTTTCTAGAGTCGGATTCTTCTTTTGCGGCCACAAAACATAATCCTGAGTTGTAAGTTGTTTGATTATGGCATACTAGATATTTATAATACGTAGCTATTTGTCAATATTTAAACACTTGTATTTAGAAAAAAGTGTTATTGGTTGTTTTTGCCATTTATATGTAACGTCAGCAGCTTGTTTTCAGAAACAGACAGAATACAGCAAACATTGTTCCTGTTCTGGCTCCTTTGAGCTCATATAGTGTGACTTTGTATATTATAATATTGACACTGTACTTGACCTCAGAAGTGTTGGTGACCCATCGGCGCGAAGACTAAAGATTTATATGTAACATCAGCAGCTTCTGGTGTTTAGTCTATTTCCCTTTGACATTATATAGTGTGAGTATGTATATCATAATAATCACACATTATGATCTTAGAGGAGTTTGTGACCCGTTGGCGCGAAGACTAAAGATTTATATGTAACGTCAGCAGCTTCTGGTTTTTAGTCTATTTCTCCCTTGAGATCATATAGTGTGAGTATGTATATTGTAATATTTACAATTATACTGATCTCAGTGGAGTTTATGACCCGTCGACGCGAAGACTAAAGATTTATATTTAACGTCAGCAGCTTCTCGTTCTTACTCTGTTTCTTCCTTGGGATCATATACTGTGAATATGTATATTATAATATTAACAGTCATTGTGATCTCAGAGCACTTTATGACCCGTAGGCGCGAAGATGAAAGATTTCGAAGTCCCGGAGAAAAGAAGCTCTGAAAATACTCATCGCTGGAAAGTATTTCGTTATTGATCTTGTTTTGTATTGATGACTTCATTTTCTTTTTCCTTTTTGTGTGCCATCAGTGACACTGTGTATATTGTAAGAGTGTGATATTTCCGCACAACAGGAATTGGAGATTTGTCGCCGCCAGGAGTAAACCATCTGAAATAGTTTACTGACCTTTATAACTTATTTTATCAGATATTTTTACAGTGACAATATTTTTGGAAATTGCAGTTTAAAAAAAATTGTTTCCATAGATACTTTCTTAGTGAATACCTTTGATAAACACTACATTTCTGATTTTTTTTTTTTGCTATTTCTATTTTTGTCTGTTGCGGTTCCTATTCACCTTCTCCCTATAGAATATATACGACCAGTAATGTATATTATAATACTACTATCCTATATATTCTTAAAGGAGTACGTGATTTGTTAGCGGAACAGTGAGCGACCTCTAAGCACTTCGACCGAACTTTCGCAAATTCTACAGAATAGAAATTATAAAAAATGATAAAGCGTACATTTCTATGTAATATAAAGTGATTTGTATATAACTATTTTTTACTTGTTATTGTTCTTGTGACCTGAGATGATGTAGTGCGGGAGTGTTTCTTGTAGCACTTCTTTTCTACTTTATCTAAAAGTAACTCAGGCCCTCTTATATTATCAAGAATATGGGGCAACACTTTTACAAACTATAGCAGAAAAAAAAGGGAGGGTGTGCCCACGCTTAAGGGATATTTTATGAATTGCGTTTTATTTGTCACCCCTTTGATATATACAGCTTCAGTTTCCGAACAAAGTATATTTGTAATTGCTTAATAAAAACTATTTCAAACCTAGACTGAAATTTTTGCCAATAATGAGCAAACTTGTACTCGGAACACTTTAGCCAATAAAATGTCCATGGTGTTCCGCAGAGGGGGAGGAATCGCTGCCAACACTTCTACTTTCAATGGTTTACAGCCAATGAACATTAAGCTTGGGAAGGTCCTGCCTGGAACACGTTACCCAATCAAATGTCCCTGATGCTCCGCGGAGGGGGAGGGAATGGCTGGCAACACTTCTACTTTCAATGGTTTGCAGCCAATGAACACTAAGCTTGGGAAGGTCCTGCTTGGAACACGTCAGCCAATCAGATGTCCCTGCTACTCCGCGGACGGGGAGGAAATGGCTGGCAACACTTCTACTTTCAATGGTTCGCAACCAATGAACATTGAGCTCGTTGTTGGAACGCCTCAGCCAATTAAACGTTAATTTTGTTCCAGACACACGAACAGAACACGCCCTCCCACATAATATTAAATTTCGTCTAAGAAAGTGACAATGTCCGTGATAAAAGTGAAAACCGCATTATAAGTAAACATTACTGCGCATTATATTAAAGGAAGGCTGCAATACGGCGCATTATTTTCCCGATACGATTTACACAGCCTACTGAACATTGCCGCAATACCGCACATTCACACTACCTGTGTGTGCACCCTACACACTGCTTGCCGCAATACAGCGCATTGTTTTCCCGACGGGATTTCCAGAGCCTACGCAACATTGCCGCAATACCGCGCACCGTTATTCTGCGGACGTGATTTCCATGGCCTACGCAACATTCAAACTCCCTGCCTCTGCACCGTACAGACTGCTTAAACTAAGACCACAGTGTTCCTACTATACCCTCTTATACAATTTTTCTCTTTTGTTTCGCCCTACGCCTTTCAACTCAGTCACAAAATGGCTGCCAACACTTCCTAGTTTCAACAGTTCGCAACCAATGAGCCGCACGCTCGTGCTCGTAACGCCTCAGCCAATCAGATGTCAGAATTCTCAAATATCGATATCTGTAGATGTTGATATTTCTCTAAAACTACTGAACGGACTTACCCCATTTAAACAAAAGCATGCTTTCTGGACCAAGACCTTTCTCCCTGCCAAATTTGGCGTAATTCCGTTCAGCAGTTTGACCTGTAGCCTTGTCTAAAGTTTCCTATGGAAATTGCATGGAGAAAACACGTTTTGGGACTCCCCTTTTTCTCAGCCCCCCCTTCACGAATCACCCCCAAACTTTCAGGATAGGAGCTCACCTGAAATGAGGAATTTTTGGGAAAATTTCGTAAAGATTCGATCAAACGACGCCAAAGTTATAAGCACATCAAAAAATGCTTTTCATATGGAAACGTGGTCCTAACTACATCTACTGGCGACCGCCAGTAGAATATATATATATATATATATATATATACACTGAAAAAAACAAAGCTTACAGGGACGTTATAGTTAGACTGATATTTCACTCGTACAAAACCAGAGAAATTCAGCAGTTATAGTTAGCTGAGCTAACTATAACTCGCACTTCCGCAATGCCCTGCTTATGACCTCAGATATTGCATCACTCATGACATGGTCAGTAACATTACTGATGACATCATCTAGTGACTGTGAGTGTTTCTAAAAAGTTTGAGTGTTAAATATATACACCAAGGTGTTTTGATGAATCACTGGGTGCATGAGTGCCTGTATGGGTGATTTAGTGGGTGCGTGACTGACTGTATAAGTGAGTGATTATACGTGTCTCAGTGAATGTATGGGTGAGTGACTAATTTGTGTGAATGTCTGTATCAGTCGGTCAGTTGGTGTGTAAGTGGTTGCATGGGTTGGTGAGTAGTTACATGATGGGCGATATTTGGGTTATTGATGGGTTGACTGCGTACCTGTATGAGTGTGTGGGTGGGTGAGGGGGGTGTGTGACTCCCTGCATGCATGAGTGAGTGGGTGAATCACTGGTTGTATGGGTTAATGAGTGTGTCTGAGAGGGGCTGTATGGGTGAGTGAGTGCGTATGGCTGTGTCAGTTATATATGGGTGAGTAACTGCAAATGTGAAAGGCAGTATAGGTGAGTGTTGGATTATATAAGTGAATGTATGTGTGAGTGAGTAATTGTGAGAGTGACTGTATGGGTGAGTGTGTGCTTGTCTGTGACTGTATAGGTGAGTAAGTATGTGTTTAGTATCTGTATGAATAAGTGAGTTGGACTTTATATAACTGTATAGGTGAGTAAGTGGCTGTGTAATTGACTCTCGAGATGATTGCAACGCAAGGGCAAAGTGTTCAACCGACGGGAGGCTCAATCCTCCATAAGAGTGACGTGCTTTCAGTTTCACCGCAGCAAAGCAAGGTCTTGCTGAACCCCACACAAAAGATTTTATCTTAAAATCTATTAATCGTAGCGTGGACAGGGGGATCTGAAGAGGGAGCATACCGAGGGTGCATACGAAACGGCGAAGGGTGACCATTCTAATGGCTTGAACCCTACCCCACATGGGAAGCCCCAGCGTTTTCCATTTTTCAAAGTCACGCTGCATCTGGGTGATCAGGGGGCTTAAGTTATCTGCAACCATCCCCTCCATACGCTTGTTCACCAAAACTCCCAGGTATTTAAGACGTGAGGGTTGCCAGTGGAAGGGAAATCCGTGTATAGCTGCTTTTGTGGTTCCATCTGAAATGGGCAGTGCCTTGGTTTTTTCCCAGTTTATTTTGTAGCCGGAAAAGGAGGAGAAATCATCTATAATTTGGAGTAGAGACGGCAGAGACCATGGAAGATCCGTTAGAGTAAGCAGGATGTCATCCGTGTACAGGTAAAGTTTAGATTCTCCCATCGGGAGGAGTATGCCCATGACTCCGGCTGTTTGACGTATTGTGGCTGCTAGGGGCTCCATAGCTAAAAGAAAGAGGAGTGGGGATAGGGGGCACCCTTGGCGTGTTCCTCTACGAATCCTTAATGGTTCCGATATTAAACCCCGCATTTTACTTGGGCGGTGGGGTTATCGTATAGCAGTTGTACTTTGGCTATGAACTGGTCCCCCAATCCGAATCGTTCCATTACTTTAAAAAGATATTCCCATGCGATGCGATCAAACGCCTTCTCCGCGTCAAGTGATAATGCTAGTGCGTCATTTGAAAGGCATTTGGCAGACCACAACGTGTGAGCTAAAGTGCGCAGGTAGTTCCTAGAGGAGCGTCCTGGCATAAATCCCACTTGCGTTTGATGTATCAGGGAAGGCAGGACTTTACTGAGACAGGAGGCCAGAATGCTATCTAGTATTTTAATATCACAGTTTAACAGCGAGATGGGGCGGTAACTGCCGCAAAGTAGGGGATCTTTTCCGGGTTTAGGTAAGACGGCAATCATTGCTTTATTAGAGAGAGGTCCTAGTGAGGTCTCATGATCTGCCTCTTGAAATGTGGCGTGTAAAGTGTCAATTACACTGTCTCTTGGCCATCGATAAAAATCAGCTGGGATGATAAGGTAGGTTAACTATTGCACATAAAATCTCCTCCTTACTGATCTCACCCTAAAGGAGTTCTCTGCCTTCATCCGAAAGACGGGGAAGATCCGCCCTTGTGATGAAGGTAACCATCTTATCTGTATCAGCCTGTGTCCCCGGGGTGTAGAGAGACTTGTAGAACGAGGCAAATTAATTCACAATATCCTGGAGTCGGGTGAGCGCGGTGCCTCCAACTGACCGTATGGCCGGTATGGCCATAGCGGCTTCTCTTTTGGCGTAGCTGTGCTACCAGTAGTCTCCCTGCCTTTTCTCTCTGCTCGTAGTGTCTCCCTTTCATTCTTTGTAGGGCATACTCTGCCTTGGATGTGTAAAGACCATTCAACGCCATGCGGGCTTGCTCCAACAATTTGCGGTGCTGTAGAGTTGGCTTTGCTGTGTATAGGTGGGTATAGGACGCAATGTCCTGTTACAGCTCCTTCTGTCGAGCAGCATTTTGCCTATTGGCTTGTGCTGCGTCTCGCATAAGTTGACCCCTAATGGTACCTTTAGCCGCAGCCCAAATAATCCTACCAGAGCCCACAGACCCTTGATTGGTGGAGAGATCATCCTGAAGGTGCGTTCATAGTTGGGATTTACCCATGTTCATGCGCCAGGGTTTGCGTCCTGGCCTGGAGAGTCCTAACTCCAGTGATAAAAGGACCGGGGAATGATCCGAGAGTGCTGCCTCTAAAATGCGGGATTCCTGTAACAGTTGTACCGCTCTCTGGTATACCAGGAAATAATCAAAGCGAGAAAGCGTGCCATGAGTAGGGGAGGTAAATGTATCAGTCGGGTGACAAAGGCGCAAGTGGTCCACCAGCCCATTATCCTCTAATATGTCACCCATCAAGGCTCTATCAGCGGCATTGTCCCTGTCAAGGGGACCCGTCTTGTCTAATACTGGATCTCTCACCAAGTTCCAATCCCCACCAATAAGGTAGTGTAAGGCGCCTATTTCTGTAAGTAAAGGGTTCAGTTGGAGAAGGAACGATTTTTTCGCTCCCGTCGGGGCATAAACTGATCCCACGCAGACATGAGCTTCTCCTATTCGCAACTTAGCAAAGACATAGCGTCCATCTGGATCTATCCATGTCTTTGACAACGTGGCCGGAAGAGATTTGCGGACGAGGATCGCTACTCCGCATTTGCAGATAGGGCCCATATCTGGAGTTTCTCCCGCTTGCACACTGCTGTGAATCACCTTTCCCACCCAGTCCCTGCGCAATTTGTCAGATTCCACAACATCTAGATGCGTTTCCTGGAGTAATGCCACGTCTACCCGCTTTGATTGGAGATAAGAGAGTATTTTTCTTCTTTTTATGTAGTGCGTGAGACCATGTACATTCCATGTTCTTGCGCATAGGGGATGAGTGTTGTTCATGTTGGGAGTACTAAGGGATGGGAATCTGAGTGTGTTTAGAAATCTTTAGTGATGTATGGGGGGGATGCGTCAAATATTTCCAGTATTTCAAGGAGGGAGGAGGGAAGAGGATGTGAGGGTAAGGAAAGGTATATGGATAATATGGGGGAGGGGCCTGACTCAAAGCAAAGGTGTTACTGTCTGATTGGATGACCGATGCCGGCAGTGATGAAGAAGTTAGCCCAGATTAGGGCACATAAGGATTGAAGTGGCTTGCTGGGGAGGTGGTGATGGGGAAGCAATTGGGAATGGAGTCTGTAGGGTGCTGTGTAGCAGCCCTGAGGGCCCTGAACTCTTTACCTCTGGTCTGGGTTCACTGGAGCACCGCTGTGAGGTGGGGCTCCATCAGGAGGGCAGGGTGATAGCTAGTGCAAACGGAAAAATAGCTGTGTCCAACGGGTCAGGGTATGTGCAGTGTGAGCTGTTAATTAGGGGAAGTATGCAATGATGTAACATGTTAACACATAGTAGTTCATTATTAAACATACGTGAGAGCAGAAGGTAAAATTACTTATATGTTGCAAGTGGGGTTAGTTTAGTGGCAGTGACGTCAGTTACATCAGTTGAATTGTACCTAACAAACATAACAAAGCCCAAATAGGCTAAATCTGTGGATAACATGTAGTACGTATATACCTAGTCAGGCTTTTAACATAGCTAGTGCAGTTAATATAGTAAGCATAAATACATTAAGAAATAACACATTAAATATAAAATATAATAATGGCAATACTCAGCTGCCTGGTGTCTGGGTGTCTTCTTTCTTCATATCGTATTATTATTGTAATTGTCCGCTTCCCGCTCTATCTCTAGCATTAGCGGTCCTGGCTATAATCACAGTAATGATCCTAATTACAGCAGTAAGTGCATTTGCAACCGTGACTGAAACTACTTTAGTCTCATTCCGCATCTGAGGCGGACTTTAGGGGGGAGCGGGATTTGTCCCCATTTTGTTCTTGCGTGAAGGCAGACACTGTTTGAAGGGCCGAGGCCTTGTCCTCATGAGTACGGACAGATCTTTCAAGTTCTCTACCTCGGTGACGGGAACCACTGGTGTTCCTTCGCCTGTTGCCTGGCTTCTGTTGAGAAATTCCACGATCGGGTTGTGATTGTTCCATTGAAGTATGGTGTGTGTCCATATCCTGTGGTTTCATGTGATCTAGAAAGTGCTGCAGGTCCTCTGGATCATAGAAGTCCTTTAAGTCCCCATTCTTGGTGATGCGAAGGCGAGCGGGTACGAATAAGCCATATTTGATTTCCATTTGCCGCAGCTGAGGTCTCCGAGAGGAATGCTTTTCGGCGTTCGTTGGTTTCCCTGGAAAAATCAGCCGCCATACCGATGTCCTGCCCATCATATGTATATGGACCATGTACGCGCGCTGCAGCCAACAGCTGTCTCACTTGTTCGTGCCTAAGAAAGCAGGAGATGAGGGGACGTGGGCGTATTGTAGAGTCCTTGCGTGAAGGGCCAATGCGATGTGCGCGCTGTATTTCTAGTGGTGGATCAAAGGTAATGCCAACTAGTTTTGGAAGGATGTCACGAAGAAACGTTCTGGCATTCTGACCTTTGATTTTCTCCGAGAACCCAAAGAAGCGAACATTGTCCCTCCTGCTGCGATCTTCCAGGTCGACAAACTTGCTGCGTAGGAATAGCAGCTCCTGATCCCTGCCCTGTACCGAGTTAAGGCGGCTCTCCGCCACTGTTAGGCGCTGTTCCATCCCTTCTGCTCTTGTGTGAAAGCCCACAATGTCCGCCCCAATCGATTTGGCTTCAATTGTCAGAGAAGATATGTTAGTGTCCATGACTTAGTTGTCGACTGACGGCTAAGATTTCCTGCAGTATTCGGTCCATGGTCTCACCCTGTGCGGAGGTTGTAGTGGCTGCAGCGGTTTGAGACAGACTACTTGCAGGAGGGGTGACGCCTTTCGTAGAAATATTGCGTGTTTGTTCGAGCGCTTCTGCAAAAGGGAGTTGTTTGGAGAACTTGCTCCCGTGCTTGTTGCTGGACATTCACCCTTAAGTCCAGGATGGTATACTGTGGTGGCGTAGAGGGGCTTTTCTATACACTTCTATTTTGAACCATTCGTGTTTGAGATCTGCGGATAGTTGAGGCTTACACGGCAAATCCTTGTATAGACCTGTCACTGATCTCGACTGTGTTGGTACTCTGGTTGAGGGGAATCTTGACAGTGATGCACCTCTCTCTTTTTTTCCCCCCCTTCTGCAAGCCTAACTAGTTGTCGTACTCGTGGCCCAGATTTGCTTCCGATGTCCCTTCCTCGTGTCTTGGCGCCCACTAATGCGGGTATTCCGTTTTCGTGCTGATGAAGGTTAGGGGGAAAGGAAGTTGTATTCTTGACTCCCCTTCTCAAGTTAAGATTGCTGTGATGATGTTTGGTAGCGCGCCGGCTGGGACGTAGCTATGTTAGCACCGGTGGTGCTGGAGTGCTGGGCACCGAATTTTAAACCCAATTGGTTGAGTGTTTGGGCGTGTGAAGGGTCACCAATGAATCCACCAAGCCTTGAACCTGGGTGATGTGAGTGCTATGAGTAGCTGAGAGTAGCTGAGAATATGGCTCGGACTTCACTACCTTGGGTGCTGACTTAGCCTTGATTTTCAGATTACACTGAGTGGCAAATAATGAGTTGAGGGGAACATGCTTCTGGGTGTGCAAAAGCCTTAGTTGCTGGCCTCACCTGTCTTGTTCCGACTGTCGGTCTAGGTTGTATTCAGAGCCTGGGGGGGCCAAGCTGGCGTATATATTGCTCCTCAAGTTTGTTAAGGGATCAGCTTAAAGACCTCTGCTTTGTCTTACTACTTTCAGGTGGACCAATCGATAAAGTGATCTTTTGTGGGGGGGGGGGGGAGTCAGAACTGTTGTAGTATGGGGTCACCACTGCGTGCTTCAGCAGATGCCACTATTACTCCAGGGCAGTAGAAAAAACCTTTGCAGGTCAAGGCATTAAGACACTCTTCCAGGCCCGAGTTTCCCACACGCAGTTCCCTCAGGAAGCCCAAATCTCCACATTAATTTGGTCAGTGAGACGCTGTGGAGTCTGAGGCTCCATGCCGCTGTTCGTTTCCCCAGTGTATATTTATAGCACCACTGCAGTTATGGCGGTTAGGATTATGAGTAAACTGAGCGCGCAGGAGACAGCTGGTTCGACGTGTGAGGCATGTTGTCGTGCTGTCGCGTGAGGAGAGCTGCTCTTACTGTCCTAATAAGCCTCCTGTTTCTTGTTTCCTCAGAGCTGCCGACAGCAAAAGTGAAGGTAATTGCCGCTATTTCCTCATGGAACTCCGTCAGCGCATCCGGGTATCGGGCAGCTCCGCGCCACGTGCTGCAGCGAAAGGTGCAGGCCTCTGCGCAACTCGGGAGCCGAGGCTACACAGATGTCACAAGGCCCGGCACCCTAGTTTTCTCTGGCCGTTTTCTCGCTGATATGGCTCCCATTTTCAACGGGACCCGGATCAGTCATGCCTTGGGTCCCTAATGTCGCGAAAAACGTCGTCGTTGTGGGCACAGCCATGCAGGAAAGGACCGCTGCCTCTGTCCAGAGCCCATCCCACAGCGGAGCTCCCGTTTCAGGCGGCCATCTTCCCTCACGGCAAGACCACGCCCCATACCGTTGTTTTTAACAAAGTGTAAAACACATATATAGACATATTTTACATAAGGTTTCAACGTAGCTATTTAGTAAGATATTAATTTAACTTTCCCCTTTGTATTCATTTGTCGAAATAACTAAATCTAAAAATGCATTTTCCTTCACAGCAACACCTTAGGTTGCAATGACATCAGCAGTCACGATTACAAATGACAAAGTGAAAAACAAATATGTAGACATATTTTACACAAAGTGAGTCTAGCTGTTTAGAAACTGTTAGACTTGGTACCATTGGCGTGGTTCTCCCTTCCATTTTTTGCTGTTGCCTCCTATGTTTTGCTATGTTTTTGCTGGTCTAGATGCTTTGGGCACTTTGTCACTGCTAATCAGTGCCAAAGTGCAAGTGCTCCCTATGGTAAATAGTTGTATGGATTAGTGATTCCATGATTGGATTATTTGATTTACTTGTCAGACCCTAGTACAGTGCACAGCGTGTAACCAGGGCATGTAAATCAAATGCTGCTGGTGGGCTTGCAACGCTGATTGTGCCACCCACTAGAGCAGCTTGTAAACTATGGCTCAGGCCTGCCATTGCAGAGCCTGTGTGCAGTCTGGGACTGCCATGTCGACTTGGCAAGTGCACACACTTGCCAGTCCCCAAACCTTCCCTTTTCTACATGTTAGCCACCCCTAAGATAGGCCCAGGGGCAGGGTGCATTGTAGGACATGATAATCACACATGAGCTCCACTATGCGCGGAGAAGGGAACAAGCGGCGCAGGGTTCCAGGAGCTAGCAGCCTCCAACAACAAATGTTAACCACAACAAGAGCTGCTCCTAGTATAGTGACCACTGTGGAGTTACTGTTTTATTGTGAGTGAGGGCATCTCAAAAAATGTGATGGACTGGTCTCACACACCACCTGGTGTCATGCTTCATCATTGGCCTGTCCTCGCCCTCTAAAACCTTGGTTTGATAGAGGGCGGGCATACACCTGACGACAGGGATGCACTTCTAAACTAAGTGGGGGCCCGTGAAGAAGTGAGAGAGTAAAAATCATTATAGTTATCAATATGTTTTTTTAATGTGATTGGTAACTATATGATATTAAAATCAATGGACGGTGTGTGGGGAAAATTATTGTCCCCTAACCGTAGTGTAAGCGGTCAACATGTTTCTGCCGTGTTGGCCCAGGTGGGTCCAGGGCATTTATCAGGACCTTAGTGTAAAGAA
Source organism: Calotriton arnoldi (assembly GCA_963921515.1). Classification (NCBI taxonomy): domain Eukaryota; kingdom Metazoa; phylum Chordata; class Amphibia; order Caudata; family Salamandridae; genus Calotriton; species Calotriton arnoldi. The sequence continues at coordinate 4,278,162 of CAWUFW010000181.1, forward strand.
TGGGGGGCTCCGTTCTTACCAACTGGTGGCAAGAAGATACCACTGTGCGGGTGTGACCAGTGTCACTCTCCACTATTGGAAAGGCTTCCACGTTCAAGCCTGGAATAGAAGATAGAACATGTAACAACATAACTGGGTCACGATAGAGTACTGAAAACAATACATGCACTGATTCAGTTAAAAGTGAGTGACTACTCATGTGACATGTGACACTCTGTGTGTACACAATTTCAAGAATGATAAAGTGAGATAAAATCTCACTGTTCTTACCCTAAATACCCAAGCTACTTGCCCCATGGGAGGAGGGGAGGGGGAACCCCTGTTGTCAAACCCTGTAAAGAAAAACACACAGACCGCGATCGGCGTGAATTGTGGTCTCAGGCCACAGTAAAGAAGAAGGTATGGAAGGACTAACAATCAGTAAAACAGTCATTCAGCTTCCAAGCACACTCTTACTGCCTCAAGGAAAATATCCCGCGTTGCTCCTAGGTGACTGCTCCCGGTCCTCCCCGATGTTAGAATGAGGAGAGAGTTGCTGGGCTATATAGTGCCGCCCTGTGAGAAAATTGATGTAAATTGGATCGGCACTTAAGGAAAATATCGCCAGGTGCGCTGTTTCCGGTGTCCTCATACACCTAGCGCTCATGTGTGAGCGAATGCCTGGTTCAGTAATGGAGGTGGTGCGCGCGTGCTCTATGTACTGAATTGAAGCCGAATCCGCCAGTACACGGGAGTGCCCGTGCGGTAGAGGAAAGGTGAAGTAATTGCTTTCCCCAGTGCGGGCCTATAGCTGTGGGCAAGGCTGCGCATGTCTATTAATCTTGTTGAAGCCGGGGAACGCCCAAGTATGGGCGCAACTATAATCAGATCGTAGTGCGGCCGCCGTATGCAAACGTGTAGTGGCAAAGTGACGCCTGGAAACGCTGCTATTTAAGAAATGCGGATTGAATTAATAATGACTCCAAGGCTAGTAAAAAAAAGTTTACATCAAAGGAGCATGAGGGTCTATGAGCGCTAGTTGTATGTAAGCAATGCGGCTGCACTCAGCCCGTGTCTTGTAGCAAAATGACGCCAACTAATAGTTTGAATGTGAGTTTGACTGTGACCCAACAGCCGGTGGATGAAATAAAATGGAGGCAGCGTATGAGTCTGTGTGAGCTCACTAAACACCCGGAGGCAGGGGTATCCGTGTCCGATGTTGAAGGCATTGCATCTAAATAATAGTAAAGGAAAGGTCCCTTAGTTCCATGAGATTGTCTACTCTGCAGCTGTGTGCTACTCAAGGCCTGCCACACGCGAGGATATACTAATGACCTAGTAGCTTGGGTATTTAGGGTAAGAACAGTGAGATTTTATCTCCGTGAAAAAGTGAGTGAGAGTAAAAATCATTATAGTTATCAATATGTGTTTTTAATGTGATTGGTAACTATATGATATTAAAATCAATGGACGGTGTGTGGGGAAAATTATTGTCCCCTAACCGTAGTGTAAGCGGTCAACATGTTTCTGCCGTGTTGGCCCAGGTGGGTCCAGGGCATTCATCAGGACCTTAGTGTTAAAATACATCTTTTAGTGTGGGTGATTTTTACATTCTGTGTTTGAAAATACCACTTTTAGAAAGTAGGTATTTTCTTACCTAACCATCCAGCCTGCCTCTGCTAGGTTGTATATTGCATGTCTGGTTTGTGAGTGACAGGGGCTGGGGTGGCTCCAGGAGACAGGGTGAGTCAGCACTAGGCTCAATAGACCTACCTGCATTGGGAGTGGTGGTAGGAGTAGCACCTGGGCCTGAATAGGGCTGTGCCTGCCTTCCACAATGCTGGCTCCACCTCCTGTGGTGCGTCTGATGACCCTGGCCCCCACTGACAAAGGGAGAAGTTGTGCACTGGCAGAATGCACCCAGAACTGGTTTGGACCAGGTACAGACACTCTCTGCCTTCAGAGACAACGGATTTGTGGGTATAAAAAGTGGGACACAGAACTTTAGATCACTTCTGGGAATCAAGACGAACCTTTGCTGAGGAGAAGAACCGGGAAGCTGAAGGAGAAGACTACCCCTATGCTGCGTGTTGTTGGGGTTGGCCTGCAGTGGTTGCTTCATTGTCAAAGAAAGGAGAAAAGGACTGAGTGTGCTTTCATCATCTTGAAGAAGATCTCCAAGGGCTTGAACTTGAGCTTGCCTCCTGACTGAAGTCTCAGGGATACAAAGACTTCACCCCTTCTGCTTGCCTGCATCTGGAACTTGCTGTTCTGGCTGCTGCAGAAGGAAACTGCAACACCGACGCCGTAATCTGCATCGAAGCCGTGAGCGCTGCTCCGACTTGCAACGTAGACCCGACACCGGCCGCCGTGCCACATCGACGCCAGCGAGCGACATCGTAACCTGCCATAAGCCGTGAGCGCTGCTCCGACTTGCGACGTAGGCCCGACGCCTGCTGCTGTGCCGCATCGACTCCGAAGCCGACATCATCGCGGAGCCGATCCTCGACGTGGGTGGTCAAGAATCCATTGACATCGGACGGAACCGTGGTTTCGGCGCCATCGTGACGTCACCTCTTCTCCGGTAAGGAACAGACGCCTCCCCTGCTTTGCGCAAGCATCAAGGACCCGACGCATCACCTCCCCCGAAGCAAGGAACCGACGCCGCACAGCGCCAACGACGCCGCATCTTCCCGATGCCGTGAGCTGTCTTTGTCTTCGCTTTTCCAAGGTACTGTTCTTTGTGGGTCTGTTTTGACTCCGGGCCCGACGCCGCGCACCTCGCGGTCGGCGCCGTACTTTGGGATTTCCTTGACCTCGACGTCGTGATAACTCCAGTTGGGGTTATCTGTTGCTAAAGACTGCGTTTAAGTGAATAACCCATTTTTAAGCTATTTCTACCATCTTGAAGTATTATTTCTGATTACAGTATTGTGGATTTTTGTCGTTTTGGTCTTGTGTTAAGTCTATATAAAGAATACTTATTTTTCTAAACCGGTGTGGTGTCCATCTGTAGTGTTTTCACTATATTACTGTATTTGTTCACAAATGCTTTACACACTGCCTCTGAGATAAGCCTGCCTGCTCGTGCCAAGCTACCAAGGGGGTGAGCAGGGGTTATTTTAGGAGTGTAGCCCCTTACCCTGACTAGACGCAAGGGTCCCTATTTGGTCAAAGGTACCTACCTCTGCCAACTAGAGACCCCCAAATCTTACAGAAACATATTGGTTTAACTTTATTTTAACAACACATTTTTTTAAAAAAAGAGCAGTTTCAAAAAATTACTCAACATCTGAATTCACAAATAGAACATAACTACCAAACACCCATCAAACTACCCATTGTTACCCAAACTCATGGGGAATTAAAAACTGCTGCAAAACTAGTGCAATGCACAATCTGAAAACATCACATGACCGGGAAAGTAAGGAATACCATTGGATAATATACTTTTCAGTAAAATGAATAAGAAGTATACACCCACTCCTCCTTCTTGAATCTTCTTTTCCTGAAGTTTATTGTGAGCAGGTGCTAGATTTTGGCTGGAGACTTTTTTTGGACTCATGTGGGACGACGTTTGTGTTATATCATCCTAAAACTTATAGAAAACTTCTCCAACTGCCGATCAAGCAGAAGGAAGCTGGAGTACCATCTACATCAGTGGCAGCAGCAACAATTCCTGTCTAGAAAGTCTCTTCAGAGGCACAGACTACTACAACAGATATGGCTCCCGAGTTTTCAAGAATGGCCACGTATTGGATGGACTGTAGTGCTGTTATAAGAGCTTGTGAGCAGTGTGTTACAGCTATTCGCAATGCTGCCACAAATCATTCATGTGAATTTTTTCCCCCTTTTATATTTTTTGCACATTTTATAAGACAAGTTCATAGTGAGCAGCAAGAAGGCAACGCAAAGCTGAAGGACCCCCAACTTCAATAGAATCACGACAACACCGAAGCAGAAAGTCCATTCAAAAGTCCAATCTCAACTTCAAGATTTGGCTCCACAGTTTTCCCAGATGGCATCATATTGCATGGATTTTGGAGTTGTAGTGAGTGCTGCAGAGCAGTCCATAACGGCCCTTCGCAATGCTGCAAAGAATAAAAAATGTTGATTCTATTTTTTTGGGGCCCTTCATAGTTTTTCTATATTAGCAAGCATTTTATTATCTTACAAAATGGATATCTAATATCTATGTATTCATTTTATTATCTTGTAATTTATTGTAGCACTACTTACATATAACTTGCCGTATAGACAAGTCAAACCGTCTCTCTACAAATAATTACACAGGTAACTTTTGCCAGTCATCATGATTTACTTTTTCATTTTTTAAATATAAATCAACAATCTGTGTTTAAATGTTCTCAATCTTCTAGTAAGTGCATCGACAACATATACAAACGTACTCTGATTTTTTTTTAGACAACAGTGTTCAATTTTGTAATCTCTTCTTTAAAACTATCAACTGTAAAATATGTGTCTTGTTCTGCAACACCTCCTCTTAACAACTCTTCATTTTCCCTAGAATCCTGCTCAGGACCAAAGAAACGAAACTGCACATCACCACAAACCTTTTCGAAGTCTGCCACACTACCATGCAAAAGTGCTCTATTCATTTCTCCTAAACTTCAAGCAGGAGTTTTCACATAATACAGCCTCCTATCTAAAGTTTGCATTGTTGAGTGGTATAACTTATTTTATGTTTTAAACTTTGCCTTGAAAAGATACGTAGGAATTTTCTTAATATATCAATGGATTGCTGTCTAATACTAGAATCACTACTACAATTCCATTTGTATACAGTACCCTCACTATGTCTTCCTTGTAGCTCTTCTGCAATAACTTATTCTACATTTCTAGGTACCATCACCTCTTTTGCTATAGGACTACCATTCCTCATTTCATAACATCGTCCTCTTTAATCAATAGCATGAACTAATCTGTTATCCTGGAGCTAGCTTTCTTCGTTAAAGAAAGGCTTTATACAAGAAGTATGTGTCCATTCTCCACTAAAAACTGTACAACAGTTACTTCTATTCTCTAATCTTTTCTTCTGGTTTTGTCTCCTCATGCACAAGACTATTTTGTCAAGAGTCTTCATTCTATTTTCAATAAAAATGAAAAGCTTCCTCTTCAAAGCAAAGGCCTTATCAACTACTCTCTCAACTCGTTCTTTCTGTTTCACTGCATCTCTCCTTCTATACTTTTTTAAATGTATCACTAAATTTACAAGGCTGTAACTATGCAATCATTATAACATTTACCCAGAACTTATGCAGCCATCTAAACACCCACTTACAACCCATGCAGTCATTGAAATACTGAGGCACACGCGCGCACTGATGAAACATTCAGGCTCTACTCATCTACTTACGTAGAGAGTACCATTGTAGTAAACCTATCACCCATATTGTCTACAGACAACATATTCCTCAGTAAAACTTGTAAATACATGGGGTTGTGGTTGAATACATCAATACTCCCTGGATGATTGAATGAGTGCATAGGTAGTGCCTGGGTGATTTCCTGAGGATACAAGTAGTGCCTAGATGCTTCCCTGACTATGTCATAACTCCATGGGTCATTCCATATCTGCATACTTACTGCCTGCGTGTTTGCATGAGTATACCACTAGTGTCTGGTTGTTTGGATGAGTGCATGAGTAGAGCCTGAATGATTAGACAAGTGTGTGACTAATGCTTCAATAATTCAATACATGCATAGATACTTGCGGTATGATTAAATGAGTGTAATTCTAGTGCCTGGATGATTGCAAGAGTGCATACATTGTATGTAGGTGATTTATGCAGTGCATGGATAGTGTGTACATGATTGTTTAAGCCCATGCATAGCACCTAGCCTATTGAATAAGTGGATGAATAGTGTTTCAGCGATTGGATGCTGCCCATTTCTTTTTAGTTGAGTGAACAGGTAGTACCTGGATGCTTAGATAACCTCATGGGTAGTGCCTGGAGAATTGAATAAGTGCATCAGTAGTGCTTGGCAAATTAGATGAGTGCATGACTAGTGTCTGAGTGACTGCATGATTCCATTGTTACAGCTTGAGAGATTGGAGGAAAGTAAGTATACTTCTGGGGTGCAAGACTACTGCCTCAGTAATTAAATGACTGCATAGGTAGTAAATGGGTGATAGGTTTACTACAATGGTACTCTACGTAATTAGATGAGCGCATGAGTAGAGCCTGAGTGTTTCATCAGTGCAAGCATGTGCCTCAGTATTTCAATGACTGAATGGGTTGTAAGTGGGTGTTTAGATGGCTGCATGGGTTCTGCGCAAATGTTATAATGATTGCATAGTTACAGCCGTGTTAATTGCATAAGTCAATAGTTAGTACCTAGGCGATTAGATGAATGTATGGGTAGTTCAATGACTACATAATTCCTGCCTGCCTGATTGCAAGGGTACATGTATAGTGTCTGGGTAATTGGATAACTCCATGGATAGTGAATCACTGATTTGATGACTGCCTGAGTAGTGGCTGGGTGATTGCATGAGTGCCTGAATACTGCCTGACTGACTGAGAAAGTACCTTCATTGCTTTTAGAGATATAACAGTTGTCACTAAATCTCTGACTCATTGGTTATCTCTTTCTGTCAGTATCAAACTACCTGTTTTACTGTATATGTGCTTTTCTTCTGAACTATGTGTGAGTAAAATCTAGGTATCACACTTGATATATAATTGTGTACATGGCTCTCTAGAAACATACATTGCTTTGTTACTGAGCGTGCACATGCATCAGTAAGTTTCTAAAACGGAAAACAACATTTTGAAATTTGTCAAAGCACAAAACCTTTCGCGAATGGCATACCTACATCATTTCTCAAATACTTCTTTTGCTTCTAAAACATATATTCAGCATATCTCAAACAAAAGTTACACTCAAAATGAAGCTAGCACAAGAACTCTTGAGGCATTCTTCACTATTAATCCTTCTAAATTTTAAACAAACCATGTTTAAAGTAAAACACTACTCTCACCATATGATTAAAACTTTCATCAGCCTTACTGAACATACTGAACATAGATCACCATGTAAACATATATGCAATTTCTTAATAGATGTACACCTTCAAGCCATCTTTGCAAAAATATATACCTCTCTGCATCTTTAAGTAAACTCAAAAGTCCCACCGTATATATAGCTATGTGCAAGCACAAAAACCATATCTCACCATCTAAGCACATGCAAAGCGGTTATATAAGTTAAAAACCACATTGACAAACACTTCCCAATACATAACAAACAAGCATTACTTCTTTCTAATTCATATACAAGCGAACAACATGTTCTTATCTTATATTTGTCACTACACTATTCCTGTTTAATAATGTTACTGAAAGTATTACAACTCCCAGAATGTAAATAACAATGTATCTATTCTGCGCATGATGTTTAGACATTTAAAACATTCTTAGGTCCTCATTGCAACTTTCCACAAGACTATACTGTTGTTTTTCAATAAAATACACAATGTAATAGAGGCACTAATTCCTTTTTCGATTACTTCCCAAAACTTTCACCACTAACCTCTTAAACACATACCCTCTAATAGCTACAGTTCATCTCATATATTTTTTCACATCACTGTGATACTCCTTTTAATCAAACTACCATAGGATGTGGTCTAATATCTTCATTTCTAATGTACATTTTAAAAATAATTACAAAGCTATATACATACCAGTGAATTGAGTTTGTAGATTATATTTAGCTCTTTCTGGATAGTTTTGACACTGTTAAGATTTATAAAAACTAAGCAAAAGAATGGTACACCACTCTCATACAAAGCAACTCTAAAATCGTAACCTCTTCAACTTTCCACTCTATCATCATGAGAAAGGCAGCAAATGAAATAGTCTTTCATTTTAGACTACTGCATCTCCACTTGTGAATGGTTAGCATCTGTTAACCCTTTCCCTCTCTTTCAAAACGACGTTCCTGTTGGCGCGTTTTCGCGATCATCACAGGGTAATCGCAAGAAAAACTGGAGTCCAAACCAATATTTTGCTTCAGTTTTTTTAAATTTAAATACTGCACAACAGTTTTACATAGTCCTTAGTTGGAAATTTAAATTTGCCTTTACTTACATTGTGTCATCACTCCTCAACTTTTTAAAAACTGTTCTATCTCTTTAACACCCTTCCTCCCCCCCCCATAGAGTCTTAGCTCAGTGTACATAGCAACCCAGTGGAACCAGTAGGTCACAAGTTCACAGCACATTCTAGAAGGAACATGCTGCTTCCAAATAAGATACAGCAGGTGTGCTTTACTCCACAGATTCAAAAGCATGTCCATGCCTGTATTTAATTTCTTCAACGACAACCAATAATAAGACTTCTTGCTAAGTCATCCAACACACTACTTAATTTTATTCACATTCATGCTGACAGCATCCAATGAAATAGAGAGCCATGAACGTGCTTTGCCCCCTGCTATGCGAACTAGTTTGTAGGCTGGTGGGAGAAGCACGTGGCCTGGGCAGAATCAAGTGAGAGGCATAGAAAGGATTGCCCTATGGGCGAGATATATAGATGATCTGATCGTAGTATGGCGTGGTACCCAATCACAAGCCGAGGAGTACATCAGGATTTTGAATTAAACCGATTTGAACTTAAGATTCACAAGTGAAATTAGCAAGACCGAAGTGCCATTTTTAGATCTTACTGTTTTTGTTGACAACAACAAGCTATATACAAAGCTATTTAGAAAACCTATGGCAGGCAACACCGTTCTACATGCGCGCAGCCAGCATACGCGGAGTCTGATAAACAGTATTCCCTACAGTATTCCCTATGGTGAATTAAGATCCAAACGGAATTGTTCTCTCCCATCAGATTATGAGAAAGCTGAGAAAGAAACCCTTGTGTGGTTTAGAGAGCGGGGTTACACCCAGTCTATACTTAAAGATGCTAGCGAAAAAGTAAAGAAAAAGGATAGACGGAACTCCTCACACAAGTAGGAAGAAAAGAAGCAAGGAAAGTTGAAGGAGGTACGAATGAGAAAGTGAGGCTTATATTGAATTTCTCCACGGAGTCTAGACCGGTCCGGGAAGCAATTGAGAGGTATTGGAGTATTCTCCAAACTGACCAGGTCCTAGGAAAAGAACTGTCTAATAAGCCAAACATCACCTAGAAAAAAAAGTGTATCTCTGAAGGACATGTTGGTCCATAGTCATTTTCAAGAGAAACCTGCAAGAAACACTGAAGTGGCAGGATTTTATCCATGCACTAAATGCAAAGCTTGCAGACGTATTGTGAGGGTAAAAGAGTTTGAGGTTCCAGGCAGGAAGAACAAAAAGAAGATTTCAAAGCTGTTAAATTGCAACTCAGACTTTGTAGTCTATTGCTTGATCTGTCCCTGTGAAAGGAAATATATTGAAGCACAGTCCATCAAGCTAAGAAGCGAGTCCTGGAACATATCAGAGCCATCAATAACCAGGGAATTCATATCCGGTTGCAAGGCACTTTGCAGAAGTCCATTAGAGTAGAGGAGACAAGTTGAAGTTTTTTTGTATTGACCAAGTACAGCACAGAGAAAGGGGCAGAGACAGAGTCAGACTTTTGAGGCAAATGGAGTCCAGATACATAGTGGACCTCCGAACAAGGATCCCAATATGTCTTAATACAGAGGAAGAGCTCTGGATCCATGTGGGATAGTGAGGAAACCATATTACTTTAAGGGATTCCATTGTAGAGTTCTCCAACTAGTAGGCTCTCCCAGTTTATTTTCTTTTGTATTATTTCTTTCAAATTTCTTTTTTTTTTGTTTTGTTTTTGTTTATTGTACATGTCTTTTTTTCCTTTATTTACGTTCATTGATTTTGGGATTTGCCAATCTAGGGAGCCTACTTACATATGTTACAATAAGGTAGGGCCATTAGGACTTAGATAGGTGGTGAATTAAGTTTTGAGGCATGTACTAGTGGCTGGTTCTTAGGCTAGGATGAATAAATTCCCTCCCGCATGCCATAATTGGAATTATCATTGGCAGTACAAATATGAAAGAAAGAGATTGCTTGGATAAGATAGGTGCAGGATTCCATAGTGCCGTGTAAGGTGAGGCCCATATAGGGCTATATATACATTGTGTTGGTGACTACAAATTATTAAGTATACAGGGTTGTGGAAGAGTGTGATATACACGCCGATCAAGGATGTTTAAAGTTTGCATAATGGATTAATGAACTTATTAAGCCCGTAACAATAATCTTACTCGTAGGACATGACATGTAGGCCCATGCAGGGCTTGATGTCAAGAATAGGAATCATGTTACATGAGGATCTCATCATTGTAAATATTGTAGTCACTTATTTACATGTTGCACTTTGATCTATCTTTAATTGTATAAGTTGAATGAACTTTTATGGACATAAACCTTGTAGGTATCGTATGTGAGGAACAGCATTCCAAAGGTCAATGGCCCAAGAATCTGTGAATTCATATGCATGTGGATTCTTTAGGTGTCCTGCCCGACTGTGTTATTTCAAGTTGATGGCACTAGATGATCTGTTAAATACATGAAATATACCACGGTTTAGCCCTTTGACAAAGGAAACATTGAAATTCAAAATTGGGAATGAATTAGACAAGCGAAATGTATTAGCCACAGTTCCAACATTTTAGTATAATTATGTAATTGCAGGTACCTCAAATATGGCCGCCATGTTTGTAGCAATACGAGAAGTAACTAAAATTGTAGTCCATCTTTTATGTAACCGGCCAAGAGAGCCTTCCAATCAGAGTAATGTGTTTTAAATACGTTGTGTCACAGGGGGGTAGCTGACATTGACAAAGGCCATGCGGCCAAAACGTGTTTCAGTTTTTTGGTTGCACGCTGATTGAAAAATAAAATTATGAAATGATTTACCAAGCTCAGAGCGCCCGGCATTGACTTCGAGTGAAAAAGTGTGTACGCGAGCTGGAGGCACCCGCTGCGTTGTGAGCTACAACGTGTGGCGGAAAAGTTTTACAATATATATATATATATATATATATATATATATATATATATATATATATGTATATATATGTATATGTGTATATATATGTATATGTGTATATATATGTATATGTGTATATATATGTATATGTGTATATATATATATATATGACCAACACAATTTTTTATGAGTGTAATTATCTGGACAGTGTATTACTCGGAATTCCATGAATCATTTTCTAATCTCTATTGTGAGTTTTTACTTTTGGATGTATAGTTTTAAGCCTGATTTTTTAGCCCGGAAATGAGACTCGTGCGACTGAGTGTGCTTGGTTTTACCTGGTTTTATCCAGTTTTATGGATTTTAACTGGGTTTTGCTGGGTTTTACGAGGTCTTATGAGGGTTGGGGTCTGGTTTTTAACTACCTTTGTAATTTCTGGTTTACGTGTTCTCAATATAGTTGCTAATAGCTGGGCAATACCCATCAGGTATTTGGATGACAATTTAGAACTTGAATGACATATATTTTTCAACCTTTGTTTAATGATTTCTCCTTTTTCATTACTGTCTAGTGCATATTATAGTTATTATAGGTTGTTATGAAGGTGGGATATATTAGAGTCTCTTGTATCCCCATCTCCCATTCCTAGGTCTGTTTATTATAAGTGCACTTGCACTTTATTTTGTCCATATTAGGAAAGGATGTAACCAATATACTATGGTACCCAATATATGGGTTATCCCTTCTGAATTCGTACTGTATTTGCACTTGCACTTTAGATGTAATTATTAGTGAGCATCTTGGCCTCCATGAATTTTAAGCGGGCTGTCGACTATGATTTTAATAGTCGGCACCACAGTATTATCAAGCACTAGCACTTTTGTGATTCAACGTCCTCTCCTCGGTTCATGTGTTCAGCATATGTCTACATGTGCTCTTTATTTATTGGGAATTTTTCCTTTTTTTATCTGTATAGTTCAAATGTATTATACTAGATTTATTGTTTATTTTAACAAGTTGGACATATTTATTATGAAGGGTTACATCTTTTACTATGTTGAACATATGGGATTCGTTATGTTTAAGCAACATGTAAATTGTAGTATGTTTTCCTTGTTTACTAGAGGGGAGGAGTTGGATCTGCAGAGTTGGATCTGCACTGTGTCACTTTAAAAATGTTCAATGCGGTTCAGCGGGTCGTGTGATCAAGTTTGCGGAAACGCGTAATGCTGGGCACTTGCCAAAATCATTTTTGATGCACTGTTATCACCGAATAAAAGCACTTTTTTCTATGGATTTGCCCCGTGTGGTCCGTACCTGCTGTGCTGCTGCGAAGCTGGCGCTTCAAGGACTTTGGTTTTTCCACATATATATATATATTTATTTATTTAAACAAAAGGGAGACGGACGCTGCACTCCCGGAGGCTACCACTTATTTATTAAACTCCCTTGACAAGGCACCACAATGCGTTTCAACTTTCGTCTTTTTCAAGTGGCATTAGTCCTTCATTGTTTTCTAAAGGCATTTTATACAGTGAACAGCATTATGGGAGATATAGTCCTTGCATTTTACACATGTGAGACCTTTTTTTCATTTAGCAGCAGCATAGTGCTTCATTATGAATAGTTAGTTTTAAAAGGTCTCATTTTGCATATTTTTCCTTGGTTTCCCAACTTGGCATTTTCACTTTTTCAAAAAGTAATAAGTGGTTAGCCTCCGTGCCCTACTCCCATTAGTTACAGGCCGCATCGGTGTGTAAGTACTGGATAACATCAGGGTTGGATTGGGATTAAAAATCGGCCCGGGCAGGCTAAAAATAAGTGGCCCACATTTGCATATTGCCTTTCCGCAAAACACTGCTTCGGCGAAATTGTATAAAAAAAAGAGGGGGGGGGGGGTTGGGTTTAAAAAAAAGCACGGATTCATTTACACTGGTGAAACACCTGAAAACAAGTGAGGCCACTTTTGCTCAGGCCCCCTACCCCCGCTCAATATGCATATATTAATGGGCTGGCCCAGCGAGAGAAAGGGAGTGACACCTCTGCCATTGATAAGAGGGAGATAATGGACGCCCATTCACCTCCAGAAAGGCCACTCAGGCACCCACTGGGCCGCAGAAACTGCACAAATCAGCCCCCCAGACTGCTCAAAAAAGCAGCCCACAGCTGTAACTGGACACCGGCCCCTCGGGCATTGCCCGAGTGCCCGCGTTACCAATCCGACGCTGGATAACATACACTCACCATTTCTTCACAGTGAAATTGTTATCCAACCTCGGAGTCACGCTAGGCGCTATCAGAAGTTCGTCTTCAAGTGATTTGTTCACACGCAGGAGATTGGTATCTCCTTGCCAGCTCCTGCTCTCAAGAGGGGTCTCCTCACACCGGGCGCTGCCGCTTTGTCATTGAAGATCAAAAAGCAAAGTGGTTCTTAAGCGGCGCGCCCTGCTGCTGGTGCCAGCGTTGGGGGTAGAATCCACAAACCCCAGATTATGTTTAAACAAAAGAGAGACGGGCGCTGCAAGAAATGGTGAGTGTATGTTATCCAGTACTTACACACCGATGCGGCCTGTAACTAATGGGAGTAGGGCACGGAGGCTAACCACATATTACTTTTTGAAAAAGTGAAAATGCCAAGCTGGGAAAGCAAGGAAAAATATGCAAAATGAGATCTTTTAAAACGACTGTTCATAATGAAGCACTATGCTGCTGCTAAATTAAAGACTGTTTCACATGTGTGTAAAATGCAAGGACTATATCTCCCATAATGCTGTTCACTGTATAAAAGGCCTGAAGAAAACAATGAAGGACTAATGCCACTTAAAAAAGACGAAAGTTGAAACGCGTTGTGGTGCCTTGTCAATGAAGTTTAATAAATAAGTGGCAGCCTCCGGGAGTACAGCATCCATCTCCCTTTTGTTTAAATATAATCTGGGGTTTGTGGATTCTACCCCCAACGCTGGCACCAGCAGCAGGGCGCGCCGCTTAAGAACCACTTTGCTTTTTGATTGATATATATAAATATATATATATATATATTTGTTTTTTTTACTAATTGTGAAACTCTGGACTGTTTTATCAGAACCTCCTATGATTTATCCCAGAAAATAAATGAGTATCACTCTCACATACTGAAAGAGAGAAAGTAAAGGGAGAATCTATTATTTCTTTAAACAGAGAGAATATTGTCTGCTTAGTCCAATCTCACTGCACCTATCTTTTTTCTATTCCCACGGTTGCACGCCCCATTCCATCTTGTACACCAAAGGTGCTAGCGAAGGCAAATTACGGTTTCTGACCCATGAATATCTATACTTACCACTACTTTTTTTTGACTGAGATCGCGGGAACCCGCCCACACATGACAACCTAGAGGAAGAAAGAAGACGACGCAAAACAATTATTATTGTTTCAAACAAAAGAGACTCTCAGATATACCTGTGCATGGTTATCGCGCAATAAACTCTGAATAAAAACACCTTTGCGAATTACATCAAGCCTCCTCGCCTATACATCTGTCCCATTCTCCTACGCATGGTCAGTCCCAGGTCTATGCTCCACTGTAAAGTCCATTTCCTGTGGGGAGATGGACCATCTCAACAGTTTGGGGTTTTCACCTTTCATTTGTATCAGCGATCTGAGAGGCCTGTGGTTAGTTTGAACAAGGAAGTGAGTACCAAACAAGTATGGTCTCAACTTCTTCAAGGACCAACCCACAACAAAGCTTCCCTCATTCATAATGGCACTCCAACACTGCTATCTGGGGAGTAACCTCATGCTAATGAAAGCAACTGGCTGGTCACTGCTATCATCTTTGGTCTGGGATAGGACTGCTCCTGTCCCATGTTCAGAGGCATCTGTCTATACTACCAACTGCTTAGAATAATCTGGAACCTTTAGAATAGGTGCTGAGCACATTTCTACCTTCAGAGTGTCAAAAGCCTTTTGACAGCTCACTGTCCAGTTTACCTTCTTTGACATCTTCTTGGAGGTCAGTTCTGTGTGGGATGCCACAATAGTGCCATACCCCTTCACAAACTCCTGTAGTACCCGGTCAAGCCAAGAAATGCCCTGACTTAAATCTGTGTGGTTGGAGCTAACCAGTCCACAAGTGTCTAGATCTTGAGTTGTCCCTCCATCTATCAGGTGGCCCAAGTATACAACAGAATCCTGCCCTTTCTGGCACTTGCTTGCCTTGATAGTGAGGCCTGCACTCTGAAGAACCTTAAGTACCTTTCCAAGGGGGATCAGGTGATCCTGCCAAGTGGTGCTATAGATAGCAATATCTTCTAGATATGCTGCACTAAAAGCTTCCAAACCAGCAAGGACTTTGTTTGCCAACCTTTGGAAGGTGATAGGGGCATTCTTTAGTCCAAATGACATTACTGTAAATTGGTAATGTCCATCTGGGGTCGAGAATGCTGACTTTTCTTTTGCTCCAGGGTTCACACCAATCTGCCAGTACTTTGATGTTAAATCAAAAGTACTGAGAAACTTGGCTGCCCCTAGCCTATCAATATGTTCATCTGCCCTTGGGATCGGTTGTGCATCTATCTTAGTGACAGCATTGAAACCTCAATAGTTTACACAAAACCTCAGCTCTATTTGACCACCCTTGGAATTAGTTTTTGGGACTAAGACCACTGGGCTAGCCCAGTGTCTTTCAGAGGGTTCAATCACCCCTAACTCCAGCATCTTGCTGACTTCACCCCTGATGCTTTCCTTCACTTGGTCAGACTGTCTGTATATTTATTTTTGACAGGCATACTGTCACCAGTGTCCATATCATGGGTAAATCAGCTAGTCTGACCAGAGGTGAGGGAAAAGAGCTCAACATACAGCTCCAGGACTTGCATGTAGTCAGCTTGCTGTTGGGCAGAGAGGGTGTCTGAAAAGACCACTCTATCAACACCCATTTTTAGGACTGTGGGAGAAGAGGTCAGGGAGAGGTTCACTCTCTTCTTCCTGTCCATTGAACATCAGCACCTAAGCCCTATCATGGAAACGTTTTACGCAGTTCACATGGATGACCCTGTGAGGGTTCCTGCTGAAGCCTAGGTCAACCAGGTAGGTGACCTCCGCTTTCCTTTCGAGGATAGGGTAATGGCCACACCATCTGTCCTGGAGTGCCCTACGAGCCACAAGCTCTATAATCCACAACTTCTTCCCTGGTTGGACCTCCACCAGTGCAGCCCTTTGGTCATACCAGAGCTTCTGGACCGCTTGACTGGCCTCAACGGTTTTGGATGCTTTCTCCATATGCTCAACCATCCTTGAACATAGGCCAAGTACATTGTCCACAATGTCTAGCTTATGCTCTTTGAGAGGCTTCATCCAGCCTTCCTTTACTAGACACAGTGGTCCCCTCACAGGATGGCCAAATAGAAGCTCAAAGGGGCTAAAGTACACTCCCTTCTGTAGGCGAAAAGCAGGCATGGCAAAAGGGCATCCCATCCCATTCTGAGTTTTTCAGGGAGTCCCATGATAATACTTTTCATGGTTTTGTTAAATCTCTCAAATAAGCCATTAGTTTGTGGATGATATGGGTTAGTGAACTTGTAAGTCACACCACACTAATTTCACATGGCCTTTAGGGAACCAGACGTGACCTTACTACCTCTGTCTGACACCACCTCCTTAGGAAACCCCACTCTTGCAAAGGATACTCAAGAGGGCCCTTGCAACTTCAGGAGCAGTGACCGTCATAAGTGGAATAGCTTCAGGGTACCTGGTGGCATGATGCACTACCACCAGGATAAAGCTGTTCCCTGGTGCTGTTGGAGGGTCAAGGGGGCCAACAACTACAATCCATACCCTTTTAAAGGGAACCCCAAACACTGGAAGTGGAATTAAGAGGACCTTTGGGTGGCTGTCTTGCTACTGGATTGATAGGTAACACAAGAGTTCCAAAACTCCTTCACCTTCTGGGACATACCTGGCTGGTAGAAGTGGGTAACTAACCTACTCAGTTTTGGTCTGGCCAAGATGCCCAGGTACAGGGATGTCGTGAGCTAAAGAGAGTAAAAACTCTTTGTACTGCTGAGGCGCTGCACCTCTCCTAGTGGCCCCAGGTTTGTGGTCTCTGTTCTCCGTGTACAGGAGTCCGTCCTCCCAATAGATTCGATGGGAGCTACTGGCATCACCCTTTTCCTGGTCAGCAGCTTGCTGCCTCAGGCTCTCAAGATTGGGACAGCTACTCTGTCCCTGGCACAGAAATTCCCTAGAGGGTCTCCCTTGGAGCTCTGCTGTGTAAAACCCAGTTCCTGGGGCTCAGTTCCCTTTGGGTCTTACAGGTTCTCTCCCTGAGAAGAGGGGACCTAAGCTTGTGTCTGACATGAAGTTGATTTCCCAGACTTCTTGCCTTTTCTCTTAGAGGTTTTGGTCATTATTCCAGGCTTTAACTCCTCTTTTTCACCCTGGTCTTTGCTTTGTGCTCTGGTTTTCACACACACCCATTTAGGTATTCCCAGCATGGCGGCATGGGACTTCAGCTCTACCTTAGCCCAAGCTGAGGACTCCAGATATTTTCCTAGCAGACAGGCTACGGGAATTGCAGAGGATGCGACTACTTCTTTTGGCCACTAACCTATCCCCATTCTAAGGACACCATGGCCATGGGATGGACCTTAGTTTGGTTGTCGGTATTGATGACCGATAGGTTACTCCAGTCAAGTACTGCTCTGGGGATGTCAGTTTTTCAGTCACCATCGTGACATTTGCACCTGTAACCCTAAGCACTTCCTCTAACCCCATTGATATGTGGCTGTTGGCTGTTGTCTGTATTTCTCCAGGTTACTGGGCCAGACAGCCAGGTCAGCTACATCCGCCCCACACTTTGAAACTAAGGTGGCTTCAGTATGTTCTCTGACATGGTAAGGGCCCACTAAGGATCCCATCTGGAGATTTACCACTGCAGCAGGACCTGCAGGTGCACTGGGGGAACCTTTTTGGGACAGTTTGGGTCTCCAGTTCAGGCACAATTTGTCTTACAATGAAAGCACCAGGCCTTCTTGGGATCCATGTTTTTACCTTGGTACCGTCCCTTGGACTGTATTGTCTGTGGTTCCACCCTCTAACAGCTTTTTGGGGCCTTTAGAGGAGTTTGTTTTTTATTTTTAGACTGCCCACTCTCTTTTCTTTGCAGAGGGACTCTGGGCACAGTTTCTCTGTGGTTGGGTAAAGGGACACATGTTCCCTTTCTAGTGGAGGATCAAGCTCATCCCCACCTTAACTATCTCCACCCTGACCCTCAATGGGACTGGTATCATCTCTTGGATGGGCAACTCATACTGTACCAAAAGCTTCTGAAGCCTTGCTGTGGTAGGGTGTGAGCCAGGTCTAATTTTACAATTCTTAACTGCTGATAGCTAAGCAGCAGGTAAGGGGCCAGGTTAAGCTCCTGAGCCACGTCCCCTGGAGAGCTCTTTGTTTACTAAAGTTGGGACCTTTATAGAAAAAAACAGAAATTCTAAAATACATTTTAGAGCTAACTATTAGAATGCTTTTGAAATTCTAAACAGTTTGGACTGTGGGACTTAACACAAGGCTCTAAAGGTTATTTGTAAACAATTTTAAAAAAAATTGACAAAAAATATTTTCTTAGCTAAAGACAATTTTGGAGTCCTTAGTGGAATCGCATATTAACACAGTGTCAAGTCTTGTATCTCACTGCTGCCACCAATGTAGGAAGCTGGCTCTTTATATAGTATTCCAAAAAAAGGTATGCTCTGTAAAGAGTCCAGGTATCCCTTATGAGTGGAGAGGGACTTGCTCTTGCAATACCAAGGTCCTCTTTCTAAGGGGCCGATTACGATTTCGGTCGAAAACTCTTCTGACCGAATCGGTTTCGGAATCATTTCCGACCGAATCGGGTTCTGAGAGTCCGACTGACCGATTACGATGCTTCCCAGCATCGTTCGGTAGGACTCACATTGAAGTCAATGGGAGCCTGTGTTCCGAGCAAGAACACAGGCTGCCATTGAAAAAGGGGTGGTTGGGGAAAACCTTGCACCCTGTGGTGGGCACCTCATGGTGCCTGCCACACTGTGCATGGTTGGAAAGAGGGGTCTCAATGGTACCCCCACGGGCCCCATTCGGAGGGCCCCGGGTCAAGTGGGGCCCGCTACGGGCCCCCAAAGTCAGATTCCGACAGCCGTTTCGTGTCAGGCAGACCGATGTCACAATCAGTCATCGTAATCGCTTGGTCGGAAACCGTGGCCATAGAGCTGTACAATTCGGCTCCGAACGACTCGGGCTGTACGAATGCCAATCGGAACCGATTCGAACAGCCCGAACGGTTTCCTTGCATCATAATTGGTCGGTCGGAAATGTGTCCGATTCGGTCGGAAACATAAGTTCCAAATCGGATTCGGAGAATCCGAATCCCATTCGGAGCCTTTCCAAACGACTTCTTAAGCGGCCCCTAAGAGTCAACAAATGATGCACACACTCAAAAAAGAGATCCACACCAATTTAAGAAAATAACAGGTACTTTATACATATTTTGAAGCCAAGAACTTCGTTTTACAGTTGTAGCAATGTTAACCAACAGTGTGTTTTTACGTGTAATGCTTTCCTATGGGGAAAGAATATTCACTGCATACATATACTTGAAAAATCTTTCCGTTGGACCGCTTTCAGTTGTGAGGTGGTAGAGGGACAAAGACCAAAGTTCCACCAGCAGAGTGGTCTTATATGCCCTGGTAAGTCTGGGTGCAGAGGTGCTGGGCAGATTTGTAGCCTTGAGCACTACGCAGTAGAAAGGAGGGGTGGGGGGCACTTGGAAATAGGTTACAAAGGTGTCCTTGGGGACAAGTCCGGGAGCCCCCCACGGATGACTCTGGTCATGAGGGTCCTGGGATCCCAGGGGAGCAGTCGGTTACTTTAGGCCCAGGCCGGGCAACTCGGGTGCAGAGTGTTTGTGGCCAGCTAGCTCTCGTGCGTCAAGGCAATCACGGTTGTCGGTCAGGCCCTGCAATGGGTACAAAATCAGGACAGCTGGGCCAATCTCGGTGCTGGCCACTGCAGAGCTAATGTCCTTAATCATCGGTGACGTCGTTGGAGTATGTACTTGACTTTCAACAAGCTTTGGTTGTGTCAAGGGTCTGGTACCCCAGGTATAGGTGCAGGAGGGCTGGTGGAGGTCCTTGCGTCTTAAGGCTTGGCAAGAAGGCGGATCTGATGTCCTTGAGTGCGCTGACCTTCTCCTGGGTAGATACTGCTCAGTGGAACCGGTGTTCAGCAGCTTCTTTAAACCGGACGCCTCAGTCAGTGCCTGCAGGCTGCAGCGGAGTAGCTCCTCTACTCCAAGGGAGATGCTGGCTTCTTGGCGACATCTTGGCAACTCTGCGGAGCTTGTGGAGTATGGACAGCTGCAGGACGAGTCTGGTCCTTGCAATTGTCGAGTTTCTGTGGGGCAGGCAGAGTTTGATGCCAAAAGATCCAGGGAGTGGAGAGTAATAGCCAATGGGCTACCTACCCTTAGGCAAAAGACACACACTTTTTTTTTTTTTTAATATTTCTTTTTATTAAACATACATCAGTGCAATAATACGTTACAGAGGAGTCAACAACTTCAAGTCATGAAATACCATAGGGAGAAGGGATCATGGTACATTATTACATTAAATGAGGAATGCTACGGTGAGGGCGGATCTTCAATATCAAAGCAGCGAGACGGTGAGCATATTTCTCCGCGGTATGTATTCCAGGGACTCCATATACGGGACCACTTTTTGGGGCAGCCCCTGGCTAGGTACACAGTTTTTTCCCTATACATGCACCAGTCTAGATCTTTCTCCCAGGCTTCTATTGTGGGGGGCTGAACTGCGCCCCACCGCTGTGCAATGTTTCTTTTCGCTATCATAAACCCCAGTGTGGACCATTGCATCTGGGCGGTATTCAGATCCGTGGGCTCCCAGATGTTTAGGAGGCACCTTCTCATCTCTGGATGAAGAGAAACTGAGAGCACCGTGTTAATGACGTCGTGGACCGTGCGCCAGAATGAGCTGACGGCAGCGCACTCCCAAATAATATGCATAAATGTTCCCGTGTGCCCACAGTTCCTCCTACACTCCCCGCCATCCGCCCCTCCCATATGTATCAGACGAGGCCCCGTAATATAGACCCTGTGTAGGATTTTAAGCTGAACTAATCTGAGGCGGGCCGGTATGGCCACTACCCTGGGCGAGGATACCGCCTCCTGCCAGTCTTCGTCATCCAGCTCAATACCATCCCTTATCCACTTCTCCCGCAGTGATTGGAGCAGGTCTTCCCCATTATTGATTAACTTCTTATATATGAGGGAGATGGTTTTATCGGGTAGATACCCGTCTAGTATTCTGTCTTCCAACGGTGAGGAGTCGGGAGGGACAGTGTCCCGTGGCAGGTGCGTATGGAGCGAGTGCAGGATGTGTACATAGCGGAAGTGTTCAGTGTCTGCCAATTTATACTCTTTTTGGAGGTCAGCGAAAGACTTGACCCCGTCTGCTCCCCAAATGTCTTTGATGCGTGAGATTCCGATAAGTTCCCACCTGTCAAACCCTTTCGTCGTCCACAAACTACCTAGCCTCTCGGAGTCCCACAATGGAGTTGCTAATGTCAATTTATTGCCCCACCCGAGCGACTTAGTCGCACTGTGCCAGATTTGAACGGAGTGTGTGGTGGGGCCGGTTAGGGTAAACCGTCTAGGCCTTGAGTATAGTGCCCTGCCATAATTCCCCCCCCCCCGGGAGGAGCCATCTGTCCATAGCGTAGCCAGGGTCATCAGGGCGACCATAGGTGCCGTAATTAACAGCGGCTAAGTGGGCTGCCCAATAGTATTTTTTAATGTCAGGGAGGCTGATACTTCCATCGTACCACGATAGCGTAAGCTTGTTCAAGGCGATACGGGGCTTTCCTTCCCATATCAGAGTTCTCTGGAGACTCTCGATCTCATTAAAGTATTGAGCCGGGACAGGGTCTAGAGTGTTCTGCAGGATATATAGGAATCTAGGTAGAGACATCATTTTAAAAAGGGCTGCCCTGCCTAAAAGCGAAAGGGGGAGTTTTTTCCAGCTAGCAATATCCCTCTTGAGTCTGCAGAGGTGGGAGGAGATTACACTCGTATCGGAGTGAGGGGTCAAGGGAGACAAATATTCCCAAATACTTGAACCCGGTGGTGTTAATCTGTATTGGACAGTTCCTCGGCGGGATGGGTGGGTCTCCGTTGAGGGCATACAGCAGGGACTTACTCCAGTTAACAGTAAAGCCAGAAAATCTACCAAAAACTTCTAGTATATCTAATACCACAGTCAGGGAGTGTTTAGGAGAGGCCAAGTAAAGGAGGATGTCGTCCGCATATAGGGAGATGCGGTCCTCCCAGTCCGGCGACCACCTCAGTCCTCGTATTCTAGGGTCGCCACGAATCCAAGCTGCAAAAGGTTCAAGGGCCAGGGCGAAGAGGAGGGGTGAAAGCGGGCATCCCTGGCGGGTTCCCCTGCTAGGTGTGAAGGCCGCTGAGAGTTTGTTATTAACTACCACCTGGGCCAGGGGTTCACTGTATAGGAGACGTACCCACTGGATGAATTTGGGCCCGAAGCCCATCTTAGCCAAAACTGCCCATAGGTAAGGCCACTCCATAGTGTCAAACGCCATGGTCGCGTCCAGAGACACGACCACAGCTGGTTCTTGAATAGTATGCGCTCTGCTCATTACGCTGTGGACTCTGCGCAGGTTTAGTGCCGTGTTCCTATGGGGCATAAATCCAGATTGATCCGGATGAACTAGGGCGCTGATTATTTTAGCCAGGCGCGTAGCCAATTGCTTGGCCAATATTTTAGGTTCAGCATTGAGTTTGAACCCAGCCATATGCAAATCAGTCTTGACCCTGTGCCTCATGGGAACAGTCCAGCCCGAACTGCCAAGCAAGGTCCTCCCTGGACCGGAAACAAGCATCCTAGGACCGGTTTCGGGGTTTCACCCTTCATCAGCCAGGATAGCTTGAATCCAGTGCCACAGTGAGCCCGGGACCCACGTCTGGGCTTTGGCAGTTCGGGCTGGACTGTTCCCATGAGGCACAGGGTCAAGACTGATTTGCAAATGGCCAGGTCTAAACTGGGGTGGCATGGTGAGCAAAAGAATGATGGATTTAACCCAGATCTCTTGACTAGGGGTGAATGTTTTGATTTGTTCTGCATTCCGTCCATCAATTGTGTGTCTTTTGCTTTCTCGCCCTAAGTGCGCCGAGTATGCCCAGACGTGGGTCCCGGGCTCACTGTGCCACTGGAATCAAGCTATCCTGGCTGATGAGGGGTGAAACCCCGAAACCGGTCCTAGGATGCTTGGTTCCGGTCCAGGGAGGACCTGGCTTGGCAGTTCTGGCTGGACTGTTCCCATGAGGCACAGGGTCAAGACTGATTTGCATATGGCCAGGTCTAAACTGGGGTGGCATGGTGAGCAAAAGAATGATGGATTTAACCCAGATCTCTTGACTTAGGGTGAAAGTTATGATTTGTTCTGCATTCTGTCCATCAATTGTGTGTCTTTTGCTTACTTACCCTTAGGGTCACTACGCCCCCTATATGACCACTTCTTGTGGGAAGTGGGCATATCCCTGATCCAGTTTCCTAAATTCTGCCATCACCATGATGGTGGAAGTTTCCTAGCGCGGGGCACATCAGGCAGCTCACCTTAAGGGTGTGACTGACCTGGGTGTGTTCCACGCCTATTTCGCATACTAATTTCCAGCCTGTCCTGGTGCTAAATAGGCCTCAGGGTAGGGGGTGGCATTTCCCAGGTCTCCCATGTCAAAGGCAACATGGCTTTGAAGCCTCTGGCCTTGGTATTCTGATTGCTAGCCATCCTGTTTGGAAGAGGTATCGTTCCTAACCTCTGAGAACAGGGCTCTCCCCTCCTAGGGGCTCAGAAGCACCTCTGTGGTGGCAGACTGAAATGGACTAGTCATCCAGCACACTAGTGGACTAGTAGGTTTCAGGAGGTACCTCTAAGGTGCCCTCTGGGTGCAGGCATTAATAAATCCATCAGTGGAATCAATGTGGGTTTATTAATACGAGGTTTCAGTGTAGCCATCATGTAGCTTGGGAACTCGTATTCACCAGTGTCCGGTGCATGTACTTAACATGGCTTACCTGGTCACTTGTACTGGCAGTAATAGAACTGACCAGCACAGGGGCATATCTGCTCATGCAGATATACCCACACATGTAGTATATTGCACCCTGCCAAAGGGTTGTAAGGGTGACTTACCTATACTGCATGCAGTGTCTGTGGGCATGGCACACAGGGATGTGTGCCACGTTGTGTTTTCCCTTTTGTCTGCACCAAGACATGCAACCTCCAGTAGCAGCCTGTATGTGCTTGGTGAGGGTCCTTTGGGGTGGCACAATTCGTGCTTTAGCTTCCTAGCCGTAGGTACTAGGATTACCATTTACTAGGGACTTATAGGGAGTGCTAAAGGGATTTCCAATTGAGGAAACAATTATATAGTTTTGGGAAAGAGATCTGGCTTCAGGGACCTGGTTAGCAGGAACTCGGTGCACTTCCAGTCAAAATCGCATCGAATAGCAGGCAAAAAGTGGGGATGACTATGTCAAAAAGTGGCACTTTCCTACACATCAAATTTACAAGATGAAATCTCAGAGTTGGCCATCTTGATGATGGCAAAATTAGGAACTCTGGGACAGCGTTATGCCCCCTTCCCACAGGGAGTGGTTATGTAGGGGGTGTAGTGACCCCAGGCCAGGGGTAGGTAGCCCATTGGCTACTACCATACACTCCCCTAACGCTCCTAAATTCAGTTTTTAGGGAGCACCAGGAAATGAGATCCTGTTGACCAGAAGATGAAGAAGGATGGAAGAGCCGCTAAAGCAAGAACTGGCGAACAAACCACTGACTTGGAACCAGCCCTGCCGGCCTGTTGGCCCAATCTGATCGAGACTTCTAGCTGCAGATTCCTTACCTTTGAATTCCCCAGGCGTCAGGCTGGATCCGGAAACTTTTGCTGAGCAATACCCCTTGTGCGCGACGTCGGGTGGCTCCATTCGGCTTCGCATGGCGTCGGTTATGACGTCGCGGTGCCTACATATGGGCGCCACCCAGGCGCGCGGACGTCAGTTCCTTTCTTTCTGCGCCAGTTTAGCGCCGATCCGGGAAGAGCCACCCCTCTGCCACTTTTGTCGATATTTTTGACGACATTGTGTGTGAGGGATATCTGAAAGAAACACGTAGTGATAGATTCCTTACCTTAGATTCCTTAACTTAGAATTACCCCCAGGCGTCAGACTGGATCCGGAAAGTTTTCGTCAGCAGTACCCCTGCGCGTCGGAAGGTGGCGTCATGCGGCTCCGCATCCGTCGTTGGCGTCGTGGTCGCCGAGATGACGTAGCGGCTACTTAGACGCCGCCCTCGCGCTGACGTCCGTTCTGTACACGACTTTCCGCGCCAGGAACGCAGAGCCATGCAAGATACTGACCACTGGTGCATTGAAACTAAGGCCCTGAAAGGGATGACCTTAACCCTAGAAATCAGTTCGCAGAACGGGGACGATGGGTGGGGCGGTAAGGAATCTATCACTACTAATGTTTCTTACAGATATATTGTTACCGAAGGGAAGTAACTTGTTCATCTGAAAGAAACACGTAGTGATAGATTTCTTACCTTAGAATAGATACCCCAGCAATACCAACCCCGGTGGTGGGTCTGCGAACCAAGATCACACCAGAAAGTCTCGGAGAACAGAACGGCCAAAGAAGCGGTCTCTCCGGATTTGGCTGTCCAGGCAGTAATGCTTAGTAAAAGTGTGCAGCGAGGCCCACGTAGCTGCCTGACAGATGTCTTGTAAGGGAACACCACGTCCCAACGCCGTAGTGGCCGCCGTCGCCCTGGTGGAATGGACGCGCAGCCCCAACGGAGGCTCCATTTTAGCCAGAGAATAGCATGCTTTTATACACAAGACAACCCATCGGGAGATAGTCCGCTTGTGTACGGCCCAACCTTTCTTGGCGCCAACGTAGCCAACAAAGAGTTGGTCATCCACCCGGAACTGTTGTGTGCGGGTCAGGTAAAATGAGAGCGCACGTTTTGGGTTCAGACGGTGGAGCCTCTCTTCCTCTCTGGAAGGAGGCGGAAAGAAGGTGGGCAAAGTGATGGTTTGCCCGATGTGAAAAGCAGTAACAACTTTTGGCAGAAAGGATGGACGGGTTCTGAGCACAACCTTGTCCGGATGGACAGACAGAAAAAGAGGTTTACAAGAAAGAGCCTGGAGCTCACTCACTCTCCTAGCGGAGGTGATGGCAACCAGGAAAGCAGTCTTTAGAGTTAATAGACGTAGAGGACAGTTGTGAAGAGGCTCAAAGGGAGCGCACATTAAGTATGTGAGAACCAGATTCAAAACCCACTGTGGCATCACAAAAGGAATAGGAGGGAAAAGGTGAGTAATACCTTTGAGGAATCTATTTACAACAGGGGACTTGAAAAGAGAGGGCTGATCAGGGAGCCTGAGAGAGGCTGAGATAGCAGAAAGGAAGCCCTTGAGTGCCCAGAGCAGAGCCCAGCTGGGCCAAAGAAAGAAGGAACAAAAGGAAAGGGGATCCACAGCCTTTGCTGTGCACCATGCCACAAATTTGTTCCACCTGCAGGCGTATACCGACTTAGTGGAGGGCCGCCTGGCCGCCAGTACAACATTACAGACTTCAGGAGGAAGGTCAAAACCCATCAACTGCCGCCGCTCAATCTCCACGCATGGAGGCGCAGAGTTGACAGGTTCAGGTGGAGAACCCTCCCAAGCTGCTGCGACAGAAGATCCTCTCGAAGGGGCAGCCTGATCAGAGGACCGACACTCATGCTCAGAAGCTCTGGATACCAGACTCTTCGAGCCCAGTCCGGAGCCACAAGTATGACTTGGGCCCAGTCGCGCCTGATCTTCTTCAGCACTCTGGGCAGAAGTGGTATAGGCGGAAAGGCGTACAATAGACCGCAACTCCACTCGCGACGAAAAGCGTCGCTGAGCGAGTGCTGCCTTGGAAATTCCAACGCGCAGAATTGCTGTCATTGCGCGTTCTCTTCGGTGGCGAATATATCTAACCAAGGCTCTCCCCACTGTTGAAAGAGACCTTGCGCCACATCAGAGTGAAGACGCCATTCGTGATCCATCATGCACCTGCGGCTGAGTTTGTCCGCCCTGGCGTTCAGTGAACCTGCCAGCTGTTGAACCACCAGGGTAATGCCCTGATGTTCCAGCCATGTCCAGAGGCGCAGAGCCTCCTGACATAGGGTCCACGACCCCACCCCGCCCTGTTTGTTGCAGTACCACATGGCGGTGGTGTTGTCTGTGAACACCTGCACTACTCTCCCCTTGACAGAGGGAAGGAATGCCTTGAGTGCAAGTCGGATCGCCCGAAGCTCCAGAAGGTTGATATGGAGCCTGGACTCCGCCGGAGACCAGAGGCCTCTGATCTCCGCCTCTCCCATGTGGCCGCCCCATCCCAGGAGGGACGTATCCGTCACCACTGTGTGCTCCGGTTGGGGAAGGGAGAGGAATCTGCCATTGACCCAATGCCGGTTTGTGAGCCACCACTGCAACTGTCTTGCAGTGCCCTCCGAGATCTGGACTGACTCGAACAGGTCCCCCTGATGCTGCGCCCACTGGAACTTCAGGTCCCACTGCAGAGCCCGCATATGCCATCTGGCCTGATCGACCGGCAGGAGGCCATGAGGCCCAGCAGCCTCAGGGTCATCCTGACCGAAACCCAGGATAGAGGCTGAAAGATCGGAATCATAGCCTGAAAATCCTGGACTCGTCGTTCAGGAGGATAGACCCGAAAGTGCGTCGTATCCAGAACCGCTCCGATGAAGAGGAGCTTCTGAGAGGGAATCAGGTGCGACCCTCTTTCTGCTCCTCGTTCTACTGTCCTTTTGTTCATTCTGACCCTTGCCCAGCAGGGCTCTGCTTTGGGAATTCTCAAGGGTTAACTTTCTGGTCTGTCTGCTTTTTTGCGGCTGCCAGACCAACCTTCTCTCTTTAAATCTCCTATTGTAAATACATTTCTTAAAGGGCTGGTTCACTTGTTTCCACCCACGCCCTTTATTATGCCACAGTGGGACCTTAATTTGGTCCTCACTTACCTGATGTGCGCTCCTTTGGAGCCTCTGCACAATTGTTCCCTCCGGCTGTTGACCATCAAAAGAGCCTTCTTAGTGGCGATTACATCGGCCCGGAGGCTGAGTGAGTTGCAGGTGTTATCCAGCTCTCCTCCTTATCTTTTGTCCTTTCTGGACAAGGTGGTGCTTCGCACCAGGGCATCATTTTTGCCAACGGTTGTGACCCTATTCCATCTGGGTCAGTCCATCACTTTGCCCACCTTCTTTGCTCCCCCACATCCATCTAATGAAGAGGAGCATCTCCACCGACTGGACCCAAAAAGAGCGTTGTCGTTCTACCTTGACCACACAAGAGAGTTCCGGGTGGATGACCAACTCTTTGTGGGGTATGTGGGAGCAAAGAAGGAAAAGGCAGTGCAGAAAAGAACCATCTCTCGCTGGGTTGTTCTCTGCATTAAAATCTGTTATGCCTTGGCGAAGAAGCAGCCCCCTGAGGGTTTAAGGGCCCATTCCACCAGGGGAAAAGCTGCGACTACGGCCCTGGCTCGGGGTGTCCCAGTCCAAGACATCTGTCAGGCAGCGACGTGGGCATCATTGCACACGTTCGCAAAACATTATTCCCTTGATGGTCAAGTGCGCAGGGGACGGGCACTTTGCCTGCTCAGTCCTGCAAGACTTTTTAGTCTAGTCCATGAGATGGTATGGCTTGGGTATCTGATTCAAATGTAAGGAATCGCCAGCTAGAAGTCTCTATCAGAAGAACAAGTTACTTACCTTCGGTAACGCATTATCTGGTAGAGACTCTATCTAGCTGCAGATTCCTTACAGGCCCACCCATGCCTTCCCGCTTTGCGGACTGATGTTGTAGGACTAGGGTTTCTCCCCTTTCAGGGCCCTAGTTTTGCACACGTTTACGTCAGTCACTTCGTGGCTCTGTGCTTCTGGCGTGGAAAAACGAAATGTACTGAAGTTTGCGCGCCTGGGTGGTGCCTATGTAGGCACCGCGACGTAATAACCGACTCTACCGACGTCACGCAGAGCCAAATGGAGCCACCCGACGTCGCGCGCAAGGTGTATTGCTCAGCAAATGTTTCCGGATCCAGCCTGACGCCTGGGAAATTCAAAGGCAAGGAATCTGCAGCTAGATAGAGTCTCTACCAGATAATGCGTTACAGAAGGTTAGTAACTTGTTCTTTACTGTAATTCTTCCATATTATGAAAGTATTTCCCTTGTACCTGAAGTTCTTGGTCAAAAGAACAAATTACTTACCTTCGGTAACGATATATCTGTAAGAAACATTAGTTAGTTATAGATTCCTTACCTTAGAATTACCCCCAGGTGTCAAACTGGATCCGGAAAGTTTTTTCGTCAGCAGTACCTCTGCACGTTGGAAGGTGGCTTCGGTCGGCTCCGCGTCCGTCGTTGGCGTCGTGGTCGCCGGGATGATGTCGCGGTAGCTACTTAGATGCCGCCCTTGCGCGCGGACGTCAGTTCTGTACACGACTTTCCGCGCCAGAAACGCAGAGCCATGCAAGACACTGACCACTGGTGCAGAAAACTAGGGCCCTGAAAGGATATCCTTAACCCTAGAAATCAGTTCGCAGAACTGGGAGGATGGGTGGGGCGGTAAGGAATCTATAACTAATGTTTCTTACAGATATATCGTTACCGAAGGTAAGTAACTTGTTCATCTGAAAGAAACACGTTAGTTATAGATTCCTTACCTTAGAATAGATACCCCAGCAATACCAACCCCGGAGGTGGGTCTGCGAACCAAGATCACACCAGAAAGTCTTGGAGAACAGAACGGCCAAAGAAGCCGTCTCTCCGGACTTGATTGTCAAGGCAGTAGTGTTTGGTTACCAAAGGCAAGGAATCTGCAGCTAGAAGTCTCTATCAGATGAACAAGTTACTTACCTTCGGTAACGCATTATCTGGTAGAGACTCTATCTAGCTGCAGATTCCTTACAGGCCCACCCATGCCTCCCCGCTTTTCGGACTGATGTTGTAGGACTAGGGTTTCTCCGCTTTCAGGGACCTAGTTTTGCACACGTTTACGTCAGTCACTTCGTGGCTCTGCACTTCTGGCTTGGAAAAACTAAATGTACTGACGTTCGCGCGCCTGGGTGGCGCCTATGTAGGCACCGCGACGTCGTAGTCGACGCTACCGACGTCACACGGAGCCGAATGGAGCCACCCGACGTCGTGCGCAAGGGGTTTTGCTCAGCAAAAGTTTCCGGATCCATCCTGACGCCTGGGAAATTCAAAGGTAAGGAATCTGCAGTTAGATAGTCTCTACCAGATAATGCGTTACCAAAGGTAAGTAACTTGTTACTCTCGAGAATTGCGCCAAAGGTGAGACGCCCTGAATAACGGAGCCAGAGCCACGAATGCCGTTCCAACCAAGCGCAGCCACACTTGCCTTAACCGCGCATATGCATCGTTAAGGAAATACGTGGTCTAAATGCTGAGATGGGCGGGCCCAGGTGCTGGTAGGATTGGGAGAGGACGCGGTGAGGTAAGTGTGGCTGCGGCCGGGTTTGGGGGGGAGGTGGGGGTGGTTTTTAAGGGTTGGGGTGGTTTTTAGGTCTCAGGGTTAGGGCTGGGGAATGTTTGCTTTTAGGGCTTGGGGCATATTTGTTTTTAGGGCTTGGGGGTCGCTTTTAGGGCTCATGGGGGTGTTGGGGTAGTTTTATGGCTTTGTGGGGGTTAGGGTAGTTTTTAGGGCTCGGGGGCAGGGGGGTCTCGGTAGTTTTTAGGGCTCCTGGTGGGGTCCGAGTAGTTTTTAGGGCTTAAGGGGGGAATTGGGGTAGTTTTTATGGCTCAGGGTGGGATCTGGGTACTTTCTAGGGCTCAGGGGGCGTCAAGGTAGTTAGGGCTCAGGGGGGTCGGGGTAGTTTTTTTAGGGCTTGGAGGGAGGTGTCGGAGAAGTTTTTAGGCCTGGGGGTCGTGTTTGTTTTAAGGCCTCAGGGTGGGTTCAAGGTACTTTTTAGGGCTCAGGGAGGTCGAGGAAGATAGAACTAAGGGCAGGTGGCATAGGGTGTGATCTTTACTACACATTCTTATACCAGTCATGCCTTTACCATGAAACTGTGCGGTAAAGGCACGCATGGTTTAGCCATGCGTGCCTCTGTCATACAACTGTGCCAAAGTCTCACCCAGCTGATCCTCCAAAGCCTGGGCGGACTACAAGCACTTCTTCGAAGACTCAGGAACTCCCGCCGAGCAGCGGAGCTGTTCCCCTGCACCTTGCAGGTACCAAGAAAGAAACTGTGTGGCTCCAAGACCGCGAAAACCTGACGCCGGAAAGCACCACTGTACCCAAGCCGCCTAGCCTGAGCTGAAGTGGGCCAACAGTGCCAACTTGGTCTCCAGACCCTCCAGATTCGAAGCCCTTCTTGGGTTTCCCTGCTGTGGACTTCTCAGTGCCACCTGCAGCCTCTGTTTCCACTTCCCCATGACCACTAATGCTTGCAGTGACAAAAACCACCTCCGCGCCGGTCGCCTCTGGCCCGTGGAGAAGTGGACCAAAGGTGTCCCTGAGCATCGTGAGGCCTGAGCTTCCCTGTTGGTTCAGCACGACTGGCCTCCCTGTCCAAAACTGCAGCCTCTTTTTACAAAGACCGATCCCCATGGACACCCAAAGCTGTATTGCACCTCTGCACACAGCTGCCCCATTTCCGTCCGGGGTGAACTCTTGGTGCTGCCTTTGACCTTTCCCAGTACACACCTCAAGTCCAGGAGATTGGTCTCGTAAGTCACTGTACTTGTTTTTCCTCCCATAGGATAACTGTGCAGCTACTGAAAATTGCAGTAATTGTCGACTTATGAAAACGTAAAGTATTTCTTTTGCAATACGTACTTAACTGATCGTATTGATTCTGGTGTCAAAATATATATAAAGATGAGTGTTATTTTTATAAATTGGTGTGGATCTCATTGAGTTGTGCATTGTTTATTGGCTCTGTGTGTATTTTGCAGATGTTGAACACTCGTCTCTGATAAGCCTAAGGCTGCTCGATCACACTACCCCCAAGGAGTGCACCTTAGGATTGCTAGAGCAAGCCCCTGTCCACTCATAAGGGAATGCCTGGACTCTTTGCATGATATACCTCATTTTGGTATATCATATAAAGAGCCAGCTTCCTGCAAACTATATGTCTGCAAATGTAGTTGCCATTTCAACGGAAAATGTGTTCTCTGTAAATGACAATGTGCTGCCACACAATGCTTTAGTTGCATTAAAAAATCGCCCACCTCATGTCCATTAAAGTTAGGTGGGTTACGAAGGCTTGTCGTACTAGAAAGGTTGGGGTTCTAAAAGGTTTGGGAAGCACTGGCCTAGATACTGCTGATTCCCTGAGGAGAATGGTTGGCTCCAGTATTGTGCTCCAGCGCTACTCATAAATGCGTTCCACAGGTTTATTCATCAGAAGAAAAAGTAACTGACCTTAGGTAACGCTGTTTCTGGTGGATAGGCCATCTAACCGCAGATTCCTCACTACCCTCCCACCTCCTCGTTCCCACCACCCGATTCATCTAAAAAGGTCTCCAGATTCGGCACACTGTTACCAACAATCGTTCATGCTCTGCATCAAAGGGTGTGAAAATAGATAAACAAGAAACTGGCATCAGCTCTCAGAGGGTGGTGCTTATAAGTGGCTCCACTCCATCACTTCCAGGGCAGTACAGAACCCGTGTGGAACTGCATGGCGCCACCTAGGTTTGCGCTGGAGCATTGCTGTAAAAGGTTTCTGGATTCAATTAGGACCCTAGAGAGTATTCTAGGGTGAGGAATCTGCAGTGAGAGTATCCACCAGAAAGAGCATTCCCAAGGGTATGTAACTTGTTCTTTTTGTCCTCTTTTGTTCTGCCTCCAAGTCCAGTAGTAGTCTGAGGAGCTTGTGTTCTAACTCATAATGCAATCCAATGACTAATCCAAACTGTTTGCAGCACTTCCTGTAGTTTTACTGTAATCAAATCAAGGAACAGTTGCTCTGGGATCCTTTCAAGGTTTCAGAAGGACAGTATCAGTTTGTAGAGCTCTGAATTGCAACTCAGCGGCTGCCCTATTAAAATGGGGAAACTCCCCTAGCAAACCATTCCTGGCTGGTCTGAGGCCAGGTTTTTTCTTGTGAGTGCAGACAGCATACTGGGAATATGTCACCATACCAGGCAATCTTCACATTAAGACGATGTTTATTTTCATAAAGATGCTAACTACCAGGCCGCTGCCTGTTCTTTGTCATGCCTTCTGCTGTTTATGTCCATTTTTCTCTCCAGATTCCTACTTAAATAGGAGTGGGCGGCCTATAATAATTTTCTTATCGCTTTTGTGCCAGATGACAGCTTGCAGGTCAGTTTTGTGATTCTTTCCGCAGTAGCTCTTTCACACCTCATAGGGAAGTTTCGGCCCTCGAAGATTAAAAAGCTTGGTGGCACTAAATGAGTTACTTCCCAGTTTTACAGGCAGAAAACGTCAAGTTTTAATAAGTCAATTTTGAAGCATACGTAACAAAAATCGAAGTTAACTACTGAATTAGGTATTACTATGATGTGTGGATTGATATTTATCAGTATTTCTCAAGTCACATTATTAAAATGGGGACTTTCCTGGCTTTAGTGCCAAGGAATTCCAATATTTTTATGACGATAATGTTGCTAGTAGAATATGCAATATACTTTTATTCTTCCAGCAGCAATAATGAGAAACATATTTGAATCATCTGCAGTCCACGCAGGAACTATGGAGAAGCCTGGGATAACTTCCTTATTCCTGAATCGGGAAAAATAAAAATTCTTCAGTTGTTTGTCTAGGAACAACCAGGAAGGCCGGAACTATGCGGATTGGCATTCCCAGACCAGCTCGTCATGAAGAAACTGGAACTAAAAGAAGCAAATGAAAGTGCAGAACAATCTGATAGAGACTTCTAGCAGCAGATTCCTTACATTAGAATTATCCCCAGGCGTCGGACTGGATCCATAAAATGTTTTGAGCAGTACCCCTGCGTGCCGGTAGGTGGCGTCGTTCAGCTCTGCTTGGTGGTGTCGAAAATGACGTGCGCAGTCTCTGTATAGGTTACCACCCCCTGGCCCATTGACTTCTGTACTTTTCTTTCCACGCCAGAGTGCAGATCTGGAAAAGGCTTACCCCTCAGTCCTTTTTCTATAACTCTTGTTTTTTACTTTGTCGACTCTTTTTGGGGGGATTTTCTCCTGGTTTGGCAGTTATGTCCTCTAAGAAGATCTGCGGCGCCTGTCACCAACAGATGTCGGGGAGCTGCATCTTATTTGTCTTTTGTGGCTTTGAGCGCGACCATGGCCCGAAGGCCTGTGCCAATTGCTTAGCCACGCACCCGAAGGCTTTGAGGGAGTGCTCTTTCAAGCACCTTATGGCTTGACGTGTGATGCCGCGATGATCTTATTCCCTGTCGAGAGGACGGTCCCTTGAGGAGTCGCAGAGCTCGAGATCTTTGTTGCTCTCAAAGTCCTCAGGTACGTCCCACAAGAAAAAGACGAGAAAGCGTTATTTGAGACCTGGTTCCGTGGGTGAGCCAGCGCCGGGGAAGCGGCTCCACGCTTCGCTGAGTTTCGTGGAGCCAGAGGGACTCCTGCTCAACTCAGAGTTTTATGAGACCATGCCCTTCATATTTGAATGGCCTGTCCCTGCTGTCACGCATTCGGGCCTCACGGTGCTGGGAGGGGCCCGGCTGCTCTGGCCCCAGTGCCAGTCAGGCCCTTTGGATCCACAGATGGATCCGGACCGGCGCCAATCATGCCACCTCAACCTTCCCCGATGTCTTGCTTTCTCTTCAGAACACCTGAACAAGACTTCAAAATACCAGGGCACAACATGAACCCTCTTCAAAGTAGGACTCTACACATTTTAGAATACCAAAATACAACATAAACAAAGCTCAACATTCATTTGCCAAGTAAAGGGGAATATTTATTGCAGCAAGTTCCCATATATCAAATAGCAATAATGCACATGTAAAAAAAATGCATATAGTGATGGATATACACAAAAATAAAGGCATAGAAAGATAACTGAATAAGTAATTAGAACTTGGAATACTTCCCCGGCTGTCGGTTTAGCATCATCCTTGCCAGCACGACTGGGGAACCTGTAGGCAGTCTCAGGCAGGAGGGTCTCAACCGGGCATAAATGCCCTGGGCAGTGCGTCCACTCCCAGGAGAGTTCCTGTCAAAGCGCCAAGAGGTCTCCATCTGTATACTCTTCACTAAAACGGAGAGAGATTACTAGAATCTCCCCCTCCCTATATCTGTACTGTAGGTGCTGGCTACACTCTCTGCGTCAAGGTCACTCAACGTAGCTGGCCAGGCTCCGATGAGAGTTGAGGCAGAATTCTTCACTTTCTCATCCTTGGACACTGTATGCATCCCACACTGTCTGTTCTCGCTCATTGAAGTGAGAAACATAAACAATTCTGTGTGCGCAAGTAACCTGGGCCTGCCTGCGTTCGCAGCTGAAAGGCAGGGTCAGACAGACAAAAGATGAAACCATGCTCACAAAATGTAGTTAAAACAAAATGGTGTCAATGGTCAATACACGATCTCACAATGTATAATTGCCTGTAGCATTACACCCAACGCTGGACCCGATGCTGGTGCTCTCCAGAGGCTCCATTCCCATTCTGATCTCCGACACGGAGCCGGAGGGGCGTCGTCGACTCCGACGCTGTCTGGAGCATTGCCGTCCAGGCGGGAGCCTAAGTCCTGTTCTTATGGGATGGACTTGGGTAGGAATGGGAGGGGTCGCTGGACCCTGAAGAATACCAGCCCATTGACCGCAACATGGACTGGTGTGAGGATTTCTCCAGACTCTTGCATGCTTTCTCTTCCTACTGTGGCTACGGAGGAGGGAGCATCTTTTGCAGTGGTGGTGAGAAGGTCTGCAGAAGTCTTGGACGTTAGCCTACCCTCAGTGGCAGTCGAGGCTAACGACTTGACAGAGGTGCTTCAGCCATGAGTGACCCCCTCTGAATCGCTTCTCCCCTTTAATGAAGTACTTACAGATGTCCTGCTTTGGACTTGGTCCAAGTCCAGCACAGGGGCTCCTGTGAACAGGACAACTGCCCGCTGCCTTCTCCCTTCCCCAGGGGACCCCAATTTCCTCACTCAACACCCTACCCCCGGGAGCTTGGTGGTCCAAGCCTCGACTTCCCATGTAAATCCTGGCACATTCCCTACCGCTACCCCGGATAGGAAATCAAAGAGGCTGAACATCTTGGAGAAGATGTTTCCTTCTACCAGCCCGGCACTGCGGTCCGTGAACACCATGCCTCTTTTGGGCTGTTACTCACATGCTCTATGGGACTCGGTTGCGCAAGTGCTGCCTGTAGGAGGCTGGCTCAGCATATAGTGTCCACCTATGGTGAGGCACTGTGCAGTCCAGGCAACCCTTAGTGATCGTGTTTAGGTCCCTGAAAACCAAAGCTCTCAAGGGGTAGCTGTGGAGAGCAGCTAAGGCTCACCCAGGAAGGTGAAAAACAGTTGCATGTACCACTGTGTCGGTCAGTAAGCTTTCACACAAGAAAGAACCACATCAGGTGAGTAGAAAAATACTTTATATTTGTTACTACACACTAGACACTAACTTGGTAGAACTCCTACTCGAAGATATCAATTACACACAGAGAATACTTTGAAAAGATGTAAGTAGCATGGAAAAACACATAGGGCCCAACCAGGTGTCCAAACCATATACTAAAATAGTGGGAAGCGAGGTGAGTACCAAAACGGGACTAGTACCCAAGGTTGGAGGACCCCAGGGGAATTAAGGAACCACCCAAGGTGAGTAGCTAGGGACCCCAAGGTGCCCATGTGCAGAGTGTTTACACTAGGTCAGACGGCCATAAGACAACACAGGGTAAATCGTCTTTGGAAAATTACAGTTCTAGGACCCTTCCCAAGGGAGCCCGAAGGAACCTCTTGGATCAAGGAAGGTTGAAGAGTCACCCCACTCATGTGGATACCTGCACTAGCGAGCCCGGATGCATAGGGATGAAGTGGTGTCGGAAATCTCCATAGAAGTCACTGGAGGGTCTTGGAAGTTCAGCAGCTACAGCGTCTTGTGGAACCAGGACAACGAATCCAGACAAGAAGAACCTGAAAGCAGAGGAGACAGAGTTCAAAACACCCGGAGATAACCAGGAGGCACAGGAGCACAATACCAGCCCTGGTTGAAAGTTCTTGGTGTAGCACTGAGTAGAGGAAACAGCAGCTGTGGAGACCAGACGATGTTCCCCTAGCAGCCCAGGAGCCTTTCATGAGCTGTCAGACGCTAGTCGACGAGAGCAGGAAGGTCAGTAGCTGGCAGGACCACCAACAAGCCTTGGCAAATTCAAACAACGGTTTGTGTGAGAAGATGCTTGGTTGCAGACCAGCAAGGTCTGTGGGACTAACCCAGCAGGGGTAAGTCAGGGCCGCCCTTCAACACGCAGGAGAGCCAAGAGGAATCGATGGAGCCCCCTCAAGGACCCTCTGGCAGCAGGCAGAGGAGTTTGTAAGGAAGCCCCAGCAGCACACAGGAGACAAAGGCCCACGAGGCAGAGGATGTAGGCAGGACGTTGTGCTTGGAGCTGTGCAGTGCTGGAGGCAGGGGCTACTTGGAGCTAGAAGATCTTTGGTGGAAGGAGCCAACAAGCCTTGGTAAGGCCAAACAGACGTGATGCACAGGGAGGTGGTCTACATTGGCTGGAGAGGGATTTCAGTCTCCCAACTTGCAGGGAAGACTGGTCAGACCTCTATAGACCAACAAACCACCACCTGTGTTGCAGAGCTGGGCAATGTCTGTGGGACAGCAGGATCAGCAAACCGGTCATCAACTTCGAGCTGCCTGCCGGTGCAGGGAAGTGACTGCCACTGTCCCATTGAATTGGAAACAGGCTAAATTGTTGCCACTTCTGAAAAAGCCCATTCTAGATTCCACCAAACTTGCAAGCTACCGCCCTATCTCTCTCTTACCGGCGTTGGCAAAGGTGTGTGAAAAAGCTGTCTTCAGACAGCTAGACACCTATGTCGAGTCATCTGGCGTTCTCCACCCTGCCCAATCCGGATTTAGGGCTACATATAGTACAGAGACTGCGCTTGTCGAAATGGCAGAGGCAATAAGGGAGTGCCTGGATGCAGGTGGCAGAGCGGCCCTGATTTTGTTGGACCTCTCTGCCGCCTTCGATACGGTGCCCCATCGACAATTACTTGCTCGACTTTCGAACATTGGCGTTACAGGTCTTGCTTGGGACTGGCTTAAATCCTTTTTAGATGATCGCACCCAGCAGGTCTGGATGCCACCCTTTTCGTCGGCTCCCAGGAAAATGTCCACAGGAGTACCACAGGGCTCTACTTTGAGCCCTTTACTTTTTAACATCTATATAACACCCCTGATCTATCTTGCGGAGGAGCTGGGAGCCAAGATCATAGCGTATGCTGATGATACCCAGCTCCTCTTTACCTGGAAGGATGATGACCTGTCCTCGGAAGTTGCCCAGAAATGCCTCTCGACTGTCTTCAAATGGCTCGCACATGCTCAACTGAAGTGCAACGAGGACAAGTCGGAGGTCCTCCTGTATGGATCTTTCCCTCCCTCTTTCAGAGAGACCCTGTGGCCTTCAGACTACCCTCGGCCCAACTCAGTGGGCAATCCAGTGAAGAACTTGGGGGTCTGGTTTGGTGAGGACCTGAGGTTCTCCGCACAAATTAAGAAACTTGCGGGGGTATGCTTTGGTACTCTCAAATCACTTAGAAAGTTTTTTCGCCTGTTACCTAGGTCAGCGAAAGAAATGGTGGCCCGCGCCCTTATTTTGTCTTGCATTGACTATGCCAATGCCCTGTACATTGGCATACCAGGCTACCTGATAAAAAAACTACAAATAATACAGAATGCAGCCGCCAGACTTCTGCTGAACATCTCAAGTAGGTCTACCGTTACAGCATCTGCGTGATCTGCATTGGCTCCCTGTGGTCCATAGAGTGCAATTCAAAGCTCTCACTCTGGCTCACAGAGCCCTGTATGGACTAGGGCCGATGTACCTCAGGAAGCGTTTTGCCTTTTATGCTCCCAGCCGATCTCTGCGCTCAGTCACCCATCGACGGGCGGTGGTCCCCGCTTTCGCAGGATGCGTCTGGGGGGGTCACTCCCTCTCCGTTAAAGCAGCGTTAGCATGGAACTCCCTTCCTGTGGAATTGCGGAACACTCAGGATCCTAGGCTCTTCAAAAAACAATTAAAAACCCTTCTTTTTAATCTGCCCATTTAAATCCCTGCTTCACACTGCTACGGTCACTTCCCGCGCCCGGACACTCTTGAGTATCTGAGCGCGTTATAAGTGTATTATAACATAACATAACTTCAAGGGAGATTCCTTCATGGTAGATAGTAGGTTGAGTCCTTGGTGACTCGGAGGATGCACAGCTTCGGAGTTGCAGATCTTTATAGTAGCACAGGGACATAGATGCAGCAGGATGTTTCATACTGGTATCAGTCTTGTCGTGGGTCCTTGCTTGAAGAACAGCAGAAATCCAGTGTCCACCAGCAGAAGAGTCTTTTAACAATCTTCAGCGACAGGCAGTCTGTTCCATAAGTTGTCAGGACAAATATAAGGACCCACCCTCAGGGGACCCTTTAAGTAACCCTAAAAGGGGCCAAGATTTAACATGGCAGAATCAAGTGGCCACCTGGAAAAGCTCTGGGCACCTTCCTAGCTAGAGAAGTGGTGGTCACTCCCCTGCCCTTTGTTTAGTTTCGCGCAGAGCGGGAACCAAGGGCTCCTGAACTGGGCAAAACTGGTTTATGCATGGAGGGCACCAACTGTGCCCTTCAATGCAGTCTGGTGGCGCTCAGAAGCGCCACCACCCTACCTAATTCGAAAGGAGCGGGGGGTCATACCTCTCCTTCGCAAGAAATCCTTTGTTCAGCTTCCCCTGCCCGAGCGAAGCTCATCAGCAGGGGGGGCAGAACACGGCCTAGGGTCGGCAGTGGCACGTGCTGGCAGTCTGACCCTAAACTACACAGGTAGGTATTGGGCGTCCTCTAAGAAGCCCCCTAGTACATGTTATCATGCAACTAACACTGGAATCGGTGTAGTTGCATGATTCCAAAATGTTTGATACCAAACATGATCAGGTTCGGGGCAGCCATTATGTAGTTAGACATCTAGACTTGCCAGTGTCCACTACACACCTTATAATGGCTGTCCCACACTTACAAAGCCCGAAAATGGAGTCCGGGGTTTTTAGGGGCACCTCTGCTCATGCAGAGGTACCCTCACCCTTAGAACAGTGCACCCTGCCCTTGGATTGAAGGGCCTAACTTATGGGTGACTTATAGGTTTTAAGTGCAGTGACTGGGATATAAGGGAAACCTTATATCTGAAGTGAAGGGTACAGGCACATTGTCACGCAGAGTGCAATGGCAGCTCTGCAGACACAATTTGCATGGGCTCCTATGGGTGGCACAATACATGCTGCAGCCCATAGGAGCCCCTGATCTACCTATGCCCTGGGTACATCAGTACCATATACTAGGGACTTAGAATGGTACCCCAGTATACCAATTGTGGGGTGTACAAAGTACTTACCAGTAAATTTATAGAAGAGAGCACTGTCACGGAGGTCCTGGTCCGCATGATCACAGTGAACTACAGTCAAAACACACTGACACCAGGCAAAAAGTGGGGATATTTATGTCAGAAAGATCCTACTATCCTACAATGGAGATCATTGCCCTTGAAGCTGCTAGGAAGGGCCGCCATGTACAAGATAACATTAATAAACCTCCTGTACATCCTTCAGAACACATATAAGATCCCAGAGGAAATCGTTGTCAAAATAGAGAGAGAAGCCTGGAAGTTAGTATGGAATGGGAGACACGCAAGAGTGGTGCTGCAGACACTACAGCACAATCAAAACAATGGGGGAATAACTCTTCCAGACATACAGGCATACTGCAGCGGCGCACATTTATTAGTTGTCAATGACTGGGGCCATTTACCATGAGGACCACCCGGCCTCCGCACTAGAGAGACTCCAATTTAAAACCTGCACGTACCTACATTACTTGTATGGTGGAAAGGGGTTAAATAAGCTATTGCCAGCACTCCAGATATCTATAGAAGCCTGAAAAGGGGCAGAGAGGCGAATGAGGTGA
Source organism: Calotriton arnoldi (assembly GCA_963921515.1). NCBI lineage: Eukaryota > Metazoa > Chordata > Amphibia > Caudata > Salamandridae > Calotriton > Calotriton arnoldi. The sequence goes on from CAWUFW010000181.1 coordinate 4,319,379, forward strand.
GATACACAGGTCACTTGAGAAACTCCCTTATGGGTAGGAACACGTCTGAAGAAAATTGGGAAACTGAGGGGGTTCAGGGCATGGGACACCATCAGGATTTCCAAACTGGGGGATCTCCTAGAGGATTGAGTGCTGGTCCTCTTCATCTCCCTCCAACGGAACTACCAATTTACTAAAACACAACATTTCAAATACTTACAACTTAAAAACGCCTGGAAGGCAGAGAGACTTGACACAGCAGATATCCCAGAATACACACCACTAGAGGGGAGACTGCTCCAGGGAGAAATAGCACAGAAAGCGGGCTCCTGAACTTACAAGGCACTTATTAAAAATATGCCTGAATCACTAACCAAACTGAGCGCTAGATGGGAAAGTGCAGTGGGAGAACTGGAGGACACAGATTGGGAGGCGGCAGTTATGCACCCGCGAGAAGTAGCTATGAAATCAAGATTAAGGCTGATCCAATTTAAGATCCTTCATAAGACATATGACAGGGCCCACTTGCACAAATTCGGCAAGGCAGAGTCCCACAATTGTCTGCAATGTGCAGCAGAAAGGGGGTCATTCATGCACACACTATGGAAGTTCCCTTGCATACACTCGTACTGAACCACCTTATTGGAGGAGCTAACAGGTTAATGGGAGAAAAACTACAAATGGACCCCAAGTTAATTTTGTTAGGTATACCCACAGAAGTGGATGTCCCTTAGTGGTTTTGGCCTCATAGTGGTAAAAAGAGATGTAGGTAAGTATTGGGGTACCCCAGAGCTGCCAACCCTCTGGGCATGGAAAATAGGGATGGACCTGTACATGACTGCTGAAAAGGTCACCTACAAGGCCAGAGGGTACCCGAAGAAGTTTTAAAAAGTTTGGGGTCCATGGTTGAAACACTATGGCATAGATATGTGAGAAAATGAGAAACTGCCCCAACTGACAATGCCACTATGATATGTGAGAGACGCGTGTAATTGATTGAACTTATTAATGAACGACCACTGAGAAAATATTGACGCCTTACTATGCTATTGCAAATTTGATCAAATGTGCTTCTACTCCCATGCAGTTGTGGTTCTTGATGCGTTGAGCATCATGTATTGTTTAATGAAAACTCAAATAAAAATATTTTTTTAAAGAAAGAAATTGTGAAAATAATTTTCAGAGAGGTTTAAAAAAATTTATGTATGTGTAATATATATATATATATCACAAACTCGCCTTGCAAATCTTCTCCTGAAGAAAACGAGCGTAGACCCAGGTTTGGTGCAATTGATTTATTTAGACACACCACCAGCCGCCATGACGCGTTTCGGCAGATCCCTGCCTTGATCACATGACAACATTGCCTAGTGAATGCTCCTTTTTAAAGTCACAGTGTAATTGCTTAATAATGGACATAGACAACATACTTAAAGAAATACATGCCTCAATGCATAAACCTTTCGTTATTTCTGAATACAAAGTGCATTGTATAGAAAAAAGAAAAAATATTGATTGCTTATCATTTTGGTTACTAAAAAACCACTTTTTGCTGCATAAATGCATTGTTTGTCCATTATCTAAAACGAAAATGCAAAGACCCATATCTTCACTGGACTGTATAAAAGGAGTAAAAAAGAGTAAAAGAATATACTGATATGTGAAGTGCAATAAATAGAACAGTGCAAAGTAAGTTTGTGAACCCGTGCCTCCGATTGTAAAGTGCAAGTGCATGAAAAAAAAAACAACACAAAACCTTCTCCTATTCATTGCATACATAGTAAAAATCCACTCACATTTTCTATTAGTGTTACTATTAGGCGAAAAAACATGTGCAAATAACAGCATGTGCAAAATAAAGCTTTCCTTGGGATTCCATTCCTTAAAGAGTTTTTCTGAGTTATGACAAAATGATTCCCACAATCATAAATATATTCATAAATATGTAAATAAATAATTCCTAAATAAATACATATAAAATCCATAAATATAATTCATTTGTCGTAAAAACCCTAAATACATTTTTGAATGTTAAAAGGAATATAGTTCCATTTAAAAAAACTCTATTTGAAGAAAGATATTAAAAAGTGAAAAAATAGTGCAAAAATGCTGGGACAAATATCTTATGTCAGATGTTGATGTAATTACCTATCTATGAAAGTTATGGTTTTTAAAAAAAAAAATCAGTTTTCAAATTTGAGTCTCTCAATGTATTGGGAGGCCTAAATGTTCAAAGGTAAGTGTACAGATCCTCGCTCATGTTGAGCCCCCCTGGCTGTTTAGTGTCGAGTTCTAGGATGTAGTGGGTCTCCAATCTTCTTAGCTTCCCTTCTCTGTCCCCACCTCTTCTTTGTACGGGGACAGTGTCAATGACATAATATTTGAGATGTTTTAGGTTACTGCTATGTTCTTCTTTAAAATGCCGGGCTACCGGGTAATTAGGGTCATTGTTAGTAATTGCCCTGATATGCTGTAAAACCCGTTTGTGCACTGGTAATTTGGTGCTCCCAATATAAGCCAGTTTGCAGCTACATTCTAAGACATATACCGCAAATTCGGTCTTACAAGTCAGATGAAATTTGATCTTTTGGGGCTTATCGCTGAATGCAGTCAAATATGTTGTTCTATTGTCTCCATGTGCACATGCCTTACAGTTTGAGCATTTAAAGAACCCCTTTCTTGTAGTTAGCCAACCTTCTCCTTCCTTGTGTTCTGGACTGCTCTTAACCAGGACATTGGCCATGGACACTGATTTCCTGAACGTAATTGAGGGGAATCCAGGGAGGGAACTTCCTATAATAGGATCCTCTTTGACTATATGCCAATTGCGCTGAATAATTTTGCGCAATTGTTGTTCCTGTCGTGAAAATGTCAAGATCAACCTCACTGGTTCTGTGGAAGCTGTGGGATTTGTATCACTAACTTTATGAGACCTATCCCTGTAAAGCAAGAGGTCTTCTCTGGCCAAGGCCCGTGATTTACGAATGGCTATCTCAATTGCTTTGGTGCTATATCCCCGCTGCAGGAATCGTGTCTTACTTTCAGATTGATGTTTTTCCAAATCTGGAGTATTGCTACAAATCCTGCGTAACCGCAGCATCTCCCCATAGGGGATGCTGTGGATTATATGAGGGGGATGCGCACTAGACGCATGTAGCAAGGTATTGCCAGCAGTTTCTTTACGGAAGAGGGAAGTGGTTATGATATTGTTGACCAGTGTGAAATTTACATCAAAGAATGAAACACTCTCATGACTTATGTGAGATGTAAATGTAAGATTGACATTATTAACATTGATTAAAGCGATAAAATTTTTAGCTTCTGTCACAGTTCCATTCCATATGATCATCAAGTCATCATTATATCGCAACCAAGATATTACCTTCCCCCTATAGATTGAATCGTATTCCTTCCGTAATATCAGCTCCTCCCACCAGCCCATGAACATACAAGCATAGCTGGGGGAGAAGCTGGCTCCCATGGCCACACCCTGCACCTGTTGGAACATCTGCTTTTTGAATAAAAAAATTGTTTTCCAGACAAAAAACCAACATGTCCATTAGCATTCTATTGTGTTGCAGATACTCAAGAGGTCTTCTGGATAAATAGTACTCTACTGCCTTCACGCCGTCACAATTCCGAATACATGTATAAAGAGAAGACACATCCAAAGTTATTAGTTGGTATCCTTCCTGCCATGTCACATTACCAATTTTTCGTATGAAATCACTAGTATCTTGTACGTATGATTCCAGGTTGTGAACATGCTCTTGCAGGAAGAAATCTATGTATTGGGATAGATTCTCTAGGGGCCCATCACAGGCTGAAATGATGGGCCTACCTGGTGGCTTCTCAATATTCTTGTGTATTTTCGGAATGAAAATAAATAACAGGAGTTTTCGGGTAGTCCTTTTTAAAAAATTTAAATTCATCCAAACTCAGAAGACCTAAACTTTTCCATGCCAAAAGTTTGGTGTGTAGCTGGTCCTGCATTGCTTTGAATTTGAGGGGAGTGCTTTTCCGGTAGCATTCAATGTTGTTTAGCTGGCTATAGGCTTCAGTCATGTAGTCAGTTAAAGGCCACAGCACTATGTTGCCCCCTTTGTCAATCAATCATGTCACTTATAAAGCGCACTACATACCCGTGAGGGTCTCAAGGCGCTGGGGGAAGAGGGGGGTGGTGCTGCTACTGATCGAAGAGCCAGGTCTTGAGGAGTCTTCTGAAGGCCAGTAGGTCTTGGGTCTGCCGAAGGTTGGTGGGGAGGGTGTTCCAGGTCTTGGCGGCGAGGTGGGAGAAGGATCTGCCGCCGGCGGTCGTTTTCCGGATGCGGGGGACTGTGGCGAGGGCGAGGCTGGTGGAGCGGAGCTGACGGGTGGGGGTGTAGAAGCTGAGTCGTCTGTTGAGGTAGGCTGGTCCGGAGTTGTGGAGTGCTTTGTGTGCGTGGGTGAGGAGCTTGAAGGTTATCCTCTTGTTGACAGGGAGCCAGTGCAGGTCTCTCAGGTGGGGTATAATGTGACTGCGTCGGGGGATGTCGAGGATAAGACGTGCAGAGGCGTTCTGGATGCGTTGCAGCCGTCTCAGGAGCTTAGCCGTCGTTCCTGCGTAGAGGGCGTTTCCGTAGTCCAGCCTGCTGGTGACGAGGGCCTGGGTGACTGTTTTTCTTGTTTCGGTGGGGATCCACTTGAAGATCCTGCGGAGCATTCGGAGGATGTTGAAGCAGGATGAGGAAACGGCGTTGACCTGCTTAGTCATGGAGAGGGTGGGGTCGAGGATGACCCCTAGGTTGCGTGCGTGGTCGGTGGGTGTCGGGGCTGTTCCCAGTGATGTCGGCCACTGAGTTTCTGATTACGATGTCTCCTTCCTTTTTAAGCTTAGCCATTAGTTGTCCATATTTCCTTTCATGATTAGTAATTTTTCTTTTCTCTTTATTCATTACCACATTTAGTTTCTTTATCTGAGCCACAATAATTTCATTGAAAACGTCAACAGAGTCTCTGACTGTGACGGGAGTAAATTTGGATTTATTTTAGAAGGGGGTGTCCGGTTTCTTCCAAACCACCAAATCAGACCCATAAAGTACTTGTCCGGGAATTTCTTCCATATCCATCCCTTGTAGATTTGATAGATTTGTTTGGTTGGACGCTTGCATTCCGGTGTCCAAAGACTGTAGGTCTGTTAGTAGTTCAAAGTCTCCCACTACCAAATTAGATGTGCCAGGCGCATCAATGACCAGCCTCGACCTCATCTGGGTTTGTGATTGGAGTTGGTGAAATTTGCGGAGTTTTAGCTTTCTGATGAATTGATATACATCTGCCCGGGTTTGAGAGTAGTTAAAATTTGATTCCGGACAGTATGTTAACCCTAAAGAAAGCAGTTGTTCCTCCGCTGCGGTTAGGTTTATTTTTGCCAGGTTGATGATTGTATTGGCATTTTCCAGATTAAGGGAGGGTGTCCACGTGGATTTCTCTGTTTCTCCATGACCCCCGTCCCCGTCCTCCCCGCTTGTTCCCTGAGTTGTTTGACTGCCCTCCTTCTTTCCCTCCTGCTCCTTGTACGCCGTTTTTTGCCGGTTGGATTCTCGGCCTTAGGGTTTCTCTCCTACTCCGTCTTAAATAGTCCAGTTCCTCCCCCATTGTGAGCCTGATTTTGTTCCGCTTCTGCTGTTCATCTCGAGTTTCCACGTCCGACTCACTCTCCACTGCGGAACTCAGGTCTGAAGTAGATGGAGCTTCTTGTTCAGGCGGCATATATACGGGGTGACTCGCTTCTTGTTGGCGCTTATTAGCAGTGGCATTACGAAATGTGTCATATTTACGAGCAAATGTAAATATCTGGCCATTCTCATAATCTTGTTTGTCCCTCCTGAATTTATAGGTTTTTCGTTGTTTAATTTTATCCTCCTCCTTTTGGAGCCTAAGCATCATTTCTTCACTTAGTTTCGTTTTCTGTTGTGGGTCACCAAGCGCCTTAATTTCCTCATTGAGGGCCTCAATTTTGATGAATAGATCCCTCCGGTCAACTTCAGCGTATTTCACTAGTATCTCTACTAGTTTCCGTGAGGAATCCAGGTTACATTGAGCCCATTCAGCCATCATCAAAGGGTTGGGGGTGTCATAGCTTGGCGCTATCATATTTCGCAACCCCCTCAAGATTCGTCCAACATCCAAATATTTTTGTAAGGATTTGGACTCCCACCATTTTGCTGTTTCTTGTCGCATGAGTTTTTCCAGCGCTCGTTATTTCTCTTTAAGGCTCTTCCCCCCAGCACTGCTATCATCGCTGGCACTTCTACTCTCTGGTTGCGGTTCTGATACAACGTCCGCAAACACTTCTTCCGCGGCAGTTTCGCGGTCTCGCAATGTTGCGGCTGACATGGCGGTGTGTCAATATCTAAATAGTATATGCCTTTTGCGCATCGATCCTTACACGAGCAAGCCTGCTCTGTGGACGGACTCCCGCTTACACACCTCCCCACCTGCTGTCTGTCTGGTGTAGTCCCGTACCTTTTCAGAGCCAGTTGCCGCCGCAGCCCCGCTCCTCCGTAGCTCCACTCTTCCGAGCGTCCGCCTCGGAGAAATCAACACCGCCGCAGCCTCTCTCTCCTCACGGGACAACGTTACTCAGCAGCAGGGGGCTCCGTGCATATCCGTTTCCGGGTCGTTGAGTGTCTGCTTCCAGGTCCCCACACGAAATCGAAGCCTCGATACTCGTCTGAATCCACCGGTAGCCTGCAACTTTCCTGTTCACGGAGCCAACACCTGGAGAGGGGGTCTACGTCACCGGGGAAAGTCGAAACCGGTGCACATATGCCACAAACTCGCCTTGCAAATCTTCTCCTGAAGAAAACGAGCGTAGACCCAGGTTTGGTGCAATTGATTTATTTAGACACACCACCAGCCGCCATGACGCGTTTCGGCAGATCCCTGCCTTGATCACATGACAACATTGCCTAGTGAATACTCCTTTTTAAAGTCACAGTGTAATTGCTTAATAATGGACATAGACAACATACTTAAAGAAATACATGCCTCAATGCATAAACCTTTCGTTATTTCTGAATACAAAGTGCATTGTATAGAAAAAAGACAAAATATTGATTGCTTATCATTTTGGTTACTAAAAAAACACTTTTTGCTATGATATGTGAGAGACGCGTGTAATTGATTGAACTTATTAATGAACGACCACTGAGAAAATATTGACGCCGTACTATGCTATTGCAAATTTGATCAAATGTGCTTCTACTCCCATGCAGTTGTGGTTCTTGATGCGTTGAGCATCATGTATTGTTTAATGAAAACTCAAATAAAAATATTTTTTTAAAGAAAGAAATTGTGAAAATAATTTTCAGAGAGGTTTAAAAAAATGTATGTATGTGTATATTATATATATATATATATATATATATATATATATATATATATATGCCTGACTATTTAATTTCACATTTTTCAGCTCAGAAAATGCAATCATACAATTAACCACAGGAGGGCAATATTTTTTTTTTTTTATACATCTCCAGGCTACATACTATGGCTGCCATAGTACCAGCTCCTAGAGGGCGCAGCACTCCCAGCTGTAGAGGAAAAGCTCTGGCTTAGGAAGCACTTTAAAAAAAAATTGTAACTCCTCCTGAGGTCATGGTTTCAATGATCCAGGAGACTTGCTGTTTTTTAGTTTTTTTCCTAATGTCACTGCTGGACTGCAGAACTCCCTGCACAACCCCCCTCCCTAATATAAAAAAATGGTGTTGGTGCCCCTGCCCTTACTAGGGACGTGACCAAAATCAAAGAATATGTCGAGACCTCACAGGGCAATATGGGGCACCTCTTTAAGGAGCTGTGTATAATAAATGAGCGGGCCTGATGCTCATTTATTACTCACGTTGGTGACCCAGTGCCCAACCAGGACACCCTTTTTAAAAAGAATTATTGGGGAGGGGGACATGTAGCCACCTCCCCAAGCTTTTAGAGCCCGAGGACAACGTCCCCTGGGGCCTTTCTGCTTTTTTTTTAAGGGTAATGGGATGTGCGGCCTCCCTCCCCGACCCTCCTTTGGCCCCGGGGACCCCATCCCCCAGGGGCTATCACAAATAAAGAGGAAGGGGGCATGTCCCCCCCCACCAAAGCCTCTTTAGGCCCCTGGACCCCATTCTCTGGGGCCTATGTTATAAATAAAGGGGAGGGGGGTTGCGGCCCCCTCCCGGTACCTCCTTTGGCCCCGGGGACCCCATCCCATGAGGTCAGAGGTGGGTGCCCCAGTACCCACCCACGAACAACTAGGTGGGGGAACCGCATGGCTCCCGGGCCCCAGCCAGATCCCTGCATGCTGCCAGAGCTGGAATTGCTCCTGCCCAGAGGGAGCAGCTGTTTTTGCTTGCTCCCTCCAAGCGAGAAAATCTGTTTCCCTACCCCCAGGCGTGCGGGTAGTGACACAAAAGTCTCTCACCCTGCGGGAGCATTTTTAGGTCTACCGCCAGGTAGGAGCAGATATACCTTCCCTGCCCGAGTTCCTGCAATCAGGAAAGGCATATCTGTTTTCACCACGCCAGGCAGGAGCATACATATGTTTCCCTGCCTGTGCTGGTGAAATCATGGAAACTACTGTGTCCCGGGGGAAGGCTCCCCGGGACAGTCTGTGAGCTGTCCCCGGGGATAGGGTCCTCCAGGACCTCATAGAGGCTCAAGGAAAGGGGCCACATGCTTTCCTCCCCAATAAAAATAATTTGTGCTGCCTCTATTGGCCCTGGCCCTCCGAGGATGGGTTTTAAAGAGTAGGGCTTTAAAAATAAAAAAATTGCCACGGATTTGTAGATCCTCCGCACATTCACTGCAACATTTAAACAAAAACACTTTTGACCTCTGGCGGGGTCCCTCTGGGAGCCCACCACCAGGCCTAGGGGGGTCAAGGTATCCCTACCCTGCCCCCTTGGGTGTTTTTTAGGACTTGTGACAGAGTCCTAAGATGGCTGCCTCCACAGCATTGTTGATGTGGTGGCAGCCAATCCGACCTCTCCATGAGATCTGTTGGCTCTGCAGATCCTCCCCAGCATGAAATATAAAACATTTTTTTTACTGTTTGTTAAAAACTACTGAATGGATTTATACTAAATGTCTAAAATTTCTATGGAAAATTGAATGGAGAAAACTTTCCTTGCATACTAGTCAAAAAGTTGCACTTTTTTGGAAAGTTTCGGGAAGGTTTCTTAAACGACGCCAAAGTTCTTAGCAACACAATATATAAATTGAGGCATGTGTAACTGTAGATACACAAGCTGTTCATACTCCTGCCATCTAGTGTTAGGCCCTGATGTGTGCAAGTTGTTTTTCTTCAAAGAAGTATTTCGAGTCACGAAGTATTGAGACTCCTTCTCTTGCTGGTAATGTGAATGGCCATCGGCTCCATTGTTGGATTGTGTTCTTGCCGCTGTCTGGTTTGGACGTGTGCTACGGGTCCACAACGTTGTGGTGCTTTTTTTTGGTTCACACGAGTTCCTTCCCTCCATCAGTATTATATTTTGATCGCATCTCCCTCACTGCCCGTTTCAAGTCGACGTTTGTTTGCTTCACTTGAGTGGGGCCCAGGTCAACTGCAGCCCCTCCCGGGCCTTTCCCTTCAGGCCTACTCCCATCTCTAGGTCACGTCTCTCCAGTATTCCTTCACGGTGATGGAATGGACCCCATTCCAATATTGTTCTCGCTGCCACAGGAGATATACTCGGATTGATCTCCATCAGGTCTGCAATGTGTGCCTGTCGCCCGAAGCTGCTTATGGCGTTTGCGGCTCCTTCGGTTCCAAGAAGACTCTTTGCGACCATCGGACATGTTGACCCAAGTCGTCATGTAGGAGTGGCAGTGACACCCAAGACTTCTTCGGTCCCGGACAACCGTAGGCTTCAGATGAAGAGGCTTTCTCCCACGAAGAAAGGTCTGACTCCTATCTGGCGATCAAAGATCTTCTGCCAGCCCAGCAATGCATGAGTACAGCAGCCCATACCCCTCATCACCACTCTCAATCGAAGCAGTCCTCATCCAAAGGGCACACAACCACTCTGGAGTGCTTGAGACAGACCTTCGGACCACCACTGCCTTCGGGCCATGGTTGGCATGGCAAACCACTTTGGACGATCTGCCCAGCACTGGCTCTGCACCGAAGAAACCTTAGAGACCGTCTGCTTCGGCATTGGCTACTCCGATACCGGCACAAAGCTGAGACTCTGTGCCGATCACATCTGCCTTGGCGCCCACAAGAACCTCAGCTCTGAAACTGAAGCCACCCTCATAGCAGAAGGCTTTGGCATCGACAAGCAAGACCGGCGCCAGCACGGTCGAACCGATTCTCCACAAACTACAGTAGGAGATTGTCACAAGGCAGACGCACCTGATCAATCACCCCCATATGGGCCAAATCGTTGCCCGCCCTTCGGGCTCTGATGCTGTTCCACCCTCTAAACTCCAGCTGTCCTTCAAGGAAGCTTTGGACATTCTGATTCCACCAAAGCATCGCAAGAAGGTGGATAAGGATACTAGCCCCTTAACCTATGCACAACCATCCCCTCACCCTGTTCCTCTGCCCTCACCTTCCCCACCTGCTCCTCCAGGGGACCCCATTGACATCACACCTCCTGGGTATCCTCACTATGACATGGGTGGGTATGGGGGAGGGTATGACACATTTGATACCCCTCCGCTGGGTGATCCATCGGACTCCTATTATGCAGACCCACTGGAGACATAGACCCTGACATTTATTTTTCCTGTCCCTCCCCTACGGATGATTCCACCTCCTTGCAGGAACTTATTGGTAGGGCCACCTAATTCCATAAGGTGTATCTTCATACAGACCCCCTAGGGGAGGGCTTTCTTTTTGAAACCCTCTCCTTCACTCACCGCTGTACTTAGTACCACCCCATTCTTAAGGGCATGCTACACTACACGCCCAACATATAAAAGGGCCCTGTTCGAGCCAGGATCACAACACCTAAAGTGGATAAAAAAGATAAAGCCTCCCCTACTGACCCCATTTACATTCGTGAGCCAACTCCCAGGCCAGTGGGATGCCCCTTTACCGGAGAAAACAAGTAAACACATTGTAGGAAACCCACCTCCCTATATAGTGCACCAGAATGGGGCACACTGTGCAGAGAGGTCCGAGAGACCCTTGTTTGTTTACAGAGTCAAAAGATGATAATACCAATACTCTATTTTGTGGTAGTGTAGGCGAGCAGTTAGGTTTATCAGAGGGTAGTGCTAAGCATTTGTTGTACTCACAAAGGCAATAAATGATACACACCCTCAATGAACGAAGTCCAGACCAAATTAGAAAAACAGTATTTTTTTTTAATGTAAATAATCTGAAAGAAACACGTTAGTTATAGATTCCTTACCTTAGAATTACCCCCAGGCGTCAGACTGGATCCGGAAAGTTTTTTTCGTCAGCAGTACCTCTGCGCGTCGGAAGGTGGTTTCGGTCGGCTCCGCGTCCGTCGTTGGCGTCGTGGTCGCCAGGATAACGTCGCGGTAGCTACTTAGACGCCGCCCTCGAGCGCTGACTTCAGTTCTTTCTTTTTCCGCGCCAGCCAGCGCAGATCCGGAGAGAGCGGTACCTCCAGTCACTTTTTGACTGACTTTTTTGAGCGACTTTTGTCGACGTCTTTTTTGAGTCTACGACTCCTGGTGCACGAGGGATGCCCGGCTTCAAGGCCTGCAGTTCCTGTAACCGGCTGATGTCGGTTACGGATCCGCATCGCATGTGCCTCTTTTGCCTGGAGCGCGACCACGACCCCAAGTCGTGCTCCGACTGCCGGTCGATGGCGCCAAAGGCTTTGCGGGAGCGGTCCCGAAAGCTGCTTGAGCGCCGGCAGTCGGCTCCGCGCCGTACGAGATCCCGGTCGCGAGGGAGGTCGAGGGACCCGTCGCGAAGCCATCACCACTCGTCCAAGTCATCGAAGTCTTCGCACTCTGGGTCGGGTAAGTCGAAGCACAAAAAGAAGTCGAAGAAGCATCGTCGCTCTTCGACTTCTCCCCGTCGGTCGGCTGACGCGACGAGGGATGCGGGCGGAGCCCGAGGAGTCGACTCCAAGTTTCCCCCCCTTCCTGGGACCCGGAGCGACTCCCGCCCAACTTCGTAAATTTTACGAAGCGATGCATGTCATCTTCGGGCGACCCGAACCCGCCGGCGCGCCTTCGGGTCCCACAGACTCTGTTGGGGGGCCTAGGCCTTCTCCGCCGTCGGCTCCGGCCACGGCGCCGCAGGCCCCCAGTGGATCCAGGCCTGTATCCGGATCGGCGCCGGTTGACCTTAATACACCACCGGCACCGCAACCGACGCCGATCGTGACCCCGGCCGGCGTCGACCCCGGCCTCCATCCCGAGGTGGACCCGGAGCCGGACCGGCGTCGCCCGACACCGGATCCGGCGCAGAGTGGGGTTTTTGTGCCCCTGTTCACTCCTGGGGTTCCTTTTTGGCCAGATTGGCAACCTGAGGATGAGTAGGAGGACTGGGAGGGGTCAGGTGACCCTTTAACTGATCAGCTAGGATCTGAACAGGACTGGAGAGAGGAACTGGGGGATGCCAGTGGTCTTGATACTTCCCCTAACCTTGGCATGTTGCCTCCTCCTATCGTGGCTACGGAGGAGGGAGCATCATACGCAGTGGTGTTGCGTAGGGCGGCCGAGGCCCTCAACCTTCCTACGGTGGTGGTCAGGACTAACCTCCTGACAGAGGTGCTTCAACCGGCTGTGAGCTCTTCGGAGCCCCTGCTGCTGTTTAATGAGGCCCTTACCGACGTCCTTTTGGGCACGTGGTCCAGGCCCAACACGGGGGCTCCCGTTGATAGGATGATTGCCCGACGCCACCGCCCGGCTCCGGGCGACCCCACTTTCCTCTCCCAACACCCCACCCCGGAGAGCTTGGTGGTCCAAACCTCCACTTCCAAGAGCGCATTCCCTACCGCTCCCCCGGAAAGGGAATCCAAGAAGCTGGACCATCTTGGGAAGATGTCTCTTGGGCCGTTATTCCCACTCTGTGTGGGACTTGGTTGCGCAAGTGCTGCCTCAGTGTACGGAGGAGGCCCGGACAGTGCTCTCCCAGGCTATTGCCGCCGGGAGGGATGCAGCGAAGTTTACCATCCGTTGTGGGCTGGATACCGCCGAGACTCTGGGCAGGATAATTTCAACGTCGGTAGCCCTTCGTCGCTACGCCTGGATGAGATCGACTGGCTTTTCGCGGGATGTCCAGAACACCTTGATGGACATGCCTTTTGATGGCCGTCGCCTTTTTGGCGACAAAGCGGACAACGCTCTAGAGCGTTTCAAGGACTCACGGGCTACGGCCAAGTCCTTGGGCCTCTACAGCCGCCCAGCGCAGTCTGCTTTTCGCCCCTTTCGTGGCTACGGAAGGGGTGCCCCGCTACGTCCCGCCCAGAGCCACAGGCCGCAACAAGTTACCCAACCTTCGCGCGGCCGTGGACGTGGGAACCAATGCCGTGATTCAGGGGGCCAGCGGGCGCCCAGTCCACCAACCCCCCCTCTGCAGCAGCCTCCAAACCTTCCTAGTCCGATTTTCAAGGCCCATCAAACGCCAGTGGGCGGCAGGATACGCCATCACCTCCCCCACTGGCGCACCATCACGTCAGACAGGTGGGTTTTGCAAATAGTCCGAAGGGGCTGCTCCCTCCCCTTCGAGGCTAACCCTCCAGCCGTGCCACCTCAATACCACCGCATGACGGAGGATCACCTGGCACTTCTCCAACAGGAAGTTTTGTCACTCTTGGCCAAGGGAGCCATCGAGCGCGTCCCTGTCCCAGAAGTAGGTCGTGGTTGCTATTCCCACTACTTTCTGGTACCCAAGAAGGACAAGGGCCTGCGTCCTATCTTGGATCTCAGGGACGTCAACCGCTTCCTCCGGAAGGAGAAGTTCAAAATGTTGACGCTCGCTCAGGTCTTGTCTGCCCTCGACCCTGGAGAGTAGATGGTACCGTTGGACTTGCAGGACGCTTATTTTCACCTCCCCGTCCTGCCGGCCCACCGGCGTTACCTGCGGTTCACGGTAGGCCACGAGCATTTTCAGTTTACCGTGCTCCCCTTTGGCCTTACCGTCGCCCCTCGGGTGTTCATGAAAGTGATGGCGGTGGTCGCAGCTCATCTGCGCAGATCAGGGGTTCCAGTCTTCCCCTATCTCGACGACTGGCTGTTGAAGGCGGGCTCGTCCCAGACAGTTGTCTCCCACCTCCAGACTATGGCCGACCTCCTGCATTCGCTGGGGTTCTCCAGCAATGTGCCAAAGTCACACCTGATTCCCTCTCAGTAGCTCCTCTTCATCTGAGCGGTTCTGGACACAACGCAGTTTCGGGTTTATCCTCCCGAACAGCGAGTCCGGGATATTCAGGCTATGATTCCGATCTTTCAGCCTCTATCCCAGGTTTCGGTCCGGATGACCCTGAGGCTGCTGGGCCTCATGGCCTCCTGCATCCTGCTGGTCGATCATGCCAGGTGGCATATGCGGGCTCTGCAGTGGGACCTGAAATTCCAGTGGACGCAGCATCAGGGGAATCTGTCCGATTGCGTCCAGATCTCGGAGGGCACTGCTCGACAGTTGCAGTTGTGGCTCACGAACCAGGATTGGGTCAACGGCAGATCCCTCGCCCTTCCCCAACCAGAGCACACGGTGGTGACGGACGCATCCCTTCTGGGATGGGGCGGCCACATGGGAGAGGCGGAGATCAGAGGACTCTGGTCTCCGGCGGAGTCCGGGCTCCACCTCAACCTTCTGGAGCTCCGGGCGATTCGTCTTGCACTCAAGGCATTCCTTCCCTCTGTCCAGGGAAGAGTAGTGCAGGTGTTCACGGACAACACCACTGCCATGTGGTACTGCAACAAACAAGGCGGGGTGGGGTCGTGGACACTGTCAGGAGGCCCTCCGCCTCTGGACATGGCTGGAACATCAGGGCATATCCCTGGTGGTTCAACACCTGGCGGGTTCCCTGAACGCCAGAGCGGACAAACTCAGCCGCAGGTGCATGATTGATCACGAATGGCGTCTTCACTCAGAGGTGGTGCAAGGTCTCTTTCGACAGTGGGGAGAGCCTTGGTTAGATCTATTCGCCACCGAAGAGAACGCGCAATGTCGCAAATTCTGCGCATGGAATTTCCAAGGCAGCACTCGCTAGGCGACGGTTTTCGTCGCGAGTGGAGTCGCGGTCTGTTGTACACCTTTCCGCCTATACCACTTCTGCCCAGAGTGCTGAAGAAGATCAGGCGCGACCGGGCCCAAGTCATTCTTGTGGCTCCGGATTAGGCACGAAGAGTCTGGTATCCCGAGCTGCTCAACATGGCCATCGATCCTCCGACCCGTCTGCCTCTACGGGAGGATCTTCTGTCGCAGCAACTGGGGACGGTCCTCCACCCGAACCTGTCCAGCCTCCAGCTCCTTGTGTGGAGATTGAGTGGCGGCAGCTGACGTCTTTTGACCTGCCTCCCGAAGTTTGTGACGTAATCTAGGCAGCCAGGCGTCCCTCCACTAAGACGGTATACGCCTGCCGGTGGAACTAATTTGTGGCATGGTGCACAGCAAAGGCTGTGGATCTCCTCTCTGCCCCTCTTTCTGAGGTTCTCTTGTTTCTCCTTTCTTTGGCCCAGCAGGGCTCTGCTCTGGGCACTATCAAGGGCTATCTCTCGGCCATCTCTGCCTTCCTTCGGCTTCCAGATCAGCCTTCTCTTTTCAAGTCCCCTGTTGTTAATCGTTTCTTGGAAGGCTTAACTCATTTCTTTCCTCCTACTCCCTTCGTTATGCCTCAGTGGGACTTGAATCTAGTTTTAACCTATTTAATGTGCGCTCCCTTTGAGCCACTACACAACTGTTCTTTTAGGCTTCTGATGCTTAAAACTGCATTCCTGGTAGCCATCACATCTGCCAGAAGAGTGAGTGAGCTCCAGGCCCTTTCATCCAAGCCTCCTTTCCTGTCTGTCCATCCGTACAAGGTAGTTCTCAGGACTCGTCCATCCTTCCTG
Source organism: Calotriton arnoldi (assembly GCA_963921515.1). Taxonomy (NCBI): domain Eukaryota; kingdom Metazoa; phylum Chordata; class Amphibia; order Caudata; family Salamandridae; genus Calotriton; species Calotriton arnoldi. Next base: position 4,335,369 of record CAWUFW010000181.1, read on the forward strand.
CCCAAGGTTGTCACTGCCTTTCACATCGGGCAGACCTTCACTTTGCCCACCTTCTTTCCGCCTCCGCATCCTTCGAAAGAGGAAGAGAGGCTCCACCGTCTGGACCCAAAACGTGCGCTTTCCTTTTATCTGGATCGCACCAAACAGTTGCGGGTGGATGACCAGCTCTTTGTTGGCTACGTGGGCGCCAAGAAAGGTCGGGCCATACACAAGCGGACTATCTCCCGATGAGTCGTTTTGTGTATCAAAGCCTGTTACTCTCTGGCAAAGAAGGAGCCTCCAGTAGGGCTGCGTGCCCATTCCACCAGGGTGACGGCAGCAACTACTGCTTTGGGACGTGGAGTTCCTCTGAATGACATTTGTCAGGCAGCTACGTGGGCTTCATTGCACACCTTTACCAAACACTACTGCCTTGACAATAAAGTCCGGAGAGACGGCTTCTTTGGCCATCTGTTCTCTAGGACTTTCTGGTGTGATCTTGGTTCGCAGACCCACCTCCGGGGTTGGTATTGCTGGGGTATCTATTCTAAGGTAAGGAAACTATAACTAACGTGTTTCTTTCAGATGCACAAGTTACTTACCTTCGGTAACAATTCTGAAAGAAACACATAGTGATAGATTCCTTACCTTAGAATATCCCCAGGCGTCAGACTGGATCCGGAAAGTTTTCGTCAGCAGTACCCCTGTGCGTCGGTAGGGGCGTCGTGCGGCTCCGCGTCCGTCGTTGGCGTTGTGGCCGCCGAGATGACATCGCGGGCGCTACTTGGACGCCGCCCACGCGCGCTGACGTCAGTTCTTTCTTTTTCCGCGCCAGCAAGCGCAAATCCGGAGAGAGCGATACCCCTAGTCTTTTTTGACTAAGTTTTTTTAGATCTTTTTCTCACCTTTTTCGAGTCAATTCGACTCCTGGTGCAGTTAGGGATGCCCGGGTTTAAGTCCTGCGAGGACTGTCATCGGATGATGTCGGTGACGGACCCGCACCGCGTGTGTCTCTTCTGCCTGGGGCGCGACCACGACCCCAAGTCGTGCCCCGACTGCCGGTCCATGGTGCCGAAGTCTTTGCGGGAGCGGTCCCGAAAACTGCTTGAAGCCCGGCAGTCGGCTCCGTGCCGTGACAGGTCCCGGTCCAGAGGGAGGTCGAGGGACCGTGCGCGGAGTCCCCATCGGCGATCGTCGGGATCGAAGTCTTCGCACTCGGGGTCAGGTAAGGCGAAGCACAAGAAGTCGAAGAAACGACATCGTTCTCCGACTTCCCCTCGCCGGTCGCGCAACGCGGCTGAGGGTACGGGTGGTGCCACCCCCGCGGCCGCCAGACTACCCGCCCTACCCGGGGTCGTCGGCGACTCCGGCCCAGATACAGGACTTCCTGTCGGCCATAGCTCGCCTCTTTGGGCCGTCGGGTCCCGCAGGTGCGCCTTCGGGCCCCGCGGTCCCGCCTGGGTGTCCTCGCGTTTCCTCGCCGGCGGCGCTGGCGGCTCCGGCCACGGCGCCGCAGGATACCCTAGGATTCAGGCCTGGATCCCGGTCGACGCTGGTTGACCTCGTTACGCCTCCACCGGCACCGATACTGACGCCGCCCGCTCCTCGGGACGACGTCGACCTCAGATTCAGCCCCGAAGTGGACGCGGCGTCGGTTGATGCCGTTCTCGACGCCGTTTGGGGATTTCTATCCCCATGTCCCTGCTCCTTATTTACAGCCTGAGGAGCAAGGGGAGGACTGGGAGGGGTCAGACGACCCTCTCGCTGCAGCCTGCGAGTCTGAACAGGACTGGGCTGAGGAATTGGGGGACGCCAGTGGTCTGGATACCTCACCAGACCTTGGCATGCTGTCTCCTCCTACCGTGGCTATGGAGGAGGGAGCCAGTTATGTAGTGGTGTTGCGTAGGGCGGCGGAGGCCCTACACCTCCAGCTCCCTACTGTGGCTGTCAGGACTAACCTCCTGACAGAGGTGCTTCAGCCAGCAGCTATTTCTGCGGAGCCACTGCTGCCCTTTAATGAAGCCCTTTCGGACGTTCTTTTGGGCACTTGGTCCAGGCCCACCACAAGGGCTCCTGTGGATAGGAACGTGGCCCGACGCCATCGCCCGGCTCCACCGGATAGGGAATCCAAGAAGCTGGATCAGTTTGGGAAGAAGATTTTCTCTTCCACCAGCTCTGCGGTCCGTGAACACTGCATGCCTCTTGGGCCGTTATTCCCACTGCCTGTGGGATACGGTGGCGAACGTGCTGTCTCAGTGTCCGGAGGAGGCCCGGACCGCTCTCGCCCAGGCTGTTGCAGAGGGGAGAGACGCAGCCAAGTTCATGATCCGTTGTGGTCTATACACCGCCGACTCACTGGGCAGATCCATTGCAAAGACGGTGGCGGTTCGCCGCCACGCCTGGTTGAGAACCACTGGATTTTCAGGGGATGTTCAAAACACCCTTATGGACATGCCCTTTGATGGCCGTCGCCTCTTCGGCGACAAAGCGGACAGCTCGTTGGAGCGGTTTAAGGACTCACGGGCTACGGCCAAGTCCTTGGGACTCTCGGCAGTCCGCCCTCTTCCGCCTTCCGCTCCTTTCGTGGCACAGGAAGGGGCGCCCCGCAGTATTCGCAACAGAGTCACAGGCCGGCGCAACAGACATCCCAGCGCGGACGCGGTTTCCGCCGTGGCGGACAAAGGGGCCAGCGGGCGGGTCAGACCACCACCACCACCACCCCCGCCACCTCTGCCTCCAAACCTTCCTAGTCCGAACTTTCAGGCCCATCAAACGCCAGTGGGTGGCAGGCTCCGCCATCACCTCCCCCACTGGCGCACCATCACTTCGGATAGGTGGGTGTTAGAGATAGTCCGAAGAGGCTACTCCCTCCCCATCGAGACTACCCCCCCAGCCATGCCACCGCATGTCGGGGGATCACTTGGTGCTTCTTCAGCAGGAAGTTGCGGCCCTCTTGGCCAAGGGGGCCATCGAGCGCGTTCCGACGCACCAAGTAGGTCGTGGTTGTTATTCCCACTACTTTGTGGTGCCCAAGAAGGACAAAGACCTGCGTCCTATTTTGGACCTCAGGAACGTCAATCGCTTCCTCCGCAGAGAGAAGTTCAAAATGCTCACTCTAGCTCAGGTCTTGTCTGCTCTCGACCCACAAGACTGGATGGTGGCGCTGGACTTGCAGGACGCCTATTTCCATATCCCCGTCCTGCCAGCCCACAGGCGTTACCTGCGGTTCATGGTAGGCCACGAGCACTTTGTTTACCATGCTCCCCTTTGGCCTTACCAGCGCCCCTCGGGTGTTCACCAAGGTGATGGCGGTGGTCGCAGCTCATCTGCGCAGATCAGGGGTCTCAGTCTTTCCCTATCTCGACGACTGGTTGTTGAAGGCGGGCTCGCCCCAGACGGTCGTCTCCCACCTCCAGACTACGGCCGACCTCCTGCACTTGCTGGGGTTCTCCATCAATGTGCCGAAGTCGCACCTGATTCCCTCCCAGAAGCTCCGCTTTATCGGAGCGGTTCTGGACACGGCGCAGTTTCGGGTCTATCCTCCCGAACAGCGAGTCCGGGACATTCGGGCTCTGATTCCCATCTTTCAGCCCTTGTCCAGGGTGACTCTGAGGCTGCTGGGCCTCATGGACTCCTGCATCCTGCTGGTCAATCATGCCAGGTGGCGTATGCGGGCTCTGCAGTGGGACCTGAAGTTCCAGTGGGCGCAGCATCAGGGAAACCTGTCCGATCACGTCCAGATCTCGGAGGGCACTGCACAACAATTGCAGTGGTGGCTCACGAACCGGCATTGGGTCGACGGCAGATCCCTCTCCCTTCCCCAACCGGAGTTCACAGTGGTGACAGATGCGTCCCTCCTGGGATGGGGCGGCCACATGGGAGAGGCGGAGATCAGAGGCCTCTGGTCTCCGGCGGAGTCCCGGCTCCATATCAACCTTTTGGAGCTGCGGGCGATCAGGCTTGCACTGAAGGCATTCCTTCCCTCTGTCAAGGGGAGAGTAGTGCAGGTGTTCACAGACAACACCACCGCCATGTGGTACTGCAACAAACAAGGCGGGGTGGGGTCGTGGACCCTCTGTCAGGAGGCTCTGCGTCCCTGGACATGGCTGGAACATCAGGGCATGTCCCTGGTGGTTCAACACCTGGCAGGTTCTCTGAACACCAGGGCGGACGAACTCAGCCGCAAGTGCATGCTCGATCACGAATGGCGTCTTCACTAGGAGGTGGCGCAAGGTCTCTTTCAGCAGTGGGGAGAGCCTTGGTTAGATCTATTCGCCACCGAAGAGAACGCGCAATGTCATCAGTTCTGCGCGTTGGAATTTCCAAGGCGGCACTCGCTCGGCGACGCTTTTCGTCGCAAGTGGAGTTGCGGTCTGTTGTACGCCTTTCCGCCTATACCACTTCTGCCCAGAGTGCTGAAGAAGATCAGGCGCGACCGGGCCCAAGTCATTCTTGTGGCTCCGGACTGGGCTCGAAGAGTATGGTATCCCGAGCTACTCAGTATGAGCATGGATCCTCCGATCAGACTGCCTCTTCGGGAGGATCTTCTGTCACTGCAGCAGGGGACGGTCCTCCACCCGAACCTGTCCAGCCTCCACCTCTTTGCGTGGAGATTGAGCGGCGGCAGTTGATTCCCTTCGACTTGCCTCCTGAAGTTTGTGACGTTATTCTGGCAGCCAGACGTCCTTCTACTAAAGTGGTATACGCCTCCAGGTGGAACAAATTTGTGGCATGGTGCACAGCAAAGGCTGTGGATCCCCTTTCTGAGGTTCTACTGTTCCTTCTTTCTTTGGCCCAGCAGGGCTCTGCTCTGGGCACTATCAAGGGCTACCTTTCTGCTATTTCGGCCTTTCTCAGGCTCCCTGATCAGCCCTCTCTTTTCAAGTCCCCTGTTGTAAATAGGTTTCTTAAAGGCATTACTCACCTTTTTCCTCCTATTCCTTTCGTGATGCCTCAGTGGGACTTGAATGTGGTTCTGACGTACTTGATGTGCGCTCCCTTTGAGCCACTTCACAACTGTCCTCTTCGTCTTTTGACGTTAAAGACTGCTTTCCTGGTGGCCATCACTTCCGCCAGGCGAGTGAGTGAGCTCCAGGCTCTTTCCTGCAAGCCTCCTTTCCTTTCAGTCCATCCGGACAAGGTTGTGCTCAGGCCCCGTCCTTCCTTTTTGCCAAAAGTGGATACGGCCTTTCACATTGTGCAGACTATTACCTTGCCCACCTTTTTTCCGCCTCCGCATCCTTCCAGAGAGGAAGAGAGGCTCCACCGTCTGGACCCAAAACGTGCGCTTTCTTTTTATCTCAACCGCACACAGCAGTTCTGGGTGGACGACCAGCTTTATGTTGGCTAAGTTGGCACCAAGAAATGTCGGGCGGTCCATAAGAGAACCATCTCCCGCTGGGTTGTCTTATGTGTCAAAGCCTGTTACTCTTTGGCTAAAAAAGAACCTCCGGTGGAGCTGCGTGCTCATTCCACCAGAGCTACTGCAGCCACTACTGCATTGGGACGTGGTGTCCCCCTGCAAGACATATGTCAGGCAGCCACGTGGGCCTCGCTGCACACGTTTACCAAACATTACTGCCTGGACAGCCAAGTCCGGAGAGACGGCTTCTTTGGCCTTTATGTTCTCCGCGACTTTCTGGTGTGATCTTAGTTCGCAGACCCACCTCCGGGGTTGGTATTGCTGGGGTATCTATTCTAAGGTAAGGAATCTATCACTATGTGTTTCTTTAAGATGCACAAGTTACTTACCATTGGTAACGATATATCTGTAAGAAACATTAGTAGTGATAGATTCCTTACCGCCCCACCCATCCTCCCCGTTCTGCGAACTGATTTCTAGGGTTAAGGTCATCCCTTAGTTTCAATGCACCAGTGGTCAGTATCTTGCATGGCTCTGCTTTCCTGGCGCGGAAAGTCGTGTACAGAACTGACGTCAGCGCGCGTGGGCGGCGTCCAAGTAGCGCCCGCGACGTCATCTCGGCGACCACGACGCCAACGACGGACGCGGAGCTGCACGACGCCCCTACCGACGCACAGGGGTACTGCTGACGAAAACTTTCCAGATCCAGCCTGATGCCTGGGGATATTCTAAGGTAAGGAATCTATCACTACTAATGTTTCTTACAGATATATAGTTACCGAAGGTAAGTAACTTGTGCATCTGTAAGAAACATAGGTTAGTTATAGATTCCTTACCGCCCCACCCATCCTCCCCGTTCTGCGAACTGATTTCTAGGGTTAAGGATATCCTTTCAGGGCCCTATTTTTCTGCACCAGTGGTCCGTGTCTTGCATGGCTCTGCGTTTCTGGCGCGGAAAGTCGTGTACAGAACTAACATCCGCGCGCGAGGGCGGCGTCTAAGTAGCTACCACGACGTCATCCCAGCGACCACGACGCCAACGACGGACGCGGAGCCGACCGACGCCACCTTCCGACGCGCAGAGGTACTGCTGACGAAAAAACTTTCCGGATCCAGTTTGACGCCTGGGGGTAATTCTAAGGTAAGGAATCTATAACTAACTAATGTTTCTTACAGATATATCGTTACCGAAGGTAAGTAACTTGTTCTTTAGACCAAGAACTTCAGGTACAAGGGAAATACTTTCATAATATGGAAGAATTACAGTAAAGAACAAGTTACTAACCTTCTGTAACGCATTATCTGGTAGAGACTCTATCTAGCTGCAGTTTCCTCACCTTTGAATTTCCCAGGCGTTAGGCTGGATCCGGAAACTTTTGCTGAGCAATACCCCTTGAACGCAGCATCGAGTGGCTCCATTCAGCTACACGTGATGTCATCAGCGTCGGTTATGACGTTGCCGTGCCTATATAGGCGACACCGAGGCGCGTGGATGTCAGTACTTTTTGTTTTTTCCGTGCCAGAAGCACAGAGCCACAAATTAACTGATGTAGTTGTGTGCACAACTAAGGCCCTGAAAAGGGGAGGAACCCTGGCCCTACAACATTAGTCCGCAAAGCGTGGAGGTATGGGTGGGGCTGTAAGGAATCTGCAGCTAGATAGAGTCACTACCAGATAATGCGTTACCGAAGGTAAGTAACTTGTTCTTCTGATAGAGACTTCAAGCTGCGGATACCTTACCTTTGAATTAGATACCAGAGTCATACCATCCGGCAGTGGGTTGCGGACTCATATCCTACACTAGAAGTCTGGTATGACCGAACGGCAAAGTGCCCGTCCCTGCGGACCTGACTGTCTTGGCGGTAGTGTTTTGCAAACGTGTGCAAAGATGCCCACGTTTCCACCTGACAGATGTCTTGGACTGGAACACCCCGAGCCAAGGCCGTAGTCGCAGCCTTTCCCTTGGTGGAATGGGCGCTTAATCCCTCAGAGGGCTGCTTCTTTTCCAGGGTATAACAGATCTTGATGCAGAAAATGACCCAGCGAGAAATGGTTCTTTTCTGCACTGCCCTTCCCTTCTTCGCTCCCACGTATCCCAGAAAGAGTTGGTCATCCACCCGGAACTCTTTTGTGCGGTCAAGGTAGAACGACAATGCTCTTTTTGGGTCCAGCCGGTGGAGATGCTCCTCTTCCTTAGAAGGATGCGGGGGAGCAAAGAAGGTGGGCAACGTATATATCCCCCTAACCTATCAAAAAATTCCGCAAAAAACTTCAAACACAGACTACTTAAAACCCTTCCGGAAACCCTTATCTCAGATTCCTACTTCTCCATCAAAAAAGGTGTTACCATAAATGATCTCATCTTCTACACCAAACAACATGCTCGATGGCGGAAGGCCATATACTCTCTGCTCCAGATCTCCACTTCCCTGAAGACTCCACATGGTCTTAGATGGATGGTTGTGCCCTCCTCGGCTTACAGAGCTGAAGCCACCATCTCCCCTTACAAAAACGGAACCATCCTTATACAAGCTTCAGATCGCAATCTAGTGGTATTTGACAAATTTTTCCCCACCATCATGAATACTGTGGCTAACATCAAATACGCCCCCTCCGGAGGGGCCGGCCCCCCTGCGGTCCTACAGTCTCCTCAAAGTCTATCCCATACCTCTCTAGCACCATCTTCTGACCCTACCTTAGCTCCGAAGGGCCCCCTTTTAGCTACCTTTACTCATAAGAACAATTCTCCTTCAATGCCCGATGGGAAGGAGCCGTGACAGTACAGTCATCATACTAGTCTGCTTGCTCTCCCCTCCTCTAGGATAGCTAGCTCTAACTCCCCTAGCTCCACAGTTCACAGTATTGCCCCGATTCTCCCCATGATCCCTTCCCCCAACCCGCAATCCCGGCCTGCTCCCACAGGCTTCTAGGGGTCAATATCCGTCTTACACTTCTTCCCCTATCCTACCCAACCCTCCGAGCACCCAGCACCAATTCCTGGAATTCCTCCCCACTGGGCACATACATTCGACGCCTGCCCTACTGTCCCCTGCTTCCACTAGCTCTCTACCACTGCAGGGTCCCTTGAACCTAGCCTCCCAATCCCATTCCCACACTTCATTGGAAGGCAGACTTAATGAGATCTCACTTTGCCTCCAACAACTTAAGGCAGAGGTACGTAGCCTATTACATATCACAGCGGAACTGTCAGCTAACTCCAGACTAAGCTGCTCAACTATGACCAATCACCATCTCCGCTCGCTCACATCTAAAGGGTGTACCTGGCTCCCAACCCCCCCTCAAATCGTCGGTCACCGTCCTACATCACCCACACACCCCATAGTTGGGCTTCCGCTCCTCATCCTAACAACCCTTCACGGCCCTCCAGATGTAGAGCGTCACTGTCTGATAGGGATATTCATTCTCTCCTACTTTCATATGGTCCGGCACATTCCTCCACCATAACAAACTTGCAACAAATTGAATCCATCTCCCCTGATCCCTTCAGGGAACCTAGGCTAAACACCAGAGAATTAAATGAGAACAACCTCACGAGAGTCACCACCACACTATCTGCACCAATTGACACCAACACAAGACTCAAATGCGTGCTCCTAAACTGTAGATCGGCAGTTAAACATGCTGCGGACATTGCCGACCTCATCCTTGCACAGGACCTTGACCTTGTAATGCTGACTGAAACCTGGCTAAATGACAACTGCTCCCATCCTAGACATTTTAGTGCCTCCCAATTACGATATCATTAGGTTGGACAGAGCAAACGGACAAGGTGGAGGCATCGCCTGTTTACATTGTAGCAATCTAGCAGTGAAAGTACTACAATCTAACCTCCAGCCGTCTTGTGAATACCTATGCATTGAAGTGGCTGGTAGCAACAATCACCCATGGAAACTGCACACGTTCTACCACCCGCCTCGCGACAACCTGCCCTTCACAGAACAGATCATGGACATTATCTCGGCTAACGCAGATTTCCATGGCACTCAGATCTTCCTGGGAGATTTCAACCTTCATTGGAACGATGTGAATGATCAATAGCCTTAAATCCTTCCTACTAGACCTCAACCTAATCCAAATCTGTGACAGCCCTACTCATATTAAAGGAGCCGCCTTCTTCAGAAATCAACTAGAGCAAGCAAAAAACCGTCCAAAAAAACTGTTCAAACTCATCAAGTCCCAAGCTATCAGTCATCCTAATCTCTCGGCACTGGGTCGAGGGACACTGCCGAACTGCGAAGAATTTGCTGATTTCTTCACGGATAAGACTACTAAGATCGAAGCTGAACTACGCTCTGCCCTTGATCACCTGTCGACCAGTCCGCTAAACACCCTCCTTCCTCCTTGGTTGGATGTCACTGTCCCTGCGCAGCCCTACCGCCCCAAAAACAACGCATCCTGGAGCCTTTTCCAAACCTTGGATGAAAGCACTATACGCAAAACGCTGGCTACTCTGAAACCTTCTAATCACTACAATGACCCCCTGCCATCGAACCTCTTCTCGGAAGTTAAAACCTCTTTACTCCCACTTTGGACTAAGATCGTCAATGCATCACTTCGACAAGGTGCTATTCCGGATTGTCTAAAATCGGGTCAAGTTACCCTGATTCTAAAGAAACCATCTGCTGATCCCACGGACCTTCATAACTTTCGCCCAATTTCTAACATCCCCACCTTGGCAAAGCTCCTGGAGAAATGTGTGCTCGCCCAACTCTGTAACCACATCGATCATTTCCAACTCCTTGACCAATGCCAACCTGGTTTCTGCCCGGGCCATTGTACAGAATCTGCGTTAACTCACATTGTTGATGATGCGCTAAGAATGTTGAATCAAAATGAATCTTGCCTACTGATCCTTCTTGACCTTTCATCAGCATTTGATACTGTCAAACACGATAACCTAATTGACCTCCTGGAACACAGGATGGGGCTGTCTGGGCCTGTACTAAACTGGTTCTCCTCATTCCTTCATAACAGATCCCAAAGCTTCAAGGTGAACCAATCCCTGTCTCATCCTTCGCAGGTCACGCTGGGTGTTCCACAGGGTTCAGCGCTCTCACCCACGCTCTTCAACCTGTTCATGGAGCCTCTGACAGAAATTCTGAAATCATCCAGCATTCACTATCACATGTACGCGGATGATACCCAATTATGCCTGAAGATCGCCTCCCCTAGGGACATCTGGTCCCTCAACTCAGTCCTACTGGAAACTCAAAGCTGGCTGACACGTAACCACTTGAAGCTAAATGCTCTCAAAACGGAATTCCTCCTAATCGCACCACACAAGCAATCTCCGGTCATGGAACAATGGTTGAATCAGCTTACTGCTCTTAACTGTAGGCCTCACCTTGTCGATTCTACAACCTCTCTGGGAATTATGTTAGACAAAAGTCTGAACATGCAGAAGCACATCAGTTCCCTCACCAAAGGAGCAAACTTCCAACTCAGCATCCTAAGGAAACTCAAACCTTATCTCCCCGCTCATGACCTAAAGGTTGCAGTGCAAGCCTTAATGATCTCAAAGCTGGACTATGGCAGCGCAACCCTTTGCGGCCTGCCTAGAGTGAAGACGGCTCCTCTTAGGGTTGCCCTCAACTCTGCTGCTAGGCTCGTAACTGACGCTAAAAAATACAACCATATTTCTCCTGACCTGTTGTCCCTGAACTGGCTTCCATATAAATCTCTGATACAGTTAAAAATTGCATGCATGGCACACAAAGCCATTCACTTCAATAACCCGCTGTACCTCGCTCAGAAACTGGAGCTCTCGTGTGGTTCGAGAGCCTCCAGAAGCGCCAGCACCCTATTGCTCAAACCACAAAAATTCAAGAAAAGAAAAACCTACAATCGAGCCTTCTCCGGTATGGCACCGAGGATTTGGAACTCCCTTTCCCGCAAAGTCAGGGTGAATCCTTCCACTGTCCTCTTCAAAAAGGAAGTCAAAGTGCTCTTGATGAAGAAATTTCTGCCTCAGACTGGCTATTCCATTCGATATTGAGGTCGCAGATTTGTGGCCTAGCTGCCAGGGTCACGAGAATGCCTGGCTTTACAAGACTGTGAATTTTTCACTTTGTTGGTTCTGTTTTGATTGCTTGTATCATTCTTGATGTATATAAACTGTAAAGCGCTATGATACCCTCGGTGGTCATGTTCGCGCTATAGACAACTTTCTAAATAAAAATAACGTGATGGACTGACCCAGATGAAAAAGTGTCACAACTTTTGGTAAAAAGGATGCCACTTTGTCCCTAAAGGACATATGATACGGAGGCGAGCAAGATAACGCCTGCAGCTCACCAGAAAGGATGTTTTGAAGGTCAACAGCCGGAGGGGACAATTTTGTAAAGGCTCAAAGGGAGCGCACATCAGATAGGAGAGGACCAAATTAAGGTTCCACTGTGGCATAACAAAAGGCATATGTGTAAACGGGTGAGCCCGCCCTTTCAGAAATCTATGTACAATGGGAGATTTGAAGAGAGACGGCTGGTCTGGCAGCCGCAAAAAAGCAGACAAAGTAGAAAGGTAACCCTTGAAAGTTCCTAAAGCAGAGCCCTGTTGGGCAAGTGTCAGAAGGAACAAAAGGACAGTAGAAAAAGAAGCAGAAAGAGGGTCAATAGACCTTTCCGTACAGTATAATACAAATTTCTGCCAACGGCAGGTGCATACTGTCTTAGTGGAGGGCCACCTGGCCGCCAGAATAACTTTACAGACTTCGGGAGGACGGTCAAAAGCTATCAACTGTCGCCACTCAATCTCCATGCATGGAGGCGCAGAGTTGACCGGTTCGGGTGGCGAACCCTCCCCTGCTGCTGCAACAGAAGTTCCTCCCGAAGGAGCAGCCTGATCGGAGGATCGATGCTCATTCTCAGAAGCTTTGGATACCAGACTCTCCTTGCCCAGTCCGGAGCCACAAGGATGACTTGGGTCCGGTCGCTCCCGATCTTCTTCAGAACCCTGGGCAGGAGTGGTATGGGTGGAAAGGCGTACAGCAGGCCTGAGCTCCACTCGTGATGAAAGGAGTTGCCGAGCGATAGCAGCCTTGGAAACTTCAGAGCGCAGTACTTCTGACACTGCGCGTTCTCTTCGGAGGTGAACAAATCTAACCAAGGTTCTCCTCACTGCTGAAAGAGACCTTGCACCACCTCTGACCGGAGACTCAATTTGTGATCTGCTAGGCATCGACGGCTGAGTTCGTCCGCTTTGGCGTTCACTTTCAACCTGCCAAGTGTTGAACCACCAGGGTTATGCCTTGCTGTTCCAGCCATATCCAGAAACGCAGGGCCTCTCGACAAATGGTCCACGACCCCACCCCGCTTGTTGCAGTACCACATGGCAGTGAATTAGTCCGTGAACAGTTGCACCAGCTTCCCTTTTACAGAGGGGAGAAATGCCTTCAATGCCAATCGAATCACCCGGAGCTCCAACAAATTTATGTGGAGCCCCGTCTCCACCGGAGACCAGTGTCTCCTGATCTCCACTTCTACCAGATGACCGCCCCATCGCAGAAGTGACGCATCTTTCACGACTCTGAGATCTGGTTGGGGAAGGGAGAGGGGTCTGCCATTGACCAATCGCGGTTCGTCAACCACCACTGCAGATCTCTTGCAGTTCCTACTGAGATCTAGACCATGTTGGTGATATTTCCTTGATGCTGTGCCCATTGGAACTTCAGATCCCACTGCAGAGCTTGCATACGCCACCTGGCATGCTTTACCAACAGGATGCAGGAGGCCATGAGGCCCAACAGCTTAGATCAGTCTCACCGAAATCCAGGATAAAGGCTGAAACATCGGAATCATAACCTGAATATCTTGGACTTGCTGCTCGGGAGGATAGGCCCGAAACCGCACTGTGTCCAGAACTGCCCTGATAAAAGTGAGCATCTGAGAAGGAGTCAGGTGTGACTTCAGCACGTTTATGGAGAACCCTTGTGAATGCAGGAGGTCCACCGTAGTCTGCAGGTGGGAGACGACTGCCTGGGGCGAGGACGCCTTTAACAGCCAGTCTTTGAGGTAGGGGAAGACTGACACCCCTAACCTGCGCAGATGAGCTGCGACTACCGCCATCACCTTGGTGAACACCTTGGGGCACTGGTAAGGCCGAAGGGGAGCGTAGTAAACTGAAAGTGCTCGCTGCCTACCTTGAACCTCAGGTAACACCTTTGGCCCGGCAGGATGGGGATGTGAAAATACGCATCCTGCAGGTCCAACACTACCATCCAGTCCTCTTGGTCGAGGATGGACAAGGCCAGAGTAAGCATCTTGAACTTCTCTTTCTTGAGAGAGTTTGACGGTTCAAAGAACCAAAATGGGCCGTAACCCTTTGTTCTTCTTCCGAATCAGAAAGTAATGGGAATAACAGCCACTGTGTACTTCTGAAACTGGGACACTTTCTATACCTCCCTTGGCCAAGAGAGCTGTAACTTTCTCCTGGAGCAACCTTAAATGATCCTTGTCAGCCGTTCCTGATTTGGCAGAATGAGAGGAGGAAAAGAGAGGAAAGGCAGAGAATAGCCTTCCTGGAGGATCTTCAAGACCCACTTGTCCGATGTTATGAATCTGCAGTAGGGGAGATAATGATGAATTCTCCCACCAACTGGAGTAGTGTGGTCCTGCAGAGTCAGCCTAGGAGTGCTTGGAGGCTGCGGCTGCAGGGGGCAGTGTGGCCGACGACTTCTGGCCTCTATTCCTGGATTGGAATGCACCATGTCCACGTCCTCGCATGGCTTGGGCAGTCTGTGCAGGACGGTGACTGGGATAGGGCTGACGCGGCTGGAAACCCCTTCCGTTGCCATAAAGGGGTGAAAGGAAGACTGGTCACGAGGAGTGGAGGAGAGGCCCAAGGTTCTGGCCGTAGCTCGAGAGTCCTTGATCCCTACCAGGGCCAAGTCTGCCTTTTCCCCAAAAAGAGGGGTTCCATCAAAGGGCATGTCCATCAAATTAGCTTGTACATCGAACGAGAAGCCAGTTGTTCTAAGCCAGGCATGGTGCCTCAAGGCCACCGTCGTTGAAAGTGACCTGCCCGGCAAATCCGTCGTATCTAGGCCACACCGTATGGTGAATTTTGCTGAATCTCTCCCATCCTTCACTGCATGAGAGAGCACAGCCCGGGCCTCCTCCAGGACCTGTGGCAGCACTTGCGCAACCGTCTCCCAAAGGGAATGGGAGAAACGGCCCACAATGCCAGGCTGGAGGAAGAAAATAACTTCTTTCCAAAGAGTCCAGCCTCTTGGATTCCCTATTCGGAGGGGAGGAAGGGAACGCGCCCTGGGACGTAGAGGCTTGCACTACCAAACTTTCTGGGGTGTGGTGTTGGCTGAGGAACTTCGTTTCTGGGGTGTGGTGTTGGCTGAGGAACTTCGGGTCGCCCGAAGCCGGGCGATGGTGGCGTGCAGTCCTATTCACAGGAGCCCCTGTGCTAGGCTTGGACCACGTGCCTAGAAGGACGTCCGTAATTGCCTCATTAAACGCCAAAAGGGGTTCGGAAGTGGAAGCCCCCGGTTGAAGCACCTCAGTCTGGAGATTAATCCTGACCTGCACTGAGGGCAGTTCTTTTCCAAGGACCTCAGCTGCCCTTCTTTACCACCATGGCATAGGATGCCCCCTCCTTCGTAGCCACAATTGGCGGGAAAAGCATGCCAGTATCTGGGGAAGTGTCCAGTCCACTGGCCTCCCCAAGTTCCCCAGACCAGTCCAAGTTCTCAACAGACACATTCTGGTGTCCCAGAGGGTGCATAGACCCCTCTCATTCCTCTCCTGAGCCTAGCGCATCTTCAAAGTGCTCAGGTAACAACATAGAACTCTGGGTTCAATCGACTGCAGAATCGGCGCTGAGCGACGTCATTCCGGCTCCGCGTCAACAAGGATGGGGCTGGCCCCGACGATGGGCACCGGCGGCGCCATAGGCACCAACTTGGGGTCCAATGTCGGAGAAGGTCGCGATGGCACGACTAGCGTCGACCCAGATCCGGGATCCGATCCTCGAGGCCCCACCGGTGCCATGTCCCGAGCCGACTGCGTCGAACTCCGGGCCCGAGGCCTCACCAGTGGGGTCGTTCCGCTAAAATATGCTGCGCATGGCTAGTAAAATACTTTTATTTGATTGGGAGTCAAAGCACAAAAAGAAGTCGAAGAAGCATCGTCGCTCTTCGACTTCTCCCCGTCCGTCGGCCGACGCGACAAGGGATGCGGGTGGTGCCCCTACCGCGGCTCCGCGTGCGGAGCCTGCTTGGTCGGCTTCCAGTTTCCCTCCCTTTCCGGGACCCGGTGCGACCCCTGCCCAGCTTCGGAGTTTCTACGAAGCGATGCATGCCATCTTTGGGCAGCCCGACTCTGCTGGCGTGCCATCGGGCCCCGCAGACTCGGCTGGGGGCCCTGGGCCTTTGGCATCGGCGGCTTCGGCCTCGGCGCCGCAGGGTCCCCGTGGATCCGGATCGGCGCCGGTTGACCTCGTTAGGCATCCCCCGACGCCGATTCCACCAGCACCATGTCCGCCACCGGCCTCCACCTCGAGGTAGACACGGAGTCGGACCGGCGTCGACCGACGCCGGATCCGACGCCGAAGGGTACTTTTGTGCCCCTGTTCTACCCTGGCTCTTTGAGACCAGATTGGCAGCCAGAGGAGGGTGTGGAGGACTGGGAGGGGCCTGGAGACCCTTTAACAGACTAGCTGGTGTATGAGCAGGACTGGAGAGAGGAACTGGGGGTAGCCAGTGGTTTGGATACCTCACCAGACCTTGGCATGTTGTCTCCTCCTACCGTGGCTATGGAGGAGGGAGCGTCATACGCAGTGGTGTTGCGTAGGGCGGCCGAGGCTCTCCACCTCGAGCTCCCTGCGGTGGCAGTCAGGACTAACCTCCTGACAGAAGTGCTTCAACTGGCAGCGAGCTCTTCGGAGCCCCTGCTGCCGTTTAATGAAGCCCTGACGGACATCCTTTTGGGCACCTAGTCCAGGCCCAACACAGGGTCTCCTGTGGACAGGATGATTGCCCGACGCCACCGCCCGGCCCCCGGCAACCCCACTTTCCTCTCCCAACACCCCACCCCTGAGAGCTTGGTAGTCCAAGCCTCCACGTCCAAGGGTGCATTCCCCACTGCTCCCCCGGACAGGGAATCCAAGAAGCGGGAACATCTTGGGAAGAAGATGTTTTCTTCCTCCAGCTTGGGACTGCGGTCGGTAAACACCGCATGTCTATTGGGCCGTTACACCCACTCCGTGTGGGACACGGTTGCACAGGTGCTGTCTCAGTGCCCGGAGGAAGCCCGGGCCATGCTCTCTCGAGCGGTTGCTGAAGGGAGACGCAGCGAAGTTTACCATCCGCTGTGGGCTGGATACCGCGATGCACTTGGCAGAACGATTTCCACGTCAGTAGCCCTTCGACGCTACGCCTGGTTGCATTCGACTGGTTTTTCCGGGGATGTCCAATCCACACTTATGGACATGCCCTTTGGCCGTCGCCTTTTCGGCGACAAGGTAGACAACGTGCTAGCGCGCTTTAAGGACTCTCTGGCTACGGCCAGGTCCTTGGGCCTCTCCACCACCCGCCCTGTGCAGTCTGCCTTTCGTGGCTACGGAAGGGGTGCCCCGCTATGTCCCGTCCAGAGCCACAGGCTGGCGCAAGCTGTTAAGCCCCAGCGCGGCCAAGAACGTGGGAACCACCGCCGTGGTTCTGGGGGCCGGCGGGCCAGTCCACCACAGCCCCCTCTGCAGCAGCCTCCAAACCCCCATAGTCCGACCTTTCAGGGCCACCACACGCCAGTGGGCGGCAGGATCCGCCATCACCTTCCCCACTGGCGCACCATTACGTCGGACAGGTGGGTTTTGCAAATAGTCCGAAGGGGCTACTCCCTCCCCTTCAAGACTACCTCTCCATCCATGCCACCTCAGTACCATCGCATGTCGGAGGATCACCTGGCCCTCCTCCAACAGGAAGTTTCGGCACTCTTGGCCAAGGTAGCCATTGAGCGCGTTCCTGCCCCAGAAGTAGGTCGTGGTTGCAATTCCCACTGCTTTCTGGTGCCCAAGAAGGACAAAGGCCTGCGTCCTATCTTGGATCTCAGGATCGTCAACCGCTTCCTCCGCAAGGAGAAGTTCAAAATGTTGACGCTCGCTCAGGTCTTGTCTGCCCTCGACCCTGGAGACTGGATGGTAGCGTTGGACTTGCAGGACGCCTATTTCCACATCCCCGTCCTGCCGGCCCACAGGCGTTGCCTACGGTTCACGGTAGGACACGAGCATTTTCAGTTTACCGTGCTCCGCTTTGGCATTACCCGCGCCCCTCGGGTCTTCACGAAAGTGATGGCGGTGGTCGCAGCTCATCTGCGCAGATCAGGGGTACCTGTCTTCCCTGAAGACATCCCTCGCACACGAAGTGGGAAAAATCTTCTAATTCAACAAAAGTCGAGAAAAAAACCTACCAAAAAGCAGCAGAGGCTCCATGGGTTTATAAAAGTATTAACATATGCTTGTCAATGTGGACGGGGTGGGGTAGCCTGCGTACAGTTTTCAATGTGTTTTCTTTTGTTATATATGCAAATTGTGCACATGGACGGCTCCGCCTATTGTAATCCTTTGCTAATTGGTTTATATATGGAAAGGTGTTGGGCCCTCACCCATGTGGTACTCTCAAAACTCAATAAAATATGTTTTTTAAAAACAAAAGCAGCAGAGGGGTAGCTGTTCCCGGATCAGCGCTTAACTGGTGCGGAAAGAAAAGAACTGACGTCCCCACGCATGTGTGGCGCCTATATAGGCACGTCACGCAGAGCTGAATGGAGCCACCCTACGCCGCTTGCAAGGGGTATTGCTCAGCAAAAGTTCCGGATCAAGCCTGATGCATGTGAAATTAAAAGGTAAGGAATCTGCAGCTAGAAGTCTCTATCAGATTGCAGTATTCACAGTTGTGCGCAATTACGCACAATGCGTTTCCTATGGAAGGAAAAAGGCAATCGGAACATCAATGCAATACAGTTACTTTTTGTGGTTCACCTTTTGGAATTGGAAGGTTCGGGAGCCAAGGTCTAAAGTGCCATGGCCAAGTTCTCTGGAGCTTCTCGGATTTCACCAGGAGCAAGAGGACTTTGTAGCTGGCTCTACGATGGAAGGGGGCCACCTGTAAAAGCAAAGCAAAGAGAGACTTGTAGGCACGTACTAGGGCTCTCAAGGTTGCCAGGGGAGTTCAACTGGCTCAAAGATGGCCAGACGGGCTGGGTGCAGTGAAAATGGGTAGCTGGGCATTGGCACACAAAGAGACACCTCGCGGTCAGGGGCCAACACCTTGGAACTACAATTCTGGAGCTGCTGGGCCACTGCTGAAGTGGATCTCCGAGTCCTGATGGTCCTCGTCGGCTGCTGGCTTGCTGTAAAGTTGGGTTGTTCCTGCACTCTTGTTTTGTAGGTTTTTGCAGTCAGGGGTCCGGTAGCCTGGGCATTCATGCCTTTTGGCTCAGGTGGGCCCTGGGGCCTCAAGACTTGGTGCAGAGGCTGAGCTGACCGTCCAGAGCAAGTGTACCATTCTCTGGTACTCGAGACGTCGGTCAGGCTAGGGAGCTGGACTGGACTTTGCTGATTTTGAGACCTGCTCCGCTACATCAAGGGAGTTCTTTGGAAGGTTGTGAAGTGCTGATGACCCTCCAGGGTATGTGGAGGCTACACAGTGACAAGATGAGCTGGAGGATGCTGTTTGTCGAGTTCTGTGGCAGCAGGCACAGGTTTACGCCCAGAGCCCACCACGAGGTCTGCAGTTCTCGGTCCAACAGCGTTTCTTCATTCCTCTTCTTGTGTCCTTGGATACTAGTTTCAGGATCTGGAGATGACACCTAAATACTAAAATCTGAAAGAAACAGCTAGTTATAGATACCTTACCTTAGAATCTCCCCCAGGCGTCAGACTGGAAACGGAAAGTTATTAGTCAGCAGTACCCCTGCGTGTCGGAAGGTGGCGTCGGTCGACTCCGTGTTCGTCGTCGGCGTCGTGGTCACCGGGATGACGTCGCGGTAGCTACATAGACGCCGCACTCGCGCGCTGACTGTTCTTTCTTTTTCCACGCCAGCAAGCGCAGATCCGGAGAGAGCGGTACCCCCAGTCAATTTTTGACTGAACTTTTTCTCGACTTTGTCGTTGTTGAGTCCATCGACTCCTGGTACACGAGGGATGCCCGGCTTTAAGTCTTGCAGTTCCTGTAACCGACTCATGTCGGTGACGGATCCGCACCGCGTGTGCCTCTACTGCCTGGAGCGTGACCACCACCCCAAGTTGTGCTCCGACTGCCGGACCATGGCCCGAAGTCTTTGCGGGAGCGGTCCCAAAAGCTACTCGAGGCCCGGCAGTCGGCTCCGCGCCGCTCGAGGTCCCGTCGCGGAGGAAGCCGAGGGACCGGTCACGGAGCCAACACCATTCCTCGTCGAAGTCTTCGCACTCTGGGTCAGGTAAGTTGAAGCACAAAAAGAAATCGAAGAAGCATCGTCGCTCTTCGACTTCTCCCCGTCCGTCGGCCGACGTGACAAGGGATGCGGGTGGTGCCCCTCCCGCGGCTCCGCGTGCGGAGCCTGCTGGGTCGGCTTTGGGTTTCCCTCCCTTTCCTGGACCCGGTGCGACCCCTGCCCAGCTTTGGAGTTTCTGCGATGCATGCCATCTTTGGGCAGCCCGCCTCCACTGGCGCGCCTTCGGGCCCCGCAGACTCGGCTGGCGGCCCTGGGCCTTCGGCGTCGCCACCGCAGGGTTCCCCTGGATCCGGATCGGCACCGGTCGACCTCTTACGCCTCCCCCGGCGCCGATTCCACCAGCACCACGTCCGCCACCGGCTGTTTCCCCAGCCGACGTCGACCCCGGTCTCCTCTTCGAGGTAGACACGGAGTCGGACCGGTGTCGACCGACGCCGGATCCGACGCCGACGGGTACTTTTGTGCCCCTGTTCTACCCTGGCTCTTTGAGACCAGATTGGCAGCCAGAAGAGGGTGTGGAGGACTGGGAGGGGTCTGGAGACCCTTTACAGACTAACTGGTGTATGAGCAGGACTGGAGAGAGGAACTGGGGGAAGCCAGTGGTTTGGATACCTCACCAGACCTTGGCATGTTGTCTCCTCCTACCGTGGCTACGGAGGAGGGAGCGTCATTCGCAGTGGTGTTGCGTAAGGCGGCCGAGGCTCTCCACTTCGAGCTCCCTACGGTGGCAGTCAGGACTAACCTCCTGACAGAAGTGCTTCAACCGGCAGCGAGCTCTTCGGAGCCCCTGCTGCCGTTTAATGAAGCCCTGACAGACATCCTTTTGCGCACCTGGTCCAGGCCCAACACAGGGGCTCCTGTGGACAGGATGATTTCCCGACGCCACCGCCCGGCCCCGGGCGACCCCACTTTCCTCTCCCAACACCCCACCCCTGAGAGCTTGGTAGTCCAAGCCTCCACGTCCAAGGGCGCATTCCCCACTGCTCCCCTGGACAGGGAATCCAAGAAGCTGGATCATCTTGGGAAGATGTTTTTTTCCTCCAGCTTGGGACTGCGGTCGGTAAACACTGCATGTCTATTGGGCCGTTACACCCACTCCGTGTGGGACATGGTTGCACAGGTGGTGCCTCAGTGCCCAGAGGAAGCCCGGGCTGTGCTCTCTCGAGCAGTTGCTGAATGGAGATGCAGCGAAGTTTACCATCAGCTGTGGGCTGTTTACCGCCGTCGCACTTGGCAGGACGATTTCCACGTCAGTAGCCCTTCGACGCTACGCCTGGTTGCGTTCGACTGGTTTTTCCGGGGATGTACAATCCACACTTATGGACATGCCCTTTGATGGCCGTCGCCTTTTCGGCGACAAGGCAGACAACGCGCTAGAGCGCTTTAAGTACTCTCGGGCTACGGCCAGGTCCTTGGGCCTCTCCACCACCCGCCCTGTGCAGTCTGTCTTTCGTGGCTACGGAAGGGGTGCCCCGCTACGTCCCACCCAGAGCCACAGGCCGGCGCAAGCTGTTCAGCCCCAGCGCGGCCGAGGACGTGGGAACCACCGCCGTGGTTCTGGGGGCCAGCGGGCGGGCCAGTCCACCACAGCCCCCTCTGCAGCAGCCTCCAAACCCTCCTAGTCCGACCTTTCAGGGCCACCACACGCCAGTGGGCGGCAGGATCCGCCATCACCTTCCCCACTGGCGCACCATCACGTCGGACAGGTGGGTTTTGCAAATAGTCCGAAGGGTCTACTCCCTCCCCTTCAAGACTACCTCTCCATCCATGCCACCTCGGTACCATCGCATGTCGGAGGATCGCCCTTCTCCAACAGGACGTTTCGGCACTCTTGGACAAGGTAGCCATCGAGCGCGTTCCTGCCCCAGAAGTAGGTCGTGGTTGCTATTCCCACTACTCTCTGGTGCCCAAGAAGGACAAAGGCCTGCATCCTATCTTGGATCTCAGGATCGTCAACCGCTTCCTCCGGAAGGAGAAGTTCAAAATGTTGACGCTCGCTCAGGTCTTGTCTGCCCTCGACCCTGGAGACTGGATGGTAGCGTTGGACTTGCAGGACGCCTATTTCCACATCCCCGTCCTGCCGGCCCACAGGCGTTACCTACGGTTCACGGTAGGACACGAGCATTTTCAGTTTTCCGTGCTCCCCTTTGGCCTTACCAGCGCCCCTCGGGTGTTCACGAAAGTGATGGCAGTGGTCGCAGCTCATCTGCGAAGATCAGGGGTTCCAGTCTTCCCCTATCTCGACGACTGGCTGTTGAAGTCGGGCTCGCCCCAGGCTGTTGTCTCCCACCTCCAGACTACGGCCGACCTCCTGCATTCGCTGGGGTTCTCCATCAATGTGCCGAAGTCGCACCTGACCCCCTCTCAGAAGCTCCTTTTCATCGGAGCGGTTCTGAACACGACGCAGTTTCGGGTTTATCCTCCCCAACAGCGAGTCCGGGATATTCGGGCTATGATTCCGATCTTTCAGCCTCTATCCCGGGTTTCGGTCATAATGACCCTCAGGCTGCTGGGTCTGATGGCCTCCTGCATCCTGCTGGTGTATCATGCCAGATGGCATATGCAGGCTCTGCAGTGGGTCCTGAATTTCCAGTGGGCCCAACATCAAGGGAATCTGTCCGATTGCGTCCAGATCTCAGAGGGCACTGCACACCAATTGCAGTGGTGGCTTACGAACCAGGATTGGGTCGAAGGCAGATCCCTCTCCCATCCTGAACTAGAGCTCACAGTGGTGACCGATGCATCACTCCTGGGATGGTGCGGCCACATGGGGAGGCGGAGATCAGAGGCTTCTGGTCTCCGGCGGAGTCCGGGCTCCACATCAACCTTCTGGAGCTTCGGGCGATTCGTCTTGCACTCAAGGCATTCCTTCCCTCTGTCTGGGGAAGAGTAGTGCAGGTGTTCACGGACAACACCACCGTCATGTGGTACTGCAACAAACAAGGCGGGGTGAGGTCGTGGACCCTATGTCTGGACATGGCTGGAACATCAGGGCATATCCCTGGTGGTTCAACACCTTGCAGGTTCTCTGAATGCCAGGGCGGACGAACTCAGCCGCAGGTGCATCATGGATCACGAATGGCGTCTTCACTCGGAGGTGGTGCAAGGTCTCTTTCAGCAGTGGAGAGAGCCTTGGTTAGATCTATTCGCCACCGAAGAGAACGCGCAATGTTAGCAGTTCTGCGCGTTGGAATTTCCAAGGCGGCACTCGCTAGGCGACGCTTTTCGTCGCGAGTGGAGTTGCGGTCTTCTATACGCCCTTCCGCCTATACCACTTTTGCCCCGAGTGCTTAAGAAGATCAAGCACGACCGGGCCCAAGTCATTCTTGTGGCTCCGGATTGGGCACGAAGAGTCTGGTATCCCGAGCTGCTCAACATGGCCATCGATCCTCCGATCAGACTGCCTCTTCGGGAGGATCTTCTGTCGAAGCAGCAGGGGACGGACCTCCACCCGAACCTGTCCAGCCTCCATCTCCTTGCGTGGAGATTGAGCTGCGGCAGTTGACATCATTTGACCTGCCTCCCGAAGTCTGCGATGTTATCTTGGCAGCCAGGCGTCACTCCACTAAGACGGTATACGCCTGCAGAAAGAACAAATTTGTGGCATGGTGCACAGCAAAGGCTGTGGATCCCCTTTCCGCCCCTCTTTCTGATGTTCTCTTGTTCCTCCTTTCTTTGGCCCAGCAGGGCTCTGCTCTGGGCAGTCTGAAAGGCTATCTCTCGGCCATTTCTGCCTTCCTTCGGCTTCCTAATCGGCCTTCTCTTTTCAAGTCCCCTGTTGTAAATAAATTCCTTAAGGGCATTACTCATCTCTTTCCTCCTGTTCCCTTCGTAATGCCCCAGTGGGACTTGAACTTGGTGCTTACTTATCTCATGTGCACTCCCTTTGAGCCGCTACATAACTGTCCTCTCCGGCTTCTTACTTTGAAAACTGCCTTTCTGGTGGCTATCACCTCTGCACGGAGGGTGAGTGAGCTACAAGCTCTCTCTTCCAAGCCTCCCTTTCTGGCTGTCCATCCGGACAAGGTCGTCCTTAGAACTAGACCTTCCTTTCCTCCCAATGTGGTTACTTCTTTCCATATTGGCCAAACCATCACTTTGTCCACCTTCTTTCCGCCTCCGCATCCTTCAAAAGAGGAAGAGAGGCTCCACCGGCTGGATCCAAAACGTGCGCTTTCCTTCTACTTTGATCGCACAAAACAATTCCTGGTGGACGACCAGCTCTTTGTTGGTTACGTGGGCGCTAAGAAAGGTCGAGCCGTGCACAAAGGGTCCATCTCCAGGTGGGTCGTTCTGTGCATCAAAGCCTGCTGTTCTTTGGCAAAGAAAGAGCCTCCAGTGGGACTGCGCGCCCATTCCACAAGGGCGACGGCAGCTACCACTGCTTTGGGACGAGGAGTCCCCCTAAATGACATCTGTCAGGCAGCTACGTGGGCACCGCTTCACACGTTCACCAAACACTACTGCCTGGACAGCCAAGTCCGGAGAGACAGCTTCTTTGGCCGTTCTGTTCTCCAGGACTTTCTGGTGTGAACTTAGTTCGCAGACCCACCTCCGGGGTTGGTATTGCTGGGGTATCTATTCTAAGGTAAGGAATCTATAACTAACTGTTTCTTTCAGATGAACAAGTTACTTACCTTCGGTAACGATATATCTGTAAGAAACATAGGTTAGTTATACATTCCTTACCGCCCCACCCATCCTCCCCGTTCTGCGAACTGACTTCTAGGGTTAAGGACATCCTTTCAAGGCCCTAGTTTTGTGCACCAGTGGTCATTGTCTTGCATGGCTCTGCGCTTCTGGCGTGGAAAGTCGTGTACAGAACTGAGGTCAGCGCGAGGGCGGCGTCTATGTAGCTACCGCGACGTCATCCCGGCGACCACGACGACAAACGCGGAGTCGACCGACGACACCTTCCGACGCGCAGGGGTACTGCTGACGAAAAACTTTCCGGATCCAGTCTGACGCCTGAGGGAGATTCTAAGGTAAGGAACCTATAACTAACCTATGTTTCTTACTGATATATCGTTACCGAAGGTAAGTAACTTGTTCTTTAGGGGCGTTTACTGGGGATTGACAGGTAGTGGCCAATGGGCCCCTTACCTGGGGTGTCTACACCCTCTAATATGCCCACCTCCTAGGGGAGGAGGACTAGTCCTTCAGCACCTGAGTGGTGGAGTTGGCAGAGGGGGGCACACCTCCTATTCTTTTTAAGTTTTTCCACCTGTCTTTCTACCAAAAGGGGGTGATGACAGAAGGGGGGACCTGCTCCTTCTATCAGGAGAGGTTGGAGTTGCGTTTCAAAGACGGCAAGCTCCCCACCACTGTTCCTGACCAGGGGAAGGTGTCCTTCGCCCAGGACAGGTTTTGTTCTCGACCTCTGGGCGCGCTGGCGCTCACCCCATGAGGTGAACACTCTGTCTGGTGTTGACAGGCTGGCTGAGACCAGTCGGTGACCACACTAAGGGTTAGTAGGTTTCAGGGGACCACCTCTAAGGTATCTTCTGTGTACGATTTTTAATAAATCTGACACTGAAATTAGTGCAGGTTTATTAAGACGGGATGTTTGGTACCAAGCATCCCATCATACTGTGAAGCAATCATGGGGCTGGGGACTCGTAATGACGAGTGTCCAGCCCAGGTACTCTCTATGGCTTCTCAAGTCGCTTACAATATCCCAAAAAACGACATGGATATTGCAGGGGTATATCTGCTCATGCAGCTATCGCCTCACAGGAGATTTAGTGCACCCTGCCTTGGGGCTATAGGCCTCCTAGAGGGGTGTTCTACCTATATCCCATGCAGTGTCTGTGGGCATGGCATACAGCAGTATGTGCCATGTTGACACTTCGATTTTGTTTGCAGAAAGGCACACAGTCTGCGATGGCAGGGTGCATGGCCTTGGTGCGGGGACCCTAGGGTGGCACAATCCGTGCTGCAACCCTTGGGGTCCCTCTTCAATGCCAATGCCCTAGATACCCGGGGCACCATTTACTAGGGACTTACAAGGAGTACTAAAGTTGTGCCAATAGTGATACATGCCTTTAATTCAACCGTACAAGATAGTCTGTGGGCAAAAGGAGTCATCTGTCCAAGAAGTTATTGATGCGGTAAAAAGAGCTGCACTAAAAGGCAGATGCCCCAAAGCTGTGTTAGTGAAAGAGAAGGAGAAAGAAGACAAGGAAACTATTGCCAAAGTAAAAACAGGGAGAAGTAGTAACACAGATAATAAAAGAAACCGGAAGTGATGTGACACAAGAATTTTTCAAGAAAACCTCATCAACTGTCTGTTACAGATGTGGTAACGCTGGCCATTTTGCAAATGACAAGAAGTGCCCTGCTCGGAATAAAAAGATTTCCGGTGTGGCACGATATGTCTTTTACAAAGTGTGTTGCAAAAGAAAAGACGGTACTGTCAAGTTCTTAGATGAGAATTCTGATTCTTAGTCAGATTCAGGGCCCAATAGTACAGATGATGATGCCCTGAATTGGTGTGTGTTATATATAGATGAGGGGATCATTTAAATGTCATAGGTTATGATGTTAACACTGACAGAGGCACGTTTTCAAAGGAACAAAGAAAGAATCCTGTTTGTGATATAATGCTTGGCTGGGTGAGAATGTTAACTGCTGCAGATTCTGGCCCTCCTTATACTATTAGTAACAGGAAAAGATGAGAGTAGAGGTTTGTCAAAAGAACCTGTGAGCACCTGGAGAGTACGGCCATAACACCTAAAAGTTTCACGGGTGAAACGATTGACATTCTACGTTTTAGGAAGTTACTATTTGATTTCAAAGGGAGACGAGCAGAATGTAAGTTGTACATTTACAGGAAAGGCCCGTCTGTTTTGGGGTGCAGAGATCAAGGTGAGTTGTAGATAATATTAGATCCAAATAGCCCCGAACTTGTGTCGGTTGTGTGGAACATGAAGGAGGAAAGATGAATTGGGAGGTTTCCAAACGTATTTTCTGGAACTATTGGAAGGTTACAAGGATTCTAACACAAGATAGTTCTCAAAGATGATGCCGTACCATGTGCTCACAAGGCGAGACAGATACCCATGACCATTAGGGAGAAAGTTTTGAGGGAGTTACAAAAACTACAGTCTAATGAAGTCGTTAAACAAATAGTCATCTGATTGGGTTGCACCGCTGGTAGTGGCAAGACGTGCGAATGGTAAGAGCCGATCATGTGTGGACTTGAGGGGTTTGAATAGGAACATATTAGTAGACCTGTTTTTCCTACCAAAAATAAATGAGTTATCTTTAACCAAGGGGATTGAATGGTTCACAACTATGTCTTACCTCAGTTCACCACAAGGTTCCACTACACCCTTTTAGTAGGAGACTTACTGCCTTCATAACGCACTTTGGGTGTTTCCAATTTGTGAGGGTACTCTTTGGACTCTCGTCGGCTGCTGTGATGTTCCAAAGGTTACTGTACAAATTATTCATGGAGGAAGAGAACTTTATTTTTTTTTAAGATGACCTACTTGTTATGGGGAATTCTAAGGAAGCTCATGATCAGAAACTTGAACGTGAGTTAATCAACTTAAAGGTGAAGGGACTCGCTGCTGAATATGTGAAAGGCACATTTTCAAAGAGAGAGGTGATGTATTTGGGCCATGTGGTAAGCAGAGAGGGTATAAAGCCCAAACCAGAATTGTTGAATGCCATAGTAAATGCTTCCCCACCCCCTTTACTGAGTAAGGAGGATATGAGGCCGTTTTTAGGTATTGTTGAATTTTACTCAAAATTCATGAATAATTTGTCAAGTAATACGTATCACATTAGGCAGCTTATAAAAAATAAGAATAAGTTTGAGTGGACTAGTGAGTGTCAAATTGCATTCCAAGAAATAAAGGAGAATATTTGTCATTCTCCTCCCTCTTGTGTATTTGACCCCAAACTTAGAATCATTGTTACTACTGATGCAAGTAATAAGGGAATAGGGGCAGTCCTAACACAAATAGACTGCGAATCTGGAAAGGAGGGTGTTGTCACTTTTGCCTCGCGTTCTTTGACTCAGACTGAGGGAACAATAGGTTGTGATAGAACGTGAGGCACGTGGGTGTGTGTGTGTTTGGGGACTAGAATATTTTAGACAGTATATTTGGGGTTCACCTGTCATTTTGAGAAGTGAACACTAAACCCTAACAAAAATACTACCACAAAATGTTTGTACAATTCTTCTCCCCATTTAGCTCGTATATCTATAACATTGTTGGACTATAATTATGAAGTGCTGGAGGTAAAAATCAGAGTGGCAGATTTTTTAAGCAGGATGCCAATACTTTTGATACTTGCCACTAAGGATGAATACAAGAAGTTGTGCGTAGCTGGGGTGAAGAGTGGACATATTGCTAAGGAAAACTGGTTGGAAGCTCCAGAGGAGGATTCCTTATTAAAGGCATTGAAAGCCAGAATTGGTCAAGGATGGCATGGAAAACAGGCTCTGGGGAAAGAATTACAACATTTTTGGAAAGTATGGAATGAACTGTCTGAAGTAGATGGGAATGTAAGGAGGAATGGCAGAGTAGTTCCCCCAGAAGGAGTTAAGGGAATAAAATTGGATATCTGACAAGAAGGTCATTTTGGTATTGCCAAGACTAAAGGAAGGATGAAATTGACGTATTGGTGGCCTGGAAATGATTTGACAATAGAGAGGAAGGTAAGAGAGTGTGTTAGTTGTAATCATTCAGACGAAACACAAGTAGCCTATAAGTAGTCCCAATATGCAGTGGTAATGGATTGGCATTGATGTTACAGACCCATTCTTCAGAAAGGAGTTTTGAAGTATCTTATTGTGGTGTTTGACCATTTCTCAAAATGGCTGAACATTTCTCAAAATGGCCAGAAATTGATTTTGTTTCTAAGGCTGATGTTGATGCAGTGGTGAAATTTCTTGGTGGCATGGTTCTGAAGGAGGGGTTGCCAAAATGTGTCATCAGTGATAATGGTCAACAAATTACATCTGATGCGTTCAAAGGCTTTTTAGACCGGAATGGCATCGTGCATAAGACATAGGTTTATCAGCCTGCCTGGGAATGGTGCTGTGGAGTGCTTTAACAGGGTTATTAAAGGCACTGTGCAATTAGCTGTAAACTATGGACTGAATTGGAGGAAGGAAAGTTTGCGCACACTTTGGGCATTTAGGATCACCCCGTACAAATCTACAGGTCATTCGAGTTGATGAGAGAAAGTGTACCCTTCTTGAGAGAACTTAGGATGGAGTTCAAAATCCAGAAGAGTAGCTTGGTATCCTATTGCCGTTAAGAAATTAGCGAAGGCACAAGATGTGTGCAATAAAAATTATAAATCCAAACATAAATGTAGACCAGCCCATATCTCTGTTGGAGACATGGTTAAAGTGAAAAAATATATCATAGTGAAGCATGGAGAAAGTACATTTTCTGAACCTGTGCAGGTCAGGAAGCTGTTTTGTAATCCTGTCCTGCTGAGTCATGGGCGAAATTGGCACATGAATTGACTTTCAGTTCATGGGAGGGAGAATGTTGAGAAAGATGGATGTAGGAAAGAAAGAAGCAGGAGAAATATGCACTGGTTATTAGAGAGTGGAAATGTGGGGGGAAAGGCTCAATCTAGTGAAGAGAATGGAAAGGTACAGAATTGTGTGGTGAACCTTCAGAAAGTAACAGAAGGAGAATGTAAGAAAAAGGTTTATTAATTGTGTGTGTCAGTGAGGTATATAGAGGTCATTGCATGCCTTGTTTGATTTTGTTTTTTTGTGGAAGCGTATCTCTATTTTAATGTATATATTTTAAAATTTATGAGGTTTTGAACTCAAGTTAATTTATTTGGTTTTAATTTTTTAAAAGAGAGGGAGATGTGTTGTAATTGCTATTACATTTGTTTTTGTTTTTAAACTTGTATATTTTCATTTTCCAAAAATAAAACAGTTGGCTGTGATACGTAACAGTGAGATAGAAATGGACAGGTAACGTACACAGGGCGTAAGAATCGTTTTAGGAATTATGATCCCAAATTTCCTCCCAGGAAGGGGCGCTTTAGAGCGCTTTCTCTTCGAATCAATACTGCGAACATATATATTGTCTTCCATACGGATCAGCCCTATTCGTTCGCTCTCATCCCCATCCTCACTCAACCCACAGCTATGGTCCTCTGAGGAGTCAGTGCTTGCAACTGGCGCGAGAACGGCATTACTAAGCTCTCTCCAGACACTAAGATCATCTATCAGGTTGTCATCCCTCCTGTTTATTTTCATATGTGACTCTTCCGCCAGGGCCCATTCCAGAACGTCTTGTCGTCAATAGTCCACTGTGGGGTAATGTCTGTAGGAAAGTGCCCCTTTTTGCATGGTTACCCCCCACCTTTTGCCTGACACATGCTGCACTTTGACTTGGTGTGCCCTGGGTCCCTGCCAATCTGGTTCCCAGGGCCTGTGTTCTTTCCCAAAGATGTACCTTTGTACCCCCAATTGGCACATCTGTAAGCCCCTTGAAACTGGTACCATGGGTACCAAGGGCACTGTGACCAGGGAAGGCCTCGAAGGGCTGCAGCACCTATTGTGCCACCCTTAGGGGCCCTGTAACTTAACACCCACACACTGCCATTGCAGACTGCGTGTTTTGGTGCAGAGAAAAGTGAAGAGTCGAGATGGCACACATCCCTGTGTACCATGCCTGCAATCCACTGCCTGTGGCCTAGGTAAGCGACTCCTCTAGCAGGATGCAGTAGACCACAGATGAGGGTACAGTTGCATGAGCACTGTGCCCCTAGAGTGTCTAAGTCCATTCTTAGACGTAAGTGCAGTAAAGCCATAAACAGTATATGGTGTGGCAGTTGGTCATTACGAACTCCACAGCTCCATAATGGCTTTACTAAAAACTGGGACGTTTAGTAGCAAACCTCTCAGCACATTAAACCCACACTGATGCCAGTGTGAGCTTTAATGTAAAATGCACAAATGGGGCATCTTAGAGTTGCCCCCTGAACAACAACTAGCCCTGGAGTGGTTCCTGAATGGCTGCCTGCATTTGCCACCACCAGACAGGTTTATGGACCCCTGAGTAGAGCCTCCGCTCTCTGGGTCCAGAAACAAAGCCCATCGTGGGCAGAGGTCGCATAATAGGGTGTGTACTCACCCCAAGGAATTGACCCATTGGTCCCGACTTGCACACCCCTGTAACGCCCCTATATTTAGTATTTAGGGGCGACCCTGAACCTTGCCTTCTCAGATTCAAGGAAGAAAGAAGAAGGACCAAAGAGCCATGCTGACCCAGGAAGAAGAGGACACCAACTGCTTTGGCCCCAGTCCTACTGGCCTGTCCCTCACTACAGCAAAACCCCGGCGTAGCCAGTAGCCCCCCGAAGCTAAGAGGACCTGTTCTGCAACCATCTTACAGACTGTCTCCTGTGAGCACCGGATTTGCTCAAGCAAAGACTCAACCACAGAAACCGGATCCAGGTGGCTCTGCGATTCTGCACTCGATGCCCATTGCCCAAGTTCGAGTTGCCCAACATCACGAGGAGGTCTCCCCAGTGATCTTGACCTGGGATCTGGTGATCCCTGACTTCGCTCAAGCTTCAAGCCGACACCTGCAGCCTCAACCGGAAGGGTCCCCACATGACCCTGATGCTTCGTATTGTGATTCAGAGGAAGAGGAGGGAGAGATCAGGGATCTTGCCTCCACAATTAGTGAGTGGGATGACTATCTGATAACTACGCCATCTCCCCCGGTTGCACCTCTGGTGGATTCACCTCCAGACGATATTGCAGGTTTCCATAACATCATGGAAGGAGCGGCAAAGCGTTTTCAATTGCCTTTCACTACCAAGCAGGCAGACTGTTTTCTTCCCGATTTTAAAGAACCAATTAAAAAATCGATAAGGGCTATTCCCATTATAGTTTTTATATGGCAGGAATGAGTGCGTATAATGAAGAACCCGACAACGGTGACAGCGGTTATGCCCAGGTTAGACCAGAAATACAAGGCACCGGATGATGCTCCTGCATTTCTTATCGGACAGCTGAGACCCGATTCTGTCATCAATCAATCCTGCTACCACTATCACAACACTACCAGATCGGGAAGGGAGTCGCCTGGACACGATTGGGAAACATTTTTCCAGCATGGTGGCAATAACAATTAGAGCATCAAATTCTTCAGCAATTTGACAGGCAAATGTGGTCGGATATGGCGCAATATATCGATCTCCTACCAGAGGATGCTAAACCTGACGCCAGGAAGATTCTCCTAAAAGGCGAACAAGCTTCTTTGGAGATAATCGA
Organism: Calotriton arnoldi; assembly: GCA_963921515.1. Classification (NCBI taxonomy): domain Eukaryota; kingdom Metazoa; phylum Chordata; class Amphibia; order Caudata; family Salamandridae; genus Calotriton; species Calotriton arnoldi. The sequence goes on from CAWUFW010000181.1 coordinate 4,367,443, forward strand.
CTGTGCCGTCGATATATCTTCAACAGGTTTCCGACAACTGGCTGGAGCATCTGTCCTTCGCAGGCAGGGCTGGCTAAAAGCGACAACATTCAGACCAGAAGTCCAGATGAAGATCTTGCACATGCCCTATGACAGGGAAGTATTGTTCAGAAAACACATTGATGAAGCTCTGCAAACCATTAAGGCGGATGCTGACACCGCCAAGTCCCTGGCATCATTGCAATTTCACAAACAACCCTTTCAAGGATTCCAGAATTATAGGCAACAATATCAACCTTAACAAGGGCAATACAGGCCACAATATGCGCAGCAGTACAGACAGCCACCTGCAGCAGCTTACAGGCAACCAGCTAGAGGAAAACATCCCACCAGGGGATGAGATGTCAGTAGAAAACAATGATCTTTCCTTTCAGCCAGCGACCTTCCCCAAACCAAGAAACCGTTAGGAGGATGTATTTTTCATTATATTCACCAATGGTCCAGGACAACATCAGACAAGTGGGTCCTAGACATCATAGCTCAAGGGCATACCCTCGAATTTGTCAGCAAACCACCGAATGTGTCTCCAAAACAGATGTTTGCTCCCATCTGAAAAAACTATTGAAGGAAGTCGCTATCATGTTGCAGAAAGGGGCGATAGAGAAGGTCCCGAAGTCTCAGTGGGGCAAAGGGTTCTATTCCCGTTTCTTCCTTATCAGGAAAAAATTAGGAGATTGGCACCCCGTCTTGGATTTTTGACAGTTGAATAAATACCTGAAAAAATTGTTATCTCAGATGGTCACCCTACAAGACATTTTACACCTTCGCAATCATGGGGACTACATGACCGCTCTGGACCTTCAAGATGCATACTTTCATGTCCCAATCCATCACAGCCATCGGAGATACCTTAGTTTCCAGGTAGCCTGCATACACTTTCCGCTCAAAGTGCTCCCCTTTAGACTACTTTCAGCCCCAAGAATATTCCCCAAGTGCATCGCCCCGGTGGCAGCCAGTCTAAGGCAAGACGGAATTTAAGTCTTCCCGTATTTAAACGATTGGCTAATAAAAGCTCCAGCATACCAACAAGCCACAGCGGACACTGCACTATGCCTTTCGTTATTCAAAAAATTGGGTCTCATACCAAATCTACAGAAATCAACTCTCACCCCGAGAACAACATTGTTTCTAGGAGCAGTCTTAAATACCCAGTCAGACAAAGCTTTTGTCTCTCCAGAATGACAGGACAAGATCAGGCTCCTGGCCCAAAGGCTTTGCAATAGAAAGTCAGTTTCTGTCTGACTGTACAAGTTGTTTCTGGGTATGTGCTCCTCCTGCATTCCTCTGATACCAAACAGCGACTTCATATGTGTCACCTACAAGAGCAGCTAGACAAACAGTGGCTACAAGTTCTGGGCTCATTCAACAATGTAATACTCATAACCTCAACAATGATACAAGCTATGCGATGGTGGACAGTGTCAGCCAATATTTCTCAAGGGATGACTTTTCTCTCTCACGCAACAGATCTCGTCATCACCACGGATGCGTCCCTGGAGGGATGGGGCGCTCACCTTCAAGAGCTTTCAGACAGTGCAAATGGACAACCTCCGAAAGAAGGATGCATATAAATCTTCAGGAACTGAAGGCCATACATCTGGTCTGTTATCATTTCTCCCAAGAATTGCAGTCGCATCTGTACTTCTCCGTATGGACAATACCACCAGCATGCATTACCTAAAGAAACAAGGAGGGACACGATCAGTTGCTCTATCTCAACAGGCGCAAACAATTTGGAATTGGGCCTTGCAACACAATGTAACACTGAGGACAGACCACATCCCAGGAGTATCCAATGTGCTGGCAGACACCTTGAGCAGACTAACGACCAGTTGTCACGAGTTAGAACTAAATCCTCTTGTTCTACAGGACATTTTCCATTGGGGTGGCACGCCGCAACGTGATCTTTTTGCGACCAAGAAAAACAAGAAATGCCAATATTATGCAAGCTGGCATCCCCAGAAAGGATCGTGGGCAAATGCCTTTTTGATCGGATGGTCAAAAATATTTGCTTATGGTTTTCCCCCCAATTCCTTTGATAGCAAGGTGCTTGGGAAAATGAAGAGAAAACCATGCAGATTAATCCTCATTGCTCCAAAAGGGCCCTGGCAATTTTGGTACAACAAACTTCTCCTTCTCTCAAAACATTCCTCTGACAACTAGTCCAACATTACTATCCATAAACAAGGGCCAAGTATTTCATCTCAACCCGACTTCTCTTCATTTGTCATCCTGGATCCTGACGACCATGAGCTCGGACCATTAGATATCCCCAGAGACTGCAGAGAAATACTCTCTAAACCTTGATGGATTTTTTCTGACTCTGCATGAGGTCATTCACATAGACATTTTAGCTCTGATAAATATTATACATTTTTTTTTTTTAAACTTAGCCTATAATTATGATGTTTTTATTACATGCTTCTATTGATATTTTTCCCCAAAAGTTTGTATTGTATGATGTGAGCTGTTTTAACTCTTTTCTGTGAATGATCATTTATTGATCGAATAAAGTACTACTACTACTCTCTAAAGCGCAAGCAGACTCCACTAATAAGTCATATCAATTTAAGTGGAAACGTTTCTGTATATGGTGTCAAGAAAAAGAGTTACATCCATTCCTCTCAAAACCATTGCAGATCTTATCTTCTTCAGTTAGCCAAGTCTGGCCCTGCACATTCATCAATAAAGGTGCATTTAGCAGCAATCTCTCGCTTTAGGAGATCGGGGAACTCAGGTCTGCTAGAATAATTAAACAGTTCCTCAAGGGACTCTTTAGAGCTTTTTACCGGTAAAAGAGCCTCCTCCTTCTTGGCATCTCAACGTGGTATTAAGTTAGTTAATGAAAAGCCCATTTGAACCAATCCACAAGACACAGTTGAAATATCTGTCCTGGAAGATGGCTTTGCTATTAGCACTAACATCAGCAAGAAGAGTTGGTGAATTACAAGCATTCAATATAAAACAACCGTTCATACAATTAAAAAAGACAGTGATTTTAAGAATTAACCCTAAATTCATACCAAAAGTGCCTTCGGATTTCCTTCTCAACGAACCTATTGTACTAAAGACGTTCTTTTCAAACCCACAAACTATTGCTGAGAGATCTCTGCATACTTTGGATGTTAAAAGGTGCATTAAGTTTTATTTACACAGAACAAGACAGTTCCGTAAATCTGATCAATTATTCATCGCCTATGGCAGTTTGAATAAAGGAGTACCAGTCTCTAAATCTTCAATTGCAAGGTGGATTGCAACAGCCATTCAATTCTGCCATAATGCTGCAGGACGACCCTTAACTACTCGAGTCAAGGCTCATTCAACAAGAACTTTTCTATGTCCACGGCTTTAAATATTGGTGTGCTGATTCAGCAAATCTGCAGAGCAGCCACATGGTTACCCAACATTATTGCCTGGATGCTTCAGACAAAGCTAATGCAGCGGTGGGACAATCTGTGTTGCTCCGTCTATTTCAGTAAGGTGAGCCTCTTTCCTTTTATGAATTTCTTTTCCCTTCATCGGCTCTTGTTATGTTTATTGCTTTCATTATACTTGTTACGACTATTGACTATATTTGCTTTTTTATAGTATGCTAATATGTATTCAAGTTTACTGCTAACTATTCTGATTCAAGCATGTGAGTCTATGAAAGATCCAATACTGGAGAAGAAAATAAGTTACTTAACTGTATCTGTAGTTCTCCAGTATTGGTATCTTTCATAGATTCATAATCGACCCACTCTCCTCCCCTAGAGTCTCACCTTTACTAGTTAGGATTATATTAATTCCTACTTGTGCTTGAAAATCTGAGGCAACTAGCTGTGGGGAAGATTCTAGAGGGTGCTGTCGTCTGATTGGTTGTAGACTAAGTTTGGTCCTTTTAAAAAAAAAAAAAATCATAGATAGGCTATTAAATTTATAGCCTAGTGCCATTGTAGCCTATGCTACTAATATGATTGCTTTGACGTAATACTGTGGGACTTGGACGATGGGGAATGATTTAAGCATGTTAATCTATGAAAGATACAATACTGGAGAACTACAGTTACAGGTAAGTAACTTATTTTCTTCTGCAACATGTATAGGCATCTAGGAAATATCACCATCTTAGAAACCACTAGTCTCCCCATCAAAGACAGCGGTAGAGTGTTCCAGAATGTGACCGAGTTTCACAGCTTATCGATTACTCGATCCATATTTAAATGGAGTGCTATTACATTTGTTAGTAGAACCTTACATATAACATTCCATGTTATGCCTTGTGAGCTTCCTTGCTTGGGTGTTCTAATAATGACGTAAGGAATGAAATGTCAGGGATCAGAGCTTTATTGGAGAGGACAGCTGTATGGATGTACTGGCTTTCCATACTTGTACTGTACCAGGGTCAATTTTCTGGAATAAATCTACTTTGGAACTTATTTTGTGTGCTCATCTTTACAGTCTATAACAAACCGATGGGTTTTCCAAATTGTCCGGATGCAATACTCCTTCCCCTTCGTGACTACCCATCCACTCATGCCACCTGCTTGCGACAGGTTGACGGAGGACCATCTCTCCTTGCTCCACCAGGAAGTGTCGGGTTTTTGGACGAAGGAAGCCATTGAGTGAGTGCAGACTCCAGAAGCAGGTTATGGTTGCTATTCCCACTACTTCTGGTGTTCAAGAAGGACGGAGGCCTTTTTCTTATCCTCGACCTGCGCCCTCTCAATTTCTTCCTCAAGAAGGAGAAGTTCAGAATGCTCATTTTTGCTCAGTCCCTGTTTGCCCTGGACCCGTTCGATTGGATGGTAGTGTTGGACTTACAGGATGCATAGCTCCACATTCCTGTCCTGCCTGCCCACAGGCAATGCCTGCGGTTCATGGTGGGCCACGAGCACTTTCAGTTCACTGTGCTTCCTTTTGCCCTTACCAGCGCTCCTCGGGTGTTCACCAAGGTGATGGCGGTGGTTGCAGCTCATCTGCAGATTTGAAGGGTGCCAGTCTTCCCCTATTTTGGCGAATGGCTGTTGAAGGTGGGCTCCCCCAGGGTGTCGTCTCCCACCTCCAGACTAGGGTGGACCTCCTGCATTCGCTGGGGTTCACAATTAACATGGGGAGGTCACACCTGACTCCCTTTCAGACGCTCCCTTTCATGAGAGCTGTACTGGACATGATGCTGTTTCAGACTATCCACTCGAACGGCGAGTCCAGGATATTCAAGCTATGATACTGATGTTTCAGCCTCTATCCTGGATTTCAGTGAGACTGACTCTGAGGCTGCTGGGCCTCATGGCCTCCTGCATCCTGCTTGTGACACGCCTTTTGGCATATGTGGACTGTGCAGTAGGACCTGAAGTTCCAGTGAGCGCAGCATTAGGGGAGTCTCTCTGACATGCAACACAAAAAGATGATGGACGGAATGTTGAACATTGTCAAACATTCACAACCAGTCACAGATCTGGGTTTAATCCATCGTTATTTTGCTCACTACGCCATTCCAGTTTGGACCCAGCCATATGTAAATCAGTCTTGACCCTGCGCCCAATGGGAACAGTCCAGCCCGAACTGCCAGGCCAGGTCCTCCCTGGACTGGAAACCAGCATCCTAGGACCGGTTTCGGGCTTTCAGCCCTCATCAGCTAGGATAGCTTGACTCCAGTGGCGTAGTGAGCGCGGGATCCACGTCTGGGCATACCCTTCCCACTTAGGGTGAAAATGCAAACCAAGAACGATGATGGATTCAACCCAGATCTGTGACTGGGGTTGAGTGTTTGAAAAGTTTCAGCACTCCGTCCATCATCTCCTTGTGTTTGCTTTGTTCGCCCTAAGTTGGCGGGGTATGCCCAGAAGTGGGTCCCTTGCTCACTTTGCCACTGGATTCAAGCTAGCCTGGCTGATGAGGGCTGTTAGCCCGAAACCGGTCCCAGGATGGTTGATTCCGGTCCAGGGAAGACATGGCTTGGCAGTTCGGTCTGGACTGTTCCCATGAGGCACAGGGTCAAGACTGATTTGCATATAGCTGTGTCTGAACTGGGGTGGCAAAGTGAGCTAAAGAACGATGATGGATTCAACCCAGATCTGTGACTGGGGGTGAGTGTCTGAAAAGTTTCAGCACTCCGTCCATCATCTCCTTGTGTTTGCTTAGTCTCTCTGACATAACATAACGTGTATTTGTAAGGCACACGTTCATCCGTAGGCCTCTTGGAACTGAATTACAGATGTTTGTTACCCAACTCAATGGTACTCATTTTAGCGACCTCAGATGGATGAAAGGCTGAGTGGACACGCCTGGGTTTGAACCTGTGACCATGAGGTCGAACACAGGCCCCTGCAGTGGACGCATTAGTCCACTGAGCCACCATTCCCGGACATGGTCCAGATCTCTGAAGAAACTGCAAAAGATCTGCAGTATTGGTTAACGAACCCCTCTTCCTATTCCAATTAGATATGACAGTGGTGACAGATGCGTCACTTCTGGGATGGGGCGGCCGTCTGGGAGAGGTGGAGATCAGAGGCCTCTGGCGGAATCCAGACTCCACATCAACCTTCTGGAGCTCCGGGTGAACCGGCTGGCACTGAAAGACTTTCTACCTTCCATCAAGGGAAGGCTAGTGCAGGTGTTCACGGACAACACCACTGCCATGTGATACTGAAACAAACAGGGCTTGGTGGGGTCATGGACCTTTTTTTAAATGTCCTTGGTATGCACTCCCTGTGAACCCTCTCACAAAGGTCCGCTCAGGCTTCGTACCATCAAAACAACTGGGGTCAATAACATCTACCGGAGTGCCAATGAGCTTCAGGCTTTATCATCTAAGCCTCTGTACCTGAACATCTAGCCAGACAAGCCGGTTCTACGAACTAGAGCTTCCTTTCTGCTAAAAGTTGTCACTCCCTTTCATGTAGGCCAGTCCATCACCCTGCCTACTTTTTACGCTCCGCCACATTCCTCTAAAGAAGAGGGAGCGACTTCACTGACTGGACCCAAAAAGATCATTGTCATTCTATCGTGACTGCACTAGAGAGTACCAGGTGGACAGCCAACTCTTTGTGACGTATGTTGAAGTGAAGAAGAAAAAGACCATGCAGAAGCAGACCGTCTCCCAGCGTATCATGCTGTGCATTAAAATCTGCTACACATTGGGCAAGAGGCAGCACCCTGATGGCTTGTGTGATCATTCCAGCAGAGCCAAAACTGCGACCACTGCGTTAGCACGCGGAGTCCCAGTCCTGGACATCTGCCAAGTGACAACGTGGGCCTCTCACACATGTTCACAAAACACTACTACCTGGACAGTCAGGTCCGTTGGGATGAGCACTTGGCCCGTCTGGTCCTGCAGGACTTTTTGGCGTGAAATAGTTTCTCAGACCCACCACCGGGGAGGTGTTGCTTGGGTATCTATTCTGAGGTAAGAAATCTGCGGCTAGAAGTGTCTATCAGATGATGAAGTTTCTTGTCTTTGGTAAAGTCTTATCGGGGAGAGATTCTATCTCGCTGCATGTTCCTTACTGACCCAGCTATCCTCCCTGCTCTGTGAACGGATTTTTAGGGACGGGGCTGTTTCCCTTTTCAAGGCTCTATTTTTTCACACCAGTGGTCTGTGTTCTTCGTGGCTCCGCGCTCCTGGCGTGGAAAGTCTCAAAGTAACTGATGTCAACACGCTGCGGTTGGGCCTATAAAGGCACTGTGCACATCACTCCCGGCACGGACAATGCCAACGATGCCACATGAAGCCGAACACCACCACCTACCAGCGCGCAGAGGTACTGCTCACCAAAAATTTCCAGATCAGTCTAGCACCTGGGAATATTTCTACGGTAAGGAATCTATAGCTAGACAGAGTCTCTACCAGATAAGGCGATACCAATGCTAAGTAACTTTTTCTTCAAGGCTTTTGAGGGGACACTTGTGCTTAGATTGACAAGTTGAAAATGTTTCAGTGCCTATTGATGCATTGGATAGAGTTGTTTAGATTAATCGTGGAAGATTTTAGCTGTTTACTTGGTGTTGATAACCATGTTTATTTTTATTTGCATTTTGTTTGTTCTCTATTTGTGTCTATAGACAATGACATTGATATTGGCTATAATGTCTCATTTGAAAGCTAATCTTCTGATAATTTGTTTTTGAACACAACTATATAAATAATCTGAAAATCCATTCAAAGATGGATGCAATGCACACTCGTGCATAGATTGCAGCCATGTTTTTCAGTTTTATGTAGCATGAACTCAGCTCAAGGGCATTGGTGCGCTTTACGTGAGCACCAGTTACATTACGCATGGTCGGATTCATTTTTTTAAGCACAGGAGATTAGGTGATTTGAACAGAATCACAGGATGTTGAGTGTACGCCAGGACTCAAACCTGGCTTCCCAGTTCAAAGTCGGCAGCTCTGGCTTTGCTGCCATATCCACTCTCCTAGCACACCACAGCCATTTTTATTTACCATTCTAACCAGTTGAACATTAGAAAACTTTGCAGCTCCCGGGACCTTCATAAAAATAAATAAATAGAAGCTAACTTGGGGGAGGATGTCAAGGAAGCACATGAACTCGCATGGATTGTTGATGCACAAAAACAGTCACCCACACCCCTCAGTCAACAGTGGAAGGAGAAACGCACCCCGTCCGAGCTCTGTAATTCTGAAAAACTCCCGCATGGAACCCGTATAAAATCAAATAAGGAAATCCAGTGTATCAAGAGCCGAGTGGACTACAAGGCCATCCAATCATGAGCAAGGTGCTGACCCAAAGCCCACTTTGTGTATATTAAATGTATTGGAAGTTATAGATCTGCCAACAGACTGCTGAAACTCTTTGTAGCCAAGTCCTAAAAAGGGTCAATCTTATGGCAGATTTGTGGACTTGTAATTGATAATCCCCAAACGCTTGCTAGCTATGTAGTGGAAGTCTACCAAAGTCTGTATTGAGCTTGTATTTTATTTGTAAAACCAGACTGATCCTGTCCTGATCCTTGGCTATACTTTTGTAAGTTAATATGAAAATGAGCCATGAAACTCACTATGCATGTTGGTAATCTACAAGCCAATAATAACTGTTTAAATAAAAAGGTTTTCGAGGGCTATATCTGAGAGAGACATCTAGTTGCAGAGTCCTTATTTTAATATCCTCCCTAGGTGCCAGACTGGATCCGGAAACTTTCTCAGCAGTACCTCAGCGCATCGGTATAGGGCATGGAGCAAATCCGCAACAACGTCTCCAGAATGTGACATTAATGGAGTCCATATAAGCCCTGCCCCAACGTGCGGAAGCCAGTTCCTTCTTTTCCGTGCAAATACCCTGTTCCGCCTGCCGTTTCTGGCCTACTTGATGTTTTTTCATCGGAGCAGTGTGCCTTTCTTCAATGTCTTCAGGGTTCAAGCCTTATATGTCCTGTGGTTGACAAATGTCCGCCACGGAGCCTCACTCGATTCGCATGTGGTGTCTTGGTGAGCACCACGACTCAGAGGAGTGCGGCTCTTGTCAACAGCTCAGACCGAAAGCACACAGGGAATGTCGCATGAAGTTCGTGGTGGCGCGGTTGTCAGTCTTTGAGATCTTCTCATCATCCTCGGTCCCCTAGGCGTTCTAGGGACATACCGCGCGTCTGTTCTAGGAGCCGTTCCCGTGGGCGTCATTCACTTAAACATCCAGGGGTAAGTCTTGGCGCCGGTTGTCGAAGTCGCTGTGCTTCCCGCCTTCGTCGCCTTCCACTGATCCCCACTCTTCTCTTGAAGTGCCTTTGCATGAGTCCGTCCCGCGTCTCCCGACCTATCATGGAGCCGGGGCGTCTCTAACCCACATGAGACAATATTATCGATCCCTTCTTTCTGTTCTTGGGTCGCCACCTCCCCCTGGAGCGGCCTTCGGCCCCACAGAAGTGCATGAGGTCGTGCCTGTGACTCCGGCGGGTTCTCCCTCTGCTTCAGGTCGGCCTCTTGTGTCTGACACCTCAGCGGTGCCGGTGCACAGCCCATTGCGGCCCCCACCTTCAGCTCCCGCTTCTAGTCTACCGACTCAAGTGTGTGCATCAGGCTCTTGTCTGCCGGCTCTGATGGTGGTGACATCGAGGCATTGCCTTCTTGGCATCGACTGGCTTAGGTTACGGCGTTGGATGCGGCGTTGGATGCAACTCCGATGCCTTCTTGGCATCGACTGGCTTAGGTTACGGCGTTGGATGCGGCGTTGGATGCAACTCCGATGGACTCGACCGTCTCAGACTCCTTTCCTCTAGTTTTTCCTTCTGAGGACATTGGTTGTGGCAGTACTACATACTACATTCCGGACACGGTACCACACGCTATGCAATCTGGCTGGTTACTTGACTTGGGAGACACCAGTGGCTTGGAATCTTCGCTGGCCTCCAGCCTCCTGTCTCCTCCTTGTTTGGCTACAGAGAAGAGTTCCGCACTGGCGGACATGCTCAATCAAGTTTCGATTGCCCTAGATTTACATCTTCCTTTGGTGGAATAGTCAACAGACCCCTTAATTGGTGTTCTACACCCTGCCCAGTCTAATGTAGCGCCTGTACTTCCTTATAGTGATTGTCTTTTTGATATCCTGTTGGGGGCTTGGGCTAAACCTGAAACAGGGCTCCCTGTGGATTGCTCAATTTCTCGCAGTCATCCACAGGGATCCCTCCTGTCTCTTTAAACATACCTCAACTGAAAGCTTTGTGGTTCAGGATGCTTTAGCAAGGCTGAATATTGCTTTTCTACCCCCTGTCCCTCCAGAAAGGGAGGCTAGGAAATTTGACGCTTGTGGTAGGCATATTTTCTCTTCTTCTAGCGCTGCTTTTTGCTCTCTGAACACTTATTTTGTGCTTGCCCTCTTTTCCCATGCTTTATGGAACTCTATGGAGCGCCTCCTGCCCTCCCTTCCGGAGGAAGCCCGAAATGCTCTTGTTCCTCTGGTACAAGATGGGCAGCAAGCTGCCACACTTAGCATCTGCTGTGGTATGGATAGTACTGATTCTGTTGGTCAGGTTATGGCCTCTCTCATTGCTGTACGTCAGTGCACATGGTTGTGTACTTCCAGGTTTTCGGAGGTTGTGCAACTGCTTTAATTGACATGCCTTTTGATTGCGCCTCCCTTTTTGGTGCGCACGCCTACTCTGCTTTATGCTGGTTCAGGAATAGCCATGGTGGTACCGAGTCTTAACACTGTTGTTGTGCTAAGGTCGTTGGGGAAAGTTGCTTCCCCTTGTTTTAACTCTTTCCCTCCTTCCTAGAGCAGAGTTCTGCTCTCCCCTCCAAGTATACACTTGGTGTGGTGTTCTTGCTTTTGGCAGGTGTTTTTGTCTCAATGCTGTCGATGACCGGTTTTATTTCCAGCCATCTGGAACTTATCTTACTGTGCGGCCTCCTGGGAGTCTGGAAGGGTTGGAAGCAAAGGAGAACTCCCGGAGCCAGAAGTATGGTCTCCGGCCGAACCCAACCCCCAACCAGAGACTGAGAGACTTTGCGTGGTGTGCCTTTCTATGAGTTGGACAATGTGAGATTGTCGAATCAACCATCAATCCGCCAGCCCTTTTATTTCACCATGGCAGTCTTCTTCATAGTGGACTTCCACTTGCTGTTTCTTTTCGTTTCACCTGTTACTGCCTGCTGGCACCATTCATCAGTTCTTGGGCAGTTGCCCCTGTTTTCCTGTAGTGGGTAATACCTTCCACTTCCTACTCCTATGTGGCATTTTGTTGCCTTGTCTTTCTGTCGGTCGTAACTTCTTCTTGACAACGGCAGGCTGTATTGTCTCGGTGTATCCTGCTCTTGGAGTATCTTTCGTTCCTCCACTTTTCGTCCTCCGTTTACTAACGGAGGATGTGGGTTACCGTCGGAGGGGCGGATATACTTTTGCTGTACCCCTTGTGTGTCTACGGGGATTTTTGTGTCTTTTATATGCAGATTTATTCTTATATACATTTACATGTGGATGTCTCGGCATGTATATGCCTATCTCTTGACTGTATCTCTTGTAGCTGTCTTTTACTTCAAGTAGATCTATGTGTGTGTTTGCACATATGTTCGTCTGGTCTTCTATACAGTGTACGTCGCTGCGTTTTACCTATGCCTTCTTGGTGTCCTGGTTCAACCTTATTGGTTGCACTTGTCTGTTTGCTTTCTTCTCTTCAATGAGCATCTCTGTTGCATTGTTTCGGAAGATGCCTTACATATATCTATCAAAGATTCCCAGTGTAAGAGCGGTTTCCTTACCGTTCTTGTTTTTCTTGAGATGCTCTTCAGCATTCATTGTTGTCTCTTTTATTTTCTCCATTATTCTTTCACTGGAGGCCCCCTTTTTTCAAAATCTATTTCTTGGCATAGTTTCCTTGACAATTGGTGGGCGCTCTTTATTCGTCTAATGTGTTCGCTGCAGCTGAGCTCGCTGAATATGCTCCTTCCATTGGGTTTGAGCATGGAATATATGGACTATTGTCCTTGGTCCCGTTGTAGCCCCCGATCGTAGGTTGCATCCCTTTTTGGGGCAGCCTTTTTTACTGGTTCTATGTCGTGTTTCTCACGGTCTTGTTGCTTTCTACTCCCTACAGACTTTTGATAGTCGTCCTTGGAGGTCAGTCCTTCGGTGAACATCTTACTTCACCTCTCATTTTTTGGATAGTCTGGTCCCTTCTATCTTTGGACCTGCTTCTCCTATTTGGGGATCTTTGGTGAGGTTGGTTCGCAGCCCCTCCTCTAAAGATGGTATTGCTTGAGTATCTGATTCTAAGATAAGGCAACTGCGGCTAGATGTCTCTATTAGATGGACAGGTTACTTACGTTCGGTAACTCCTTATCTGGTAGAGACAGGATCTAGCTGCAGATTCCTTATTGACCCACCCATCCTCCCTGCTCTGCGAACTGAGGGCCCTGTGGTCTTCTAGATCCCTTCTATGCATTCTACTGCGGTTCTGTCTATCTGTACTTGTTGATACATGATTTTTTCCCTTTTTTTTGGCAAACTGTTTCCTGAGACTGCTTCTCTACGTTGTTGGTGCGGAAATGGTCACAAAGAAACTGACATCTGTGCATCTGGAGAGGGCTTATATGGACTCTGTGGATGTCACATTCCAAAGACGACGACGCTACGGAGTCGCTCGATGCACAGAGGTATTGCTGAGAAAATTTCCGGATCCACTCTGGCGCCTGGGGAGGATTCCAAGATGAGGAATCTGCAGCTAGATCCTGCCTCTAACAGATGAGGCATTACCGAAGGTAAGTAAAGTTTCCTTCTAGTCTATTGAAATAAATTAGTGTCTCTTTTAAAAATTTAAATGTGCTTCTTTTTATTTAAAAATAAATGAAATCTGGGCAATTTATTCTTTACATAGACTACATTTTTACCCTTCAAAAAAAGGATTTTTCCAAGGAAGTCTTTTTATATATTTTTACTCTATCTTTAAATATTTTGAATAAACATGCTTCAGTATCATGCTTATTAGTGGAACTACTTGGTTTTTATGACTTCCATCACGTAAAATTATACTGAATGAGAGCTAGGATTACAGGTAAGAGGCGTTTCCATCTTTAATAGCTTATTTTCCATATTTGGTAGCTAAAAAAAATGTTTTGTAATTTGCCATTGTTTATATACTCTTGCCCTTTGGAATACCACATTAAAGCCCCGCATGTCTGAAACCCTAGAACTTAGACCCCCATCTTACCTTGAGAAGTGCATGGCTGTTATGCTTGTAGAATGATGTGGCAGAAAATGTGAAAGGCAGAACATGGCAATTTTTCAAACTGTTTATTGGAGTGATTACAGCGTAACAGGAAAACATGTTTTGCTCCCAGTTTCTATATATTTGAACTTTGGAACAATTCTTAAAAGAAAGTATAATCTTAATTATTTTTTTGTGCTTTTTTCCAGTTATGCCATTCTCATTTTTAACACTGCTTGTGCGGCCCAGACAGCTGTGGATGAAATGAATGGGAAAGTGATCCATGGAAAAGGAGTCAGAATTCGTATCATAAATGTTGCAAAAAAACCTGCTGCAGTGACACAGTCAGAACATCATGTACTTGAAAAAAATACGGTTACAAAAGTCACAGTCTGCAACCCAAGTCGGGCTTTGAAAATCAACTCCCCTTTGAGGCCCCCAACGATGGAGGACTCCCACAAACATGCAATACATGTTAAGCTGCCTGAGGAAATGCCAGCAAAGGACAAATGTCCAATTAAACAATTGACTTCCACTGGACCTACTCCAAATTCTGACACTGCTCAAAATTCTTCTCATGTGAACAACTTGGCTGAAGACATTAGACCTGTGAAAACTACACCACTCCCTTGGAAAGTAGCCAGCTGCACCTCCACCCCCTTCATGGTGCCCAGTTCATTTCCACCTCCGTGGTTTATTCCTGGCTCTTATCCTACCCCTTGTTGGCAAGTACCTGCATCTAATGCCTGCCCTTGGATGATAAATAGTCCTCCTACCTATAACTGGCTAGGATCCAACACTTCTCAGAGCCCATGGCCAGGGGCCAGTTCCACCCAAATTCCCTTTCCAGGGCATGGATTCACCAATTGTCCATGGCAACATCCTTCTCTTCCCCAAGCTTCCTGGTCATTGAACTCTTTTTCTCCCACAATTTCAAGCAGCATTACTTCTGTCAAAACCTCACCAAAGCAAACTAGTTGCCCAAGTACTAAAGTGACTTCTACCACCAAGGAGGCAATCTCTTCTGCCACCCCCTCTAAAGACCGCAATCATCCCTCTATCGCTACACAAGCAGTTTGTCTAGGACCCTTCAAAAACACTTGCAGTTTTCCTGGCCTCATAGATATAACCGAAAGTCCCCGGACTTCCTCTCAGGTTACCAATTCTTCCACTTCCCTTCCTGAAGGGGCCATTACTGCCCCGGACTATTCAAATGACATCAGCTTCTCTGTAACTCCAACAACCGTGACCCCTTCCATCTCCAAACCTAGGAAGATGGCTCTCCCAAAAGTGAGAGTCACTGCCTCAGGACTTAGAAAATCAATGTCTTCTATCACTCCACTTTCCAAAGTGCCAAAACGTGACCCTACTTCTATCACTGTCAGGACATCAACCAGTTGTACCTTACCAACTAATACCCTTTCCTGCCCCATCCCATTCTCTTCTACACTAAATAATTCTGTTACAGCTCAAATAACTGTTGCAAGTGGTACCACTACCTGTGCCAATGGGAAAGACTGTGCTGTTTTGTCCAGCACTATTTCTGCCTCTCCGGCTGCACCAGTGACTCAGCCATCAACAAGACCACCAATGGTAAGCCATAGCATTTAGGTAATTAATATTTAAGCAGAAAATGTAAATAATTGAAAAGTCACTGTCCACACAGGTAAAATTTCACTAAGTTGTTATTGTATTCACTGGTAAAAGATAGATGTGTGGTACATTGATAGATGGATTGTTGAGTACAGGGCATGCCTTTCCACCAGGTAATAGACGTTCAAACTTTCCTGCATGAATCAGCATATGTATATGGTATTTCCACAGAGAGAACCAAATCAATAGGCAGCCCTGCGCTGTACAGGTGTACAGGATCAAAGAGAAGTATAAAGTCAACAAGTGATAAGACTAATAGCTGGGGTGTTGGCGGTTAATGCATTGTGATGCTGTGCTCTTTAAAAGGGTGAGTTTTCAACTCTTCCCTAAATTGAAGCAGCTTTGAGGCGATCCTCCTGGATATGGGGATGCTGTCCTATATTCTGGGAGCATAGTTGGAAGACACCTTCTGCCTTGTTTTTTCTATTTCATACTTAGTCTGCAGCGTGATGGTGTCCTGGCTTTGGTAGTGACAAGAGCCACCAGAGATTGTGAGCTTGTCTACAAGATAAGTGGGGGAGCCGGTCGTGATAGCTTTGTAAAAGACGCAAATGAAGATGGTGTGGGTCAGCAAGGGAGCCAGTGGAGTGCCATCAGAATTGCAGCGATGTGATCTGACCCTGCATTGGATTAGATTGCTGCAGCATGTGGAATTCCCTTTAATGGTGGCATCGTGGAGTCCTGAAGGCCATGTTGCAGGGCGTTACCACATCCACATGCGAGAGCAGAATAGCTTTTACAGCGGTTCTGAAGTTGCTTTCTGGAAGAAATGCTTTCCCTTTCTTTTGAAGTGAAAGCTGGCACAGGCCATCTTAATTTCTTTTGTCAGTGTGTTCCTGGAGAGTCCAGGGTGAATTCAAGTAACTTAGCATTCAATAAAATGTGGGTTCGAAGACGTCAAGGTTCATGTAATTGAGCCAAGTTAGTACTGTTCTCATCACCCATATCTGTAGCTCCCATGCCTCCTTCCTTGTCACCCTTGTGACACCCTCCTTTGCAGTGGAAGTGGACTGGATCAGTTGCACAGCAAATGTAAAATGTCTGCCTGTGTGTTGGTGTGTCGCTTACGCCAATTCTTAATACGCACATACATGTTGTCTTCATGGGTAGGTCCTTTTTTTCTGCTCTGTGGGTACTTGGCATTTGCATGATGGCTCTGCCCCTTCTATTCTGGATATCCTAGGTTCCCACTTATGCTTAAGGATTTCTGATCTGCAGATTCATCACCTTGTGAATTTTTCCCAGGCACCAGATTGGATCTGGAAACTTTACTAGCAGTTCCCTTACACTTAGACAGGTGGCAGTGTGCGGTGCCATGTTGGTTCCGGTTGTGGTGTCTGTGCCACTATAAGACTGCCACCTCTGCGTTCTGACATCAGTTCCTTTCTTTTCCCGTCTTCCAACATGGATCTCGAACTAGCAGTACAGTCTCTTTGACAGAACCTTCCCCCAGGAAAATGATTTTTTCCTCACTAAATTCTATCCCAATGTATGGATATGGGCCCTAAAATTATTATAAGTTTAAAGCTGTGTTGTGACTGTTGCCTATAAATGTTGGTGACAGACACCCATGACGTCTGCCTATAGTGTCTTGAACCCAATCACAGCACCAAGTCGTTTTCTAGTTGCTTGAAGATAAACTGGAAGCCAATAGAAGATCATAGGGCCAAGCTCGGCGTTGCTGAGCTCCAAAAGAAATCGAGTAAGCGGTCCCGGTCATGTTCGAAGGCACGAACAACCTCTCGCTCCAAGTCTCGCGGCCACTCTACATCAAGGTCCAAGAGTTAAGGTGTCGTGTAGTACCCACTAATCCTTAGGACCTGCGCGTTTGTTTGGACAACATACACTTTGGGTGAGGTGCCTAGACTAATTCTGGGCACCGCCGCAGGATATGTGGCCTATAGACCAGCTAGCTCACAGTGCCACCATAAGCCTCCCAACCTTACCAGGGAGCAAATGGTTTCTGGCAACCACTGAACATGACAACCCTGACCCCTCCGGGATCGTGGAAACAGATCAGAACCTTTCACCAAGTCACTTGTGCTCACTAGTGCTCAGAGAAATATACAGAGAATACACAGTGGGACTTTTTCAATATATTTATTGAACCAACATTATTCTTGTATAGAAAACATGTGCTGCGATAATCAGTAGACAGAAGCAGATGAAAGTGATTACAAGCCCCTAAAGTGTAAATAGTAGGTACAGCTCTACCACAGTGCTAAAACAGTGTATATATGCAGGCATGTAAGCAAGGCAGTAATCAGGCGTACTCCTACTATGCAAAACCCTACTCTAAGTGTATCTAGAGTGTGTGTAGGTGTAAAGCCAAGAATCTCCCCAAGGGATGATCGAACCCCATTACCTGGCGGGAGAGAATGAAGGACCCCGTCTTGGTCACGAACTGGGCTCCCCTTGCGAGATGTCAAACCGCTGCGTGGTGAAGTCTCAGCATGCAGGGACCCTCAATGTCAGCTGAAGTGCCTCCTCTGCTAATCTAGCTCATTATTTATAATAGAAGCAGCCTTGCGATGTACGTTGTAGATTAGCAATGTTCTAGATATGTAAATAGCTCTGTCACCCATGGATGAAGATAGAACGACATTTGTACATGGTGAGTAAAAAGGTCTTGGACATGATGTTTGAGGCATTGTTATAATGTTGTGCAAAACTAGATGTGTAAACTAAGTGGTTTCAGAGAAACTAATCCAACATTGTCGTGCATGAAAATATGTGCAAAAGTTCACAGCAGAAATGTTATTGTGAAAAAGTGGACAATGTAAGAAATAAGCAGCTTCGCCACATGGGCCTAACCCGGAAACATAGCACCCACTCCTCCTACTAAGGGTCGATATATAAAAGCTATCTAAAAAACCCACAGGCCATAATTAAAACTAAAAAAGGTCTACAGCTACTTTTAAAATTATCTAAAAGCAAACTTCCCTTTAGAATATTCATAAAAGCCTTTAAAAGTCTGTATACGTATTTGAAATCCCAAGCACTCAAAAAAGCCATGGTGCCCAGAAAAGTAAAGCAAAAAGCTGTTGATCCATTTTCGTTACGTTTTAAAAAACAGGCCAAATGGTTCCCACCACACGGAAAAGCCAATTGTTTGTGTTCCGAGAGGTAGACGCAACATTACTGTTGCCCGCAACCGCAGACGAAGGTCCCAAAGGCGCACCTCGAAGCAGGTTTATGGAGCAAAGGTGATTCTGTCCAATTCCCACTGCAGCCGCTCAGGGAGGGACTGCATCCTGTAAGCGTATCGTTAAGCCGGTGTACGTTTCACTAGGATCCAAAGCATCCCAGGGTGGCTTGAAGAATGCATTCATCAGCAATGGAATACGCTGGGGAGAACAATACCTGTGGGCCTTTAAGGGGTCCATCAGTACTTCAAAGTCCAGTGGCGCAACTGATTGTGATCCTAGGCATAGATCTAAAACGCATTCGTGGCTGCATAGCAGGCAGCGGAATACAAGTTGTACTCAGGGAAGCCAAACAGGCTTGAAGGACAAGAACTAGTGCTCATTCAGTTCTCGAAGCCGAGGTGTACTAAAGCAGTGTACCATGAGCTCACAACATTGCAAACAAGCAGTGCTGTCTTCATTCCAGGTTGAACTGGGACGTCCATTGCGGAGCTGAAAAACTAAAATCAGAATTCTGCCACAAGCAGCAGGACAAGCGGGAGCCCTCCAAAAATGCTTCCCCACCCGGTGTGTATGAAAGATGGTATAACTCTAAAAATCGTCTGAAAGGTGCTAACCAGTCCAGAAAGTGCACTATTCCCTTCATATCAGACATGTTAAAGATAAGGTGGACCATGTCCCCAAAATGCAGCGGGAAGTTAGTGTGGAGTAGTGTCTGTATCTCAGACGAGTACCTTGCAACCTGGAGATCAAACGTCTCTCTGGCTGAAGTAAAGGCCACATCCTTTTGGAAAAGCATGGCTTTCAGTTTGCTCAGAGAATCAAAGCGTATGTTGGAAACATTTATCGAAGGCCATAGCGTTGCCTCCCTAACTGTGCGGGTAGGTGGAAACAATACTTGTGTGCAACAAGTGAGTATGGAATTAACCATCACCAGATAAGCAATACCCTGTTCCATTCCACAGCAACCTTGATCATTCAGCATCAAATAGCTCCCATTCGAGAGCGGCTTGAAAACTGGATGAATCACGGCAGCCGGGGAACCCTTCAGATAACAGATTAGTTCGCAACTGAAGCATTGCTTGCCCCATGAAGAGAAATGTCTTTGCAAACTAGGGACCTATTTAAAGCATCCTCACAGTCGGAACCACTAAGGAAAACTAGTGCGTCCCCATTCCTGCCTCTAAACCTGAATGGTAACTCCCAGTACGCATGTACATAACCTTCCCCTACTGCTTCGTATCTGCCTACCTGCTGGTATTGGAGACAATATTGGAATTGGAAAGTCGTGACCGGTAGGTAGGGTGATGTAACCATGGATTATCCAGTCTGTGGATGGTGTCTCTGCCTCGGTGAAAGGTAATTGGTCCAACTTTTCAATGTCCAACATGGTATACTTCGCATCTCTGTGTGCCATTACTTTGTCTTTCTGTTAAATCGTATGCGGAAAACAGACTTGAACTATTGATGTAAGGCCATGGCAGGTGGCCAGAAGGTAGCGTTTGTAACGTCCAACTCAGTATTACAATGGAAAGTAATTGTGACTGTCCATGCTGTAAAATAGACATATCTTGCTGTATAATGTCAAACGCAGAGGACACTATGTTGCCCAGTGAATAAATTCTGGATGATAAAGTTATCATACCGTTGTCAACCACAGTCAAAGCCTTTTCCAAATTAACCCTTTCGATCTCGCGCAATCTCTCAGCAGCTCCCTGTTGAGAACTTTTCCACAGCTCATTGTATATTCCATGCAAGAAACGCTTTTGGCGTGGTTTCCGGGGACCTAATTGAAAATTCCTGAGATCCATGTCATCAGAAAGAAGGGACAAGTGTTACTTCACTTAAGAGAGTGTTGATGGTTTTGGCCATCAAGGCACAACTTCCCAACACTATATGATGTCACCACCCCAGATATGTTTGTACATATCGCTGATCAGGTGTATTGACTCTAAACCCTTCGGTGTTACCCAGGAATCTAGATTGACACCCATTTGTATCCATAGGCCAAACCAACCATCCCTTCCAATTGGGGTCTGATGAATTAAAAGCACCATTACGTATCATGGTGTCTAATGTATCCTCACTGAAGTGTAAGTGCTGCCAATTCTCAAAGCGTGAGTACCCGGGAATGCGAGGTATGTTCAAATCCTTCATTTTGGCTATTCCAAGACAGGAAGTTTGTTGCATTGTTTTATTCAGGAAAATTATTTGATGTGGTATGAGGCATGCTCTAATTAAGGCCTCAATTCCCTGAACCTGCCACTCTTTTGTCCCCCAGACAGATTTTGTGTCTATGGTGTCTTTCCAGAAGTCTAAACCCTCTACAGACGGTTGGGAAATAAAGGAAACAGAGTATATCAGCTTAGTGTTTGTTAGCATATTTTTATTTTCTGGTTTAGGTGGAAGCTTATATTAATAAGAGGCTGGGTCTAATGTGTCAAAACCAGAAAAATAAGCACACTTTTGTGTAAATGTTTTTGAACTACCTTTTGGCAGTGTTGGGCAATGCTCCCATTGAGTGTAATTGTTAACAGCGCGTGGAATACCAGCATTGTGTAAAAAATGGTGACCATAATGTTGATAGCCGAACATGTCGCCAAAATTAGATGTACCATCATACAATTAATCATTTGAAAATGCAGCTGATTGCTCTAGATCTGCATGCAAATTATGCACAGTTTCAATGTCCCAATCACCAGAGAAAGTACTAGAGGTGATGATATAATTCAAAGAGATTTTAAACAAATATGGAATTTGTAAATGTTGAGTAGGACCATACATATCATACGATACTCTGTCCCAGACTTTTCCTTCCAGAACTGGAACTGCTGTACTGTTCACCAGGGACGGGTCCCTTAGTTCACAGTGCGATGATACTTGTCGTTTCAGAACCTAATTCACAAGTTGTACTTCAGAGCGTCGAGGTCTGTTACCTACATTCTTTCACCAAACAGGAGTTCCTAAGGAGTACGACCACCCCCCCCCAGGGATTTTCTTGGCATGTTATTGAGTGCCCTCTGGACCCCATACAGGTGATCGACCCAACTACCACCCGAACCTAATACCCTGCTGTTAAGGTCTGCTTTAAGTCACGGTTTTTCCACTCAACTACCGAATTTTCCTCGGGATGATAGGGGGAGAAGTACTGCAAGGCCACACCCAAACTTCCCATGGCTTCTTTGTAAGGACCCTTGTCAGAATGTAGTGTGCTAATTGCGTATGTCCTGATGAAGACTTGCAAATCCTTGATAACAGTTTGGGCGTCAGCCGACCGCTTTGGCCATACCCACAGGAATCTAGAGCATGAATCTACTGCCACCAAGATGTACTTGTAAGCCCCATCAGATTTTAAGGGGCCAAAGTGATCCAAATAGACACAGGCCAAAGGCTTGTTAGAAATCAAAAGAGGTGTCTGTGGTGGACGTGCTATGGTGGAGCCCTTCATCTGCCGGCAGATGTCACTTTTGAGGACAAAGTCCTTGGTCTGTTTAGTAAGGCCTCGCCCCCAATAGCGTTGCTTCCTTAATTAAACTGTAGCAGTAATCCCTGCATGTGCTGAACCCAGACCCTCATGTACAGCTAGTATTAACCCAATCTGCGATCAGTGTTTGGTATACCTCTAGCCCCCACTCCTGGATTTTGAGCATACAGTATATTTTGTGCATCTAACTTGCAGGAGTACTTGAGTGGAAAGCCTTTCAGTAGGTGTGTGTCGGGCGCAGCACTGATAGCCACCATGATGACTGTCTATTCTCGTACTAGAACGCGTGATTGCCGCAATGGCAGCAGTGCGATCTGTTGCCCTAGCGGCTTCATCAGCCATGGAATTCCCTGCAACGTGAACAGCAACATATTGATGACTCAATGTGTGTATTACATGAGCCCGTGGCAAGCACTCTTTCAGCTTTGCCACCTGTTCCCAAAGCATCTTGTGCTGTATTGTGCAACCCTTGGAATCTTGAAATCCATTTTGGCCCCTGTAGTGAACGTATTCATTGTATGACTCTACACAGTAACACGAATCACACACTATAAGTGTGGGGAATCCATGATCTGTATTTCACATTGCCAGTATCAGGGCCTTTAGTTCCGCCTCCTGTGCTATACAGTCCCATAGGGACTGCATGTGTGTTTTTTCAGGAAGGAACTTGCCATCATGCATGCACCCCTTTAGGATTGCGCACGCTGCGGAATATTGGTATCTCTGATATACATCTGCCTGTGGATTCCTCACCTTTTGAATTACCCCAGTGCGCAGCATTCCACAGAATCTTTTCTCAGCTCTCCCACGTCGACCAGGATGTCACACTGGAATGAGCATGCGACTCCGCGTGTTGTCATCGGAGCCTTAAGAAGACCTCGTCGGCGTGCTGACCCCAGTTCCCTTTTTTCACTCCGTCGATGCTTAATTTCCAAGGCTCTCCATTTCTAGGAGTTTTCTTCGATACTGTTGCTGAGACTCTGTAGCCTTTGAAGAGGACTCCTAGAAAGTCGGGATTCAAGCTATGCAG
The DNA here is from genome assembly GCA_963921515.1 of Calotriton arnoldi. NCBI lineage: Eukaryota > Metazoa > Chordata > Amphibia > Caudata > Salamandridae > Calotriton > Calotriton arnoldi. The sequence continues at coordinate 4,390,432 of CAWUFW010000181.1, forward strand.
GGAATGCGGGGGTCAGAATGCCCGCATCCCTGGCCTGCATGATGATAGTTTATGGTGTTCGTCTTCAGATCACGACGTTGGAGCATGTTCTTCGTGCAAACGGATGAATCTGAAGGCTCTGAAGGAGAAGGAGGCCAAGTTATTTATGGCTAAAGCCAAGAGACAGAACAGGGGTCGCAGGAGATCTCGAACTTGGTCGAACTCGCTGACGCCTCATACTTCGAGATCCTCCAAGAAACATAAGAAGAAGCGGCGCCATGGTTCTCTTCGAAGGATGTGACTCCGAAGTCAGTGTTTGAGTCCTAGACGACGTCGCAAAGATGAAATATTGGCAACACCTTCTCCAGGTATGGCTCCAGCACCGAGGGCTGTTACTCCTCCGACTCATGTTACTACTCTGGTGCCAAGGTCTGCAACTCCACCCCCCCCGGCACTGAGAACTCCAACTCCACAGCAAGAGCCAAATTTGGTGCTTCCACGTACAGATCAAGAGCCCTTTGTTCCGTATCCATCATATCCAGCCTTCCTGACTCCAGGATCGGATCCTTCTAATTTTTTAAATGCTATGTTTAACATTTTTGCATGGGCTACGAATCCATCTGGTGCGCCTTCCAGCCCCATGGGTCCACTTGCATACCCTCTTGGAGGGTTTCCCCCTCATTTTCTGCAGGCACCTTTCATGCCCTTAATGACTCTGACTCCAGGTAGTTGGCCTCCACTTTCCATTTTCAAGATTGTCGTGGCCCTTTGGATGGTTCATCTCCAACGCCATCTGGATCCAATCCGGCACCGGCTCAACCTCAACCGACTTCATTCCCGGTTCTTTTGGACGATCTTGCGGCACCGGCTCCAAATTTACTGGCGCCGCCGATACCGAGAATGAGATCTCGGAGAGAGGCTCAAAGGCTGGTGGAAGAGGAAGAATACCAAGTGGAGCATGAGGGTGCTGAAGAAAGGGAAATTGTGGACCTTGACCCGGAGTTTGAGGGATTACAAGAAGCAAGTGGTCTGGATACCTCCCTTGAGTGCGCATTGGTGTCACCTAAGGATTTACCACCTCCTGAGGTGACTTCATATCACACGATTATTCGTAAGGCTGCGGATTTATTAGAGTTACTACTTCCCACAGCTGAACTGAAGTCTAATATCCTCACTGAGGTTCTCCATTCTTCAGCTTCTGCATCGGAACCATTGTTGCCCTTCAATAAGGCTTTAACGGAGCCTGTTTTAGAAGTCTGACAGAATCCAATGTCTTCTGCAGTTTCCAGGACAGTGGTTAGAAGTTACAATGTCGCTCTGGGGGATCCAGCTTTTTTATCTTCTCATCCCTCACTGGAAAGCCTAGTTGTCCAAGCTTCTTGCTGTTCTAAATTATCAGCTGGGTCCTTTTCAACCACGCCTGCTGATAGAGAATCAAAACGAATGGAGCAGTCGGCCAAAACGTTTTTTTTCATCCGGGAATATGGCCTTGAAGTCTACAAATGTCACGTCTTTTGGGATGTTACATTCACGCCCTCATGGATTCGGCTAAGAAGGTTGTCCCAAATTACCTACAGAGGTCCAAAGGGCAATTTTCTGAACTTCTGACCGATGCTCAGACTACTGCCCGTCAAGTGATTCAATCTGGGCTAGACGCAGCGGACTCTGAGGCTAGCGCAATGGGGTCTTCTGTGGCGGCGAGAAGGCATGTCTGGTTTAGGGGTTGAGGTTTTTCTCCCAATTTTCAGGCTGCGTTGCTGGACTTAACCTCCGATGGGTCCCGCTTGTTCAGAGCGAAGGCGGATTCTGCACTGCAAGGCTTTAAGGACAGCAAGGTCCTTAGGACTTCAGACCCAGCCCAGGGACTGTAGACAGTTCCGCAGGTTTCGGGGCTTTGCTAAGAACGTGTCCTTTTGTGGCAGGCAACAACTGCAGCAGCAGGCAAATCCTCTGTACAAATCCTACATGGGAAGGGGCAGAGGTAGTCTGCGGGGTTCTGCCCGGCACAAATCTCCTCCTCTTCTGCCTCTCCAACCGTTGTTGCAGGGAAGCAGCTCTAGCTCCGCCATCTTAGAGCATGCTTGTCCTGTGGTAGGATGGGTGGCCTATTTTCTACATCATTGGAGGTCTGACACTACAGACCTCTGGGTTTTAAACATCGTAGAAAATGGGTATGCCCTATCCTTCCGGGAGTTCCCCCCCTCCTTTCGCTCCCCGTCAAGGCCTTTGCTCGGAAGAGCATCTTCTGCTTCTCCAGCAGGAAGTACTATCATTGCTTCAAAAGGGTGCAATCAAGATAGTTCCAGGTCAGGAAAAAGGGGTCAGGGGTGCTACTCCTGGTATTTCCTGATTTCCCCCAAAGGATGGTCATAACGGCGGTTTCTCGACCTCAGGATTTTGAATATTTACCTCAAACAGGAGATGTTCAAAATGTTGACCCTGGCACAGGTTCTTCTCGCGCTAGAGAAGGAAGACTGGATGGTGTTGATCGATTTACAGGATGCTTATTTTGCCATTCCCATTCTGAAGTCGCATCGGGAGTATCTCCATTTTACTTTATTTTTTATTTTTTTATTTTTTATTTTACAGAGTTTTATATAGTGCGAACTTGACCAAAATCGGGTATCAGAGCGCTTTACATAGCACCAGTTGCATTACATGAGGACACATTCATTTTTTTTGTTAGGCACGGGGAGATTAAGTGATTTGCCCAGAATAACAGGATGTTCAGCGTCATTGCCGAGACTCGAACCCAGTTCCCCAGATTCTAAGTCGACCGCCCTAGCCGTTAGGCCAACTCCTTACGGTAGGGTCTCAACATTACCAGATTACGGTCCTTCCGTTTGGTCTTACTTCCGCACCTCGGGTCTTCACAAAGGTGATGGCGGTGGTAGCAGCACATCTCAGAAGGTCAGGGATTTCTGTGTTTACCTATCTGGATGACTGGCTGCTCAAGGCAAAGTCGTCAGATAGTGTTGCATCATTTGCATGTACCAACATAGCTGTTGTTCAGCTTGGGGTTTTCGATAAATGAACCCAAATCTCACCTGGTGTCCTCTCAGCGCAACCTGTTCATAGGGGCAGTACTGGACACTAATGTGAGTAGTGCCTTCCCGCCTCCACAGTGGATTCCGGACATCCAGGCTATGATTCCTGTTTCAGAATGGAGCGTCTGTTCCGGTCCTGAAGGTCTTGCGCCTGCTCGGTCTTTTTACTTCCTGCATTCTGTTGGTCAACCATGTTCGCTGGCATATGAGGGCTCTCCAGTGGTTCCTCCACAAGCAGTGATTTCAACACACCAGAGATCTCGAGGAATTGGTCAGAATCTCCAGAGACAATGTAGCGAATCTGCAATGATGGAGTGTTCCAGGCAATCTGTCTGAAGGGAAGCCGTTTCACCCTCCGTCTCCAGTGGCCACAGTAAACACAAATGCCTCCACTTTAGGGTGGGGAAATCATCTGGGGGATCTGGAGGTCAAAGGTCTTTTTTCTCCAGAGGATAGATTGTTTCACTTCAATCTTTTGGAATTGCGGGCAGTACGTCTGGCTTTCAAGGCCTTCCTTCCCTTCATGGTCAGTCGGTTCAGATCTTAACAGACAACACTACCGCGATGTGGCACATCAACAGGGAGGAGTAGGGTCGTATTTCCTCTGCAGAGAGGCTCTGCGACTGGTTCTGGGCTCAGGACCATCAGATTTGCGTAATCGCAAATCATCTGGCTGGGGTGCTGAAAGTGCGTGCGGACAGTCTCAGTCTGCAATATTCAGCCAATTACAAGTGGAGTATCCTTCCAGAGGTGGTACTTCAGATTTTCAGGATGTGGGGATTTCCTCAATTGGACCTCTTTGCCACTCACGAGAACGCGCACTGCCCGTTGTTCTGCAGTCTCCAGTATCTGGCACAGGGAGCATTGGGACATGCATTTCAGTTTGATTGGGGCTCTCATTCTTTACTTGTTTCCCCCATACCCTTGATTCCTTGAGTTCTGAGGAAGATTCGCAGAGACCGGGCCCAATTCATATTGATCACCCCGGAGTGGCCGCAAAAGGTGTGGTACACAGATCTGCTTTACCTCTCGTTGCACCCTCCGCTCTGTCTTCCTCTGAGGGCAGACCTCCTCTCGCAAGCGAAGGGGCCGGTTCTACACCCCCATCTCCAGAGCCTTCACCTTCATGCCTGGAGATTGAAGGGGCAACCTGAGTTCTTTCTCTCTCCCACCTGATGTGGTGGACATTATTTTATCGGCCAGAAGACACTCCACCAAATCTGTCTATGCTGGTGGTTGGGCTAATTTTGGGAGATGGTGTGGAGAGAAATCAATTGATCCTTTAAATGTCCTTTTATCTAATGTTCTGAGTTTTTCTCTTTCCCTTGCGCAATAGTGTTGCGCAGTGGCAACTGTTAAAGGCTACTTATCTGCCTTGCCGGCTTTTCTTTGTTTGCCAGATGAACCCTCTTTCGTTTAAATCTCCTATAGTTATGAGATTCATTAAGGGTCTCACTAATAGGTTTCCTCCCACTCCCTTTATTATGCCTCAGTGGGATTTGAATTTGGGTCTCACATTTTTGATGGGCTCCCCTTTGAACCTTTGCATAGTTGCCCATTAAGGTTTCTCGTATTTAAAACTATCTTTTTAGTAGCAATCACATCGGCTAGGAGGGTGAGTGAATTGCAGGCTCTTAGTTCCAAGCCTCCTTTAACATCTTTCTATGCGGATTCAATGGTTTTTAGGACTAGAGCTGCTCTCCTGCCTAAGGTGGTCACTCCATATCACCTGTGGAAGTCCATCACCTTACCTACGTTCTACCCTCACTCTTCTAAGGAGGAGGAGAGACTTCATCGACTGGACCCCAAGAGGGCAGTGAGCTTCTATTTGGACAGAACCAAGGACTTCAGGCTGGATGATCAACTCTTCATAGGCTATGTGGGCAAGATGAAGGGCAAGGCTGTCCACAAATCTGTCCAGGTGGATGATTCTGTGCATCAAAATCTGCTACGCCTTGGCCAAGGAGGAGCCTCCTGAAGGTACTTGTGCTCATTCTTCTAGAGCTAAGTCGTCTTCTTCGGCTTAGGCTAGAGGTGTCCTTGTAGTTGACATCTGCAAAGCGGCAACTTGGGCCTCCCTCCACACTTTTGCAAAGCACTATTGCTTGGATTCGGAAGTGAGGAGGACAACCTTTTTGCTCTTTCTTTGTTGCAGTATTTTTTGGGATAGGCAGGCAACCTCCTCCGAGAGCGGGACTGCTTGGGTATTCAATTCAAAAGGTGAGGAATCCACAGGCAGATGTATCCATCAGAAGAACAAGTTACTTACCTTCAGTAATGCTTTTTCTGGTGGATACAGTATCTGCCTGTGGATTCCTTACTGACCCCCCTGCCTCGGTGTTGCTGATCTGCTTATAGAGAAAATTAGTTAGTGTTTTATGTGATTTATTGCTTGAATCATGAGGTTGCTTAGATTTTGGTATATCTATGATGTAGTATTTCCATATTTGTTTGTGTTTTGTATACTATGTACACTTTTGAGAAGGTTGTTGGTTCACCCGTTTCGCCTCGAAGACACGGAAATAATTGACGTCAGCACGCCGACGAGGTCTTCTTATGGCTCTGATGACGTCACGCTGAGTCGCTTGTCGAGCCGTTCCATTGTGATGTCAACGTGGGAGAGCTGAGGAGAAAAGTTTCTGTGGAATGCTGCGCATTGGGGTAATTCAAAAGGGGGGGAATCCACAGGCAGATATTGTATCCACCAGAAAAGCGTTACCGCAGGTAAGTAACTTGTTCTTTGTTCCTATAGCAGCCTGGGCAAACCCATCATTGTAGATGATGTAATCATATCGATCTAGAGGCATTATTTAATTCGGTAGAGGATATTCTTGTTCGTACTGCAAAAATGCTTGTGTTTGTAGTGTAGAATCAAATCTGTAGTCTACATCTGTTGCAGTGAGAGAGTTAGCCCATTGTTTCCATCATGGATGTAAAGCTTTTCCATTTGGAGTGCTTGCTGTAGGAAAGTAGGAACTGCTTTCATGGTTACCCCCACTTTTTGCTGGTGTTATGCTGTTTTCTGACTAGTCTGACTGGGATCCTGCTAATCAGGATCCCAGTCACTGTGCTCTCTCTAAATTTGACAATGGTAAGTACTTTGGTACCTCCATAATTGGCTACTGGTGTACCTTTGTGAGTCCCTAGTATATGGTGCTAAGGTACCCAGGGCATAGGTACACCAGGGGTCTCCCATGGGCTGCAGCATGTATTATGCCACCCATGAGACCACTCAAACTGTGACTACAGGCCTGCCATTGCAGTCTGTCTGAATGGGTGCTTGCACCCCTCACCACAGATATACGTTTCCTTATATCTGAGGTCACTACACTTAAAACCTATAAGTCACCCCTATAGCAGGCTCTTCAGTCCTGAGGACATGGTGCTTGGTTACAAGTGTGAGGGTGCCCCTGCATTAGCAAGGCACCCCTACAAACCCCGAGTTGATTCTCCAGGCTTTGTAAGTGCGGTCAGCCATTTAATACATATCGAGGACATCAAGTCAGTTACGAGATGTCTAACTATATATTGGCTGCACAGAAACCAGTCATGTTTGGTATCAAACATGTTAGAATCCTACCCCGATTCCAGTGTTGGGTGTAGGATCCCATGTACCAGGGTGCTCCCCTAGGGTGTTCCTCTGTATTCCCGTTACCAGCCTTTCAGGGACTAACAGCAAGCTAGTGGTGTTGCTGACCACAGACACCTTTCTGCCGTCCTGCTGCTGTGCTGAGCTCGAGCGGGGTAAGGCCGAACAATAGGTTTCCTGCCACTGGGAGGTATGACCACCTCCCAGACAGGACTTGGTGTATTAGGCTGAGGGCGCTTGCCACCGCCATGAGACTGCTTTGAAGGGCACTTTTGGTGCTCTCCATGCATACTCCAGTTTAAGCCAGTTCAGGCAGTCCTAGGCTCCTGCTCTGGCATAAAACTGGACAAAGGACATGGGAGTATCCTCCCCTCTGTCCAGCCCCTCCTCTGGGAGAGATCCTTGAATCGTCCCAACCCTTTCCCTAGGGTACTTAAGGGCTTAACTGTGGGTGTGTCGTCGTGGGACAAGATTCAAACTCAAATCCACTTAAATTTCAACCGTCTGGGCACCATAGATTTTGCTGCACATTGCCTGGAACCGAGACTGCCCAAGGAAGACTCCTGCTGCTCCTGGTCTCGCGGTTCTGCAAGTCTTCTTCGTCATATGTGCCTGTGCTTCATCCAGGTACCTCTCCGGGGCTGTAGGCATCAAAGACACCCAAAGGAATCTCCCTTGGAGTGAATGAGTCACTCCTTTGCATCTGCAGGCACCGCAACGAAGCTGACTGGTCTGCTGCTCCTGACATCCCACGGACTCCGAAAGGCTCATCAACACAGGTGGTGGTTCTGCAACTCCCTCGAAGCCTGACCTGTCCTCTCAGCAAGTTTGAGGTCAGTATCCCTCGTCAGAACCACTGGAACAGAACCCCTGTGCACGGCATTGACTTGCCGTTGCCAAGTCTTGTTGGCTCTGTCCCCCAGAGATCTTCAGGCTACAAGAAGCTCCAGCCTCCAGCATCTCTTCCTGCCAAGATCTTCGTCCTCACCACATCATCTGCACCGTGGGCCTGCATCTTTGGTGAGCTGCTCAAGGTCCTCTTGCGACTCCTGTGCCTTCGGCCTGTGGGTCCTCTTGAGGGTCTTTTTGGGCTTCAGTGGGCTCCCCTGCTTGCTCGGGCCTGTTCTGACTCTCCTGCATTTGGTGAGTCCCTTAGACCTTGGTGGGCCCAACATTGCACCTTTTTCGTTTACCACATCTGTTGCTGCTGCCAAGGCTTGTTGGAGCTCCTGCCAGACACCGACCCCCTGGTTCTTGACTCCAGGCGTGGGACAGTTCGTGAACGGCTCCTGGTCTTCCACAGCGTTGCCTGGTCCTCACAGTTGCAGCAACAAGGTCACCAGCATCACTCCTGCATCTTCCGTCATCGGTGGTCATTGCTCTTCCGTGCCTCCTGGTCACCTCTGAGTGGCATAAACTCTGTCCCCTCTGCTTGTAGGTTCTGCTCTTCCAGAATCCATCCTTGTATTCTACCAGACTCTTCCACCTTCTTTGCCCGCAGCATCCTTCATGAAGCCCTCCATTGTGGTATACGGCGGTTTCCAATGTCACTTCGCACCTATGCACCCGGCTTCCCTAGTGTAGGTATCCTGGTTCCTGGGGTATCATGTGTGGTGTGACTCTCCAACCTTCTGTCTTCCACTGGGTTTCTTCAGGGTCCACTGGGAAGGGTCCCTCTTCTTGAACACAGCAACCTCGACTTTCCCATTGACTTGCATTGAGTAGGCGGCTGTGTTTCCACTCTGCACACAGTTTTCGTGGGGTTCCTGAGTACTTACCTCGGGTGGTTCCTTGTGTCCCCAGCTCTTATGAGTCTTCTGGTCCAAGTCCTGACTTCGGTCACAGTTCACATTCCACTTCTTTAGTATATAGTTTGGTCTTCCCCTGGAGACCACTGTATATTTGTGCTTACTTACCTGTTTACATTCAAAGTATTGTGTGTATTATGTTGATGACTCCGGGTAGGAGATATACCAATGTGTTAGTGTGCATAATAAATATACCTATTTTTATAAGTACACTGTGTTCTTTTTTGTTTAACTTACACTGTATGATTAGTTCTGGTAAAACAAGCTGCTTAACACTCCTGGACTAAGCCTGAAGGCTGCTCTCCACAGCTTCCACTTGGAGAGCTTTCTATGGTTATCTAAGGCCACTAAAATCACAATAAAGGCTGTCTGGATTAGTGCAAGGTGCTTCACTTAAATAAATGTGCACCATTTAGTAAGACAGCCTCCTACACTTGCTTTGGTGACGGCCTCTAAGGTTGGTACTGGGGTTACGACAATTATACATTTATCCATAGCTAGTGCTCTATCTCTCTCTCAGTACAATAGTCTGGACCGCTGTGAGAATGTTCTCAGTGGGTGCAAAACACATTTTAGTTTTTGTATAAAAATCTGATTTTTATGCAATAGTTACTGTATCACCTTCATTCAACGTGATGTGTGTATACCCGGTTGGTCCAGCAACTATGCGGATCTCCAGGTTGGTCGTTTTTACACATGTGTGTAAATGTTTGGAAGCTATCATGTCGGCTTGTACGGAATATAAAATGTTTGTATGTTCCTGTGTTCAATGTGCTATTAAAAAGTCAGGTCTAATTAAATCGTAGAATGGTTTTACCTGTTCTGCGTAATCCAAAATGTATGTTCTGCCAAAATGTAAAAATCCTAAAATGTATTGTAATTTTTTTTAGAGTCATCGGAGGTTGCAGCAATGCACACTTTTCTAAAAAATGTAACACCAGGGTTTTGCCTTCACTTTACAGCTCGTATCCTAAAAATAGGACATTGAGATGGGCAATTATAGATTTTTTTAAATTAAATTTGTAGCCCAGGTGAGCAAACCCTAGAATTATGCGTTCTATTCTGTCCAAGTGTTCCATTAATTCATCATCCGTCAGGTATATATAATCTACATAGGACAATGCCTCCTCATCAAAATTTTGAAGTATTTCTGTCACTCTGGCTGAAAACAGCCCAGGGCTATTCTTATACCCTTGAGGCAAATGACGAAATTGCCTCTTTGAAACAAGCGCTGAAAATGCTGTCAAATATCTGCTTCCAAGCGCTATATTTTGGCAGAACAATCCATTTGAGATTTCTAGTGGTTGTATTTCTTCAGCACAATGTGATTCGTTAGTGCGGCACTGTGTGCATTTTGCACTGCAAATGTGAGAGTAGCTATGTTTAAATGTCTGTAATCTAATACTAGGCGGTATGAATTGTCAGGTTTCATTACAGGAAACGAGTTATTCATTGATGAGGTGCAATTTTCCATTACACCCTTGTATTCAAGTTAATCTAGGATTACCCTAACTTGTGTTTTTAGTTTCATGCTGTCTTGGGTATTGTCGCTGGGGTTGAGGATTTGATTTTAATGGGATCTCATGATGAGGTGACGCATCATCCCACCCAACATGATTGCGGTATAGTGCAGGAGCTAGCACTAACGCCCACTCCTTGGCATAAGAATATTTAACTGATTCTGAGACGAGGTTGGAAAACGCAGATAAAATTTCTGTTTCCCCGTTTGCGCATTCCATTACGAACTCGGGTGGCCAGTCTTTTTCAGCCAAAAGAATGTCGTAACCGTATGTCAAATTCTCGCAAAATAGAGCCTTGATGTTTCTGGGTATGTCCCCCTCCAATTGGAGTGTAATTTCTTACAAACGATGGGGAACACTTACCCTAGTATCAGGTGTTTCCACTGTGATATGCTCACTCAGCGCTGCTGCCGCCAGATAATCCAACCGGTTCCGGTGAGCTATTGTGACTTCTGCTGCGCTGTCCAGCATCGTCACTGCCTATTCCCCGTTCAGAAGCAGAGTCCTCCGTAGTCGTGAGTATGCCTTATTTTAATCCCAGTTACCTTTTTCTTTTTGATTTGAGGTTTATTATTCTTTGTTTTTTCTTCTTTATGAATGATGTAGCAAGACGAGTGTTGTGATTCCTTCTTCCGCTTCACGTGCTCTTCTGATATGCGATCTGACCATCCACCTCTTTCTGAAAGTGTATCAAATGACTCCTGAAAGGAACCAGAGGACCTTGTATCCTCATACCTGTCAGGCTTTCTAATGTTATCACGGTTTCTGAGATTGTCAGTTACTTCCTGCTGAGGAGACCCACCCTGTGATCTTTGTCTTTATATTTTTGTTTATTATCCCACTTCTTCATCAAAGAACCGGGTGCTTGCTTAGAGTTATCCTTTTTAGAATTACTCTTAAGTTGTGGTTTCCCTGGTCTGGCTCACAAATTATCTCTAACTAAGGTAGCATAGGTTTCTTCGATAATTTTGGGTCATTTCCGTTTCTGTTGTGCAGGAGTGAAATCCCTCAAGCGTTGGTGTATAGCTAACGCAGCTGCCTTCCCTTTTGTTACTTAACATAATCGTGGATACTGCGGTAAAATGGCCCATCAGTTTCATCTCTAAGTCCAGAACAGGTGCTGCCCTGTACTCATTCATAAGCTGCTGCAATACATCAGGTAAAACAGTCTGTGAAGGGGTACCGTGTGTTCTGGTATAAACGGCAGCGAAGACTGTACCCCAAGTGGCACAGTCTTCATCTGTGGGAGCCATCCACATCGGCAAGAAAATAGTTAGTATTTTGTGTTTCTCCTGCGGGCCCTTATGTGGAAATACTGCTTCAAGCTGGCTTGTTTTTTGTGCTATGCAGAACGGAATTTGCTCCCGACTGGTGGGAATCTTTCCCATAACGACATTCAGTGTTTATGGGCTGATACCCGTAGTGCCAATTGTGGTTGTGCGGTTTGAGCAGTCAGCGCAGGGTTAATGGTTAATGTTCGCATTATGAACTGTGTAAGTTTTCTGTAATTTTTCACAAAATCTCTGTATGCGTTTCTGCTTCAGGTAAATTAGCAGTCATGGCGGTGTGTATGCAGCGAATACTTCTTTGAGTGGGCAGAGTCTCATATTTTCTGTAGTGTGTGGGAGCGCACTTTTAAACCAATTTATATGCTTTTTCTAAGAGGAATTTCTAGTTCTTCATATGGAGCGTATTCTTCCGGTGTTTCATTTTCAAAGTAGGCATGAAACATTTGTGTACGATCATTTGCTGCTGGGAATTTAACCCTGGAATAGAATACCTCTGTCTTTAATGCTTCGTGTGCCTCAACCACAAAGTTAACATCTCCCTCCACCTGTAGCGAGAAGACCATAATTTAGTAATTTGAGAGTAACTGCATGTCTGTAGTTCTCTGCTATGTATAATTCCTCTTCCACTTCTTCATCAGCCATGGTTTAAAATGTTTGGAAGAAAGAGTAAATTCATTTATAGAGATAGGGTAACACAATGTGGTAAGTGTATCCTATGAGCTTGAACAACCTACAGCCGATACACAGGGTATACTTTCTCAGCTGAGGCGGATTTCCCTACCACCATGGACGTCTCTGGTTTGGAGGTGAGATGGGGTCTCTGAGAAGGCACTATTGAACAACTCTGGTAGACCGTAAAATAAGAACCCAACCAACATTGGCAGCGTCATGTCGTGTAGTTTCCACTAATCCATAGGACCTGTGCGTTTGTGGACAACATAAACTTTGTGTAGGGTGCTTAGACTGATTCCATGCATCCCCGTAGTATAGGTTGGCTTAGAGACCAGCTAGCTCACAGTGCCACCATAAGCCCCCCTAACCCAAACAAGGAGCAATTGTTTTTTAGCAACCACTGAAAATGATAACCCTGACCCCTCAGGTATCGTGGTAACAGATCAGATCAGACACTCGTGCACTCTTGTTCTCAGAGATATATAGACAGAGAATACATAATGGGATGTTTTCAATATATTTATTGAACCAACGTTATTCTTGTATAGAATACATGTGCTATGATAATCCGTAGAGAGAAGCAGATGAAAGTGATTACAAGCACCAAAAGAGTAAATAGCAGATATAGTTCCACCATGGTGCGAAGACAGTGTATATATGCAGGCATATAACACCAGGTAGTAAACAAGCATACTCCTAATATCCAATCCCTACTCTGTGTATGTCTAGAGTGTATGTAGATATAGAGCCAAAAATCTCCCCACGGGATGATCCGACCCCATTACCTGGCAGGAAACAATGTAGGACCCTCATCTTGGTCACGAATTGGACACCCCTCACAGAGAGGTCAGACAGCTGCTTGGGAAACCTCTGCGTGCAGGGACCCTCGGTGTCAGCTGAAGTGTCTCCTCTGCTAACCCCCGGAAATGCTTATAATCGAGGCATGTGTGTAGATACACATGCTTTGCATACTCCTGCCGTCTAGTGTTGGGTCTGGATGTTTGCAAGTTGTTTTTCTTCGAAGAAGTCTTTCCTAGTCACGAGGTAAAGTGACTCCTCCTTTTGGTGATAGTGTGCATGGTCATCGACTCCATTGTTAGATTGTTTTTTTCCCCCATCAGGTTCGGACGTGTATTGCTGCGCTCCGGTTCGAAACCGTTCTTTGGTTCCCCTCGATGCGCAATCCTCTCTACCCTCGACCGTATTGTTTCATAAGCATTTCCCACTTCTCCGCGTATCGTTTAGGTCAACGGAATCTACTTTTCGATCGGAAAACTTCGTGGACGGCCTTCAGGCCTAACCGTGTCGGGTCAGCTCTCCGTCGATGGAACGGACACCGTTCAAATTCTGCCCTCAGTGCCACGCGAAGTATCCGCGCACTGACTCACACAAAGTGTGTAACTTGTGCTTGTCTCCAGAGCACAAAGAAGAAGACAGCGACTCTTGCAGATTGTTTTGATCAAAGAAAACTCTTTGCGATCTTTGGGCTCGATGTCGAGAGATGCAGAAGTCAAAGCATCAAAGCCACTCCGGACATCTTCGGTGAAGATTCCGGTCAAGAAGATGTTGGTGCATCAGCGGCAGAGGAGGAAGAAGCCTTCTCGATGTAGGACTCCGACTCTGAGCTCGAGATAGACCTCGATGCCGAAGAACTTCTGCAGGAAGAAGGTGACGTGAGTACGGAAGACCCTTTGCCTCACCAACTCACCCACAAAAAACATAAGGCTTCGACACCACCTTTGCCTTCTGGCCAAGGTTGGCACCGAGACGACATTTCCGTCGCCCTGCCTGTGAAACACCCAGTCAAGCCTTCCGGCTCGGTACAGAGTCGGCAAAAATCCTCGTCGGAACCGAAGCCCTCCAGTTCCAAACACAAATCCGGTTCGAAGCCAAAAACGAAACAGCCTTTGGAGCCGAAATCTTCCGTACCGAAAGGCCAGCCCATGCCGGCACCGAAAACACCGGCGCCGAAACCGAAAGATGCCCCTTCAGTTCCGGATCTAGACATTGTTCCACCGAAAAAAGATCCCAAACAAAAGAGACTGTATATTAGCCCTGAAACAGGTCGTATTCATAATAAACTACCTCAGACACACAAGGTTCCTGATGAGGACACTCATTATAAGATTCCTTTAAAAAAGAAGTCTGTTGCTACCAGTCCTTTTCATCCACCACCACCACCCTCTCCACCTTCAAATCCTTTGCAAATCACACCTCAGGATTCTCCACAATCTCACCATGATGACAATTATATTGATGATGATACCAGTAGATCCATGGACGGATTACACAATTGATCTTACAGCAGATAATGACCCAGACCTTTATCCTGCTTAGCCATCTCCTCCAGATGACAATGTATCCTATCTAGAACTCATTGCCAGGGCTGCACAATATCATGGGGTGGCACTGTACAAAGAATCATTAGTAGAGGATTTTTTGTTCGAGACTTTAGGATCCACACATAGGTCGTCACAAACACTTCCTATGCTTAAGGGCATGATGAGACACGCCAACAAAATTTGTAAAGACCCCGTGCGTGCACACATCTTGACTCCTAGAGTTGACAAAAAGTATAAGGCCTTCCCAACAGATCCAGTAGTTATCAAGGGCTAGTTGCCATTAGATTCACTAGTAGTGTCTAATGCTCGTAAGCGAGCTAATTCCCAAACATCAGGGGACGCTCCTCCACCAGATAAAGATTCCAAGTTAATAGATGCTTCTGGCAAGCGCATAGCTGCTCAAGCTGCCAATCACTGGCGCATTGCAAATACGCAGGGACTTTTAGCCAGGTATGACGGGGCACACTGGGATAAAATGGAGCAATTTTGCTCCAATATCTCCCAGATGAGCATAAAACAAGAGCACAAGATTTGGTAAATGAGGGAAAACTAATTTCCAATTCTTCCATAAGGTGTGCTCTAGATGCTGCTGATACTGCGGCTGGAAAGGTCAACACTAGCATTTTGCTTAGGAGACGTGCTTGGTTAAGGATCTCCGGGTTTAAGCCAAGGACCAACAATTCATTCTAAACACGTCATTTGATAAGAAACATCTTTTTGGCCCCGAGGTCAGTCAGGCATTACAAAAAATGAAAAAGGACACTGAAGTGGCCAAATCCATGGGAGCACTTCAGTACCCTTCAAACAGAGGCTCTTTTTGTTGTTCCTTTTACCGAGTGGGGTCCAAGACCACACCCTCAGACCAAAATACCTCCACCTACAAGGGTAATAATCAGTTCTCTCAGAGGGATCCTTCTATCATTTGATTTGGGAGTGCCCGAGCATTCAGGAATTTTGGATAAAGATAGCTAGGGCAATGTCGGCAGTAGCGGGCATGGAAGTCCCATTAGAGCCCAAATGGTTCCTCCTAATAACAGAGGCAAACGACGACTGGCCACGACATGTAAAGCAGTGGCTGGTGCTGGCGGCTGTGGTTGCTAAACGTATTGTGGCAAGAAAATGGGGGGCGATGTCCACCCCAATACTGGAGGAATGGGAAAATGATCTGGACTGGTGTTGGCAAGCGGAATTAACGATTTACAAAAGTAGAGGGTGCCCCAAGAAAGGGGGAAACATCTGGACAGCATGGCAGACATATCGAGGACTTTAGGGGGGATGCAGGGTACCAATGTGTTCATTATTAACCTGGACTTTGAGTTAATAGAGGTAGATAAGTCAACTTTAAAAAAGGGATCGATGATGCAATATAAATGCTCTTTGTATGTACAGCAATTTCGTGTATTAATAAAAAGAGTTTAAAAAATAAAAAATCAGTTCTCTCCCTCAAGAGGCTTTTTTCGAGGAGGTTTTAGAGGGAACAACTCTAAAGGTAGGGGTAAGGGCAACACACCCCGTAACTCCCCTTCCCCTAATAAGCAGTGACTTACCCACGCTTCTCCCCAACCATTCCACACCTGTGGGGGGAAGACTTCAACAATTTCTCCACATTCGGCAATCTATAATTGTATTGTATTGTAATTGCATTTATATAGCGCTTACTACCCCTGGCGAGATGTCAAAGCGTTTTTTCGGCAAGTAGCACGCTACTCCGGAACTCATAAAGGATTAGTGTTGAATTAGTATAGGGAAATATGAAAGTAATTTGAGTGGTGGATAGGTTAGTCAGTTATTTGGATTCAGAAGGGTAGGGAAGGGATAGAAGAGGGAAAAGGGTTTGCATTTATATAGTGCTTGCTACCCCTGATGAGGTGTTGAAGCGCTTTTTTGGCGAGTAGCACGCTACCCTGGAACCAACAAAGGATTAGTGGTGAATTAGTATAGTCAAATATGAAATTTGAGAAGTGGACATGCTAGTCTGTTATTTTGATTGAAAAGAATAGTGGAGGGGTAGAAGAGTGAAGAATGTAGAATCTCCTTTTTTTTTTTTTAGGTCATAGCAGTAGGAGGAGGCTTGGGATGAATAAAACAGTGATGTGGAGTGGAAGAGTTAGAGGGAAGAGTTTAGAAAGGCTTGTTTTGGGGGATCGGTATAGTAAAAGAGGTGTCAGATGATGCAAGGAGGGGTAGAGTAGGGGAGTCTGGAAAGGGTTATTTTGGGGATCATAGTAGTGGTATGGGGTTTGGGATGAATGAGAGAGTGGATGTAGAGGATATATTGATAGAGGTATAGGTTGAGAAATAGGGTAGTGCATTGGAAAGAGTAGTAGAAAGAGGTTTGAGATGAGTCAGAGAGTTGAGGTAGAAGATATATTGAGAGGCATAGGGTGAGAAATAGGGTGGTGCATTGGATATGCTGAATTAGAAGAAAGTAATAAATATATAGATCCATAAGTACATGGAAAGTATATAGATGCATAAAGGAAGTAAGTATATGTAGAATAAAGATATTGCTAGAGGTATAGGGTGAGAAATAGGGTAGTGCATTGAATATGCTTTTTAGGAGAAAAGTAATAAATATATAGATCCAAGTTCACGTAAGGTATATAGATGCATAAAGGGAGTAAGTATATGTAGATTAAAGATGCATTAGATGAACTCTGATTTTCAAGTGTTGTACTTAAAAATGTATTTAAATTTTTTTTTTAAACATAATTATTCTACATGTTTATACAAAGCAATACACATATATAGGTACATATCTATAATACAAATAAATGCTTATATACAGAGGGATATGCTGTATATTTCTGTTTGCGTATGATGCTTATGTGGGGAAGAGCCAATTCTTGAGTAGTTTTCTGAAGATAAGGTGGTTGTCCGTGGATCTTATGTTGGGGGTAAAGAGTTCCATAGTTTGGCTGCTTGAACAGAGAAGGATGTGCCACCCATGTTTTTTTTTTTTGTGTATCTTGGGATTTTGAGGCGAGGTGCCACTCTAGAGTGGAGGTTCCTTTGTTGAATGTGTTTGGTGATTTTACTCCTGATGAAGAGTGGTCCCATTCCATGTATCGCTTTGTGGGTGATACATAGCAGCTCAAACGGGGATCTTCTGGCAACCGGTAACCAATGCGGTTTGATATGCAAGAGTAGTCTGGCAGCCGAGTTCTGAACCTGTTGTAGTCTTTTCATGGTCGTTAAAGCTGATCCGTGTTAGAGGCTATTGGCTTAATCGAGTTTGAACACAGAACAAGAGAGATGGTAGCTTGGACCTTGTGTGGAAATCCCAAATGGGGGAAGATTTGTTGCAGAGTTTTTATAGTAACAAAGGTTGATCCAGCTAGTTTGTCCACTTGGGCATTCGATAGCTTGGAGTCCATGGTCATTCCGAGGTTTCTTACTTCCTTCGATACTTTAGGTGGTGAACCCAGTTCATCAGGCCAGGCGGCAAGCGGATCATAATGTTTCCAATCGCCACATATGAGTATTTCCGTTTTGGAGGCATTTAATTTGAGATGGCTTCAAGTCATCCACGGCTCTCAGACAACTGAAAATTGGCGAGTTTCCAATGTCTTTGGGGCATTCCAGTTGAAGGAGTATTTGTGTGTCATCTGCATAGTTATAGCACGTGAGGTGAAATTGATTGATCAGTACTGGTAATGACTTCATGTAGTTGTTGAAAAGCATGGGCGAGATGATAGAGCCTTGAGGGACCCCTGCTTTTGTGGAGTATGGTTTAGACGAGAAAGGTGGGGTATGGATGACATTCGTTCTGTTTCAAAGGTAGGACGCAATCCAGTCTAGAGCAGTCCCCTCTATGCCGGCTTCGTAGAGTCTTTGTATCAGAGTGTCATGGTCAACCGTGTCAAAGGCAGCCGAGAGGGCCAAGAGAATTAGCGCAGCAACCCCGTTGCAGGCAACTGTGTTCTTCAGGTCATCCCAGGTGGCAAGGAGGGCATATTCTGTGCCTCTTCCTGGACGGAATCCTGTTTGGAAGTCTGAAAGTATGGCATTCTCTTAAATGAATTGTGACATCTTGGCAAACGCTGCTCTATTAGTTTGACCAGGAAAGGTCCATTTGTAATGGGTCAATAGTTGTCAGGGTTCAGCGGGTCCAAGTTTGTTTTCTTCAGTAAAGGGCGTATGTAAGACTTTTTGAGTTCTTCTGGAAATATTCCGGTAGTTATGGAATCGTTGATGATTCTTCTTACCGGAGTGGCAGCAGAGGTTGTTAATATAACAACCGACAAATAGGTGATTGGAATTATCCAACATGGTTATTGCCTGGAGCTTACCAGCAATCCTCCAAACATTCCACCTCGCTCTCACAAATTGTCTCCACAACATGTGCAATTGCTCGAACAGGAAGTGCAATCTCTTACTAAACGGAGATATAGAACCGGTTCCAGTACAATACCAAGGTTCAGGGGTTTACTCTCTGTATTTTCTGATTCCCAAAAAGGATGGTTCCTTAAGACCTATTCTGGATCTCAGAGAGTTAAACCAATATATACTGTCAGAACACTTCACATGGAGACCCTTCAACACATACTTCCACTTTTACAAAAGGCAGATTTTATATCTACTCTAGACTTAAAAGACGCATATTTTCATGTTCCAATTCACCCAGCTCACCACAAATACCTCAGATTTGTGATAGCAGACAAGCATGATCAATTCAAAGTACTTCCCTTTTGAGTGACTACAGCGCCCAGAGTATTTACCAAATGTCTGGCAGTAGTCGCAGCTCATCTCAGGTGGCAACATGTTCACTTCTTCCCCTACCTAGAAGACTGGCTCATCAAAGCGAGCACTTACCAAAACTGTCTGCAACATACTCAAATGGCAATAGACCTACTTCATCAACTGGGCTTTACAGTCCATGCACAAAAATCTCGCCTGCATCCTTTGCAGATGCAATCTTACCTAGGAGCCACTCTAGACACTGTCAAAGCTCTAGCCTCTCCCAATGTAGCCAGAATTCACAACATTCAGTCTATGATACTACAGTTTCAGTCCAACCAAGCCTTACCAGCCAGAGTGTTCATGCAACTGCTGGGAATTATGGCGTCTTGCATCGCATTTGTACCCCATGCAAGACTTCAGATGCGTCCCCTACAAGAGTGCTTGGCATGCCAGTGGAATCAGTCACAGGGTCAATTAACCGATCTAGTGTTGGTAGACAGCCGTACCCATCGCTCTCTGCAGTGGTGGAACCCACAAAATGTATCAAAAGGACGGCCTTTCATCGACCCTATTCCACAGATCATGCTCACAGCAGACACATCACTGACAGGTTGGGATGCCCATCTCCAAGATTACACAATACAAGGTCTGCGGAGCAACAAGCACAAAAGTCTCCACATAAACTATCTGGAGCTTTTAGCAGTTTTTCTAGCGCTCAAAACTTTTCAAACTCACCTAATAGGCAAAACTGTCCTAGTCCGAACAGACAACATGAAAGCAATGTATTATGTGCATAAGCAGGGAGGGACTCCAACTGTCACGACTTGCTCAGACCATTTGGAGATGGGCCATTCTTCACAGGATTTATCTTCTAGCAGAACACCTCCCAGGAGTAAACAATCAGATTGCCGACCTCCTCAGCAGAAGGAGACACCAAATTCATGAATGGGAAATTCATCCCCAAGTTCTCCTTCCATACTTTCAACAATGGGGATTCCCACAAATAGACTTGTTCGCCACAGCTGACAACGCAAAATGCCTAAACTTCGGCTCCAGGTTCCCACACCCACTCTCAAAGGGCAACGCCCTATGGATGAACTGGTCAGGGATATTTGCCTACGCTTTTCCACCTCTCCCCCTCATTCCGTGTATGGTTCGGAAGCTCAGACAAACATCCCTCACACTAATTCTAGTAGCTCCCACATGGTCCCGTCAACAATGGTACACCACCCTGTTGGAGCTGTCACTAGTTCCACATCAAAAGCTGCACCTCACGCCTCTTCACACATCACCATGGAGAAATCAGACAACAAATCCCAAAGAACTGAATTTTGCAATCTGGCTCCTGAAGTCCTAGAGCTTGGTTATTTAAATCTACCACCAGACTGTATGAATATTCCAAAAGAAGCAAGAAAGCCTACCACCAGAGCTTGCTGCGCAGCAAAGTGGAAAAGATTTGTTGTCTACTGCAATAACAACAAATAAATCCTCTAGATGCTGCTATACAAAACATTATCTGTTATCTGTTACACTTACAGCAAACTGGACTAGCTTATACATCTATTCGTTTGCACCTGGCAGCAGTTGCTGCGTATTTGCAGAACAGGCAACATTTGTCACTATTCAGAGTTCCAGTAATCAAAGCCTTCATGGAACGCTTGAAAAGGGTAATACCACCAAGGATTCCTCCTGCCCCAGTATGGAATCTCAAATTTTTTCTTACAAGGCTCATGGGCCCAACTTTTGAACCATTGCACAAAATGCCCTTTGCAGTTTCTCTCATGGAAAGTTGCTTTCCTCATCACAATCACCTCATTAAGGAGAGTTGGTGAGCTACAGGCATTAACATTGGAAGAACCCTTCTTTCAGCTACACAAAGACAGGGTAGTTCTCCGCACCAGCACTCAATTCCTCCCCAACGTGGTTTCTGCTTTTCATATAAACCAATCGATTGAGTTACTTGTGTTTTTTCCTCAACCTGATTAAGTAGCAGAACGCGCTCTTCACACGCTTGACGTAAAAAGAGCTTTATTGTACTACATAGGACAAAAGTCTTTCGCAAAACAACTGTTTGTTGCATTTGCTCCACCTCACAAAGGCAATCCCATTTCTAAATCTGGTATTGCTAGATTTATTTATTTATTTATAAAGTTTTATATAGCGCGAACTTGATCCCGAAGGATATCAGAGCGCTTTACAATTTGAGGCAAGGAAGGTAACAAATCAAAACATGAGTCTAATATGGTGAATCTAATAGGCATTGAATCAAATAGTGCACACATAACAGATCCTTTATAAACCTGAGTGAACGGGGAATGGGCTATACGATGGAGCAAAGTGACATAAGGGGAGTAAGTACAATAATCATATACAGGAATAGAACCAATACCAAAACAATAGACAAACCATGAGTCAAATGGGGAGTCTAATGGCATTGAATCAGATGGTGAACACTCTACCAGATCATTTATACACCTAGGTAAACGAAGAGTGGGCTAGGCGATGGGGCATAATGACTTAAGGGGAGTAAATACACTAATCCTGTACAGGAATAATAACCAAAACAAAATAATAAACATATACAGGGATAATAATAAATGCTATGGTATGTCCGATGCGCTAAGATGGTGAATCTAATAGGCATTGAATCACATAGTGCACACATAACAGATCCTTTATAAACCTGAGTGAACAGGGAATGGGCTATACGATGGAGCAAAGTGACATAAGGGGAGTAAGTACAATAATCATATACAGGAATAGAACCAATACCAAAACAATAAACAAACCATGAGTCAAATGGGGAGTCTAATGGCATTGAATCAGATGGTGAACCTCTACCAGATCATTTATACACCTAGGTAAACGAAGAGTGGGCTAGGCGATGGGGCATAATGACTTAATGGGAGTAAATACAATAATCATGTACAGAAATCATAACCAAAACAAAATAATAAACATATACAGGGATAATAACAAATGCTATGGTATGTCCGATGCGCTTAGAGCTAACAAATGTCTCTCATGTTAAGGTAAGAACTTGTTCATGAGGAATCTTTTGCTTCCAGTTTGAAAGCATCCTTTGAAGAGATCCTCCGAATTTCAGGTGGAAGAGAGTTCCAAATTTTTGGAGCAGAGCCAGAGAAGGTTCGTTGGCATGTTCTCTTTTTGCGGAAGATCTGTGGTTTTAAGAGGAGGGAATTTGCACTCCTTGACAGTCTACCCTCTCCGGATAGTTCTAGTTTTTGTGCAAGGTAGATGGGGGTTTTGAAGTGGAGGGCTTTGTGTGATAGGCAGGCAATCTTCAGTTGAATTCTAGCTTCGTAAGGTAGCCAGTTTAGAGATTTTAAAACCGGGGAGATGTGTGCCTTTCGCTTAGTGCCCATAGTCAAACTGGCCGCCGCGTTCAGTGACGCCTTCAGGGGGGCCAAAGTGTATTTGGGGGGGGGCCACATAGCGTAGCACTGCCATAGTCCAGTCTCGGCAAGACAAGCGCTTGGACCACTTGCTTGAAATCTGCTTGAGGTAGGAAAGGTTTGAGATTCCTGAGTGTTCTCAGAAGGTGGTTAGCTCCCTTGCACACGTTGCTAATGTGAGTCTTCATATTCAGATGCTTGTCTAGGGTAATTCCTAGAGATTTAGCTGAGTCGATAGTGCGGGGGGAGCAGTTGAAGGCGGTGAGTTGGTTCATCCATAGGTCGATTATAGGAGTATGTTTCGGGGGAGAGATGAGGAGGAATTCTGTTTTGGCGGTGTTTAGCAGTAGGTGGTTCTCAGTTAACCAGTTTTGGGTCACCCGGCTGGAGTTGAGTGAGGTGATATCATCCGGGGAGGAGGTTTTCAGATAGAGTTGGGTGTCGTCTGCATACATATGGAAGCGAATGTCAAATGATTTTAGAACATTAGCTAATGGTTCCAGGAACAAATTGAAGAGAATGGGAGATAAGGAGGACCCTTGGGGAACCCCCATGCTGACTGGGGATGGCTGGGAGAGAGAGTGGTTCGCTTTCACTCTTTGGGTCCTGTGCTGCAGGAAGGACGAGAACCAATACAGCACCTGACCCGAAAGGCCCATCCTATGCTCCAGAATGAATAGGAGGTTGTCATGATTGACAGTGTCAAATGCGGAGGAAAGGTCTAGTAGGATAAGGAGGCAGGATTCATTTCGATCGAGCATTATTAAGATGTCATCCATCACGTGGGTAAGAGCCGATTCAGTGCTGTGCCCACTACAAAAGCCAGATTGGTGTTGGTCCAGGAGATGGAAATTTTCGATGTGCGCACATAGTTGTGACTGGACGCGATTTTTCAAAGAGTTTGGCTAGAGTGGGGATGCTGGAGATAGGTCGGAAGTTGTTAAGATCTGTACTGTCAGCTGTGGTTTTTTTTAAAATAGGTGTTACCTGAGCCTCTTTTAGGCATTCTGGGATCGTGCCTTGTGACAGAGATGCATTGACGATCTTTGTCCAGAATGGGGAGATTTCATCCTTAATCACTTTGAAGATGGTAGGTGGTAACGGGTCACTGAAGTGATTAGATGGGTTGATACTCCGAAGAACCTTTTTGATATCATTTTCAGTGAAGGGGGTAAAGGTGTCCCAGGAAGCGTTGTTCTTGATACCCCAGCTACATGGTGTTATCTTGTCTAGTACGGCCAGTGGGGGTGCAGGTTCATTAGGTAGCAGTAGAGCCCTCCTGGTTTCCAGATCCATGTTAATAAGTCTAGTTTTCTCAGTAAAGAAGGCAGCCAGATCATCACATGAGGGGGGTCTGACTTCCGAGGCCGATCGGTTAGGGGCTACCACCGATTGTTGTTTAACCAGTTCAAACAGTTTCTTGGATCGATTAGCCGCTTGGTTAAGTTGGGATCTGAAATACTCTGCCTTCGCTGTCTTGATTTGTTTGTTATATGAACTTCTGGCTGCTCTAAGGTTTTTTAGGTGGTCCGCAGATGGAGTGGTTCTCCAGGAACGTTCTATGGCCCTTAGATTGCGACGTTCCGAGTTTAGGTTGCCATTGAACCAAGGTTTAGATATTTTTGCAGGTGCATTTTTTTGTTGGAGTGGGGCCATAGAATCCATGATGTTGGAAATAGAAGAGTTGTAGAATTCTGTGAGAGCATGGACTTCAAGTATGTCCAATTGGGGAGAGAGGGCCCGATTGCAGCGGGTTGCTAGGTCAGCTGTGTTGATATCTCTGAGGTCCCTTTTCCAAATCTTTGGTTTGGTTTTTTGAGCCTTACTCTGATAAACCTCAGAGTTAATATGGAAGGAAATGATGTGATGGTCCGACCAATCACATGGTATGATGGAATCCAATGAGATGTTATGATCTTTGGAGATGATGAGGTCTAAGGTTTCCCCTTTAATGTGAGTAGGCTGGTCACAATGTTGAATCAATTCGTGGTCATTCAAGAAGGAATTGAGGCATGAGACTGCTTGGTCATTAGTTTTAGACCAGTGAAGGTTAAAGTACCCAAGGTAGATGTGGGACTGGACTGAGTCCACATTGCCGGAGATGATTTCCATTAATTGTTCAATGAAGGGGAGATTGTCGCCTGGGGGGTGATAGAATGTGTGTAGTTTGCAAACTAGATGATTGTTACTGGAGATGTTGAGACAAAGGTATTCGCAAGTTACTGGAGAAGAGGACTCTGAAAGGGAGACCGCAAGCGTGCTCCGATGTATACACGCTAGGCCACCACCCAGCTTCTTAACTCTGTCAAGGCGAATTATGTCGTGGGTGGGGGGCACCAAGAGGTCAAGAATTGGAGTGGACGAAGGGTTGAGCCAAGTTTCTGTGAGGATAATGATATCTATCTCATTCTGTTGTATGAGGTCGAAGATCTCGGATGCGTGTTTGCTAGCAGACCTACAATTGAGTAGTATGCATTTGAGTGGAGCCGGAGTATGGGGGGGAGGAGTCTGAGTGATGTTTACTCTCTTGAGGTTATCGTTGTTTATGGCTCTGAGGTTGTGGTGGGGTACTCTGTTAGGGTTAGAATGAATGTGAATTTAACAATCCATCCAATAGATGGATTGTTAAATGCATTCAAGCATGCTACACTAAAGCTAAAAGGACTTTATCATACCCCCTAAAGCGCATTCCACTCGCAAAATAGGGGCTTCTGTGGCCTTTTTATGTAACATTCCTCTAGCTGACATATGTAGGGCAGCTACATGGTCTACACCACACACATTTACCAAACACTATTGTGTAGATGTGTTAGCACGTCAACAAGCTAATGTAGGCCAAGCAGTACTTAAAACACTATTTCAAACAATTGCAACATCTACAGGTTAGCCACCGCTTTGGGAGTATACTGCTTTGTAGTCTGTGCAAAGCATGTGTATCTACAGCATACATGCCTCGAACGGATAATGTTATTTACCCAGTAATCATCTGTTCTTGGCATGTAGAGCTGTAGATTCACATGCGCCCACCCGCCTCCCCAGGTACCTGTAGTTGTTGCAGTTTTTCATTATACATTCATACGCATGGACATCTCTATACTACACTTACTTACTCCATTCTCACTCTCTTGCGGGAAAACAATCTAACAATGGAGTCAATGACCATGCGCACTATCACTGAAAGGAGGAGTCACCTTACACAAGAATGCTCTGTGTGTACATCACAAGAATGCTTTTCATTATAAATAAGGATAATGTTACTATCAATCAATCAGGCGTTTGTTGAGCGCGACTACTCACCCGTAAGGGTCTCAAGGCGTAGGGATAGGGGGGGTGGGTGCAGGTTCCAGTCCATCAAGGAGGGGGTCTGTCGAAGAGCCAGGTTTTGAGGTTTCTTGCGAAGATAGGGAGCGATGTTGTCCGTTTGAGGTGGAGCAGAAGGTCGTTCCAGGCTTTGGCCGCGAGGAAGGAGAAGGAGCGGCCTCCCGATCTGGTCTTTCTGGTGCGGGGGACCACGGCGTAGGAGAGCTGGGCTGATCGTAGGGTCCTTTGGGGTGCGTGGAATTTGAGTCGGCTGTTCAGGTATGCTGGTCCGGTGTCGTGGAGGGCCTTGTGTGAGTGGGTGAGTATCTTGAAGGTGATTCTAGCCTCGACAGGGAGCCAGTGGAGTGTGCACAGGTGCTGTGAGATGTGGCAGTGTTTTGGCAGGTTGAGGACCAGTCTTGCGGCGGTGTTCTGGATGTTCTGTAGCTTGCGGGTGAGGTTTTTGTTTATTCCGGCGTAGAGTGCGTTGCCGTAGTCGAGTCTGCTGGTGACCAGGGCATGAGTGACAGTCTTTCTGTGTTCGAGGGGGATCCATTTGAAGGTCTTACGAAGGAGGCAGAGGGTGTGGAAGCAGGAAGACGAGATGGAGTTGATCTGGCGGTCCATTTTGAGCTCGGAGTCCAGGATGATTCCCAGGTTGCGTGCGTGGTCCGTGGGGGTTGGCGGGGTTCCGAGGGCGGGGGGCCACCAGGTGTCGCTCCAGGCGTCGGGGTTTGGGCCCATGATGAGTACTTCTGTTTTGTTGGTGTTTAGTTGTAGGCAGCTGTTTTTCATCCATTTGACGACGGCTTCCATGTCTTCTCGAAAGTTGTGTCTGGCGGTGTTGGGTTTGTTGGATAGGGAGAGGATGAGTTGGGTGTCGTCTGCGTATGACACAATGTTGAGTCCGTAGGTTCTGACGTTCGGGGCGAGTGGAGCCATGTAGACGTTGAAGAGCGTCAGGCTGAGGGAGGAGCCCTAGGGGACTCCGCAGGTGGTAGGTGTAGGGTCCGAGCGGTACCACGCGTAAGACAAAGGAAACATCCCAATAATTCCAGTTGGTCAATAACTGAACAATTAGTGAAATACTATAACTCTAACACACGATTAAGACTCATACGGAGAAAACATTTCTTGTAACAAATAATTCATAAAGATAAATCATATATTTTCGTTATTCAGTTAAATCCTCAGATCATAGAAAGAACAGACACTCTACGGTGGGAACACTGAGATGCGGTCAATCGGGTGGGCTAATCCTTGCCTGTGCGATAGCTAGGACATTTTTCATTCTATATCTGAAAGAGACACGTTAGTGACAGATTCCTTACCTTAGAATATCCCCAGGCGTCAGGCTGGATCCGGAAAGTTTTTTGCGTAGCAGTACCCTTGCGCGTCGGTAGGCGGCGTCGTGCGGCTCCGCGTCCGTCGTCGGCGTCGTGATCGCCGGGATGACGTCGCGGGCAGTACTTAGGCGCCGCCCCTGCGCGCTGACGTCAGTTCTTCTTTTTCCGCGCCAGCAAGCGCAGATCCGGGAAGAGCAGTGCCCTGGTCATTTTTTGACCATACTTTTTGGTGAATTTTTTCACTGTTTTTTCATCTCTCAAGGTGTCGTAGGGATGCCCGGTTTCAAACGTTGCGGCGCCTGTGCGCGGATGATGTCCGTCACCGACCCGCATTGGGAGTGTCTCTTCTGCCTCGGCCGAGGCCACGACACGGAGTCTTGTACCGACTGCCAGGCCCTTAACCCGAAAGCTTTGCGAGAGCGGTCTCGAAAGCTCCTTGAGGCCCGGCACTCGGCTCCGCGGAAGCCCCGGTCGCGTGAGAGGTCCAGGGGTCGATCGCGGAGTCCACACCGGTCGTCGGCGTCGAAGTCTTCTTCGTCCGGTAAGTCGAAACACAAGAAGTCCAAAAGCATCATCGCTCTAGGACTTCGCCTCGCCGGTCTCGCGACTCGGCTGAGGCCCCTCCCGGCACCGTCCCCGCGGCCCCGGACATGCCTGTGGAGTCGCCCCGCCATACCCGCCCTTCCCGGGTTCGGGGGCGGATCCGGCCAAAGTGCAGGAATTCCTGTCGGCCATGGCCCGCCTCTTCGGGCCTTCAGGCCCCTCCGGTGCGCCTTCGGGCCCCGCGGGCCCTGATGGGGTTGCTCCCGGCGTCGCCGACGGCTCCGGCCCCGGCGTCGCCCGTGCCTCCAGCCTCGATCCCGGCTCCGGCTTCGGCCCCGGCCTCGATCCCGGCTCCACAACCCCCATCGACGCCGGTCGACCTAACGACACCTCCACCGGCGCCGATGTCTCCGGTGCCGTTCTCGACGCCGCCCTGGGCTCCGGGCGGCGTCGTCCCCCAGTTCCTTCCGGCTCCGGACATGGCTCCGGACCGACGTCGCTCGACGCCGGCTCCGGCGCCGATGGGACCTTGGGTCCCAACTGTCCCTCCTCCTCCTTATTTTGAACCAGAGGAGGACCAGGAGGACTGGGAGGGTCTGATGACCCTCTGACACGACACTGTCAGTACGATGAGGACTGGACAGAGAGTCTAGGGAGGCCAGTGGTCTGGATACTTCCCCTGACATTGGCATGCTGTCTCCTCCCGTGGCTACGGAGGAGGGAGCCAATTTTGGTACGGTGTTGCGTAGGGCAGCTGGGGCCTTACGTCTCCAACTCCCTACTTTGACGGTCAAGCCTAACATCTTGACAGAGGTGCTTCAGCCGGCAGCCTCCTCTGCGGAGACTGTGCTGCCGTTTAACGACGCCCTCACTGACGTTCTCTTGGGCGCCTGGTCCAAGCCCAACACAGGGGCTCCTGTGGATCGGAACGTGTTACGACGCCATCGCCCAGCTCCGGGCGACCCCCTGTTTCTCTCTGTCCACCCCACTCCTGAGAGCTTGGTTGTCCAAGCCTCCGCTTCCCAAACCGCCTTCCCTACCGCCCCTCCCGGATAGGGAATCCAAACGCCTGGATCAGTTTGGGAAGAAAGGTTTTTCTTCCTCCAGTGCTGGCTTGCGGTCCGTTAACACCGCTTGTCTTTTGGGCCGATATACCCACTCCCTGTGGGATTCGGTGGCGGATGTTTTGCCCCAGTGTCCTGAGGAGGTCCAGACACTGCTTTCCCGCGCCATTGCGGAAGGAAGGGATGCGGCTAAATACACTATACGTTGTGGCCTTGACACCGCCGACTCGCTGGGCAGGTCTATTGCAACGACGGTGGCGCTCCGACGCCACGCCTGGCTGAGAACCACTGGTTTTTCAGGGGATGTCCAGAATACTCTCATGGACATGCCCTTTGATGGAGTCGGTCTTTTTGGGTCCAAAGCAGACCATGCGTTGGAGCGCTTTAAGGACTCACGGGCTACTGCCAAGTCCCTGGGCCTTTCTGCTACACGCCCTCCGCTGACTTCTGCTTTTCGCCCTATCGTGGCCACGGTAGGGGCGCCCCTTCACGTCAGCAGCCCAGCCACCGGCCCGCGCAGCAGGCGTCTTCGCGTGGCCGAGGACGTGGATTCCGCCGTGGCGGATCGGGCAACCAGCGTGCGGGTCAGGCCACCACCTCCAACCCGTCCGCGGCCTCCAAGCCCTCCTAGTCCCTCCTTTCAGGTGCACAGCACGCCAGTAGGGGCAGGGTCCGCCATCACCTTCCCCACTGGCGCACCATCACCTCAGACAGGTGGGTCTTGGACATTGTCCGAAGGGGCTACTCCCTCCCCTTCGAGACCACCCCCCAGCCATGCCACCTCAATTCCACCGCATGTCAGGGGATCACTTGGTGCTTCTACAGAAGGAAGTCACGGCCCTCTTGACCAAGAGGGCCATCGAGCATGTTCCGACCCCAGAAGTAGGGCGTGGTTGCTACTCCCACTACTTTCTGGTGCCCAAAAAGGACAAGGAGGACATGCGTCCTATCTTGGACCTCCGGAACGTCAATCGCTTCCTCCGGAAGGAGAAGTTCAAGATGCTCACCCTAGCTCAGGTCTTGACTGCCCTCGACCCTGGAGACTGGTTGGTAGCGTTGGACTTGCAGGATGCATATTTCCACATCCCCGTCCTGCCGGCCCACCGGCGTTACCTTCGGTTCACGGTAGGCCCGAGCATTTTCAGTTCACCGTGCTCCCCTTTGGCCTTACAAGTGCCCCTCGGGTGTTCACGAAAGTGATGGCGGTGGTCGCAGCTCATCTGCGCCGGGCAGGGGTTTCAGTCTTCCCCTACCTCGACGACTGGCTGCTGAAGGCGGGCTCGTCCCAGGCAGTCGTCTCCCACCTCCAGACTACGGCCGAACTCCTGCACTCGCTGGGGTTCTCCATCAATGTGCCGAAGTCGCATCTGATTCCTTCTCCACAGCTCCTTTTCATCGGAGCGGTTCTGGACACGACGCAGTTTCGGGCCTATCCTCCCGAACGGCGAGTCCGGGATATTCAGGCTATGATTCCGATCTTTCAGCCTTTATCCTGGGTTTCGGTACGGATGACCCTGAGGCTGCTGGGCCTCATGGCCTCCTGCATCCTGCTGGTCAATCATGCCAGATGGCATATGCGGGCTCTGCAGTGGGACCTGAAGTTCCAGTGGGCGCAGCACCAGGGCAACCTGTCCGATCACGTCCAGATCTCGGAGGGGACTGCAAGACAGTTGCAGTGGTGGCTCTCGAACCGGCAATGGGTCATGGGCAGATCCTCTCCCTTCCCCAGCCAGAGCACACAGTTGTGACGGACGCGTCCCTTCTGGGATGGGGCGGTCACATGGGAGAGGCGGAGATCAGAGGCCTCTGGTCTCCGGCGGAGTCCCGGCTCCATATCAACCTTCTGGAGCTCCGGGCGATCCGACTTGCACTCAAGGCATTCCTTCCCTCTGTCAAAGGGAAGGTAGTGCAGGTGTTCACAGACAACACCACCGCCATGTGGTACTGCAACAAACAGGGCGGGGTGGGGTCTTGGACCCTTTGTCAGGAGGCTCTGCGCCTCTGGACATGGCTGGAACATCAGGGCATGTTCCTGATGGTTCAACACCTGGCAGGTTCCCTGAACGCCAGGGCGGACGAACTCAGCCGCAGGTGTATGATGGATCACGAATGGCGTCTTCACTCGGAAGTGGCGCAAGGACTCTTTCTACAGTGGGGAGAGCCTTGGTTAGATCTATTCGCCACCGAAGAGAACGCGCAATGTCATCAGTTCTGCGCGTTGGAATTTCCAAGGCGGCACTCGCTCGGCGACGCTTTTCGTCGCAAGTGGAGTTGCGGTCTGTTGTACGCCTTTCCGCCTATACCACTTCTACCCAGAGTGTTGAAGAAGATTCGGCACGACCGGGCCCAAGTCATTCTTGTGGCTCCGGACTGGGCTCGAAGAGTTTGGTATCCCGAGCTACTCAATATGAGCGTCGATCCCCCGATCCGTCTGCCTCTTCGGGAGGATCTTCTGTCGCAGCAGCAGGGGACGGTCCTCCACCCGAACCTGTCCAGTCTACACCTGCTTGCGTGGAGATTGAGCGGCGGCAGTTGATTCCTTTCGACTTGCCTCCCGAAGTTTGTGATGTGATTCTGGCAGCCAGGCGTCCCTCCACTAAGGTGGTATACGCCTGCAGGTGGAACAAATTTGTGGCATGGTGCACAGCAAAGGCTGTGAATCCCCTTTCTGCCCCTCTTTCTGAGGTCCTTCTGTTCCTTCTCTCTCTGGCCCAACAGGGTTCTGCCCTGGGTACCATCAAGGGTTATCTTTGTGCTATCTCGGCCTTTCTCAGGCTCCCTGATCAGCCCTCCCTTTTCAAGTCCCCTGTTGTTAACAGGTTCTTAAAAGGCATTACTCACCTCTTCCCTCCTGTTCCGTTTGTGATGCCTCAGTGGGACTTGAACTTGGTTCTTACCTTTTTAATGTGCGCTCCCTTTGAGCCTCTACATAACTGTCCTCTTCGTCTTCTGACTCTGAAGACAGCCTTTCTGGTGGCCATCACCTCCGCTCGGCGGGTGAGTGAGCTCCAGGCTCTATCTTGCAAACCTCCCTTTCTGTCTGTTCATCCAGACAAGGTTGTTCTTCGGACGCGTCCGTCCTTCTTGCCAAAGGTGGTTACTGCTTTCCACATTGGGCAGACCATCACTTTGCCCACCTTCTTTCCGCCTCTGCATCCTTCCAGAGAGGAAGAGAGGCTCCACCGTCGGACCCAAAACGTGCGCTCTCCTTCTATATTGACCGCACAAAACACTTCCGGGTGGATGACCAGCTCTTTGTTGGCTACGTGGGCGCCAAAAAAGGTCGGGCGGTGCACAAGAGGACCATCTCCCGCTGGGTTACCTTGTGCATCAAGACCTGCTATTCTTTGGCTAAGAAGGAGCCTCCTGTTGGGCTGCGTGCCCATTCCACCAGGGCAACGGCTGCTACCACGGCCTTGGGCCGCGGTGTTCCGCTGCCGGTTATCTGTCAGGCAGCTACGTGGGCCTCGCTGCACACGTTTACAAAGCATTACTGCCTTGACAGTCAGGTCCGGAGGGACGGCTTCTTTGGCCGTTCTGTCCTCCAGGACTTCCTTGTCTGATCTTTGTTCGCAGACCCACCACCGGGGTTGGTATTGCTGGGGTATCTATTCTAAGGTAAGGATTCTGTCACTAACGTGTCTCTTTCAGATGCACAAGTTACTAACTTGTGTAACGATATATCTGTAAGAGACAGTAGTTAGTGACAGATTCCTTACCGCCCCACCCATCCTCCCCGTTCTGCGAACTGATTTCTAGGGTTAAGGACATCCCTTTCAGGGCCCTAGTATTTTTCAGACACCTATGTCAGCTTCTTGCATGGCTCTGCGTTCCTGGCGCGGAAAGTCGTGTACAGAACTGACGTCAGCGCGCAGGGGCGGCGCCTAAGTACTGCCCGCGACGTCATCCCGGCGATCACGACGCCGACGACGGACGCGGAGCCGCACGACGCCGCCTACCGACGCGCAAGGGTACTGCTACGCAAAAAACTTTCCGGATCCAGCCTGACGCCTGGGGATATTCTAAGGTAAGGAATCTGTCACTAACTACTGTCTCTTACAGATATATCGTTACACAAGTTAGTAACTTGTGCGTCAGGACCGGAGGCAAGGATTAGGCTAGTTTAAAGCTTCTCCAACACTAGAGATGCCAAATGTGTAATCGTTTAAAAATAAAACAGTTTAAACGTAGAGTCAGAGGACCAGTCCGCTGCATTGAGGATGTCCTCCAAGCACGCCCGTAGAGAGGAAGCCTTGGAAGCCATGGGCCCTCGCAAAGAGTGAACACCGAATTTAGAAAACATCAATCCCCGCTTCCTGTAAAACCCATCTGACCCAACTGGCAATGGTAGGAGAGGATACAGTTTTGTGAGGTTTTATAAGGGCAATAAACAATTGTTGTTCGCTCAGAGGCCGGATTTCTTCAGTTATAGCTTTATACATTCTTAGTGCCCTTACCACACACATTTTAAGAATGTTAGGAAAAGCAGGATAAGACACAATTCTCGAATGATATTTCGTGCTCCTAGAGAAGTGAAAAGTGACCCCTTCCGGAATAAATTCTCTACCTGTGAGATCAAGCATCCTAAACATCTGACACTCTCTGACAGGAAACAAGACAGAGCAGTGTAGCCAGTTTCCCTGACAGCTGTTTCCTTGAAAGGTATTTATTGGCCGGCCAGGACTTGAACAAGTGAAGAACTGTATTAATGTCCGACAGTTGGGAATAACGCAGTTCTGTGGGGCTAGACAACCTAATGCCCCTGAGGAGTTTACAAACAAAAGGGTGCTCCCCAACTGGATGTTCATCCACAAAACCATGGCCAGAGGAGATTGCAGAGCGGAGAGTATTGATCGACCGGTATGTCAAACCGTCAGTTGCCAGATCCGCCAGAAAATTTAAAATACACACGACTTCTGCCCCCACAGGATCAAGTTGCCATTGGTGACACCACTACCATCTGAACCAGACGGATCGATATCTCTTTGTGTGCCCGCCACCAATGCTTTGGTAAGTAGGGCCGCAGCTTGAGATGAAATGCCCGTTCCCTGTAATCCGCCACACTATGAGACAGAGGGTCCAAGAGAGCACCAGATGATGAGGGTTCCCTTGGGGATCCAATAGGAGATCCTGAAACGGGGGTAGAGGGATTGGAAAATCGCAAGAAAGTTCCATCAGAACTGGAAAACAAACGCAAGACCACCATATAGGGGTGATCAGCACTAGGTCCTCGCTCTGCCGACGTAGTTGAGTGTGATCATTGCAAACAGGGGAAAGGCATAACCCCTCTCCTTGCTCCAGTCCTGGAGAAAAGCATCGGAGGCCACTGCATCGGGGTCTGGCCGCCAATTGCAGTATCTCTCCAGCTGATGATCCAGCCGTGATGCAAATAAATCGATCGAGAGAGACCCCCATTTCCGTTGCAGGACGACAAATCCCGTCTGGTGAAGTTTCCAAAGGATGGTGTCCCTCCAATGGCGAGAGTGCCAGTCCGCTACCTGATTGGATTGTTCCGGCAGATGTTCTGCGGACAGAGAGGCATGATTGGCCAAGTATTAGTCCCATAGTGCTTGAGCTAGATCGGACAGCCCCGTGGACTGGGTGCCTCCTAGATGATTGTCATACTGAACAGCTGCCACATTGTCCATCTTTAAAAGGATACAGAAATGAGCCCTGTCTTTGGTCCAACATTTCACCACAAAGGAGCCTGCCATTAACTCCAAGAAGTTTATGTGGAGGGATTGTTCGGTAGAGGATTCCCGCTATGGGTACCCCAGCCTGACCCGCTGGCGACCGACTCTATAGCCAAATCGGGTTGGGAGCCGAAAATAGCCTGGCTGTTCCAAGCAGCCATATAATTTGTCCACCACCTCAGTTCCTCCCTCTCCCCTTCCGAAAGAGGGATTGTCTGGGAGTAACTGAGACCGCGACGTAAATGATACATCTTCAGGCGTTGTAATTCCCTGTAGTGTAAGGGACCTGGGAAGATTGCTTGTATTTATGAAAGCAGGCCCACCACCCGGGCTAAGTGGCATAGGGTGATTGAAGTCTTGGACAATGTCCGACGGAGCACATGTTTGATCTTTGTGAGCTTGCGGGAGGGAAGGCTGAGGGATGCTGTCACCCAGTCCGCCACAAAACCCAAAAATAGGGTAGACCGTGAAGGGGTGACGGCTGACTTCCCCTTGTTTATCACGAAACCCAGAGACTCCAGGAGATCTACTGACATCTGAAGCTGTTGCACCATGCAGGAAAGAGCACTGATTAATAATCAGAATATCGTCGCGGTAGACGATCAACCTGACTCCCTGGGCCCGCAGGTGTTCGATCACCGGTTTCATGACCTTGGTGAAGCACCACAGAGCAGATGTCAGACCGAAAGGAAGGGAGGTGAACTCGAACACTCGAGCTCTCCATTGGAACTGAAGGAACCGCTGTGAGGAGGGAAAATCGGAGTTGTGAGATGAGCATCTTTGAGGTTCAAGCGAACCATCCAGTCCCGGGGCTGAAGGAGATCCTGACGGAGATGAATACCTTCCATTTTAAAATGCTGATAAATCAGCCACCCGTTGAACTCCTTTAAATTGATCACTGGGCGATACCCTCCATCTCTCTTCTCCACCAGGAAGAGATTGTTGAGAAACCCACGGGAATAGAGGGTGGACTCGACAATGGCCCCTTTTCCCAGCAATTGGATGAAGTCTTCCTCTACCAGGGCAGCCTGGTCCGGGGAAAAACCTCAATGGTATCGGATGAGACGGCTGAAGAGGAGAACCCAAAAACTCCATCTGAAACCCTTGGACCGTCTGTAGTACCCACGAATCTGAAGTCAGGAGTCGCAAATTGTGAAAGAAGACTCCCAACCTTCCCCCCCAGGCGTATCCCCACAGAAGACTGAACTCTCACAAGGTTGGGTCTGATGTTGGTCATTGCCTCTTTTTCTCGACCCTCGATGTCGGGGATAGGTTCTGGTGTTGTAGAAGCTCCCAAATCTCGCTGGGTCTTACCATTGTCCACAGCGATTATCTCCTCCTCTGGTCGAGGGCTGGTAGAATGCTCGGCCGGTCGAGCGCCCTCTGCCACGACCGGCTCCGGCAAAAACATGCAAGGTGAAGATGCGCATAATGGAAGTCTGGGCTTTCTCAAGAGATGTGAACGTATTCACATATTTCCCCAATTCCTTAATAAAGATCACCAAATAAATTTCCTTTGGCAATGGGGCCTGCCTCCGAGGTGGCAAGCTCCCCCAATTTGGGGTTGATCTTAATTGATAGAGACCTGAGACGCTCGGTAGAAAGTGAACAGTTAGCATTTCCTAGCAGAATGACGGCCCTTTGGGCCCAGCTGGACAGTGCCTCTGGGGCAATAAGTGATCCCAATGCTTTTGCATCCTCCGCCATATCCAAGATCTGGGGTAGTGGGCTGACTACGTCCAGCAGTTTGTCTTGGCAGGATCTGCAAGACCAGTCGCGTACAAACTTTGTTAGAAAGGTCACCATTTTAGGATCAATCGCCGGGGTAGAAGTTACTCTACCCTCTGAGGATGTTCTACGGCATTCTGCCCAGAGGCAATTGCGCACCTCCTTGTCTAATGGTTTGAACAGCTATCCGGCTATATAGGAGGCCACCTTAGGGGCTGGCACCCACTCAGCGGAGCGCGGGTGCTCAAGGTCTTCTGGATCAAGCATATCAGAGGGGCCAGCTGGTTGGTCCCGAAAGTATTATCCGCCCGGGGTGTGAGCAACTAGATAGTCGCCAAGGTCTCCCCGAATCCCATCTCAATCTGAGGTATTGGGAATGTGTCCTCCCTCCCCTCCCAATTTAGGTTTAGGATCTGAAGGGAGGGGTCCTCCAAGACATCAGATAAGTTGGGGGTTAAGGGTTGGAATTCCATTAATGCCTTTTTGAGGCGGGCGAGGGCATCTAGATCAACCCCAGAATCAGTTGGGCGCTTGTGTTGGGTGACAGGATCTGGTATGGGCTGCCCTGGAGGTAAAGGGTTCTGAGACCAAGTAGGTTCTTCCCTTTGTTAAAGGGGCCTTGGGCACTGAGCTTGTAATACCTGAATTCTCCTCTCCAAGGGTGCCACTATCTGCGTAACAGCCCGGAATATTGACACATCCATTATTTGACAAAAATCATCGTCAATAGGTAGGTACTGAACTTTATCTTCTCATAATAATCCCCATATTCCTCCATTCTGTTCTAGTATTAAGGAGGTTTTGCGGGTAGAAGGGGTTAAACACTCTGGGGGAAACCCAGTAAGTAAGATATAGGCCAGTGGCCTGGGGACTCTCTCCCTATGAAATCTGAAGGGATGTTCACTCGACCGCCTGGGTGAGCCTCCACTGCGTTTGAACAATTATCTAACCCACAAAGCGGATGAAACACTCCAGGCGGCGGCTCTCCCTGAGTATGCCCAGACGTAATTAGGCAAATTTCCTCCCCCGTAAGAACACACACACTTTGCCGGGCGAACTACTCTCTGCTCCGCTCGATCGGATGACAGAGATGCGCCAGCTGCCGGGGAGAGGGGTGGTGGGTTCTAACGCGCTGAGCTTGTAGTCTTGGTTGCACGGCCCCCTAGCTGTCGGATGACCGCACACCGCAAGGAGCCTGTCAGGGAGACACCGTGTTGCGGAGAAGCGGAAACTATTCCTGCCATCAAGATGCCTTGTTATGCTGGGCTGACACCACTCAGAGGACACATGCCTGAAACGTGGGTAGGCAGTAAATATTTACAATATAAGCCAAGCGACGTTTTATATGTGTTGTATCCGAAGAGAGGAATAAAGGAGACTCAGATAAGGTAGCAGGAGAGGCTTTATTTCACTTCCAGCCTTAACGCCTTGTATATACATAATAAACCAAAACCATTAAACCGGCAAATGCCCGAACTCTCACATGAACGTTCCAAGCACGAGCCAAAGTTCTAAGGACAAGGAAAGAAGGTGGGGAAGGAAGGGAGGAGGGGGAAGAAAGGGTAAGGGAGAAATGCAGGGATAAAAAACCTTAAGACATAACACATTTCCCTTCTTAACAACAAAGGACAAATTAATCATCAAACAATATTTTCCTTGATGGTATCCTAGACCTAGGAGCAATTCTCACCTGGTCGGCTATGGACTCCTCATCAACTGCTGGGTTTTCAGAGACAACAGAGCGTCCTCCTGCAATAGGTTCCTCAATACATTTCTCACACAGTTTAGAACAGTCTTCATTAACCTGTGAATTCTCCTCAACAGAAAACCTACTGCTCACTTCACTGGGTACATCCATTAAATCATGTGAACTTGGACAACCTCTTCATACTCCAACATTTACCATCTTGCGTGATAACACTTCTCTTATTGGTTTTAATCACTTGGATGGGATCAGAGAATTTGCTCAAACCTTTATTCATCCTTCTGCCCCATCTAACTCTCACAAAATCTCCTGCAGCGATGTTACAAGGAGCAACTTTATGTGCCATGTCATATTGTCTCTTTGACTCTCTTTGCTTGTCACTGACCTTTCTGAAGACATGCATGTCATGCTTGTTCATAACCTTGTGCTTAGAGAACCTGAGTTTAAACCACCAAGGACAAATCAGAGAAGTGGGTTGTCTTCCTCTCAACAGCATGAAAGGAGATACACCTGTGACCGCATGGGGCGTGATTCTATATGCCCACAACCTTTCACGAACAGAGACAACAAATGGAATCTTTCCCATAACAGCCAAGTGTACACTTTCTTTTAAATAACGATTAAATCGTTCAACCAAACCATTACATTGTGGATCATACAAAGCCATGTGTACATGCTTTATCTTGTGTGTAAGGAGAAACTGGGTCATTTCATTAGAAACAAATTGCACACCATTGTCTGTGATCAATTTTTCAGGAAGCCTTCTCTACTAAATACCTCCATGAGAAATTCAATCACACTACTGGTGCTTATGTCTTCCACAAACTTTACCTCTGGCCATTTGGAATGATAGTCTATGAGGACTATGGCAAATCTCATTCCACTTGGTAAGCTTACTAGTGGTCCCACAAGGTCTAATCCTACTTCTGCCATGCACATTCCGGCCATGAAGTAGCTTGCATAGGTGGAACCCGTGTCTTGAAATTCTTGTCTGCCACCTTACACACATCACACCGCCTCACAAAACGATCTGCATCCATATTCATTCCTGGCCACCAGTAATGTTCTTGCATCAGATTTTTTAATGCAGTCATACCCATATGTCCTTGGTGTCTCCATTCGAGAAGACGGTTCCGTAAATTCACAGGTGGAATGCATTTGTCATTACGGAACAGAAAATCCCCATTCACAGACCATTCAGAAGCCACTTGGTCAAAGGTATGTAAGGGACCAACAAGGCTTTTAATGCTAGGCAAGCCTTCAACCACATATTTTTTGACCAGGTTGAGATCCACATCCTTGAAATATTCGCATATCCACATGTTTTCGTCATCCATTTCTGCAATACCTCCACATACATCAGCCACACTGGCCACAACATCAAAGTCCTCCTCCACATACATTTCCTCTTTTTCATCACGTTGGGGTAACCTGGAAAGGAAATCTGCTGCTTGATTTAATCGGCCAGGTACATGACTAATATCAAAATTGTACTCCTGTAACTTGGAGGACAACCTGGCAATGCGGGCAGTGGCATTTCTTCCACCTCCGGGAGACAAAATTGGTATAAGAGGATTGTGATCTGTCATAATGGCAAAACGAGTTCCCCACACAAAATGTCTAAAATGATTAGTGGCCCACACGCAAGCTAGTAATTCGCGCTCAATAACGGAATATTTACGTTCTGCTTCGCTTAATGTCTTAGAAGCATACGCAACCACCCACTCAGATCCAGCAGCACGTTGTGACAGCTCAGCACTAAGCCCAACAGCACTAGCATCAACTTATAACACACATTTCTTTCCTTCCACAAAAGGCTGAAGCGCAGGTGCATTCACTATATGATGTTTGATACACTCAAACGCACATTGCTGTTCGGTACCCCACATATATTCACAATTTTTGCGCAACAATTTTCTCAATGGTTCCATCACAGTGGCAAAATCTTTTACAAATCGGCTATAGTATTCGCACAGACCAATGAAGGACAAGAATTTCTCTTTGTCATCTGGTGCAGGTGCATGTTTGATAGCATCAGCGAGGCTCTCCTTAGGCACTACACCTTTAGCAGATACAGTATGACCCAAATAATCCACCTGGGACTCAAACAGTTTGCATTTTTCAACACATAACACACAAGACCTCTCTCAGATAGTCTCTTGCAAACCTCTTGTAAAACTTTACAGTGTTCCTCTTCTGATTTAGCAAACACCAGGATATCGTCCTGGAAACATCTAACCTGACACTCCATATCCTTGAACATATGTTACATGGCTCTTTGAAATACCGATGATGCTGATGCCAGTCCAAAAGGCATCCTTTAGAAATGGTACACTCCACAAGGGGTGATAAAACTTGTCAAATGTCTTGACTTTTTGGGCAAATTTATTTGATAGGCACTACGCAAGTCTACGGTGGAAAACACTGTAGCACCATTAAACATTGATAGCAAATCGTTTATCTTCGGAAGGGGGTGTCCATCCACTATGATATCCTCATTAAGTGCCCTCAAATCTATGCATAAACGGAGTTTGCCATTACTTTTTTTCGCCAAAACTACGGGAGAAATCCACTGCGACGTCTCTACTTCTTCGATGACATCCTCTCTAAGCATTTGATCTAGCAGTTCTTGCAATTCTTTTCTTACGCTAAAAGGTACCATTCTCACTTTTTGTTTAATGGGCACAGCACCTTTCTTCAGTTCGATTTCATGTTCGTACCCTTGCAACCTTCCCAATTTCTCACTAAACACAGGGAAAGAGGAAATAATTTTTTCTTTAGGCTGCATATCTTGTACAACCAGAACAGGATCCGCCGCATTGGGATCTAACTTGATACCAAGTCGTCTTTGATCCCTCCATTCGAGCACATTTGCACCTTTCTTTGCCACATAAATCTTCAACAAGGCCTTTCTTCCCTTGAATGTTGTCATTGCTTCGAAATAACCTGTAAAATCAATGCGCCGCCAATCAAAAGTAACCGCAATGACATCAGGTTTTAGCAAATGTGGTTTACCGTTTCCAAACTTAATCTCAAAATATGCTTGGGATATTATAGTAAATGGAGAACCAGAGTCTGCAGTAACCGTCAACTCTAACCCCAACATATACAAATCGCACAAAGGCGGTTTAATAAACTCTTCATCTCCTTCGTTGCTTTCACCATGTACCATTAACACTAAATTTCTTTCTTCCACCACCCCATCGTTCAATTTCAAATCTTTCAAAGACGTGCCATCAAATACTTGTGCCACACGATGCTGAGGTTGTTTTTTAGCATCCCTGCACATTTTTGAAAAATGACCTTTTCTATTGCAATTATTGCACATTTTGTTAAGTGCAGGACAATTCCTTGAAGATGCAAAATGGTTAGGATCACCACATCTAAAGCAATATGTCTTGTTGTCCTTGCGCCCACCCTTTTGACTTTCATTTTTCACAAATTTTCCTGCAACTGCACACACTTCATTCTCCTTCTTACCAAGTTGAGATTCATTTACTTCCTTCACCCAGTTCATGGATTGTTCTATGGCTTTAGCTGAAGCCACCACTTCACCCATGGTGGAATCGCCCATGGTCCATAAACGTTCTTGGACACGTTTATTGTTAGTGTTAACCATGAGCTGATCACGTATCATTTCATTATTTGTGTTGCCAAAATTGCAAGTGTTGGATAGACTTCTCAGTACAGTTAAAAACTCATCAAAAGACTCTCCTTCTTTCTGTTTCCTCGTGTAGAAATGATACCTTTCAAGTGTAGTATTTTATTTATTTATTTATTTGTGTTTTATATAGCGCGAACGTGACCCGTTAGGGTGTCAGAGCGCTTAACAGAGATATAGCGGTCCCGAATGCGACCAATAGTAAGCAACATAAACTTACGCATGCAGATAATATAAAACAGTATAAAAACAATGGACAGTAAAAGTTCTCAGGACTTACAATAATATCTGAGACTGAACGAAATACGTCAAATTACAAATTATCTCTTACCATCAAAAACTCAGAGTTCAAAGTTTAGCTGAGCGATTTGTCTCAGTAGCTTAACGAGATAGGGGACCCAGGAAAGGACTGTGTAGATCCCAATACGAATCGGTTCAGGAAGTCATTGTGGGGCCCTCTGATTTATAAATCTGTAGCGAACGGAAAGGTGATTCGATCCACAGATGAATTAGATGATTCTTTGTAAAGAGTTATGGTAGGAATTTCCCCATTAGGAAGATCTTAGCTTCCTTCTTGAATTTTGAATGGAATGGTATTCTTCTAATGTTTGGCGGTAGCGAGTTCCAGATTCTGGGTGCGGCGCCTGAGAAAGCTCTGTTGTATGTTTTCTTCTTCTGGAAGCGCGGCGGTTTCAGCACAAGATCTTTTGTGCCTCTGCAGTACCTGCCTCCTCCGGATATCATCACTTTCTGGGCAAGGTTTGCTGGTGTTTTTGAGTATAGCGCCTTGTGTGATACAGGCCAGTTTGAGTTGTAATCTGGCTTCGTATGGTAGCCAGTTCAGAGCTTTTAAGTGTGGAGAGATGTGATCAAATTTTCTAGATCCAGTTATGAGTCTTGCGGCTGCGTTGAGCCAAGCTTTTAGCGGCGCTGTTGAGGTCTTGGGCAGGCCAGATAAAGTTGAACATCCGTATTCAATCCTCGCGATGACCAACGCCTGAACCGCCATTTTGAGGTCTGACATTTCTAGGAATGGTTTCAGTTTTCTAAGACAACTCAGGTGGTACCGGGCGTTTTTAGCCATCAAGTTGATGTGGCTTTGCATGTTCAGGTTCTTGTCCAACGTGATTCCTAGTGATTTGGCTGAGTCCACTAAGGTCGGGGTGCAATTAAGCGCGGTGATCAGTGTGGTCCATTCCTTTATTTCAGAAGAGATTTTGGGGGGGGGAAATTAATAAGAATTCAGTTTTTTGCTCGTTTAGTTTAAGCTGATTACTAGTTAGCCATTGAATGGTCATCTTTAGCGCTTCATTCATTGACTTGATCTCCTCCAGTGACGAAACTTTAATGTAGATCTGTGTGTCGTCAGCATACATATGAAACAAGATGTTGGCGTGTCGTAGTCTCTCAGCCAGCGGTTCCATGTAGAGGTTAGAAAGAGTTGGGGAAAGCGTTGATCCTTGTAGTACACCAATCGCAATAAGGGACGGCGATGATCGCTTTTGATTAACTAAAAATCTTTGTAATCTATTCTCCAAGAAAGATTTAGTGGGCTTAAAACGAGCATCTTGCCTCAAAAGAGCTTCATCAAATTCATTTAATGCCTCATCCTCGTTTTCATTCTCAATTTTAGGCAAAGATCTGAAGACTTCCTGTCCTTCAGAACCTAAAGAATGCAAAAGAATACTTTTTTTCCCCTCATAACTGGCATTCTATCACCATCAATCGCCATTATTATTATTATTATTATTATTATATTTTTTTTTTTCCCCCCAAAGCTTTTCAGTCTCTTGAATTCCCTGTACAGGGGTGCGGAAGGGAGCGAACCACCGGAGGTGGAAGCTTGAACCACCGAGCTGTTGTGGGGTGAGGTGGGCGGTGAGGAAAGATGGGTCGCCCGGTGCAGGGCGATGGCAGCGGGCAATTGTTCTGTTCACAGTAGCCCCTATGCTGGGCTTGTACCAGGTGCCCAGAAGAACGTCCGTCAAGGCCTCATTGGAAGGCAGCAAGGGTTCCGAGGTGGAGACACCAGGCTGCATGACCTCTGTCAAGATGTTAGTCTTGACTGCCACCGTAGGGAGCTGCAGGTCCAAGACCTCTGCAGCCCTACACACGACCATAGCAAATGTTGCCCCCTCCTCCGTAGCCAGGTTAGATGGAGACAAAATGCCAGAAACTGGGGAGATGTCCAAGCCACTTGCATCACCCAGTTCTTCATACCAGTCCATGTATTGAGGTTGCGGGATTTCTAAGGGATCCTGCTCCCCCTCCCAATCCTCCTCATCCATTCCTAACCCTTCAGAACAAGGCAGGTTGAATGCCATGGAGCCATACAGCTCTGTCAGCGCTGATCTCGGCGTCGGTTGATGACTGACCGGCTCAGTGTCGTCTGGAATGAGGATTGGGGAGGCGACGACTAGGACCGCAGCGGACGTGGCGCTGGGGAAGTTTGCTGTGGAGGTGCAACTGGTGCCGGTCCAGACCTGGCCCCGGCAGTAGGAGGCCGTGGTGCCGGGGCCAGAGCCGAAGGCGCGGAACCCACGGGTACTCCTCTGTCATCCGAGCCTGCGGGGCCCATAGGCACGCCGGCAGGGTCAGGC
This sequence comes from Calotriton arnoldi, assembly GCA_963921515.1. Classification (NCBI taxonomy): domain Eukaryota; kingdom Metazoa; phylum Chordata; class Amphibia; order Caudata; family Salamandridae; genus Calotriton; species Calotriton arnoldi. The sequence continues at coordinate 4,434,417 of CAWUFW010000181.1, forward strand.
CACCCAGATAGGGTGCACATGGCATCATAAAACTCCTTAAGCTGGGCGGGGGTTGCTTCCAGGCCCAGGAAAGAAAGGGAAACACGGAGCCGACCCAGGCACCCGCTCCATGGGGCCTCGAATACAGAGGTTCCTCCGTCTCGTTGCGCAACTTCTTGTGCTGCTTGTGATGCCTCTTACCTGACCGCGACGACTTGGAAGAAGAGGACTTCGATCCCGGTCCTCTCGACCGGGATTGAGACCGAGATCGACGCGGCGACCTCAAAGGCGCCGGGCCGCAAGTAGCTTTAGGGACTGCTCCCTCAAAGCTTTGAGCGCAATGGCCCGGCACTCGGAGCACGACTTCGTGTTGTGGCCGTGCTCCAGGCACCAGAGACCTACCAAGTGGGGGTCCGTGACCGACCTGGCACGGTGACAGGCGCCGAACTGCTTGAACCCCAAGGTCTTCTTAGACCTAGCACACCAAAATGAGTGAACAAAAAGTGAAAAAGTCTGTCAAAAAATGACAAGGGATAAGCTCTCTTCGACGTATCTGCGCTGGCTGGCGCAGAAAGAAGAGAGCTGATGTCAGCGCGCCGGAGTAGCGGTTGTGTTGGCGACGTGGATGTCACGACGCCGACGATCACGACACCAACGTCGCGCGGAGTTGATGGATGCCATCGGCCGGCGCGCATGGGTGCTGCTGGGCGGGGTCTTCGGGATCCAACCTGATGCCTGGAGGTTCAGACGTGAGGAATCTGTATCTAGATGTCTCTATCAGATACTGAAGACCTTTAAAAGACCCTGTATTTATATTGGGTATTGCTTCTACAATTAGTTCCTATTTAGAAAATAACGGTGGTGGGTGGGAATCCACTTTTGCTAGGGCGACTGAGGGGGATGCTCTGAAAGTGGTTCTCTGGGAGCACGCTATATGGAATCAAACAGTTGCAACATAACCTAGTATGGGTTGAAAAGTAGTTGACTCGACTCTAAACACATAGACCAGATGATGCGCCTAGATGGTAGAGGCATAGCTTAGAGTTGGGGAAGACTGAAACGCCTTGGATAGACTCGCCTACAGAGACTTTAGACAACGGTTACATAAAAAAGGTGATAGGCCAGGTAAAATGTTAGCATAGCTACTGAGGAGAGAGTTCCCATCCTCTGCTACATTGTCCTTGAATTGCCCTGATAAGAGAATAGCGACCCAGGTAGCAATAAGCTCCACGTTTGCACATTACCTGACCACAGTGTACAAAAAGCATCCCACTTCTTTGGAAGAACAAATACCAGCTTCTTGAATGACTTCTAGATCCCATTGTTTACTCTGGAGCAAGCTGCCGCATCGGAGCAAAACCTTACTAAAGAAGAAATCATGGTGGCGCTTAGTGGTATGCTGGCAGGGAAGAAAGACTCCAGGTTCAGACGGTTTCCCCCCAGAGTTTTATTGTAAATTTCAGGGGGTTCTTGGTAGAGAGAAGGAGGCACTAAATTGGCAGATGCTCCTGGCTCCTGAGAGAAGCTCTGGTTCAAATGGTGTTGAAACTAGATAGTGATCGCCGTATGCTGAAGTCTTATAGAACCTTGTCTGTGATTCATGTATGTGTGAAGATATTATCCAGAACCTTAACCAACAGGCTCATACATGTGATTGCTGAGTTGGCCCATTAAGAGCAATTCAGCTTTATTCCTGACAGAAACACGCAGATGAATATACAGAAATGACACCATGTTATTAATATGTCCGAGGGTCGCAGCTAGAAGGTGCTCTAGTGGCATGAGATACAGCTAAAGCCTCTACACAGTAGAGTGGGAAAGCGTGCATATGGTATGGCGGAAGATGGGATTTTGCCCAAAGGTTAGGCGTTGGATTAAATTGCTGTATACTGACCCTGTGTCCAGAATAAAGTCGGTGGGGCGGTGGAGAAGTCGGTGGGGCTCAGTATATGATAGCTGGAATATTGAGAGAGGGTCGAGATTGTGATGTCCGCTCTCACTGCTATTGCTTGCTCTGGCAGTGGAGCCACTTGCGGTCCGTCTATGTAAACACATGATGGCTAAGGAATAAAGGTGGAGAGCACAACCCATGTTGTGTCCATATACGTGTATGACACTTTAATATATATGTCTAACCCAGTGGAAGCAATCCCTATCTTGTTGAATGAGCTACAAAACTTTGGCTGACTTTCTGGCTTACAACCCATTACTAATAAGACTGTATTGTTCTCATTGGCAGCATATGCATGTATCTCTTCAAGAACTGCCGCAAGTGAGCTAAAAATGGAAGACCGATCAATTTTGATGTTTGGGGATGCAAATAGCACACACCAAACGCACAATACATCTATAATATAGACAGGGTCATTCGAGGGTTAACAACATCTGTTGGTTTTTGGAACTCTATTGCTGTTGCGGTGATGGGCAGGGTGGCATTGGCAAATATGGTCCTCCTCTTTAGATGTCAATATATTTAACAGAATTCAGTCTGTTCTATTCCCTGATCAACTTTCAAGGAACTCAATTGGCTATTAACCTCATTGGTTTGGGCTGGAAAACGAAGAAGGGTGCTAATGGAACATGTGAAAACAGACAAAATGGAGGGAGAGCTAGGAATTCCGTATATGGAGCTTTATTTCCTAACCACACAACTACAGCATGCCGTATCTTCGTGTAGTGGAGATGAGAACTGGGAGGAAGACCTTCTTAGAGAACTGTTGAAATAGATATGCTTGCTTGCTACTTGATGCTGAGGAAAAATCAATCAGCCAAACTCCTGATTGTATATAAAGTGGCAACGGCGTGGGATGTTGCAGACAAAAGAGTACTCGGAAGGGGGGGCTCTATTCACAAGAACATCACAAATATGGTCTCTCTCTCGCAGTGGAGAGGATGTCTTTCACTTGGAGATCTAAATCCGTAGGAGTCATTCATAACATTTGAAGAGGCGTGTGATACATTCAGGTGGGGCGGGGTACAGTTCTTGCAATTTGCTAAGATAACCCACATGGTCAGGGAGATATCGACCGAGTTCACCTTGTTCTAGTGTCTGAAACATTAAAGATGTTGCTAGACGGCGGATGTGGCTGAAAACTGGTGTATCAACTTCATAAAGCCCTGAATAGAAAGAGAGCGAAAAGTCCTAAGAATGCTCGATTGCAATGGGAAGTGGATCTGCAAGAGCCCCTCTTTGGTATGTGGCCTGTGCTCTAGTCCAAATGATTGCTAGCAACGCTAGATTTAAATTTTCTCATTTTAATATCTTGCATCATAGTTACTTAAAATCACTCAGACTTCACAAAATATTTGCAAACGGAACTCACAAGTGCCCAAATATAGAAGTGATTGAGCTGCATTCTTCCATATGTTCTGGGAATGTGGGCCTGTCAGAAACTACTGAGAGGAGGCTGTTACGGACTTGAATAGAAAGACATTGATTGATATAACTTCTGTAGTGAAGCACTGCATCTTAGTGCTCATGCCAGACCTAAAACAAAAGTAAAATGCCATACAGAGTTGTCATGCTGGGGTTGATATACTAATTCACCACTGGACCTTTATGGGTTTCCGGAGTAGCGTGCTACTCACCCAAAAAAAAAAAGGCGCTTCAAACCCCGTCGGGGGTGGGGAGCGCTATATAAATGCAAACCTTTTTTCCTCTTCTATCCTTCTGCTATCCTGCCGAATCCAAATAACTGACTAACATATCCACCACTCAAATTACTTCATATTTCACTATACTAATTTTCTCTACTAATCCTTTATGGGTTCCGGAGTAGCCTGCTACTCGCCAGAAAAGCGCTTCAACACCCCATCAGGGGTAACAGGCACTATATGAATGCAAACCTTTCTTTCCCTTCTATCCCTCCACTATCCTTCTCACTCCAAATAACTGACTAATATCCACCACTCAAATTACTTTCATATTTGACCATACTAATTCACCACTAATCCTTTATGGGTTTCCGGAGTAGCGTGCTACTCGCCAAAAAAAAGCGATTCAACACCCCATCAGGGGTTAGAAGCGCTATATAAATACAAACCTTCTTTCCTCTTCTATCCTTCTGCTATCCTTCCGAATCCAAATAACTGACTAACATATCCACCACTTAAAATTTACTTGCATGTTTCACTATACTAATTCAACACTAATCCTCTATGGGTCCCGAAGTAGCGTGCTACTCGCCGAAAAAGCGCTTCGACGCCTCGTCAGGGGTAGTAAGCGCTATACAAATGAAATTACAATACAATACAATTATATATGTTAAAAACTCCTCCTTCCATCTTTTCCAGGGTACAGGTGGTTCACCTTTTGTTTGTAAAAACTTCAACGGAGGGTCTAACTGCATGTTCACACTTTACTAGCACTTGTAGAAAGAGGGAAAAAAATGTGTGTAAAAATAAGGTTTCTGCCCTTGATAATAAACGTTTAAGTTAAAAAAAAAAAAAAATCCTTTAAAAGACAATGCAGTCCTTGTTTTCTGAGGTAAAGTTCATTCAATTTCAACCATGTAAAATGGCTGCCACAAGTGCTGGAACGCACAAGCAAAAGCTTTTGCAATAGAACTTAAAATGGCAGCCTGAACCAAAGCGAGGCTTGGAACGCCAGTGTCTGGCTTCTCGCATGAAGAGGAGATTCCACAGCCCCTCCTATGAGGCAGGTAAATAGTGAGGCACGCCTTCACACAGAGTCCCGCCATCCAGCCACAGAGGGCAACACCCCATGCAGAACACTCACTGCGCAGGACACCGGCAACAGGCAACCAGGATCACGTGGAGAATAGAGAAGCAGCGCCAGAATAAGCGCAGAAGACTTCACTGCAGAAGCACACCTCACTGTGTCCTCACAGCGTGTCTCTGATCCCGTCCGTCGTCACCACAACAAGTGTTGTATCCAGAGAGAGGAATAAAGGAGACTCAGATAAGGTAGCAGGAGAGTCTTTATTTCACTTCCAGCCTTAACGCCTCGTATATACATAATAAACCAGAACCGTTATACCGGCAAATGCCCGAACGCTCACCTGAACGTTCCAAGCACGAGCCAAAGTTCTAAGGACAAGGAAAGAAGGTGGGGAAGGAAGGGAGGAGGGGGAAGAAAGGGTAAGGGAGAAATGCGGGGATAAAATACCTTAAGACATAACAATATGGCAAAGACTTATGAAGCACAGAAACACTTATCTGTGGCTGATGGAGCAGCAAAGAAAGAGGGACGCTTGAGCGGCGAAGGACACTGTTGAAGGACTAGTGCCGCTCTGATTGGTGGAGTGGCTTGTTTTTCTTATCCCATAGTTTGATGGGAAATGTAGTGTTGATTACTTGTTTCAAGATGTCTGCTGGAGAAATAAAGCATTGAAAGTAAAGCCTAATCCTCGCCTCTGCTTTTGACATAGAATTTAATTGTCAGGTAAATTGAGATATGTTTTTTGTGACTTCAAAGTGTAGAAGGGAGTTTAGACGGAGGATTTTTCTCTGTAAAACCCTGGGTGCCCGAGCCATGCTTACAGCCTGTTAAGTGTTATCAAAGGGGATCATTCAAGATTTTCTCACATATCGACTCTGCTCAAAATAATCTTAGTGATTTACAAAAGAAAGATTCATGCACTTAATGCAAATGATAGCCCAGTTTTAAGAATCATTTGCGTTTTCTGAAGTTACCCAAATGTATTCTGTGTAGTATTCTAAAGAAAAATCTAATGCTGAAAATGCTAACATTTTTGTGACATGCACTTGTCGTCGGAGGTAGCATTTCTCCTTCAGGGTTCTAAAAAGGGTGCACGTTATTGCACCATTGCTGGGAAGGAAGAGTTTTCCTGTGAGATAGGGTGGAAAGGAGCAAGGAATTATCGGAAAGGTGGAAATGCCAGGAAGGGGAAAGAAAGGAATAAATAGACTAGATTTCAAATTCATACCAAATTTATTCTCGCAAGTATAGGACCATCACCGCTCAGCACTTTTTTATGTCCATATGAGAGCGCTAAATGTTTTCTCCATGAATGTTAATGTCCTGAATAATGAGGGAAAAAGAAAGCAATATTGGAGAAATATTGTTCGGAAAGAAAAATCCCTCAATTGTAATATTGCAAGAGAGACACCTGAATAAACGTCTTTGAAAAAAGAAATCTTGTGCACGTTTTACTCGTGTAGCATCGTCAGCCGCACACAGAAGAGTAGCGTCCGTTTGAGGGCCCTCCAGTGGTGGCTTTTCAGGCAATGGCTCTGACATGGCAGAAATTTTCAGAGTTCAAGCACGTTCTCTAGAGACACTATACAGCAGTGGTTTTCAAACGTTTTAATGCTGTGCCCCACCAGTGAAAAATATATATAATAATCGCCCCCCCTCAGATTTTTTCACAATTATATTAAATTGGCAGTGTTTAAATCTGTCTAGAATTATTTAAACATTGCAGTTACGTTCTGTTACTGTCTTAAAAATACAATCAAATACATGATTGCCAAACATAATATTGTGGTCAGGCAGGCCTTACTAATGTGTAAAAGTATACACCGTGTGATTAGTAAAAATGGGGTGGGGTTTTTGAAGAATATTTGGAGTCCCTTCCCTTTTGACACTTTCTCCCAGCCAGGATATAAATTGCCAAAGATGTTAGTGATGGCCCATTACAGAGCAGCTTACTGCTGCTCCTTTTTTTCAGCTTAAAACAAAGCACTGGGGGCGTGGCCAAGATGGCGACCTAGACAGACGCGGGCCCTTGAGGCTCCTCGTCCCGAACCCCTTCATCGGGCCAAATTGTGCAGCACAGTCCCCAACGGCCGCACACAATCGACCACGGAACACCGGGAGACACGGAGCCTCCCTTGGGAGCGAGACCGGCGGCCCCACATCGCGAGCAGACGCTGACTTTCCCCGGGGGCCTGACCTGCGAAATGGCGGCAGCCCGAAGCGGCCTCTGATGTGGCCCGGCTGGTCCCTCGACCTGCAGTGACACCAGCGCCTCTGCAGCAGCCTGCCGCTCTTCGCCCTGAATGCGGTAAGGGGGCTGCGGCGGCGAGAAGCGGCATACCGGCGAGCCCCCCCCTGAGGGGCACACCTCATACTCCGGAGGGCCGCGGGGTTCTCCCCGGCAGCAGCACAAAATCGAGGCCGAGGATGTTGGGCCTAGGGGTGCGCGAGCGGACGTCGCTCCCCCCGGGAGAGAGGCGGGACACCTCCGCGCCGGACCACGGGCGTGGCATCGGCGACACTGCAGAGAGGCCCCGAGTGCGGTGGCCTCCCCCCCCGGCGAGGCCCTTTGAATGCGCCGGCACCCAGTGGATGGGGGCCGGGCTGAGCATCAGCGAAGGCCTACATTGCGGCGTTGGCGGCCCGCGGAACGCACCAGGGAGCCGGGTGAGCACCACCACACCGTAGGGCACCCTCTCCTCCCCTCCCCCCCACCCCCCGGACAGCGCAGCGCCAGGACAGAGGCGGACCGGGGCCAGCGCAGAGGGGGGGACGCCCAGCACAACACTGACGGAGCCATAGCAGCGGAGGGCCCGGCGGTGCGGGAGACCCAGGGCCACGCTGCCAGGTACTGGTGCAGCGTCCAGAAGAACGGCGCGAGTTCAGCGCCAACGGAAATAGTGGGCAGAAGTCTCGCCACGAACCCACCCCAAGAGGCATAACGCAGAGGGCGCCTGTGGTGGCCCCAGTGGGGGAGGAGTCGGTGGGCTCCTGAAGATTCGCCCAGGAGCCGGAAGAGCCAGAGCCCCCCCCCGTGAAGCGTGAGTCAGCGGCCCGTGAGAGCAGGCCATACCAGAGCTGCCAAGCGCACTGACTGCGTACCGGAGGCGGACTAGACCGACGACAGCAAGAATCACCAGAGCGCAGCGGGAGCAGGGCCTCCTCCGCTAAGGAGGACATCACAGGAGTCCAGAAAGGCAGGGGAGGTGCAACGACAAAAGTCGCGGGCGCTGCCGATGCCCGGCCCAATAGTCACCTTCCAACAGCACCTACCTCAAGAGTCGACTCTGAAACCACCGGACCCCAACCACTCGAGAAGGCCACAACCCGGCAGCTTGTGCGCGCGCCTGCTGCGGAGCGACACCTACCTGCCGCCCAACAAGTCAGGGCGTGGTGAGTCCCGGGATCTCTACGAGCCCTCCTCCTCAAAGAGCGAACGCACGCCCGTCATAGATCGTGGCACGGAGCCGCCACATGAACTCGGAGGGAGGCGAGTATACCAGCCGCAATAGACCAGGGCCCAAAATCTTTGTCCACTCTAGGTGCCGACGACCAGTGGAAACAGCGACCTAGGCATCCAATCATGTCCACAACAAGAAAGAAAGGGGAGCGCACGCTGCCGAACATGCTACTCAAAGGCCCCAGCAAGGGAGACAGGGGGTCCCCCTCCGCCCCGAAGCAGCAGGCGGACCACGGGGATGGGGAAATGCCGATCACCCGAACCTTCCTAGAGACACACTCTTCAACTCTCTACGCGAGGACTTTCAGACACTTAAACAAGAGGTGGCAGGGGAGGTGAGAGAGATACGTCGCGAAGTAGATGAACTGGGGGAGCGGGTGGCAGCAGTTGAAGACAATGACCACGCGAGGAGCGAAGAAATTGAACACCTCCAACAAGACCTCATCCGCCTTAAAGATCAGCAAGTGGACCTGCAAGCGCATGCAGAAGACCTAGAGAACAGATCGAGACGCAACAACATTCGGGTCCGAGGTGTCCCGTTGAAAGCAGAGGGAGCGGACGTCGCCCAATACCTGCAGGACCTCTTCAGGGAGATACTCGGCGAGGACTCAGACTTCGCGGTCCGTATCGATCGAGCGCACAGAGTGGGCCTGTCGCGACGCACGCCTGCTCCTCCCCCGGACATCTTGGCCTTCCTGCCCGACTTTCCACTGAAGGAGCGGATCCTACGGGAAGCAAGATTGAAACAACCTCTCCAATATCAAGGACACTCAGTGGCACTCTTCCAGGATCTGTCCGCTATCACCCTTCAAAAAAGAAAAGCTTTCAGGGAAGTCACTTCGTTCCTGAGAGACAAAGGGATACCCTACTCCTGGGGTCACCCCTTCCGCCTGATTTTCAAGTGGAATGGAGTGCTGCATCAAACAAGATCCCTCCAGGAGACCTGCGCCCTGCTGGGTCTCACACACCGGGAGCCGGACGCCTCCCCGGATCGATCTCAAAAACTACCGAGAGGAGGATGGCAACGAGTGGGCCGACGACGCTCGCCCACAGCAGAATTGAAGCCGGACCACGTAACCATGTCACAGGAACGTGCTTCGGCCCTCGACGCAGTGACTAGAGACACCGCGCCTCTTGCTTGAATTGTTATACTGTTGGGGACACATTCGCACTGCCTCATAGCTGGCCGGGGGGGGGGGGGGGGCCGGGGTTGCTGGAGTTGCACGCTCACACAGGTAACTTCACCACAGGCCTGCAGTACGGGACAGCAGGCTTTGGACTATGATAACTTGTTGGGGTGGCTCAGTTGGGGTTAGGGTGGGGGGTGGAGGGACACTGGTTATTAGAATGATACAAGCGTTTTGGTCTGGGGTGGGTTGGGGGAGGGAGGCGGGGGGGATCAGGGAGCAGTGGGGGGGGGAGGGAACCGGTATGCCATAAAGGAGGTGGGTCCCAGTGAGACACCAGGTAGGGGCAGTCCCCCTCTGAAGACAGCATCCCCAGACATGCAGACAGAATGACGGGGGCCACTCTGAAAGTTATTACCCTAAATGTGCGGGGGCTCAACAACCTCATTAAAAGACGCGCCATTCTATCGTACCTAGAGAACTCTGGTGCTTCAATCTGTCTCTTACAGGAAACACATTTACTGTCCAAAGACTGGCATCGGATGAGGTCCCGGGCCTTCCCTCAGCAGTTCTACTCCTCTACCCCGGACAAGAAAGCGGGGGTAGCTATACTATTTGCACGGCACTTTCATGGCCAGGTGGGAGATAGAGTAGCAGAAATCAAGGGTAGGCTGCTGGCATATAACATATGGGTGGGTGGTATGTCCCTGATCGTGGGGTCCCTATATGTTCCCAACTCGGGCCAAGAACCTTTTCTCAAGGGCGCAATCTCCGAGATCCTAAGCCCTCAAAATAGACACACATTAGTGGGAGGCGACATCAATTTGGTCATGGATCAGGAAGCAGACAGATCAGGTCACCGCTCAGGCTCATCGGTACCGATCTCCCCAGAGGGGAAGGACTGGATGACTCAAAGGGATCTGTTGGATTTGTGGCGGGAGGCGCACCCTCAGAGCAAACAATACACATTCTACTCACATGTGCACCACACTTACGCCAGCCTAGACCACTTTATAGGATCCTCGGAGCTCAACACTATGGTAGACGAGGTGGACATTACTCCGGCTGCCATATCAGAACACGACGCAGTGATGGTTTCCATAGCGGTCCCCCGGACTAAGACAATGGGGGGTAGGTGGCGACTGAGGGAGGCATTACTACAGAAGAAGGGGGTAACCCAACAGATGCACAAACGCATTGCTGATTATCTCGCACTTAATGATAAACCGGGCACACCACTGACGGCGGTTTGGGGTGCACTTAAGGCAGTAGCACGAGGGGAGCTGATAGCTATCTCGGCGGCGGAAACCAAAGAGCGACAAGAAAAACGGGAATCCTTAACCGCTACGGTGGTCGAACTGGAGAGGGTGCACAGCCGCACGGGAGCCCCCATGATCTGGAGGCAGTTGAAAGCTGCTAAGGCGCAACTGGCCGGCCTAGACCTCGATCGCGCCGAGTATGCAGCCCTGAGGCTGCGACACACATATTACATAGGAGGCGATAAAACAGGACGTCTCCTCGCAAGTACGCTCAGAGCTAGAGCTCAGCGGTCTAAAATAACAACCCTTTACAGCGCCCAAGGCGAGAAACTAGGCAGTGACGACCAGATAGCTGAGGCCTTCAGAGAATTCTATGCATCGCTTTACAGTGAAGATCGGTCTATTGACACCGATGGAGAGGCTTACCTAAGTAGAGCAGCAACAACACCTCTCAATGCCGCTGGTGCCGCTTCGCTAGATGCGCCTATCAAGATAGAGGAGGTGATCGGCGCGATCTCCCGCCTCAAACCCTTGAAGTCGCCTGGGCCGGATGGCTTCTCAGCCGGTTTTTATAAAACTTTCTGCCCTTTATTAGCCCCGCTCCTAACGAGACTTTTTAACTCATTTCAGGGGCCCGGTTCGATACCTTCTGATATGTTAGAGGCCGACATCATCGTACTACCTAAGCCAGGTAAAGACACCACTCAATGCGCCGCGTACAGGCCTATCTCACTTCTCAACATAGACCTTAAACTCTTTACAGGGGTTCTCGCTGCTAGACTTGGTCCATGGCTACCTGGCATCATTGAGCCATATCAATCGGGCTTCATCCCTGGCAGACAATGCAGTGATAATACTAAACGCCTCATGCATTTAATAGTCAAAGCTCACTACACGGGGTCGGACGCCATGCTACTGTCAATAGACGCTGAAAAGGCGTTTGACAGGGTGGACTGGGGTTTCCTAGATAAAACGATGGCACATTTTGGAATCAGGACCGCTTCAGGGCATGGGTTGCCAGTTGCTATGATCAACCAAAAGCAACAATACGAGTTAACGGCACCGGCTCACGGCCATTTGACATTCGGCGAGGCACAAGGCAGGGTTGCCCGCTTTCACCCCTCCTCTTTGCGCTTTACGTAGAACCTCTAGCGCAGAGGCTTCGCGACAATCCAACATAACCGGCATCTCCTTTGGAGGGGAACAACATACAATTAGCCTGTACGCAGACGACATCCTAGCAGCGCTGGATAAGCCTAAGCAATCAGTGCCCGCCTTCCTTGAGGAACTGGAGACCTTTGGGAGGGTATCCGGCTTCAAAATGAATAGAGGGAAGTCAATGCTCCTTCCCCTGGGTCGCAATGCACACACGCTCCAAGCTGCATCTTCTGACTACGGGAGCCTGCAACCCCGTGCCACGATCCCATACTTGGGGATAGACCTGACCCCATCCACCGACCAGACCGTAGCCCTGAACTACACGAAGCTCACTTCCCAAGTGCAGGGTGACTTAAAGAAATGGCGAAAACAACCCCCATCATTACTGGGTCGTGTCGCGGCAATAAAGATGTCCATCCTACCTAAAATCCTCTATATCTTTCAAACCATCCCGGTGGGTCCGCCTCAGGGAACTGTACGTAGGCTGCAAGAGGCGGTGCAACAATTTGTATGGGCCGGGAAGAGACCACGGATGCGTAGAGATCTATCTCACCTACAACCCGACGAGGGAGGATTGGGGATTCCAAACTTACAGCGCTACTTCCAGGCGGCGCAATTAAGATATCTGGTGGAATGGAGCCAATCCGAATCGGAAAAAAGATGGCTCTTTCAAGACAGAGCGATGGCACAGACATCGCTTTGGAAGATTCCCTTCCTGAAGCGATCCGACAGGCCGGCCGGCCTCAAAATATCCCCTATTACTCGCACGGTGATGAGGTGTGGCACGCGGTGGCGGTTAGGGGGGGGCTCACCACTTTCCCTTCGCCGCTCACGCCTTTGTTTGATAATCCTGAATTTATACCGGGGCTAGAAGAGAGGGCCTTCAGGCAGTGGCGGGAATCGGACTGCAGGTCGGCGGGCCATTTATTCGATCTTGAGGGGTTCCTCCAGTTCTCCGAGCTATCACAGCACTATGACATCAAATCCCCGCAGCGATTCCAATACTTCCAAATTCGACATTGGTTAACACAACCGGAGACATGCCCTCTAGTAGGTAGAAAACTAACGGCCTACGAAAAATGGCTACTTACTAAAGAATCAGACCGTAAGCTGATTACGGAACTCTACAGGATGCTCTGTCCTCCGCCCCCCAACCCCCACCCCCGAGTCCCTCGGCCGGTCAGAAGCGCTGGGAAAAAGAACTTGGGAGACGCCTCTCCGGCAAGGAATGGCAAGCTATATACTACAGGGCCAATCACACGGCCAGGAACACTGCCAGCAGGGAAACAGCGGTTAAAGTCACGACATACTGGTATCTGACACCGGTCAGATTAAACAAAGGCAATCCTGACCGCAGTCCCACGTGTTGGAGGGGATGTGACGGGGAGGGCACATTGACCCACCTGCTATGGAAGTGCAGGGAGGTGACAGGATATTGGACAGCAGTCCTCAATGACATAGACAAACAATTTGACACGGAAATTCCACGATTCCCTGCTTATACACTCCTAGGGCTGCCCAACGCACTCACATTCCCATTGAAGTCAATCAGGGGGAGACAGATGGGACTGGCCATGGGAGCAGCTGTTCAACACATCATATCACTTTGGGGAACACAAACTCGCCCTACACACATGGGCTGGCTACATAGATTGTGGTACACGGTGGGCATGGAGCGTATACAAGCCACGCTCACGCAATCGACGGCAACCTTCCATACGATCTGGCAACCCATTCTATCACTCTTAGCGATGGAATTCAATGAAATTACGTGCCCGAAGTACCTTCGCCTTTTGCAGCTGACTGACATACCGACCCCAGAAGACACCCTGGAAAACTAGACACCGAGCAGCCCTCACACACGATGGCCCAAGACGACAAGGCTATGGCACACCGGTTATCGGGGGGGGGGAAGTTTAGGGGGGAGGACTTGTTTCTTTTTTCTTTTCTGTTGTTCTCTCTTGGCAGTTTGGGAGTGGATAGATGGTTGCACAGCGGGAGCCCGGGCCCTCCCACACCCATGATCACTTGTGACCCCGACGAACTTTTCTTGCGCTATGCCGTGGTGGTGGTGGGGGTGGGTGGGGTTCGGGTTTATCTCTCAACGGACCTACATGGTTGTGCATAAAATTGTAATGTCTCTGCTTCTTGCCACAAAATCAATAAAACAAAGTTAAACATAAAACAAAGCACTGTTATCAGAATAATGCTTCTTTTGGCCAGAGCCTGGCGCCCTCCCTGGGATCACTTGAGGCCCCCCTAGGGGGGTCCACCCCACAGTTTGAAGATCCCTGCTGTAGAGGATTTATACTAGTGGAATGGGGAGAGCAATCTGATTCAAGGGAAGCTGTTACAACCCCCACAGGTAGGGGCAAGAATCATCACGGATGTCTCCACCCTAGGGTGGGGTGCTCACCTGGAGAAACTGGAGATCAGAGTCCTTTGGAGGAGAATAAATTGCACACCAATTTGCTAGAGTTGAGAGCAAAGGGTGATCTGGCTTGCGCTCAAAGCCTTCCTTCCTTCCCTACGCTGCTAGTCTGCCCACATCTTGACAGACAATACAACTGTAGTGTCGTACATCAACAAGTAATCGGAAATAGGGTTGGACCTTTTCTGAGGAGAAGCTCTATTACTGTGGTCCTGGGCACAGGACCATCAGATTTGGTTGGTAGCCAACCACTTGGCCGATGTACTGAATGTAAGAGCAGACCGTCTCAGCCGGCATCATCTTGTCGATCATGAGTGACTTCTTCATCTGGAACTAGTCCAGCACACCTTCAGACTATGGGGCACTCCCCTGGTGGATCCTTCTGCAACTCGCAACAAGTCTAACTGCCCGAATTTCCGTCCTCTCCAGTATCCTTTTTACAGAGCATTGGGGGACGTGTTTAGTTTGAAATGGAGCTTTCCATTTCCTTATGTTTCCTCCCATACCCCTGGACTGGCCACAAACGGTGTGGTATGCAGACCTGATGTACCTCTCGTGTGCCCTTGTTGGTCTCCCTCACATGTTATGCCTCCAGTCACAGGAGCAGGTTCTACACCACAACCTCCAGGGCTTCAACCTAGAAATAACTATATTTTTAAAAAAAAAAGGTTTCTGCCCCTTTATCATCTAGCTTTAACATGTGCTCTGTTGAAAGTATTAACAATCTGTGCCTTCCATACAAATAATACAGATTGTAAATTTTTTCACCTGAATGTGGTTTAATATAGCTTTGTCCTTTGGGGCAGTCTTCCGGTGCACCTCTGTCACTCAAAAACATACCCACTGCCTTCATTTTTGTAAGCTGCAGCTCCTGCAGCCGGGTGCCAGTGGGACACGCTGCTTCTGAGGTGGGATTTCCATCTCCACTGGTCATTTCCTCCCATTCCTCTGATTCCTTGGCTTCTGAGGAAGCTGTGCAAGGGCCATGAGCAGATAATCTTCATTGCGGTGGACTGAATACTGAGGGTGTGGTGCTCTGATCTGCTATACCTTTCCCTTGGTCCCCTCTTCTGGTCAGGGTGGACCTCTAGATTTAATCGAGTGAAATGGGGAGAAAGTTGCTTTGCTACCCGAGCAAGCATTGGAATCTCCTTCCCTCTCACATTAGAGCAGCATCCTCATTGCTCACTTTCTGAAAGCTCCTGAAAACTAGGCTCTTTAACAATTAACCTCAATCTACAGATTTATCAGCTGTGCTCAAGTCGTGCTGGCGGCAAGACACCCCAGGGTAAGCGTCCACTTTATAAATTGTTTAACATAATCTTGTCTCGCAGTTAGAGGGGCTGGTCCTGCATCTAAATCTCCAGAGCTTCCGCCTTATGTGTGAAGATTAGGCGGGGCAATCTGAGTTACTCTGAGCTCCCTGCTGGTATGGTGGACGTGTTGTTGTCAGCCTGTTGCCCCTCTGTAAAATCAGTTTTTCTGATGGATACTTCCAATTGCAGATTCCTCAACTTAGAACATTCCCCAGGCGTCCGAATTGATCTGGAAAATCTTGAATAGTACCTCTGCACTCCAGTAGGTTGCGTTGTCCAGCACTGCATCTGAAATGATGTTGCAGTACCTATATAAGCGCTAACATCAGTTCCTTTCTTTCTGCGCCAAAAGAGCAGATCCCGAGAGCTACCTTGGTCATTTTGTGACCAATTTTTTTTTTTTTAAACTTTTTGTCAACATGTTTGAGTTTGTTCTCCGTGTTCTAGGGCACCATGCCCCCAGCAAAAACTTCTGTGCTTAATCCTTGCAGGGATATCTGAAAGAGACACGTTAGTGACAGATTCCTTACCTTAGAATATCCCCAGGCGTCAGGCTGGATCCGGAAAGTTTTTGCGTAGCAGTACCCTTGCGCGTCGGTAGGCGGCGTCGTGCGGCTCCACGTCCGTCGTCGGCGTCGTGATCGGGATGACGTCGCGGGCAGTACTTAGACGCCGCCCCTGCGCGCTGACGTCAGTTCTTATTTTTCCGCGCCAGCAAGCGCAGATCCGGGAAGAGCAGTGCCCTAGTCATTTTTTGACTAACTTTTTGGGTGAATTTTTTCACTGTTTCTTTCATATCGACTCCAAGGTGTCGTAGGGATGCCCGGCTTTAAACGTTGCGACGCCTGTGCTCGGATGATGTCCATCACAGACCCGCATCTGGAGTGTCTCTTCTGCCTCGGGCGAGACCACGACACGAAGTCGTGTTCCGACTGCCGGTCCCTAAACCCGAAAGCTTTGCGAGAGCGGTCTCGAAAGCTCCTCGAGGCCCGGCAGTCGGCTCCGCGCCACACCAAGCCCCGGTCGCGTGAGAGGTCGAGGGGTCGGACGCGGAGTCCTCGCCGGTCGTCGGGATCCAAGTCTTCGTCGTCCGGTAAGTCTAAACACAAGAAGTCCAAAAGCATCATTGCTCTAGGACTTCGCCTCGCCGGTCTCGCGACTCGGCTGAGGCCCCTCCCGGCACCGTCCCCGCCCCGCGGCCCCGGACATGCCTGTGGAGTCGCCCCCGCAATACCCGTCCTTCCCGGGTTCGGGGACGGATCCGGCCCAAGTACAGGAATTCCTGTCGGCCATGGCCCGCCTCTTCGGGCCTCAAGGTCCCTCCGGTGCGCCTTCGGGCCCCGCGGGCCCTGATGGGGTTGCCCCGGCGTCGCCGACGACTCCGGTCCCGGCGTCGCTCGTGCCTCGGTCCCGGCCCCGGCCTCGATCCCGGCTCCGGTGGCACTGGCATGCTGTCTCCTCCCGTGGCTACGGAGGAGGGAGCCAATTTTGCAACGGTGTTGCGTAGGGCAGCTGGAGCCTTACATCTCCGACTCCCTACGGTGACGGTCAAGACTAATCTCTTGACAGAAGTGCTTCAGCCGGCAGCCTCCTCCTTGGAGACTGTGCTGCCGTTCAACGATGCACTCACTGACGTTCTTTTGGGCGCCTGGTCCAAGCCCAACACAGGGGCTCCTGTGGATCGGAACGTGTCCCGACGCCATCGCCCAGCTCCGGGCGACCCCTTGTTTCTCTCTGTCCACCCCACTCCTGAGAGCTTGGTTGTCCAAGCCTCGGCTTCCCAAACCGCCTTCCCTTCCGCCCCTCCGGATAGGGAATCCAAACGCCTGGATCAATTTGGGAAGAAGGGTTTTTCTTCCTCCAGTGCTGGCTTGCGGTCCATCAACACCGCTTGTCTTTTGGGCCGATATACCCACTCCTTGTGGGATTCGGTAGCGACTGTTTTGCCCCAGTGTTCTGAGGAGGTCCAGACACTGCTTACCCGCGCCATTGCGGAAGGAAGGGATGCGGCCAAATACACCATACGTTGTGGCCTTGATACCGCCGACTCGCTGGGCAGATCTATTGCAACGACGGTGGCGCTGCGTCGCCACCCCTGGCTGAGAACCACTGGTTTTTCGGGTGATGTCCAGAATACACTCATGGACATGCCCTTTGATGGAGTCGGTCTTTTTGGTTCCAAAGCAGACCATGCGTTGGAGCGTTTTAAGGACTCACGGGCTACTGCCAAGTCCCTGGGCCTTTCTGCTACACGCCCTCCGCTACCTTCTGCTTTTCGCCCCTATCGTGGTCACGGAAGGGGCGCCCAGTCACGTCAGCAGCCCAGCCACCGGCCCGCGCAGCAGGCGTCTTCGCGTGGTCGAGGACGTGGATACCGCCGTGGCGGTTCGGGCAACCAGCGTGCGGGTCAGGCCACCACCTCCAACCCGTCCGCGGCCTCCAAGCCCTCCTAGTCCCTCCTTTCAGGTGCACAGCACGCCAGTAGGGGGCAGGGTCCGCCATCACCTTCACCACTGGCGTCCCATCACCTCGGACAGGTGGGTCTTGGACATTGTCCGAAGGGGCTACTCCCTCCCCTTCGAGACCACCCCCCAGCCATGCCACCTCAATTCCACCGCATGTCAGGGGATCACTTGGTACTTCTGCAGAAGGAAGTCACGGCCCTCTTGGCCAAGAGGGCCATCGAGCATGTTCCGACCCCAGAAGTAGGACGTGGTTGCTACTCCCACTACTTCCTGGTGCCCAAAAAGGACAAGGAGGACATGCGTCCTATCTTGGACCTCCGGAACGTCAATCGCTTCCTCCGGAAGGAGAAGTTCAAGATGCTCACCCTAGCTCAGGTCTTGACTGCCCTCGACCCTGGAGACTGGTTGGTAGCGTTGGACTTGCAGGACGCCTATTTCCACATCCCCGTCCTGCCGGCCCACCGGCGTTACCTTCGGTTCACGGTAGGCCTCGAGCATTTTCAGTTCATCGTGCTCCCCTTTGGCCTTACCAGTGCCCCTCGGGTGTTCACGAAAGTGATGGCGGTGGTCGCAGCTCATCTGCGCCGGGTAGGGGTTTCAGTCTTCCCCTACCTCGACGACTGGCTGCTGAAGGCGGGCTCGTCCCAGGCAGTCGTCTCCCACCTCCAGACTACGGCCGAACTCCTGCACTCGCTGGGGTTCTCCATCAATGTGCCGAAGTCGCATCTGATTCCTTCTCCACAGCTCCTTTTCATCGGAGCAGTTCTGGACACGACGCAGTTTCGGGCCTATCCTCCCGAACGGCGAGTCTGGGATATTCAGGCTATGATTCCGATCTTTCAGCCTTTATCCTGGGTTTCGGTACGGATGACCCTGAGGCTGCTGGGCCTCATGGCCTCCTGCATCCTGCTGGTCAATCATGCCAGATGGCATATGCGGGCTCTGCAGTGGGACCTGAAGTTCCAGTGGGCGCAGCACCAGGGCAACTTGTCCGATCACATCCAGATCTCGGAGGGGACTGCAAAACAGTTGCAGTGGTGGCTCTCGAACCGGCAATGGGTCATGGGCAGATCCCTCTCCCTTCCCCAGCCAGAGCACACAGTTGTGACGGACGCGTCCCTTCTGGGATGGGGCGGTCACATGGGAGAGGCGGAGATCAGAGGCCTCTGGTCTCCGGCGGAGTCCCTGCTCCATATCAACATTCTGGAGCTCCGGGCGATCCGACTTGCACTCAAGGCATTCCTTCCCTCTGTCAAAGGGACGGTAGTGCAGGTGTTCACAGACAACACCACCGCCATGTGGTACTGCAACAAACAAGGCGGGGTGGGGTCGTGGACCCTTTGTCAGGAGGCTCTGCTCCTCTGGACATGGCTGGAACATCAGGGCATGTTCCTGATGGTTCAACACCTGGAAGGTTCACTGAACGCCAGGGCGGACGAACTCAGCCGCAGGTGCATGATGGATCACGAATGGCGTCTTCACTCGGAAGTGGCGCAAGGACTCTTTCTACAGTGGGGAGAGCCTTGGTTAGATCTATTCGCCACCGAAGAGAACGCGCAATGTCATCAGTTCTGCGCGTTGGAATTTCCAAGGCGGCACTCGCTCGGCGACGCTTTTCGTCACGAGTGGAGTTGCGGTCTATTGTACGCCTTTCCGCCTATACCACTTCTACCCAGAGTGTTGAAGAAGATTCGGCGCGACCGGGCCCAAGTCATCCTTGTGGCTCCGGACTGGGCTCGAAGAGTTTGGTATCCCGAGCTACTCAGTATGAGCGTAGATCCCCCGATCCGTCTGCCTCTTCGGGAGGATCTTCTGTCGCAGCAGCAGGGGACGGTCCTCCACCCGAACCTGTCCAGTCTACACCTGCTTGCGTGGAGATTGAGCGGCGGCAGTTGATTCCTTTCGACTTGCCTCCCGAAGTTTGTGATGTGATTCTGGCAGCCAGGCGTCCCTCCATTAAGGTGGTATACGCCTGCAGGTGGAACAAATTTGTGGCATGGTGCACAGCAAAGGCTGTGAACCCCCTTTCTGCCCCTCTTTCTGAGGTCCTTCTGTTCCTTCTTTCTCTGGCCCAACAGGGTTCTGCCCTGGGTACCATCAAGGGTTATCTCTGTGCTATCTCGGCCTTCCTCAGGCTCCCTGATCAGCCCTCCCTTTTCAAGTCCCCTGTTGTTAACAGGTTCTTAAAAGGCATTACACACCTCTTCCCTCCTGTTACGTTTGTGATGCCTCAGTGGGACTTGAACTTGGTTCTTACCTTTTTAATGTGCGCTCCCTTTGAGCCTCTACATAACTGTCCTCTTCGTCTTCTGACTCTGCAGACAGCCTTTCTGGTGGCCATCACCTCCGCTCGGCGGGTGAGTGAGCTCCAGGCTCTATCATGCAAACCTCCCTTTCTGTCTGTTCATCCAGACAAGGTTGTTCTTCGGACGCGTCCGTCCTTCTTGCCAAAGGTGGTTACTGCCTTTCACATTGGGCAGACCATCACTTTGCCTACCTTCTTTCCGCCTCCACATCCTTCCAGAGAGGAAGAGAGGCTCCACCGTCTGGACCCAAAACGTGCGCTCTCTTTCTATATCGACCGCACAAAACACTTCCGGGTGGATGACCAGCTCTTTGTTGGCTACGTGGGCGCCAAAAAGGTCGGGCGGTGCACAAACGAACCATCTCCCGCTGGGTTACCTTGTGCATCAAGGCCTGCTATTCTTTGGCTAAGAAGGAGCCTCCTGTTGGGCTGCGTGCCCATTCCACCAGGGCAACGGCTGCTACCACGGCTTTGGGCCGCGGTGTTCCGCTGCAGGTTATCTGTCAGGCAGCTACGTGGGCCTCGCTGCACACGTTTACCATTTATTACTGCCTTGACAGTCCGGTCCGGAGGGACGGCTTCTTTGGCCGTTCTGTCCTCCGGGACTTCCTTGTCTGATCTTTGTTCGCAGACCCACCACCGGGGTTGGTATTGCTGGGGTATCTATTCTAAGGTAAGGAATCTGTCACTAACGTGTCTCTTTCAGATGCACAAGTTACTAACTTGTGTAACGATATATCTGTAAGAGACAGTAGTTAGTGACAGATTCCTTACCGCCCCACCCATCCTCCCCGTTCTGCGAACTGATTTCTAGGGTTAAGGACATCCCTTTCAGGGCCCTAGTATTTTTCAGACACCTATGTCAGCTTCTTGCATGGCTCTGCGTTCCTGGCGCGGAAAGTCGTGTACAGAACTGACGTCAGCGCGCAGGGGCGGCGTCTAAGTACTGCCCGCGACGTCATCCCGGCGATCACGACGCCGACGACGGACGCGGAGCCGCACGACGCCGCTTACCGACGCGCAAGGGTACTGCTACGCAAAAACTTTCCGGATCCAGCCTGACGCCTGGGGATATTCTAAGGTAAGGAATCTGTCACTAACTACTGTCTCTTACAGATATATCGTTACACAAGTTAGTAACTTGTGCTTCACAGGCAGATGTCTATCTGATCCCTACTTGGTTTGTCTGTGGTTCTAGGGGTCGGGACGCGACTCCAAGACCTGCATAGAGTGCAAGTTGATACACCGTAAGGCGATTCAGGAGCCAGTGATGAAGCTCCTGGCAGCGCAATGAAAGAAGGTTCCATGCTACTCCTGTGTAAGATCTTGGGACTGTTCCTTGAGCAGTTCCTGCTCCAAAACCACTTTGTCGAAGTCAGGTGTGGCGGCCAGGGCAGCTGACTTCGGAGCACAGGGTTCACGGTTTGATCCCCGGCTCTGGCGGCAGCTCAGCTCAGCACCATGTGACTCTGGGCAATAGCTCACTTAATTTCCACTACGGCCCCCAGCGCCTTGAGACCCGTAAGGGTGAGTAGCTGCGCTATATAAAAACGGACTTACTTACTTACTAGGTAAGTCGAAGAACCACAAAAAGAAGTCAAAGCATTCTTTGGCTTCACCCTCTCAACATTGTACTTCTAGGCCCTACACTCTACCTGCAGAGCCAGCATCAGTTTCCCGGCGCAGGATCGATACCCGGCCAACTTAAAGAATTCTACAATGGCATCTTTGGGCCACCAACTCTCTTTGACGTGACTTTTAGCAACACAGAGATGAGAGGTGCCCCTGCTGGGTTACCGTCAGCGGGTTTGCCCCTTTGACGCCAACCGGGCCCTCTGGATTCGTCCCTAGATCTGGACTGATGCCACCATGGTTGCTGCTTTCATCTCTGGCTCTATCCTATCTGGTGCTTCCTCCGGTGCCGCTGGACTAAGAGCCGATTATAAACCCTTGTGCCGATGTAGTGGCGCCGCTCGACATCAACGTCGTCAGGCCCTACCTTCTCCTGGACTTTCCACCCATTGACAGGCCCTGCTTTCCTGAAGGGGGAGATGATGATGAGGATGTGTATGGTGGTGCCTGAGGGGATCCTGATGCAGATAACTGGTATGAGGAGCTGGATGATGTCAGACTCTGCCATGCTTTCCACTCTGGGCCAGGCTGCAGAGGAAGGTGCATCTTTTGCTACTGTGATGCACAGGGCAGCAGAGGTCCTCAATCTCCAGCTACCGCTTGTCGAGGTCAAGATCAATGTCTTGATAGTGCTTAAACTTGGAGTGGGCTCAACTGAGCCCATGCTCCCCTTTAATGAATCCCTCACCGACATGCTCCTGGGAGGCTGGGCGAAACCTTGCACTTGGGATCCTGCGCATTGAATGATTGCCCGTCGACACTATCTCTCCCCAGGAGACCAACTTTCCTGTTCCAACACCCTTTCTCTGAGGGCCTAGTGGTGCAGGCCTCAAGAGCGAAGGTCAGCCCAAGCGCATTCTCTTAACACACCACCGAACAGGGAATCCAATAGGCTGGACACTTTTAAGAAGCACATATTTTCTTCCACCAGTCTTGCTCTGTGGTCGGTGAATACCGCATGCCTCTTGGACTTATATTCCCATGCATTGTGGGATTCAGTTGCACAGCTGCTTCCGATTCTGCCTGAGGAAGGCCGCGCGCCATCCATAACGAAGTTTTGGTGGATGGCAGGGATGCAGCAAAGTTTGCCATCCAGCCCGTATTGGACATCACAAACACCCTGGGTATAGCTAAGGCTCCTACGGTGGCGCTGCATCACCACGCCTATTTATGGTCCACTGAGTACTCGGGGCATGTCCAGTCACTGATTGACATGCCCTTGGATGGCTTCCGCCTATTTGGCAACAAGGTTGATGTGGAGCTTGAGCGCTTTCGCTAGAGCAGGGTCACTGGCAGATTTCTTGGCTTAACCCTTTCGACCCTGCCGCAACAGCAGTCCTTTCAACCCGTACCCAGTCCTGCAGCCTACCCAGTACTTTCGAGGACTGGGCTGTGAAGCCCAAAAAGGACGCAGAAGCCAGCCCCCTTAGTGCACCCTCCATCCAGCACAGACATCCCACTGGAAGCAGATTTAGGCACCACCTCCCCCAATTGTCAGCAATTGCGTATGACAAGTGGGTGCTTCAGATGATGCAGAAGGGGTCTGCCCTACCACTTGTAGAAACTCAGCCCCACCCACCATACTAAGAATGGCTGACGTATTACCATCTCTCCTTATTCTGTTGGAAAGTGAAGACTGTTGGCCAAAGGAGTAGAAGAGAGGGTACCCTCCATAGAAGTAGGGTGTGGTTGTTATTCCCGCTACTTTCTGGTGCCGGAAAAGGACATAGGCCTCTGCCCTATTCTAGATCTGTGCCCTCTCAATGCCTTCCCGAGGAAAGAGAAATTCAAGATGCTCACATTGTCCCAGGTTCTGTCTGCATTCGATCATGAAGCCTGGATGGTAGAGCTGGACCTGCAGGACATGTATTTCCCCTTCCCCACATTGCCGGCCTACAGACTTAACCTGCGGTTCATGGTGGGCCGCAAGCATTTACAGTTTGCTGTGCTCCCCTGTGGCCTCACCAGTGCCTTTTCGAGTGTTCACAAAAGTGATGACGGTCGTTGCAGCCCATCGGCTATGGTTAGGGGTTCTAAACTTCCCCTACCTTGAGGACTGGCTTTTGAAGGCGGGCTCACACCAGGCAGTCACCACCCACCTCCAGACTACGGAGAAACCACCTGCATTCTCTGGGGTTCACTATCAACATGCCAAAGTCACACCTGACTCCTCTTCAGACGCTTCCTTTCATCTGAGCCATTCGGGACACAGTGCGTTGTTACACGTATCCTCTGGGGCGGCACATCCGAGGTATTCAGGCTATAATTCTGATCTTTCGGTCTCTAGCCTGGATTTCAGTGAGACTGACTCTGAGCTGCGTTGTCTCATGGCCTCCTGCATCCTGCTGGTTACAACATGCCTTACTGCATATGCAAGCTCTGCAGTGGGATCCGAAGTCCCAGTGGGCGCTGTATCAGGGGAATCTTTCCGACCTGGTCCAGCTATCTTAGGGAACTGCTAAAGATCTACAGTAGTGGCTGATGAACCATGTTTAGGTCAGCTGCACACGTCTCTCCCTTCCTCACTCATAGTTTACAGTGGTGACAGATGCGTTAATCCTTGGTTGGGGTGGCCACTTGGCACAGGAGGAGAAGAGGACTCTGCTCTCTGGGGAAGTCTCAGCTCCACATCAGCTTGTTGGAGTTGAGAGCTATCCGCTTTGCATGGAAAGCCTTCCTTCCATCCATCAAGGGAACACCACCATTTGGTACTGCAACAAACAGGGTGGGGTGGGGTCGTGGACCCTGTGCCAGGAGGCTCTGCACCACTGGACATGGTTGTAACGTCTGAACATTTTCCTGATCAACTGGTGGGCTCCCTGAATGCCAAGGCGGACAAACTCAGACGTCTGTGCCTCGAGTATCACGAATGGCATGTACATCCAGAGATGGTGGTCTCTTCCGGGATTGAGGAGAAGCCTGGCTCGATCTGTTAACCACTGCTAAGAACGTGCAGTTTCAACACTTCTGCACGCTCCACTTGAGGCGGAATGCGGCTCTCACTCTGAGACACTTTACATCCTCAAGTGGAGTTCAGGATTCCTGAACGCCTTCCTGCTGATAGCTCTCCCTCTGTGAGTTCTCAAGAAGATCAGGACTGATCAGTCCCAAGTCATCCTAGTGGCACCAATTGGGCAAGGAGAGTATAGCATCCTTTTCTCCTGAGCAGTGCAGCGTCCCTGCCCCTGAACCTGTACAACTTACACCTCTATGCTTGAATATTGATTGGCAACAGTTGACTGCTTTTAACCTCCCTCATAAAGTAGTAAATGTCACTCTGGCAGCCAGGCGACCCTTCACCAAAACCATCCATGTGGGACACTGGTAGAAGTTTGATCTTCTTCCAAGCATATCCATCCTCTGCAAGCCCAATTATCTAACATCCTTCTTTTCTCCCTTTCATTAGCCCAGCAAGGCCTTGCTGTGTCCACAGTTAATGGTTATCAGCCATGTTCAGCCATCTCTGTGTAAATCACCTGTTGGTATCTGAATTTGGCTCACGTTTTTGATGTTCACTCCATTTGAGCCAATTCACAGTTTTTCTCCAAGGATACTAACCCTGAAGACAGTGTTCCTCATAGCAATCACATAAGTGCGCTACAAGTGCAGTCAGTCTAGCAACATTACACCTCGCTCTTTTCTGATGAGCTAGTGATACGGATTAAGGTGGTGTTCTTCCTGAAAGTTTTCACACCTTTTCACATCACTCTGCCCAGCGTTCTTTGCCTCTCCTTATCCTTTTAAGGAGGAACAAAAGACTGAAGCTCTTAAAACAAAGAGAGCTTTGGGCCTCTAAATTGATTGCATCAGAGACCACGGGTTAGATGATAAGGTCTACATTGGGTTAGATGATAAGGTCTACATTGGGTTTTCTGGGGCAAAGAAGGGTAGAGCAGTGCAGAAATACTCCATCTCCAGATGGATTGTACTTTATCTAGAAACCTGCTTTAGATGTGTCAAGAAACAGCCTCCAAGCCTGCCGGATCATTCCACCAGAGCCAAGGCTGCCACCACTGGAGTGCGGATCATGGACATCTGCCAGGCTGCTATGTGGGCATCATTCCACATGTTTATAAAGCACCACTGCTTCGATAGTCAAGTTCATTGGGAGGGGCATTTTGTCCGTTCAGTCCTGCAGAATTTTCTAGTATGAAACATTCCACAGACCCACCCCCTTGGCGGGGTTCTGCTTTGGTATATATTCGCAAGGTGACGTATCTGCAGTTAAAAGTATGCATCACAATTCTTAGGTCTTTCTTTTAGATACTACTGTCTAACCCCAGATTTCTCGTCAACTCCCCCACCTCCTGCTCTGTAAAATGGACTCTTTTGGTCCATTTTAAAATAATTCCATCTAGAGAGCTGCACACTAACACAATGAATTGATTATTGAAGTTGTAGCGTCTGACGCAGAGGTGGCAGTTATAGTGTGGCCCAGACATCACTTCCGGAGTGGGACAGATCTGGCACAAAGCTGCCCCACGCCACCTATCAGCACGTCCGAGAGTTGCAGGAAAACAAAAATCTCCAGATCCATTCTGGCATATGGGGTAAGGGAAGTAATCTGCGGTTAGATAAAGTATCCACCAGAAAGAGTGTTACCAAAAGTAAGTAATTTGTTCTTCTAGAACTGGGAGGCGGGCCCCCATAGGGGGGCCTCAAGTAATCCGGGGGGGCGGGGTGGGGGGGGCAGACTCTAGCCAAAAGAAGCATTATCTTGATAACAGAGCTTTGTTTTTGGCTGAAACAAAGGAGTGGCAGTAAGCCGCTCTGTAATGGACCATCACTAACCTCTTTTGCCATTTATATCCTGGCTGGGAGAAGGTGTCAAAAGGGAAGGGACTCCAAATATTCCTCAACCCCCTAGCCCCATTTCTAATGATCACACTGTGGATACTTTTATACGTTAGTAAGGCCTGCCTGACCAGAATAGTATGTTGGGCAATCATGTATTTGATTGTACTTTTAAAATGGTAACAGAACTTACCTGCAATGTTTAAATAAGTATAGACATATTTAAATATTGCCAGATTTAAAGAATAATTGTTAAAATTTTTGAGGGGGGCCCTGATGACTGTTTTTTCACTGAGGGGGGAGTGGTATTAAAAAGTTTGAAGACCACTGTTCTAGAGCATGATTTCCAAATATGAGATAGTTTGGCCTTTTTGGCTGACAACTTTTTCTGCAAGAATGAAACTTCAAGAACCAGTGAGCACTGGATGCCCACGTATCTGTAGAATTACTCAAGAATAAAGGCAGGTATATCCTATTTAATTCTGATTGCAACATAGTATTCCATATCTATTTGCAGGCAGTTGGAGTCGGTAAATAGGTTTTAGAGAAGAGTTGGCTTGTATGCCAGTTTTTTTCTTTTTTTTTTTTTTGTATTGATTTTTGCTGATATTAAAGCAATATAACAGCAGCTGTTACAGTGTACACATTTTTATATCACTTTCACAGTATATTATATTTGAAATAAGGGACAGTTGACTGAATTTCTTCAATCTAATGACAGTAAGCGTACAATTTCAAGTGTGAAGACCGTAATGTGATATCCATAGGTCCCATATTTTGCCCTGTTTGAGTGGACAGCCTCTCGCCATGTACACTGGTTTTTCAAGGATGACGCATCTGTCCATTCCTTGCTTCCATTCTAGTGTTGTGGTCGATGGCTTCCATTATTTGGCTATAGCCCTCTTGCTCCATTACTACTGGTAATACTGATTTTAATTGCGGGACACCAGGAGTTTTTACACCTCTGTTAGGGGACCCGTTATAGCTGTCCAATATTTGCCTATAACCGTACATATACAGAGCATGTGAACAAAGTGTCCATTTTCTCTTTGGCATCTCAAGCTTTGTGGGGGACGAACAGTTACTCATTCTCAAGAAGCATTCAGGCGTGTTATACACATATTTGAATTGAGTAACTATAAGTTCGACCGTTGTTACTATGGTTCTAGCTGCCATTCTGGACACCCATCACTCATTCTCTTCAAACTTTCCAATGTCTCTCTCCCATACTGTTTTAGTTTCTGTCATTTTGTCTGGGCTATTGACTTTAGGTGCAATGAATTTGTGAGATGTGCACCGCCTCCCCACCGCCCCTCTCCCCCCCTCAATGGGTGCATAGACTAACCTCGGGTTCTAGTGTACCTGGCTTGTGGATTTCTCCTTGCATTTTTGTGTGGGATTGCATTACATGTCTCAGCTAGTGGAATAAAAAAAATTATGAAGTGTAGCTCAAATTGTTCTGCCAGTTCTGTGAAAGATTTAATGTGGTCTGAATTGCAGACATCTCCTACCCTCGATTTGCCCATAATATTCCATTTTGTGAATCCCCACCAGACTTTCAACCTGGGTCAACTGTGTTATTCTCCCTTTCAGCCTGGTCTATTTCAACGCCATGTTCCAGTCCTTCGTATTGTAATAGACATGCACCACTACCCTGAGTGCCACACCTAAGTTTTTTTTATAACTTTATTTATAATTTTGTGAGAGATCATTTGGTTAATTAAACACGGGTACATTATTACAGCACAGGCAGGCAATCTGTACATCTGATAACATAATACACAATAGGTAGCGGCCACGGCTCAGATATGAAACATGAAACAATAGCAATTGGTATCCAAAGGCAAGTTGCAGCAAAACAGTCAAATA
Organism: Calotriton arnoldi; assembly: GCA_963921515.1. Classification (NCBI taxonomy): domain Eukaryota; kingdom Metazoa; phylum Chordata; class Amphibia; order Caudata; family Salamandridae; genus Calotriton; species Calotriton arnoldi. Next base: position 4,462,893 of record CAWUFW010000181.1, read on the forward strand.
CTTAAATACATCAGTCATGTCAAAACATGAACATTTTGCAAAGGCTAGTGTCAATGTGCATAGCGTGGATTAAGACTAGTATAGTAAATGTGTAAGCCAGTATACCTATTTTGCAGACACAGAGGGACCTTCTTCTGCAAGGATGGGTTCGTCCTCGTCAATCGGACCCTCTCTGAGGCGCAGCCAATCTGTGAAGGGGTCCCAGATGTTCTTAGGACGAGACGCTGTGGGCATTAGATCCCAATATTTGGCTAACTGTTCCTGACAATACACCGCATCCTGTATCCATGTTATCTGAAAGAGACACGTTAGTGACAGATTCCTTACCTTAGAATATCCCCAGGCGTCAGGCTGGATCCAGAAAGTTTTGCGTAGCAGTACCCCTGCGCGTCGGTAGGCGGCGTCGTGCGGCTCCGCGTCCGTCGTGATCGCCGGGATGACGTCGCGGCCAGTACTTAGACGCCGCCCATGCGCGCTGACGTCAGTTCTTTCTTTTTCCGCGCCAGTAAGCGCAGATCCGGATTGAGCAGTGCCCTAGTCATTTTTTGACTGAATTTTTGTGACTTTTTGTCCAAGTTTTTCGAGTCGTTTCGACTCCAAGGTGTCAGTAGGGATGCCCGGCTTCAAGCCATGCGAGGTCTGTAATCGCATGATGTCGATTACAGATCCGCACCGTGAGTGTCTCTTCTGCCTGGGGCACGGCCACGACCCCCAGTCGTGCCCCGAGTGTCGGTCCCTCGCCCCGAAGGCTTTGCGAGAGCGGTCTCGAAAGCTCCTCGAGGCCCGGCACTCGGCTCCGCGCCGCTCGAGGTCCCAGGAGAGGTCGAGGGGCCTGTCGCGGAGCCGTCATCGTTCATCGGGGTCGAAGTCTTCGTCTTCAGGTAAGGCGAAGCACAAGAGGTCGAAGAAGCGTCGCTCTAAGACCTCCCCTCGCCGGTCTCGCGACTCGGCCGAGGGTCCTGGCGGTGCCGCCCCCGCGGCTCCGGGGGTGCCCGCGCAGCCGACGCCGGCCTACCCGCCTGTTCCGGGTCCGACGTCGACTCCGGCCGAGATACAAGACTTCCTGTCGGCCATGGCCCACATCTTCGGGCCTCAAGGGTTACCCCGGTGCGCCTTCGGGCCCCGCGGGCCCCAGTGGGGGTCCTCCTTCGGCACCACCGGCGGCTCCGGCCCCGGTGTCCCCGGCGGCTCTGGCCCCGGCGCCGCAGGACCCCCTCGGATCCAGACCTGGATCCCGGTCGACGCCGGTTGACCTAACAACACCTCCACCGGCGTCGACCTCACCGGTACCGTTCCCGGCGCCGTCCGTTGCCCCGGAGGGCACCGTCCCCAGGTTCTCCCCAGCATCGGACCCGGATCGACGTCGCTCGACGCCGATGGGACCTTTTGTTCCCTATGTCCCTCCTCCTTACTTTTCCCTGTTTTGGAGGACGAGGAGGACTGGGAGGGGTCGGAAGACCCTCTCACAGCTCAGTGTGAGCCTTATCAGGACTGGGCTGAGGAACTGGGGGATGCCAGTGGTCTGGACACCTCTCCTGACCTTGGCATGCTGTCTCCTCCTTCCGTGGCAACGGAGGAGGGAGCAAATTATGCAACGGTGTTGTGTAGGGCGGCTGAGGCCCTCCGTCTCGAGCTCCCTACAGTGGCTGTCAGGACTAACCTCCTGACGGAAGTGCTTCAGCCGGCGGCTACCTCTTCGGAGCCACTGCTGCCGTTCAACGATGCACTTTCGGACGTTCTTTTGGGCACCTGGTCCAGGCCCACCACAGAGGCTCCTGTGGACAGGAACGTAGCCCGACGCCATCGCCCGGCCCCGGGCGACCCCCTGTTTCTCTCCCAACACCCCACCCCGAGAGCTTGGTTGTCCAAGCCTCTGCCTCCCAAAAACCGCCTTCCCTACTGCTCCGCCAGATCGGGAATCCAAAAAACTGGACCAATTTGGGAAGAAGGTCTTTTCTTCCTCCAGTGCTGGCTTGCGGTCAGTGAGCACCGCTTGCCTTTTGGGCCGTTACTCCCACTCTCTGTGGGATTCGGTGGCGCAAGTGCCGCCCAAGTGTCCTGAGGAGGTCCAGGCACTTCTCTCCCGTGCTATTGCGGAAGGGAGAGACGCAGCGAAGTTTACTATCAGATGTGGCTTAGACACCGCTGACTCGCTAGGCAGATCGTTTGCAACGACAGTGGCGATTCGCCGCCACGCCTGGCTGAGGACCACTGGTTTCTCGGGCGATGTCCAGAACACCCTTATGGACATGCCCTTTGATGGTATCCGCCTTTTTGGCAATAAGGCAGACAGCGCGCTGGAGCGCTTTAAGGACTCGCGGGCTACGGCCAAGTCCTTGGGCCTCTCCGCCTCACGCCATCCGCAGCCGTCTGCTTTTCGCCCCTTTCGTGGCGACACGGAAGGGGCGCCCAGTCACGTCCACTGCCCAGCCACCGGCCCGCGCAGCAAACGCCTTCGCGCGGCCGAGGACGTGGCTCCCGCCGAGGCGGGTCGGGTAAGCAGCGAGCGGGTCAAGCTACCACCTCCGCCCCGTCTGCGGCCTCCAAACCCTCCTAGTCCGTCCTTTCCAGTCCACAGCACGCAAGTGGGGGGCAGGGTCCGCCATCACCTTCCCCACTGGCGCACCATCACATCGGACAGGTGGGTTTTGGACATTGTCCGAAGGGGCTACTCCCTCCCCTTCGAGACTACCCCTCCAGCCGTGCCACCCCAGCACCACCGCATGTCGGGGGACCATTTGACACTTCTTCGACAGGAAGTTGCGGCCCTCTTGGCCAAGGGGGCCATCAAGCGAGTTCCGACCCCAGAAGTAGGGCGTGGTTGTTACTCCCACTACTTTCTGGTGCCCAAAAAGGACAAGGAGGACATGCATCCTATCTTGGACCTCCGGAACGTCAATCGCTTCCTCCGGAAGGAGAAGTTCAAGATGCTCACCCTAGCTCAGGTCTTGACTGCCCTCGACCCTGGAGACTGGACGGTAGCGTTGGACTTGCAGGACGCATATTTTCACATCCCCGTCCTGCCGGCCCACCGGCGTTACCTGCGGTTCACGGTAGGCCACGAGCACTTTCAGTTCATAGTGCTCCCCTTTGGCCTTACAAGCGCCCCTCGGGTGTTTCATGAAAGTGATGGCGGTGGTCGCAGCTCATCTGCGTCGGTTAGGGGTTCCAGTCTTCCCCTACCTCGACGACTGGTTGTTGAAGGCGGGCTCGTCCCAGGCAGTCGTCTCCCACCTCCAGACTACGGCCGAACTCCTGCACTCGCTGGGGTTCTCCATCAATGTGCCGAAGTCGCACCTGGTTCCTTCTCCACAGCTCCTTTTCATCGGAGCGGTTCTGGACACAACGCAGTTTCGGTCCTATCCTCCCGAACGGCGATTCCAGGATATTCAGGCTATGATTCCGATCTTTCAGCCTCTATCCTGGGTTTCGGTACGGATGACCCTGAGGCTGCTGGGCCTCATGGCCTCCTGCATCCTACTGGTCGATCATGCCAGATGGCATATGCGGGTTCTGCAGTGGGACCTGAAGTTCCAGTGGGCGCAGCATCAGGGGAACCTGTCCGATTACGTCCAGATCTCGGAGGGGACTGCACGACAGTTGCAGTGGTGGCTCTCGAACTGGCAATGGGTCACGGGCAGATCACTCTCCCTTCCCCAGCCAGAGCACACAGTTGTGACGGACGCGTCCCTTCTGGGATGGGGCGGTCACATGGGAGAGGCGGAGATCAGAGGCCTCTGGTCTCCGGTGGAGTCCCGGCTCCATATCAACCTTCTGGAGCTCCGGGCGATCCGAGTTGCACTGAAGGCATTCCTTCCCTCTGTCAAAGGGAAGGTAGTGCAGGTGTTCACGGACAACACCACCGCCATGTGGTACTGCAACAGGCGGGGTGGGGTTGTGGACCCTATGTCAGGAGGCTCTGCGTCTCTGGACATGGCTGGAACATCAGGGCATTTTCCTGATGGTTCAACACCTGGCAGGTTCCCTGAACGCCAGGGCGGACGAACTCAGCCGCAGGTGCATGATGGATCACGAATGGCGTCTTCACTCGGAGGTGGCGCAAGGACTCTTTCTACAGTGGGGAGAGCCTTGGTTAGATCTATTCGCCACCGAAGAGAACGCGCAATGTCAGCAATTCTGCGCGTTGGAATTTCCAAGGCGGCACTCGCTCGGCGACGCTTTTCGTTGCGAGTGGAGTTGCGGTCCGTTGTACGCCTTTCCGCCTATACCACTTCTGCCCAGAGTGTTGAAGAAGATTCGGCGCGACCGGGCCCCAAGTCATTCTTGTGGCTCCGGACTGGGCTCGAAGAGTTTGGTATACCGAGCTACTCGGTATGAGCATCAATCCTCCGATCCGTCTGCCTCTTCGGGAGGATCTTCTGTCGCAGCAGCAGGGGACGGTCCTCCACCCGAACCTGTCCAGTCTCCACCTCCTTGCATGGAGATTGAGCGGCGGCAGTTGATTCCTTTCGACTTGCCTCCCGAAGTTTGTGATGTGATTCTGGCAGCCAGGCGTCCCTCCACTAAGGTGGTATACGCCTGCAGGTGGAACAAGTTTGTGGCATGGTGCACAGCAAAGGCTGTGGATCCCCTTTCTGCCCCTCTTTCTGAGGTTCTTCTGTTCCTTCTTTCTCTGGCCCAACAGGGTTCTGCCCTGGGTACCATCAAGGGCTATCTTTGTGCAATTTTGGCCTTCCTCAGGCTTCCTGATCAGCCCTCCCTTTTCAAGTCCCCTGTTGTTAACAGGTTTCTTAAAGGCATTACACACCTTTTCCCTCCTGTTCCGTTTGTGATGAACTTGGTTCTTACCTTTTTAATGTGCGCTCCCTTTGATCCTCTCCATAACTGTCCTCTTCGTCTTCTCACTCTGAAGTCAGCCTTTCTGGTGGCTATCACCTCCACTCGGCGGGTGAGTGAGCTCCAGGCTCTTTCTTGCAAGCCCCCCTTTCTGTCTGTCCATCCAGACAAGGTTGTTCTTAGGACGCGTCCGTCCTTCTTGGCAAAGGTGGTTACTGCCTTCCACATTGGGCAGACCATCACTTTGCCCACCTTCTTTCCGCCTCTGCATCCTTCTAGAGAGAAAGAGAGCCTCCACCCTCTGGACCCAAAACGTGCAATTTCTTTCTATCTGAACCGCACTCAACAGTTCCGGGTGGACGACCAGCTCTTTGTTGGCTACGTGGGCGCCAAAAAAGGTCGGGCGGTACACAAGCGGACCATATTCCGCTGGGTCGTCTTGTGTATCAAAGCCTGTTATTCTTTGGCTAAGAAGGAGCCCCCTGTTGGGCTACATGCCCATTCCACCAGGGCGACAGCCGCCACCACGGCTTTGGGACGTGGTGTCCCATTGCAGGACATTTGTCAGGCAGCTACGTGGGCCTCGCTGCACACGTTTACCAAACATTACTGCCTTGACCGCCAAGTCCAGAGAGACGGCTTCTTTGGCCGTTCTGTTCTCCGACACTTCCTCGTCTGATCTTTGTTTGCAGACCCACCACCGGGGTTGGTATTGCTGGGGTATCTATTCTAAGGTAAGGAATCTGTCACTAACGTGTCTCTTTCAGATGCACAAGTTACTATCTTGTGTAACGATATATCTGTAAGAGACAGTAGTTAGTGACAGATTCCTTACCGCCCCACCCATCCTCCCCGTTCTGCGAACTGATTTCTAGGGTTAAGGTCATCCCTTTCAGGGCCCTAGTTTTCAGACACCAGTGTCCGTTTCTTGCAGGGCTCTGCGTTTCTGGCGCGGAAAGTCGTGTACAGAACTGACGTCAGCGCGCATGGGCGGCGTCTAAGTACTGGCCGCGACGTCATCCCGGCGATCACGACGCCGACGACGGACGCGGAGCCTACCGACGCGCAGGGGTACTGCTACGCAAAACTTTCCGGATCCAGTCTGACGCCTGGGGATATTCTAAGGTAAGGAGTCTGTCACGAACTACTGTCTCTTACAGATATATTGTTACACAAGTTAGTAACTTGTGCTTTACTAGCGGTTTAACCGGGGATCCCCAGTGTATGACCAATCGGCGGTGAGCAAGGATCAGCAACATTGCGATTAAGCGGCGGCATTCTAGCTTAGATTGTTCCACATAACCTAGCAGCATGACCAATGGAGAACACCCCAGTGGCTGGCCAGTAATGGCTCCAATTAGTCGATACCTCCTCCCAATATTGAGAAACGACAGGGCATTCCCAGGCTAAATGTAAAAAGGCAGCGCCTTCGCGCCTACACTTCCAGCAGTTGGACGTGGTACGTAGTCCTATTTTAAATAGTTGTAGTGGGGTGCGGTAATAACGGTGAAGGAATTTAAAATGTATTAATCACAGCTTGTAGTTGGGGGATAGATGTTTAATTTGTGAGCAGCAAGAGGACCATATGTCATCTGTAAGTTGGTCTGGGAGATCCTCGCGCCACTGCCGGAGCGCCCCGGGGTCTGTCCATTTCATGTACGATTGTGTATAAGTGTAAAGTCTGGTGACCAGTTTCCTCGGTGAGGCCAGTAAGTTAGCTAGAGGATGTAATGTGGGGGGGTGAGCCGGAAAGGAAGCGTGTAGTTTCTTGCAGGCAGCTTTAAATTGATGAAATAGTAGTCTCTGCAAAATTGGTATAGAGTCTCCCGTTTGTGTGACAGGCTCAGGCAAAAACGACCCAGTCGGATATAGATCACCCATTGTTTTAATTCCCATATTATGAGCCCTGTCAATAGCTCCCTTGTCCTGCAAAAAGGGGAAGTGGGGATGATGTGCCAGCGGCACCGAAGGAGCATATAGCAGAGGCACTCGAGCGCGACGCCTCAGTCCCTCCCAGGCCCATCTGATCGTCTCCACAGTATTAATTTCGTTTGGGGTCCTGCGATAGAGGTGGTACACAGCTGTTTGCAACGGAATCCGATCTGCAACATCTCGCTCCGTCGCCACATGCGGCTGAAATGGAGTTGGATAAATCCAATAATGTAAAAATTGGGCTTGCGCACTTAAGGCGTATAACTCAAAGTCGGGGGCTCCCAGGCCGCCTCTAGATAACGGACGTGTTAGGATGTCCCAACTTACTCTGGGCTGGCCTCCCGCCCAAACCATAGAGATCGCAGCAGAGCGTAGCTGTTTAAAAAGGCCTGCGTTAGAGGGACAGGAATATTCACAAATAAATATAGAAATTTAGGGAGGACTATCATCTTTAGTATTGCTATCCGACCTGCCAACGACAGAGGAAGGGCGGACCAGAATGTAATTCTGTCCATGAACCAGTCGAACTGTTTCCCAAAATTTAGGCTCCAGATGAGTTGTAGGTCTCTACTGAGCCATATTCCCAGATATTTAACTGCTTCCTCTTCCCACTTCAGCGGGAAGTCCAAGGATGTATTTAAAGGAGCGGCGGTTAAAGATAGTATGGAGGATTTTCTCCAATTTATGGTAATACCAGAGAGGCCACCAAATCTAAGCAGTTCCCGCAGCAATGGATTTAGGTTGTCATCTGGGCGCCTGACATATAGGGTGATATCATCAGCATACATAGAGGTGATGAGATTACGGTCCGTAAAAACTAGTCCCCGCGATGAGTGGTATTGTCGAATTGTCGCTGCCAATGGCTCCATTGCTATTGCAAATAGCAAGGGGGAAAGCGGGCACCCTTGCCGGGTGCCGCGAGAGATCTCAAATGCATCCGAGATGAGCCCATTGGCAAGTAGGCGGGCCGTAGGCCTTGTATAAAGTAATTTGATGAGTTTGATAAAGTTGAGACTCAAACCCAATCTAGAAAGTATAGTAAAAAGGTATGACCACTCTAAAGAGTCGAATGCTTTGGTTGCATCTAGAAAAACTGCCGCAGCTGGGAGCTTAGGGTCGATTTGATGTATGACCGAAAAAAAGGTTCGGAGATTATGGGCCGTTGATCGTCCCGGTATAAATCCGGACTGATCAGGTCTTGCGATAAGGGACATCAGCGGTTGGAGCCTGTTGGCTATAAGTTTAGCTAGGATTTTAGTGTCCACATTTATCAGGGATAAGGGCCTGTATGAGTCACAATTTGTTGGTGGTTTGTCTGGTTTTAAGAGAGTTATGATAACCGCCTCTCTCATTGATGGGGGGAGGATCCCCGTCTCTAATGACTCCTGGTAGACATCGAGAAGGCGGGGGGCAAGTGCCTCGACGTAGGTCTTATAAAAAAGCGTGGTTAATCCGTCCAGTCCAGGTGCCTTACCCGAAGGGAGGCCTCTGATCACCTGTGTGATGTCCTCTAAAGTGAATGGGAGATCTAAATATTCTCTATGTTCAGGACTTAGCCATAGAAGCTGTAAAGAGTCTAAATATTCCGTTAGGTCAGCGGGAGCGGATTTTTGCGTTGTGGTATAGAGGGTTGAATAGTATGAAGTCAGGTGGGCGTGTGTGTCCGATTGGCCTCGGACTGGCGGGGCGTCCGCGACTGTCAGTTCAGATATAAATGCGGGTGCGGTCGATTGCCTCAACAGATTAGCCAGGGTTCTACCTGGTCTGTCGCACTCTCCGTATCCCCTGGCCTTGGCCTCTCTACCTAAAAACCGGGTTTCTCTCTCAGCTTCCTCCTCAAATTCTGAAATGGCTTGTCTGATAGAGGCTAGGATTGTTATGTCATTTGTGGCATAGAAGGTGGTTTCTAGATCCTTTATGGTGTTCTCGAATTTCATCAATGTAGTGCGTATAGAATGCAAGACCCCAGATCCCTTCGAGATACATGCGCCTCTTATAACTACTTTGAAGGCTTCCCAAAGTGTTGCTGCAGAGTCGACAGAGCCTTCATTAGTGGCAAAATATTGATCTATGTCAGTGGCTATTTCTTCTCTAAATGCCGCATCCAAGAGAGCTTGAGGGGGAAGCCAGCTAAAGGCTAAAGGCCCTGGGAAGTGTACTTGGGATGCGCCATCGCAGCAAAACTGGGGCGTGATCAGAAAGTGTACGCGGTAGGTGGCGTGTCTCCACCGTCCACGACATCACATCCGCTGAAAGCAGCCAATAATCCAGGCGAGACCAGGCTTGGTGGTAAGATGTAATGCAAGTTCCCTCTCTTAATTGCGGGTTGAATGCTCGCCAAGCATCCTGCAATCTATGCTCCTGAATTATGGAATTTAAGAGCTGTGTGGCTTTAGAGTGTGGGTTACGTGCCGTGCCCTCTCTATCCAGGATGTTGTCAAGCACAACATTGAAGTCGCCGCCCCCTATAACTGTGTCACAGCCCGTAAGTACTATTTTTGCCAAGACATCCAACAGAAACTGCGGGTCGTCAGTGTTAGGGCCATAGATGGCCGCAAGAGTGACACGTGTAGAATAGAGGCAACCAGTTACTAAAACATAACGCCCATCCCCATCTGCGAGTGTTTCAAATGTAGTCCAACTCAGTCCTCGTCTGATCAGTATGGAAACCCCTCTCGCGTAGTTGGAAAAGGTAGCCGAGTGAATCTCACCCCAGAGCCTATGTTGGAGCTGGGGGTCTCTATTACAGCGTAAGTGCGTTTCTTGCAGAAAGCAGATATCAATATGATGTCTACGCCAATATTTATGTAAAAGTCTAGCCTTTTTGAAGTCATTAAGCCCACACCTAAGTTGATAGCCGGATCCTTGGTAATAAATTTTGGTCATAGGTAAACATAAGCATGAGTGTGCTCCATGACCTAAGCCTGTCTCACCGACTGTGGTCTAATTAGACGAGCGCACAATGCTCTACCCATATGGCAGTGAAGGGCTACAGACCTTGAATCTAAAAAATGGAGAGAGTGAGAGGATAAAGAGTGGGGCCGCCCTCCGAACACAATTCACAACACAGAAAAAAAGGGCACCCAGCAGTTTAAGAAAAGTTTAATTTGCGCCTGGGAGAAAACACAAAGTTTTCTGTAAAACCCTCACCCATCAGGGTTACCCCTTGGTGGCATGCTTCATCATTGGGTCCTTCCCGTTCCGCTACGGAATGGGGCGTTCTGCGACCTACGAGTTACGCAGGAGCACTTTTGATGACTATGGCAGACGAGATGGTCTATGAGGGAGGAGTGGGGAAGGGGGGAGAGAGAGATACCTTTATTTAAAAATACCTGGCTAGCGGGTTAAGGTTTTTTATTTTGACCCCTAGTCTGTATGATTAAAAAAACAGGGGAGATTTTAGGAAAAAAGGGGCTAATGTTCCTATTTCCTAATGGTCGACATGTTTCTAGCAGTACCCCTATTGGCTATTCTTCAGGACCTAAGGAATTCACTATTTTCTACAAATCGTCAACTACCTGATTCCACTCTTGTTGTCATACATTGGACAAACATTTACAATGCATGCTAGTAGGAAGGTGCATATAATTATACCACCTGTCTTTTGTTCGCTTTATTGAATTATATGTAAAGTTCAGCTAATGCTGCATGGTTCCTCCTACGGAGAGTGAAGTCTGTAGACACACTCTTATCAAGACTTCTACTCTGCTTTCTCACCTACTTGGGAGCCGCTGAGGAACCGCATATATCCCTACTAGCATGCATTGCAGTTTAGGGGGTTTTCCCTTTGAACCACAGATGTCTCCCCTAAATTGTAGACCTGTCTGCCATGGGACCTTAGAATGAAGATCTTAATCTTTAGTGGGGCCGTGATCCAGCCCCTAGAGGCTAAGTGTCACAACCGTCAATCCATCCCATTCGGCCCTCAAATGGCAGGGGCCTGCCTGTTCCCTGGGATACCCATGCTTTATGGCTGTCGATTGGGGAGTGCACAGGTGTGTTCCCCCCGGCCCCTGCAGCCAGACACTACGATCCCCGAGACTCTTGGAGCATAGAAATGTCCATATTCTATAAGTGCCATTTCTAAGCGAGTTATGCCAAAAAACCCTTTACCAATGGAAAGGATTTGGCCCTGCAAATCCATTGATATGAAATATCATGAGGCTGCTCCTCTGCAATCCACTAAGGCAGTGCAAAGTAATGTCAACCACTTTCCCTTGTTAACCTATGAGAAGAGCAGGCCTCATAGGTAGGGAAAACACACATAGGTATTACTCACTACCTGGGCACACCCTGACCTGGGATGGCAGGAGGGGGACACAGTTCCCAGCACCAGTGGTGCCAGTGCGCCCAACCGAGTCCGCACAGCAGACTGGACACGGGTTTAACTAATACCTGTGTTAGTGAGCACGCACTAGCCTGCGTTGGCAGAAGGCACACCCACCATAGGTGCGGGTGTGCACTCACAGTGGCCTACAATGGCTAGTTGATCATGAGTTTGCTCGATGCCAGTGCACACTCACCGGTCTGCGGTGACAGATCGGCCCATGTTTCAGGACAGTGAATCTGCATCACTTCCCAACGCGGATAGAAAGGGCGCACGCACTTTCACGCGACAAGGACAGGCTGGGCACATGGCTTACCGAGGCCCTAGCACCTTTGGTGCCAGTCTGCACACACCACCTTGCTTGGCCCAGCCACACATGGGTGGACCCCCTCACCGATGCAATTGAGCACTCCTGGCCAATAATGGCGGACCAGGCACCTTGCCGCTAGCAGCATGGGTGCAAGCATGCAGACACATGCCTGCTCCAGCAGGCCTGACCAGGAGTTTAGAACACCGGGGATTCAAGTATAAGCTCATCAGCCTGCGATGTCAGGCCGGGCACCTATCCAACGTGTCATAGGTGCTAGGGCGCATCCTCCAGCCTGCGTTGACAGACCAACCCATGTTCTGGAATAGCTCGCCAGTGTCTCTTCCTAATCTGTGTAGGACGGTGCACGCACTTTTGCCTCTCTCCAGGGCCCCCTCCCCCTCTTGAGGGTGGCCCCCTCCATCCTGGGGGTGATACTTCTGTCCCAGCCCCCGGGCCACCTTAGTTCACTAGAGCAGCACCAAAGGAAGGGCACCAACAGCTGCCAGCGCCCAAATCTGGCACCCCACCACCCAAGGGCCTGAGCCCTCATGACTCTGGAAGAGGGGAGTGTAAGAAAGTGGCTCTGTATATACTGCACCAAAGTAAGGTTCAGTGTGCACAGAGTCCACAGTCCCCAGAGATTTGGCAGAGGCTAAAGTTAGATATAACCTTACTCTCTAAAGTGGTAGCTTGGTCGAGCAGTAAGGCAGTATCAGAGGACAGTGTAAAGCATTTGTTGTACACACTCAGTCAGCAAATGGTCTCACACACTCAAGAACTGAACTCTAGGCCAATTGTTTTGTATATAAAAATATATAGTTGTTTTATTTTTAGAACCAACAATGGGTATCAAAATACTTTCTCAGAATCAAATGCTGTAGTTGTATACTTTCAATAAGCAATAGACTTTTAAATGCAATAGTTACAGTTGTTGCAATAGGCAACACAATTCAAACACAATTATAACATTGAGCTCAATGGGGAATTTTAAGTAAATGCAAGATCAATTACTTTACGTGTGATTTTCTTACTCAGGGCTGGATCCTGGATTCAGCCCTGGTGCATTTCCTGTAAACAGTTGAAAGAAATCGTTTTTGTTACACAGGCGATTTTTAAGGAATATTTGTATGTTTCAAAAATCGACACTTCGAAGAATTTCTGTAGAAAACCCGGCAATGTTATCCTATGGAGGAAAATCGAGTTCTCGGTAAGTACAGTTGTAATTGCTTTTCAGGGTCAGTGCTGGGCACCAAGATCCAGCACTGGGATCTCTCCTGATAACAGGTGAGTAATTTCGTTTTCGTTGATCGGGCTATTTTTAGTGATTATTTTAAAGTTTCAAAACTCGACACTTCGAAGAAATTTCAGTGTAAACCAGTCAATGTTACCCTATGGAGAAAATGTAGGTTATCGGGTTTCAGGTAAGTACTCGACTGGCAGAGTTAAGGTTCTGGGCATAGACTCAGGGTTCCCCCAGGGTCAGGTAGGTACAGTTGGTACACCCTCAGCGGCACAGGGACGGCCGTGTGCAGAGTGAGTTAGGCCCAATGTTAGCCTATGGCGGGCAGGGGGCCTTTGGTTGGTGGCTGCTGGCAAGCAGGCCACGCGGCTGTGGGAGCTGGGCTCCTGGTCACTTACCGTGGGGAAGTAGAGTAGGATAGTTGTTGCACTCCCAGGGGCACTCGGGCGGCTGGGTGCAGGGTGCTTTTGAGCCGTCGGGCGCTCAATGGATTTCAATGGAGAAGCTGGAAACTGAACAAAGGCTGCAAGCTGGGGCACGGAGATTCTTCAGGTGCGACCACCACTTCGAGGGGTAAGTTGGGTAGTTGGAGGATAGGTAGGCACCCCGGAGTTGGGCACAGGAGGCCGCAGGGCGACGGGTGCAGGGGTGTTTTTTCGCGTCGGGAAATCTTACCCTCTGCTGGTCGCGGTTGGAGGGGGCCCAGGTTCTGAGGCTGCAGGCGTCGTCAGGTTCGTCGAGGAGGGTCCTTGGGTGCTGGATTCTTGGTCCCAGTCGCCGGGGGGACGTCCTCGTGGTCTTTGTCCACTCAGGCACAGGCCGGGCTCGGCGGGTGCAGAGTGTGCTGGAGTCGCGGTTCCTGGCTGGCACCAGGGGTTTGTTACTTGCTTTTGAGCAGTACCACTGCTCGTGGGAGTCCCAGTTCTTTTAGAGTCACAAGGCAGTCAGGTCCTCCGGGGTTTTCGAGGTTGCTGACCACTGGAGATGCCGGGGTTTAGCAGGAGCAGGTTCGAGGGTCGAAAGGCCTGTAGGGCTGGGGCCAAGTCAGTTGGTGTCGTCCTCTTGTGAGCAGCTGCACGGCAGGTCTTCTTTCTTCTTGTTCTTCTTGTTTGTTTCGAATTCGGGATCTGAGGAAGGAAGGTTCAGGGTGCCCCTAAATACTAAATTTAGGGGCGTTATAGGTAGGTAAAGGGCAGGGACCATTGGGTCCCTTCCCTGGGGTGGGTACACCCCCTATCCTGCCACTCTCCAGTGGGAGGGGGGCAGGAGCCTAGTCCTGATTGGGCAGGGCTCTCCGTCTTCAAGATGGCGAGAGCCCGGAGATGTGCTCCACCTCGCCTCCCCCACCTGAGGGGTGGGGTTGGCAGAGGCTGGCACACCCCCTTTCCTTCCTTGGTGTTTCCCGCCAGTCTTCCCGCCAGAGTGGGGGCTAGAACCAGTGGGGACCAGTTGCTGAGTACAGCAAGTGGTCTGGGGAAGCTCACAAAGGCGGTATGCCTTTGAAGCTTCGCCCTGCCCATCCTGGGGGAGGAGACCTAGCACCTCGCCCAGGACGTGCATTGTTGCAGGCCCGGGAGAGTGGATGGCTCTCTACCCAGGGGTCCAGCAACATGTCTGCTAGGCAGCCTCTCAGACAGGACGTGGATTGTGGGTTAGGTTCAGGGGGCAACTCTAAGTTGCCCTCTGTTGTGCATCTTACATTAAATCCCACACTGGCATCAGTGTGGGTTTCATGTGCTGAGAAGTTTGATACCAAACTTCTCAGTCTTCAGTGTAGCCATCATGGTGCTGTGGAGTTCGTGCTGACGACGTCCCAGCACCATATACTCGGAATGGCAGCACTGCACTTACAGTGCCCAGGAATGGACCTGGGTACTGTAGGGGCACAGGGCTCATGCACCTGTACCCTCACCACTGGCATAGGGCACCCAGCTAGAGGGGTGACTGAGGTATGCCAGGGCAGTGTGTTTGTGGGCATGGCACACAGGGATGTGTGCCATGTCGACTCTCTGTTTTGTTCTGCACCAAGACACTCAGCCTGCAAGGGCAGTGTGTGTGTGTCAGGGTACAGGGCCTCTAAGGGTGGCACAATAAGTGCTGCAGCCCTTAGAGGCCTTCTCTGGTCACAATGCCCTGGGTACCTAGGGTACCATTTACCAGGGGCTGACATGTGGCCAGAGGTGCCAATTGGGTTTAGGCTGTAATGCAGTTTTAGGGAAGGAACACAGGCCCCCTGGGCACCTGATTGGCAGGAGCCCAGGGCACACTCAGTCAAAGTACATCAGCAATTCAGCAAAAAGTGGGGGCATACCATGCAAGAAAGATGGCACTTTCTCACAGGGAGCCAGTGGCCCCACTGGTGAACACCTTTCTCCCACTGCCTCCTGGACCAGGGAAGGCTTCCAGTATGTGGTCCTCCAGTTTTGAGTCTGTACTCTAGGACTGGACAGGGTTCAGGTGCAAGTTATTTTTTTTCCCTGCCCCCTTTCTTGGGAGTCCGTGCTCCTCATTTGAAATGGATACTTCCTGGGTCCCGGACTGGGGAGCTGCCAATTTTGGCCACCCCTCCCTATCCTCCTGCAACGGGGGTCCCCCATCACTGGATCTGTTCTTTCCGGCACAGGCCAGATTCCCCACCTGGCAATCCCTTTGGGAATACACTAGGGGCTGGGTATGGGGTTTTCTGGGCTGTGGCCCGACCACAACTCCCTTCTTCTTTGGAGAAGGAACATGGGGCCCATTCACCATCCAGCTCCACAGGAAACTGCCTACGCTAATATGCATCTCTCCTACCCGTAGTGGGGAGAAAGGCGGTCTATCGGACTGAGGACTATCCCCCTGGTCTTTCCAGCGTAAATTAAGAGACCCTTCCTCTCCAGAGCAGAATGTTAGGGTCCTCCCCTAAACTTCTTAATCAAGATCGTTTTCATGACCGGTTAGCTCACCATTCTCTTCACTGTCGACAGGGGCAGGGCGTCTCTCCCCACCTTAGGTACGAACAGATGAAAGTTACTTCCCTAGATTTCCTCTGGAACCCTGTGTGCTTTTAGAGTTGCCTCGTAGGTTGACAGCCATGTCTTGATGTCCCCTCCCATCAAGACATGGCTTTTGTTATTGTTTGTTTTTGTTGAGACGTGACCTCTACTCACACTGTCCGGACCTGCAGGTGTGCTGCCAGCATTGCTGCAATTTGACCCTATTTGTAGGGTTTGAATATCCAATTTGTTGAGGCTCAGCTCATGGGCCATCTTTCTTCCACGGATAGCCTCTTCTTGGTCAGGGCTTGCTTGGTTTCGAATTTGGCAAGCACATGCACTTTCACCAATTTAGCCAGGCCTAGGGCCTGCTCCTTGTCCTGTCTGGTGAGTTATAATTTTAGCATCCTCGCTTCCCTCCTGTCCTCCAGTTCCTGAGAGGACATGCCCCTGGAGGACAGACTGCGACCTGGGACCACAAAGGTCCCCTGTCCTGTGAGACCAGGGCTCCCCCTGTCCCCAGTTAGTCCATTTGGAAACCCCTGGGCCAGTTCCAATCCCTCCCCCACACTCAGAACGGGTTTCCATTTGGCATAACCCCAAGCATTTTGGCAAACTAGCAAGAGCAGAAATAGAGATCTATAGGGAACAGCAGTTACCGACCCCAATCCGTCCCTCAGGCACTCTGTAGGAAATCAGGGAACACTTTTGCCTTCGTGAAGTTGTGGCGCACAGTTCTTGACTGCATGCTGTTGTGCAAATGCAAGTCCTATCCCACCACTTGACTGGTAAATGTTGGAACCAGCAGTGACTGGTTGGCTGAAGGGATGCCCCCAGCCAGGCAGAACTACTCACGTCCAGGGCAGTTGATTACACTCACTGTATAACCCATGCTCACTCTTGGGTAGCTTGGCACTGGGCAGTCAACCTCACTACAGAGGCAATGTGTAAACCAAAGGCACAGCAGCCACTCGCAATAAATACACTGAGCATCACAAAAGAGACTTCACACAAGTTGTGTGTAAAAAAACGTTTATATTCACAGACATATTCAATCATTTTAACATGACCATCATATACTTTTGGCCATAAATCACATTCAGAAATATTATTTGTGGTACTAGGCCCACTCGTATTGTTATGATATCAAGTGTATGCACACTGTGGACAGTTCCTAATCTAAACACCCCCCACCCCCAATTGAGAGAGGGCACCCTTATGCGGTGCACAATATCAAAATTATGTATATACACAGAAATAGAACACTTTTTAGCAGCACTGCGGGCTGAAGCCACATTGGAAAAACCCAATGTCAAAAGGTATTGTGCTTTTGGCAACAATCAACGTATAAGGCGGCCCCACTGGCAAGTGCCGTGAATCACAGTCGGTCCTCATACAATTACTCCCACTTCGCACCACTACGCGGTGCAACAGGTGTCAGCCAGTCCGTACAGCATGTTCTCACACACACACATGCGTAATTAACCCCCTAATGCGGTGCCACAGGTACCCAGCAGGTCAGTGGTTCACCCTCTGCAGACTATGTGGCCCAAACTCCCTCCCCCCTCTAGTTCACCCTGTTTGTCCTATACCCCCGGATTGAAGATAACCAGCTCCGCCTCCAAGACACTGGGCCGCACGTGGTCAAAGGCGCTCTTAGTCTCGGTCCTCGGGAAGCAAGTGGGAATATGTAGCAGTTTTAATTAGGAGGTAGACGTAAACAAGAGAGAGGTTAGCAGCCACTCGGGAAGTTCACCCACAGGTCTCAAAACACAAGAGAGTCACACAGTCTCTTGACCCGCTTCTAAACTGTCTCGGAAGCATTTCTTCAACTCACTCAGTCTCTCTCGGTCCTACCTGGCACCAAGATGTCTTTGGGAGGGGGCCAGGTGTGGAAAGGGCAGTTGGTCCACCACAAGGAGGATCCACAAGGGAAAAACCGATGAATGGGGAGTAACACAGGGGAGCCTCTCGATAGGATGAGGCGTCCCGATCGGTACAGGATAATCCAGGTCGATGCCCATGCATTCAGGGCATAGCGTCTGGTGCGCATAGGGATGAGTTGCACCAGGCACTTCAGATTTCAAACACGATGAGTTGCAAATTCCACATCTCCCTGGAAAGGAGGCACAATGACCTGTGCACGTTGAGTTGGCTTGCACCAGGCAATTCTGTACCTCCCTGGAAATGAGGCACAATGTCCAGTGCACGATGATACAGGTTGCACCAGACCAGTCCAGTCACACACAAACAGGCGCAAGTTCAGCAGAGCCACATGAAGTAGAATACTCTGGATACACCCCAACCTCTGAGGTTCGCTCCCTATGAATCGGACACCGTACGCAATGAGCATGCATTCGGCGTGTCTCACGAGAGAAATGTGGCATGATCGACTAAACGCGCCACGTGGGGTCCCGCGACTGGTGAATACGCTCACCACCACTAGGCACGTATGAGTGTCGAGGTCCCCGCAGTACGAGAACCACACGCCTTAGATGCGGGCAAGATCTTTGGGGCTCAGCACTAGGCAATCTGGTCTCCAGATACAAGTCTTAGGTCCATGCTCACATCACGCTACCAGTTTGGATTTAGTAGCAGAGGTGGGCACTTTAGAGGGCACTGCTCTCCAGATGTCACAGGTAGATGGTGTAGGTCCCTCCAGGGGAGATCTTTGATGTTCCTTAGATCTCCTAGAGAACAGGAGGCCCGCGATTGGGCCATTGGAGAGCACACTTCAGGGAGCCACACTTCAGCAGGTCATCGGTCCAGGCCAGCCTCCATTCGGACAGTTATCCTCCATGTGCACAACAGAGTCCTCTGACAGTGTGAACCACACAGTCTGGGTTCTCCAGTCCCTGTCCCCACAAGCGTATCTCACCCTTTGCTGAAGGATGGCACCCGTAGTTATACTGTCGTGTCATTGAAGTTGGGGTGGTTTAAGGGGGTTTTCCTTTTGAACCACAGATGTCTCCCTTAAATTGTAGACCTGTATGCCATGGGCCTTAGAATGCAGAGCTTAATCTTTAGTGGGGAAATCCGGCCCTAGAGGCTAAGTGTCACAACCTCTATCTTCAATCTATCCCACTCGTCCTTCAAGTGGCAGAGGTCTGCCGTTCCTGTGGGATGCCCATGTTTTATGGCTGTTGATTGGGGAATGCACAATGTGCTCCCCCGACCCCTAGTGTCCACTGGAGCCAGACACTACGGTCCCTGAGACTGTTGGAGCATAGAAATGTCCATATTTTATTAGTGGCATTTCTAAGTGAGTTATGCCAAAACCCCCTTTACCAATGGAAAGGGTTTGGCACTGCGAATCCATTGATCTGAAACATCATGAGGCTGTTCCACTGCAATCCACTAATGCAGTGCGAACTAATGTCAGCCACTTTCCTATGTTAACCTAGGAAAGAGCAGGCTTTATAGGTAGTGAAAATGAACATAGGCATTCCTAACTACCTGGGCGCACGAGCGCTGTTGCGCACCCTGACCATCAGTGGCCAGAGGGACACATAGTTCCCAGCAGCAGTGGTGCCAGTGCACCCGCCCGAGTCCGCACAGCAAACTGGACAATGGTTTAACTAATACTTGTGTCAGTGCGCACAATCAATCAATCGATCAATCGGGGTTGGTAAAGCGCAACTACTCACCCATCAGGGTCTCAAGGCACTGCGGGGGGAGAGGGGGCAGGGGACGGCTCAGTTGAGTGCTGGGGTCATCCAAAGAGTCGGGTCTTGAGGTACTTCCTGAACTCGGGCAATGTAGGAGATTGCCGGAGGTGGATGGGGAGGGTGTTCCAGGCTTTGGATGCGAGGTAGGAGAAGGACTTTCCTCCCGTTCTGGTCTTCTTGATACGAGCGACGGTGGCCAGAGAGAGATTGGCTGATTGGAGGTGTTGTATACGTGGGTGAGGAGTTTGGAGGTTATCCTTCTTTCGACTGGAAGCAAGTGGAGATCACAGAGGTGTTGGGTGATGTGACTGCGACGGGGGATGTCAAGGATCAGTCTGGCCGCGGCGTTCTGGACAGTCTGGAGTTTGGAAGGAGTTTCTTATTGATTCCGGCGTAGAGAGCGTTGCCGTAGTCCAGTCTGCTGCTGATGAGCGTACACGTGACAGTTTTTCTGGATTCGGTTGGGATCCATCTGAAAGTCTTTCGTAGCATGCAGAGGGTGTTGAAGCAGGTCGAGGATATGGCGTTGATCTGGCGGTTCATTGTGAGTGATGAATCTAGTATGATGCTGAGGTTTCGTGAGTGGTCTGTAGGGGTGGGAGGGATTTCCGAGGGCGGAGGGCCACCAGGAATCGTTCCATGCGGAGGGGGTGGAGCCAAAATGAGGACTTCTCTTTTCTGAGTTGAGTTTCAGGCAGCTGTTCTTCATCCAGGTGTAGCGACTGCTTTAATCCCTTCTTGGAAGTTGTTTGGTGATGTTGGGTTCGTTGGTGAGGGAGAGGATCCACTGGGTGTCTTCGGCGTAGAGACAATGTTGAGCCCCTGGTTCCTGACGATGGTTGCTAGGTGGGCCATGTAGACGTTGAAGAGGGTAGGGCTGAGGGAAGAGCCCCAGGACACTCCACAGTTCCGGTCGGTCCCAATAGGTAGCGGGGGAGTCAGACCCGCTGGGTTCTGCCGGTGAGGAAGGAGCGTATCCAGTCAAGGGCCTTGCCGCGGATGCTGGCGTCGTGGAGTCTGGTGGCTAGGGTGTGGTGGGAGACGGTGTCGAGTGCAGCTGAGAGGTCCAGGAGGATGAAGGCTGCCGTTTCGCCCTGGTCGGGGAGGGAGCAGATGTCGTAGGTGGCGGTGAGTAGGGCGGTCTCGGTGCTGTGGTTGCTTCGGAATCTGGTTTGGGAGATGTCCAGGACGTTGTTGGCTTCGATGAAATTCGCTAGTTGGGTGTTGACAGCCTTTTCGATGACATTGGCTGCAAAGGTAAGCAGGGAGATGGGCCTGAAGTCTTCAGGTCCGTCGGGTCGCGGAGTGTTTCTTCAGGAAGGGGTTGACTTCAGCATATTTCCAGTTGTCGGGGAAGGTGGCGGTCTCGAAGGAGCAGTGGATCGCCCGACGTAGTTTGGGTGCGATGGCAAAGGCGGCTGTGTGGAAGATGTGGTGTGGGCAGGGGTCTGATGGTGCTCCAGAGTGGATGCTTTTCATGGTCTTCAAGGTGTTTTCTGTCATGAGCGGGATCCATTTGGGCAGGGTCTGTTGGGTGGTGTCGCTTGAGGGGGGAGCTGGAGGGGTGAGGTGGTCTTGGATGTCGAAGTTGTCGTAGATCATCTTAATCTTGTGGTGGAAGAGGGTGCTGAGTCTGTTGCAGAGGTCTTGCAGGGGTGGGACGTCTCTTGTTTTGCTGCAGGGTTTAGCAAATTCCTTAATGATGTAGAAGAGCTCTTTGGTGGTGTATGCACTGTTGAGGATTCTGTCTTGGAGGGATTTCTTCCTTGATGATTTGATGAGTTGGTGGTGTGCAGAGGTGGCTGCTTTGTAGGCAGTGTGTGTTTCCGTGGTTTTGTTGTTCCTCCATGTCTTTTCGAGATGTCTGCAGGAGCGTCTGGATTCTTGGAGTGCAGGGGTGAACCAGTGTGCTTTCTTGATGTGTCTTCCGGTGGCTTTCTTGAGGGCGCGAGTGTATCGGTGCAGTTCGTGATCCAGCAATGGAGGTTGCGTGCTGTGGTGTTTGCATCAGATGGCGGAAGGGTGCTGACAAGGGCGGAGGTGAGCTGGTCTTTGGTAACTTTATTCCAGCTTCTACGGGGGAGGCGGTGGGCCTGCTTGTGTATGGTGGTTTTTTTTTAAGGATAAGTGGAAGCAGTAGTGATCTGTCCAGAGGAGTTCCGTGGTGTGTCTGTAGGAGATGCTGTTTCCTCTGGTGAAGACTGGGTCAAGTGTATGTCCCGCTGTGTGCATGGGGGCGGTGACTAGTTGATTCAGTCCTATGTTGGTGAGGGTTCTCTAGGAGGGAGGCGGTGTTTGAGGAGTCGTGGTTATCCAGGTGGAAGTTTAGGTCTCCGAGTAGGAGGTAGTCTGTGGATGCGAGGGCGTGGGGTGCAATGAGGTTGGTGAAGGCGTCGGTAAAGGGAGCTCAGAGGTCTGGGCAGCCCGTAGATGAGGGTTCCACAGAGGGTTGTTATGGGATTGGTCTGGATCTGGAAGTGGAAGTGCTCCATGAGGGTCGTTGTGTCGTCCGGGAGGGTGGTCATGCGGAGGGTGCTTTTGTGAACGACGGCGATGCCTTCACCTGGACTGATGTGGCGGGCCTTGCGCAAGATCTTGTATCCGTCGGGAATGGCGGTGGCGATGTTGGGTGCAGAGTTGGCGTTGCTCCAGGTTTCCGTGAGGAAGGCGAGTAAGTGTTGAGGAGGTCCCAGATTTCTATTGCGTGCTTGTGGAGGGAACATCCGTTGATGAGGATGCAGTTGAGTGGTTTGTGAGCAGTGATGTCCGGTAGGCTGGGAGATGCTGCTGGGGTACAGAGTTTGGTGAAGATGCGGCTGCAGTGTAGACAGGAGAGACGGCTGTGAGTGTTGGTCGGCGTCGAGAGCTGGCAGTTGTTGTTGTGTCCGGGGTTGAGATCGTGGAGGGCGCTTGAGTTGTAGCGGAGGCAGGTCGGGGGACCAGGGACCCTGGCGCTAGTGGTGGTCGGGCCGCGGAGTGTGCAGATGGGCTTTTTGGCGCACCAGCGGCGCGGCCCCCATTAAGTAGGGATTGGGGGAGGGCAGGTCAGCTGGGTGGCGGGAGCGGGAAGCACATTGGAGGGGGGAGAGGCAGCAGCGGCAGGGGAAAACAAAGGAAAGAGTGAGAAAGTGAAGAGGAGAAGAGTGACAGAAGGGCAGAACAAAGGAAAGAGGAAACGGGACAGAAAAGAGAGGCAAGAGAGGCAGAGCAGCAGAAGAGCAGAGTGCTCTCCCACTGGACCACCAGGGATGAGGTGCAAGCAGGAGCCTGCGGGTGAAGGAGGGCCTCGAACACCCAGCAACAGAGCTCAGGGGGCAGCACTTAGTGGTGGAGCTGGGTGGGGGGAGAGAAGTCAGACTGACCAGGTCCACTGACTAGCCTGCGTTGGCAGGCGGCACATGCAATCACAGGCACCATAGGTATGGGTGCACACTCACAGCGGCATCCACTGGCAAACTGCTCATGAGTTTACTTCACGGTCGATGCCCATGCGCACCCACTGGTCTGCAGGGACAGATCAGCCAAAGTTTCAAGACAGTGAATCTGCACCACTTCCCATTATGGATAGGAAGTACGCTCGCACTTTCACGCGGAAAGGACAGGCCGGGCACATGGCTTAGCCAGGACCTAACCCCTTTGGTGCCAGTGTGCACACGCCACGCTACTCGGCCCAGCCAGACATGGGTAAACCCCCTCACGGGCGCAATTTCACACTCCTGGTCAGCGACAGCAGACCGGGAACCTTGCGGCTAGCACCATGGGTGCACGCGCGAAGACACAGGCCTGACCCGGAGGTTAGAGCACCAGGGATGCAGATATACACTCATCAGCACATGATGGCAGGCCAGGCACTTATGCAATGTGCCATAGGTGCCAGGGCGCATCTCCAGCCTTTCACTGCAGGTGGGACATATGTCCGAAACAGCATCAGGGCCGGTGCGCACACCCCGGTCTGCTTTTGCAGACTAACCCACGTTCCGGAACAGAGTACCTGCGCCTCTTCCTAATCTGTGTAGGACTCCGCCTGCACTTCCCCACGACTTTAGTAGCGAGGATGTGCGCAGGACCCTGAGACCACTCCAGAGAATCGGCAACTCCCCAGGAGTATCCATGGGAAGAGACGGATTCTAAGGCAGGGGAAGCCCCATTTGAGGGGTTCCTCACTACCTGGGCAGGGAACATACATATGTACCTGCCCGGCATTCAGAATACCACCCCTTCTGGTGCCTGTCAGTGTTTCCCTGGGGGGTGGGTGCCCTCATGATATGGGACAATCCACTCAGGGTTGGCTGAGGTGTGGGTAATGCCAACCTAGGCAGGAGGGCAATGGCGCCTTACAGGCCTGCCATGGCAGACCCGATATACAATTGATGGCTCTCCGATGGGTGGCGCACTCCGGTCTACGTCCCACTACTAGCTAGTGCCGTACCCGCCCCGGATATTTGGTGTACCTGTTCGCAGGGGGCACGAAGGTACAGCACTAAAACCCCATCGTATACGCACCCCCAGCCCAAAGTGGGCAAGGCAGCTATCTGATGGGTGGCACACTCAATGGTACGTCCCACTACTAGCCAGTGCTGTTCCCGCCCCGGTTATGTGGTGTGCCTGTTCGCAGGGGGCACGAAGGTACAGCACTAAAACCCCATCGTATACACACCGCCAGCCCGAGGTGGGCGAGCGCACCTCCACTCCGTCGTGCAGGGGTTAGGTGCCTAGTTTCCTACGGTTAAGCAGAGAGAGTCAGCAAAGACTAGGAGGAAAAAGCGAAAACATTGGGGGTAATTTCCCCTAAGGAGGCCATGTCCAAAAGTTGTTTATGCATAACCATTCAAATCAATTCAAATCAAGGCTCCTAGCAATTTTGTTAGCAGGACAGCAGGACAAACAGTAATGGTGAGGGCGCAGCTTTGTTGCATTCCCCCTCTCTTTAGGAAAGAGGTTTGACACCACTCCAATTACTCTAACCCCTTCTATCGAATTTGTGTATAATAATCAGGCATATTTTAGGAAGATCACAATTTACAGTGTCAAAAGCATTGTCAAAGTAAATTGACGTTATCTCTGACAGACAGTTATTTTGAGCATCTTTTACATTGTCAAATGTACTATTCTCAGATTATACATATTCCCCTAGTCTGCATGAAACCATTCTGATCAAGCTGTACATAGATATGGAATTACTTTGCTTTAGGGACTATTTTGGCTTCCAAATTGATCAGTGAGATTGGGCGCTATGCGCTACTGTCCTCCGCCCTTCACCCCAGCTTGAGTATTGTGACAATGGTCCACATAAATAAGTCTTCAAACATTGTCCCTATCTCAGCTGCCTCTTTCTCTGCTTTCTCGAAGTACTTTATTGTTATTGAGGAGAGTTGTAGGAAGCTGGCTCTGTATTTAATATACCAAAGTAAGGTATAGTTTTCACAGAGTCCCCAAGGGTTTAGCAGAGGCTATATTAGGTAAGTATTAACAGCTCTCTTTGTGGTAGTGTGGTCGAGCAGGTAGGCTTATCCAGAGGGTGTGTTAAGCATTTATTGTATTCACTCAGTCAAGGACTGATTCATACACTCGGAGACAGAATCCAGACCAATTAGGTAAGTATAGAAAAATATATACTTAGGTTTTATTTTAGAACCAAGCAGGACTTGGCACAGGTAAGTAAAATACACTTTCAAATGCAAGACTGTTCAAGGAAATGCAGTTGTGGTTACATTTGCAGTTGTTACACGTTTGTATGACTTTGAAATGCAGTTAGAATTACACAGTAATTACTTTCAGATTACTTTGAGTACTGAGGGTGGTATGCCTAGATACCACACCGTAAGTTCATGCAATACAAGGTGAGTACAACTTTTTATACTTTGCAATTAACTTTACTGTTCTCTATACATTTAACAGTTCCACACAAAAAAATATTAGGCCCAGCATCTTATAACATTGATTCCTATGGGAGAGAAATGGTTATTGGTTTCGAAGGTAAGTACTCGACTTACATGGGCGAGTACTTGCCTTCAATTTTGGGAGTTAGGTCCAAGGTTTTCCAAGGTCTAGAAGGGCACTCAAGTTGCACCACCAGCGGTACTGGGGCGGCCGGGTGCAGAGTGCAGGGGGCCCAATGTTAGCCAATGGGGCTAAGGGGGCCTTCGCTTAAAAACTGCTGACGAGCAGGCCACTCGGGTATGGGAGCAAAGCTCCTAGGGTTAAAGTCAGCACTGCAGAGGGCAACAACCAGCACAGGAGCTGCACCACCAGCGGCACTGGGGCGACCGGGTGCAGGGTGCAAGTTGGACGTCGGGAACCCTGTGATTTCAAATGGAGTTGCTGCAGGCTCGGGCAGGGAGGCTTCCTGAAAATGACCACCAGCTGCAGAGGTAAGTTGGGATCTGGGGGGAGGCCTGGACACTGTCAGCTGGGCCACCCAAGGCCATGGTAATCGGGTGCAGGGGTCTCTTCTGGCGTTGGGTTTTCTTACAAGCTGCAGTCGGGTTGACCCTACAGGTTGAGGCAGCAGGCGCCGGCTTGAGGGAGGTCGGGGATCACCAGATCCCAGGTCAGGATCGCTGGGGAGACCTCCTCAGGGTGTTGGGCCACTCGGGCCTTGGGCGTCGGGTGCAGAGTGGTACAGAATCACGGAGACACCAGTATCTGGAAGTGAGTCTGTGGTTGAGAAAATCCGGTGCTCACTGGAGACAGAGTCTGTGGGAAGGTCGCAGGGCAGGTCCTCTGGGCTGTGGGGGTTGCTGGCTGCTGGACTCATCGTGGTTCTTGCTGTAGTCAGGTCGTAGTCAGGACAGGCCATTAGGGCTGGGGCCAAGGCAGTTGGTGTCCTCCCCTTCTACCTGAGTCAGCAAGGCTCTTCTGTCCTTCTTTCTTCCTCGAATCTGAGGAGGCACGGTTTAGGGTTGCCCCTAAATACTAAATTTAGGGGCGTTAAAGGGGTGTGCAGGTCGGGACCAATGGGTCCCTTCCTTGGGGTGGGTACACCCCCTATTATGCCACCCTCCAGTGGGAGGGGGCATAAGCCTCTTCCTAGTTGGCAGAGTCCCCTCATCTTTAAGATGGAGGGGTACTGAGATGTGTGCTTCATCTTGCCTCCCCCACCTGAGGTGTGGGATTGGCAAAGGTGGCCACACCTCCCTTCTTAGCTTGGTTTTCCTGCCGATTCTCCCGCATAAAGTGGGGGCCAGAACCAGTGAGAGCCAGTTGCTGTGGTCAGCAAAATGAAGGGACAGTGTCCAAAGGCGGCAGGCCTTTGAAGATTCCCCTTTCGTGGATCCAGCCCATCCTGGGGGAGGAAGCATGACACCTCTGCCCAGGATGGGCTTCGTTTCTGGACCATGAGAGAGGAGGCTCTCCGCCCAGGGATCCAGAAACCTGTCTGGTGGTGGCAAATGGCGGGCAGCCATTCAGGAACCACACCGGGGCTGGTAGATTTTCAGGGGGCATCTCTAAGATGTACTCTGAGTGCATTTTACATTACATCCCACACTGGCATCAGTGCTGAGAAGTTTGCTACCATACTTCACAGTTTTTAGTAAAGCCAATATAGAGCTGTGGAGTTCATAATGACCAACTCCCAGACCATATACTCTTTATGGCTTTACTACACTTACAATGTCTAAGAATGGACTTAGACACTGTAGGGGGACAGGACTCATGCCTCTGTACCCTCACCTTAGGGCTAGTGCACCCTGCTAGAGGGGTGACTTACCTAGTCCTTAGGCAGTGGGTTGCAGGCATGGCACACAGGGATGTGTACCATGTCGACTCTTCACTTTTCTCTGCACCAAAACACCCAGCCTGCAGTGGCAGAGTGTGTGTGTTAAGGTGCAGGGCCTCTAAGGGTGGCACAATAGGTGCTTCAGCCCTTAGAGGCCTTCCCTGGTCACAGTGCCCTTTGTACCCATGGTAACTTTTACAAGGGGCTTACCTGTGTCCAGAGATGTGCCAATTGTGGATACAAAGGTACAGTCTTTGGAAAGAACACCGGCCCTGGGAACCTGATTGGCAGGGATCTAGGGCACAGCAAGTCAGGTTGCATCAGATGTCAGGCAAAAAATAGGGGAAAACTAACCAAAAGGGGCACATTCCTACAAGAGTTTTTTAAACATTTTGTCTGGTAGGCCATTTGGGTCTTGTGTTTTCCCACTATTCATAGCAGTGAGGGCATCTGATCATTCCTTTTCTGTTGGATTCTAAATGTAGACAATCCTCTCAACTCAATTGTGAAGCTTACTTCATTTTTCCCATACCCTACTTGTATGTCATTCTTAAGTGACAAGGTGCATCTCACTGGTTGGAGGTTGTTACTCTTTAAGTTTTGTCTACATAAAGATTGCCTAAAATACTGAAAATTGAAGAGAGAATCAGAGATTTTGGCGTGTTAGGATGACTAGGTTTTCCTAAAAAAAGATGAGTGGAGGGCATGAAAAATTCCTTATATTGGTTTTTAAAGGATTTATTTTTGGTCAATCCAGCTTCAAACGGTCTTCAACTACTTAATTAGCTCTCCAGACTTCCCAGAATTGCTTTCACCTTGAGCATGGAGGAAGATACGGCAGAAGGTGATAGTAAGAAGACGATCTCTATTGCCCAGCCTAAAGTCTTGGTCAGCTACACATAAAATACATACAGGGTGATGAAGAGGAAACTCACCAAAGCCCAGAATGCACCAGAGGACTCACAAACAATGTTTATTTATTTTATTGTATTTAGAGAGTTTTATAAAAACGCGAACATGCCCTAAGGGTATCCAAGCAATGTACAGAGAAACAGCAGTTACAGCATATAAAAAGAAAATACAAAAAAAATCAACAGGAAACATAGACAAAAAACATTAACATATTGTATCCCATAAAGCTCTAATTGAATGATCCCTCTTCTGGCGGTTTGTCAGCAAAACTCCTGTAAACAACTGGGTAGCAAAAGTGTACATGGTTTATCTGGCAGTCCAGGTGTTGACCCTGGATAAGATTACTCAAGGAGGAATTGGTTGAGTAGAAACCTTTAGACCTTTTTTTTTGTTTTTGTTATAGTAATAGCTGATGGGTTCAGCTGAATCTCCAGTGGCACAGAGTTTCTTATTCTGGGCACCGAGCCATAATGAATGCGGGCGTAGATCTTTTTTCTGAGTTCTAGGTGTTTCAAGCAGAAGGGAACTTGCACTCTGTAAGGGTCGGTTGCCTCCTTATATAGTGATATTGGGGGCTAGATACTGGACTGTGTTGTAGTGCAGCACTTAGTATGCCAGGCATGCTATTTTAGGATGGATCCTGACTTTGAATGGGTTCCTGCTCACAGAGACTTGAGTGAGGATGTGATGTGGTCAGAACTCTTTTTTCATTATCAATCTTGGTTTGGCATTGAGGGTCGCCTTGACCAGTGCTAGTAATGATTTTGGTAGTCCAGTTAATCTAGTTTCCATAATCTAGTTTGGTAATGACTAGGGATTGCACTGCAATTTTGAAACCTGATGGCAGGATGAACAGTTTTACTTTCTTGAGGAGGCTGAGTTGATGAAATGCACTCCGTGTGGATGAGCTGATGTGGGTTTCCATGTTTGTCTTGTGTTATAACAAGTGATTTGCTAATTCAATGATTGTGGGTTTGCATTTGAAGGCTTCCAGATGGTTGAGCCATCCTTTGTTTATGCTCTTGTTCTATGGTATTGACAATCAAAAAGTACCAAGAAACCTCTCATGAAGTGTCATATTCTGTATAGCCCATCCCTATTTTTCCAAATGATACAAATAAATTTGTCACAAGAAAGTTCAACTACATTTGCCATGCACAACTTAATGTTACGTTGTCTACATTCCTTAGTAACTACTGTCTGTGAGGTTTTCCTTATATCCCGGTCACGGCACTTTAAACCTATAAGTCACCCCTAAGGTAGGCCCTTCAAGCCAAGGCCAGGGTGCATGGTTATAAGTGTGTGGGTACCTCTTCATAAGCAGAGGCACCCCTATAAACCCAGGACTCCATTCTCTGGCCTTTGTAAGTGCAGGGCAACCATTTTAAGGTATGTAGTGGACACTGGCAAGTCGAGATGTCCAACTACATAATGGCTGCTCCAAACCTTGTCATGTTTGGTATCAAATATTTTGGAATCATGCAACTACACCAATTCCAGTGTTATTTGCATAATGCCATGTACTGGGGGGCTCCTTAAAGGACCCCCCAATACCTACCTGTGTAGCCTTCCAGGGTCTGCCTGCCAGCACTGCTGCTGACCCTCGACAGTGTTCTGCCCCCCTGCTGATGAGCTTAATTCGGGCAGGGGAAGCTGAACAAAGGATTTCCTGCAAAGGAGAGGTGTGACCACCTCTCCTTTAGAATTAGGTAGGGTGGGGGGGCGCTTCCGAGCGCCACCAGAATATATTGAAAGGCACATTTGGTGCCCTCCTTGCATAAACCAGTTTTGCCCAGTTCAGGAGCCCTTGGCTCCCGCTCTGGTGCGAAACTACACAAAAGACAGGGCAGTGTCCACCCCCCTGTCCAACTCCTTCCTAGGGAGGTGCCCTGAGCTCCTCCATGTGGCCACTTGATTCTGCCATGTTGAATCTTGGCCCTAGCGAGCACCTGACTGGCTAGGCCAGCTGAGTAGTGTCCCTGACACCCTCTGATAGGCGGGTCACCACGGAAGAGGCCCTTCCCCTTTTTAGGGTTACGTAAGTGCTCCCCTGAGGGTAGGCCCTTATATTCGTCCCAACAACAACTTCAAGATCCAATTGCCTGTCGGCTGAAGAATGTTCAAAGACTCTTCTGTTGGTGGACACTGGAACTCTGCTGTTCTTCGAGCCAGGATCAAAGACAATACTGCTATTGGTGGGAAGATTCCTGCTGCATGTTCTTCCCTGTGCTTCTTTAAGTTCTGCAACTCCATGGCCGTGCATCCTCCGAGTCACCAAGGACTCAGCCTGCATCTAAGCCAGAATGAATCACCCTTGGAGTGAAGGAGTCACTTCCCTGCATCCGCAGGCAACTCTACGTCGATGACCGGTTTGCTGATCCTGTTGTCCCACGGACATTGCCTGGCTCTGCAACACAGATGGTGGTTCTCCAGAGGCCTGACCAGTCTTCCCTGCAACTTGGGCGACTGTAATCCCTCTCCAGCTGGCGTGAATCGCCTCCCTGTGCACCGTGTCTGTTTGCTGTTGCCAAGGCTTGTTAGCTCTCTCTATGAAAGATCTTCAAGCTCCAAGAAGCCCCAGCCTCCAGCATTGCACAGCTCCAAGAACGATGTCCTGCCTGCAACCTTTGCATCCATCTCCTGTGTGCTCCTGCTATATTCCCTGCGACTCCCTGTGCCTGCTGCCAGAGGGTCCTTGAGGGGGCTCCACCGATTCCTGCTGGCTCTCCTGAATGCTGAGGGCTGGTCCTGACTTACCCTTGCTGGGTTAGTCCTACAGACCTTGCTGGTCTGCAATACAGCATCTTCACCCGCAATCCGTTGTTTGCATTTGCCAAGGCATGTTGGTGGTCCTGCCGGCCACTGAACTTCCTGCACTTCGCCGACTGGCGTAGGACAGCTAGTGAAGGCTCCTGTGCTCCTGCATTGTCGCCTGGGCTCCACAGCTGCTGCTTCAACCTCACCGTGCTACAGAAGAAACCTCCAACAAGGGCTGGTATTGTGCTCCTGTGCCTCCTGGTCATCTCCAGGTGGTTTGGACTCTGTCCCCTCTGCTTTCAGCTTCTTGTCTGGATTCCACGTCTTGATTGCATCGGCTAGGTCCACAACACTCTGTAGCTGCTGATCTTCCACGAACCTCCATTGGCGTCTACGGGCAGTTCTGACACCACTTCATACGTATGCACCTGGGCTCCCTGGTGTAGGTATCTTGATTCCCAGGGTATCCACGGGTGGGGTGGCTCTCCAACCTTCCTTGATCCAAGTAGTTCCTTCAGGGTCCTTTGGGAAGGGTCCTAGAACTCTAAAAATCAAGCCGCGACTTACCCTGTGTTATCCTATGGACTTTTGATCCGGTGTAACCACTTTGCACCCGGCCGCTTTGGGGTTCCTGCCTACTCACCTTGGGTGGTTCCGTGCTTCCCCTGGGGTCCTCCATCCTTGGGTATCTGAAAGAGACACGTTAGTGATAGATTCCTTACCTTAGAATATCCCCAGGCGTCAGACTGGATCCGGAAAGTTTTTCGTCAGCAGTACCCCTGCACATCGGTAGGTGGCGTCGTGCGGCTCTGCGTTCGTCGCTGGCGTCGTAGGCGCCGAGATGACGTCACAGAGACTACTTAGGCGCCACCCATGCGCGCTGACGTCAGTTCTTTCATTTTCCGCGCCAGCAAGCGCAGATCCGGTTAGAGCACGTACCTTAGTCACTTTTTGACTAGTTGTTTTTGAGACTTTTTGTCTCTAATTTCTATATTTTGACTCCTGGTGCCACGTAGGGATGCCTGGGTTTAAAACCTGCGGGGCCTGCCGCCGTACGATGTCGGTGGCCGACCCCCATGGCGTCTGTCTCTACTGTCTAGAGCGCGACCATGACTCCCGGTCATGTTCCGACTGTCTGGCCATGGCTCCGAAGGCTTTGCGGGAGCGGTCCCGAAAGCTGCTGGAGGCCCGACAGTTGTCTCCGCGCCGTTCCAGGTCCAGGGGACGCTCGAGGGACCGACCGTGGAGTCGCCATCATCACTCCTCGGGGTCCAAGTCTTCACCCTCGGATTCGGGTAAGCGACGTCATAAAAAGAAGTCGAAGAAGCGCATACGCTCTCCGACCTCCCTCCGTCGGTCTTCGGACGCGGGGGCCCGGGGTCTTTCCCCCGCGGCTCCGTTGGAGCCTGTCAGTCCCGCGGCCTACCCGCCATACCCGGGTCCGTCGGCGACTCCGGCCCAGGTGCAAGAGTTTCTTGCTGCCATGGACCGCCTTTTTGGGCCTAGGGCTTCCACCGGTGCGCCTTCGGGCCCCGCGGTCCCTTTTGGGGGTCCTTGGTTGCCGCCGGCTCTGCCGTCGGTGCCGCCGGCGGCTCCGGTCCCAGCGCCCCGAGGTCCTCCGCCGGCGGCTCTGGCCCCGGCGCCGCAAGGTCCTCCGCCGGCGGCTCCGGCCCCGGCGCCCCCTGCGGCTCCCTTCCCGGCGCCGCCCTGGGTGCCGTTCGGCCCACCTCCACCCTTGCCCGCGTTTCCAGCTTGGAACCCGGATTGGGCCTTGGAGCCGGAGCGGCGCTGTTCTCTGCGCCGTTCCCGGCGCCGGTGGAGCATTTCTTTCCCCCTGTGCCTCCCTCGCCGTTGCAGCCTGTGCCTCGGGCTGTTGGGGAAGAGGAGGAGCGGGAGGGGTCGAAGGACCCTCTTGCACGGCAGTGTGAGTCCAAACAGGAGTGGGCAGAAGACTCAGAGGATGCCAGTGGCCTTGACCTCTCTTCTGAGCCTGGGTTTGTGTCTCCTCCCACACTAATGGAGGAAGGCGCAACCTACACTGTAGTGCTCCGTAGAGCAGCTGAGGCTCTTGCCCTTGAATTGCCTACTGTTGCCCTCCAAACTAACCTCCTTACTGAGGTGCTTCAGCCCTACAGCAAGTTCTGTGGAACCTCTGCTTCCGTTCAATGAGGCCTTGACGGATGTTTTGATGGGTACCTGGTCTAGGCCAGCCACAGGGGTCCCTGTAGATAAAAATGTGGCCAGACGTCACCGTCCGGCACCGGGTGACCCTGCCTTTCTGACAACTCATCCGACACCGGAGAGCCTGGTCATTCAGGCTTCCACTTCCCAAACAGCATTCCCTACCGCTCCGCCGGATAAGGAATCCAAAAAGCTGGAGCAGCTTGGCAAAAGGTTGTTTTCCTCTGCCAGCCTGGGGCTGCGGTCGGTCAACACCACATGCCTCTTGGGTCGCTATTCTCACGCTGTGTGGGACACGGTGGCGCAAACTCTGCCCCAGTGCCCCGAAGAGGTTCGGGCTGTGCTTTCCCAGGCTGTTGCTGAGGGGAAGGATGCCGCGAAGTTCGCCATTCGGTGTGGGTTGGACACCGCAGACTTTTTGGGAAGAGCCATCTCCACGACAGTGGCTTTGCGGAGACATGCCTGGCTGCGGTCCACAGGGTTTTCGGGGGATGTCCAGAGTTCCCTCATGGACATGCCTTTTGATGGTACTCGCCTTTTTGGCGATAAGGCAGACAGTGCGCTGGAGCGTTTTAAGGACTCTTGGGCTACAGCCAAGTCCTTGGGTCTCTCCACCTCCCGCCCAGCCACGTCTACTTTTCGTTCCTTTCGTGGCCGCGGCAGGGGCGCCTCTACCCGTCCGTTCCAAAGGCCTGCGCAGAACCAGCCTCAGCGTGGGCGCGGTGGCCGCCGTGGCGGCACAGGGGGCCAGCGTGCGGGTCAGCCCACCTCCGCTCCCGCAGCATCCGCCTCAAAGCCTTCCTAGTCCGTGCTTTGGGGTGCACCCCACGCTGGTGGGCGGCAGGATTCAACATCACCTCCCCCACTGGCGCTCTGTCACTTCGGACAGCTAGGTGCTACAAATCGTCCGAAGGGGCTATTCCCTCCCCTTCGAGTCTGCACCCCCGTCCATGCCACCTCCGTTCCACCGTATGTCGGGGGATCACTTAGCGCTTCTCCAACAGGAAGTCATGCCCCTCTTGGCCAAGGGGGCCATTGAGCGCATTCCTGGGCCAGAAGTAGGTCATGGATGTTATTCCCACTACTTTCTGGTCCCCAAGAAGGACAAGGGGGGCTTGCGCCCTATCTTGGACCTCCGGAACGTCAATCGCTTCCTCCGGAAGGAGAAGTTCAAGATGTTGACTCTGGCTCAGGTCTTGGCTGCCCTCGACCCTGGAGACTGGATGGTAGCGTTGGACTTGCAGGACGCATATTTTCACATTCCCGTTCTGCCGGCCCACCGGCGTTACCTGCGGTTCACGGTAGGCCAGGAGCATTTTCAGTTTACCGTGCTCCCCTTCAGCCTTACAAGCGCCCCTCGGGTGTTCACGAAAGTGATGACGGTGGTCGCAGCTCATCTGCTCAGGTCAGGGGTGTCAGTCTTCCCCTACCTCGACGACTGGTTGTTGAAGGCGGGCTCACCCCAGGCAGTTTTCACCCACCTTCAGACTACGGCCGACCTCCTGCAGTTGCTGGGGTTCTCCATCAACGTGCCGAAGTCTCATCTGAGTCCTTCTCAGAAGCTCCCCTTCATCGGAGCGGTTCTGGATTCAACGCAGTTTCGGGTTTATCCTCCCGAGCAGCGAGTCCGGGATATTCAGGCTATGATTCCCATCTTTCAGCCTCTATCCCGGGTTTCAGTCAGGATGACCCTCCGGCTCCTGGGCCTGATGGCCTCCTGCATTCTGCTAGTGCAACATGCCAGGTGGCATATGCGGGCTCTGCAGTGGGACCTGAAGTTCCAGTGGGCACAGCATCAGGGCAACCTGTCCGATCTTGTCCAGATCTCGGAGGGCACTGCATGACAATTGCAGTGGTGGCTCACGAATCGCGATTGGGTCAATGGCAGATCCCTCTCCCTTCCCCAACCGGAGCACACAGTGGTGTTGGATGCGTCCCTCCTGGGATGGGGCGGCCATTTGGGAGAGGCGGAAATCAGAGGCCTCTGGTCTCCGGCAGAGTCCCGGCTCCATATCAATCTTTTGGAGCTTCGGGCGATCCGACTTGCACTGCAGGCATTCCTTCCCTCTTTCCGGGGAAGTGTAGTGCAGGTGTTCACGGAAACATCACCGCCATGTGGTATTGCAACAAACAGGGCGGGGTGGGGTCGTGGACCCTATGTCGGGAGGCTCTGCGCCTCTGGACATGGCTGGAACATCAAGGCATTACCTTGGTGGTTCAACACCTGGCAGGTTCGCCCCAGGGCCGAGGAACTCAGCCGCCGTTGTTTGATGGATCACGAATGGCGTCTGAACTTTGACGTGGCGCAAGGTCTCTTTCTGCAGTGGGGAGAGCCTTGGTTAGATCTATTTGCCACCGAAGAGAACGCGCAATGTCATCAGTTCTGCCCGTTGGAATTTCCAAGGCGGCACTCGCTCGGCGACGCTTTTCGTCACGAGTGGAGCTGCGGTCTGTTGTATGCCTTTCCGCCTATACCACTTCTGCCCAGAGTGCTGAAGAAGATTCGGCGCGACCGGGCCCAAGTCATCCTTGTGGCTCCGGATTGGGCACGAAGATACTGGTATCCCGAGCTACTCAACATGGCGATCGATCCCCCGATCCGACTGCCTCTTCGGGAGGATCTTCTGTCGCAGCAGCAGGGGATGGTCCTCCACCCGAACCTGTCCAGCCTCCACCTCCATGCGTGGAGATTGAGCGGAGACAGTTGACAGCTTTTGATCTTCCTCCCGAAGTTTGTGATGTCATTCTGGCAGCCAGGCGTCCCTCCACTAAAACGGTATACGCCTGCAGGTGGAACAAGTTTGTGGCATGGTGCACAGCAAAGTCTGTGGATCCCCTTTCTGCCCCTCTTTCTGAGATCCTTCTGTTCCTACTATCCTTGGCCCAGCAGGGCTCTGCTCTGGGCACTGTCAAAGGTTATCTTTCGGACATCTCCGCCTTTCTCAGGCTTCCAGATCAGCCTTCTCTCTTTAAGTCCCCGGTTGTTAACCGTTTCCTCAAAGGCATTACACACATGTTTCCTCCCGTCCCTTTCATAATGCCTCAATAGGACTTGAATCTTGTCTTGACCTATCTCATGTGCCTCCTTCGAGCCCCTTCATAACTGTCCTTTACGTCTTCTTACTCTAAAGACGGCTTTCCTGGTAGCTATCACCTCTGCCAGAAGAGTGAGTGAGCTCCAGGCTCTTTCTTCTAAACCTCCTTTCCTTTCTGTTCATCCGGACAAGGTGGTTTTAAGGACCCGTCCTTCTTTCTTGCCAAAGGTTGTCACGCCCTTCCACATCGGGCAGACCATCACTTTGCCCACTTTCTTTCCGCCTCCGCATCTTTCAAAAGAGGAAGAGAGGCTCCATCGTCTGGACCCAAAACGTGCGCTCTCGTTCTATCTAAAGCGCACACAACAGTTCCGGGTGGATGACCAGCTCTTAGTTGGCTACGTGGGCGCCAAAAAAGGTCGGGCCGTGCACAAACGCACCATCTCTTGGTGGGTCGTTTTGTGCATCAAAGCATGTTACTCCTTGGCTAAGAAGGAGCCTCCTGTGGGGCTGCGTGCCCATTCTACCAGGGCAACAGCAGCCACTACTGCCTTGGGACGCGGCGTTCCCTTGCAGGATATTTGTCAGGCAGCCACGTGGGCCTCTCTGCACACATTTACCAAGCATTACTGCCTTCACAGTCAAGTCCGGAGAGACGGCTTCTTTGGCCGTTCTGTTCTCCGTGACTTTCTGGTGTAATCTATTCGCAGACCCACCACCGGGGTTGGTATTGCTGGGGTATCTATTCTAAGGTAAGGAATCTATCACTAACGTGTCTCTTTCAGATGCACAAGTTACTACTTGTGTAACGATATATCTGTAAGAGACATTAGTTAGTGATAGATTCCTTACCGCCCCACCCATCCTCCCCGTTCTGCGAACTAATTCTAGGGTTAAGGTCATCCCTTTCAGGGCCCTAGTTTCATGGCACCAGTGGTCGGTTTCTTGCATGGCTCTGCGTTCCTGGCGCGGAAAGTCGTGTACAGAACTGATGTCAGCGCGCATGGGTGGCGCCTAAGTAGTCTCCGTGACGTCATCTCGGCGCCTACGACGCCAGCGACGAACGCGGAGCCGCACGACGCCACCTACCGACGCGCAGGGGTACTGCTGACGAAAAACTTTTCCGGATCCAGTCTGACGCCTGGGGATATTCTAAGGTAAGGAATCTATCACTAACTAATGTCTCTTACAGATATATCGTTACACAAGTAGTAACTTGTGCATTAGTTCCATTTTGGTACTTACCTCACATTTCACTATTTAAGTATATGGACCCCTGGTTGGACCCTATGTGTTTTCTTATGCTTCTTAACTATTTCTGAAGTATTTCTTGTGTGTAGTTGATATCTCCGAATAGGAGATATACCAAGTTAGTGTCTAGTGTGTGTTAATAAATACAAAGTATTTTTATACTCACCTGGTGTGGTCCCTTCTTGTGTGAAAAGCTCACTGACTGACTATAGAGGTAAGTGGACCTGCTTTACACCCTGCTGAATAAGCTTTAGCTGCTCTCCATAGCTACCCCTTGAGAGCTCTGGTTTTCAGGGATCTAAACACAATCACTAAGGGTTGCCTGCGCTCAGTGCACAGTGCCTCACCATAGGTGGACACTATATACTGAGCCAGCCTCCTAAAATCCGGAGTGGCAAATCAATCACCTATTTCAGTGGTACCTCGACTTCTTTCCAAAACGTCCAGACCCAGGGGCAATCCCATGCCATGGTTGGGCATCGGTGCTGGAGGGTGTGGGGGGAATGAGTAGGATTTCAGTTTTCAGGGAGTTCAGTGTGAGGTGGTTTCATGCCAAACAGGTTTGTTTTTCACAAGTCTTGTTGAGATGGATAATGTCTTCCCGAGGGTATCTTTAAGTATAGCTGAGTGTTGTCTGCATACATGGGGTACTCCAGGTTCACTTGTTTGAGGATCTACACCAGCGGTTCCATATAGAGGTTGAACAGTTTGGAGGAGATGATGAATACTCCAAGCCTAAATGGGGACAGTCTTAATAGTGAGCCATCCCAGTTGATTTGTTGTGAGCGATTTTGTAAATAGGAGGTGAACCATTTGAAAATATTTCCAGGCAGCCCCATTCTGACTTCTAACAACTCTTAAGAGACTGCTGTGGTTGACTGTGTTGAACACAGAGGAAAGATTGAGGAGGATAAATATGCAGGACTCATTCTGGTCCAGGATTTTGAGTGTCATCCATGAAGTGCAGGATGGCTGTTTCTGTGCTGTGCCCCGTCTGTAACCAGACTAGAACTTGTCTAGCATATTGAACTGTTTGATGTGCTTACGGACTTGGTTGTGTACAGATTTTTCCAACATATTTACTAGTTAGGGGATGTTTGACTCTGGACAAACTTATTTAAAGCTGTTGGGTCAGCGCCTTGGTTTTTTCCAGGAGAGATGTCACTTGCCCAATCTTCAAGTAGTTTGGGATTGTGTCTTGAGTGAGTGATGATTTTCATAGGTGGGTACGGCGGGGGAGATTGACTGAGGTAGTTTGTAATTGCTGAGGAAGATTGGGTTGTTAAAATGCAAGGTTGGTTTAATCAATGCTGTGATCTTTTGGACATCATTTGCCGTAAAGGTTTTGAATTGGCTCCATGTGGCCTCATTTTCGGGCTTCGTGGTATGGTGGAGGGGTTGTCATCTCAGTCAGTGTGAGATCCAGTTGGGAAGGCTGTATGCCTAACCTGTAATGCCTCTGTCAATATCGACTGAGTTTTAGATTTTCCTTATTTTCTCCTTGAAAAGGTTGAAATGTTTCACAGTTGTCCTTGGATGTGTTAGTGATCATGGTCGTATTGTCGGTACCGGTCAGTTGTTTGACAATGTTGGGTAGGGTTCGCATCATCCCTACTTGCAGATGGATGGTGATCAATTGTTGCACTATGAACAGCAAAGATATTGTGGCGGTAATGGAGCCCTGTTTTGACAAGGGACGACAATATTGGAGATCTGTGCTGCTTCAGGTCTCAGTGGACCTCATCTGGACCTGAAGGTGTTAATGCCATTCTTTTACACTAGAGATTTAGATACTCACCAACTGCAGCCGCCACATCCACCACCGTCCAAGCTCTGGGTTTGTAATGATGGACTTGGGTCAATGAAGACCTGTAAGGTTCACCTCCAAGAGCTGTCTGTGGAAAGAGCAGGATTTGCAGTTGCATATCAGTGTATTATAGATACAAACAATTTGGAGAGATCTGCATTTGTTACTATTGGGGATAAAAGACTGGTCATTTCTGATCAGAATGGATAACCCCGCCTCTGTTTTCTATTTCAAGAAGCAGAGTTTAATGTGAACCCAAGTCCTCTTGGTGGTGGAGAATATACTGTGGATCTCGGGATTCAAGCACAATATTACTAAAGGTAGAATACCTACCAGGCATCCACAATTATGGGGCAGACACTGTGCATATCCACAGGAGTGTCATGATTGGGAGTTGGATTAGGTTCAGCTGGAAAAGTAGTTCTACTTTTAGGATTGCAGATAGATTTCTTGACCACCACGACCATCAAGAAGTGATTGGACTGTGTAGTGGGTATTGGCAACCAGGATCGAGACGGATGTGTTTTTGATAATCTAGCTTAGGACATTTCCATTCGCATTTCCTCTTCTACCATAGACCATAAGCAAGATCGAGAGATGTTTGTGGCATCATTCTTACTGCTTCAGCTTGGCCAGTTCAATATTGATTCACAGGCCTGCTACATATGTCAGAAGCACCCAATTTTCTCTTGTGGTGCACCAACACCACCTTACCAAATGCTGGGGTCATATCCTTTATTGCGATCAACACCTCTGAATTTGACATGCTGGCTCCTGAACACCTAGACTTGGACATCTCAGCTGAATATTGGTAGATCCTCGTACAGGCTAGAACGCCTTCCATCATAAAAAAAATTAAATAAAATTATTGTTTAGTTGTCTCTAACATGGCCTACACCCTTCATCTATAGTCTCCTAATCAGCACTAAATTCCACCCACTCTTCAAATCCCGAGTAGAAACCAGAGAGCAATCAATCTGCATTCGTAAAGTGCAAATCTGTCATCAATAGGGGTATCTGGGCGCTTTGTCTCCGTCGAAGAGCCAGGTCTTGAATCTTTCTGAAGTCTGCCAGCGAGGGGGCAGTATGGAGCTGGAGGTTGTTTCAGGTCTTGGCTGCGATGTAAAAGAAGCAGTGGCCGCCGCTGCGGGTGGGGTGTGTGTGAGGGTGAATAAGAGGAGAGTAGGTGTCCAGTGGGTTGGTGGAAGTACAGTCGATGGTTGAGGCAGGCAGGTGCTAGGTCATGGAGCGCTTTGTCGGCGTGCGTGAGGACCTTGAACTGGCATTTTTTCTGGATGGGGAACCAGTGGAGGTCTCAGGTGGAGTGCAATGTGGTTTTGTTTGGGGAGGTCCAGTATGAGTCTGGCTGCAGTGTTCTGTATAGTCTGGAGTCTTCTGAGGAGCTGGGTGGAGATGCTGGCGTAGAGATGGTTACCGTAGTTGAAGCGGCTGGTGAGGAGGGCCCGAGTGATGGTCTTTCTGGTGTTGGTTGGGATCCATCTGAAGACTCTGCAGAGCATGCATAGTGTGTGGGAGCAGGAGGAGGCAACTGTGTTAATTTGTCATTTCATGATCAGTTGCCTGTTGAGGATGATGCAGAGGTTGCGTGTGTGGTTGTTTGGTGTGGGTCTGAGTTCTGCATGCCACCAGCCCTGGTCCCATGCAGAGGTGTTCTTCCCAAAGATCAGTACTTCAATTTTGTCGGAGTTGAGTTGGAGGCAGTTGTCTCTCATCCATTTGGCTACGCTGGCCATGGCGTTTCAGATGTTGGTTTTGGTGCTGGCGGGGTCCTTGGTGAGCGAGAGGTTCCGTTGAGTGTCGTCTGCATAGGAGATTATATTGCGTCCATGGGATCTGATGACGTCTGTAAGAGGGGTCATGTCGATGTTGAACAGGGTAGGGCTGAGGGATGATCCTTGCAGAAGGCCGCATATGATGCTTTTAGGTGCGGAGATGAAGGGAGGCAGTCGGATGCTCTGTCTGCGTCCTGTGAGGGAGTAGGCAATCCACTTGAGGGTGTCTTGGCGTATGCCTATGTTTTGGAGTCTGTTGATGAGGGTGTTGTGGGAGACTGTGTCGAACGCCGCGCAGAGGTCGAGGGGGGGGATCAGGGCCACCATTTCTCCACGGTCGAGGAGTGTTCTGATGTCATCTGTGTCAGCAATCAGCGCGGTCTGTGGTTGGCACGAAATCCTGATTGGGAGGCATCCAGTTGGTGGTTTTGTTCCAGGAATTTGGTGAGCTGCTGGTTGATGGCTTGCTCGAGAACTTTGGCCAGGTAGGGGAGCGTGGAGATCGGACGATAATTTTTTAGATTATTGGGGTCAGCTGAGGCTTTCTTTAGGAGGGGTCTGATGTCTGCATGTTTCCATCTGTCCGGGAAGATTGCTGTGGAGATGGAGGTGTTGAGGATGTTGGCGAGTTGCGTTTTGATTGGGTTCCTTGGGAGGTTGTAGAGGTTGTGGTGGTAGGGGTCAGTGGGCTCCCCTGGGTGGATGGAAGACATGATGGCTGAGATGGTCAGGGGGGGTGAGCGGTGACCAGGTGGCGATGGTTTGGCTGGTGTTTGCTGGTTGGTTGAGCTCGTCGGGGTTGACGTTGGAGGG
Source organism: Calotriton arnoldi (assembly GCA_963921515.1). NCBI lineage: Eukaryota > Metazoa > Chordata > Amphibia > Caudata > Salamandridae > Calotriton > Calotriton arnoldi. The sequence continues at coordinate 4,504,411 of CAWUFW010000181.1, forward strand.
TTGGATGTTGGTGATCTTCCTGTGGAAGTAGTCTGAGAGGGTGTTGCAGAGTTCTTGGGGAGGGTGGATGGTGTTCTCTATGTCGGTCAGTTTGGAGAATTCTTTGACTATTTTAAAGAGTTTGTGTGGTTGGCGGCGGGATCGATGGGGATGATGATGGCAGCTTTCTTGGCTTCTTTGGTGTGCCAGTGGTAGTTGGTGAGGGCTGTTTTGTGAGCGGCTCTGTTGGCGGGGTTATTGGTGGCATGCCATTGTTTCTCCAGTTGGTGGCAGCTGCACTTGGTGGTCCTGAGTTCTGGGGTGTACCAGCTGGTATGTTTGGGGCTCTTGTTGGTTTTGTACTTTTAAGTGGGGCGACTCTGTTGACGATGTCAGTGATCCAGGCGTCGAAGTTCTGGGCTGCCTGGTTGAGGTCTGTTGAGGCCTCGGGTTAGGAGGTGGTGAGGGTCTGTGATTACTGAGTTTTGGTGACCTTCCTCCAGTTGCGGTGGGATTAGATTTGCTGCCTGGTGATGATGTGCTGGGCGTCGGTGAAGTGAACGATGGTGTGGTCTGTCCAGGTGAGTTCTGTGGTGTGGCTGAATTTGAATCTGTCGCTAGAGGTGAAGATGAGGTGGTTCTGGTGCAAACAGCACTGGGGCAGGGACAGCAGACAGCGCAGGGACAGCAGAAAGCGCAAGGACATCCCTGACGACACAGCGCTGCGTCGACTGGCGCCGACAGGACCCCAATGTCCTAGGTCGGAGCCTGAGCCCTATTCTGAAGGGCTAAACCTCGAGAAGGAATGGGAGAGGTCACTGGACCCTTTAGAATACCAGTATGGGCAGGATACGGACTAGTGTGAGGAACTGGATGATGCCTGCAGACTGGACACATCTACAGATACCGGCATGCTCTCCCCCCTACCTTGGCTACGGAAGAGGGAGTTACATATGCAATGGTGGTGTGGAGGGCGGTTGAGGTCCTCGATCTTCAGTTGCCCTCGGTGGCAGTGCAGACTAACATCTTTTTGAAGGTGTTGCAACCGGGAGTCTCCTCTGAACCCCTCCTTCTGTTCAACAAAGCCCTCACGACATCCTTCTGGGGACCTGGTCCAAACCCAGCACAGGGGCTCCTGTGAATAGGACGTTTGCCTGCTGCCACCGCTCCTCTCTGCTCCAGGGGACCCAAATTCCCTCACCCAACACCCTGCACCGGAGAGCTTGGTGTCCAAGCCTCTACTTACCATGGCGCATTCCCTGCCACTTCCCCGGACAGGGAATCCAAGAGGCTGGACAGCTTGGGAAAGAAAATGATTTCTTCCTTCAGTCTTACATTGCGGTCCGTGAACACTGCATGCTTATTGGGCGCTATTTCCACACGCTGTGGAAAACTGTTGTGGAAGTGCTGCCATAGGTCTCGGAGGAGGCCTGGGTCATTCTCTCTCAAGCAGTTCCAGACGGGAGAGATGCAGCGAAGTTCACTATATGCTGTGGCTTGGACACGACCGACTCGGCGGGCAGAGCAGTTTAGTCAACGGTGGCCCGCAGCCACGTCTGACTGAGAACATCTGGCTTTTCAGGGGATTACCAGGCTTTCCTCATGGGCATTCTCTTCGATGGCACCCGTCACTTCAGAGACAAGGCAGACTTGGCACAGGAGCACTTTAAGGACTTGCAGGCTACGTCCAAGTTCTTGGGCCTTTCAGCTGCTCCACATCCCCAGTCTGCATTTCACTCCTCTCATGCTCACAGAAGGGACTTTCAACCATGCCAACCTTATCCCAGCCACCGAGCTGCGCAAGCTTCCTAGCCTCTACATGGACGAGGGCATGGTTCCTACCGGCCCAGTTTGTTGGGTAGCGATGGTGGTGATGGTATTGCTTGGGTATCTATTCAAAGTTAAGGAATCTGCGTCTAGATGTCCATCTGATAACCAAGTTACCTTTGGTAACGCCTTATCTCGTAGAGACAATATATAGCTGCATATTCCTTACCGACACACCAATCCGACCCGCTCTGTGGACAGATTTCTAGAGTCAGGACTGATCCCTTTCAGGGCCCTAATTTGGGCACACCAGTGTCAGTGCACTTCATGGCTCCACGCTTCTGGTGTTGAAAGCCGTGAAAAGTAACTGACGTCAATGCGCTGAACTGGGGCCTATATAGGTGATGCGGATGTCACTTCCGGCGCGGACAACGCCATGCGGAGCCGACCGACGCCACCTACCAGCGAGCAGGGGTACTGCTCACGAAAAATATTACGGATCCAGTCTGACACCAGGGGTAATTCAAAGGTAAGAAATCTGCGGCTAGATATTGTCTCTACCAGATAAGGTGTTACCGAAGGTAAGTAACATGTTCGTTAATGCTGCTCCCATCACACCCGTTTATCGACTCCACAGTCTCCCCGAGACTGATGGGAGGCTTGCATTGGCACATGGTTTCTGCTTGCTATGACCCCGTGGCTGTGGTGGTGTTCGCTCTCAGATATAAAGGGTTGATGGTAGTGAAAGTCAGTTCTATACTGGCCCCTCCCTGTAATACTTCTTCGCTGAGGGCAGTGCATCCTGTTGTAGATCAGACTCTGTGGATATTAGGCTGGCTTTGCTCTTGGGGGATAGTGCACCACTCTGCTCACCACAGCTCCAGACAGGCAACTCTGTACACTTCATTTTCCATGCTTCTTTTATGTTCAGTCCTTCCTGCACTGCTCCTTATTTCTCCAGGCTTATGTGCTTTGAGTTGCTTTTGTAGGCAGCTCCTCTGTTGGAATATATCCAAATACCCCTTTCTCATCAGTAAAAGCTTCTTCTTTCAAGCCTCCTCCCTAGCAACAGTGTTTCTGGACTTTTGGTCTGAAACTCACCTGAGAAGGAAGCACCAGCCCTGGAACTAATAACTCCTTCTCCATCTTACTGCATGTGTCCAAACAACCAGATCAGTGAGGAATCCTTAGAGCAGTGATCAGGGGAATCTACCAATTTTGTTCCTGGATAGCAAATGAGAATGTGTATGGCAGGGCTCTGCTGTAGGTTGGGAACTCTCTGATTCAGGGAGGGGACATCCCTTCCGAGGAACTACTCCAGCCATAAAACCTTTGCTCTGTGTCTGGTAGGAAGAAGGGTGGACACTGACCTGGAGCTAAAAAACAAAGTCTCAAAAAGAGACTTCCTTCCCTACCTGGCCAAAACAAATCTCTTTCTGCACTATTTTTTCAGGAGAAGCAGGAAGGGAGGAAAAGGCTGTCTTGACCATCAGAACAACATTTGATCCTCATCCATGCTTTATTTATGTCTTCAAAGGGACATAAAGAATTTCGGAGGAGTTCTCTATAAATCACATCAATTTACAAGGCAAAGCTCTGACCTCATCTTGTTGGCCACTTGAACACAATAATTCCTAAATGGATTCCTGTATCCAAACAGTCAAGCACACACACACTATTGATCTTAACCACCACCTATGCAGTGTACACACATTCGCCATTCATGTCCCTCATGGACATAGCTCCGGGCGTGGGTGAAAAGCACACCAGTTTAAACGGGAGAGGGCTGTAAGCACTCTCCTACTGAAGGTAACAGGAAACAGCCTGTTCTTCACATATAATTCAACATGCTGCTCCCACTGGCAGCCTTTCCCAAACTGAGAGGGTTGTAGGCACTCTCTAAATGAGGGGTACACTTTGGGGACCCTATAGATTACAGAACGCTGAGTTTCAAGCCACTTTACCCTGATACCCAGACCAAACAGGAATGGTTGTCTTGCGTGTTGTGAGAAAATCAAAACCTATGGAGATGTACTACTAAAATTGAGATCTGGGAAATAATGCATGCTCACTAGCCGTACAGGAGGACGTACCCTTCCCTACACCTCCACCAGTCAGGAATATCCACAATTAAAAAGCCCCTGACAACAGAACGTGCAAATGTGGACAAATATCCACTCTTTTCCTCTCCAGTTCCCCTGCCTTCTAAACTATCTATCCTCTCAAAACACAACCAACCTAACCTCTTAACTGTCCCACTCAACCCACTACCTCCAGCCTCTCCTGACTTTGCCTCTACCATCCTCAATTTTTTTAAACTCCCACTCCCTATTAATCCTTCTCTGTTCCTATATCTAATACTCTCATCTCTAATTCTTCCTCTCTAGCTCCACCTTTAGCCTCCCAAGCTACCCATCCTGCACCCAACGTAACTTTTCATGGCATCCTTGACTGCATACCCTCAGCTCCTAACCCTCTATGTACCTTGACACTTAATCCAGTCTTAGAAAGTCTGTTATTCTCTGAATCTAGCTTTTTCCACCCTCCCATTCCATCTCGCCGCAATTAATGTTAAACATTAACTGCCCCTCTTTTGTCCACCTCTGTATCACCATGCTTTCTGCCAACTACCCGAACATCCTCCTTTCTGCTCATCAACCATTTCTTCCTCATGCTGGAATACTCCTACCCCCCTTCTACTCTTCCATTCTCCCACTGATAACTACCTCAGTTTTACCTCTTATGTCCTGGACGACGCTCTCTCTACCTCCTTGCCCTTCTACCCCTCACTTTGTAGAATTGCTCTTGCGCACACTTAAATTATATCTGGACCCTTCCTTACCTTTGAATCCTTTGTCAGCACCCACTGCTAAACCTACGGTACTCTCTAACCAACTTCTCGAATTCTCCTACTTCCTGTACTTCATTCTCATAAATGCCAAGTCGGTGAAAAAAATAAGTCTCAGCATCAGGATTCTGATGGATATTTCTACTTGCAGATTTCTCACCTCTTGACTTTTAAATATCCCAAGTGGTATACTGGATCGGGAAACTTCTAACATAGCTCTCCCGCACAGGTAGGGAGCGGTGGCTCGGTTTTGAAGGTGGAAGTACAGTTGTGGTGACGTCACTGGAGTCGTGCAGTGCCCACCATGGTGCCCTGGTATTAGTACCATTTTTTCATGCCTTTCGATGCAAGTCTGGAGCTTCTCTCCTTAGTTTGAGGTGATATTTGCTCTCTAAATTCTCCTATCATAGGAGTGTTGTAGGGACATGTCCCCACCAAAGCAATCCGGGTTTAAACATTGCCACAGGTACGATGGGCAAATATCCTTCACAGACTCACGTGATCTGTAGTGTCTTGGTTCCAGGCACAATTCATCATTGTGTGACCTATGTCTTAGTATTAATTTGAAGGTGATCAGGCGAAGGAGGCAAAACTCTTTATAGCCTGTGTAGAGATGGTCAATCAATCAGTAGATTTGAAGAGTGCTGCTGGTCACCTGTGAGGGAATCCATGCGCTGGCAGGGTCCAGTTGATTAGCCAGGTCTTCAGGGACTTTTGAAACTCTGGAAGAGATGGGGAGCTACTTAGATGAAAGGGTATCTTGTTCCATGTCTTCGCTGCTAGATAGAAGGCGTGACCTCCGCATCTGCTACGTCAGGTGCAGGGGTAAGGATTAGAAAAAGGGAGACGGAGCGGAGGTGTCTGATGGGTTGCCGGACGTTTAGGTGGTGGTGTTCAAGTATGCAGGTCTGCAGTTGTCTAGGGCCTTGTATGCATGGGTCAAGAGCTTGAACTGGCATCTTTTCGGTACAGGGAGTCAGTGGAGTTCCCTGAGGTAGGGGGTGGGGCGTCTAAATAGATCCAGGGCGAGTCTGGCTGCAGCGGTCTGTATGGTCTATAGTCAGAGGAGGTGAGATGCAATACTGCTTACAGAGCGTTGCCGTAGTCCAGTTGGCTGGAGATGAAAGGCTGCATCATGATGCGTCTTGAGCTTTGGGTTTGAATATCTTATGAAGCATGCGGAGGATGAAGAAGCAGGAGGAGGAGATGGAGTTGACTTGAGTCATCATGGTTAGCTTGTTGTCCAGAATGATGCCTAGGTTCCTAGCTTGGTTAGTGGGGGTAAGTGTAGGTCCGAGTTTTGAGGGCCACCAGGATGCGTCCCATGAAGAGCTTTAGTGTCACAAAAAACAGTACCTCTGTCTTGTCCTTGTTGAGCTTCAGGCAGTTGTCCTTCATCCAGTTGGCGACGTCTGTTGTGGCAATTTGTCTTGCTGTTGGCGATGTCTTTGAAGAGGGAGAGGATGAGTTGTCTGTTGTCGGCGTAGGATATGATGTTGAGTTCATGGGTTTTGGCGATGCTAACCAGAGGTGTCAAGTAAGTGTTGAAGAGGGTGGGGCTGAGTGACAATACTCCTCAGAGGATTTCCTTGTGTTTGGAAGTGAAGGGGGGGAAGGCTGACTTTTTACGTTCTTCCAGTGAGGAAAGAGGTGATCTATCTGAGAGCAGGTCCTTGGATGCCTATGTTGGGCAGCCTTGTGATGAGTTTGTGGTGGGAGACTGTATTAAAGGCTGCCGAGAGGTCAAGTAGGGCTCGGATGTCGTCGGTGGCCGCTTTGAGGGCTGTCTCAGTTCTGTGGTTGCTGTGGAATCCAGATTGGAAGGAGTCAAGTAGGAGGTTCTGTTCCAGATGTGAGAAGAGTTGTTGGTTGATGGCTTTTTCTAATATTTTGTCCAGGAACGGGTGCAAGGAGATCGGTTGGTAGTTGTTGAGTTCGCTAGGGTCTGCCAATGGTTTCTTGAGTGGGGCGTTGACTTTGGAGTGTTTCCAGTACCCAGGGAAGGTGGCTGTGGTAATTGAAGTGTTGAACAAGGTGATGAGTACGTTGCTGATTCTGGCCTCGCCTAGGTTGAAGAAGTGGTGAAGGTATGGGTCGGTTAGGGCCCCTGAGTGGATCGAGTTCATGATGGAGGCGGTGTCCTGTAGGGCGAGCTGATTCCATTCGTCATGGTCATCATGGTCTGCGTCAATTTAGGCATGCTTTCTGCACTTCCCCATCATCCAAGAACTTCAGCGAGAAGAGGAAGAAAAATAAGACTTTCGACTCTCCCTAGAGGTAATCGGTCCCCACCTTATTCTACTCCCCCAGGCGGCGAATTATTCTGAAACAGAGATAGTGGAGATTAAGCCTCCTCAGGGACCTGCTGCCACCCCTAGTTCCACTTTCTTTATTTCTCACTACCGACACTGGCCTACCTGAGTTTCTGGTCTGGATTACCTCAACCCTCCAAGCAATGATGGAGATGTTCAGGCTGGCATCTTTCAGGAGACCCTCTAAGCCCCATGGCACTGTACAGAGCTCTGCTGCTTAGAGCTCCCAACTTTGTCTGTTTTCACTGATGGCTGTTAGGCTTGACCACCTTTGGCATGGTATTTCCCCAGACTTTTTGCCTTCACTACCCTGTTTTGGCTGGCCGGTGCGACGGAGCAGCCTTAACGCTCTAGGCCTTGTTCCTGTGCCTGGGTTGTCTCCACACATCCCTGCCTTTCCAGGAGCCGAAGCGATCCCCGCCCTGCTTAAAGAATTCTATGACATCATGTGCCTCATGTTTGGGATACCTTCCCCGGCGCAGGCTTCTGCGCCAAGTCTCCCGGTGGCGCCAGTCTCATTCTTATCCCCTACGACCCGAGCCGGATCGGTGCCTTCCGACACCGATTCCGGCGCTGATGGCACCCTTGAGTCCTAGGTCGGTTTCTCAGCCTTATTTTGAGGGTCTAGGAATGGAGGAGGATTGTGAGGGGTCGTTGGTCCCTTTACAAGACAAGCCTGAGGAAGAAATGGACTGGTATGAGGAACTGGGTGAGACCAGTGGACTGGATACCTCCCCAGATTTGGGCCTGCTTTCTCCCTCTACCGTGGCTACAGAGGAGGGAGCTTTGTATGCCATGGTGGTGAGAAGGGTAGCCGAGATCCTGGACCTTCAACTCCCTTCTGTAGACGTCAAGACGAACGTCTTGACGTCCTGCAGGTGGGTGTCTTGGAACCCTCCTGCCTTTCATCAAGGCCTTGACTGATGTGCTGATGGGAACCTGGTCCAAGCCCAGCACAGGAGCTCCTGTGAATTGGATAATTGTCTGCCGCCATCGCCCTGCCCCGGGCAACCCGAAATTCCTCACCAATCAACCTGTCCCCGAGAGCTTGGTGATCCAAGCCTCTACCTCACAAGGCGCGTTCCCTTCCGCTCCCACGGACAGAGAATCCAAGAGGCTTGATAGTTGGGGAGAGAAGATTTCTTTCTTCTGCCAGCATTGCTTTGCAGTAAGTGAACACTGCATGCCTATCGAGGGGGTTACGCCCACTCCTTGTGGGAAACGGTTGCGCTGGTGCTGCCAGTGCTGCCACATGTCCCAGAGGAGACCCAGGCCTTTCTCTGCCAAGCAGTATCAGACGGGAGAGATGCAGCCAAGTTCACCATTCGCTGTGGGCTTGACACCACCGACCGCTGGCAGAGTAATGTCATCAACGGTGGCTATTCAACACCACGACTGGCTGAGGACTTCTGGCTTTTCTGGGGATGTCCAGACTTTCCTTATTGACTTGCCCTTTTATGACACCTGTCTCTTCGGAGACCAGGCAGACATGGCCCGCGAGCGCTTTAAGGACTTGCGGGCTATGGCCAAGTCCATGGGCCAATTGGTGACCACCGGTCCCCCGTCTACCTTCATCCACGCTAGAGGCTTTCAGCCCTGCCAGCCATATCCCAGCCACAAGACCGCGCAAGTTCAGCAACCTCTGTGCAGCCGTGGGCGCAGCTCTTTTCAACCCCTTGGGTCAGGCAGCCAGAGGTCCAGTCAGTCCACCCCTCCCCCTGCAGCCTCTAAACCTTCCTAGTCCAGCCCTTCAGGATCATGCGCGGCCGGTTGGTGGCAGGATCAGCCATCACCTCCACAACTGGCAAAGCATCACGTCGGACAAGTGGGTTCTTCAGATAGTCTAAAAGGGCTACTCCCTATTTTTCGAGACTACCCCTCCCTCCATGCCTCCGACTCACGACCGGCCGACGGAGGGCCACCTGAACTTGCTTCAGTAGGAAGTCGGGGCTCTCTTGGCCAAGGGAGCCATAGAGCGGGTACCGGTACCAGAAGTAGGCTCTGTTTACTACTCCTGCTACTTTCTGGTCCCGAAAAAGGACAAGGGCCTTTGTCCTATCCTATATCTGTAAGCCCTTGAATGAATGAATGATGCACATTTATAAAGCGCACGGCTACTCAGCAAGAGTGTCCTGGCGCTGCTAATCTCAGCCTATCGTGACAGCCTGCCCCCCCCAGCCTTTGAAGAACCAGTTTTTAAGAAGTTTCTTAAAAGTTGTCAAGTCAGCCGTTGATCTGAGAGAGGCCGGGAGTCGATTCCAGGCTTGAGCTCCCAGGAGCCTGAAAGATCTTCCCCCAGACCGGGCTAGGCGTATTCTAGGGACACAGGCCAGGCCTATAGAGGATGACCTCAGAGTTCTGGCTGGCAAGTAGTGGCTAACTCTTGCCCTGAGGTAACCAGCGCCCCCTCCCTGAAGGGCTTTAAAAAACAGTAACAGGGCCTTAAATTTAATCATTTTGCTTATAGGGAGCCAGTGTAATGCCTTTAGGTGCGGGGGCATGTGAGTCCTGGGCTTGCGCATAAGGACCAGTCTAGCTGCAGCATTCTGAACCACTTGGAGGCGCTGGAGGAGATGACCAGGGATGCCCAAATACATAATGTTAGCATAGTCCAGTCTGGAGGTAACCAGAGCCTGGACCACGGTTTTCCTGGTGTCCAGAGAAAGAAGAGGAAGAAATTTCCTCAACATACAAAGAAGGCCAAAGCAGATCCCCACCACGGACTGGACTTGAGATCTCAGAGAGAAAGATCTGTCAATGTAAATACCGAGACTTTTTACTGTAGTTTGAGCTGAGAGAGGCGGGGACATCTCCGGCGGCCACCACCGTCTCCAATCCTCCACAGACGGGGTGCCAAAGAAGATGATTTCTGAGCCAGTTGAACACCATAGTGAGGCATGATCTAATCCTATCACCATCAAATTCAGCCCCCTTCTCAAACGGTGAAACTCAGCTGACTATCGTCGGCATAAGATATTATTTTGGCCCCATAGGCTTCCGCCAAAGATGCGAGGTGCGACATATATAGGTTAAAGAGGGTAGGGCGCAGAACCGAGCCCTGAGGTACCCCCACTTTCAGGCGGGGGATGGGGGGAAACGAAATTAGGTGTCCACATTTCCTGTCTATCCTCCAGAAAGGACGCCAGCCATTCCAGTGCTGATCCGCCTATACCAATGTCCCTTAGCCTCTCCAAGAGGCTATCCTGAGGGACCGTATCGAAGGCCGCCGACAGATCTAGTAAAATAAAGATGGCTCTACCACCATGATCAAGCTTTTCTTAAATATATTCAGAGACCTCCAAAAGGGCTGTTTCAGTGCTAAAATAAGCCCTGAAACCAGATTGAATGATATGAAGCAGGTTATTATTCTCTGCAAAGTCAGGAATTACTCTATTTACGTACTTCTCCAACACCTTAGAGAGAAACGGTAGAAGAGAGATGGGCCTGTAATTAGCCAGCACATTAGGGTCAGCTGAATGTTTCTTTAGAAGCGGAAGAATCTTAGCCTGCTTCCAAATGGAAGGCATTTGGCCCATTGAGAGAGAAGAATTCAGCACCTTATTGACCACAGGGTTAATGGTCGCGGCCACAGAGGCTAGCAGTTTAGAAGGACATGAGTCTGCGGGCGAGCCAGTCTTTAAACCCTTCAAGATCACAAGTGATGTCCCAGGCTGCAGAAAAGGTATCTGTAGTACCGTGGGAGAGTCCCCGGTGGAGCGATCCCTCACAGGCGCAAACTGAAGAGTTTGGTCACCCAGAGACCCCTCTGAAAAGGATTTCTGGATAGCCACAATCTTTTCATGGAAAAAAGATGCCAACAGGCCAGTCCAATTTGCAGAGTGTGGGAGCGACTTAATTGCTGCCTTGGAGGCTGTGAACAGTTTCACGATATTAAAATTCGCCTTTCCCTTATTGTTGGAAGTTATGATTTTATTCTCCAGATAGCATTTCTTGGCATCTAGGAGCTGGGTATAATAAGATTTCAGAGCCACCTTATACACTACTTTATCCTCAGGTTTATAATTTTTACGCCACTTCCTCTCCAAGCGTTTACATACACTTTTGCTAGTTCTCAGCGACTCATTAAGCCACGGGGCTGAGGATCTGGTCTTGGATGAGCGTGTCATCAAAGGGGCTAGTTCATGGGCATTCTGCCTTAACCAAGATTCCAGTTTAAGTGCATCCTCTTCAGGGTTACCTTATAATGAGGGGACAGAGGATCCAAGAGTGACCTCCAGAGCTGCAGGTGGAATCCTGTGCAGGGCTCGATACTTCTTTTCAGCCCTACTCGGAAGCGTCTGGGTCACGGTCCCAGTGCTAAATACCCTAAAACTGATGAGGCAGTGGTCCGACCAGGCCAGGGGAAGCGGCTGATCAACCTCCAGCTCAACATTAGAAAAGATATGGTCCAGGGTATGACCTAAAATGTGCATAGGAAGGGAAACAAAAGGGGTGAGGTTGAGCGCTGTAAGGGTTTCAGTCAGAAAGACGACATTAGGCTCCAGAGGTTTATCCATGTGTATATTTAGGTCACCTAGAACCATAAAGTTGTAATATCTGAGGGCCTGGGGGGCAATAGCCTCGTTAAGCGATCTCAGAAAGGGGCCTGGTGGGCCAGGAGGCCTATAGATTAGGACCCCGGCCAGGCATTGGTGAGACGATAGAGTGCAACGAAATCCAAGGCACTCCGCATCCTCTATGTTGTCCATAATGATAGCGGTACAATCATATTTTTGTTTCAACACAATAGCCACTCCCCCTCCTTTTCCCACCGGACAGTCTTTCCTAAGCACCTTGTACCCAGGCGGTAACGCTGTGGCAATAGTGGGGTTAGATGAGTTGGTCAGCCATGTTTCAGTAAGAAACGGGAGATCTGGGCGGGAGTCTTGTAGAAGGTCAAAGACTTGAGCTTCATGTTTCTGAAGCGATCGTGTATTAAGTAGTATGGCCTTGAAAGTCCTACCCTGTCTCTCTATGCTACAATTGTTGTTGGCTATCTCTTCTGGAGAGCCTACCCCCCCACCCACCCACCGCACGCACGAGGAAAAACTGATTTGCATAGAGCCCAGCGAAATTCGGACTACTTCTCCTAATTAGCAGCTTCACCCTGACAGTGACAGTGCGTACCGACTCTTAGCAGCAGTTCCCTCCTGTACTGAATTCTCTGCTTCGACTTCCCGGCCCAACGAGCAGCATGGCCGGCGCCGGTAGCCTCCGGGACGCTGACGGGCGCAGACGGGCTTGCCTTAGGCCTTAACTACTTCCTCGAAAAGTTCAAGATGCTCACTCTGGCTCAGGTCTTGTTTGCCCTAGACCCTGCAGACTCGATGGTGGTGTTGGATTTGCAGGATGCCTATTTTCATATTCCCGTCCTGCCTGCTCATCGGCGTTACCTGCAGTTCACAGTAGGCCACGAGCCTTTTTAGTTCAGGGTGCTCCCCTTTGGCCTTACCAGCGCTTCTGGTGTGTTCATCAAGGTGATGGCGGTGTTTGCAGCTCATCTGCGCAGAAAAGGGGGCCAGTCTTCCACTATCTGAATGACTGGCTGTTGAAGGCAAGCTCATCCCAGGCTGTCGTCTCTCAACTCCAGACTACAGCCCACCTCCCGCTTTCACTGGGGTTCACTATCAACGTACAGAAGTTCCACCTGACTCCCTCTGACTCTCCCTTTCATCTGAGCTGTTCTGGACAAAATACAGTTTCAGGCCTATCCTCCCGAGCGGCGAGTCCAGGATATTCGGGCTATGATACCGATCTTTCAGCCTCTATCCCGGATTTCAGTGCGAATTACTCTGAGGCTGCTGGGCCTCATGGCCCCCTGCATCCTGCTGGTAGACCATGCCAGATGGCATATGCAGGCTCTGCAGTGGGACCTGAAGTTCCAGTCGGCGCAGCATAAGGGCAATCTTTCCGATGCCGTCTAGATCTCGGAGGGGACTGCGAGTCAGTTGCAGTGGTGGTTAACGAGCCAGGATTGGGTCAGCGGCAGATCCCTCTCCCTTCCCCAACCAGAGTTCACAGTGGTGATGATACCGATGTTTCAGTCTCTATCCATGTATTTCTATGAGAATGACTCTGAGGCTGCTGGGGCTCATGGCTTTCTGCATCCTGCTTGTGACACATGCCAGATGGCATATACGGGCTCTGCAGTGGGACCTGAAATTCCAGTGGGCGCAGCATCAGCGGAATCTCTCAGACATGGTCCAGATCTCAGAGGGAACTGCACAGAACCTGCAGTGGTGGCTGACCAACCGTGATTGGGTCAGAGGCAGACCCTCTCCCTTCCCCAACTAGATCACACAGTATTGACAAATGCATCTGATAGAGACATCTAGCCACAGATTCCTTAACTTTTGAATTCTCCCCAGGCGTCAGAATGGATCCAGAAATTTTTCAGCAGTACCTCTGCGTGCAGGAATCTGCGGATAGACTATGTCCCTACCAGATAATGCATTACCGAAGGTAAGTAACTTGTTCGTCACTCCTAGGATGGGGCGACCATCTGGGAGAGGTGGAGATCAGAGGACTCTGGTCGCCGGCGGAATCCGGACTCAACATCAAGTTGCTGGAGCTTCGAGCAATTCGCTTTGCATTGACATTTTTTCTCTCTTCCATCAAGGGAAAGCTGGTTCAGGTTTTCACGGACAACACCACCGCCATGTGGTATTGCAACAGACAGGGCAGGGTGGGGTCATAGACCCTTTGTCAGAAAGCCCTGCATGGCTGGTACAGCAGGGCATATCCCTGGTGGTTCAACACCTGGCAGATTCCCTGAACGCCATACGGACAAACTCAGCCGTCTATGCCTGGCGAATCACGAATGGCGTCACCATTCGGAGGTGACGCAAGGTATCTTTCAGCAGTGGGGAGAGCCCTGGTAAGGTCTGTTTGCCTCTGCAGAGAATGCGCAATGTCACCAGTTTTGCGCGTTGGAGTTTCCAAGTCAACTGTCACTAGGTGACGCTTTTCATCTCGAGTGGAGCTCAGGCCTGCTGTACGCCTTTCCGCCCATACCACTCCTGCCCAAAGTGCTCAAGAAGATTAGGAGCGACTGGGACCAAGTCATTCTTGTGGCTCCGGACTGGCACAGAGGGTTTGGTATACCGGACTTCTGCAGATGAGCATAGGTCCTCCGATCAGGCTGTCCCTTCGGGTTGATCTTATGTCGCAACAGCGGGGAAAGGTCCTCCACCCTAACTTGTCAATTCTACTCCTTCTTGCATGGAGATTGAGTGGCAGCAGTTGACAGCATTCGATCTTCCTCCCAAGGTCTGTGATGTGATTTTGGCAGCCAGGCATCCTTCTACCAAGACTGTGTATGCCTGCCTGTGGCAGAAATGTGTAAAATACTGTACAGAACAGTCTATTGATCCTCGTTCTGCTTCCCTCTCTCAGGTCCTTCTCTTTATTTTGTCCCTGCCCAGCAGGGCTCTGCTCTGGGCACTCTTAAAGGGTACCTTTCGGCCATGTCTGCCTTCTTGAAGCTGCCAGACCAACCCTCTTTATTTAAATCCCCTATTATAAACATGTTTATCTGAAAGAGACAATTAGTTATGGATTCCTCACCTTAGAATTACCCCCAGGCGTCAGACTGGATCCGGAGAATTTTTCGTCAGCAGTACCCCTGCGTGTCGATAGGTGGCTTCGGTCGACTCCGCGTTCGTCGTTGGCATCGTGGCCGCCGGGATGACGTTGCGGTATCTACTTAGACGCCGCCTCGCGCGCTGACGTCAGTTCTTTCTTTTTCCGTGCCAGCCAGCGCAGATACCGAGAGAGCGGTACCTTAAATCACTTTTTGACTCTCTTTTTGCGACTTTTGTCAACCTCTTTTCGAGTCCTTCGACTCGTGGTGCATGCAGGGATGTCCCGTCCTCGAACCGGCTTCAAGGCTTGTGAGTCCTGTCACAAACTGATGTCGGTTACGGACCCGCACCTTGTGTGCCTTTGGTGCTTGGAGCGCAACCACGAACCAAAGACATGCTCCGACTGCCCGGTCATGAACCTGAAGTCTTTGCGGGAGCTGTCCCAAAAAGAAGGCGAAGAAGCACCGTCGCTCTTCGCGTTCTCCGTCGGCCGACGCGACGTGGGAAGCAGAAGGTAGTAGTCCGGCTCCGCCCGCGGAGCCTGTTGGGTCGACTCCGGCGTTCCCTCCCATTCCGGGAGCCTGAGCGACTCCTGCCCAGCTTCGTAACTTTTACGAAGCCTTGCATTCCATCTTCGGGCAGCCCGACTCCGCAGGCGTGCCCTCGGGCCCCGCGGACTCGGTTGGGGGCTCTATGCCTTCGATGCCTCCGACTCCGACGCCGCAGGGCCCCCAAGGATCCAGGCCTGGATCCAGATCGGCGCCAGTCGACCTCGTGACACCTCCTCCGGCACCGAATTCAGTAACAAGACCTCCACTGCCTCCGACGCCGGTTGTGTCCCCAGCCGCCGTCGACCCCCGCCTCCCCCTCGATGTAGATGCGGAGCCGGACTGACAGCGACCAACGTCGGGACCGGCGCAGACCGGTACTTTTGTGCCATTGTTCTCCCCTGGTGTTCCCTATCGCCCTGAGTGGCTACCAGAGGAGGGTGAGGAAGACTGGGAGGGGTCTGTGGACCCTCTAACAGACCAGTTGGTAGAACCGGACTGGAAAGAGTATTTGGGCGAGGCCAGTGGTCTAGATACGTCCCCAGACCTTGGCATGCTTTCTCCCCCTACCGTGGCTACGGAGGAGGGTGCATCTTACGCAGTGGTGTTGCGTAGGGCGGCCGAGGCCTTAAACCTCGAGCTACCTACAGCGCAGTCAGGACTAACCTCCTGACCATGGTGCTTCAGCCGGCAGCGGCCTCTTCAGAGCCCCTGCTGCCGTTTAATGAGGCCCTCATGGACATCCTTTTGGGCACCTGGTCCAAGCCCAACACAGGGGCTCCTGTGGATAGGACGATTGCCCGACGCCACCGCCCGGCCCCTCGTGACCCCCTTTTCCTCTCCCAACACCCCACCCCTGAGAGCTTGGTGGTTCAAGCCTCGACTTCCAAGGGCGCATTCCCTAACGCACCACCTGATAGGGAATCCAAGAAGCTGGACCACCTTGGGAAGAAGATGTTTTATTCCTCCAGCTTAGGACTGCGGTCGGTGAACACCGCATGTCTCTTGGGCCGTTACTCCCACTCGGTGTAGGATACGGTTGCGCCGGTGCTGCCACAGTGCCCTGAGGAGGCCCGGGCCATGCTCTCCTGTGCTGTTGCCGAAGGGAGAGACGCAGCGAAGTTCGCAATCCGGTGTGTGCTGGACACCGCCGACTCACTAGGCAGGACGATTTCCACGTCTGTAGCACGGAGACGCTACGCCTGGTTGAGGTCAACTGGTTTTTCGGGTGATGTCCAGGCAACACTTTTGGACATGCCCTTTGATGGCCATCGCCTTTTTGGCGATAAGGCAGACAACGCGCTCGAGCTCTTTAAGGATTTTAGGGCTACGGCCAGATACTTAGGCCTCACTTCCACCTCCCGCCCAGCGCAGTCTGCTTTTCGCCCCTTTCGTAGCTACAGAAGGGGTGCCCACCACGTTCCGCCCAGAGCCAGAGGCCTGCGCAAGCTGTCCAGCCTCTGCGCAGCCGGGGACGTGGATCCCACTGCCGTGGGTAGGGGGCCAGCGGGCGGGCCAGTCCACCAGCGCCCCTTCTGCAGCAGCCTCCAATCCCTCCTAGTCCGATCTTTCAGGCCCATCCATCGCCAGTGGGCAGCAGGATTCGCCATCATCTCCCCCACTGGCTCAACATCACGTCGGACAGGTGGGTTTTGCAAATAGTCCAAAGGGGCTACTCCCTCCCCTTCGAGACTACCCCTCCATCCATGCCACCTCAATTCCATCGCATGTCGGAGGATCACCTGTCCCTTCTCCAACAGGAAGTTACGGCTCTCTTGGCCAAGGAAGCCATTGAGTGCGTTCCTGCCCCAGAAGTAGGTCGTGGTTGTTATTCCCACTACTGTTATTTCTGGTGCCCAAAAAGGACAAGGGCCTGCATCCTATCTTGGATCTCAGGAACGTCAACCGCTTCCTCCGGAAGGAGAAGTTCAAGATGTTGACACTGGCTCAGGTCCTGTCTGCTCTCGACCCTGGAGACTGGATGGTAGCGTTGGACTTGCAGGATGCGTATTGTCACATTCCTGTCCTGCCGGCCCACCGGCGTTACCTGCGGTTCACGGTAGGCCACGAGCACTTTCAGTTTACGGTGCTCCCGTTTGGCCTTATCAGCGCCCCTCGGGTGTTCACGAAAGTGATGGCGGTGGTCGCAGCTCATCTGCGCAGATCAGGGGTTCCAGTCTTCCCCTATCTCGACGACTGGCTGCTGAAGGGGGGCTCACCCTAAGCTGTCTTCTTCCACCTCCAGACTACGGCCGACCTCCTACATTCGCTGGGGTTCTCCATCAAAGTGCCGAAGTCACATCTGACTCCCTCTCAGAAGCTCCTCTTCATAGGAGCGGTTCTGGACACAGCGCAGTTTCGGGCTTATCCTCCCGAGCAGCGAGTCCGGGATATTCGGGCTATGATTCTGATCTTTCAGCCTCTATCCCGGGTTTCGGTCGGAATGACCCTGAGGCTACTGGGCCTCATGGCCTCCTGCATCCTGCTGGTGGACTATGCCAGGTGACATGTGCGGGCTCTGCAGTGGGACCTGAAGTTCCAGTGGGCACAGCATCAGGGGAATCCTTCCTATTGCGCCCAGATCTCGGAGGGCACTGCTCACCAATTGCAGTGGTGGCTAACGAACCAGGATTGGGTCAATGGCAGATCCCTCTCCCTTCCCCAACCACAGTTCACAGTGGTGACAGATGCATCACTGCTGGGGTGAGGCGGCCACATGGGAGGGCGGAGATCAGAGGCCTCTGGTCTCCGGCGGAGTCCGGACTCCACATCAACCTTCTGGTGCTTTGGGCGATTCGTCTTGCACTAAAGGCATTCCTTCCCTCTGTCCGGGGAAGAGTAGTGCAGGTGTTCACGGCCAGCCCCACCGCCATGGGGTACTGCAACAAACAGGGCGGGGGTGGGATCGTGGACCCAATGTCAAGAGGCTCTTCGCCTTTGGACATGGCTGGAACATCTGAAAGAGACACGTTAGTGACAGATTCCTTACCTTAGAATATCCCCAGGCGTCAGGCTGGATCCGGAAAGTTTTTTGCGTAGCAGTACCCTTGCGCGTCGGTAGGCGGCGTCGTGCGGCTCCGCGTCGTGATCGCCGGGATGACGTCGCGGGCAGTACTTAGATGCCGCCCCCGACGCGCTGACGTCAGTTCTTCTTTTTCCGCGCCAGCAAGCGCAGATCCGGGAAGAGCAGTGCCCTAGTCATTTTTTGACTAACTTTTTTGGTGAATTTTTTCACTGTTTCTTTCGAATCGACTCCAAGGTGTCGTAGGGATGCCCGGCTTTAAACGTTGCGACGCCTGTGCTCGGATGATGTCCATCACAGACCCGCATCTGGAGTGTCTCTTCTGCCTCGGCCGAGGCCACGACACGAAGTCGTGTTCCGACTGCCGGGCCCTCAACCTGAAAGCTTTGCGAGAGCGGTCTCGAAAGCTCCTCGAGGCCCTGCAGTCGGCTCCGCGCCACACCAAGCCCCGGTCGCGTGAGAGGTCGAGGGGTCGGTCGCGGAGTCCTCGCCGGTCGTCGGGATCCAAGTCTTCGTCGTCCGGTAAGTCTAAGCACAAGAAGTCCAAAAAGCATCATCGCTCTAGGACTTCGCCTCGCCGGTCTCGCGACTCGGCTGAGAGCCCTCCCGGCACCGTCCCCGCGGCCCCGGACATGCCTGAGGAGTCGCCCCCGCAATACCCGTCCTTCCCGGGTTCGGGGGCGGATCCGGCTCAAGTACAGGAATTCCTGTCGGCCATGGCCCGCCTCTTCGGGCCTCAAGGTCCCTCCGGTGCGCCTTCGGGCCCGCGGGCCCTGATGGGGTTGCCCCGGCGTCGCCGACGACTCCGGTCCCGGCGTCGCTCGTGCCTCGAGCCTCGGTCCCGGCTCCGGCCCCGGCCTCGGTCCCGGCTCCGGTGGTACCGCAACCCCCATCGACGCCGGTCGACCTGACCACGCCTCCGCCGGCGTCGATGTCTCCGGTGCCGTTCCTGACGCCGCCCGGGGCTCCGGGCGGCGTCGTCCCCATGTACTCTCCGGCTCCGGACATGGAGCCGGACCGACGTCGCTCGACGCCGGATCCGGCGCCGATGGGACCTTGGGTCCCAAATGTCCCTCCTCCTCCTTATTTTGAACCGGTGGAGGACCAGGAGGACTGGGAGGGGTCTGAGGACCCTCTGGCACAGCAGTGTCAGTATGATGAGGACTGGGCAGAGGAACTAGGGGATGCCAGTGGTCTAGATACTTCCCCTGACACTGGCATGCTGTCTCCTCCCGTGGCTACGGAGGAGGGAGCCAATTTTGCAACGGTGTTGCGTAGGGCAGCTGGAGCCTTACATCTCCGACTCCCTACGGTGACGGTCAAGACTAATCTCTTGACAGAAGTGCTTCAGCCGGCAGCCTCATCCTTGGAGTCTGTGCTGCCGTTCAACGATGCACTAACTGACGTTCTTTTGGGCGCCTGGTCCAAGCCCAACACAGGGGCTCCTGTGGATAGGAACGTGTCCCGACGCCATCGCCCAGCTCCGGGCGACCCCTTGTTTCTCTCTGTCCACTCCACTCCTGAGAGCTTGGTTGTCCAAGCCTCCGCTTCCCAAACCGCCTTCCCTACCGCCCTCCGGATAGGGAATCCAAACGCCTGGATCAATTTGGGAAGAAGGGTTTTTCTTCCTCCAGTGCTGGCTTGCGGTCCATCAACACCGCTTGTCTTTTGGGCCGATATACCCACTCCTTGTGGGATTCGGTGGCGACTGTTTTGCCCCAGTGTTCTGAGGAGGTCCAGACACTGCTTACCCGCGCCATTGCGGAAGGAAGGGATGCGGCCAAATACACCATACGTTGTGGCCTTGATACCGCCGACTCGCTGGGCAGATCTATTGCAACGACGGTGGCGCTGCGTCGCCACGCCTGGCTGAGAACCACTGGTTTTTCAGGGGATGTCCAGAATACTCTCATGGACATGCCCTTTGATGGAGTCGGTCTTTTTGGTTCCAAAGCAGACCATGCGTTGGAGCGTTTTAAGGACTCACGGGCTACTGCCAAGTCCCTGGGCCTTTCTGCTACACGCCCTCCGCTACCTTCTGCTTTTCGCCCCTATCGTGGCCACGGAAGGGGCGCCCAGTCACGTCAGCAGCCCAGCCACCGGCCCGCGCAGCAGGCGTCTTCGCGTGGCCGAGGACGTGGATACCGCCGTGGCGGTTCGGGCAACCAGCGTGCGGGTCAGGCCACCACCTCCAACCCGTCCGCGGCCTCCAAGCCCTCCTAGTCCCTCCTTTCAGGTGCACAGCACGCCAGTAGGGGCAGGGTCCGCCATCACCTTCACCACTGGCGTCCCATCACCTCGGACAGGTGGGTCTTGGACATTGTCCGAAGGGGCTACTCCCTCCCCTTCGAGACCACCCCCCAGCCATGCCACCTCAATTCCACCGCATGTCAGGGGATCACTTGGTACTTCTGCAGAATGAAGTCACGGCCCTCTTGGCCAAGAGGGCCATCGAGCATGTTCCGACCCCAGAAGTAGGACGTGGTTGTTACTCCCACTACTTCCTGGTGCCCAAAAGGACAAGGAGGACATGCGTCCTATCTTGGACCTCCGGAACGTCAATCGCTTCCTCCGGAAGGAGAAGTTCAAGATGCTCACCCTAGCTCAGGTCTTGACTGCCCTCGACCCTGGAGACTGGTTGGTAGCGTTGGACTTGCAGGACGCCTATTTCCACATCCCCGTCCTGCCGGCCCACCGGCGTTGCCTTCGGTTCACGGTAGGCCTCGAGCATTTTCAGTTCACCGTGCTCCCCTTTGGCCTTACCAGTGCCCCTCGGGTGTTCACGAAAGTGATGGCGGTGGTCGCAGCTCATCTGCGCCGGGCAGGGGTTTCAGTCTTCCCCTACCTCGACGACTGGCTGCTGGACGACTGGCTAGCTGTCCTAAGCGCTACGAGGCCTCAGGGTAGTAACGCGCTATATAAATCCAATTTCATTCATTCATTCATTCAAGGCGGGCTCGTCCCAGGCAGTCGTCTCCCACCTCCAGACTACGGCCGAACTCCTGCACTCGCTGGGGTTCTCCATCAATGTGCCGAAGTCGCATCTGATTCCTTCTCCACAGCTCCTTTTCATCGGAGCAGTTCTGGACACGACGCAGTTTCGGGCCTATCCTCCCGAACGGCGAGTCCGGGATATTCAGGCTATGATTCCGATCTTTCGGCCTTTATCCTGGGTTTCGGTACGGATAACCCTGAGGCTGCTGGGCCTCATGGCCTCCTGCATCCTGCTGGTCAATCATGCCAGATGGCATATGCGGGCTCTGCAGTGGGACCTGAAGTTCCAGTGGGCGCAGCACCAGGGCAACCTGTCCGATCACGTCCAGATCTCGGAGGGGACTGCAAAACAGTTGCAGTGGTGGCCCTCGAACCGGCAATGGGTCATGGGCAGATCCCTCTCCCTTCCCCAGCGAGAGCACACAGTTGTGACGGACGCGTCCCTTCTGGGATGGGGCGGTCACATGGGAGAGGCGGAGATCAGAGGCCTCTGGTCTCCGGCGGAGTCCCGGCTCCATATCAACCTTCTGGAGCTCCGGGCGATCCGACTTGCACTCAAGGCATTCCTTCCCTCTGTCAAAGGGAAGGTAGTGCAGGTGTTCACAGACAACACCACCGCCATGTGGTACTGCAACAAACAGGGCGGGGTGGGGTCGTGGACCCTCTGTCAGGAGGCTCTGCGCCTCTGGACATGGCTGGAACATCAGGGCATGTTCCTGATGGTTCAACACCTGGCAGGTTCCCTGAACGCCAGGGCGGACGAACTCAGCCGCAGGTGCATGATGGATCACGAATGGCGTCTTCACTCGGAAGTGGCGCAAGGACTCTTTCTACAATGGGGAGAGCCTTGGTTAGATCTATTCGCCACCGAAGAGAACGCGCAATGTCATCGGTTCTGCGCGTTTTAATTTCCAAGGCGGCACTCGCTCGGCGACGCTTTTCGTCGAGTTGCGGTCTGTTGTACGCCTTTCCGCCTATACCACTTCTACCCAGAGTGTTGAAGAAGATTCGGCACGACCGGGCCCAAGTCATTCTTGTGGCTCCGGACTGGGCTCGAAGAGTTTGGTATCCCGAGCTACTCAGTATGAGCGTAGATCCCCCGATCCGTCTGCCTCTTCGGGAGGATCTTCTGTCGCAGCAGCAGGGGACGGTCCTCCACCCGAACCTGTCCAGTCTACACCTGCTTGCGTGGAGATTGGGTGGCGGCAGTTGATTCCTTTCGACTTTCCTCCCGAAGTTTGTGATGTGATTTTGGCAGCCAGGCGTCCCTCCACTAAGGTGGTATACGCCTGCAGGTGGAACAAATTTGTGGCATGGTGCACAGCAAAGGCTGTGAATCCCCTTTCTGCCCCTCTCTCTGAGGTCCTTCTGTTCCTTCTTTCTCTGGCCCAACAGGGTTCTGCCCTGGGTACCATCAAGGGTTATCTTTGTGCTATCTCGGCCTTCCTCAGGCTCCCTGATCAGCCCTCCCTTTTCAAGTCCCCTGTTGTTAACAGGTTCTTAAAAGGCATTACACACCTCTTCCCTCCTGTTCCGTTTGTGATGCCTCAGTGGGACTTGAACTTGGTTCTTACCTTTTTAATGTGCGCTCCCTTTGAGCCTCTACATAACTGTCCTCTTCGTCTTCTCACTCTGAAGACAGCGTTTCTGGTGGCCATCACCTCCGCTCGGCGGGTGAGTGAGCTCCAGGCTCTATCTTGCAAACCTCCCTTTCTGTCTGTTCATCCAGACAAGGTTGTTCTTCGGACGCGTCCGTCCTTCTTGCCAAAGGTGGTTACTGCCTTCCACATTGGGCAGACCATCACTTTGCCTACCTTCTTTCCGCCTCCGCATCCTTCCAGAGAGGAAGAGAGGCTCCACCGTCTGGACCCAAAACGTGCGCTCTCCTTCTATATCGACCGCACGAAACACTTCCGGGTGGATGACCAGCTCTTTGTTGGCTACGTGGGCGCCAAAAAGGTCGGGCGGTGCACAAACGAACCATCTCCCGCTGGGTTACCTTGTGCATCAAGACCTGCTATTCTTTGGCTAAGAAGGAGCCTCCTGTTGGGCTGCGTGCCCATTCCACCAGGGCAACGGCTGCTACCACAGCCTTGGGCCGCGGTGTTCCGCTGCCGGTTATCTGTCAGGCGGCTACGTGGGCCTCGCTGCACACGTTTACAAAACATTACTGCCTTGACAGTCAGGTCCGGAGGGACGGCTTCTTTGGCCGTTCTGTCCTCCAGGACTTCCTTGTCTGATCTTTGTTCGCAGACCCACCACCGGGGTTGGTATTGCTGGGGTATCTATTCTAAGGTAAGGAATCTGTCACTAACGTGTCTCTTTCAGATGCACAAGTTACTAACTTGTGTAACGATATATCTGTAAGAGACAGTAGTTAGTGACAGATTCCTACCGCCCACCCATCCTCCCCGTTCTGCGAACTCATTTCTAGGGTTAAGGACATCCCTTTCAGGGCCCTAGTATTTTTCAGACACCTATGTCCGCTTCTTGCATGGCTCTGCGTTCCTGGCGCGGAAAGTCATGTACAGAACTGACGTCAGCGCGCAGGGGCGGCGTCTAAGTACTGCCCGCGACGTCATCCCGGCGATCACGACGCCGACGACGGACGCGGAGCCGCACGACGCCGCCTACCGACACGCAAGGGTACTGCTACGCAAAAAACTTTCCGGATCCAGCCTGACGCCTGGGGATATTCTAAGGTAAGGAATCTGTCACTAACTACTGTCTCTTACAGATATATCGTTACACAAGTTAGTAACTTGTGCATCAGGACATATCCCTGGTGGTTGAACACCTGACAGGTTCACTGAACGCCTGGGCGGACGAACTCAGCCGCAGGTGCATGATGGATCACGAATGCCGTCTTCACTCGGAGGTGGTGCAAGGTCTCTTTCAGCAGTGGGGGGAGCCTTGGTTAGATCTATTCGCCACCGAAGAGAACGCGCAAATTCTGCGCGTTGGAATTTCCAAGGTGGCACTCGCTAGGCGATGCTTTTCGACGCAAGTGGAGTTGCGGTCTGTTGTACGCATTTCCGCCTATACCACTTCTGCCCAGAGTGCTGAAGAAGATCAAGCGCGACCGGGCCCAAGTCATTCTTGTGGTTCCGGATTGGGCACGAAGAGTCTGGTATCCCGAGCTATTACACATGGCCATCGATCCTCCGATCAGACTGCCTCTTCGGGAGGATCTTCTGTCTCAGCAGCAGGGGACGGTCCTCCACCCGAACCTGTTCAGCCTCCACCTCCTTGCGTGGAGATTGAGCGGCGACAGTTGACAGCTTTCGACCTTCCTCCCGAAGTCTGTAATGTTATCTTGGCAGCCAGGCGTCCCTCCACCAAAACGGTATACGACTGTAGATGGAACAAATTTGTGGCATGGTGCGCAGCAAAGGCTGTGGATTCCCTTTCTGCACCCCTTTCAGAGGTTCTCCTCTTCATTCTTTCTTTGGCCCAGCAGGGCTCTGCTCTGGGCACTCTAAAAGGCTATCTCTCGGCCATTTCGGCCTTCCTTCGGCTGCCTGACCAGCCTTCTCTTTTCAAGTCCCCTATTGTAAATCGCTTCTTGAAGGGCATCACTCACTTGTTTCCTCCAACTCCTTTCGTGATGCCCCAGTGGGACTTGAACCTGGTTCTCACCTATCTTATGTGCGCTCCCTTTGAGCCGTTACATAACTGTCCTCTCAGGCTTCTGACTCTTAAGACTGCCTTTCTAATTGCCATCACCTCTGCTCGCAGGGTGAGTGAGCTTCAAGCCCTTTCTTCTAAGCCTCCTTTCCTGGCTGTTCATCCGGACAAAGTAGTCCTTCGCACTAGGCCTACTTTCCTTCCCAAAGTGGTTACCTCTTTCCACATAGGACAGACCATCAGTTTTCCCACCTTCTTTTCGCCTCCGCATCCTTCTAAAGAGGAAGAGAGGCTCCACCGCCTGGATCCAAAACGTGCGCTTTCATTCTATCTGGATCGCACAAAACAATTCCGGGTGGATGATCAGCTCTTTGTTGTCTATGTGGGCGCCAAGAAAGGTCGGGCCGTTCAAAAACGTTGTTTGCATCAAAATCTGCTTCTCCTTCGCGAAAAAGGAACCTCCAGTGGGACTGCGTGCCCATTCCACCAGGGCGACAGCAGCCACTACTGCTTTGGGACGTGGAGTCCCCCCTTCATGACATCTGCCAGGCAGCTACGTGAGCTTCACTGCACACGTTTACCAAACACTATTGCCTGGACAGCCAAGTCCAGAGAGACGGCTTCTTTGGGCGTTCAGTTCTCTAGGACTTTCTGGTGTGAACTTAGTTCGCAGACCCACCTCTGGGGTTGATATTGCTGGGGTATCTATTCTAAGGTGACGAGTCCATAACTAATTGTCTCTTTCAGATGAACAAGTTACTTACCTTCGGTAACGATATATCTGTAAGAGACATAGATTAGTTATGGATTCCTCACCGCCCCTCCCATCCTCCCCGTTCTGCGAACTGACTTCTAGGGTTAAGGATTCCCTTTCAGGGCCCTAGTTTTGTGCACCAGTGGTCAGTGTCTTGCATGGCTCTGCGCTTCTGGTGTGCAATGTCGTGTAAAGAACTGACGTCAGCGCGCGAGGGCGGCGTCTAAGTAGATACCGCAACGTCATCCCGGCGACCACGACGCCAACGACGAACGCGGAGTCGACCGACGCCACCTATTGACGCGCAGAGGTACTGCTGCTGAAAAACTTTCCGGATCCAGTCTGATGCCTGGGGGTAATTCTAAGGAAAGGAATCTACAACTAACCTATGTTTCTTACAGATATATTGTTACCGAAGGTAAGTAACTTGTTCTTTAATAAATGTATTACTAAAACATAGTTTGGTAGAGCACTGCCATTTACAAACAGCACATTTTCCAATGAAATGGCTACAAAATTTCCCACTAACTTAAGTTTACTGCTAAAACTTTATCGTACGAACAATAATCTGTGGAAATTGGGTTTCAGCAAAGATGTTGATCATTTGCACATCACTACGTAAAGTGTTCTGATTTGTTTTCACAAGAGCCAAGGCTGCGACCACTGCGTTAGCACACCGAGTCCCAGTCCTTGACATCTGCCTGGGACCAACGTGGGCCTCTCTGCACACATTCACAAAACATTACTGCCTGGACAGTCGGGTCAATCTGGAAGGGCACTTTGCCCAATATGAAACTTTTTCGCAGACCCACTTCTGGGGAGGTACTACTTGTGTATCTATTATAAGATAAGGAATCTGTGGCTAGAAGTCTCTGTCAGGTGAATAAGTTGGTAATTTTGGTAATGCCTTATCTGGTCGAAACTCTGTCTAGCTGCTGATTCCTTACTGACCCACCCATCCTCCCAGCTCTACGAACAGAGTTCTATGGACAGGGCTTTCCCCTTTCAGGGCCCTATTTTTCTACACCAGTGGTCAGTTTTCTTTATGCCCTGTGCTCCTGGCGTGGAAAGTCGTATGCTGGGGTGGCAGCCTATATAGCCACCGTGCATGTCACTTGTGGAGCCACTGACGCCACCTACCAGCATGCAGGGGTACTGCTCACAAACAAATTCCGGATCTAGTTCTACGCCTGGAGGTAATTCTATGGTAAAGAATCTGCAGCTAAATGGAGTCTCTACCAGATAAGGCGTTACCGAAGGTAAGTAGCTTGTACATTAGGAATAAAAATAGTGATAAAATTGAATTGCCTAAAGCAACGGTGTTGCAAAATACTTGGACTCTTTTTTACTCAACATTTATTGGCTGTGGCCCTATAATGGTTAAAGAGAACTGGAAAGTGGTACAAAAACTTTCTTCTGCCTATTTGAGAAAATGTGACAACAGAATAGTTGAAAACAAGATCCTCAATAATGGTTCTAGTCTCCTATAGAGAATGCCTTAGATTATTTAATATCTTCTAAACCTTTGTGATCTTATTCATTTTCTAATGGTAACTGCTAATTTGTTAAAAGGACCTTGTCATTCAAAGGGAAAACGAGTTACTTCGGTGTTCTTCTTAACCTTTTTCTTTTCTGCTGCCTCCTGATAGCCTCTTTCTACTGTAAATGAGGTCATAAAGCATGAGGGCGTATTTTTTGTGTCTACTCTACCATATATTTTCACTTATGTAAAATACTTAAGTTAAAACTGCTTGGTAAATAGAATTTTTTTTTGGGCATGGTGCTAAGAAACTGCTATAGTTCAATCTTTACAATTGTTTTGTTATGTGAATGATTATCAGCTCTTCTGTTTGTATCAACGTCTTTGTTCCTTCATGTCATTAAGAGAAGTTTTTTAAACAAAAAATCAAAAATTTAAATTTAACGGAACATCTGGGATCTTCATTTGGGCTTGATGTTTGATTTTGATATTTCAGTTTTGTAACTGATAAGACACAATATAGAAAAGCAGGATATTACAGAAGTAAATATTCTTCTATCTCTTTTCCCACATATTAAGGTGCACCCAAAGATTTCCATAGAAGAAAAGTGTGAACCTTGCACACCTGGTGAGCCTGCACCATTCATACCAAAGAACACTGTGAACGTTTGCAGCCTTAATAAACTGATTAAGAAACTTACTGACCTACACCCGGAGGCAAACAGGTAAATTTGGGATCACTTGATACAAACTACACCCAGTAGAAGCCTACTTTAGTTATTTTTCTCCTCTGTTTAACTTGAGTGAATGTCTATTGATCCTTTCCAGTGACAAAATATTTGTGTGCACTATGCCAAATCCTGTTTTACCCTTCCTAAATACACTTGTGTGAGCTTGCACCCACTTTTTTGCTCAGCCTCGTAGACAAGTGGATGCTGTTATCATTATATCCTTGATAACTCTGTTTTCAGGAGACCAAAAATAGAGAAATTGATAGAGCTGTTTTGTGTGTTTTGTTAAATGGCCAATGTTTCGGCAACTAGCGGCATGTACAGCAAGGGGCCACCTAGTCCTTTACAGATCTATCTTAAATGGGTTAAAACAGGATGGCTGCTAAACAGCATTCTTTTCCCGTTGTATCTTAGGCTTAAAATAAATTCTAGCTGGCATACATACATTTTCTCCTAGGCTGGTGAGACTGGGTTTCTATTTTAAGGTATGCAGACGTCCTCTTTCTTTTGCATTTGACACCTTTCAGCCTAAAAATGACATTACGTACATTTTAGCACTATGCTGTATAGAGCAAAGGTGATAGAGACTTCTAGCCACAGATTCCTTAGCTTCGAATATTCCCCAGGTGTGTGACTGGATCTGGTAATTTTTTGGTGAGCAGTACCCCACCCCACTGATAGGTGGCATCATTCAGCTCCACGTGGCGTCGTTGGTGTCGTCCACACCGGAAGTGACTTGCGTGGTACCTATATAGGCGCCACCTCTGCGCGCTGGCATCACTTCTTTTATTTCCACGCCAGTTAGCGCAGATAAGGAGAAGGGCTGCTTCCAGTCACCTTTTTTTCGACCTTTTGTCAACAATTTTTGAGACTTTGGGCCAGATGTACTACCACTCTAAATTGCAACTCGCAATTTGCGCTCGATTGCGAGTCGCAAATTGCGAGTCGCAATTTAGAATGTACAACAGTGTCAGAGACACTGTTAGCGATTCCCAATGGGGTCGCAAAATGCAAGGCTCATGAATATTAATGAGCCACTCGCAATTTGCGACCCCATTGGGAATGGCTGGCCCTCCCAGGGATGGTGGCCTGCTGGGCTCAGCAGACCTCCATGTCTGGGACTGCTTTTCAATAAAGCAGGTTTTTTTTTGTAAATGCAGCCCGTTTTCCTTAAAGGAAAACGGGCTGCATTTAAGAAAAAGAAAAATGAAACGTTTTCGTTTAAATTTTTTAAGGGCAGGTAGTGGGACCACTGCCTGCCCTTAAAAAATATTTTTGGAGCCAGTCACAAAGGGGAAGAGGTCCCCTGGGGACCCCTTCCCATTTGCGAGTCAATTTGCGAGTGTTTTGCGACCGCGATTGGTACTTGGCTTTGCGGTCGCTACTAGGAAGGGAACGCCCCTTCCTAATAGAGAGTCGCTAAACACTATTTTGCAAGTCGCAATTTATTTACGACTCTCAAAATAGTGTTTGTACATTGGCCACAGGTTTTTAGCATGCGCAAACCCGTTTGTGCATGCTGAATACCGTCGTACATCTGGCCCTTTGTCCCCTGGTGTGAAGGATGTCCAACTGAAAGGGAGGTTTTAAGCCATGTGATCAACAGATGTCGGTGGTTGACTTGCATTTGGTTTGTGTATGGTGTCTTGAGCAAGATCACAACGCCAGGATATGTGAGGACTGCTGCACCACGCATCCTAAGGCACTGAGAGAGTAGTCCTTCAAGCTCCTATACTGCCTGACGTCAATTGACTCCACAACGCTCCAGCTCTCTGTTGCGAGGAAGATCTCAAGATTGTTCAGGATTTTGTACTCGACGATCATTGTTCCACTTCATATCATAGGGGAAGTCGGGTAAGCCCCACAAAAAGAAAAATAATTGAAAGAGGTCTTTGACTTCACCTCGCAAGTCTTCAGACTAGTTGCGGGACCGTTGGCACTCGAGGTCTAGCTCTGTGGTGGTGCCTGCGCCTGGGCTGTCTCCACCCATCCCTGCATCTCCGGGAGCTCGAGCAACCCTCATCCAACTTAAGGAATTATGAGGCCATGCACCTCATTTTTGGGCGCCCCTACCTCTCTTGAGTGCCTTTGGGCACCACGGGTCCAGGAGGGGCCCCTACTGGTCTTTCCGCCAGTGGGCTCGCCCTTGGCACCACTCGGGCCCCAAGGATACATTGACGGATCCAGAGAGGCGTCGGTTGTGAGCTCGACCTTCCCTGGTGCCCGCTCCAGTGCTGATGCCCCTGGTGCCAGCCACGCACCGTAGTGGTGCCGCCCCCATCATCATTCCCGACTCCGATACAGAGCCGTACGGGCGTCGACTGACACCGGCACCGACTGGGTGCAGACTCCCTATATCGGAGCCAGTGCCTCATTCATATGACAGGCCTCGATTGGGTGATGATTGGGAGGGGGTCTGCAAACCCTTATGGATACCAGTCTTTAGAAGATCCCGACGACAAATGGTTTGAGGATCAGGCGGAAGCCAGTGGACTGAATACGTCCCCAGACACTGGCCTCGTCTCTCTTCCTACAGTGACTACGGAGGAATGTGCCTCATTCGCCATGGTGGTGTGGAGGGATGCTGAGGTACTGTACCTTACGCTACCTTCAGTGGCAGGCAAGACAAACATCTTGATGGACGTGCTTCAGCCGGGAGTTGTTCCCATTGACCCATTACTCCCATTTAGTGAAGCCCTTACTGACATCATACTCTGGCCCTGGTCCAAGCCCTGCACAGTGGCTTCTGTGCTTAGGACAGTTGACCACCACCATCACCCTGCCCTAGTAGACCCCAGTTTCCTTACCCACAACCGTAGAGCTTGGTGGTATAGGCCTCCACCTCCAACATCAACACTGGCACATTTCCTACCACTTGACTGGATAGGTAATACAAAAGGTTGGATACCTTCGTGAAGAGGATGCTCTCTTCTTCCAGCCTGGCACTGCGGTCGGCTAACACTGCGTTCCTCTTGGGCCGATACTCCCATACAATCTGGAACTCAGTTGCACAAGTGCGGTCCATGGTCTCGGAGAAGGCCCAAGCCATAATCTCTCAAGTAATTGCTGACGAGAGAGATGCAGCCAAGTTCACCTTAAGATGTGGTTTGGACTCAACAGACTCACTGAACTGAGCGATTTCATTTGTCCGTGTCCCATAAGTGCCACGCTAGGTTGAGAACCACTGGCTGTTCAGGGCATGCCCCAGCTTCGCTCATGGGCATGCCCTTTAATGGCTCCTGTTTGTTCGGAGAGAAGGTGGGCTCAGCACTAGAGCACTTTTAGGATAGCATGGCTATGACCAGGTCCTTGGGCCTTTCCATGGCCCCTCGCCAACCCCAATCCGCCTTTCGCTCCTTTTGTGGCCACGAAAGAGGTTTCTGTCTGCGTCTCTACCCTTCAAGCCAATACGACGTGCAAGCTTCCCAACCTCTGCGTGGCCGAGGACGCAGTACATACAGACCTCGTGAGTCGGGCAGCTGAAGGTCGGGCCAGTCCACCACCACCCTCCCATACACCCACCCTCCCCGGATGCCGCAGCCTCCAAACCGTTGTGGTTTTCACCCTTACCAACATGGGAACCCAATGGTGAGCAAAATATGCCCTCACCTGCTACACTGGATGGTCTATCACATCTGACCGAAGGGTTTTGCAGGTTGTCCGGAGGGGCTACTCGCTCCCCTTCATGGCTACCCTTCCACCTGCTTGCAACAGGATGATGGAGGACCATCTTTCTTTACTCCCACAGGAAGTGACGGCTCTATTGGCCAAGAGAACCATAGTGAGGGTGCAGATGCCAGAAAATGGTAGTGGTTGCTGTTCCCCTACTTTCTGGTCTTTGGGCCTTTCCATGGCCCCTAGCCAACCCCAGTCTGCATTCCACCCCTTTTGTGGCCACAGAAGGCGGCTTTCAACCGCGTCTTTACACACCCAACCACCACGGCCAACAAATCGCACAATCTTTTTGCGGCAGAGGATGCGGTTCCCACTGACCATGTAGGACAGGAAGTCAGAAGTCAAGTCAGTCCACCAGGGGCAGCTGCAGCCTCCAAGCCCCTTTAGTTTGCCCTCCAACCATCATGGGCATTCAGTGGTGCATAGGGTACGCCATCACCTGCACCACTGGAAGTCAATAACATCCGACTGTTAGGGTTTTTCAGCTCGTCCAAAGGGGCTACTCCCTGCCCTTTGGGACCACCCCACACCCACCCATTCCACCTATTTACAACAAGTGGACTTAGGACCACATCTCCTTGCTCCGTCACAAAGTGTTAGCTCTCTTGGCCAAAAGAGCTATAAAGAAGGTGTTGGTGTCAGAAGTAAGTCCTGGATGCTATTTCCACTACTTTCTGGTGCCAAAAAGAACAGAGGCCTTCGTTCTATTCTAGACCTGCATTTTTTTCAATCTCTTCCTGAAGGCAGAGAAATTCAAAATACTCACACTTGCGCAAGTCCTATCTGCCCAGGACCCTTGAGACTGGATGGTATTGTTGGACATAGAGGATAAATATTTTCTTGTCCCCGTCCTGCCTGCCCACAAGTGTTACCTGTGGTTCACGGCCGGCCAAGAGCACTTTCAGTTTGCTGTGCTCCCCTTTGACCTTACCAGTGCTTCTCGGGTATTCACTAAAGTGATAGCAGTCGTTGCAGCCCACCTCCGGAGGTCAGGGGTTCCAGTCTTCCCCCTACTTTGACGATTGGTTGTTGGAGGCAGGCTCGCCACAGGCAGTAGTCTTCCACCTCCAGACTACGGCAAACCTTCTGCATTCATTAGGGTTCACTATCAACGTGCTGAAGTCACACCGGACTCCCTCTCAGACGCTCCTTTTCAGTGTGCTAGTGAGGGCTATGTAATAAATAGACGTCTTTTTATATATACACTGTGTGGTTCTTTTTCGTTTAAGATACATCAAGATAAGCCTGAAGGCTGCTCTCCACAGCTACCACTTTGAGAGCTTTCTATGGTTATCAAAGACCACTAAACTCAACAATAAGGGTTGCCTGGATTAGTGCAAGGTGCATCACTTAAATAAGTGTGTACCAAATACTAAGCTAGCCTCCTACAGTGATTTCCTTCATTTTCTCCAGAAAGTAATTCCCAGTGATGGTGCCTGGTGGGGCAGGAGGATTGCTTACTTGGAGCAGTCCTGGAGGCAGACCTGAGTATCCCATATATTATCGACAGTGAAGTCAACAGCCACTCCCATTTCTTTCTTGATAGATACAGGGTCTACTAGCTCTATGGTTCCTTCTAGAGACGTTCCAGACCTCCTCTCTCTGGAATGGAAGTTCAAGCTATAGAAATGAGCAACAAAAAGATTGTTAATCAGGTCACAGCATGTGTCCCTGTAAAAAAGTATCAATGAAGAATAATTATCAGATCGTTCTGTGTAATTCGAGTCTTCTAAATTTTTGCAAGATGAACTGTGTGGTTTATTGTATGTATGACATTGCAATTGAAACCCAAGATGAAGATTCTGTGTTTAAAATTAAATCACATGACTCCAGAGTGAAACGGGTCCCAGTCCGGACCAGAGAGGATTTACCTCTAGGTTTAAGACATGTTGTCAAAGAAGAGGTATGCGATTTCTCTGGTAAAGAGATAGAATTAATAAATGTGCAGTACCTTTCAGGATAAATGTCAAACCCAGTGCAATTTTTACCAGGACTAAACAATACAAACTTTCAAGGGAAACAGAGGAATGGATGAAGTATGTAATTGAAGAAAATATTTTACAGATAATTCTTTGGAAAGTGCCTGGTAGTCCTTGCAACACTCCCCTGATGGGAATTCATAAATCAAGAGGTAAATGGAGAATAGTGCACAATTTGAGAAACAAAATAAAATAGTGATGGCATTTTATCCAGTGGTACCAAATCCAGCAATAATCCTATTCCAAATTCCATCAAATGCAGAATGCTTTTCAGTCATTGACTTAAGCCAAGTGTTCTTCTTCATTCCACTCCACGAAGACAGCCAATACTTATTTGTGTTTCAATTTCAGAATAAAGGTCTTGTTTGGTGTCAGATCGCTCAAGGATATACTGTAAGCCCTTCAGTTTTAGTTAAATCCTAAAGAAAGATCTGGAACATTTGAATTTGCCTTGTAACTCGGTCATGGTGCAGTATATTGATGACTTACTAGTCGCATATAAGATGAAAGAAGTCTGTAACCTTGATACACTATCCCAATTGAATCATTTAGTTGACAATGGTAACAAGGTTTTCCCTACAAAAATGCAATATTGTAAAAAATAAGTCCTT
Organism: Calotriton arnoldi; assembly: GCA_963921515.1. Taxonomy (NCBI): domain Eukaryota; kingdom Metazoa; phylum Chordata; class Amphibia; order Caudata; family Salamandridae; genus Calotriton; species Calotriton arnoldi. The sequence goes on from CAWUFW010000181.1 coordinate 4,538,321, forward strand.
TACCTTGGTCATCATATTGAAAAAGGAAAGTCTTAAAAGAACTTGTTTCTATAAGTCTGAAAATGAATCCTTCTACCACCCAGTGAGAGGTGAGGATTGCAAAACCTGTAATAAGGTTCACTCATAGTGTTGTTCAAGATCCAATGCCATTTGAAGAAAAATGTTTAGAGGCCTTGGGGTGTTCAGAGTAAGTTTATGTAATGCACCCGCTCTCAGAATGCCTCTCAGTTTTCCGTTTTTTACAGATAAATACAGGCAAAAAACATTTTATTTTCCTGTCTGCATTTATTTTTAAATGTGGATAAAAGCGGAAAATGGGTTGTTTTTTGGGTGATTCTAAATGCTGTCAATCATGACTGCCAGGACAATAGCTGTGCGGATTGAAAGGTAAGGGGGTGTTGAACAAAATAAACTAATTTTTGTAAAGAACTTTAAACAGCAGTAGATGTACACAACCTTGATACTAACATTTGAATGTTTTCCTATAAGTGCATATTTTATCATCTGAGTGTGTTTATATCCTTGAAACCGGGCAGGTGTGCAGGCATTTTGTGCATATTGTTTGGTTAAATAAATGTAGAAATATACTCGTTTCCGCTTAATTTTTTTCACATAACCCAAAATAAATATGGATAAATACAGATAAAACTAGCAAAAAATAAATATGGATAAATACTGACGGAAATGTCAAAAAAATAAATACCATAAAATCATAATTATAATTCGGAATTTTACCTTTTCTGTCATGAAAAAGGAGGGTGTGTACTTGCAATTGTAGATTTTTTTAAATGTGCAAAGTTTCTAATTTTTGATACTACTCTGCTAAACTGCTGACGGGGAGGGTAGTCTCTTGCTGCTAGATCAATGAGAGGATGTGGCCTAACGGCTAGAATGGTTGACCTTGAATCTGAGGAACTTGGTTCGAGTTTTGGCAACGACGCTCAGCATCCTGTGATTCTGGGTAAATCACTTAATCGCCCGGTGCCTAACAAAATGAATGTGTCCATCTGTAACAAACTGGTGCTCATGTAAAGCGCTCTGATACCTGATACCGTCGGTTGAGTTTGCCACTCCTGTGATCCCGCTCAGGTTTCGGACTATGGCCGCCCAGTACTGTTGTATGAGAGGGAAGTCCCATAGTGTGTTGTAGTATGTTCCCTCTTGACCACACCCCCCCTACAAGTAGGGTCATCTCCTCTACCCATTTTAGCCAAACTACGACAAAAGTATATTCTATGGAATATTTTCAATTGTAGTAACCCGAATTTGCTCGATATGGCCACTTCTCTCGGGAACGTCAAATCATCTTGCCAGTCCTCGTCATCCAGGTCACCTATGTTTGCTTGGCACCGTTCCCGGAGCCTAATGAGATGGTCGGGGGAATTGTTGATCAGTTTCTGGTTTGTCAGGTATACTGCCTTTCGGTCCATGTGGTCAATAAGGATTCTGTCCTCTAGTGTTAAAGACTCCTGGAGTTCCGTACCTTTGGGGATTGCTGCTTGTAGCATGTGCTTAATTTGCAGATAACGAAATGTTTCTGCATCTGACAGTTCGTATTCTCGCTGGAGTGTTGCGAAAAATCTCATGTTCCCCCCTTGTCCATAGGTCACCCACGCGGGATATGCCAATTAGGTCCCACTTGTCAAAGCCATGAATTCTGCCCATGGCGCCTAGCCTTTCTGCATCCCACAGTGGGGTGTACTGTGTTATTTTGTTGTCCCATCCCAACTGTTTCTGGACCATGTGCCAAAGTTGGACTGTAGTCTTTGTTGGGCCCGTTAGGGACAGGTGCCGGAGGGAGGTGTAGAGCGCTTTGGTATATCCCCTCTTGCCTAATACATGTCTATCCATTCGGTAAGCAGGCTTGTCTGGCGATTGATACAAACAGTGGTTGCTAGCTACTAGTTGTGCCGCCCAATAGTATTTCCGTATGTCAGGCAATGCAATACCCCCGCCGCACCGCCCCCGAACCAGTTTCTGAAGTGCCATTCTCTGAGGCTTCCCGTCCAATAATAGTTAACTTTGTTCACTTTCTATTGTCTGGAAATACTTAGTAGGCATTGGATATGGTGTGTCTTTGTAGGATATATAGGAAACAGGGGAGTGCCATCATTTTAAAGCGAGATAATCTCAATGGGGTAACCCAGTAATGTGCAGAACCTGGGGATGGGTACAGTATAGGAACAGTGGTACTGCCACCTAATAACTTATCATTTATGTCCCCCTACGGGTGAGACTTTCAACATATGTTTAAACAGCACACCACTGAAAATAAATGACAATTTAAATTGAAAAAATCATTTGTATTTGAAAATATTATTTTGTAAGTTAGAGACAATAACCAAATGACATTATACAACATACACAACAAATACACATGAATATTTACAATAGTGACATAAAAAGGTGACCGATTGAGACAGTGCACATCACAATACTACACAATTTTTACAAAAACAACATGAAACATCAATTTTCTTTTTGTTACTAGCAACCAAAAGCACCCTAGCAAGACCTCTTCTATTGTATGGGTCTTGTTGGGCAAAAAAATGCTAGATCTGGAATGTCGACGTTTCGACCCCTAATAACGTGTGCATGTCAAGAACATCACAGTAGGGTCTTCTTCAGGACAATAAACTGTTGTGTATGCCCTGTTCAGAATAAAAGAAAAAATGGCTAGTTTTAGATATCAGTGTGTGCGTTATGAAGAAAGGAAACGAAGATGCCATGAGAATGAGCTCACCGTCAAGAATAAATCAAGAGGCACAATGGATTGCACTGTTCGTTCTGTCGATTAGCCCAGAATGGTTCCATTAGTATCCAAGGTATCTTGATCCTGTTATAATTATTAATATGAGTACCTGTTATTGACGGGTTCAAGGATAATGGTTATGAGGACATAAATCCTACCTGCCGTATCATTGGTTTCGTGGAGTCAAAATAAAGTATCCAAATGGATATTCCAATATTCAGGGGCACATAGGCTCCCTGTGATTCTGTATTGAAAAATAATTCATGTGGAAAAACTATGCCGGTAAATCATGAGTAAACACACCACCACCGAGTGCTTGTGATGTTTTGAAAAACATACTCGCATCCGGGACGCCACGTAGTGAGAGAAGTAGGGGCTATCACTCATACTACTACAGTCATGAGTAAACACACCACCACCGTGTGCTTGTGAGTTTTAAAAAAACATATTCTCAATTATGAGAGAAGTAGAGGCTGTCACTCCTACAACTACAGGTGAGACATTATTCACCAAACCACCACCAAGTGCTTGTGTGGTTCAGAATTGTAAAAAGTTGTTGAACACACTCACCTCCGGCATGCCAAGCTCGGAGAGAAGTAGCGGCTATTACTCCTAAATTATCTCATAAACCTGGTCCAGCCCAAGGTCTGTATATACCCAACTTATCAGGTTATGCATTCAATTCTGTTGAAAATAAGCAAGGATAGATGATAAAATCAACTAAATCCCACTCGAAGTATCCATACGCTTAGTTATCGCCATAAAATTAAAAGAGCCTTACCTCCGGCATGACTGCTTGGAGTATTAGGCAGAGAGCAAGTGATCCGCTGTGCCTCATTGCCGAGATAAAAGAAGTTGACGCGCAGCCGGCCTCTGAATGCACGCAGGCACGTTCAGAATCCACGGCCGGGACATGTAACTATGGTGACTGAGACGCAGGCTTTCCAAGAATGCGGAAAAGCCCGAGCTCGGTTTCCAGTTACATTCTGTAACATCGGGAATTGTCGATGGAGGCTCATGCTCCTCTGGTCGGTCCCGAGTGATTATGCGGGTTTTCTGAGGCAACTGTAGGATCAGATAAGATGGATTTATGAACTGCGCAACGATTTACATGGAAACATGACGTGTAATGACCATATTACTAGTTCACATACACATCATGCAGACGTGTTTGAAATATTAGCACCATGTTTGGAAATGTGACAATCTTCCTATATAAGGGCATCATGATCACTAAATCGTTGGAAACCCTATTGATGGTGTGGAAGCCACATATGTGTATACAAAAAACCTTCCATGACCAAATTTTTTTTTTGCTGCTTTTGCAATACTTTTGCAATGAATTGCTTCTTATTTTGTCATGCTAGGCATGCGCACCATGTCTTATTTAAATGTGTTTGCGTACACATCCTAGGTGGGTATCTCTGTGCAGTAAGATACCAGTGTCTCCAGCATTTGACATCCTTGGGATTATATATACCTTGAGGTCTAATTATCTTAAGGCAACCGTAAGGACAGATTACATAGTGGGCACATAAATATGGCGTGATGAAACATTGTACAAAACATTATACAACCAACACATAATCCTGTGTTTTACAACAACCATTGAATATGCTTATCATATATACATTTTCAGAATTAGAAGGCCACTTCTGTGAGCATATACATTGCAACCCGCTATGTAACCATTGCTATTGTCAACGGGATACGACATCACATACGTTAAGCCCTGGAAAGGGCACATCCTGATTAAGAAATGGCTATGTATGAGATCTAACTCATGTAGTGCAGAGTAAGGCGATATGTCTGGTGATTTCCTCAGATTCATTCAGACCCTGTCTGACTGAATCGAGGAGATGTATCCACTTACACTCGCATAGGTTAAGTGTGGCTGCTAGATCTCCCCCTCTAGGATTAGGTAAAATTCTCTCAAGGACCCACCATTTCAGGCTATCAATCTGGTGTTTCATTTCAATAAAATGGTCGACCAAGGGTGCCCCATGTACTCTACAGCGTATCCTCGAACAATGCTGAAGGATTCTGGTCTTAACCGTTTGCTTAGTTTGGCCTACGTAAACCTTATTGCATGGGCACATGATGATGTATATCACGTCTTTAGTATTACAGTTCGTGTGGTGCTGGAAGAGAAATTGTTTTCCAGCATACACGAAATGCTTCTGCTCTACCGCCCTTCTCCTTGTAAGCGCTGCAGGGAGGTCGAAAGATTACGTCGATAGAAGAGATCAGGGTCTACAGTGACGAAAACTCTGAGATGGTGAAACCCCTCTGTCACCACCTCTACCACACATTCCTTGGTAAGTGTGGAGGACGTTCCGTGGAGTATGTAGATGGTGGACCTTGACCAGTTGATGTTGTAGCCTGAGTATTTGCCAACGTTGGTAAATATGTTCAATACTCTGTTTATTGAAGTTTTGAGGGATGGTAAATAAAGAATATAGGGATAGGGATGGGGGCGTGGCTAACCAGCCAACATGGTGGACACGGACTTGTAGAGCTCCGGCGGCATCCCCCAATTATCCGATATATTTACCCTTAAGTAGCGCCACCACAGCCGGCAAAGAACGAGCCCGAGACGGTGACGGGTCGCTGACACTGCTGAACCCACCGGAGGGCAGAGGCAGAAGCTGGGGACGCCAATGCTGCTGAGCGCGGCGCTGCGGCCTACTTGAGTGGCGGCGGTGATCGGGCCTGGTAGCCCCGGACGGGTGACGTGCACCCGGTGAGACCCGCGAGGTAAGCCGGTGGCGGCGGCGGTGGTTCTCCGGCCTGGCTGGCCATCTTGAGGCGAGGGCCTGTGATCACCTGCCGCTGTGGGGAGCGCTGATGCCTCCATCGAAGACTGCCACGAGAAGTTGGAGGTAAGGGCCGACAGCGCCGGAGAGAGGGAGCGCAGCGCTGCGGCCTACCTGAGGGACAGAGGAGATCGGGCCGGACTGCCCCGGCAGGGAGAAGTGCACCCGGTGGGACACACGTGGCGAGCGCCCAGGGGCGGCGGTGATTCACTGTCCTGACTGGCCCCTTGCTGTGAGGACCTGCGACCGCCCCCCACGGAGGGGAGTGCTAAGGCCTACCTGAGAGACCGCTCCGCGGAGACGGAGGCAGCGGCCGGTTACACCCGAGGGCGGGGGATTGCGGAGAGAGCCCGCACCCGATGAGGCCCGCGAGGTGAACTGGTGGAGGCGGCGGTGGTTCTCCGGCCTGACTGGCCACCTTGAGGCGAAGGCCTGTGATCGCTTACTGCTGTGGGGAGCGCTGAGGCCTCCATAGGAGACTGCCACGATAAGTTGGAGGTAGGGGCCGACAGCGCCGAAGAGAGGGAACACAGCGCAGCGCTGCGGCCTACCTGGGTGGCAGAAGTGCTCGGACCGGACTGCCCCGGCGGGGAGAAGTGCACCCGATGGGACCCACACGGCGAGTATCCGGGGCGGCGGTGGTCCCCGTCCTGACTAGCCCCTTGCTGTGAGGGCCTGCGATCGCCCTCTGCCGGAGGGAGCGCTACGGCCTACCTGAGAGGCCGCTCCGCGAAAAACAAAGGAGGCACCCGAGACAAGGAGATAGCGGAGAGAGCCCGCTACGGACGGGCGTGGATCCTCGTCCACACTGGGCCTCCATGGGCTGCTGGAGTCGGAGAGCGGCGAGACGATTGCCTGAGGTGGAGGAGGGGTGGTAGACTGCGGCTGTCGTCTGTCGGTCCCGGGGCCCAACGCGACAGGAGTGGTGACTGTGGAGCAAAACAGGAACTGACCCCCGGAGACCACGAGAGCCTCCTTAACTGAAGGGCTACAGATAAGGGGAGCCGAGGTACGGGTGCGAGGCCCTGGGCGTGAAGCTGTGGGGCCCCCATGTGGCATACGACCTGCACGGATACGCCACACTGCGGAGTAGCGGTGCTCGGAGGTGCTGAACGGTAGCGGGAGATGCCCGGTGGGGCACCCTGAGACCTGGTCCCCGGTTGGGCACCCTAGACCAAGTTGCTACGCCCGGCCCTGGGACACAGGCGGCAGCGGAGAGACCTAGGGCCTCAGGACGTGGTGGTGAGCCAGAACGACATGTAAAGAGGGCGGAACAGACGTGCAGTGGACTGAAACCGATGTGGGGACCCACTGGAGTGGTGACATCGCTGTGGGGGCAGGGAGTAAAGACAGTGAATCACTAAGGAGGACCCCGGCCTAATAACTAGCCGTGAGTTGCCAAAACGAGACGGCCGCGGACCTGGCTCCCGGTTGCTGAGAGACTGATCTGAACGCGACAGTACGGAACTCAAATATCCACACGGTGGAGGCGGCCCGTGGAAGTGAGGAGGCGGACACTAAACAGCCAAGAAATAGTGGTAATACGAGGGGAGATACTGTACTGTCTGGGGAAGTTATAAGTCACCGGCCCACGAGGAGGGAAGCGAGGGCGCACTGTTGGGGGCCTGGACAGTGGTGGCACTAATACAGAGGGGATCTCACCCCGCGGTCCTGTAGGTAACTACTGACTACGCACCAGCTAGTGATGGGCCGAATGCGGGCGAAATTACAACAGGGACCACTACGAGCGGGGGGGTCGGACCCTGCCCACATGCGAGAGGAGGGAGAGATGGAATTGGCATCTGTGGCGGTGGCCACCAAGCTCGACTCGGTGCTGGCCGCGGTTGAGAAACTTGGGACTGCACTAGATAACACCAGGACGTCCCTGGAGGCCCGAATCGATAAGGTGACGTCAGACTTCACACTTCTACATGCTGACCATCGGAAACTGGCCGAGAAGGTGACCGCTCACGATCAGACACTCAAAACGCTCCAGCCCATCACCCAAAGTCATGCGGCGGCGTTGCAAGACATGATCGACCGAGTGCACGCACTGGAGGATAGGAGTTGAAGACGCGGAAGGACGCTCCCGCCGCAACAACGTACGCGTAGTGGGCCTGCCGGAGGGGGAAGAAGGAAGAAACCCGGAACAATATACAGAGCACTGGTTAAAGGAACTGATGCCCCGGGAACGTTGTCACCCCAGTTCGTGGTGGAGAGGGCGCACCGTGTACCGGCACTGAAACCACAGCCGGGCGCTAGACCCCGCCCTTTCCTCTTAAGACTCCTCAACTACCGGGACAGGGATGCGGTGCTCCGCGAAACCCGGAAACTGGGTGACCTCAAAGTAAGCGGCAACCAAGTGATGATGTTCCCCGACTACACTGCCCTTGTACAGCGCCGCAGAAGCAACTACATGGCGGTGAAGCGCCAGCTCCGAGAGCTGGAGTTACCCTACTCTCTCCTGTTCCCGGCTAGACTGCGGGTGGTTGCAAAAGGAGAGACCCGCTTCTTGACTCCCCGGCGGAGGTATGGGACTGGATGGAGGAGAAGGGCCTCTGGACGGGAAAACGACCCTCCGGCCAAGATGAGGGCAGGCACGCAGGTAGAAGGCCGAGACGGCGGAGCAGACGCGGGGCATCACGCTATAACGGGGCGGGGACGGCAGCCCCGAGTCCGGAAAAAGCAGAATGGAGCGACGAGGAGTCCTGGATGCGGTTGCGACCCTGGGAGTCCCACACAGCGGGGAGCGCCGAGGAACGGGGAGACGCGATTCCTCGATGGCCAGTGGCGCGACGTCTCCATCTACGGTGATGTCGGAGGATCTCTGCATGCCAGCAGTAACTCCACAGACTGCTGATGGTATCATCTGATGGGAGGCCGAGACACTGGACATTGTTGTAGGATGCCCGCGCAAGTACACTGTTGGTTACAGGGCATAATGCCTTTATGGGGCGATAATGAGGGTGAGAGACATGGGAGGGGCGGTGGACACCGTTCGTGCACTGGGGCTGACCGGAGGGCCATACGCTGCATATTTGGTGGAGATGCGTATTTGCCCACAATGATTGAACAGCGAAGTAGTGGTGGGCGACCCCTGCTTATGACGGGCTCCGAATTGCTGTCCACGATGATTATTTAGGTGGCGCTCTAACTGCACGCGACAAGGGGGTAGCTACAGAGGAGAGATGCTTAGGTACACGACCCCATCAGGCAGTATACTGAACTAGTTCATATTTGCAGGCTATTGCAAAGTTTGGACGGACTTCCTTATGGAGTCCGCCCTATCTGTTATGAAGTTTAAAGTTGACCCACGGGTTTTGTTGCAGCAGACCGACACATCCTTGCACACCCCTGGCCGGGACACGCTGGCAGCTATAGCGCGCCTGCTGGTACAGCGATACACTCACTCCAACGATGACGACAGTTAATGTAATCACATGGAACATACGAGGAATGCATACACCCTCACGACGCTATTCCATATTCGCATACCTTCAGCGGCACTTGACCAACATCGCCCTCTTGCAGGAAACGCACATGACACAGACGGAGCTCGAAAAGCTGCGTAGGCGCTGGAGAGGACAGATGTATGGCACCATATACTCTGCGCATGCGAGGGCACATTGATCTGGGTGAGGGCGGGGGTCCCGTTTAGCTGTGAGGAGGTGGTAATAGACCAGGAGGGCAGGTACACACTGGTTCGTGGGAAGCTTAATGGTCAACCAATACTGATGGGATCCATATATGCCCCAAATATAGATCAGATACCCTTCCTGACAAGACTATCAGCGGCCCTGACTCCCTATGTGGGGCTCCCTTGGTTCCTAGGGGGGGACTTCAATTCGGTACTCAACGTACAATTGGATAGGTCCTTCCCCCCCCTCCAGAAGACACCTGCCACGTCAAACGCGCGGGCGCTGGAGGATTGGCTATCACAATGGGCAATGTCAGACATCTGGCGCGTCCTAAATCCAAATGCGCGTATTTACTCTCATTACTCAGCAGTGCACGGCCTACATGTAAGGTTGGATAGGGTGGTGGCCTCCCAACCCCTGTTGCCATTGGTCATGAAATCCGAATACATGGGGCGGACACACTCGGATCATAACCCATTGTTGATACAATTGGGCTGGGCGGCGGGCCGCCCGCCCATACCCACATGGCGACTCCAGGTGGCCGCACTGGAAGACCCGGAGTTTCGCGGTCACTAGGGACGGCTATTCTCACCTACCTGGAACTTAACGAAGATACGGCCAGTAGCGCCCTAGTGGAATGGGATGCCCTTAAGGTAGCGGTTAGGGGTCATTGTCTGGGGGCCACATGGAATGTACGCAAGCGGCTATCACTTTCCCTCGCCCGCCTAGAATCTCAGCTGTTACAACACGAAGGTGAGAGGGGGGAGGCGGGCGGATGCTCGACCCAGCTGACTGAATTACGCGCTCAACATGCAGAGCTCCTGGAGCAGCTGCGGTGCCATAATTACACGGCTCACACAGCACGCACCCACGCCACCGCTGACCGGGCGGGCCGCCTACTGGCCTGGCTGATAACGCAAGAAAATAAGCGGGCCCCGATTGGCGCAATACGAGGGCCGGACGGCACGCTAGTACACACGCAAGGCGAGATACACAAGGTAATGACAGATCATTATGCACAACTGTACTGCTCCCGAGGATGCTGTTCTGACAGCGACCTAGCAAGATTCTTAGACCAGGTCCAATTACCCACGGCGTCAGCTAACCAACAGGCTGCACTCAATGGCCCTCTTACGTTAGATGAAGTTGGGGGTGCAATCGGCGCTATGGCATCAGGGAAAACGCCGGGCCCGGATGGGCTACCGGCCGAATATTATAAGGCTTACAGAGAGTCCCTAATACAGCCCCTCCACAAGCTATACATGACAGCACTGGAGGAACATACACTGCCCCCCTCGATGAGAGAAGCCTACCTGGTGTCTTTATTGAAACCAGGCAAGGATCCCACTACCCTTGGTTCCTACAGACCCTTGGCGCTATTAAACGTGGACTACAAACTCCTTGCCAAGATGCTGGCGGACCGATTGGCACTAGTGGTACCGGGGTTAATACACACGGATCAGAACGGATTTGTCCCCAAGCGGAGCACATCGTTAAACCTGCGACGATATTTCAGGGTGGCAACAGACAGTGTACACGCCTGGCCTCAGGCGGGGTGTCTCATGTTAGACTTAGAGAAGGCATTTGACTGCCTGGAATGGAGCTTTCTAGCGAGCGTGCTATCGAAATATGAGCTCGGCCCGGACTTTCTCCAGATGGTTGGCCTACTCTACAGAGCCCCCACAGTCCGCGTGCGACTGGGACCGTATATCTCGGACGCCGTAACAGTGGGCAGGGGCACCAGACAGGGATGCCCTTTGTCACCCTTATTATTTGCGCTGGCCATAGAGCCGCTAGCGGCCAGATTGCGAGATATGACAGGAGGGGGCATTCCACTGGGAGACGCGGTGCACCATGTGTCCCTGTACGCGGACGACCTGTTGGTTTACGTGCGAGATGTAAATAATATACCACCACAGCTGGCAATCATCCTTCAGGATTTCGCTATCCTCTCGGGGCTCCGGGTAAATGTGGGTAAATCCTGTCTCCACGCGTTTCGGGAGGGACTTCAGGACCCAGGGTATATGCTTAACGATGCACAGGTACAATGGCAAGAAAGTACGTTTCGATACCTGGGAATTCAGATCTACCGCCAACCCAAGGATCTGATGGATGGCAACCTGGGGAAGGCAGTGACGGCCATTCGGTCACAAATGGGCTTCTGGGGCGCGCTCCCATTGACGGTTACAGGTAGAGTGGCGCTGACGAAAATGGTGATTCTCCTCGACTCCTGTACTACTTTGTGAATTTACCTCTCTACGTTCCGGCCGCCTTCTTCACTACGTTTACTAAATTGCTCCGGGATTTCATATGGGGGGCTGCAAGACACAGGGTGGCGTTGACAAAACTGTACCTGCCAACTGACCAGGGGGGGCTAGCGGTACCTTGCTTTGAGCACTATTATCTGGCAGCCCAGGTACAATGGATAGCCAGATGGCTAGCGGACAGAAACAGGGATGATACCGCCACCACACTACCACCGTATTCGTTAACACGCATAACCAGCCTCTTCCACCCAGCTGCTAAGGCCGCGCGACCGGAGCCGCTACTACTGGCAGTGGCGTACCGGTGCTACCGTAGATGTCTCTACCTCACAAGAGCCGTCATCCCTTATGCACCTGCGATACCATTGGAGGGCTCCCCCAGCGGCCAGGGGTACTGTCGACGGTGTCCCTCGCGAGCTGGCGGGCAGCGGATGTACAAACCCTGGGTGATTTATACAGGGACAGTGCGCTTATGTCATATGAAACCTTGGTGGTTGAAGAGGGGTTGCCGCCAGGGCAGTTTTTAATGTATCGTTCATTACTGGCAATGCTTACGGGCAGATGGGGAGATATGCACACGGAGCCGGCCCAACACCTCACTATTCAGTATCTCCATGTTATGGGAAGAGGTAGACACCTGGTTCGCTGGTTCGCGTCGTCGCTCCGAATACATGTGGCGGTCAGATTGGACCCCTCCGCCAAAAATGGGAACTGGACTTAGGGCGACAATTAGCGGATAAGGAATGGGAAAAGATACTTAGAAGCCCGGTATGCATACCCAGGAACATGCGATTTCGACAAATACAATTATTTATTCTACACAGAGCGTATCTCACACCCGAACTAATAAATAGGTACTTTCATCGTACGGACGCAGTGTGCCCCAGATGTGACGAACCTGGAGCCGGGTTGATTCATATGCTCTGGAGCTGTCCTAACATACTCACATACTGGCGCAAAATCCGTGAGCTCTTACAAAAGTGCACGGGCCGTGATTTGCCATTTGAGTGGTCGGTAAGCCTACTCCATCACTTCAAGCGAACCCCAACCACAAAGGTCACCTCTCGGTTCCTGGACCTGGGACTAGTAGTAGCTAAACGACTCCTGACCAAACGCTGGAAAGCGAGAGACCCCCCACATATACAGGCATGGCGGTACTCGCTAATGGCGTGGGCTAAGGCAGAAGGGATCGCCCTCCGACGAGAGGAAACACTGGGGTTACGAAAGGAGCCCATAGCAACAGACTGGGAGGGATTATATCATAGTCTGCAAAACGGGGAGGAAGGCCTTGCAGGGAGCCCATCCAGGTAGAGAAGAAGTGAACGATGGCCAGCACAATGGCAGTACCTTGCTGTATTGTTCCTTACAAAACTGGAATATGCGGATTGTCGGAGGTGAGGATTGATGAGGAGAGGCGCAGACAATGTGGTAGCTGCGGTTGTGTAATCCCGGTAGGGGGAACCATTAAGGAGAAACATTACACATGGGTCGGTCGATGCTGCTGTTGTTGTTGTTAATTTTATGAGGCTTATGTTGTATAGACTTTGCTATCTGTTTAACCAGCCGCACTATATGAACTGAAAGGAACTTAAACAACGACATATCGACAAACACCTGAACTACTCCACTAACCTCTACCTATACACGTTGGGCCACACATGTTAGACCGCCTTATTGTTAGCTAAGAGGCCCTGCAGATATCATTAACATGTAATGTAATACTCCACACCTAAACCGGAGATCTGTATATTGAGATATGGCGGAGGGATAGATCAGTACAAATGTATATCGATTGTCTGTTGCCTTTCATACCTATGTTCATCTGTAAAAATACAATAAAAACAGATTCAAACAAAAAAAAGAATATAGGGATAGGGATGTTCTGTCCTCCCAACTGTCGGTCCATCGTAGGCCCCTTATCAATGGATCTCTCCGGACCCAGGTAGCTAGTGGTTGTAGCATTAAGGCAAAAATTAGCGGTGACGAGGCAGCCCTGTCTTGTCCCACTCCGCAAGGGAAATCTGTGAGACGTTCTGTTGTTGGCCACTACTTGTGCTATGGGGTCAGTATAGAGGAGTCTGAGCCATGCTGTAAAGTTGGGACCGAATCCCATTGTTTCTAACACTGCGAACATGTATGGCCATTCCACAGTGTTGAAGGCCATACGGGCATCAAGCGGCATGACTACTGCATCTTCTCTCAGCGTGTTCACTTTCCCCAGCACTCCGTGAAGTCTCCGAGGATAAGAGCTGTATTTCGTCCGGCCATGAAGCCTGATTGGTTAGAATGAACCAGCTGTGGAATGATCTGGACCAAGCGCTTGGCGAGTAATTTGGCTTGGACTTTGGCTTTTTTTTTTTAAGAGTTTTATATAGCGCGACTACACTTGAGACATCGGGTATCAGAGCGCTTTACATGAGCACCAGTTTTGTTACAGATGGACATATTCATTTTTGGTAGGCATGGGGAGATTAAGTGATTTGCCCAGAATCACAGGATTTCGAGTGTCGTTGCGGACACTCAAACCCGGTTCCCCAGCTTCAAAGTCGACCGCTCTAGCCGTAAGGTTACATCCTCTCTTTGGCATTGATCAATGAAATAGGGCATGCACAGTTGTCCTTCGGTTTGCCCTCCTTATGGATCAATACTATGGAAGCAAGTTGTTGGTCTTCTGGGAGCATCCCCATTACTCGACTCTCTAGATAGATGTTTTTAAGGTGAGGGGTCACCCGTACTGGCTGTTAGCTTATATAATTCAATCTGGAGGCCGTTGGGCCCCTCTGCTTTCCCTGATTGTAAGTTTCGGATCGTTTGTGCTATCTCTTCCTCTGTTATTTCGCCCTCCGTTAAAGCTAAAGCCTCTGAGCTGAGGGTTGGAAGGGGAATATCTGTCAACAGGTCCTTGGCTTCCTCCCTTGTCAGTCCCAGAGGGCGATTAGACGCCACTGTAGTATGTTGCAAAAGCGTCCGCTGTCTGTTGTGGGTCTCTGAGCGTCTCGCCCTCTTTCGAGGTTATGACGGTAACTAGTCTACTGGCCTGCTCTCGCCGGTCGAGCCAAGCTAGCAGTTTCCCTGTCTTGTCTCCTACTTTTTTTTTTTTTTTAACTTTATTTATCGATTATCCATAACAATACAGACAGTCAGTGCAATGTAAGTAATCATGATGTATTCAGGCAATTGCGATTGGCGAATCAACATAGTCTCATCCGATACAAACCACAGAAAGTACATGGCGACATTAAGGTGACAACGTGCATCAGCTATATGTAGCAGGTAGCCTATATCTATCCTCCCCACTTCTGGGGTGTGTGTAGCCCAGGTCTTCCCCCATGTTTGGTGTCAGAACAGCTGTCTCCTGCATTAGCAAGGGACGGGGGTGCGTACGAACGCCGCGAGGACGAGGGGGGGCCAAACTCGGTGGTGTGGGCTGTCTGGTACACAGTAAGATGTGGTGCAGTGGAGGATCACCCAATCCCAGCTGGCACTAGGCCTGAACTTAGTTGTGTGTCTGTTTCGCTGCGCAGGTTATCAACATATGACTTATATGGGCCCCAGATATCTATCGGGCCTGACTGCGTGTTGGCGTAGATCTCGCTATTGATGTTACAATACGCCATACTGTGTAACCAACCCTGTAATGTAGGAGAAGTTCTGGAACCCCACCGCAATGCAATCTCTCTCTTTGCCAACAGAAGCCCAAGGGAGGCCAGTCGTCGGACCCTCTTAGGAAAATTGACCGTATAACCAATGAGTGCTATCTCCGGTATGGGAGTCAGTTCCATGCCGAGCATGGACCCCAGCGCGGCATGCACATCCGCCCAGTAAGAGCTGATGAGGGGGCAGGTCCAGGTCATGTGGGCAAAGTCCGCCTGCTGAGCACCGCATTTCGGGCAAGTGTGTGGCCTGGTGGGAGCTATCTTATGTACCTTAGCCGGTGTCATGTATAGTCTTCGTAAAAATTTAAAATGCAGCAGCTTATGCCGACTATTCAGAGATATATTGCCGGTGGCAGCGCAGCATACGGCCCATTGATCGTCTGTGATTGGTTGTCCCAGGTCTGTCTCCCACTCCGCCCGCAATCTCTCATCTGCAACGGGGATCTGCGCACTACAAAGCTTATAAAGTTTAGATGCCAGATGCACTCCACAGTCGCTCTCTATAATTAGAGACAGAGGCGCAAACGAGACCGGTTCCAACGGGTAGCAGGTAAATGTCGCCCGCAAGGCAGAGGAGAGGCGACGCAGTACAAACCGGTCCATGAACGTGTCCTCCTGGAAGCGCGTCTCCTCCGTGGGCGAAAACACATGGCCCCCCGGGTACAGGTCTCCCATCTTAACAATGTCGAATTTGGCTAATGTACGCTGTACAAGCCTCTCACCCGTGAGGGGGAGCAGGCGGACATTGGGGAGCGGGAGAGCCGACGCATACAACGCAGGAGCCCCAGTATAGCGCTGGAGTCTGCTCCAGGCCCAGCTGGTGGTTGACACCGTCTGAATGTCAATGGGATCTCTGGGCTCTCCTGTGGGGAGCACGTTCGCCAACCGGTCGGGGAGGACAAAATCAGACTCTGGTCTCAGAAATGGAATCCTGGCGTCCGGGTGATACCAGCCATAGGCGTAACTACCTTGTGCCACTAAATAGTATAAATAAATATCCCGGCACCCCGAAGCCGCCCCTTTCATACGGAAGGGTGAGTGTTGTCCATCGGACTCGTGGCTGTTTCCCGCCCCACACCAACCGAAGCAGGTGGGATCGCAAAGTACTGAAGAAGCTCTTCGTGAGTGGAATGGGGATATTATTTAAAAAATACAGAAATTTGGGCAGGACCATCATCTTTATCACAGCTATTCTACCCGCCATGGATAGAGGCAGGCATAACCATCGCTCCACCTGCGCCTCCAGCTTTACCATGGCTGCACCGTAGTTAAGTTGTATGATCTGAGCCGGATTTAAGTGTATCTGAACTCCCAGATATCTCACAGAGTCTGTACACCACTCCAGAAGGTAGTCACAGGGCCAAGGGGTAGTGCCGACGGTTAAAGGGAATATGATAGATTTCTGCCAGTTAATACCGAGGCCCGAGTGCCGCCCAAAGCGTAGGATCTCTCGGACAAGCGGGTCCAGGTTCAGGCTCGGCTCCCTAACGTATAAAATGGTATCGTCCGCATATAAGGACACCAACAGAGGGCCCGTCCTAAACTGTAGCCCCCTATGCAGATGCTTTTCTTGGAAATGGCGTATTAAGGGATCCATGGCAAGTATGAATAAAAGGGGGGACAGGGGGCAGCCCTGTCGCGCACCCCGGGTGAGCGGAAACTCCTCCGACAGTGTGCCATTCAAACGCAAGCGAGCCTTCGGGCGACTATATAGCAGGCTCGTGGTGTCTATAAAACCGGCCGGCATGCCCATACGTCGCATGATGGATAAAAAAAAGGGCCATTCCAGCGTGTCAAATGCTTTTTCGGTGTCTAGAAGTATAGCCGCAGCCGGTACCTCAGGGCTGATCCTATGTAGCGCCGCAAACAATGTCCGCAAATTCAGGGAGGTCGATCGGTGGGGAACAAAGCCGGACTGAGCTGGGGAAATAATGTACTCCATTAGCTGTGAGAGCCTATGTGCGATAATTTTGGCCAGTATCTTCTAGTCAATGTTCAATAGAGAGGGCGGTCGATACGCTCCGCAAAGAGTGGGGTCCTTGCCAGGTTTGGGAAGGAGGATAACAACTGCCTCGCTTAACGTGGGGGGCACGTGCTCTAAGGCTTTGGCATATACTTCAATCAATTTCGGGGCCAATTGATCCATAAAAGCCTTATAAAATTCCCCGGTAAAGCCATCCAGCCCGGGCGCAGAGGACCCCCGAAGCTCTTTAATCGCACCGCGCACCTCAGTCACTGTGATCGGCTCAGCCAGGAAGTCCTGCATGTCTTTTTCTAAATAGACTAGGGCTATCTCGTCCAAATAGGTCTCCGCGCAGCGGGGTCCACATCTGCTTTGAAGTGTACAGCGCTGCATAGTAGGACCGGAATTCTTCCACGATGTCCGTGGGGGACGTGAGCATAACCCCGTCCGAGTTGCGAATCTCGGTAATGAAAGCTCTATTATATGGGGGCCGTAATACCTGAGCTAGAGTGCGACCTGGTCGGTCGCCCTCTCCGTAACGCCTAGCCACTTGATATTTGCCTAAATAAAGAATCTCTCGATCAGCAGTCTCTCTATATTCCAGGAGCAGGGCCAGTCTTTTATCTTGCGGCGGGTCAGACGAACCGGCCATGGCCTCCCTGTCTAAGTCTGCAAGCTCGCTTTCCAGCCTTGCTAGTGTGGTGCGTAAGGCACCGAGCACTCCCGCTTGTTTGGAGATACAGACCCCTCGGATGTAGGCCTTGAAGCCCTCCCAAAGCACTGCCCATGTGTCTACTGAGCCGGTATTGTTGGTGAAGTAGTCCTCTATGGCCTCGCCAACCAAAGTGTATCCAAGAGCGCGCGTCCGGGGAACCGCCACTGCCTTTCAAAACCCTCAGGCCGAGGGACACCTAGAGTCAGCTGGACCGGGGCGTGATCTGAATATGTCCTGGGGAAAGTAGCGGTCGCCCGAAACCACGCGGAAACCTCCGGGGAGAGGAGCCAGAAATCAATCCTGGTCCAAGTGTCATGCTGCCCTGAATAATGTGTGTATTGCGTGTTAGTCGGGTTGCGCTTGCGCCAGACATCTACCAGTGAGAGCTGCTCACATAAATCTAATAGCGCGCGCCTTGCCCTAGGCTTGGAGTCCGCCGAGCGGGAAGTGCTGTCGAGTGTAGGGTTGAACAGGAGGTTGAAGTCCCCACCCATCAGTATCAAAGATGACTCCAATTTTGTCAGTTGTGCCTGCAACGTGTAGAAAAAGTCTGGGGAATCTGTGTTGGGGGCATAGACACATATCAACGCCACTTTGTGACCCATCAGAGACCCCCCGACAATGGTGTAGCGGCCTTCCTTATCATTGATCAGTAATCGACAGCTAAAGGGGACCCTCTTGTGAATAAGTACAGCCGTCCCTCTGGCATAGTTGCTATAATTGGCAAAGTATCTATGTGCCCCCCAGCTGGAAGCAAACCGTGCCTGATCTGTGACTGGTAAATGTGTTTCCTGGAGGAAGGCAATGTCGATTTTGTGCCGGGCGAGGTAATGCACCACTTGTCTCCGCTTGCGCGTGTTATTTAGGCCTCTAACGTTCCAGGACAACAGGGATAAGTTAGCGGGGCCCTTAGACAAACCTAATTGCGCCATTTGTGGTTAAAGGAAAGTCTCAGCCAATCGGAGAGTACATTGAATATGACGATCTGCATGTATGTAGCATAGAAAAGGACAATCAAATAAAGAATCTGCAACCCTACCCAAACCCCTCCCCCACCCAGCCTCATTAACCAAAAGGCGAGGCAAATCCCAACCTGCAAAAAGAAACCCCATAGTACCAATGAATCGTGCTGGAAAAAAATACAACTGCAGTGAGGTACATTAGAACTATCCAGTAAAGGACCCGGGTATCAACCCAGGGGGTGGCAACGCCACGTCAGTCGACCAACTATGACAAATGAATTAAACATTAACGTCTTGCAGTCCCCATGCCAACTTCAAGAGAACCGTAGGGTCCCTGCTCAGCCAGGCCCCCCGCACCAGGTTCGGAAAACAGTTCCTGGCTGACGGCCGATACGTTCTGGGTTGGAGGCGGATCATCTCTGTCATTATGTGGTTGCTCATTGTTGCGCTTAAAGGTGTGGCAGAACTCCTGGACCTCGTGTGGTGTCTCGAAAATGCGTGTCCGGCCCCCGTTTCAACTCTGAGTCGGGCCGGGTAGAGCATGCCGTACTTGAGGCCGAGATTGCGAAGAGCAGCCTTCACCCCGTTGAACTTGCGTCTGGGGTCTTGCACCATAACGGTGAAGTCAGGGTATAAGGCAATCTTGGAACCTTGCCAGGTGGTGTCTCCCCGCTCGCATGCCAGGTGAAGAGCCGTGTCGCGATCTCTGAAGTTCATGAGGCGAGCAATGAGGGGACGGGGGGGCCCCACAAAGCCAGCTGTGAAAGAGTCCCGACCAAACAAATCTGAAAGTAGAGTTTCCACAAAGGTGTTGAGGCGGCCAGTGGCTGTGGACTCAGGGACTCCCAGAATCCGTAGATTGTTCCGGCGGCTGCGCGCCTCGAGGTCTTCATTTTTAATGGCCACTTCCTTTAGGATGCGCTCCATTCTGTCCAGTCTCTTGGTTGTCTGCGCAGCGCCATCCTCCACGTCCGATATTCGGGTCTCGGCCACATCCAGCCTCCCGTCGTGGGCCTGGATCTTGGTGCCCATCGTTTCAAGCGTTTTGTCAAGGGAATCAAAGCGACCATCCAGTGATCGAAAACCAGCCCTCATTTCCTGCAGCCATGCCGCCGGAGGGGCCGCAACAGTCTCATCCCGCTCAGTGCCCTGGCCGTGCTCCGCCATCTCTGCACCGTCCTCCGCCTGTTTCTCCGAAGGCTTATCAAATGACAGTGTCCGTTGTTTCCGGTCCTTACGACCCATGCCGCAGAACTATTGGAGGGAGCAGAGGCCGCGCCAATGTGTGCTATGGCGCACGGCAGGGCCCCGAGTCGGAGCCGGTGTTATCAGCGGCCCCCAACTCAATGCCGGTCAACGTTTAGGCGCGGATGGTAACGCCGGGAGCCTGGTGTAATGGCGTATCCGCCCCGCAATCCCCGCAAAGAGGCAAGAGTGGTATCTGGGTGGGCGTTAGCAGCGCAGTGCAGCAATATGTCCTGTATACGTCTCTCAATCCAGGCCTGTTCCAGTGTAGCAAATTTAGGCACCAGCCAGGTAGGGGAGCGTCTCCCTGGGCCACAGAGACAGCAGCGGCCCGGTAGAACTGGGTTGTGTGGTCGAGAAGCAGGGTCTATGCCCGATCTGAACGTGGGCCCGGCACGCCTCAAGTAGGGCCTTCGGCCTCCAGGGACCGCACGGTAGAGGCAGCAGGCACCGGGGGCAACAGTCCGCCACCAACTTCCCCCGTGGACCCCCAAGCGGCTCAGTATCACCGCTTGTTTTATATCGGGCCCGCGGGGTGTTTGCACAGCCCGGCGGGGAGCGCGCTATGATGCGGCCGGCTCACCCGCGGCCTCAAACGAGCCACTTACGCTCGCGCCTGTGCGCAGGGGGAGGAGGAGGGGTCGGGGCACACCAGACCGGCACCCGCGGCACTCACCGGGAGCAATGTCCTGGGTCCCGCTGGAACTTCGCTGCATCAGCTGCGTGTAAGGGCCCGGTCCGTCTCCGTCCTCCCCTAGGCCGCCATCTTCACTCCGGCTGCATCATTTGCGCACAGGAGCCCAGCGTCGCCGCCACCGTTCCCAGGCGCCGCGAAAAGGCACCGGGTCGCACCACAGGTTAGCCGCGGTCCCCAAGTGGCATTTCTGCCGCGTTTCGTGCGGGTAGCATGGGGAAAAGCTCGGATGTCGTCGGTCGGCTGGCGGAGCTTCAACGCCGCGCGGCCATCTTGGTCTGCGGCTTGGCCACGCCCCCCTGTCTTGTCTCCTACTTCATATAGCTTGTGCAGAGTTGCCGTATAGTGGGCCTTTGCTGCGTCCATTGCCAGCTCTTTATACTTTCTTGTTTTGAGATTAAGGATGTGTTTGGTCTCTTTGGAGTTGTTGCCCGTCAGGTCTGCCTCCAGCTGTTGGAGCTCGTGTTCAAGAGTTTTGATTGCGGCTCTTTTTTCCTTTCTGTGCCCCGCACCAAGGAGATGGCTTGTCCCCTTACCACAGGCTTGTACGATTCCCATAGAGTTTGTGTGGATTGGACCGATCCCACGTTTGCTGCAAAATAATTTTTTGTTGCCTGAAGCAGTCTTTTTTTTTTTTTTACCCTGGGGACTCTAAGCCACCATGGGTTGATTGCTATCCTCCATCCTGGTCGCTGAGCACCCTCTGAATAGACCGCCCACAGCGGTGAGTGGTCCGATATTCCCCTTTCTAGATGATGCACCTCTCTAAACCGCCCCACTAGATCAGCCAAGGTAATCACGTAGTCTATTCTGGAGAGACTATTATGGAGCTCCTGAGTGGAACGTGAAGAGCTATGCTATTAAGTTGTGAGTACGCCACACATCCACCAACCCCATGGCGGTCAGGAAGTCGAAGAATCGTTTGTTAGTATGCTGTGAGGTCCGTGGTGTATATCTGTCTGTTTGATCTGATAATGTGGCGTTAAAATCTCCCCCGATCAACAGCTCCCCTAAAGGAAGGTCCAAATGTACGTCTCCTATGTCTTGAAAGGCTTGTGTGTGTAGTGTTGGGGGAACATAAATCGTCATTAAGGTTATAGTCTTCCCATTCCATGTCCCGGACACTGCAGCATATCTGCCCAGAGCGTCCACCCGAGTACGGTTCACAGCAAAGGAAAGGTCTTCCTCAGTAGTATCCCCACCCCTCTAGACCCAGTGGTAAAGCCCGCATGCACTATCAATTTGTATCCCCAACATTCAAGGGCCTTACATGAGTTGCCGATCAGGTGTGTCTCCTCAAATAGAACAATATCAGGGGAGTGACGCTTGATGTATTGGAGTACCATTCCTCTCTTAAGCCTATCTCCCAAACCATTTACGTTCCAGGAGAAGAGTTTCAATCCCTGGCCCATGTCAATATGCAGAATGTCTATTGTGGCTTTCCCACTGCCCCCTCCCCTCTACACCAGGGCATGGTTGTATGATCAGCTTGGTATGTAGTGTGTCACATTTGATATCTCGTACCATACCAGACCTGGCGTGCTCAAAACATTTTACTCTTCCTGTCGAACTCTGAAAATTCCTGTCAACTAGCAGGGAGTAGCAGTTCTTCCCTTCACGCTCCCTCCCTGTCATATAAATAACTATAATAAAACTTACAACATGAAATACCCCCCTCCCTCCTTCCGTGCAATCCGGGTCTAAAACTGCCCGAGTTACCAACTATGCAGAGTGCCTATTGCCCTTTCCCAATCTGTGTCATGGGGGACCGGGGCTACTCCCCTACGTCCACCACCCATCCCGATATCGTTGGGGAGCCAGATTATATCAACCCCTTACTAGATAGTTTTTCGTGTCTCTCTGTGATTCCCAGTATTTCAACCTGTTGCGTCAAGGGGCTCACCTGATACAAGCTTGCTCTTCAGTGTCGCCGGTGTCTTTTTTTTATTTTTTTTAGTAAAATAACTCATACTAATTGTTCCTCTTCTTCGATATTTTCTCGCCCGGTTCCCTGTAGCATCTGTTCTCTTAATGTCAGCAGTTTTTGTTTTCGTCTTTCACGTTGGTCCTTAGGGCTACTGCCTCCCACCACCCTCCACCCTTCCAGCCACTCCCATGGCATTTCTGGCTTCTCGAAGAACCATGCCTTGCCTTCGGCCTCAGTTCGCAATTTTGCTGGGAAGAGCATGGAGTATTTCATTCTTCGGCTGCGCAGTTCCTGTTTAACGTCTCTGAAAGATCTTCTCTGTCGTTGGACTTTGACGGTAAAGTCTGGGAAGAACGTGATGGTGTTATTTTTGTAGTGTACCAGCGGCCCACTCCGTGCTGTCTGCAGGATAACGTCCCTGTCGTGGAAATTAAACAGGCAGGCTAGGATATGTCTAGGTGGTGCTCCGGGTATGGGCCTGCCCCCTGGGACCCGGTGCGCCCTTTCCACCGAGAAGAATTTGGAGAGGCCTTGTGGTTGCAGTTGTTTAGCTATGAGTTCTTCCACAAAAAGGTCTGTTGCTGGCCTCTCTGTGCACTCTGGCACTCCGATTATCCGGACATTATTGCGCCGCAACCTTCCCTCGTAGTCATCTAGCTTTACTTCCAGGTCGTGACAGATGGTTTGTAGATCTTTGACTTGCTGCTGTGTGGTTTTCGAATCGCCCTAGAGCCCAGTCACAGTGGTCTCGACAGTGGTGACTTTATCTCTCATTCTCCCCAGGTCCGCTCTGAGTAGAGAGACCTCAGTCATAATAGTGTCCATTCTGTGCTCCAGGGATGTGTGTACTGCCGTGATCGCTTTCATGAGGTCCCTGAGGGAGGGGTCGTTGGCCTCTGGCTGTGGCTGGGCAGCAGCAGCAGGTGGAGGTGATACCGCTGTTTCCGCCATCTGGTTTTTATTTGTTGTGAATTTATCAAGCTTGTTTGATGCGCTCCTCGCGGGTTTTCCCCCCCCCCACCCCCACACACCTCCCGCCCCATCATCCCTAGCGAATGGGAGGATTTTGTGTGACTCGTCGAGATTTAGGAATTCAGAGGTACTCCCCGCTACCTGACTGTAGGGGAGTTCTTCCCACACAGCCTGTGGGCTTACTCCCCAGTGTAGATTTTGTGATCTGTTTAGGGGTACCACTTTGGCGAGTCACCCCCAAGTTGATGTCTGCTCTCTTGGGTCTGGGCATATTAATGCCTTTTATCGACAAGATGGACCCCCTTCACGGGTCACTGGCTGTATAATTTGTGAGTCAGGGGCTTCTCATGCACTGCACCCGTTGATTTGCTAACCTCCGGTGCCCCGCCACTGGTGGAGCCGTTATTTTACCGGGCTCGCTCAGGTGAGCGTGGTTCTGCTACCCTTCCACGCTCTCCGTCACTGCCACTGATGCTTCCCTGTTTATTGACTTAGTACGTCTGTACATGTGCGTCAATCCAGCTCTCCAGGCTTGTCTCCTCCAAGTCACTGGGCAGCTTCAGCTTCTGTCTGCGTTCTGCTCTGTGGGCTGTTCCACTCTCCCCAAGGCCCCAGAGCTTGCTTCGGCTACAGGCGCCCTTCGATTAGGACTTCTGCATGGCGTTGTCGTATTTCGCTAGGATGTGGTCTTCCCTGCTGCTGCACCCAGTAATTTACCACGGCCTGCCTGCGGCTCCTTGTGACCAATGGGGCCGTTACTTTGCCAGGCTTTCTCCGGTATATGCTGGCCTAGGGCAGGAGACTCGCCTAGGCCATTTTACTCCACTCTTCTGAGTGCAATGCTTGCTGTGTGTGGGCGAGTTTTCGCGGGTCCCCCAAGTTGCTCTATGCACCTCCTTCAGGAATTCAGTACCTGTGCTGTGGTCTCTTTCCTTGTTAACTGACGGTGCGCCTCTTTTTTGTATGCTAATTAAGGTCTCTGGGCATATTTTCTCCGATTCGTGAGACCGTCTCCTCGCATGCCTGTGCTCTGCACCGGGGGCTGTCCTACTCTCTCTGGGCCCCTAGAGTTGCTTTGCAGTCAGGGAGAGGGTGGGGTAGACGTCTCATGGTGGGCGAATCAATGTTCTGTCACTCCCCGGCTTGCCTCTCTTGTCTACCTTCCCTGGCCTCTCGGTTTCCAGCCAGTCAAATCACCCAAGTCCCCGGCTTTTCACTTTTTATAGGCCGCTGTCTTTGCCCGCTCCAGTTCCAGCCCTTGGGTGGGAGAGTGCGGTTCTGCCGTGGCTGAATCACAACGATGGGGTTCGATTGTTGAGTCTGGCTGTCCAGATTCCGGATCACATGGTCGGATTATTGGGGGATCGGGTGATGTCTTGGCGGAGCTGCTCTAACTTATGGCCATCTTCCTCGGCGCTTGGCCACGCCCCCCGTTCCTGAACAAGTTTGGAGTGTAAGTATGAATTGGGAGAATTTGAGTTTGTGAAAGTCTGGAAGTATGAGTATGTGATAGTTTTCTGTTTTTGTGTTGTTATTTTGATGTGATGATGATAGTGGGTTTTATTGGTGGACTGATCACTATTGTGTTATATCATTCATATTTGTAATCCCATTTCAAGAATATTTTGTTATCGGGTTGAGTTGATGTAGGATCCTTCTAACATGGTTACCCCCACTTTTTGCCTGGTATCAGTGAGCTTTGACCTAGTCTGCTGGGATCCTGCTAATCAGGAGCCCAGCAACTGTGCTTTGCCCCTAAAATTGACATGGTAAGTTTTTTGGTAACTCCACAATTGGTTACTGGTGTACCCTTGTAAGTCCCTGGTATATGGTACTAAGGTACCCATGGCATAGGTACACCAGGGGTCTCCCATGGGCTGCAGCATGTATTGTGCCACCCAAGGGAGTCCACTTAAACTGTGACTACAGGCCTGCCATTGCAGCCTTTGTGAGTTTGTGCTTGCACCTCTCACAAAAGATATACGTTTCCTTATATCTGAAGTCACTACACTTAAAACCTATAAGTCACCCCTATGGCATGCTCTTCAGTCCTGAGGGCATGGTGTTTGGTTATAAGTGTGAGGGTGCTCCTGCATGAGCAGGACACCCCTACAAACATCGGAGTCGATTCTCCAGGCTTTGTTAATGCGGTCAGCTATTTTTAGACTTATAGTGGGCATAAGTCATTACTAGATGTCTAACTATATAGTGGCAGCACTGAACCCAGTCATGTTTGGTATCAAACATGTTGGAATAATACCCAACACCGATTCCAGTGTTGGAAGTATGATTCCATGTACTGGGAGGCTCCTTTGGGGACCCTCCTATACTCCCGGTAACAACCTTTCAGGGTGTGCAAGCAGGCTAGTGCTGCTGCCGACCACAGACACGATTCTGCCCTCCTGCTGTTGAACCAAGCTCAACTAGGTGAAGGTAGAACAATAGGTTTCCTGTCACTGGGAGGTGTGACGACCTCCCAGACAGGACTTAGTGTAGATCTCGAGATATTGATAAACTTCGTCTGTATTGTCTATAGGGACTCTGTATTTACAAGTTTCCTTTTAAGGGTTGAAAGTTTAATTTGAGGTATTGTGCATACCGAGTGCACACTGTGGAGTACATCAGCTTGGAGGTAAATTTCAGCTGGTCAAAGTTTGCATCTTTTTATTTTTCTCTTTATCCTGCTGATTTCCTGGTACTATAGCAGGAAAGGGTTTTACATATTCAGTCATGTCCTCTCTCTAACCCTTATCTTGACAATCTAATTTGTTCTCTAACCCACTCTTAAATGACTTCTTTATAGTGCAATCTTTCTTTTCCCCTCTCCTTTTCAGTCATCATGTGATCCCATTTATTTAGAATAAAGTTATTGTGTGGTGTAGAATCCCATAAGGGTATACTTAAATTCCTTACATTATCTCACAAATACTGAAAAATGATTTAGAGAGTCTAAAACTGCCTTAAAATTCAGTCCTAGTTCAGTATATTGACGATTTGCTAATCGCATCCAAGACGAAAGATGCCTGATAACAATATGATCTTTTTCTATTTTACCATGAAAAAGATGGATGAGCACTTTCAATCTTCACTTAGAGACATGGAGAACTAATGCACGCAGTGGCAAACCTTTCAGGTGTATTGGATCCAGTAGCTGCAAGTCTTTCAGGTTGTTTAAAATCGGTTGCAGCAGTTTGAAGGAATTGTGATGGGCCATATTTTAATTGTCTATGTCCCTCGTTTAGTTGAGCTCATTTTAACAAGGAGACAAACACAGCACATAACGAACAGTAGATTGACGCGTAAAAAACAAACCATTCTTGTAGCAGAGAAAACTTACATCCAGAGATGCAATTTCCCAAATCCAGCAGCACTGCTTTTGATTTTAAACAAGAACTGTGAAGGCATGGAAGAATAAACTGATTATGAGTTGGAGCATGATTGTATAGAAGTGCCTGAATTGTGCACAAAACCAAGACCAGACCTAAAAAGAATTGTCAGGGATGGCAGATCTGACATTATTTGTTGATGGTTCTTGCCTGAGAGACCAGTGTCGAGAACTAAGAGCGGCCTATGCAATATGTTCTATCACAGAAACACTTGAAAGCATCTTCCTTACCAAATTTGACATCAGCACAAGTGGCAGAATTGATTGCCTTAACAAGCTCTTGCCGGTTATCAGACAATTTAAATGTGGCCATCTATACAGATAGCCAGTATGGTTTTGGGGTTGTTTATGATTATGAACAGCGGCGGTCACAAAGGGGATATATAGAACAACATGTAAATATTGGATTTGTTGGAGGTAATTGCGAAACCAAAAGAAGTAGCCGTTGTTAAGTGCATGGCCCATAAAACTGGCAAAGACATGTTTACATTGGGAAATAGATACTCATATCAGATGGCAAAGTACTATGCCTTACAGGAAGAGTTGGTGGTTCAGGAGAATGAAAATGTATAATTTTGCCACTGATATGAAGAGTGTAAATTGTTTCTTCATGGATTTATTACAAACATCTTTGGACAAACTGAGAGATCTTCAAGAAGATGCTCCTGAAAATGACAAAAGAAAGTTGGAGAAATTAGACTATAAAAAGAATTATCAGGACTTGTATGTAAAATCAGAACAAAAGTATAGTCTTGCACAGTTTCAGTGTTGCAGCCCATATGTAAATACTTGCATAATAAAACCCATACAGGAGGAGATAGTTTGGTGAGGATCTTTGAAATAAACTGGCAAAATACAGGATTTCGACATGTTGCTGAAGATGTGTATAGTCGTTAGCTTGATATGCTGTTTAAATAATCAGGAAAGAAAACTGTTAGTCATGAATCACATTAGCAAATAATTTGTACTGTTTTTTAGATCAAGTTGAGATTCTGTTGTAGCTATTGACCACAATCTTCAGGTATAATAGAGAGTACAAATGGCACTCTCAAGAATATACTGGTGAAAGTTTTTGCTTCAACTGACCTCAAATGGTCTGATGCTCTTCCTCTTGTCTTGATGAGTGAGAAGAACTCCAGACAGAAAAACTGGTTTATCCCCTCATGAGATAGTGATGGGTAGGGCAATGAAACTTGCACATGTACTTTAGCTGTACTAATTTCAATAACTGTCATTGTTCTGGATTATTGTAAAGGTCTGGCTGATGTAGCAAAATTTGTCACTCGCTAGGTGAATGTAGCAATAGAAGACTACAAAGACACTCCCAGCCATGGACTGAATGCCGACAAGTCTGTGGTAATTTCCAAATAATTTTGACGATAAATAGCGCAGTCAAGTACGCTTGTGTGCCTCAGCAGATCCACATTGGTCACATATAGAGAGTAAAAGCTGAACAGTGGATGAGGCGCGTGATCAAAGTACGTAGTCAACACAAGATCAAGTTTAATGTCAAGCTCGAGTTTACAGTGTGAATCCAAAGGGTACTGAAGATTTTTCTGGAACTGGTGAAGATAAAGTACAAAAACAAAGGCAAGAGTTTCAGAGGAGCGAGAGTTCAGTTGAAGAACCTGAAATTCCTGAAGTCCAACTACAGAGTGGTCACAGTGAAGGGCTGTTGCTGTGCAAAAAAGCAAAGCATGAGTGGCAGCAAGAATAAGTAGTCTGTGATCAAAACAATGGGCCATTACAGTTGAAAATAAAAGTAAAAAAGGCCCTTTTTGGAAGAAAGAGGTTAATTGTGGAAAAATTAGACAGACTCAATTGATCAAGGTGTAAACTCGAGTTCAAGTCAGAGTTCAGAACTGGGCTCAAGTCAAGATCTTGAAGAAGGCAAAGAGAGAAAGACTGTCATTGAAGGGGGAAAAGGTTGAAGAAATTCCAAGAATGGGAACTTGCAATTGGAAACGTGAGCCAGAAAGAGACTTTGCAAGACAGTTGAATTCAGAATCTAGTGGGAGTGAATCACCAGTTGCTAAAAGATCATCCAGAAGGAGAGTTCCAATTCGAAAATATTCCTCACCTGAGTGGGTGTATTTAGCCAAACTATCTGAAGAAGAAGCAGCTGATGAAATCGAAGAGGATTATTTCCGAATGACCAAGTGCCAGTACAGTTTTGAATGTGGCTCAGATCCTGAGTCTGAAGAACAGCCACCCTGAAAAAATAAACTAGAGACTATTCAGCTTTAATGAAAAGAGAAAAATGAACACAGAGACATTTTTGCTTGAAACACTAAAATAAACATTGACTAAAGGTTGATCTATGACAGATTACGTTGAATTAACGCATGAACTTTTAAGAAAAAGAAATTGAAAAGCTGATGCTGATTTTGCTTCAAGAGTTTGTTTTGATCATTGTTTTAAGAAAAAAACATTGTTTTAAAGAAACCTTTGGTTGATTTTTGCTGCAAGAGGATTCTTTGTCTCCAACAAGAAGGGGGAAATAGCAGATGCTATAAAATGATAGGGATGACTCTGTTAATCATAATGCGATTAGTATTAGTTGGCTTGTTGGTGTGCTTAGTGACTCCTATGAATCACCAGCTGTTAAAATACCAGCAAGAAAGAGAACTCCAATCAGAAAGTATGCTTCACCTGAATGTATATATCTAGAATCGGTAATATGAGGAAGAAGAGTCAGAACCAGAAACATACAGTCCAATAAACTGTTGCCATTACACCTTTGGAAGTGAACCAGAAGAATAACCACCACCTTGAGAATTCCTAAAGGATTGCTAAAGACTAAACCAAACTCTGAAAATTTCCAAACCAAACCTAGAAAAGTAGGAAATATTTTAAGAGCATGAACTGAATAGGCTGAGGAAAAAAGTGAAAAAAAACACTCTTTTGAAGTTTTATTTTGATTTTGTTGATTATTATTTTCAAAGAAGTAAGAATAAAAGTTTATTATTGTTTTAAAGAAAATGTACGTTAACTTTTGGATTTCCACCATAACCTTTGTGTACTTAGTCTCAATAGAAAAATGGCATATAGCAAATGTTGCGACATTATCAGCCTAATCACCTTGCTGATGATCTTAGTTGGACTGTTGTGCCTCCTTTCTCCAGTGGGATATTAACTACAGAACGTCATGAAGTTAGACATAACACTGACACACATGGAATGTTTGGCTAGTGAATTTCATGATAATAGTTACGCTAAAATGTTAAGTGAGTATATTGAAATAATGGGAGTTAACCCCTTCGCTGCCATGCCTTTTCTCCCCCCTGTGCCACGCCCTTTTTTGGCTATTTGGGGTAGTTTGCGCTTAGGCCCCCATAACTTTTTGTCCACATAAGGTATCATCTCCAAATTGGCGTCATTTACTTCCAACATGCTGAGGATTCTAAAGGTACCCAGAATTTGCAGATTTCCCTGGAGGGGGTCGAAAAATTAGGCAAAATACAGCAACATTTTGGGTTTCTGGGGGAAAGAAGTGCTGCAGAAGAAAGCGTTTGGTTTTTTCCCTGCAAATGGTATCAACGAAGGATTTGTGGTGCTAAAATCACCATCTTCCCAGCTTTCAGGAACAGGCAGACTTTTGTCAGAAAACCAAAATTTTCTTCACAGTTTTGGCATTTTACTGGGACATGGCATATTTTTGCTATTTTTTGTGCTTTAAACCTCCTCCCAGTTAGTGGTAGAAATGGATGTGGAACCAATACTGGATCCAGGATAGCTCTACATTTGTGAAAAGTAGACAGAATTCAGAATTCAGCAAGGGGTCATTTGTGTAGATCCTTAAAGGTTTCCTATAGAAAGTAACAGTTGAAATAAAAGAATATTGAAAATTAGTTGAAAAAACAGCCATATGTGCCTACATTTTCACTTGGAACTTCTTCTAACTATGGTAGATTTTTGAGAGCTATATACCATTACATCCGCGGGACCCTTCTGGTTGCGGAGATATGAGACTTGTAGGTTCACCAAGAATCCGAGGTGCCCCAGAGCCAGTAACAGAGTTGAGCCTTGCAATGGTTTTTCATTGTGTACCGGGTATACAGTAATTTATTTGGTAAAATATAAAGAGTGAAAAATAGGTATCCAGGAAACCTATGTATATCAGAAATGGGAACAATATATGGAGTTTAGAAGCAGTGGTTATTTGTGCATCTCTGAATTTGTGGGTACCCAAATTAGCATCTGAATTAGTGGGTATTGTTCAAAATTACCTCTTTTTTACACATTGTCTTACATTTGAAAGGCAGAAATGCACAGAAAGACAATCGGTAAAACACTTGTTCTACCATTCTGTGTTCCCCCTAAATCTCCTGATAAAAATGATACTTCACTTGTGTGGGTAGGCCTAGTGTCTGCGACATGAAATGGCCTAAAACCCAACGTGGCACATCACATTTTTTTAACTGAAATCCGACCCTTTTTTCGCAATGTGCCCAGCTGTGAATTTTGGGACCTAGCTCAGCCAGCACCTAGGGAAACCTAGCAAACCTGTACATTTTTAAAAACTAGCCTACCCGGGAAGTCCAGGATGGGGTGACTTGTGTGGCTCTCATCAGGTTCTGTGAATCCCTTGCAAACCACAAACTGTTTCGAAAAAAAAAAGAATCCTTAATTTTCTGTGATGGACATTTCTGGAATCTTCGGGGAGCCACAAACCTCCACCCACCCAGCATTCCCCCAAGTCTGCCGATAAAAATGGTACCTGACTTGTGTAGGTAGGCCTGGTGTCTGCAACAGGAAACTGCCCAAAACGCAATGTGCCTAGCTGTGGATTGTGGGCCCTAGCTCAGCCAGCACCTAGAGAAACCTAACAAACCTGTTTATTTTTAAAAACCAGACACCCAGGGGAGTCCGGGATGGGAGTGAACCCAGCGTTCCCCTTGGTCTCCCTATAAAAATGATACCTCACTTTTTTGGGTGTCCAATGCAGAATTGCCTAAAAACGTATATAAAAAATAATATAGCGCTTCGAGCTCGCTGTGCTATCCCATCCATCTCTGTTTTTGGCCTTTCCCAGTTGCAGGCCCTTAGCCCACCCACACAAGTAAGGTATCAATTTACTCGGGAGGCAGAGGGAACCGCTGGGTGGTAGGAAATTTGTGCTGGTGCAGTGATCCCAGACAGAAATGAGGAAAATGTTTTTTTTGTTGTTTTTTTGCCAACTTTGAGGTTTGCAGGGGATTCTGGGTAAGAAAACATGCGGGATCCACGCAAGCCACACCTCTCTGAACTTCCCATGTGTCTAGTTATCTGAAATGTCTTGGTTTGGTAGGGTTCCCCAAATGGCGTCTAGCCCAGGACCAAAAACGCATTCCTCCCACCCCCCCTCCTTGCAAAACCAGTTGTTTTGTGATAGATAATTGTGATGTCTCCACAATATGTTTTGTGTCCTTCCCTGTTGCGGGTACTTTGCCAACCCACACAAGTGAGTTACCATTTTTATCGGGAGACCTGGGGAAACATTGGGTGGTAGGAAATTTGTGTTGATCCCACAACTTTCCCACACAGAAGCGTGAGAAAAATGTGATTTCTTTAGCTAGATTTGAGGTTTGCAGGTGATTCTGGGTAAGAAAACGCAAACCATACCTCCCTGGACTCCTCCAGGTGTCTAGTTTTCAGAAAGGTCTGGGTTTGGTACATTTCCCCAGATGGCCACTGAGCCCAGGACCAAAAGCACAGGTGCCTCTCTTGAAAAACAGGTTGTTTTGTCATAGAAGGGGGCATCTGCATCTTTGGTCTGGAGCTCGGCGGCCATCTAGGAAAACCTACCAGACCCAGACATTTCTGAAAACTAGACACCCAGGGGAGTCCAGGGATATGTGGCTTGTGTGGGTCCCCTAACGTTTTCTTACCCAGAATCCCCTGCAAATATCAAATTTATCTGAAAAGTCACATTTTCCTCTCATTTTTGTGTGGGAAGGTTGTGAGATCACCGCGCCGGTACAAATTTCCCACCACCCAGCGTTCCCCTTAGTCCCCCGATAAAAATGCTACCTCACTTGTGTGGGTGCCCAAAGCAGTGTCAGCCTAAAAACTTATGAAATAAAACTGTCCTTTTGGACCCCCTTTGGTTCCGCCTCAGTTTTTCATTTTATTGGTTTTTAGGTTCTCTGCTTTGGGCACCCACACAAGTGAGGTAGCATTTTTATCGGGAGACTGAGGGGAACGTTGGGTGGTGGGAAATATGTGCCAGCATAGTGATCCAAAAACTTTTCCATACAGAAATGTGAGGAGAATGTGAATTATTAGCTAAATTTGAGGTTTGCTGGGGATTCTGGGTAATATAATGCTGGAGGATCCCCGCAAGCCACACTGCCAGCCAAGCAGCATCCGTGCACCCCACCAGCCAAGCGCCATCCACGCACACCGCCCGCCAAGTACCATCCAAGCACATCGCCAGCCAAGTGACAGTCCATGCACACCGCCAGACATGTACCATCCACTCAGACCGCTAGGCAAGCGACAGTCCACACACACACTGCCAGCCAAGTGCTAGTCCACACACACTGCGAGCTAAGTGCAAGTCCACGCACACTGCCAGCAAAATGCAGGTTCACACACAGCCAGCCGAACACCAGTACACACAGTCAGCTGAACTCTAGTTCACACACACAGAAACTTTAGCTAGTGTCTAGTGGCCTTCTGCCCCCTCTTAGGGCAGATGAGCCTAAAGATATTGCTGATCTGCCCTCCACCCCCACCCCCCAGGTGGGCAGAAACTGGCAAAATGTTTTCACAAAAAAAAATAAAAGGGGAGCGGCCCTTGCCTAAGGGGCCGCTCCCTGACATGCCCCTAAACATATCTCTGGTGCCTAGTGGGATTTCTGCCCCCTCGGGGGGAATATCGGGGGCTATTGCCCCCATGTACCCCCCAGAGGGGGCAGAAAGACTGACTATTTAGGGGGTGGGTTTGGGCATTGGCATGCCCATTCTGGGCAGCCCCCACCCCTAAATATACATACAAGTGTAATCCCTGGTTCCTAGTGGGCTTTCTGCTCCCCCGGGGGGGGGGCAGGTCGGGGCCTATTGCCACCATCTGCTCCTGGGGGAGCTGGGGGGGGGGCAGAAAGACTTTGCCCAATTGTGGGTAGGGAAATTACAATACCCATTCAGGGCAGCCACCACCCCTGAATTTACATTTTAAAAAATCACTGGTTCCTAGTGGGCTTTCTG